>CANTUQ010000092.1:12858125-14250000 GCA_947683425.1 Excoecaria cochinchinensis
AAAGGCATAACTCGGTATGCGTAGGTCCCCCACTCTGTGATGAAAGCGGTCTTAACCCGGTCAGCTATCTTGTTTAGGATCTGGTTGTAGCCCACATAACCATCCCCAAAGCTATACATCGCGCAGTTGGCGGCACTGTCTATCAACACATCAATGTGGGGTAGTGGAAAATTATCTTTAGGGCAAGCCTTGTTCAGATCTCGATAATCCACACATACCCTGACCTTCCCATTTTTCTTCGCTACAGGGACTACATTGGCCAACCATGTAGGATACTGTACTTCAACAAGGAATTTGGCCTCGATCTGCTGCCGAATCTCCTCCTTGACCTTGTCTGCCCATTTTGGCCTGAGCCTTCTCAACTTCTGTTTTACAGGCTTATAGTCTAGATAAGTCGGAATGGCATGCTCTGCTACGTATCGATCGATCCCTGGCATGTCTTCATAGGTCCAGGCAAAGATTTTTTCATATTTTCTTATTATTCTCTCAAATTTTTCTCTCTCATCAGGAGTTATATTTGATGCTATTAGAATTTCCTTCGGATTTTTCGAGGTTCCAAGATTAAAAGGCATTGTATCAGTGGAATCAATATCAAAAATTGATGGAATATGATCATGTTCATGCATGTTGAAATCATTAGAAATATTGCACAAGTAAGAGAAATCATTTGCCTTATTAATAAAATTATAATTGTCATTTACATCAGAAAAAAGTTCTGGAATAAAAAGACAATCTAGGCTAGAGTCTTCTTCTGCCTCCCTAGAGGTTGATGCTGCTGCAGCTTGCTCATCGGCTTCTTAATTCAGCAGAGGCCCTTCAGGTATGCCTGAGGAAATCTTTAAATCCCCAATTCTCAATTCTGTTTCTGCCATCTTTTCCTTCCCTTTCAGCCTGGCAAACAACATCTTCTCGGTGATAACCTCCTCGGGCTCACATCTGTCCCAAGCAATGCATTGAGTCATGACCTCTTCATCCCAGAAGTTCTCACCGGTCTTGATAATCCCGACATCCCAATCAAATACATCGTTGAAGATCTCAAATCCGGGGACAATCCTCTCATTCACCCACTGTGGCTCATCTTGACCAGTATAGGCGCATACCGAGGATGCAGGCACAAAGCTTTTTAAGATATGAGGGATCTTATCTGCAGTCTTCTTCTTGTCCAAACCGCCTCTGTATCCCAGACCCCTCCGATTCTTCTGACCTCGAGTGGTGATCGCAGTCTGCAGCCCCTGAGTGTTTCTACCCAAACCAGCCCCAGGGAGATAGTGCATCCTTTTCATCATGTTAACCACTGCTGGGTTATCCACCGGTCCGTGCTCTTCTCCTATCATTGACACGTGGAAGCCACTAAATGGCTGATTAGCAATCTCAAGAGTTGACACCTGATTCTCCCTGGCCGCCTTAATAGTTACCACCTCCCCTTCATGTGGGAACTTTATCATTTGATGCGGTGTGGATGGTACTCCTCCTAATCTGTGAAACCAAGGCCTCCCAAGCAGGGCTGAGAAATTAGCTGGGATGGGCAGAACCACAAACTCTACTTCTACCTCAATGGGTCCCGTCTTGACAGGGTCTTGAATGTTCTCGAGGCTTGTCTTCTTGAATTATCATAGGCTGTGATCGTCAAATCTAATTCACTGAGCATATCCTCATTCAATCCAAAAGCCTGAAGAGCTATTAGAGGGCAAACATTGATAGAAGATCCATCATCTACCATAACGCAAGCGGTGTTCTTGTCGTTAATCTGTGCTTTGATGTACAGGGGTCGGTTATGATCGTGGCCCTCGACTGGCAAGTCGGCATCCGAAAAAACCAATCTTTCCCCCGATCCTTCTTTAACTAGACCCAAAAGTTCTGATGGGGAAATCGTGGTAGCAACAGTGGACTCAGTTAAGGCCTCTACTACTTTCTGCCTGTGAGAAGGGGATTGTCTTAAGAGATCCCAAATGGATATCTGAGCCGCGGTCTTCTTCAACTGTTTGACAATCGGGCTCTCCTCCGACTCTCTTTCCGTCGACGTCTGCGCTGGTTCTGGTACCCTTGTAATCTCAGGGACCACTCTCCCACTTCTCATCACAGCCCCTACCTCTTCTTCCTCGTTAGACTTCCACAAATCAGAGCTCACCTCTCCTTCCTCTTCGGCCTCTTCACCGCTCTCGCTGCTTGACCAACAATCAATGGTCGCTATATCTGCTCTTTCCTCTTTATCGACAGAACAAACAACAACAATACCCTTGCTCCCAAATAAATCCTGCAGTACATACCACTCTTGCAAGCTGGTCCGATCATAAAAACTGGTGGCGATACGGCATTGTAACCAGGCTTCTTCTTGTCTTCCCTCTTCTCAGGGTCGAAAATCTGCTTGTCATCAATCAAGTCTTGAATAGAGTGCCTCAGTGCCTTGCACTTGTCTGTTAGATGGCCTGTGTGCTGATAAAATGCACAATATTCATTGTCCTTGTGACCTGGCGTCCCTTGCGTCATAGCAGGCCTAGGAGCCAGAGGTTGCAACTTTCCTTCCTTCATCAACCTTCTTAAGACCCAAGACAGTGGCCTTCCTAAGTTCAAAAACTTCCTCGGGGTAGTTGCGTCAGTAGCAGACACCTCAACTGTTCTTCTGGTGCTACCACTGGGACCAGTTGGCCTGCTGGTTCCCTGACCGGTATTAGCTCTCTTTACAAAACTATCATTGCTGGCTTTCTAGGCCAAGAAATCTCCCTCTGCTTTAATGGCTATGTCTTTCAGAGACTCCCAATCCTTTAACCCTTTCATCTTCAAACCATCCTTCAAATACGGGCTTGCATTCTTGATAAATAGGCGGATCTGGTTTTGGGTGTCTAGCTTTCTTCGCATTTCCATTACCCTATTCCGCCAGTGGGTGAGATAGTCGTGAAAAGATTCCTTGGCCTTCTACTGGAGCAATTCAAGGTCTTTGAGGGTCACCTCCATCCTGGTGTTGCAATCGTATTATCTCAAGAACTCCTCTGTGAGTAAATCCCAATCTTCCTTAGTTCGACGACCGAGGCTATGGTACCAGTCGATGGCAGGGCCAGTCAGACTCAAACAAAAGTACTCCACCTTCTGCCTTTTGGACAAAGTGGTCCCTTTCATGACCAGATAGTACTGCTTCACATGTGCAGTTGGGTCGGAGGTATCGTCGAACTTTAGCACATCAGGCATCTTGAAATTGTAAGGAATCGGGTCTTCTCCCTCCAACTCTTTGTCCTCCGGACTCATCCCCTAACCTCTACTCAGCATACGGTCCATGGCTTCAAACCTTTCTTCCATCTTCTTCAGAATGAACTCATCAGCTTGGGGAGCCTTCCCTCTCTCAGACACAACACTCATTTTGTCATCTTCGTCATCCCTGTCACCATCTATCCTCAGCGCTGGTCTTCTCCTCAGACCTCCCGAAGCTACTGACCTCAGCTCTATTGGTGGTGGCCGAATGGGCTCCTCTTGTCTCTTAACCCTTTCCTCCTCTTGTTCATTTTGTCTCACGAGAGGAGGAGGTGGTGGTGGATTCTGCGGAGCATTTTGTTGGGCCAAGGCAGTTAGCATGTTCATCATTCTGCCCTCAAACTCTTCAAACTGTCGACCCACTTCTTCTGCAATCATGGTCCTGGTGGCATCATTTCCCCTAGGTGAGTTTGCCATCTCAGATACGGTACAGCTGACTTCCAGTAAGATCTCTGGAAGGCCTTCTCTATCTGGCAGTTCAGATGCAGGAACTCGGATCAATTGTCCGGTAGGCGATCTAGTCCACCTGGGCAGATCTATGATGGCTTCAGGGACGAGGCGTTAGATGTGATGCATGGAATGCAAATGCAATGCGTGGTCGTGATATGCAACACCCACAAAACACAAGCAAGTAGGTAGGTCCTTCCACCCTTATTTCTTCCACACACGTGGTCATGCGGTCTCTTTCCTAGGCGAGATTAGCCCAAGGGTCAGCAAGGGACCCGATGGACGCGTATGGTGCACTGCAAAAAATCGGCAGCATGACACTCCTATGCTAATGTACAAGCGTATGGATAATGATCATCATGTATTTGGACATTCCAAAAAATTTTGACATGGCCCTGCCGTGGCATGAAAGCCTTTGGCTAGGTTACCGAGCAAGACATCTGGACTCGTCCAATACATAAGGATCCATACAGCAAGCATGGAATTACGGTTCATATCACCTATGGAAAGTAGCTACGGCCATTACATGAGCTTTGGACAAGGGAGATGTTACTTTAGGGCTACCCAAGCATGATCCCTACCGACAGGTCTAGCTCACCACGAGCATAACGACCGATCAGGTCATCATTTGATATACCGTTAGGTACGAAGCTTGCGCTGGTGATTATCCTTAACACTTTCCCACATTGAGTCAACGTAGGGTTGTGCTTCAGGAATGCACCGAGGTTAAGAAGGTACCAAACTAGCATATTCTAAGGCTCTAATGGGATGTAAATGCAAATTTGAAAGAAAGCGAATTTATGAATTAAACTTTAATCATAAATGTTAATCGAGGTATTTTCAAATCGAAGTCTCGAACCATATGTCCCAAGTGGAGTCGCCACTGTGGTGCGCGTCGGACCCCGTGGTCGCCCCTCTGACCGCCCGCTTCAGGGCGATCGGGCAATTAAGGATCCGTTGGCAACTTGCAATGAATTGTAAATGCATCTATTTTGGGCAACAAGGAGGTTTCATGGAGTCGCCATCCAATAGAACATTGCGAAAGTTTCTCTCGCCTCGGAGAGCCTAAGACTGCGCTTAGTATCCATTTTGGGCCAACCAAAGGGGTCTTGGAGGGTAAACCTCTCGCCCGAAGGAGCCTAGGATTGACGTCAAAATCTCGTGACACAAGAGGTGTCTTAGAGGTCATAGTTCCAATGAGTGATTGGATAGACCTCTTGCCTCTTTAAGCCCAAAGACCAGAGCCGGGTTCGGTTCTCATCTATTTCTACCTTGATTATTTTATGATTAAATTTTAATATTCGTTAATTCGCTCTCTCTCTCCACACGATGCAATTGGATCAAAGCACATTTATTCACAATTAGAAAGCGGTAAATGTACAAGAAAATAATGAAAGTAATAAATTACAATAACACAAGGAGCGGAATACAACTTCCTTTTATAAATATGCGATACATACACGAATCGGGGCATTACTTATTTTGAGGACTTTGGTCCTCGCATGCATCATTATTAAAATGGATATTTTTATTGTGATGGATTTAATTGGATAAAGAATAGGACATTGGGTCCTTCATTTTATGAAGAATTCAATTTATTTAATATAAAACATTTGGCCGATTTGACATTAGCGAGAAATACAATAGTTTTGTCATATACAGGAGAAGCAATAAATAAATACATAGAATATGTATAAAATAGGAAGATAGGGAACTAAACCAGACAAGCTTTCCAAATTCGTGAAGACTCCCTCAAGCTCCATCCAATCCAAGAAACGGAAATATACTCTCACAAAACAAGTCAAAGGGATGTTAAAATACAGAAGAAAGGTTACAAATAAACATAAAAACTTGAAAGAACAAAGAGGAGAAAAGAAAAAGATTAAAAATGTGGAACAGAGCCCACCGACGGGCTATGTTGAATGACCGACGGGCATCGGTTAAGGTGACCAATACGGCCCGTCCCTCACTCGAAGGAAGCCGTCTATGGGGGTGACCGACGGGTTATGCTAAAAGGTGACCGACGGGCGTCGGTCACAACAGATGACCCGTCGGTCACCTCTGTCCCAGAAAACAGAAGTTTTTCCAAAATCAAAAAGCAAGTTTTACATAAAACTCAGGAAAAATAATAACAAGAAATGAAAATAAAGGCAAAAGCAAGTATAATATTGAAAATGAAGCTAAAACAAGGACAGAAAAGGGTCCAGAATATTTACCCTCAGAATAACCTTTTTTGTTGGATTCTTTGTTGTTGTATGACTCCCCGCACGCTCCACAAGAAAACAAGATAAAGATCAATGATGAGGAAAATAGCTTGTTTCCTTCTTGATTTTTCTAAAAACTGAATTTTTGGAATAAAAACCTTAGGAAAAACCAATTAAATTTAGTTCCTTTTAATGGTTTGATTCTTGAATCAATTATATCTTTTAGAAATGTGTTTGTTGGAAGAGAGAGAAAACACACATGAATTTTGGCAGAGTTTGCCCTTTAGAAATTTTTCCAACCCTTTTTATGAGAAAATTCAAAGCTTTTATAAGCCAGGCACGACCGACGGGCGTCTGTGGTTGCGACGGGCATCGGAAGAATCCTACTGACACAAGGATTCATCCGACGGCCATGCCACTTTTACCGACAGGCGTCGAAAGGATCCTTCTGACACAAGGATTCATTCGACGGCCCTGCCAATTTGGCCGACGGGCGTCGGAAGAATCCTTCTGACACAAGGATTCATCCGACGGGCCAACCTCCTTCCGACGGTCTTGCCGCTTACCGATGGGCTGGCCGTCTCTTGAGAAAAACATGCTTTTTGGATTTTAAAAACTCCCCGGTTTTCTCCCCTTCTGCCTACGGGAGGTAAAAAGACTCGTTTCTCGTGGAACATGGGACTAAAGCCTCCAAATCCAAACCGTTTGTACAGGCTCGGATACCGATTTTATCGTAGGGTAATCTCTGATCCGGACCGCTCCGGGACACGGTGCTCACACTTAAGTTAAGTTTATAAATGAGTTTTTAAGAAATCAAAATTCCATTCTCTCATCTCACGCGATTATGCATAGAATTAACGTGCATTACAAGCATATTGAAAGCGATAAATAAAGTAGTAAGTAAATAAATTACAAAAGAAAATTGGGACAGAACAATCCCCCAAAAAAGAATAAAAGATGGGACAGAACAATCCCCAAAATTAAATAAGAAAGTATAAATAAATAAAATTTGCCCCAAAATTAAATACAATGGCCCAAAAAGAAAAATAATAAGAAATAAATAAATGCATAAAAGTAATTAAATTGAATCATACATAAATCGGGTCATTTATTATTTTTAGGAACATTGGTTCCTCGTTTATTAACTTAAAAAATATTAGAGAACCATTTTTTGGGCATTAATTGAGAAAACTGGGATGAGTGATCCCATTTTATGAAAACTAGTTCTCTATTTGAAAGTGAGATTTTATTGGCTAAAATAGGACATTAGTCCAATTTATTAATAAAAATCCAAGTTATTAGTTATTAAAAAAAATGTGATTTTCTATAATGCAGATGAATCTTACAACACATAAAATAATAATAATAATAATAATAATAAAAGGAAATACGAAATTTAAATGCAAACCCTAAATTGTATGGCCTCTGATCTCCAGATCCACCATCCCGTGTCGAAATGAAGATCGCGAAGATAAATAAATTAGAGACAAAAAAACAAAATAAAATGAAATGTTAGTAAAGTAATTAAATGATTAATGTACTGTGAATAAATAAATTAATTGAATAAACTAATTAATTAAAATGAATTAATCGGTTAATCAAATAAATAATTAATTAAACTAATTAAATATAAACAATAAATTAAATATAAAACAAACAGAACCAAGAATGCATGCAAAAGAACAGCGAAACGAAGGGGAAGAGAGGGTCACAACTCATGAATGCATTCCACTAGTTGTAAAATGCATTCACGACTCGTGAATGCAGTTCATGAGTCATGAAAAGCATGCATGATTCGTGCAATCCGATCGGGAAAATGGAGGCTTTCTGACACGTCCGATCGGGGGAAAGGTTTCAATGGCCAAATCTGATCGGGAAACACAAAATCCGACCGGAGAAACACGGTTCAAGCAAGAAAACAAAGATAAAATCTGATCGGTAATCGAAAGCAAATCACGACTCAAACACACAGAAAAAAAAAAACCGAGGTGAACAAAGTATTTGAGCAGACCAAATAAACACAAAATCATGCGATCAAAACATGCAAAATATCATGCAAACATGTTTATTTAATCCTAATAGCTACTTACGATCTATGTTTGACAGTAACCAATAACAAACATGGGAAATACATATTAATGAAATCAAATGAAAAAAACAGAGTATATACAAATGAAGAACACTGTAAAACCAACTAAAAAAGAGAAAGAAAAGAAGAAAGAAAGAAAGAGATCAAAGAAGGAAATGGTTACCCAATTATTTACCCTCAGATATTGACGTTAGATTGCAGATGAAGAAGATCTAGATTTCCTCTTTGGTTTGCTTTAGAAGAAAAAAATCAGAATACCTTAAAAACCAAAATCGTTTTATGCCCTTAAAACTTTCTTCTCTCAGTGCTTTTTTATTTCCTTTTCTGTTTAGCGCTCCCCCCCCCCCCCCCCCCCCCCACACCTTTAATTTCTTTTACTTTTTCTTTTTATATCAGACAACATCAGCGATACTACAAACTCAACTCGTCGGTCCGGGGGACATCTTATTTCTCCCAGCACCCTTTGCACCTTCACTATCCAGTATTCTGCCTTTTCCGACTCATCCAACCTTGTACCATGAAACTCTTCTGCTCCATGCTTCCTTAAAGATTCTACTGGAGCCTTCGGTGCTGTCATTCGATCCAACACTCTCGCCATATCCTGCGACATCTTTAATAAGGCCTCCATTGGGACCATTGGAACCTCATTTCTGAAAGTGACTTGCCTAGACTGACCAAACCCCGTCACTTCTGCTTCTCGAGGATTAACACTTTCGGCTATTTCCTCTCTCGAGTTATGACTAGGATCCATCGATCTACACAGTTTACATAAGGACATCCGCATTAGGTCAACACGTCTATACATATCCTAACTACCCAATTCCCAGAAACATCTAAACCTAGGCTCTGACACCACAACTTGTAGCACCCATCCTCGACCACTAGATTAGCTCAGCTAATACGGTCAAGATTGGCCGCTACACAGCACACAAGCACACTTCACAATCACAATCTCATGCTGACATTCTGAATAATAAAATTTCTTAACTAAGCATACATTCACATGCATCATACGTCATAAGTTACTTCCTGTTTTCCAACAATCTTGCTTACATACATACACTACAGGCATTAAGTTTACAACACTTGGATATTCCAACTTTGCATACTTTTGGATTACCCAAAAATAACATACATAACTTGTACAAACACATTAATAGAAACCCCCAAAACCTACACTATAGATGTACTCCTAATGTTATCTGTTGACAATGCAGAGATGTTCCTCAAAATCACCTCGCATTCGAACCTGTACGGATTAGGAAGAAACCCGTGCTAAGCGATAACTCTTAGTGCCGAAACACAGACAAAGCATAGATATACACACATGAAAATAAATATCACACAAGCATCATGTTATAATTTATACTTAAGCTATCAAGTCAAAAGCATGTAAATCATTATACTCTTAACATCATTATTTAATCACATTTTTATATAGCATGCATATGACTGGCACATACTCATTATAACCAACGTATTCACACACAACAAATGTATAATTTAAGATTATCATTATCTTATATGATTAGATTTTCCTGCAATTTAAAGACGCGAATAAAGGGCATCGCATTGGTACCCCTGAGGTACTATAATTTCAATGTATCCGTGGATACACACACTCGCATTGGTACCCTAAGGTAAAATAATTACAATAGAATCAATGTTCCACATTTAAGAATCCAACAAGGATTTAACTCGCATTGTGATTCCCGAGGAATCGGACGCATTGGGCTGCAGCACTTTGACCCTATAGGATTGCCTATCTATCCATTACTTAACTTGAGGCTAAGATTATTCAATTTAATTCACAGTTCGCTTGATCACATGTGTATACACCGGGTCCCGAGGCAGTCCAAGATCAGGATTACCCGATGATGAAACAAAAGACCTATTTTCGGTAAGAAAAGTGAGAATCGATTGTTTCCCTGTCGAAATTGTGCTTTTTAGAAAAAAAATTAAAAATATATATTTTAGAAATTAAAATTAAAATAGGGTAGAAAATATTAATTTTGTGTCCTTAGAGATTTTATTAAAAAAAAAAAGAATCGCAAATGCCACCTGCGGCAGCGCGGGGGCGCCTACACAGCAGGCCTCCCCTGCGCGCGCGCAGGCAGGGGGACCGCGCGCCCCCCTGCGCGCACACGGCAGGGCGCCCCCCTCCGTACACGACACGGTAACTCATCTTGCACACTCAAAGTTGTCTGAGTCCGATATAAAACAAGCACATTATTATCATCTGCCCTCTACCATTCTCGCTACTCAGGCACTTCAGCCAACTCATCTTGCTACCTACTGTGAAGCCAATCCTACAGCACCTTCCCGATAAAGAACCAAGCTCATACAACAAATATCTGAGACATAAGCACATGCCAATCATACCCGAAAGACCTTTCGCAACAACTCCAACTTCTCTAACAAAAAAAAATGGCCGTTAGAGATGAAAACCGTGACTGGCGCTCTAAGTAAAAGTTAGGCCAAAGGGCAGGGTAAAAACCTGGCGACAGGCAGTCTGCCCTACAAAAAATGAAATAAATAAAAGCCGCTGGATTGGGCTGGGTCCATTCCAGGCAAAAAATAAGCCACAGGGTTATGTGAAAATCCGATAAGGACGCATCTCCCGCTAAGAAAAGCTAGTGTGAAAATCCACGAGGGACGCACTACCTTCAAAAAATGACTACAGGTATTAGAAGAGAACCTCATAATCCCCCAGAGGCATGAAACTCAAAAGCAATTCCAGGGGGCACCGATCCTACTGCAAATTATGACCAAACCAGCTGTCGCCTCTAAATCCACTTAGACGAATTCTTGTCCTGCATTCCTGCATACATATGCATCTCACGTGCATGCTCATCACTTTTTTCTGCATGTTTTGCTTTCTAAGTCTTGCAGAGAGAAAGAATCAAATGCCAACACCAACGAAAGGGCAAGCAACAACATCGATCAAAATGTCAATTCAATCCAAGTCAATCAGTCAGAGACTTCTCAGGGGGCACTAGCCAGTAAATCAAAAACTTCTCAGGGAGCGACAAACCGAAGACTTCTCAGGGAGCATCAGACAAAGACTTCTCAGGGAGCAGCAACTGAAGACTTCTTAGGGAGCATCAGCCAAAGACTTCTCAGGGAGCGACGAACAGAAGACTTCTCAGGGAGCATCAACCGAAGACTTCTCAGGGAGCATCAACCGAAGACTTCTCAGGGAGCAGCCATCCAACCGAAGACTTCTCAGGGAGCATTAACTGAAAACGTCTCAGGGAGCAGCAAACCGAAGGCCTCTCAGGTGGCGCCGATCAACCAAAGACCTCCCAGGGGGCATCACCTCAGAAAGCATGACCACACCAACGATTCCCTCCAGTCTGGGAAAGCGACCGCCTCAGGTACGTGTCTCTTCCCTTCTTTTCTGAATTTTGGCTCACTTAGGCACCTAGGTTCTAAGTTCCCCAAAATTGGGGGCAACTGTAGACACCGGGTCCCGAGGCGGTCCAAGATCAGGATTACCCAATGATGAAACAAAAGACCGATTTTCGGCAAGAAAAGTGAGAATCGATTGTTTCCCTGTCGAAATTGTGCTTTTTAGAAAAATAATTTAAAATATATATTTTAGAAATTAAAAATTAAAATAGGATAGAAAATATTAATTTTATGTCCTTAGAGCTTTTATTAAAAAAAAAAAAAAGAATCGTGAATGCCACCTGCGGCAGCGGAGGGGTGCCTGCGCGCGCGCAGGCAGGGGGACCGCGCGCCCCCCTGCTTGCGCACGGCATGGCGCCGCGCGCGGTGCAGGGGCACCGCGCGCGCAGCAGGCTGCCGCGCGCGCTCTTCCCTGTCCACACGGCTGCTTTTGGTCGCCTGTCTTTTTTTTTCCTGTGTTTTTCTGCATTGTCCCAGTCTATTTTCTTCAGTCTTTCACCTTTTCATGCTATTTTTGATTAACTAAAAATTAAAGCTATTTTATCCCTTCCTACTTTTGGCCAAAACTGAAAATTAAAGGGAAGTTTCCCTTCATTTCAAAGGGGGGATGGCAACTTTTATTCAAAGGGATTTTTTTTTTGGCTTTCTCTCTAGCTTCCTACTCTCCAGCAAACTTGGTTTTCTTCTTCAAAATTTTCTCAAGTTTATTTTCCTTTTCTCAAGCTTTAATCTATTTATTTTTCTTCAAAAAAATATAATCCATTTCTTGGGTGATTTGAGCTCGGAAAATTAATTTCCTTTGCTCAATCATCCACCAAAAAATCTTTTTTATCAAAATATTCTCTTAACATATCAATTTCTACATTTTCTTCAAATATTCATCACCACAAATCCGACAAGAAAAACAAATCGAGACACCGCTTCTCCGATCTAAAAATTCTGAGGGTAAATATTTTTGGATTTGTTCTCATTTATTTTTTGTATATTATTTATTGTTGTTAATATTATTTTTTGCTATTATTATCATGTCTATTATTTACTTTTAGCATTTTAATGTGTTAATATCACTATAAATATATTATTTGTTTGCTTTAATTTGATTTTTATGTTCGCTCACTATTATTATCACTATTATTAGTATTAGTATTACTATTATTATTGTTATTATTATCATTATTATTTTCGTGTATTCGTACCCTCACTAGTATCAATTTTCCTTGAATATTTTGCATTATCATTATTTACCATGGGGATTTTGTCTATATTATTATTATTATTATTATTATTATTATTATTATTATTATTATTATTATTATTATTATTATTATTATTATTATCATCATCATCATTGTTTTTATTGTTATTATTGTGCTATTACTATTATCATTATTATTATTTATTGTTGTTATCACATTTACTGTTATCACTTTGTTGTGTTGCATTTATCATCATCATTTTTACTATTATTACTATTATTATTCATTATTGTGCCCAATATTAGCTTTATCTTCACTTGATTAATTTTTTAGAACCATTACTAATATTTTTGATGTTGATTTTTGTCTGAGATTTAACTTGAGTCGGGTTGTGTGAGCGCCCCGCGACTCCCCGGATGGGTCGCGACACGTAAACGGACACTCTGGTTTGGTGAGATCTTTTTAACTCCCCTTTATGTATTACGTGTTTATTTGTAAATAATTATCTTATTTATGTACGTGTGAGATAAAAAGTCATAAAAATATTTCTATAATTAAATTGGGATTTCCACTAATAAAATTGGGACCAATGTCCCCTTGTTTTAGCCCAACAATAAAAACATCACAATTAAAACGAAGAGTCAATTTTCTCCAAAAATGGGATCACTCATCCCCGTTTTCATCAAACAACCAAAACGACTCTTTGAACCCTCTTCAAATAAATGCGAAGGAACCAATGTTCCTAAACATTCGAATAAGCACGAAGGAACCAATGTTCTTAAAACTATGTCCCGATTTATGTATGTCTTTTTACTTTGATCTTGTGTGAGTGTTTTAAATTTAAGTTCATTTCTTTTGGGCCCTTGTAATTAATTTTGGGGAAATTATATTTATCTTTGGGGGATTATATTCCGTCCCCATTCACATCCTTTTTATTGGGGTTGTATTACGCCCCAATTTCTTTTGTAATTGTGTGCTTGTGTGTTTACCGCATTCTCTTTATCGCTTAATTTATCGCTTTCCTTTTATCGTTTTTTGAATGCTTGCAATACGCTTTTAATTTAATTGCATAAATCGTGTGAGATGAGAGATATAATTTTAAGAGGTTAAAACCTCATTTATAATTAACCAAAGCATAAATAAGAGGGAAGTTCCGAACACCATATCTCTGGTTTTGATCGTTAGAGGTGAGAGACTTTTTCCCAATTTCTTGCAAATTGGATGGCGACTCCAAATGCCTCAAATGTGCCTTTAGGTGTCATTAGACTAGGTTGTTCTCCCCAATGTTCTATTAGGAGGAATACATCGATGATGTCTCATGGCGCCCATGATCAAAAGACGAAAACCAATACCTCGAATCCCAAAGGCGGATTCAAAGCGAGGTCCCTTGCTGGGCACTAGCGCGCATCACAACATGTTTCAATAAGTCATTTGCAAACTAACAATGAATTCACATGCTTAAACTCATCATACAATTGTATTGACTTACCTCATTAGTCTTAAAATAGTTGGCTTAAGCATAGTACAATGGATCTCTTAAATTAATCATTCACTTATAAACATCACATTTAATAATAGCATGAAGCACTTATTAAGTGTCACTGTATGTGATTAATTATTAACTTAGTATCCAAGCATTACCCTTAATGAATAAGAATTCTTCACAAAAATAGGGTACCTCACGGTCACAACCAATTTGGTTGTCACCGTGGCATACCAAAGGTTTTAAAACAGAATGTAGTCTAGGGTATCTCACGGTCACAACTAAGTTAGTTGTCACTGTGACATACATCAATAACCGGACAGAATGCAACTCTAGGGTATCTCACGGTCACAACCAATATGGTTATCACCGTGACATACCTCATGTGTGCAAAGGCAGATTGTAAACCTTGATACTTCACGGTCACAACCAATTGGTTATCACCGTAACATACCAAATCCACTTCAAGCAGAATAGACTACATGATACCTCACGATCACAACCAGTTTGGTTGTCACCGTGACATATCAATCACTCTCGGCAGAATGCAAACTTTGCATATCTCACGGTGGTAATCTCTTGGTTGTCACCGTGACCTATACATAAGTTGCAAAACACATTGTAGACACCGGGTCCCGAGGCGGTTCAAGATCAGGATTCCCTGATGACGAAAATGATATTTGCCATAAGTAGAGGTATCAATAATGATGTTTTCCTTGTTGAAAGTCTCCTTTGCTCTTCTAAAAATTTTTAATTCAAAAATTTACATTTTTACTCTTATTTTTTCTTATTCCTTCTTATTTTTTTTTATTTTTATTTTTATTTTTATTTTATATATTGCTTTTTTGTACTTGCGGGCCGCGCTTGCGCGGGAGCAGCATGCACTTGCGGGAGCTCCATGCGCCTGCGGGTGCGCGCGCGCCCTAGAGAAGCACGCGCGTTATCGAGAGGGCGCGCGCTCGAGCCGAGGGAGCTCTTGCCCCCTCAGGCACGCGCACGCCCTTATAGGAGTGCATCGCAAGGCGACGCGCTCCCGCTTGGGGTGCGCCTCCTTGGGCAACGTGCGCCCAAGCATGCCCCCTCTCGGGTGAGCATCGCGGGGTTTCTCACGTGGGCATTTTTGCCCCTTTGCGCGCAGTCACTTTCATCTGTGTTTCCTAGTCAAATTACAGTCCGTTTCTTCTATTTCTTCACAATTCTGTGCAATTTTCGGGTAACGAAAAATAAAAGAGCAGTTTATCTCTTCCCATTTTGGGACAAGACAGGGAAACAAAATTAAAATTGGTCTTCATTTACAAGCGGTGCTATATGTTTTTCCAAAGAAAAAAAAAGGCTTTTTTCTCTCAAGTGTTTAGAGCAGCCGAGAACTTCTTCAAAAGATCTTTAAACATTTTTCACCCTCCAATTTTATTTCTTCTCAAAAAGAATATCTCATCCTTGGCTTGATTTGAGAAAAAAAAAATTAATTTTCTTTGCTTAATCATCCCACCAAAAATATTTTCTTAAATTTTTGTCCGTCAAAACTAGGATTTTTCTCAAATATTTTCGTGTTTGTTATCATAAATTTCAATAAGGAGAACGCATTGAGGCATCCTATTTTTCGATCTATAAATTATTAGGGTAATCATTTTTGGACCTGTCCTCATTTATTTTTCATATATCATTTATTGTTGTTAATATTATTATTTTCTGTTATTATTACCACATTCATAATTTATTTCTAGCATTCTAATGTGATTATTATTGTTAACATGTTATGTGGTTTCAATTTGGTTTCTTGTTGTTTTAACTTTGTCACTGTTGTCGTCCATCTCCTTTATTATTGCTAGTATTATTATTATTGTTATGTTTATTATTATCATGGTTATTATTATTATTATTATTATTATTATTATTATTATTATTATTATTATTATTATTATTATTATTATTATTATTATTATTATTATTATTATTATTATTATTATTATTATTATTATTATTATTTGAGGGTATTATCAGTATCATTATTATTATCTTGTGTTTATTTTCTTATATTATTATTATTGTTATTATTATTATTATTATTATTGTTATTATTATTATTATTATTATTATTATTATTATTATTATTATTATTATTATTATTGTCACACACCAAATCGGGCCTAGTCGGATTTGGTATGCTAAGTCAGGATTTCAAGGGTAATTCGATAATTTATGCATGAGAATATTGGACATTAAGGAATTTAGTGGATCAATTAGTCTATTATGTTAAGTGGAGGAAGTATCTAGTGAAGTGCGAGTATTGTACCAAGTTATGAAATATCTACTTAAGTAATTATGTGGTGTATGTATGTGTATGGTGCCTTGATGTTTGAAAGTCAAAGGAGGAGTTATTGGTCCTGTGAGAGCTTGCCAAGTGGATTTGGTTGGTGGACATTGAATGTGAAAGAAAGAAAAGAGAGAGAGAGAGAGAGAACATAGAAAATCTGCATTCCCGTTCTCCTCCCTCTCACGCCTCCTGTTCTTCTTCGTTTATTCATTTTCTGTTCTTCCTCCTTGCTTTCCTTTTTGGCTAGAGTTTGTGCTTGCTTAGAAGTGATTTTGATAGAGATTTGGATCAAGATTTAAGAGGTAAGTTGGGGTTTTAGGGTTTCTGCATTTGGGTTCTCCTTCTTCTTCTTCTTCTTCTTCTTCTTCTTTTGGTTTTATTTGAGTTAGGGTTTAGATTAAGTGATTTTTTTGGTTTATTTGTGCAAGCTTTGGCTGGCAAGAGGAAGCTCAAGGGTAAGGAAAAGATTGAGGATTGAGGATTAAAGCTTGAAGAGGATAGTGGGTTGTGCTTCAAAGAGGTTTGGGAGTTATTTAAGTTGTCTTTGCCTTTTTCTCATTTTGATTGTGTATGTGTTTTATAATTTTAATTTTTGGAATTTTGAGTGTCTTGACATGTGTATATGCATGTAATTATTTGGGTAATTGTGTTAAAAATGCGTGATTTAGGATTGAGTCATATGTATGTGGGATTGGAAGGGAAAATACATGAATTGGGTAAGTTTGTTCTTGGTGTTCTTGATCTACAATTTTTTTTAAGTTTTCCTTGAATTGATTGTTGAATTTTGTGATAATTGAGTGTATTTTGATCATATGCATGTTATGTTATGCATTTGAGTGATAAGGTAAGAGTTTGTGCATGATTGAGTGATTTTTGAAAGGTTTTGAAATGGTTTTGGAAAAAGAAGAACTTTCTGCGTTTTGTTGGGAATTGGGAGTCTCGTCTCTGTCGCGAGCGCGACACTCTCGCAAGCACGATAGAGAAGAGCTTCTCGTTCTCGTGTTAAAGCTCACTATAGCTTTGCCTGTGTCCAACTCGGATGGAGAAGCACGACTCGTGCTCCTTTGGCATGCAAGTCGTGCATCTCAGCCGGACGCCTCCATGGCGTGCTGTGGAGCACGACAGAAGGGAAACAACATGGACACGAGTCGTGTCCCTCAACACGACTCGTGCTCATGTCGTTTCCTCTGCATGTCGTGCTTGAGGAGCACGACTGGGAAGAACCATTGACACGAGTCATGTCCCTCAGCACGACTCGTGTCCGTGACTCTTCTGAAGCGAGCGCGACAGAGATCCCAGTCCGCCCTGTTTTCTCACGCGCACAGTTTTTTCAAAAATGATTTTTAAATGTCTTTCTCAGGATTTTTCCCTACTGTATGTTATATGAACTTGTTTTTATGCCCATTATATTAAGGATTATATACGATAAATTATATGTTGTGATTTGAAACATGATTTGTATTGTTATTCTGAAGTGTGTGTTTATTGAAGTGGTAATATGTTAATATTTGATTATGATATGCTTAGTAATAATGATCCCTGTTAGACTATCATTTGATTTTAGTTGTATGATTTGGTTTATCAGTGTTAATATTATGAATTATATCGCATGTTGCATTTTGGATACAAGTAAGTTATGAATGCCAACTTCAAGGTTATTTATTGTGAACATGTTCTACTAAAATGTGAAGTGCGTTATGCATATCTTAATTCACGATTCTTCCCTAAGAATAATATATGATATTATATTTGACATGAATTGTACTATTGCATGATAAGGATTTTGTATGGATAATCTTTGGCATAATATGGTTTCCCATATTTGATTCTGCTATACTTTAGAGTAATGTTAAAAGTGTGTGACTGGATTATAGTATATGCTTGGCAATGTGAATTGTATGATGTGTGTCTAGTATTAGAAAGATATTGATATGTCTATCATACTCTGGTTTATGCATGATTATATATAAATATATATACTATGCAATGCAAAACATGAATTGTTTTATGCATGATCTGCGAGAGTCAGTCTAGTGGATAGTTAGGCATGCCTAATAGAGCTTTGTAGCTGCAACGCCCTTTGAACGAATGGACCCCGATTAGGTCCTTGGCTGGTTCCTCGCGAACCCTTTTAGTGTATGGATCTTGTTTAAGGTCCTTTTACTGAAATGTTTTTGAATGTGGAAAATGATGTTGCTTTTCGATTCGTACCCGTAAGGTACATTACCGTATTTTCTCGTTATCCACTAAAGTGAGTCAGCAGGTATTCTGTTTGCTTTGTCTGATATGAATATGAGAATATGATTTTGTATTGTTAACTGTTATACTTAAGTATGTGGAATGGCATGCGTATGATTATGATCTTAAACTAGTGAATGCAACGAATTTAATATTATGCCATATGTTTCCTTGGTTTCAGCTATTATAGCATTTTCGGCATGTTGTCATGTGTTTATGTTTCATAGCATGATATTTTATGGATTCAAATTTTGCATCGGAAGTGTGGTGTGTTGGACGTTGTCCCCTGGGTTTCGGCTAGCATATGTGTCTTATGGCATGTTAAAAGTTTGATTGTATATGTGTAAATAGTGATTTTTGCATGATAGTTGGGGTGCATTATTACATGGTAGTCTTATTGCATGTGTATAGGTTTTCAGTTAACGTTTGGGTTATTGGTATGATGAATGCATGTCTAATTGTTAAGTAACTAAGCATAATGTGGTTTTGATATCTGATACTTGGGTAAGTATATGTATGTGAGATTGTAGGTATTACTGCATGATAGTACTTGTATCTTGAATGGTACTCTGTCTGCTTTGGTTGGTTAAACTTGGGTATTTGAATGTAGTTATGATTTTCTGAAAGCATGGCTTTTATATGCAAGTATGTATATCTACCTATTAGGACTATATGCATATGCCATTTGAATGTATTATGCCTTGACGACCATTGTGAATGGCTATCCATATTTCTTGTGTGTTCTCCCCACTAAGCGTTATCGCTTAGCACGGACTCTTTTCCCGTGCAAGTGGCAGGTTTGGTTTGGTTTGAGTCGCACATTTGCAAGGTCGGCCAGATAGGAGTTGGAAGTTTTGGTTTTGGTTCAGCTTCTGTATTGGGATTTTGTACTTCTGTAGTCTTATGTTCTATGTATAGGGATTTTGATGTAATATTTTGAGCCATGTAAATATTTTTTTATATCTATGTATTCAGCAATTTCTCTGTTTTATATTTCGTCGTAGGCTTTTGTTGTATGATTGTAAGTATGCATGTGTGTGTGCTTTCGCTTAGTGTATGCGCGCCTGTGAACTACGTATATTTAACTTTTTCTCCTTAAGTTTTAAATTATTCCGTATTTATATATGCTTTGTATCGCTTTCGTCTGTTAACACACCTACTCGTACGGCTTCCTACTCCCGTGCGGATGGGTTCGCCTATGTACGGGTAGGAGGTGTTACAATTATTATTATTATTATTATTATTATTATTATTATTATTATTATTATTATTATTATTATTATTATTGTTGTTGTTATTGTTGTTGTTGTTGTTGTTGTTGTTGTTGTTGTTGTTGTTGTTGTTATTGTTGTTGTTGTTGTTGTTGTTGTTGTTGTTGTTGCTATTCTATTGCCACAATAAAATTGTTATAACAATTTTATTGTTATTATTGTTATTATAATTTTATTATTATTTTGTCATTAACCTTGGGTTTTTGCATGATTTATTTTATTTCTTTTGTATGTAAATCATTTGTATACTAAATTAATATGTCCCATATTTACTTTGTCTTTACTTGACTAATTTTGTTTAGAATTATTACTAATATTTTTAATATTACTTTCTATCTGAGAATAAAATATGACTTGCATTGTGTGAGTGTCCTCGTGACCACGCGGAGGGGTCGCTACATGTAGGAGATCGCATCGTTTAGTAAGACCTTTCCTATTCCCTCTCTTTGTGTTTATGTTTGCTTGTAAAATAAAATGGCTTTATCTTGTGCACATATGCGGTAAAAAAAATCATAAAAATACTTTATAATTATATAGGAATTTTTACTAATAAAATTGGGACCAATGTCCCTCATTTTAGTCTAGGAATGTAAAATATCACAATAAAACGAAGAGTAAATTTTCTCCAAAAATGGGATCACTCATCCCGATTTTTCAAACTAGCAATCAGATAACTCTTCGATCCCTTTTCAAAAATAAGCGTGAAGGAACCAATATTCCTAAACGAAACGAATACCCCGATTTATGTATGTCTTTTTATGTTTAATTTTGTTTGCTTGTTTTAAATTTATGTTCATACATTTTTTGGGCCCTTGTAATTAATTATTTTTGGGGCAATATTATTTATCTTTTATTTGGGGTTGTATTCCGCCCCAATTTCTCTTGTAATTGTGTGCTTGGCGTGTTTACCGCTTTCCTTTATTGCTTTATTTTACTACTTTCTTTACAGTTTTTTACTTATCATTTTTTCAATGCTTGCAATGCGCCTGTTAATTTAAATGCATTAATTGTGTGAGAGGAGAAATAGAATTTTACGAATTTAAAGACTCATTTATAATTAACCAAAACATATATAAGAGTGAAGTTCCGGACACCATCTCTGGTTTTAGACCAATAGAGGTTAGAGACCTTTCCTAATTTATTGTAAATTGGGTGGCGACTCCAAAATAGCTCAAAGGTGCCTAAAGGCGTCGTGAGACTAGATGATCTTTTCCAATGTTCTATTAGGAAGGACGCATCCAAAATGTCTCATGGCACCCAAGATAAAAAAGACGCGAACCAATCCCTCGAGCCCTAAAAGCAGGTTCAACGAGAGGGCCTTTGCTGGGTTCGGTGCACGTCATATTGGTGACTCCACTGGGGACTGTTTGTGACTTTGCTCTGAAAGTGTTTTGGTTAAAATATATAATTGAGTCTTTAAAACCTAAAATTTTATCCCTTTTCAAAAATTGCATCGTATCATTTTAGAGCCTTAGAATTACACTAGTTTGGTCCCCTATTTTACCCCAGTGCATTCCCGAAACACGACCCTACTTTCACTCATTATAGGGAAGTGTTAAGGATAATCACCAACCCAAGCCTAATACCTTTAGGTATATCAAATGGAGACCCGATTGGTCGTCATGCTCGTGATGAGCTAGACCCATTGGCAAGGACCATGCTTGGTTAGACCTAAAGTAACACTACCTTTGACCAAAGCTCATGTAATGGCAAATAAAAACTTCCATTAGGTGAAATGCTCCTTAATACGGTGCTTGTGATGTGGGCTATTGCGTATTAAACAAAATCAAGCAAATTAAGTGATCTTTTATCAAAGGCTTTCATGCCCCGGTGGGCCCATCTTAATCTAGTTGAATTGTTTAAATACATAATGGCCAAACACCCATACGTATGTGTATTAGATAAGAGGTGTTATGCTGCTAGTTTTTCACCGTGCACCATACGCGTCCAATGGGTTCCCCGTTAACCCTTGGATAAAGCCCACCTAAGGAAGAGACTATATTTACCTCGTGTGAGGGAGAAATAAGGTTGGAATGATCTATCTACTTGCATGTGTTTGTTTATACTGCATCAGCACGACCATGCATTGCACTTCAATCATGCATCATCATAACAGAGGTGTGTTCTGCAGCCATCATAGATTCGTCCAGGTGTTCTACAGGTCCCAACGGTCGGCTAAGGAAGATTTCACTCTTTTGACTGCAAGAGCTAGTGTCAGAATAGAGTTCGGATTCTCTTTCAGAGAGTAGTGAGGTATTATCTTCCGAATCATCAGTAGAAACAATCATGTCTAATCCATCAAGTGGTTCTGATGCAACTAGGGTAATGATTGCCGAAGAAGTGGGAAACGGATGGAAGAATTTGAGGCCGGAATAATGGCGATAATGGGCAACCTTGCCGTTACCCTGGCCCCACTTGCTAGGCAACAGGCTGCTGCTCCAAGTAGGGGGCAAGATGAACAAGGGGCTGCTAGAGAGGATCCCCCAGCAGCAGTTGATCCACTTACGGTTGAGCCGAGAGTGCCAGCGCCTGTTGAATGTAGAGAAAGCCCTAAATCTGAGATTGACTTATGGAAGGAGCAAGAGGAACTAATGGCAGTAAAAGGGAGGTCACCCTAGCTGGAGGATGCGATGTGGAGAAAAATGGAGGAAAGGTTTGAAGCCATGACAAGGATGTTAACAGCAGGAAAAGGAATGAACCCCAAAGACTGGGAGCTGGATAGTGATGATCAAATCCCTCAGAACTTCAAGATGCCCGATATTCCCAAGTTTGATGGCACTTCTAACACTGCTGCGCACATCAAGTAATATTCACTGGTCATGAAGGGAACAACTTTGACAAGGAAGTAGAAGATAGAGTACTTTTATCTGAGTCTCATAGGGGCCGCCATTGACTGGTACCATAGGTTGGACAGAAGGTCCAAAGAAGATTGGGACTTGTTGACCAAAAAGTTCTTAAAACAATATTGATTGTAGTACCAGGATGGAGGTCACATTGAAGGATTTAGAGCTGCTGCAGCAGAAGGTCGAGGAGTCTTTTTACGAGTACCTCACTCGGTGGAGGAACAGAGTTATGGAAATAAAGAGCAAACCTGATACCCCCGATCAGATCTGATTGTTCATTTGAAATGCTAGTCCTTACCTAAGAGATGGACTAAAGATAAAAGGGTTGAAGGACTGGGAATCCTTGAAGGACATTGCTATATAGGTAGAAGGATTTGACATGAAAATATAATAGGATTTAAAACAAAATATTGATATGTGTAAAAAAAAAAACAATTTGACATGAAAATATAATAGGATTTAAAAGAGTTTACTTGTTATATGAACAATTGAAGATAAAATAATAAGAAGAATATGGGGACTAAGAGAATTTACATGTTTAAAAGTTAATTGGAAACAAAAGAAATTAAAATCAACAAGAGAATTAAGGAGTTAAGCCATGAATAATTACCCTCAAATTTAATCTTGAAGAATTGAAGGTAGAAGTGTTGAATTCCTTGTCTTTTCCTTGTGAAAAATGCTTGAAAAATAACTTGGAAACTTGAAAAATCACCCTTGGAAGCAAGTGTCTAAGATTGATTTTTTCTCAACTAAAAAGACTCAAAAATTCAGTTTTTTCTCCCTAAAATCCTTCTAATTCGTCCTCCCTCTGTTCCTGAATTTTTTTTACCTTTTTTACACTCAAAAACCACCCAAAAACCGCCCCGCGCGCGCCTAGCGTGCTGCCGAGCCCCGACCTTCGCGAAAAATACTTTTTTTTTTGTAAAAAAAAAAAACCCTCAACCTAAAACACGCTTTTTCTTCTCCAAAATAATTTTAAAAATATTTTTAAAATACACTTTTTACTCATCAAAAAGACAAGGAAAATCACCTCCGAGCTCCAATCTTTTTGCCGATAAGCCGGCGTAGCTAAATTTCATCATCGGGTAATCCTGATCAAGGCTACTCGGGACCCGGTGTCTACAGTTGCCCCCAATTTCGGGGAGGCTAGTGCATGGGTGCCTAGGTGAGCCAAAATTCAGGAAAAGGAAAGAAGCGCGTACCTAAAGCGGTGACCTTCTTGCTGGATGGAGTTATGATGATAGCTGTTGCCGTGTTATAGGCAGGCTGTCTTTTGGTTGTAACTGGTGACGCCGTAGGTGCGCTAACCTCTTGTGGGTGGCGCCGCTATCGAGCTAACCATTGTGAGTTGGTAACGCCGTGGTCGTGCTAACCTCTTGTGGGTAGTGCCGCCATCGTGCTAACCGCTGTGAATTGGTAGTGCCGTGGTCGTGCTAACCTCTTGTGGGTAGTGCCGCCATCATGCTAACCGCTGTGAATTGGTAGTGCCGTGGTCGTGCTAACCTCTTGTGGGTAGTGCCACCATCATGCTAACCGCTGTGAATTGGTAGTGCCGTGGTCGTGCTAACCTCTTTTGGGTAGTGCCGCCATCGTGCTAACTACTGTGAATTGGTAGTGTCGTGGTCGTGCTAACCTCTTGTGGGTAGTGCCGCCATCGTGCTAACTACTGTGAATTTTTGAGCTGTGCTGCTTTAGACCTTTGGACTGGTGTCGTCACTCGGCTTTGGTTGGTGTTCCCCGCCGATTTCTCCTGCAAGATTGTATGCGTAGGAATATACAAGAAATCATGTGTGTATGATATGGAATGCAAATGCTTGCAAAAATGTATAGATCGTGCCCTAGGTGGTCCAAGGTTTGCTGAGGTTGTAGCTTGTCTGCTCTACCATGCCCCCGGAATCCTGAGGATTGTCGACAAGTTTTCTAAAAGAGACGTCCAGTGTACATCCTTTGCCCCCCTGGTCAATGATCATTTACTCGGGATTCTGATTCATGTTCTGTGTTGTGTGTTATCTGATTGAAAGAGGCTCATCTGAAATAACGCCGCCTTATCGCTCCAGGCATTGAACGTCATTGTTTTAAAGGTAGTGCGTCCCTTGTGAATTTTCACACTAGCTTTTCTTTGCGGGAAATGCGTCCCTTAAGGGATTTTCACACAACCCTTTGCCTAATTTTTGCCTGGAATGGACCTAACCCAATCCAGCGGCTTTTGTTCATTTTACTTTTTTTTTTGTAGGGCAGACTGCCTGTTTCCAGGTTTTCACCCTACCCTTTGGCCTAACTTTTGCTTAGAGAGCCAGTTACGATTTTCATCTCTAACGGCTTTTTTTTTTAATTCAGAGAAGGTTATCATCAAAGCTTCTGTTAAGAGCAAATAGCACATATTCAATGAAGTGACTGAGCAATAATCATTAGATGATCAATTGGTATATCTCTCTTTAAGACAGAACTAAAAGATCAATGAAAATATATTCTTTTATTCATTGCAAAATTGTGTACATTTCTATATGATTTCATCATACATGATTTTCATTTGACAAGAATTCAAAAGCTTATGACTACACATAATCTCGGAGTGGATTTTTGCCCAGGATGCCTTTTTTACGATTTTCACCCTGACAGGGCGCCTAATTTTAGCAAGGCCACCTTTTTTCAGTTTTTGACCCGCAGGGCATTTATTCTCTTCTTTTTATTTTTGGTCTTTAGCCATGGAACCTCTTAAGTCTATCGACATTGACTGAGTCCTTGAACTCATTCCCATCACTGTCTGCCAAAATTACTGCTCCTTTTGTTAGCAGCTTCTTCAAAATGAACGGACCTTCCCAGGTGGGCCTGAATTTTTCGCGTATGTCCGGCACTCCCAGCCTCATCATCTTAAAGACCAAATTCCCCTCCTTCAATGGGTGCTTTCATACTTTCTTGCCAAACAACCGTGCCAACCTTTTTTGATAAACTTGATTGTGGTAATAGGCCCGCAACCTATCTTCATCTAGCAAACTTAGCTGTGACAAACGCTGTTGCGCCCATTCTGTCTCTGGAATCTCAGCTTCCATGACTACCCTCAAAGACTTCAACTCAATTTCAACCGGCAGGACTGCTTCAGTTCTATATACCAGAGAGAATGGTGTTGCCCCTGTAGAGGTTCTGATTGTAGTTCTATATCCCCAAAGTGTGAAGGGTAACTTTTCAACCCAGACTTTATAGCTCTGAACTATCTTGGCCAATATCCGCTTCACATTCTTGTTCGCTGCTTCAACTGCACCGTTTGCTTGAGGACGGTAGGGAGAAGACTTGTGATGTTGGATCCCGTATTTCTGGAGCATTTGTTTAGTTTCTGCCAGAAATTGCACTCCATTATCAGACACAATGTGATGTGGGAGACCATATCTGCATATCAGATTCCGCTCGATGAATTTAGCCATATCCCTTGCATCAACCTTCTTGAAAGATTCAGCTTCAACCCACTTAGTGAAGTAGTCAATGGCAACTATAATGAACCTGTGCCCATTAGAAGCTGTAGGATGGATCTCGCCTATAATGTCTATTCCCCAAGCTGCAAATGGCCATGGAGATGTCAAGCTATGTAACTCTAAAACTGGCACATGCCTCAAGTTCGCATATTGTTGGCATAACTGGCATTGCTTCACAAATTTTGAACAATTCGTATCCATTGTGAACCAATAAAACTCTTGGCGCATGATCTTCTTTGCTAAGGCTAAGCCATTCATGTGAGCTCCACAGATCCCGGCATGAACCTCTTCCATAACTCTTGTAGCTTCTTTCTCCACGAGACATCTTAACTGGATACCATCAGCTTGCCTTTTGTACAAAGTGCCATTAACACTGATGAATTGAGTGGATAACTTCCTGATCATTCTTTGATCCTTCTCAGTGGCTTCCTCTGGAAAGACTGACCTTTCTAAGTAATTTTGAATGTCATAGTACCATGGATTTCCATCGGTGGTCTCGACGTCCATCACCTACTCAGGTTCAAAGCAAGGCCTTCCTAAGCTAGAGATTAGCACGGGTTTCATCGCAACTCCTGTTGGATTATCCCACATAGACACTAAAGTTGCTAGAGCATCAGCTAACTGATTTTCGTCTCTGGGGATGAAGTGAAAAGTGCAAGTCTCAAACTGGCTACTCAACATTCTCAAGTGCTTCACGTAAGGCAACAGCATTTCTTCCTTGACTGACCACTCCCTTCTGATCTGATGAATTACCAAGGAAGAATCTCCGAATACTTCTGCGGTCTTTGCCCCCAGAGCGAGTAATGCTTCCAATCCAAAGATGCAAGCTTCATATTCTGCTTCATTATTGGTAGTCTTATACCTCAGCTTCTTAGCCAATGGTAGCCTTTCACCATCCGGGGTCGTAAGAATAATTCCTACTCCTGCCCCTTTACTGTTTACTGCCCCATCAAAGAATAGCTGCCACCCTTGCACTGCTATGCCCGTGACATCTTCATCCGGGAAATTATACTCAAACTGGTCTCCCTCAATAGGATGCTCGGCTAAGAATTCTGCTACAGCTCTTCCTTTAATGGTTTTCTTGGTTATGTATTCAATGTCGAACTCCTGCAACAGCCGTAACCATCTTCCCATCTTCCCTAGTAGAGAGGGTGCTTCTTGGAGGTATCTAAGAGGATTATGTTTGGCTACTGCCTGTACCCTGAAGGAATGAAAGTAGTGTCGCAACTTCTTAGAAGCCCAAATAACTGCTAAACAAATCTTCTCCACCTCTACATATTTAGCTTCATACGGTAGGAACTTCTTGCTAAGATAGTAAACCGCAAACTCCACACCAAAATCGTCTTCTTGAGACATCATAGCACCTACTGAATTATCTTCCACTGCTTAATACTGGAGGATTTAACAGATACTCCTTAATGGTGTCAAATGCCAGTTGACAGTCATTGTTCCATATCACCGGCTGATTCTTCCTAAGAAGCTTGAAAATAGGCTCACATACTGAAGCTAGCTTGGCAATAAACCGGCTGATATACTGAAGCTTTCCTAGGAAACTTCTGACGTCCTTCTCCTTCTGGGGCACCGGCATCTCTCTTATGGCTTTGACTTTGTCGGGATCTACTTCAATTCCTCTCTGGCTTACCACATGGCCTAATAGCTTACTCGAGGTAACCCTAAAGATACATTTCTTGGGATTGAGGTGTAGATTATACTTACTAATCCTTTGGAAGAACTTTTCTAAAGCCTCAAAGTGACCTTCTCTAGTAGCCGACTTAATCATCATGTCGTCGACATACACCTCTACTTCTTTATGGATTAAGTCATTGAGAACTTTAGTCGCCATCCTCTGATAAGTCGCTCCTGCATTTTTCAACCCAAAAGGCATAACCCGATAGGCGTATGTCCCCCACTTAGTGATAAAGGCTATCTTAATCCGGTCCACTATCTTATTAAGGATTTGATTGTATCCTGCGTATCCATCCACAAAGCTGTACATCATACAAGCAGCAGCACTATCCACTAGCACATTAATATGAGCCAGCGGGATATCATCCTTAGGGCAAGCTTTGTTCAAGTCTCGATAGTCAACGCATACTCGAACCTTACCATCTTTCTTGGCTACAGGAACCACGTTAGCGAGACAGGTCGGGTATTGAACCTCTATTAAGAATTTGGCCTCAATCTGCTTATGGATCTCCTCCTTTACTTTCTGCGCCCATTCTAGCCTAAGTCTCCGAAGCTTTTGCTTAACTGGTTTAAACTCTGGGTAAGTTGGGATGGCATGTTCGGCAACATCTCGATCTATTCCCGGCATATCCTCATAGGTCCAGGCAAAGACTTTTTCATATTTTTTTAATATTCTCTCAAATTTTATTCTCTCTTCAGGAGTTATGTCTGATGCTATCAAAATTTCCTTTGGATTTTCCAAAGTTCAAGGATTAAATGCGGTTGTGCTAGTTGAATTAATATCAAAAATGAATGCATCATGCTTATGATCATGCGAAATGAAATCATCAGAAACATCACACAAGTAAGCAAAGTTGTTCATCTCATTAACATAATTAGAAACATTAACATTGTCCTCAAAGAGTTCTGGCATAAAAAGAGAATCTAAATGACTATCAACTTCAGTCGATGCCGATGCTGCAGCCGACTATGCTTTGGCTTCTTGACTTGGTGAAATCTTGAGATCTTCAATCTTCAGCTCTGGTTCTATCATCTTCTCCTTCCCTTTGAGTTTGGTGGCTAACAGCTTATCAATTACAATCTCTTTGGGCTCATCCCTGTCCCAGACGCTGCATTGGGTCATAATCTCCTCGTCCCAAAAGTTCTCTACAGCTTTAACAACTCCGATCTCTCAATCAAAGACATCGATGAAAATTTCAAAACCTGGTGTGATCTTCCCATCTATCCACTGCGGCTCTTCTTCTCCGGTGTAAGCACAAACCGATAATGATGGCACAAAGCTCTCCGAAATATGGGGGATCTTCTCTGACACTTTCTTCTTACCATACTCTCCTTTGTAGCCCAACCCCTTTCGGTCTTTCTGACCATGTGTAGTGATAGCATCCTGCAGCCCTTGTGACTCTTTTCCCAAACCAGCCCCTAGGAGGAAGTGCATCTTCTTTAGCATGTTCACCACCTGAGGGCTACCTTCTAAGCTTTGCTCTTCTCCGATCATCGATACATGAAAGCCACTGAATGGCTGATTAGAGATCTCTAAGGCAGACACTTGGTTCTCTCTTGCTGCTTTAATGGTCACTACTTCTCCTTCATGGGGTATCTTAATTATCTGGTGTAAGGTGGATGGTACTCCCCCTAACCTGTGGAACCACGGTCTACCAAGTAGAGCTGAAAAGTTTACTGGGATCGGCAAAACCACAAAATCCGTTTCTGTCTCAATGGGCCCCGTCTTTACGAAAGCTTTGAAAATTCTCGATGCTTACCTCCTGGAGTTGTCATAGGCTGTGATGGTCAGATCAGACTTGCTTAACATACTCTCATCCATCCCAAAGGCCTGAAGCGCCACCAAAGGGCAAACATTTATTGGTGACCCGTCATCAACCTTGATGCAAGCTGTGTGTTTGCCATTGATCTGTGCCTTGATGTACAAAGGTCGGTTGTAGTTGCGACCCTCTGTTGGTAAGTCTGCATCAGAAAATACCAGCTTCTCCCCAGATTCCCCTTTTACTAGGTCTAACAGCTCAGATGGAGAGATTGTAGTTGCTATGGTGGATACACTCAATGCCTCAACTAACTTCTGTCTGTGAGAGGGGGACTGTCTCAAGAGGTCCCCAAATAGATATCTGAGCCGTGGTCTTTTTCAGTTGCTTCACTATTGAATTTTCTTCCGGCTCCTTCCCTGCGATTGGTTGGGTTGGGTCCTGCTGCTTCTCAACTTCTGGGATTACCCTCCCACTTCTTGTTACTGCTTCTACTCTTTCTTCCTCTTCCGAATCCCACAGATCCGTGAACTCTCCATGTTTCTCATCGTCTTCATCTTCTCCACTCTCACTAGTGGACCAACATTCTATCGCTGCTACGAAAATCCCTTCTTCATTCACCGCAGGGCGAGTAATAGTGACATACTCATTTCCATATAAATCTTGCATCACGTACCATTTTGGTAGGCTCGATCCAATCATAAAGACTAGAGGTGGCACTGCATTATAGCTGGATTTCTTCTTGCCTTCTCTCTTCTCAGGATCGGTGATCTGCTTGTTGTCAATTAGATCTTGGACCCGATGTCTTAGCGTTATACAATCATCTGTTAAATGCCCGGTATGTTGGTGAAATGCACAATATTCATTTTCCTTGTGCCCTGGCTGTCCCTGGGTCTTGGTCGGCCTATGTGATAGGGGTCGCAGTTTTCCTTCTTTTACTAGCCTCTTCAGCACCCATGATAAAGGCCTACCCAAGTTGGAGAAATACCTGTGATTCAAGCCTGTTGCAGACACCTCAGCTGTCTTCCCACCTCTATTACCACTGCTTGACCTTGCTGACTTGGCTGTCCCTTGATTGCTGTATCCCTTCTTGGCATAGGACTCACTGTTTGCCCTCTTGGCTAAATATTCACCTTCTACTTCTATGGCAATGTCCTTCAGGGATTCCCAGTCTTTCAGTCCCTTCATTTTTAGTCCATCTCTCAAGTACGGGCTGGCATTTCGAATAAATAATCGGATCTGATCAGAAGTGTCCGGTTTGCGTTTCATCTCCATAACCCGGTTCCTCCATCGAGTAAGGTACTCGTGGAAGGACTCTCCAGCCTTCTGTTGTAGCAACTCGAGATCTTTCAAAGTGACCTCCATCCGGGTATTGCAATCGTATTGCTTAAGAAACTCTTCGGTCAGCAAGTCCCAATCCTCCTTGGACCTCCTGTCAAGCTCATGATACCAATCAATAGCAGCTCCTGTGAGACTCAAGCAAAAATACTTTATCTTCTGCTTTCTTGTTAAGGTCGTGCCCTTCATGACCAGCGAGTATTGCTTGATATGTGCAGTAGGGTCAAAGGTGCCATCAAATTTTGGGATATCAGGCATCTTGAAATTCTGGGGAATTAGGTCATCCCCATCTAGCTCTCGGTCTTCTGGGCTCATTCCTTTCCCTACTGTCATCATTCTTGCCATGGCCTCAAACCTCTCTTCCATTTTCCTCCACATTGCCTCCTCTAATTTCTGCAACTTTTCTTTAGTTACTGTATGCTCCTCTTGCTCATCTCCCCCAAACTCAGCTTCAGACCTGGGGCCCTCTCTGCGCTCAATAGGTGCAGGTACTCTTTGCTCAAAAATAGGTGGATCGACCACTGGTTGGTTAACTGCAGCAGGGAGCTCTTCTCTAATAGCCTCTTGTTCAGCTCGCATCCGGATAGGGGCAGCAGCAGCGTGTTGCCCAGCTATGGTGGTGGTAAGATTGCCCATCATTGCAATTATTCAGGCTTCAAACTCCTCCATTCTCTTTCCTACCTCTTCAGCAATTATTGCCCGGGTTGCATCAGACTCATTTAATGGATTAGCCATGCTTACTTCTATTGATGATTCGAAAGAAAACCCCACACTGTCTTCTAAGATTAAATCTGAACTCTGATCCGATACTAACTCTATTAACCCCAAAAGCGGAGTCCTTCTTAACCGTCCGTCAGGACCTCTAGACCACCCAGGAGAATTTATGATGGCTGAAATGCAAAAATTGATAAGATGATGCATGATTAAAATGCAATGCATGCTCGTGCTGATGCAACATAGATAAACACATACAAGCAGATAGATCCTTCCAACCTTATATCTCCCACACACATGGTAGTGCAGTCTCTTTCCTAGGTGGGCTTGATCCATGGGTTAACAGGGAACCCAATGGACACGTATGGTGCAAGGTGGAAAACCGGCAGCATAACAGCTCTCATCTAATGTACATACGTATGGGTATTTGGCCATTATGTATTTAAACAATTCAACTTAACTAAGATGGGCCCACCGGAGCATGAAAGCCTTTGATGGAGACCATTTAATTAAATTGACTTCGTCCAATATATGATGGCCCATATAGCAAGCATAGTATTACGGTACATTTCACCTAGTGGAAGTATCTATTGCCATTACATGAGCTTTAGTCAAAGGGTGATGATATTTTTGGGTTACCCAAGCATGATCCCTCCCGACGGGTCAGCTCAGCACGAGTATCACGACCGATCGGGTCACCATTTGATATACCTTGATGGTACGAGGCTTGGGCTGGTGATTATCCTTAACACTTCCCTAGATTGAGTGAAAATAGAGTCGTGCTTCAGGAACGCACCGGGGTTGAGAAGGGACCAAACTAACTTAATCTAAGGCTCTAATGAGATGATATGCAATTTTGAGATAAAGCGAAATTCATAAACTAAAACTTAATTGTAAAGGATAATCAAGGTATTTTCAAGTTGAAGTCTCGAACCATTTATCCCCAGTGGAGTCGCCACTGTGACGCGCATCGGACCCGCGATCGCCCCTTTGACCGCCCGCTCGAGGGCGATCGGGCATTTGAGGTCCATTGACAACTTGCAACGAATTACAAGTGCGTCTATTTTGGGCAACAAGGAGGTTTCATGGAGTCGCCACCCAATAAAATGTTCGGAAAGTTTCTCTCGCCTCGGAGAGCCTAAGATAGCGCTTTTATCCATTTTGGGCAAGCCAAAGGGGTCTTGGAGTAAGAACCTCTCTCCCTTGGAGCCTAGGATTTGTTAAGTCTTAGAGCATAAGAAGGGTCTTGGAGGTCTTACTCCAATGAATGATCGGATAGACCTCTCGCTTCTTTGAACCAAAAGACAACGCTTTTATCCATTTTGGGCAAGCCAAAGGGTCTTGGAGGATGAACCTCTCTCCCTTGGAGCCTAGGATTTGTTTAAGTCTTAGAGCATAAGAAGGGTCTTGGAAGTCTTACTCCAATGAGTGATTGGATAGACTTCTCGCCTCTTTGAGCCCAAAGACCAGAGATGGGTTCGGGACTTCTCATCTATTTCTACCTTGATTAATTTTACAATTTGATTTTGAGTTTATTAGTTCGCTATCTCTCCACACAATGCAATTTTAATTAAAAGGCACAAATATTCACATCGAAAGCAGTGAAATTTTAAAAGTAAATTACAATAATACTAGGAGCGGAATACAACTCCCATTTAAAAAAGTGCAAACATACATAAAACCGGGGAATTTATTAACTATGAGGACTTTGGTCCCCGCATGTGTATTTAAAGAAAACATTTTGTATGTGGTGACTTATTTGGGATGAAAACTAGGACATTGGTCCCATTCATTATGAAAAATCCTAGTTTAATTTAGTATAAATATTTTTGTGATTTTTATTTGGGCGTGCATAAAAAAACCATTTTACTTAATGAATATATATAAGGAAATTAAAAATATAAACAAAATGAGAATTAAAATGTATAAAGAAGATACCGAACCCCGCATCTCCTCCTTCACGTGCATGGATGCTCAAATAAGAATAAAATAACAATTTGCAACCAAAAATAAAAATGAAATTCATGTTAGAAATTAACCCAAAGAAATAATATGATATAAAAGATAATATGTATAATGAAAATATAACATGCATAAGATACTATGACATGCATAAAATAATTATGATGCAATTTAACATGCATAAGAATAAAAAAATATTAACCATGCTCAACATATCGAATAAATAATTATAATAACGACTATGAGTAAAAATTAAAATATTGATATGTGTAAAAAAAAACAATTTGACATGAAAATATAATAGGATTTAAAAGAGTTTACTTGTTATATGAACAATTGAAGATAAAATAATAAGAAGAATATGGGGACTAAGAGAATTTACATGTTTAAAAGTTAATTGGAAACAAAAGAAATTAAAATCAACAAGAGAATTAAGGAGTTAAGCCATGAATAATTACCCTCAAATTTAATCTTGAAGAATTGAAGGTAGAAGTGTTGAATTCCTTGTCTTTTCCTTGTGAAAAATGCTTGAAAAATAACTTGAAAACTTGAAAAATCACCCTTGGAAGCAAGTGTCTAAGATTGATTTTTTCTCAACTAAAAAAACTCAAAAATTTAGTTTTTTCTCTCTAAAATCCTTCTAATTCGTCCTCCCTCTGTTTCTGAATTTTTTCTACCTTTTTTACAATCAAAAACCACCCAAAAACCGTCCAAAATCGTTGAAAAATGAGTGGTGGGCGAAATCTCGGCGAAATGGGGCGATATGGGCAACTGTACGCGAGAAACGCGCGCAGTGCGCGCATAAAGCGAACGACGCCCTGGGCGTCGCTTGCACTCGCGCCGCCCAACGCGCTACCGCACCCCGACCTTCGCGAAAAATACTTTTTTTATAAAAAAAAAAAAAAAACCTCAACCTAAAACATGCTTTTTCTTCTCCAAAATAATTTTAACAATATTTTTAAAATATTTTTAAAATACACTTTTTACTCATCAAAAAGATAAGGAAAATCACCTCCGAGCTCCAATCTTTTTGCCGATAAGCCGGCGTGGCTAAATTTCATCATCGGGTAATCCTGATCAAGGCTACTCGGGACTCGGTGTCTACACATGGCCCTAGTTCTTCAAGCTCAACTTATGGCGACTACCCTTAACTAGGTTGAGCTAGCCACGGTCAAAAAGGATTATGCAACGACGGCTATAATGTTTCCGTCCACTCCCAAGCCTAGGGGCAAGGCACCACTCGACTCACTAATCGGGCAAGTGGGAAGAGCAGAAGGACTAGATACTTTACGGTTATTAGGCCTCCTCCGTCCCTCAAACACTAAAAGGAAACTAGCTGATCTAGAAGAAGAGGTTATGAAGTCCAAGCTTGCAACTACCCGGGCACCTCTTAATGAGACTACTGCTGGCACTGCAAATCTAGGAGTTGGTTACTATGATAATAGCAGTGGTACCCGAAGGATAGGGAAAGTACCAATGGCCGAGACGGCTCAAAGGCACTACTTTAACTTGGGTGAACCTTTGTCTTGGGTCCTAGAAAGGCTGATGAAGAGGGGGATGTTACAGCCAATGCCTCCCAAGCCAGCTAAGACCTAGGGGCAACTTGGGCATAAGGAAAATGAGTACTGCGCCTACCACCAGCACACCGGCCATATAACGGATAATTGTGCTAGGCTGAGGCATGAGATCTAGGATCTGATCGACAATAACCAGATCACAGATCCTGAACACTGGCCAGGTCGTCATGGGAGCTCAAGTATCGTGGGTAGCAATGGAAATAACTTTGGAGCCACAAGGGCCCCAACCACGAAAATGAATCAAAGGCGCTATTCTGATTTGGGTAGATCCTTGTCATGGGTTTTTAAGAAGCTAATGGAAAAGGGGATGTTACACCCATTGCCTTCTAAGCCCACCAGAAGCCAAGGGCAGCCCAACCACAGAGCGAATCAATATTGTGCATTCCGCTAGCACACCGGACATTTGACAAACTATTGTAGGACATTAAGGGACCAAGTTCAAGACCTCACTAATAGTAAGTAGATCTCTGACCTAAAAGAGCAAAAGAAGGAGAGGAAGACAGATTGAGTACTTAAGTGGAGAAGGAAGATGGTTCCCGAGGATGATAATAGACCATCGACCATAGCAGCCATGTTGGCAAGGAAGGAAGAAAATAGCTATTTATATGTTATCTTTTTATTTTTGAACTATTTAATGATGATATTTTTAATTCTGATTTTTATTAAATAAAATGAATGATTTCACTCATCTGTGTGATATTTTCTTGTGATTTCACTATGCATAATCATGACACATTCATATTTAATAATGATTCAAATGATGCCATTTCATTTAATCTCGGAACTTTATAGAACCCAAAGAAAATCTTAATAGAATCTGTTATGACTCTTGAAGAGAGATTAAAATTTGAGAGAATGAAAAAAAAATGAAATAAAAAGTCTTTGCCTTGACCTATGAAGATATGCAAGGAGATGATTAACGCTATGCCAGAGTATCCCGACCATGAACTAGCCAAGCGGAAGCTCAGAAGATTTAAGCCAGGAGGGATAGGAAAGGTTAAAAGGGGGAATCCACAAGCAGAACTAGGAATGCCAAACTAGGTGGATCAATGACATCCCTAATGGTTAAGAAGAGAAGTGCGTGTATGTGTAAACTATCAGGATTTGGATGAAGCTTATTGGGGAGCAAAAAAACAAACAAAACAACAAGCAAAAAAAAAAATGGAAAAAAAATAAAAACAATAAGAAACGAAAAAAAAGAGAGAAAGAAAAGAAAAAAAAATTGATCATCGACGTAGGGCAAGGGACAGTTTTCTAGGGGCAAGCTTTATTCAAATCCCGTTGATCTACACATACCTATATTTTGCCTTTTTCTTGGCTACTGAAAAGAACCTAAAGATTGATTCACAAGCTATCCACCCAGTTAATCAGTGTAGAGAGTGTGCAGTACAAGAGGTAAGCTGATGATATACGACTGAGGTGCTGAGACGAGAAGAAGGCCAAGAAGGTTATGGAAGAGATCCACGCTGGGGTCTGCAGTTGGAACCCATACAAGAGTCATGCTTTATTCCTTGATTATTGGGGTGAAAGCCCTACTGCCTGTCGAAGCACAACAAATCTTTAGGGGCAATCATGGAAGCAACGGCTACAGCAGCTAAACACGTTAAACGAAAATAGGTTGTGGGATTACACCGCAATCAGATCTATCAGAAAATACCTTATTCGATTGTTTGGAAAGAGGGTTAGGAAACACTCACTGAAAGAGGGAGATTTAGTCTTCAGGCAAATGAGACCTAATTTTCAAGACATGCGAAGTAAATTTAGTTCGACTGGGGAAGACCCGTTTGCTCCTAAGAAAATTTTGTCCAAAGGGGCAACGGTTCTAATAAATAGCAATGAAGTTGAACTCGGATAACAGATCAACATCAACAAACCCAAGAAGGTCCATGGCTAAAGACTAAAAATCAAAAGAAGAGAATAAATGCCCCGCGGGTTGAAAACCGAAAAAAAAGCGGCCTTGCTAAAATTTTATTTTTCGTCGGGGTGAAAATCGAAAAAAGGCACTCTCGGCAAAAATTAGAGACTTGAGAGAAAATGTCCAATCAAGAAAACCCGAGAGGGCTGATTGGAAATAGGAGTCTGATACTTACAAGATTCACTCCGAGATTAGATGTAATTTTGCATTCTAAATCTATGTTAAATGATGATCATGTATGGAGAAATCATACTGAAATGTACACAATTTTGCTGAAGGATATAAAACAAAAGCAGTTTAACTCATCATTTCCTAGTTCTTTTATAAAAAGAGAAACATCATTCATTACTGAATGTGTGAAATCTAAATGGCTACTTTGCTTCTGCTCTCACAGGCCATATTCCTAAGCCGATGGGTCCTATTATCTACCGAGGAGCTAAGTACCCTTCTCTTGCATGTACTTATGGAAGCGAAGGTGTAGCCTCTGACCGGCAGTGCGACGATTTTTGTAAGAAGCTATGTATAAGGGCTATGATACTCTAGGGTGAAGGCCGAGGATAAGATGCTACCCTGGAATGATAAAGGATGCCTCATGACGTCTTGAATCCCCCCGAACTGTCAAACACAATAGGCGATGATATCGAAAGTGGTCTCGAGAAATCCACACAAGAGAATAGAAAGGAGAGCCAAGGGCACTGGGAGTTGACCCTTGTTAGCCCCCTCACCCAATCGAACAACACCTTCGTCAAAGCGAGCGAGGGGATATAATCATTACTTAGGGGAAGATATCTCAATGAATAGTTATCGATTGCTATAGAAGGGGGCTCTAATAGTAGCTTCAATTTTTTCTTATAGCCAAGCCGTAAAAAAAAAATAAAAAAAGGCCGTTAGAGATGAAAACCGTAATTGGCGCTCTAAGCAAAAATTAGGCCAAAGGGTAGGGTGAAAACCCAGGAATAGGCAGTCTGTCCTAGAAAAAAATAAAATAATAATAAAAGCCGCTGGATTGGGTTGGGTCCATTCCAGGCAAAAAATAAGGCATGGGGCTATGTGAAAATCCGAAAAGGGCACATTTCCCGCTAAGCAAAGCTAGTGTGAAAATCTACAAGGGACACATTACCTTTAATTAATGACTTTCGATGCCCAAAGCGGTAAGGCGGCATTACTTCAGATGCAGGGATATGAGTCAGAATCCTGGACATATGCTCATTGACCGAGGGGCAAAGATGCACACCTAATGAGTTTTTCAGAATAGGTTTCGGGTCAGAGTCCCTAAAGCCAAGATGACACTCTTCTGGATCCTTAGGGGCATGGTGGAGCAGCCAAGCCACATCCTTAATAGACCCTTGACCGCCTAGGACATGGTCTATCCATTTTTGCAAGCATTTACATCTCATGTCATATACATACAATTTCTTATATATACTTCTGTGCACATAACTTTGCAGGAAATATCAAAGTAAGAACCATCACCATCAGAAGATGGAACCCCCGCACTTTGAAAGTCTGGAGCAGACTCGGTGCAGCTCAAAAGAGCAATCCTCGCGTTTTGTATCTCTAGAGCAGACTCGGTGCATCAGCATCAGGAGATGGAACCCTTGCACTTCGTAAGTCTGGAGTAGACTCGGTGCAGCTCAGAAGAGTAATCCTCACATTTTGTAAGTCTGGAGTAGACTCGGTGCATCACCATCAAGAGATAGAACCTTCGCACTTTGTAAGTCTGGAGCAGACTCGGTGCAGCACAGAACAGTAATCCTCGCGTTTTATAAGTCTGGAGCAGACTCGGTGCCTCACCATCAGGAGATGCAACCCTCACACTTTGTAAGTCTGGAGCAAACTCGGTGCAGCTCAAAAGAGCAATCCTCGCGTTTTGTAAGTCAGGAGCAGACTCAACACATCACCATTAGGAGATAGAACCCCCGCACTTTATAAGTCTGGAGCAGACTCGGTGCAGCTCAGAAGAATAGCTCTCGCGTTTTGTAAGTCTGGAGTAGACTCGACGCATCACCCAGAAGGATGAAAATTCATTCCTCAGTCTACACGGCGACGTAAGGAGATGATTTCATTAGCACAGCATGTAGGTCACCGCCTCAGTTATGCGCTTCGTTCCTCTCTTTTTTTGAATTTTGGCTCACCTAGGCACCTAAGTTCTAGGTTCTAAAAAATAGGGGGCAACTGTAGACACCGAGTCCCGAGTCGGTCCAAGATCAGGATTACCCGATGATGAAAATGATATTTGCCACAAGTAGAGGTGTCAATAATGATGTTTTCCTTATCGAAAGTCTCCTTTGCTCTTCTAAAAATTTTTAATTCAAAATTTTACATTTTTACTCTTATTTTTTATTAGTCCTTCTCATTTTTATTTTTATTTTTATTTTTATTTTTATTTTTATTTTTATTTTTATTTTTATTTTTATTTTTATTTTTATTTTTATTTTTGTACTTGCTGGCTACGCCCTCACGGGAGAGGCATGCGCCTGCGGTAGCTTCGTGCGCCTGCGGGCGCGCGCGTACCCGAGAGGAGCGCGCGCGCTGCCGAGAGGATGCACGCCCGCTCGAGCATGCGCTGCCGAGAGGACGCGCGTCCGCTCGAGCGCGTGCTGCCGAGGGCGCACGCGCCCTTAGGGGCGTGCGTCACTAGGAGACGCGCGCTCGCTTGGGGCGCGCCTCACTGGGCAACGCACGCCCCCTCTCAGGCGCACATCGCCTGGCACGACACACAGCCATAGGGGTGCGTGTCGCGGGGTTCCACACGCGGGCATTTTTGCCCCTTTGCGTGCGGTCGCTTTCGTTTTCGTTTCCTGGTCAAATTACAATCCGTTTCTTTCACAATTCTGTGCAATTTTTGGGTAACGGAAAATGAAGGAGCACTTTGTGTCTTCCCATTTTGGGACAAGACAGGGAAACAAAATGAAGATTGGTCTTCACTTACAAGGGGAGCTGCATTTTTTCCAAAGAAAAAAAAAAGGCTTTTTTCTCTCAAGTTATTAGAGCAGCCAAGAACTTCTTCAAAAGATCTTTAAACATTTTTCACCCTCCAATTTTATTTCTTCTCAAAAAGAATATCTCATCCTTGGCTTGATTTGAGCAAGAAAAATTAATTTTCTTTGCTTAATAATCCCACTAAAAATATTTTCTTGAATTTTTTCGTGTTTGTTATCATAAATTTCGACAAGGAGAACGGATCAAGGCATCCTATTTTCCGATCTATAAATTCTGAGGGTAAACATTTTTGGACCCGTACTCATTTATTGTTTGTATATCATTTATTGTTGTTAATATTATTATTTTCTGTTATTATTACCACATTCATAATTTATTTCTAGCATTATAATGTGATTATTATTGTTAACATGTTATGTGGTTTCAATTTGGTTTCTTGTTGTTTTAACTTTGTCACTGTTGTCATCCATCTCCTTTATTATTACTAGTATTATTATTATTATTATGGTTATTATTATCATGGTTACTTTGTTATTGTTATTGTTATTATTATTATTATTATTATTATTATTATTATTATTATTATTATTTGAGGGCATTATCAGTATCATTATTATTAACTTGTGTTTATTTTCTTATATTATTATTATTGTTATTATTATTATTATTATTAGTGTTGCTATTCTGTTGCCAACAATAAAATTGTTAGTTATTATAATTTTATTATTGTTTTGTCATTAACCTTGGGTTTTTGCATGATTTATTTTATTTCTTTTGCATGTAAATCATTTGTATACTAAATTAATATGTCCCATATTTACTTTGTCTTTACTTGACTAATTTTCTTTAGAATTATTACTAATATTTTTAATATTACTTTCTGTCTGAGATTAAAATATGACTTGCATTGTGTGAGCGTCCTCGTGACCACGTGGAGGGGTCGCTACGTGTAGGAGATCACGTCGTTTGGTGAGACCTTTCTTATTCCGTCTCTTTGTGTTTATGTTTGCTTGTAAAATAAAATGGCTTTATCTTGTGCACATGTGCGGTAAAAAATCATGAAAATACTTTTATAATTAAATAGAAATTTTTACTAATAAAATTGGAACCAATGTCCCTCATTTTAGCTAATGAATGTAAAATATCACAATAAAACGAGGAGTAAATTTTCTCCAAAAATGGGATCACTCATCCCAGTTTTTCAAACTAGTAATCAAATAACTCTTCGATCCCTTTTCAAAAATAAGCGTGAAGGAACCAATGGTCCTAAACCAAACGAATACCCCGATTTATGTATGTCTTTTTTATGTTTGATTTTGTTTGCTTATTTTAAATTTATATTAATACATTTTTTGGGCCCTTGTAATTAATTATTTTTGGGGCAATATTATTTATCTTTTATTTGGGCTTGTATTCCGCCCCAATTTCTCTTGTAATTGTGTGCTTGGCGTGTTTACCGCTTTCCTTTATTGCTTTATTTTACTACTTTCTTTACAGTCTTTTACTTATCATTTTCTCGATGCTTGCAATGCGCTTGTTAATTTAAATGCATTAATCGTGTGAGAGGAGAAATACAATTTTACGAACTTAAAGACTCATTTATAATTAACCAAAACGTAAATAAGAGTAAAGTTCCGAACACCATCTCTGGTTTTAGACCAATAGAGTTTAGAGACCTTTCCTAATTTCTTATAAATTCGGTGGCGACTCCAAAATACCTCAAAGGTGCCTAAAGGCGTCATGAGACTAGATGATCCTTTCCAATGTTCTATTAGGAAGGAGGCATCCAAAATGTCTCATGGCACCCAAGATCAAAAAGACGCGAACCAATCCCTCGAGCCCTAAAAGCGGGTTCAACGAAAGGGCCTTTGCTAGGTTCGGCAGGCGTCACACACATCTTTGCAAATCACCTCATTTATCAAGCCAACCACAAACTTACCATTCCATTCATTCTCATATCGCTTACATCTCAACTTATTAATTAGCACATTAGAAACGCCATTCAATTATCCCAATTCAAAATGCATAGAATTAACACATACATATGGTCTACAAACCTAGGTAAAGTTCATTGTTTAAAGACAACTCATATTATCATGCCAATTAAGTTCCTCCAACAATCACATATCATTCAACATTTACGTACAAATCACACGGCAATTTCTCAATACTAGAATTCAACATACAAATCAACTAAACTATTTAACATATATCAAATTAGGGCAAGTTTCCCAAACCTCGTCGCCTAAGCTCCTAGCGTTCACTTAGCACTCGATTCCCCGACCTTTGCTTTTCCCTTATCTTTCTTTACTCCTTCCTCTACAAATTCCATCCAATTTCCAGAATTGGACACACATCATCAATTCACTTGCTTTCTTATTTCAAGAATATAAGAAGGAGTAGAAGATAGAACAAGTAATGAACCACTTACCTTCCAATTTTAACAACTTAATCCTTGATCCACATAGTAATATTCATACTATCAATTTGATGAATTTTAAAGAACCACACGAAAATGAAAGGTAAAGGAAATGCAGAGTTTGGAAGTGGAAATGGCTGAAGATTCATGCTAATAGTGTCCCTTTCTCTCTCCTCAATTCTATATATGTGCATGTACTTAGTGTAGGTGGCAGCACAATTAAGTGCCACCCGGATTCCACCTCCACCTTCTGCCTTCAATTAACTTATTTAATCTCCTTTTAATCTTAATTAATCCTTAATTAGCTTAATGATGCAAAATTACAACTTGACCACTTAACTTTCCTTTAGTTTCTCAATTAGGTCCTTACTTTTATTATAATCAAGTCCACATTACACCCTTAGTTAATCCAATTATACCAATTACAACTAGGGTACATTTTTGGCCATTACATGGCCGCTGTGTGCGACGTGCTGTCGAGGCACGCCTGCGTGCTACCAATGTAGGCCAATGCGTGCCGACCAAAATTTTCTTTTTTTCTAAATAATTTTGACAATAACACTATTACTTTCATCCCTCTTTTTTATTATTATATATTTATTTTTTAATATATATTTTTAATTCTTTTATTTCTAAAAAAGCACATCTGATAAGGAAATGGTCACTTCCAACCTTCTTGCCTGTGAACAGGCATTAATTTTATCACTGGATAACCCTGGTTTGTGCTGCCCCAAGACCTAATGTCTACAGTTGCCTGCTATTTTGGGGAAACTAGTGCATGGGTGCCTAAGTGAGCCAAAACTCAGAGAATGAAGGAAAGAGACACGTACCTGAGGCAGCCATCTTTCCAAGCTGGATGATGTTATTAGGGTGGTTGCCATCATGTTATCGACATTTTATTCTTTGTTGAAGCGAGTTACCATGATCGTGTAAACCCTCATTAAAGTGGTATCTACCGTGAGCGTGTAAATCCTTATTCAAGTGGCAGTGTCGTGGTCGTGCTAACGTTACGTTGAATGGTAGTGCCACCATTGTGCTAACCCTTATTGTAGTAGTATCATGGTCGTGCTAACCTTTCGTGGAATGATAGTGCCACCATCGTGCTAACCCTTATGAAGTGCCAGTGTAGTGGTTGAGCAAACCTTCCGTGGAATGGTAGTGCCGCCATCGTACTAACCCTTCTTAAAGTGGTAATATCGTGGTCGTGCTAACCTTCCGTGGAATGGTGGCGCCGCCATCGTGCTAACCCTTGTTGAAGTGGTAGTGCCGTGGTCGTGCTAACCTTTCACAGAATGGTAGTGCCACCATCATGCTAACCCTTCTTGAGGTGGTAGTGTTATGGTCGTGCTAACCTTCCCTGGAATGGGAGTGCCGCTATCATGCTAACCCTTCTGAGATTTGAAGTGGTAATGATGTGATCGTGCTAACTGTGATGCATGTCGAACCCCGGGGCACCCCAAGGGCCCGCTTTTAGGGTGATCGGGTGGAGGTTCATGAAAACTTGTAAGGTATTTACAAGCGCGTCTATTTTGGGCAACAAGGAGGTTTCTTGGAGTCACCACCCAATAGAACATTGGGATAAGTCGTCTATCCTCAGTGAGACTAAGACGGCGCATAATATCCATTTTGGCCAAGCCAAAGGGATCTTGGAGATATCATCCCAATAGAACACTGGAATGACCTCTACCCCGTGAAGCCTAGGATTGTAAATTTAAGTCTTTTGGTGGGACACAAGAGATATTTTGGAGATTTCATCCCAATAAAACACTAAGATGGACCTCTAACCTCATTGAGCCCAAGACTAGAATGAGTTCGGGACTTCCCATTTATTCATACCTTGGTTAATTTTATAATCGAGTTTTGAATTTATCATTTCATCCCATTTCTCATTCATTTTAATGCAATTAATTAACATGCATGTCAATCACGTAGTGGAAGCGATAAATAAAAGCGTAAATAAAATCATCACATCAAAATTGTTTTATAATAAATATGCATGCGAGGACCAATGTCCTCATCATTAATGAATATCCCGATTTATGCATGATTTGTATTTTATTTACAATGGGGGTTGTATTCCGCCCCTAGTTTTGTTGTAATATTTTTACATATGCTTTATTTTATTTACGCTTTTATTTATGGCTTCCACTATGTGATTGACATGCACTTTAATTAATTGCATTAAAATGAATGAGAAATGGGATGAAATGATAAATTCAAAACTCGATTATAAAATTAACCAAGGTATGAATAAATGGGAAGTCTCGAACTCATTCTGGTCTTGGGCTCAATGAGGTTAGAGGTCCATCTCAGTGTTTCATTGGGATGGAATCTCTAAAATATCTCTTGTGTCCCACCAAAAGACTTAAATTTACAATCCTAGGCTCCACGGGGTAGAGGGTCATTCCAGTGTTCTATTGGGATGATATCTCCAAGATCCCTTTGACATGCCCAAAATGGATATTATGCGCCGTCTTAGGCTCACCGAGGCTAGATGACCTGTCCCAATGTTCTATTGGGTGGCGACTCCAAGAAACCTCCTTGTTGCCCAAAATAGACGCACTTGTAAATACCTTACAAGTTTTCATGAACCTCCACCCGATCGTCCTAAAAGCAGGCCCTCGGGGCGCCCCGGGGTTCAACGCTTGTCACAGTGGCGACTCCACTGGGGACATACACGAGACTTCACTTCAAAAGTACCTTGGTTAAAATTTATAATTGAGTTTTAATTTAAAAATTTCATCCTTTTTCGAAATTGCATTGTGTGACGCGCGCCGAACCCAGCAAGGGCCCTCACGGGAATCCGCTTTAGGATTCGAGGGATAGGTTCACGTCTTTTTCGATCATAGGTGTTATGAGATATTTTCGGCACCTTCTTTCACAATAGAACATTGAAAATGACCATTCATCGCCATAACACCTTTAGGCACTTTTGAGGTATTTTGGAGTCGCCACCCAATTTACAAGAAATTGGGAAAGTTTAACCTCTTATTGGTTTAAACGAGAGATGGTGTTCGGAACTTCACACTTATTTATGTCTTGGTTGATTATAAATGAGTTTTTAAATTATAAAATTTCATCCCTCATCTCACGCGATTAATGCATTGAATTTAAAACGCACATCATTCATATTGAAAAGCAATAAATAAAGTAATAAATAATTACAAAATAAATAAAGTGGGACAGAACAATCCCCCAAAAATAAATTGCAAAATAAAATAAAATTGGGACAGAACAATCCCCCAAAATAAGAAAACGTAAATAAATAAACACAGAAAAAGAACTAAAATGCAACATACATAAATCGGGTTATTTATTGAATTTTGGGAACATTGGTTCCTTTCATGCATAATATAAGAAAAAATCATTTTTAAAGTGACAATTTATTTTGGATGGAAGGCTAGGACATTGGTCCTATTTTATTAGAAAACCCAATTTTATTTGTAAAAATATTTTTGGCGTGATTTTTGACTAAGCGTGCACAAAATAAATGGTTTATTAATAAGTACGTGCCAAATAACTTAATAAAACAAATAAAGAAAAATAGCAAATACAACAAAAAATAACAACTCCTCGGATCTCCTCCTTCATTCGCACGGGTGCTCAAACGGGGGAGCACGACATTTTAGCCATGGTAAAAAAACAATAACAAAAATTAGTAACAATTCCAAAATCAAATAAACAAAGGAAATTTGGTATAAACTAATACATCAATAAACATAGAATGCATTAAACACATTATTTTAATATATTATCATCACACATCAAATAAAAAAAATCATGCAAGGTACGTTAATAATAGCCATAGTTAAATCATGAGATAACACATGCAAAATATAAAGACGATGATAAAGAATAATAATAATAATAATACCAATAACAATAACAACAACAATAAAAATAATAATAACAATAATAATGATAATGGCAATAATAAAGATAATAGATAATGATAATAACAACAAATAATAATAATAACTATAACAACATATTAATAACACATATAATAACAATAATAATAATAATAATAATAATAATAATAATAATAATAATAATAATCAAACCAATGAAATTAAATAAGTAACTAAAAGGGAAGGTAGTTAAACATGTAGTATACTATGGTAACACTTTAAGCATAAAAAAAAATAAAATAAAAATTGTAAAGGGTGATAATAAGGAGTAAATCATGCAAATCTTAATTTTTCTCTCTTAACATTATGTAGATCTATCCATTTTTATGCCAATGACAAAATGAAGAGTGAGTACTCATGCTAAAAAATAGATCTCAAACCAAAAAAAATTCATGCATGCGTTAATTCAAAAAATAACAAAGCAACGTAACATAAAATAAATTAACATGAATAAAATGAAGCAAAATAAAATAAAGAGTTGGATCCAAGAATCTTTACCCTCAGATTTAAGTGATATTTGAAGCGAGGTATCCCGATCTAATCTCTTGTCAAGATCCGAAAATTAACTCAAAAAAAATGTTCAAATAAATCTTGAGTTTATGTCAAAGAAAACTCAAGAACACAAATATCCAAAAGTGATTTGATTTTTTTTTGTTTGATATATGATCTGAAAATTCAAGTTTAGGAATCGATTTTCCTTTCTCAAAGGTTTCAAGATCAATCAAAAATTTTTAGAGATGAGAAAAAAGTAGAATGAAATTTAAGGTGAAAAACTTGTAAATTTAATGAAGAGAATTAAGAAGATTAAGGAAAATGATTTTTATTTTTGAAAATAATAAAAGATGAACTCCAAGAACATTGAGCTCTTTATTTTTCCAGCAAAATCCACTAACTCCCCCAAGAATATCTCTCTCAAATGACTTAGAAAAAATATTTTTTCTAGAGAGAATTTCCTTACTCCCAAAAACCCAATCTCTTTCCTCTTCTCCTCAAAAATGAAAAATCACTCACGTAAAAACTCACTTCCTCTGCCCTCTCCAGCTCCCCTACAGATTTTTCCAAGATTCCCTTCCCCTAATTTCAACAAAAAACACTCCAAAATTCAAAATTAAATCCCTAAAGTCAAATATGGACAATTAATATTTTTATTTATTTTTATTATTTTTTTTGTTATTTTTGACCTTTAACTCCCACCCAATTTGACTAATATTTGTCAAATTTTGATAAAATCTGAAAAGGCACAAGAAAAAATTATTTTTAGGCCCAAAAAATTAAAAAAAAATGATTTTTGGGGGGTTAGGGGAGTTGTCGGCGAGATTTCTCGCCGATGGGCGAGAAATCTCGCCCATCGCGCAAGATTGCTGCGCGCGGCACGCGCAATAGCGACGCGTAGTCGCGCGCTTTAACGACGCGGCTGCGCATGCTGCGCAGCCCGCTGTGCGCAGGGTGCCGAGCGCTGGGTGCAGTGCCTGCGCGCTGCCGCAGGCGCGCCGCCGCGCTCGACGCTCGCAAATTTTTTTTTTTTTCAATATGTCTAAAAAACACTAAAATTAATAAAAATATTTTTAAAACTAATTTTTAAAATATTTTTATTATTCTTTTAATTTTTTATTCAAAAATGCAAAATTTGACAAGAAAATCGTCGCTTCCAACTATTTTTGCCTGCGACGGCACTTTATCATCATTGGGTAACCCTGATCTTGGATCGACTCGGGACCCGGTGTCTACACATTGCATCGCATTAGAGCCTTAGATCTATGCTAGTTTTGTCCCTCTATCAGCCCCGGTGCGTTCCCGAAGCACAACCCTACATTCACTCAATGTAGGGAAGTGTTAAGGATAATCATCAGCCTCAGCCTCGTACCATCATGGTACATTAAATGGAGACCCGATTGATCGTTACGCTCGTGATAAGCTAGACCCGTTGGCAGGGACCATGCTTGGGTAGCCCTAAAGTAACATCACCTTGACCAAAGCTCATGTAATGGAAATAGTTACTTCCCTTATGTGGTATGAACCTTAATAATACGCTTGCTATGTGGATCATTACGTATTGGAGAAACAAAGATAATTTGATTTGGTCACCTAATTAAAGGCTTTCATGCCCCGATAGGCCCATGTCAACTTATTCGGACTGCCTAAATACATGATGGTCAAAACCCATGTGTATGCACATTAGCTAAGAGAGGTTATGCTGCCGGTTTTCCACTGAGCACCATGTGCATCCATCGGGTTCCCTGTTAACCCATGGATCAAGCCCACCTAGGACAGAGACTACACGACCTCGTGTGTGGGGGCAATAAGGTTGGAAGGATCTATCTACTTGCATGTTGTTGTGGATGATGCATTGCATATTCATGTTATTTATGCACAAATAAAATTTTCTTATTTCTCCCCTATGTATACATCCTATTCTTTGCATATAATTATTACATGTACATATTATCCTGTGTATAGTTTTTCAAATGTTTCACATTTATCATTGTAATCTCTTTTGGTCATTGTATACCATCTGTTGCACAGCACGACCATGAATTGCGTATTATTCATGCATCATTCTAACTCTTTAATCTTTTAGCCATTAAAAACCACTTTCCTAGCTTGTTAGGGGTTCTGACAATCGCATTATCAGAAGGTCTTGATTGAGCAACCAGAATCAAGTCAAGTGCAATCAATAGGCATTCAAAGAATCTCCAAAAATGGCCGATTCATCGAGGGAGGAAGATGCAACTAGGGCCTTGATAGCTAAAGAAGTGGGTCGAAGGTTCGAAGAATTCGAGAACCGGATGATGGCCATGATGGTCGCAATGGCTCAACCAACTACGCCATAGAACCTGGCACCTCCTCCCATGAGACAAAATGAACAGGAGGAGGCTAGAGGGGATCCGCTGGAGGATATACCTGGAATGGACTCAACCCAATCCAACGGCTTTTCTTTTTAATATTATATTTTTGAAGGATAGACTACCTATTTTCAGGTTTTTACCCTGCCCTTTGGCCTAACTTTTGCTTAAAGAGCCAGTTACGGTTTTCATCTCTAACGACCTTTTTTGTTTCTTTTTTTTAAAGGTAGGACTTGTCACATGAAGTGTTGTTATTATTGCCTTGAGGCTTGCTCCAGCACATGTCCTTATGCATGCCATAGGTTTCTCTTGATCATTTAATTGCATGTTTATGCCTAGCTTATGCATCCGTTCCTATCTATATGAACAATATAGCAACAACAATAATCATGACTAGACATGTAATGCAAAGAACAAAGGTTTTATCCAATCTCATGGAGTAACACCTTAGATGCATTCGACACCAAAGACATTGAAATCTATTTGCCTGCAAGCAAACAACAAAACCTCCAATCTAATTTTCCTCTGAGGAGGGTTGAATCTAATTTCCTCTAAGGAGGCTTGTAACGCCCCAATGCCCCTTGGAAGGACAAAGGAGCGCTACACGACAAACACACTATAGTTAAATTTAATTAACATCTTTAATCTACTTATCATCATTTAGTCGATATTATTAACATTATGACCGATAATTATCTCTATTCACTACCACTATATGATCACTATTCCATGCACTAGCACTTATTCACTATTGGTTACTGATTAGGTTAAAAATTACATATTACAATACAGAATTAATTAGACAATATTATACATGCCTACCTTATACAAAACACTGGAATTACATTAATATATAATCGTTACAAAACCATAACATAAACTAACAACTCCCAGCTCTTATAGTGGCCTGCAGATACGCTTCCAAACACGATCTCCACACTAAAGACCTACACGGGAGACAAACACCCGTACTAAGCGATAACGCTTAGTGGGGATTCACCGAACATATAGACATCTAATAAAACCACTAGATCTTACATCTTGTATATCAATAATTCGTATACTTATCATGCCTTAACACTTCAATATCAATAGTCCAAAACATCATATAACTACAATGATCATGCTTATCAAACAGGTTCACATAATAAATGATAGCCAACATACCAGGAGGCATAGCATTGATATCACTCAATACGGCATAGCTAACAATAGCTTTATTCAATATTAACACTGTCATATTACATGTAAATTCAATATTAGCACTAAGCATACAATATCATTCTTTTGGTTGATAGCTGTGACGTGCGCCGGATCCCTGCGGCCGCCCATGGGACCGCCCGCTTGAGGGCGATCGGGGCATTTGCGGGTCCGTTAACAGCTTGCAATAAATTGCAAGTGCGTCTATGTTGGGCAACAAGGAGGTTTCATGGAGTCGCCACCCAATAGAACATTGGAAAATTTTCTCTCACCTCGGAGAGCCTAAGACTGCGCTTAGTATCCATTTCGGGCCAACCAGAGGGGTCTTAAAAGGTGAACCTCTCGCCCTAAGGAGCCTAGGATTAACGCCAAAGTCTCGTGGCACAAGAGGTGTCTTGGAGGGTAGACCTCTAGCCTCTTTGAGCCCAAAGACCAGAGCTGGGTTCGGGATTTCTCATCTATTTCTACCTCGATTACTTTATGATCAAATTTTAATCATCATTAATTCGCTCTCTCTCCACACGATGCAATTAATCGAAGGTGCATTTATTCATACTCGGAAAGCCGTAAATGAGCAAGTAAACAGTGAAAGCAATAAATTACAATAATACAAGGAGCAGAATACAACTCCCTTTTGTAAATGTGCGATACATACACAAATCGGGGTATTATTTATTTTGAGGACTTTAGTCCTCGCATACATCATTATTAAAATTGGATGTTTTTATTGTGATGATTTCTATTGGATGAAGATAGGACATTGGGTCCTTACGTTTATGAAAACCTCATTTTATTTAATATAAAACATTCGTCAATTTTTATACTTAACGAGATACAAAAAGGGTATACCCATGTACATAAAAACAATTAATGAATAAACGAATAAAGAAAATGACCAAGAAAGTTAGGAAACTAAACCGAATGAAATCCTCCGAATATGGCAGATAGCCCCTCAAGCTCAGGATAATCCAAGAGAATCAGTATGTGCTCACAGAAAGTTAAATGATGTCAATATATAAAAACTCAACATAAATAAAGGCAAAAATCTTAAAAAGAATAGAAAAAGATTCGAAAACGTGGAGACAAGACCCAGCAACGGCCTCTGTTTGGTGACCGACGGGCGTCAGTCAAAATGACCGATATGTCCGTCGCTCACTCAAGAGAGAGGGCGTCTGTGAGTGCGGTGACCGACGGGCGTCGGTCCAGAAGATGACCCGTCGGTCACCACTGTCTCCGAAAATAAACAGTGAAAAACTCTCTTTTGGAGCAAAAACGGGTTTTTACCAAAAAATGAGATGAAAAGAGTGAAAATAGAGGAAGATAATAGCGAAAAGTTGAAAGAACAACAAAACAAGGAGTAAAGATGAAATGATATGGAGAATGATTCCGGAATACTTACCCTCAGATAATCCTATAATGATATTCTTGATGTTGATTAGAGCCCCACGCGTTCCACGAGAAGCAAAGTGAAGGATCGAAAAAAGGAAAATAGATTATTTCCTCCTCAACCCCTCAAAAGATTGACTTTGGAATCAAAATTCAAAGAAAACTAATTAGTTTTAGTTCCTTTTTAATGATTTGATCCTCTAATTAAAAGAAATTCTTTGATGGATGTGTTTGCTGGAAGAGAGAGAAAATATGCTTGAATTTTGGCAGAGTTTCCCCTCTTGAAAATTTTTGGAACCCTTTTTAAGAGAAAATCCGAAGCTTTTATAAGCCAGGAACGACCGACGGGCATCGGTGTGTGGAGACGGGCGTCGGAAGAATCCTTCTAACACAAGGATTCATCCGATGGCCCTGCCACTTCCACCGATGGGCGTCAAAAAGGTTGCGTGCTCCGGGAAATCAGGCGGCGTGCCCGGAAGAGGCGGTGCATTCCGACGGACGTCGGAAAATACCACAGGCCGTCGTGACCCTAAGCGACGGGCTGGCCGTCTGTGGAAGGGAAAAACCTTTTTGACTCGAAAATTCCCTGTTTTCTCCCCCTCTGCCTATGAAAGGTGAAAAGATTCATTTCTCGTGGAGCATGGAACTAAAACCATCAAATCCAAACCATTTATATAGGCTTGGATACTGATTTCATCACGGAGTAATCTCTGATCCGGACCGCTCCGGGACACGGTGCTTACAATAGCTTGAGTCATTATACAGAACAACATAACATACTTTAACTAAATAGTATACTATGCAATAGCAATTCAATAATATCTCAATAACATGTCAATATTCAATAATCCATATTATACGATACCAATACTCAATAGTTCACTAGATAGTAAATAATTCGATAGCATGTCGATATTCCATAGTTCATATTAAACAAAACATCATATAATATTCGATATACTATGTCAACAAAGGACTTCACTATCAAGATCACTAATTCACTTAGCATGGCAGAAAGTCATGCGATAATTATAAGTCGATAATCACATGCCCATGCTCATTATCTCATACTTTACCATGCCAATAATCACTACACTATGCCAGCGGATGGCTTCACTAACAAGATCACTAGTTCATTTAGCATGGCATGGATATTACACAATCAATAAGAGCAATGTTATCAATACATATACAGAACACAATCATATTATAACACAACATCATCATCAATCATTCACATGCATTTATCGTTAATAGCCTGAATCATTTTAGAGGTGGATACGGGTACAATAATCATTAAACACTAGAGACTGAAGTCCCAAACATTATATCACTAGATACCCGTCGGTATCGATCACTTGACACCCGTCGATGACAATTACTAGACACCCATCGGTGCCACACTAGCAGCCGCAATTCACTAGCCCTTCATAAGCATGCTTATTTATCCACGACTCGATTATAAGCTTATTAGTTTATTCATTCACTATGCATTCATTCTCATGGCATCATTCATTCACATGTTAATCAATCGCATATTAATATTTATTTGCATAGTATCATTCATTCGCATAATGTTATTCATTCTCATGGTAATGTTCATTCGCATTATGATATTCATTCGCATAATACTATTCAATCACATAGTAATCTTTGTTCACATAGCATCACCACATTAAGCTCATTCACATCAGATCATGCCTTGTATACACACATGGCTTGATAAACATATTATCATTCCTTTATTAAACTATTATGCCATAGCATCATTTAAATGTAATTTCATTTGAAAAACATTCGTATACTCATTTTATAACATTAGATATGAGTTGGACCAGTTATAAGAACTTGTAGTGGAGTTCGGGTGCATTTCGCGAAGAAAAACACCCCAAATACAAAAAACTAGGAAGGGTCACGGTGGTAATGAGTTTATTGTGACCGTGAGGTCCAATTACATGCAATTCTGCCTTTTCTCGGCATTGGTCATGGTGGCAACCATTTGGTTGTGACCGTGACATACAAGAATTAAGCAAAACTCAGGACTGCTTCACTACTCTTTTCTTCAGCCTAAACTGACATCTAAAAAATATTTTTAGGCAAAACTCCCTTCTTAACAATTGTTTCCAAGGATGTTAAGTTTCAAATGGAACAACTTTTAGGTCATTTGGACTTCTAAATCAACTGAAATGAATTAAACAATATAGACTGTTCCAATGAGCCTACCAAGGTAGAGACACATATGTTTTTTCCATTTTTAGGTGTCTTAGAGCCAGAATTAGTCATAGTCATTTCTATAATTTTATAGGTATAGGAGTCATAGTTGAAGTGGCACAACAATCACTCACTTTGGAGTTGTGACACTCCTGTTATGAGCAAAAAACTACACGGAGGTCTGGTGAAATATAAGCAGAATTTTCCCTAAACTAGGGTTCATACTTGATCACATACAATACTCATGGCAATTCAATTATCACTTAAACACACATCCATTTTACATTTTAAACTATATCAAACATCAATTAACACATAGAAACACATACAATTCATCCAACTATACAAACACATTAAACATGCATCAATTCAAATACAATCCTAAACCTCTTGGAGCACTCCTTCCTTTCTCTTCTATTACAACCTTTTCTTTACCCTTGGCTGGTCTATTTGCCTCTTCAACTCATATACACATACAACATATTCAAAACAACTCAAGTCAAGAACTGGAATTCAAAGAAAGAGATGAAGAAGAAGACACTAGGTTTAATTTTGCCTTTAAAATTAACACTTGACTCTCTCTCGATCAACCCAACTCTAGACTTGAGAAACTAATGAATTAAATGAAGAAACAAGGGTAGTAAACAGAAAAGAGCTAATGAATAAGAGAAGGAATGGAAAAGAAGGAGGCCAGATAAAAGGTGCCATGACAGATTTTGCCACAAAGCTTCCTTATATTTGCATGCAAGAAGGAGCTGTCAAGTTAGTGTGAACCCAAAGCTAGGTGGCCGGCTCCCTTTGCAACACCTAACTTCCACTAATTCTTAATTAGGATTAATTAAGTTCACTTAACTAACTTAATTCATCACTTACCACTAATCATGCATTATTACCTTGTAATCACTACTATACTTTATTTTCTTTCAATTAAGTCCCTAGTTTCACATTTTCAATTAGGTCTAAATCTGTAAACCCTAATTAACACTCACTTATTTACACTAATCACACTCAATACTACTAGGGTGATTTTTGGGATGTTACAAGGCTCAAATCTAATTTCCTCTTTGGAGGCTCAAATATGATTTTCCTCTGAGGAGGCTCAAACCCATTTTCCTCTTTAGAGGCTCGAAATCAAAGTCTCTCAGTGAGCATCAAAGTCTCTCAATGAGCATCAAAGCCTCTCAATGAGCACAAATTTTCAAAGTCTCTCTGCGAGCATAAAGCCCTCCTAAGAGGCACACAGGTCTTTTCAACAAGGAGGCTCCGACTGGAGATTATAAAGGGATCAGTATCTGGTATATCACAGTCTATAAGGGATCTCTAAGAGGATGATATCTGAACTTTGCAAGAAGGTGATATCCGCACTTTGGAAGTCTGGAAAATGACTCGATGAAATCAAGGAGAAGATGTTCATATTCCACAAATCCTTCTCTAGGGAACAACCAACTGTCCTTCAAGGGACACCCGTCTAACATCGACCCCAACAGGTATGTACTACCATAGGTACGCATCTCTTTTATATACCCTGCACATTTCTTTTGCATTTTTTTTGTAGGAAAAAAGGTTCAAGATAAGTGCCAGCAAAGACAACGACGAATGAGTCACCATGCCGACTGGATGATGGTTGACAAATCAGACACCGTGCAAGCCAAGACAAGGCCAGTGGGACACATGCGATAGAACAAATCACAATGGGGTTGTAGTTAGAGAACACTGCATCTCACAGATATCGTGCAAGCCGAGACGAGGCCAGCAGGACACATACGATAAAACAAATTACAATAGGATTGTAGTTAGAGAACACTGCATCTCACAGACACTGTGCAAGCCGAGACAAGGTCAACGGGACACATGCGATAGAACAAATCGCAACAAGGTTGTAGTTAGGGAAAACTGCATCTCACTGACACCGTGCAAGCCAAGATGAGGTTAGCGGGACACATGCGGGAGAACAAATTGCAACAGGGTTATAGTTAGAGAACACTGCATTTCACAGACACTGTGCAAGCCGAGAGGAGGCTAGCGGGACACATGCGATAGAACAAATCGCAATTGGGTTGTAGTTAAAGAACACTGCATCTCACATCTCACAGACACCGTGCAAGCCGAGGCGAGGTCAGCAGGACACATGCGATAGAACAAATTGCAATAGGGTTGTAGTTAGAGAGCACTGCATCTCATAGACACCGTGCAAGCCAAGATGAGGCCAGCGGGACACATGTGATACAACAAATTGCAATTGGGTTGTAGTTAGAGAACACTACTTCTCATGACATTCAGACACCGTACGAGCCGAGATGACGCCAGCGGGGGACATGCAATAGAACAAATTGCAATTTGGTTGCAGTTGGATAACACTGCATCTTGCGATAGTCAGATATCGTGTAGGCCGAGAGGAGGCCAGTAAAATAAAGGTGGCAAAATGAATCGTCAAAGGGTTGCGGTAAAATACACTACAACTCGGCAGCGAGGGGTCACCAGCTTAAACACACCACGGAAGGTAAAGGGTTGCCACAAGTACACATCTCTTTCCTTCTTCTATGAATTTTGGATCACCTAGGCACTAGTGCACTAGTTTCCCAAAAATTAGGGGCAACTATAAACATCAAGTCCTGAGGCAGCCCAGATCAGAGTTACCCAATTATGATTAGATGCCTGTTCATAGGCAAAAAAAGTTAAAAGTGATGATTTCCTTATCAAATTTGCATTTTAGAGTAAAAAAAATAAAAATATAATAAAAAATGTATTAAAAATTAAATTAGAAAAATGGAGTTTGAAAACTATAATGTTTTTAGTTAAATTTGAAAATTTGAAAAAAAACGGATGTCGGCCGCGTCGAAGCGCTGCGGCATCCTGAAGACGCACGGGCTGCGCGCGCAGCACCTACGGAGTCGCTATATGAGCAATGCGCAGAGCATCACGCGGGCCATCGTTCCACGCTGCTGTGTACCCAACGCCCGTCTGTCGCCCCAGTTCCACCGAAAATGCTGACTTTGGCCAAAAATTGATTTTTTCGGGATTTTTTCACCAAATTTCATTTTTTATCCCATTTTAAAAGATTTTTCATGATTTTTTCCATTTTTAAAATATAGATAAATAATATTTGAATTAATTAAGGGTTCTTTCCTTAATTAATTATATTTTCCTTTTTTTCTTAATATAAATAGAAAAAGATGAAACAAAAAAGGGGGAATTCATTTTTAGGGTTTTTCTTCATTTTTCTCCTCTTCTTTTCTTCAACAAAAATTCTCTCTACATTTTTTAGGTTTTCTCATCGAAATAAAAATTCTTTTAAGTTAAAAAATTTAATTTCTTTATGAAGAATTTTTCTTCAGACAAAGAAATTCATTCTTTGTTCTTTATAATTTTCATTTTTCTTTTATTATTTTTATTTCTTCTTTAAATAAAAATAATTTTTTTAATCAATAATCATTCTTTAGACAAATAAATTCATTCTTTGTTGTTAAGAATTTTTATTTTATTTCATCTTTTTGCAATTTATTTCTTGGAATAAAATTCCAATTTCTATTATTTTCAATTCTAATTTGCAAAACGAAGCAAGGAAATCAATCATCATTTTTCCCTTCATCGAATCTAAACTCTGAGGGCACTCTAAAAAGAAAATCACAAAAATCTTTCTATCAATTAACTTGGAACTTTTTCTAATAAACATGGGACAAATGTCCTAGTTTTTCCATCCAAATAAATTGCCACCTTAAAATTATTTTCTTTAACTATGTATGCGAGGACCAATGTCCTCATCCTTAATAAATATCCCATTTTATGTATGATTTCCATGCTATTTACAATGGGGGTTGTATTCCGCCCCTAATTTTATTGTGATTTACTACATTTTCATTTACCTTATGTTAGTCTTACTTTCATTTATCACTTTTATTACGTGAATGATCTATGCTTTAATTAATAAATTAAATTGTATGAGAAAAGGAATGAAATATTAAATTCAAAACACAATTATAATTTAACCAAGGTATGAATAAATGGGAAGTCCTAAACCATCTCTGGTCTTAGACTCAACAAGGTTAGAGGACCATATCAATGTCTCATTGGGATGGGGACTCCAAAATATCTCTTGTTGCCCAAAATAGGCTCAATTTGCATAATCCTAGGCTCCATGAGGTTAGAGGACCACCTCAATGTCTTATTGGGGCAAGGTCTCCAAAATATCTCTGTCTTAGCCAAAATAGATGTATATGCGTCGTCTTAGGCTCAATGAGGTTAGAGTACCATCCCAATGTTCTATTAGGATGGGAACTCTAAAATATCTCTTGTTGCCCAAAATAGACACAGATGCGCTGTCTTAGGCTCATTGAGGCTAGACGACCTTTTTCAATGTTTTATTAGGTGGCAACTCTAAGAAATCTCCTTGTTGCCCAAAATAAATGCCCTTGTAATCTCTTACAAGTTCCATAAACCTCTCTCGAACTCCCTAAAGGCGAGCAATCAGGGCGCCCCGGGGTTCGGCGTGCTTCATAATTACTAAAGAGAATGCAAAATCACGTGCTGATTTAAAATTGAATTGCAAAAGAAATGAGTTAGACAGAGATCCTCAAATGGGAAAATATCTAAAAGCTTGTTATACTCTGGACAAAAGCCAAAAGAAAGTTTTGTATGAATGGTTAAGAAGTCTAAAGTTTTGGGATGGATATGTTTCAAACTTAGCTAGGTGCATGGATATGAGAAAGTATAAATTATTCGGAATGAAAACCCATGATTGCCATGTGTTCATACAAACGCTAATGCCAGTTGCTTTTCGGGAATTGTTGCCTCAAAAGGTGTGGGAAGCTATAATCGAGTTAAGTTTATTTTTCAAAAACTTAACTTCATCTGAGATAAAGATGGCTGACATGGAAAAATTGGAATTAGAAATTCCAGTAATCCTTTAAAAATTAAAGGGCATTTTTCCTTCTAGCTTCTTTGATATTATGGAGCATTTACTAGTACATTTAGCACATGAGGCCAAACTCGCTGGACCCGTTCAATATAGATGGATGTATCCCTTTGAGAGGTAAAAACAAATGGTATTTATATGTAAGAACTTATAGTTTGTTATGACCAGTAACTTTAATTACACTTGTCATATAGGTATTTGTATCATTTGAAAAAAAATGTCAAAATAAAGCATGAGTGGAAGGTTCAATAAACAATGCATACTTGGTCGAAGAAGCAAGTACATTTTGTTACCATTACTTTTAGCCGCATGTCAACACAAGATGCCGAAAGGTTCCTCATATTGACGATGGAGGACAAATAAGTGGAAATAATGGAAACTTATCTATATTCACATACCCCGGTCGATTATATGGACGTTCAACGAGAAGAATGCTTGCAGAAAAGGAATTAGAGGCTGCACATGGTTACATCTTGCTGAATTGCCAAGAGGTTCAACCTTTTGTGCAGTAAGTTTAACTAATAGTTTGAAATTAATTTTTTATTTTATGACATGAAGATGCGTATGAACTTATATTGTTGTTGGTTATAGTTTATATGAGGAATGGTTGCGAGAGCTTATGCCACAAATAACACAAAATGACATCAATAAAGAAGTGTAACATCCCAAATTAGGGCTTAGAAGGAATTTGCATGGTTAATTAGATAATTAAGGGTGTTATTGTAATTGTGCAAGTGAATTGGGAATTAATTGAGGACTTATTTGAAAGAGTAATTAAAGTTAAGTGAAAGAATTATTTTAGTGAGAATTTGGTAATTGAGCAAGGGCCCATAAGAGATTTACCAAGGACTTAAGTGGTAAAGTCAAGATAATTGAATAAAGGAACCAATGAGGAATTGACACTTGACTTTGTGGGTGAAAGCATTAATTGAATTGAGGGAAGAGAGAGGGAAGAGGGAAGAAATTGTTTGCTTCCCATGGAAGCTTTGTTTCTTTTCCTGCTCTTGCCGTTCCTTCCTCTTTCTCTTCTTCTTTTCCTTTTCTGCTCTCTAGTCTTGCTCTTGTGTGATTCTTCAAGCTTTGAGCTGGGTTTGTTGAGATCAAGAACTGGTTCCAAGAGGTAAGTGGCTGGGTTATATAATGGGTTGCTTCTTCTTCTTCTTCTATTCGAGTTTGTTTTGGGTATGTGGTTTTGTTGCATGGGTTAATTGAATACTTATTTTGGTTGGGTTTATGCAAGAATCTGAAGAGAGAAGGAAGAGTAAAGGCAAGGATAAGGTTGGGTCTTGAAGATAAAAGTTAAGCTGCAATTACAGGTTTGGGAGTTATTTGTTCATATTCTCTTTGGATCATTGAGTGTTATGTTAATTCCTATAAATTTGAGTGTTTTGATATGTGTAAATGCATGTGTTTAGTAGAGTAGTGAATATGGTTTGAAATGCTAGGGTTGTGATGGTTTGCATGTCAATTTTGAAGTGAATGAGCATGAATTTGGAATGAATTTCTAGGTTATGTTAAAATGTTATAGTCTCAAGTTATGTCATTTTGTTGAGTATTATCATTGTGCAAATTGAGTTGTTATGATCATAAGCATGTTTTGAGTGCAATAGAGGTATAGTTTCACATGATTTTGCATGACGAATGGTTCTGGGTAAGTTGGGATTGATTTTGGAAGCTTTGAGTTTCTGCAGTATGGCTGGAGATTTGGAAAGTGCGACTCTGTCGCGAACGCGATGCTTGTCGCGAGCGCGACAGAGCTGGGTAATTCCAGCATCATGCGATAGCCGAGATTTCAGTGAAGGGCTGAATTTGCTCCAAGTCGTGTGAGCTAGCACGACTCGGCGAGGCATTTGGCACTTCCATGAGTCGTTAAAGTAAGCCAACATGACTTGGAAGTGTGACTTTGTCATGAGTCGTGCACAATGACACGACTCGTGACAACCTCTCTTCCTCAGGGCATGTGGCTTATTAGCCACTGTCACGAGTCATGACATTATGCACGACTCGTGACAGTCTCCTTTCCTGTAGAACAATTTCGGCTACTGTCGCGCGCACGATGCCTGTCGCAATCGCGACAGAAGCCCTTCCTACCTGCCCTGTTGTCCGAAAATGATTTTCATGTCTCACTTTGCATGGGTTCTCACTACTGCATGGTATATGATTTTTGCTTATGCCTATATAATATTATGGTTTCTTTATTATAAGTTATATGTTCACGATTAATAAGCCTGTATATAATCTATGAGTCTTCGAAATTGATCGGTGTATATGTATACCTGAATTATGTGGTTATGCTTGAATTATACTCTATTGTATGGCAATAATTTTAGAGTATAGGTAAGTTGTTATTTTTGAGCCTAATCAGTCATTTTAGTGGATAGTAAACATGCTTATTAAGGGTTAGAGTGTTAGTGCAGCTGCTATATGTTGACCCCGTTTGGGTCGTATAAGTCGATCCCGTTTGGGTCCATATGATTTGAGACTTCGGTCTCCCCTTACCATCGAGTATACATGATTCGAGACTCATGTCTCCATATGCTTCCGATACTATATCCTATCAGTATCAATAGTACCCATATCCACTAGTTTAGTGAGTAATCAGGCTATTATATGTGTTTCCAATGATATGTAAATGGGTATATGTTACATTTTTAAGTTCTTAAGATATGACAAGATATGATGAGATAATTGTAGTTGGATATTGATGGTTATTTACTTTTTATTCGTGAGTATGCTATATGTTTATGTATATGATGTACAACTAGATGTAAATTAGTTTGATGATTGATTACTTATTACCTCAGTGTATGTGCTATAAACACTATAATAAAATCAGGGTTTCCCGGCGAAAATTCCCAACGAAAAGTCAGGATTTTCCGTCGGAAATTAAATTGCCGACGGAATTGAAATTCGTCGACAATGTGGCCGTAGGCAAAATTGCCGACGAAAATTTATTCTGTCAGTAAATTTGCCGACGGAATATGAATTTTTGTCGGCAAAATTTTCGACGGAAGTTAAATTCTGTCGGCAAATTACCGACGAAATTTAATATTCCATCGGCAAATTTACCGACGGAATTTAATGTTTCATCGGTAATTTCCTGACGAAAATTTCTATTCCGTCGGAAAATTTCGAATTTTTTTTATTTTTATCGACGGAATTTTCCATTAGTATTCCATCGCTAATTTATAAAAAACTAATAAAAAAAATTCCATTTCTCATATTCCATTAGTTTGCTATCTAATTTAAATTCACATATGCATTTAACATGCAAACCTTCACAAATTAAATGATTATTTCTAAATAACCTTTTGTATTCTAACCAAACAACAAATAAAAGTCATTTTCCTATAATATGTTGTACACAAAAGAAAATGCTGGGAAAAGCATTTTCTCAAAGCAGGTTATTTTATGAGAAAATAAGCAAAGCCCAAATAAGAAAATTACTACGTGGAGTCAATGCTTTGAGAGGGATCACCATAAAAAAGAGTTCAACAAAAAAATTAGAAAGTCTACTGTTAATCAATATCACTTACAAGTGACAGTGCTGAAAAAGGAAAATATTACCTACAATAGCACTTGAAACTTGAGGTAAAGTTGAACTTGTAGTAGATAATCTACAATAGCCCTAAGAAGAAAATGGAAAATATTACCTAGGGAAACTAGCATAAAATGAATTTTCTAAAAAAAATAATAAATACATATCTATTTCTAATTTTTATCCACAAAAAGAAAAATTTGATTCCATTAATAATTTGCTAGCATTTGATGAAGAATTAGAAATAACAACCTTGCCAAAAGAACAAGAAGACTAAAACTTTGTAATTTGAAAGATAGTTGCACATAACAGTTGAGGTCTCGATAGAAAATACATCAACTGATTGCCCTGCAATTAGTAGGCACAATGTTCGCATAGGTGATCCTGCCACCATCTGGCGAAGAGCCATTTGCTTGACAGTATCAACATAGAACTGCATTTATCCCCCAACACAACTGCACAATAAATGCAAACATATACAGATTGCATAAAATATTAAAAAGTTTTCTTTTAGCATAAAATCACTTAAATAAATCAAACACAATAAAGTGCAATCGGTAAAAACCTGTTCACCAAGCTATGATGTAAGAAAATTTGCAATCCACCCAAAATTAGGTCAAAAAATTACAAGTTGGGTTTAGTAATAATATAAATGAAAAAAAATTACTAAAACCAATAATAATGCATTGAGAGTATTTTATAATGCATCAAAATCATGGAAATCTAGATTTCTGAAATTACAAATAGTAAACTAAAAAAATAAATGGAAAAAATAAATTAAAAAAACAAAAAGAAAAAGAAACTAACCTATAGATCCGGCAGAGGAGGAGGGGCAGCGCGTGCGGACGGAGCCAAGCGAGCATGGAGGAGGAGGGGGGAGGGGCGGCGTGTGCGGAGGAGGAGGGGAGCACGAGCGGAGGAGGGAAGGGAGAGGGAAAGAGAAGCGGGAAAGGAAGGGGAGAGGGAGGGGAGGGAGGAGGAGGTTGCCGGGTGGTTGGCCGGGCCGGATCGGCGCCGGAGGGAAGGGGGAGGGCCGAATCTGGCCGGTGGGGGCTTGCCGGAGGTGGGCGGCGGTGGGCAGACCAGCAGAGAAGGTGGAAACGGGAGAGAGGAGAAAGGGAGAGGAAAGAGAGGAGAGAGGGGAGAGAGGGAGAGGAGAGAGAAAAATATGTGTTTTTATATTTAATTTAGCGACGGAACATTTTTTCATCGCTAAAAATAGCGACGGAATTAATTCCGTCGCTATTTTTAGCGACGGAAAAAACTATTTTTAGTAACGGAATTTTTTTTCTGCCGCTAAATTTAAAAAATAAAATTTAGTAACGACAGAATTTAAATTCCGTTGCTATTTTTAAAAAATCTAAATTTATTAGCGACGGAAATAATAATTCCGTCGCTATTTTTAGCGACAGAAAAAATTTCCGTCGCTAAATTTTAAAAATAAAATTTTTTAACGATGGTAATTTTTTTTTCGTCGCTATTTTTGGCGATGGAATAAAATTCTGTCGCTAAATTATATTAAATTATTTTAACATTTTTTTACTGACGAAATAAATATTCCATCGCCATTTTTGGCGACGAATTTTATAATCCGTCACTAATTTCGATCAGCATTTATGGCGAAAACTCTTGGCGCCATTTTTAGTGACGGATTTTATTTTTCGTTGCTAAATAGCGATGGAATTTATTTTTCGTCGCTATTTAGCGACGAAATTTGTATTCCGTCGCCATTTAGCGACGGAAAATAAATTCCTTCGCTAATTTCGGATTTTCTTGTAGTGAAACATGTAAAGTTGTTATATGATCATACAATGTTTAGATCGCATAAGTACATGGTTATATAAATGTTCTCATGTGTTGTAAGCTAATGATTATGCATTTGATTATCATTATTATTATGGTATACATATTTCTCTTGGTTTTTGTTCCTCTCTACTAAGTGTTATCGCTTAGCAAGGGTGTTTTCCCGTGTAGGTGGCAGGTTCGGTTTGGAGTCAGACATCTGCAGGTCGACCACTAGAAGTCTATAGATGGAGTTCCTTTTTATCGTTCGCTTATATTTTTGTATTGATATAAGTTTTGTACATGGATTTTGGTTTTGGCAATGTAATTTTGTAAAGGAACGTTTCTATATATGTCTATGAAAAAGGTTTACAAATCTCTTTTGTAAAACTTATATTGTTATATTTATATATATGTGGATTTGATATCTTTCGGTTAAATGTATTTGCTTTCATGCCATGAATGAGATTATGTATATGTGTTTGTGTGTGTAGCGCTCCGGTATCCTTCCAAAGGGGGTATCGAGGTGTTACAGGAAGTCGAAAAACACTTTCATTTATGGTTCAAGACATATGTAAGTGTTGACTTCAAATATAGTACATAAACAACATAGTTTTTATATGACAATAGTAAATGACAATATACATTAACATTCTGTAAGTGTCAAAAAACATAATTGAAAACAATTTCATCTCTGATCTTGCGAAAGGACCATTGCGAACTGTTAAATCTTATCCGATTTATTTTGTGAATGGATTCAAATTTCATACGCAATCTCATGATCATAAACTATGAACAATGGAGTTTGCATTTAGGGTGAATTGATGGATTATTATGGTAAAATTATGGAGATATTGGAAATTAAATACGTTGTGCGCTATTTAAGTATTAATGGTTTGATCTAACACTTAATGTCGAAACAAAAGTGCATAGCAGCTACAACATTGTTGAGATCAACCAATGAAGAAGATTTCCTAATTTTGAACCTTTTGTGCTGGCAATGCAATCAACCCAGGTTTATTATGTCCCGTTTCCTAGCCTAAGACGAGATAGGATAGATTGGTTGGCAGTTAGCAAGGTAAAACCCAGAGGCATTTTTGAAATGAAATTAACAAGATAAAATAAACGAATTGAAAGTGAAGCATTTCAGGAAGTGGAAATGGAGGTTCATGAAATAAATGAAAGCCTGCGATATGAAGATAATGAACCTATGATCAATGTGGATAATGAATATGTCGATATTGCATCCGAAGAGGATGAGAACTCAACATCCGCCGATACATCTGAAATGCAAAGCAAATTTGATTCTAATTATTCAAAAAATGAAGATGATTGTGATAATGATTTACATCTAAATGATGATAGCGAATAATTCCTTACACATTAGTCTATATATCACGTGAGTAAATTCCATAATCTAAATACAATTTATTACTTAATTTTTGCTTCAATTTGGTGTATAAATGTAGCTACATATTATCTTAACTTCATTACTTTAGCTATTTATAATCAACTGATGTTTAATTATGTTTATTAAGATTTTTAGGTTAGAAAATGAATAATAAAAGGAAGACTTCTAGTATACAACCTCCAAAGATGAGGGTGCGCCCATCAGTATCCCCTGGTGTGAGTCAAGCAGAGGGATCATTGTCTCCTGCATTTGCCCCTGCCCATATATGCACAGATTCTTTACCCCCAAGTTACCCATGCCCTGCATCTACTACTGGCACTTCATCCACTGAGGCACTTACTACAGACACTCCGTCCATACCATCTTAGAGATAATCTCCTTAAACAGATCGAGGACTTTTGCCTGGAGCAGTTGGAGTGGATGGACAGATATATATTGCCATTGAAGGAAATCAGTGAGTTATTAATTTACAGTTTTATATTTATTTTATAATGCTTAATTTGAAAACATTATGACATTACTTATCCATTAGATTTATCCCATCTGGTACTTGCTCTCGCTCGATGACTAGTACATTTATGGAGATAATTGAATTTAATGGTTATTTATGGAAGAATATCTCTCAAGAAACAAAAATATTTTATTTCCAGAAGTTTGAGATAAATAAAATCATTTATTTATTCTTAATGATTTTATCTTACTTCATATATTATTTCTATTGTAAATCTAGTTTATAAATACATACATTATGTTAACCATTTTTTTTTTACCTCAAAAAGCTTTTTATTGGGATTCAGAAGTTGATCACATTGTGTATGGTGTATGGGAGAGATGGGCCAGTATACGTTATAAAGACATGGTGAGCAAGATGCACGCGAAAGGTGAACGGACACATTATATAAATGAAGACATATGGGCATACTGGATGCAGTACTGGGCATCAATCGAGGCCTTTTCCATTGCCAATTGGAATTTTACTAATAGGCAGAGAGGACCGGAGGGAGTTAGAGTTTCTATGCACACTGCAGGAAAATTGTCCCATCATGAGCATGCTATGAGACTTGTAAGTATTCAAACATATGACTTTAGTGCATTAAGCATATTTTAATTGCAATAAATGCGACTCTTGATAATTCTCAATATATTTGATTGAATAAAGGAGGATGGAAAAAATATTGTGTAAGGAGTTTGAATTGGATTTTGTTGGCAGAAAATAGTAATATGAATGTATTTTTGTGGATTTTATACAAGAGGTTTGCTACAAATTTAAGGGAAATTCTGCCAAAATATTATTAACCTAAATACAAGTGTTTTTGTGTAAGGAGTTATAATTGTATTTGGTTGGCATGAAAATGGTAATATATAAGTGGATTTTATACAATAGGTTTAGTACAATTTAAAGGAAAACTCTGCCCAAATTTTATTAACCTATTTAAGTTGTGTACAGAAGACATCTATGGGCAGGACATCTCATCCTCATGAGTTGTTTTTGCACACCTATACATGAAATTATGATGGTGTGACGTTCGTCAGCAACCGAGATAAAGAAGTCAATGTAAGTTAATTTTACAATTTATTATTAGTTTTTATATCATCTTAGTTTTATTATAGTATTAATTAGCATTCGAATTAATTTTATGACATGAGCGAGTACTAGAGAGTATTCATAGTCAACAAGCGGATCCTGAAAATGTGGACCATGCTCGGGTATTTTATGAGGCTGCTAGCGATAGGAACCACCGTGGACAGGTTTTCGATTTGGGTTCTTATGCGAATACTTGCTATTCGCATTCCCTTTCATCCTCTACAGCTACGGCCAGTACACGTGCGGGACCTAGTAATGAAGTCCTTGAGTTTTGAAACACAATCAACATGTTAATCGGCCGTATTAATAGGTTAGAGGATTTCATTACCCGAAAATTACCTGATGATACGCCACCACCGTCGACTAATCGTCCACATTCACCCCCTGCTTAGTTCATGTTTTAATTTGTTCTACTACGTACGTTTAGTTGTAGTATTACTAATTATATATATATTAATACATTATTAATTACATTTTTATCAAATTTACTTATTTTAATTAATACTTTTTCATTATAGTAATTTTTCCAATTATAATTTTAATATTATTTACTATTATATATATTGAAAAAAAATCCCATTAAAAAATAGTGACGAAAAATTATTTTCGATGGACATTTTTGTCGCTAAAATTAGCAACAGCCGAAATAGCGATAGTATGTGTCCGTCGCACAATTCCATCGCTATTTATGTTTAGAGACGGAATTCCATCGCTACTTTTCATTGCTAATTTATGATTTTCTTGTAGTGTGCCTTGGTCATGATTATTACTTATGCATAATGCGGTAAGATATAACAATGCATGCATAAGAAAAGCCCATATTATTAAAATAACTAGAGAAATAAATGCATAACATAGTTCAGGAATACACTTTATATCATAAAAAATGGCATTGTAAAGAATCTAATTCTTCCTTTCTTCTTCTGCCAGTGATTTCCTTGTTGTCAATGAGATCCTGAATCCGATCCCTTAGAATTCGGCACTGAACTATTAAATGCCCAGTGTGTCGGTGAAAAGCACAAAACCGATCTACTCTATGACCAGGTTTCCCTTGAGTTCCGGCTAGTTTATCCGGCAAAGGTTATAGCTTATTTTCCTTAACTAGCCATTTAAAAGCCCAAGACAAAGGTTGTCCCAGATTAGAGTAATGCCTTTGAGCCGCTTTAGTTGCTGACACTTTCCCTATCCTTTGGGTACCACCATGCCTCTGAGCCTCTTCCGTTGCTAACACTTTCCCTATCCTTCGGGTACCACCTCTATTATCATAGTAATCAATTCTTAAATTTGCGGGGCTAGTAATAGTCTAGTTGAGAGACGCCCGGGTAGTTACAAGCTTGGACTTCATAATTTCTTCTTTAAGATCAGCTAGCTCCTTTTTCATAATTGAGGAACTAGGAATGCCCATTGACTACAAAGGCTCTGGTCCTTCTGCCTTTCCTACTTGCTAGACTGGTGAATCAAGTGGTGCCTTGCCTTGCCTTTGGGCTCAAAAGTGAACGGAAGCACTGCGGTCGTTGCTGTATAAGCCTTCTTGACTGTGGCCAGCTCGTCGCCATAAGCTGAGCTTGAAGAACGAGCGCCATGGCATCCATTCTTTCCTTAATCATGGCCAATAGCCTTTTTTTGAGCTCCTCAAACCATCTATCCATCTCTTGAGCAATTAAGGCACAAGTCTCATCAGTCTGTCGCGAAGGATTAGTCATTTCTAATGCCAGCGAATGTCCTGGTAAGGATGCTAGATCTCTGTCCACCAACTTGAATTATGACTGCTCTTTAGACAACTATCGGGATCACTAAACCACCTAAGTAAATGGTCTACAATGGCTGAAAGGCCGAGTGGTTAAAATGATGCATGCGGTGCATAGAAAAAAATTATGCACATGATGATGTGTACATGTGAAAATTATATGCACAAAATAAAATGTACACACATGAAGGAAATGTATGTGTTTTTTTTTTTAAAAAAAATATGCATGAATGATACGTGGTGTATAAGCATGTTGTGCAGCATTCACAATCACATGCAAGCAGATAGATCCTTCTAACCTTATTGCTCCCACACATGAGGTAATACGGTCTTTTTCCTAGGTGGGCGGGATCCATGGATTAGCGAGGAACCCAATGGACACATATGGTGCACGGTGGAAAACCGGCAGCATAACATCTCCTATCTAATGCGCATTCATATGAATTTTGGCCTTTATGTATTTAAACACTTCAACCACATTAAGATGGGCTCACCGAGGCATAAAAGCCTTTGGTAAAAGACCATTTAATTTGGTTGAATTTATTCAATATATAGTGGCCCACATAGCAAGCACGGTATTATGGTACATGTCACCTAGGGGAAGTATCTATTGCCATTACATGAGTTTTAGTCAAAGGTGATGATAATTTAGGTCTGCCCAAGCATGGTCCCTGCCAACAGGTCTAGCTCATCACGAGCATAATGACCAATCGGGTCTCCATTTTATATACCAAGAGGTATGAGGCTTGAGTTGGTGATTATCCTTAACACTTCCCTACATTGAGTGAATGTAGAGTTGTGCTTTAGAAACGCACCGGGGTTAAGAGAGGGTGCAAACTAGCGTAGATCTAAGGCTCTAGTATGGATGCAATGCAATTTTTTGAAAAGAGATAGAAATTTAATTTTAAAAGCTCCATTGTATTCATTAATCAAGATACTTTCAAAGCAAAGTCTCAGAATCCCCAGTGGAGTTGCCACTGTGATGTGCCGAAACCCGCTTATATTTTCCGAAGGGACTTCTTTTAGGGTCCGAGAGGAGTTCGCGTCTTGCTCTTGGGTAACTTAAGATATTTTGGAATCCCTACTGTAACACCCTTATACCGTAAATGATATGGATACCGGATGTCACACTGCGCTGAAGCACTGCACTGACATACATTATAAAGTACTCGATAATTCTGTAGAAATTTTTTTATTTTTTTTTAACAATAACATTCACAACATACATATACAATAAACATAACAATGCACTAACATACAGATCACATACCCATACCATTGTTTCTCCCTACTGCAATCGTATACATGCCATGCCAATCCTTCAATCCTTGCCGTCGATCATTCCTTCTATTGTCACTATGCCTTCAGCTACGTCTAAACTATAATAACCTACGCGCATAACATTCTATGCGCTGAGCATTAAAAATGCCCAGTGGTGGATACATATCCTGAGTTTTCCATTCTAATCCTACACACATGCACACGTAATTATTTCCCTTTATTTAGATTATGAAAATATTTATTCCTGAGTCTTTTAGACAGTTTTAACATACTTTCACGGCACTCACTATCTTTTCTTTTATCACTATCACTGCTATCACTTATCATTGTCTTTACCTTCATCACTATTCTATAATTACATTAAACACTATTATGTCATTGTCAATTTCACTATCACTTTCACTGTTAACTCCAACGATATTCTGTTGTTACGTACTTCTATTACTTTAAAAGCTAGTTATATCGATCATTTCAAAATTATCTTATAAATATGTTCATTTACTTTGCTTCTATAATTATTCCTTATCACTTCCTTTATCCTTTTCATTTCTATTTTCAATATCTTTACCATATACACTGATAATTTCAACACTGATTATATTACCTTTAGTCTGTCAATTAATAATCAATTCTATTAACCATTCTTCTTTTCTTTCTTTACTTATATACCTAATTATAGTCTATAATCGGTCATTCTATTATTTATTGATCCACTTATTTATTAGTTATTATTTTTGATATTAGTATGTGATACTTTTACTCTTTTGCGTTCCTAACACTTTCTTTACTCTTTTGCACTACACTAACTTTCTTACATTAATATCCTTCACTATGTTAATCTTTCACTGAGATAATCACTTTATTCGGTTTCGAGTCATATTTATTCTTGAATGGTTTACACTATAATTTAATCACTAGCTTATTTGAATATTTACTATTTTATCATTATTTTCTTACTTCTTCTCTAAACGACACTATTTATATTATTACTAACATAGTCATCACTTCTATCCTTTATTCTAGAAATTCCTTGTCAATTATTCAGTATTATATATTTAATGTAAATCTTAACAACCATCTAATCCACATTTTATATCATTGTAGTTTTATCATTAATACGCAGATTCTTTTAATACTTCAATAGCAAACTACTTAATGAGTTTGTCAATTCTTTATAACTTTTCATTTGGTAATTTTACACTATAGCTTAGTTCACTAAAATTTCTTTTTAAATGTCTTATTATAATACTTAGCAATTTAGTCATCTGCACAATTTCAATCTTACTTCTCTATTTCAATTTACTAAGATTATCATTATTATTTACATTGTTAATTTATTAATTTCTGTGTCATTTCAAAATTTATCACTGTAGACACCGGATCCCAAAGCAGTCTATATCAGGATTATTCAATGATAAAATTAAGTGTGTCTGCTTGGAAGTGATGTTTTCCTTGTCAAATTGAATTATTAAAAATAAATAAAAATATGTTTTAAAAATATTTTAAAAATGTTTTAAAAATTATTTTAAGATAAAAAGAGTGAGTTTTGAAGTTATAGTATTTTAACAAAAATTTAAAAAAAAATCATGAGCATCGACGTGCGGTAGCGCGCTGGCGTCCCTCGCCTGCGCGCCTCACACGTGAGGGGCGTCGCCCGCAGCGCGAGCAACGTGCTGGGCGTCGCTCGCTAGCGCGATGCTGCTGGCGGTGAGGCCCGTCAGGGGCGCCGACGGGCGTCGCTGGCCCCTAACAAGCCGCTATTGTCCCCCAACAGGCCTTTGGGCATTTTTGGGCTATTTTTAGTGTTTTTACTCATTTTTTTTATAGAATTTAATTTTAAAACCTTTTATCTTCTAAACCTTTAAAATTCTTCAGTTTTTTGTGATTATAGGGATTAAATTAATTTAATTTCTTCATTAAAATTTGATTTTTTTAGGGGGTATAAAATGATTTTTTTGGAAGAGAATTAGGGGGATGTTTCTTAAGAAAAATTGGTTTTCTCTCTTCTTCTTCTTCTTCTTTTTTCTTCTTCTTCAAGAACAAGTTTCCCAAGTATTTTTAATTTTTTAAGTTAATTCTTGAGACAAATAAATTAATTATTTGTTCTTGTAAATTTTTCCACTTCTTTTTTTATAATTTTTCCTTAAGACAAATAAACTAATTATTTGTTCTTGGGATAAAATTTTGTTTATTATTTTATTTTTCTAAATCAAGACAAGAAATATATCATCTACCTTCATTCATCAAACCAAAATTTGAGGGTAAGTATTCTAGGCTCAATTTTTAATTTAATTTTTGTTTACAATTAACTAGTCATCATATTGATTTTTGATCTATTATTTTATTTTTATATTCATGTAATTTAGCCATAAATTTAATATTTTAGCACATTTTATTTTATTCTTGTATATTTATTTGATTGTTCATCTTTTGTTGTTATTGTTATTTTTATTATTATTATTATCATCACTTTTGTTCATATGTTATTATTAGTAGTAGTAGTAGTAGTATTTAACATGCTTTAACATGTTTTGTTTTTTTATTTCTTTTATTTTTGCTTGCTTGATTGTTCATCTTCCTTATTGTTGATTGTTCATCTTCTATATTGTTATTGTTTATTATTATTATTATTATTATTATTATTATTATTATTATTATTATTATTATTATTATTATTATTGTTGTTGTTGTTGTTGTTGTTGTTGTTGTTGTTGTTTATTATTACTTTTGTTTTATTATTATCATTATTATATATTATTACTATTATTATTACCATCAGTATTTTTATTTTTTTTATTATTATTTATGTTTTTATGCATATTGAATGGTTAATATATTAAGTTACATATTTTTTTATGTTATTTAATTGATTTGTCATACATGATGCATTGTATTTTATTTTTTTTATTTATTTTCATGTGTTATATGTTTAATTTATTTTTTTTACTAACGTCACTTTTATTTGTATTTTTTATTTCAATACTTATTTTTCATGTGTGAGTTTTTTTAAATGGCAAGTGGGAGCCCATGGAGATTTGAAGGCACCCTCATGATTTAATTTGTCATTTTTAGTTTGTTTATTATTCTTCATTATTTTGTTTTCATTCGTTTTTATTATGTAATTTTTAATAAGTTTATTTATTTTTATGTACGCTAATTAAAAAATCACAAAAAGTTTATATTAATAAATTGGGGTTTTCTAATAAAGTGGAATCAATGTCCTAATTTCAACCAATAAAAATTCACCTTTAAAAAGAGGAGTTAATTTTCATAAAATGGGATCACTCATCCAAATTTTCCCAAGTATACAAAAAATAACTCTTCGATTTTTAAAGTGAACATGAAAAAACTAATGTTCCTATTTTAAATAATATCCCGATTTATGAATGTTTATTTTAGTCATTTGTTTTATTTATTTATTTATGTTTCGCTTGATTTTATTTTGGGGGATTGTATTTTTTGTCCCAAATTTTAATATCTATTTTTTATTTTGGGGGATTGTATTTTGTCCCAAATTTTTATCTTTCTTTAGTTTACTTTATTATTATTTTGCTTTCTTTATTGATTGGTTTGCGCTTTATTTTTTTCTATATGAGAAGAGAGATAGAATTTTAGAATTAAAAACTCATTATAATTAAATAAGGCATTAATAAGAGTAAAGTTCTGAATCTTTCTCTGGTTTAGACTGTCACACCCCAAATCGGGGCTAGTCAGATTTGGCAAGTTAGGTTGGATAAGTAATGGATATTTTGGTAATTTGTGCCTGTGGAATTTGGATGATAAGGACCTAATTGCAAAGATAATTAAAGTTTGTAAGGAAAGAATTATGCAAGTGAGTAAAGTGCAAGTTTGTCAAAGGATTAAAGAGTAATAAGACAAGATATTTTGGTTGGAGCCAATAGGAGGCTGCCATGTGCCTTGGTAGGTGGGCAATTAGTGGGAAAAGAAGAAAGAGAAAAAGAAGGAAGGGGACGAGCAGATCACGTTTTATGTTCTGCTCTCTCCTCTCCTCTTCCTAGCTCTTCTTTCTTTCCCTTTCCCGTTTCTTGTCCTCCCTTCCTTGGCTGTGTGTGAATTGGTGTTTTGGTAGAGCTTGAAGATTGCTTGAAGAGGTAAGTTTGGGTTAGGGGTTCCTGCATGTTCTTCTTCTTCCTCTTCTCCTGGTTTTGCTATTTTGAGTTAGGGTTTTGGAAGAGTAATTTGTGGATTTTTGTTTGTGCAAGCTTTGGGTTGCAAGAGGAAGCTTAAGGGCAAGGAAAGGAAGGAGGATTGAAGCTTGAAGTGTGGTTTTGAATCTAGGATTGCAGGTTTGGGATTTTGTTTGAGAAATTTGCTTGACTTTGAACTTACTGTAATTTTTAGGGTTTGTGTTCTTGAGAAATTGGAATGTGTTTATGCTTAATTTTGGTTGTTTTGATCTCAGAATTAAGTTGCATTTATGTTGTTTATGCTGTATGGGACATCTTCTGGAAGGTATGATGAGATTTGTATTGTTTTGATTCAATTTTGAATTGATTTTTGAGTTCTGGGAAATTCTGGAAATGGAAAATCACGATACTGTTGAATTTCCCGTTTCCAGTCTTGTCTGTCGCATGACTAGCCAAGAAGAGAGGCCAGTCACGAGTCGTGACTCCCAGTCACGACTCGTGACCAGCCAGAGAGGCCAGTCACGAGTGGTGACTGCCAGTCACAACTCGTGACCAGCCAAGAGGAGGCCAGTCACGAGTAGTGACTGCCAGTCACGACTCGTGACCGATCAGAGAAGGCAGTCACGGGTGATGACTGCCAGTCACGACCCGTGACCAGCTAAAAGAAGGAGGCCAGTCACGACTCGTGACCAGCCAGAGGAGGAGGGCAAGTCACGACCCGTGACCAGCAAAAGGAAGAAGCCAGTCATGAGGCATGACTCCCAATCACGACTCGTGACCAGCCAGTTGAGGAGGCCAGTCACGAGTTGTGATGCCAGTCATAACTCGTGACCGGCCAACCTTGTTGGTCACCCCGTTCGGCCTATTTTCTGAAATTTCCCAGTTTTAACACAAAAATGAATTTCGTATCTTTTCTGAATGGACTTACACTACTGTATGATACATGTCATGCTTTTATATGCCTTTATATGAGTGATACCATGATCTCTTCAAATGAAGTGTATATTGTCTCACTCCATGATTAAAATTATGCATCGTGAAGTAATGGCATAATTTGGTCCTGCAATTAATTCTGACATGTTTTAGGATATTGAATAGTGCTAAAGTGTGTTGATTGAATTATATTGCATGCTTCATAATATGAATTGTATGAGGTATGATTGATATTATGAACATATGTATTTGTCTATTGGACTCCGGACTATGCATGATGACATACTTGTGTGTATATATATATAGATATATATATATATACATTTTATTAATCGACACATGACTTGGATGATGCACGTGGACAGTGTAAACTTATTTATATGCCTGTTATACTCAGTATTGTGCATGATAAACTATGACATGTGACTTGAAACATGCTGTCGCTTATGTATGACCTGCGAGAGTCAGTCTAGTGGATAGTTAGGCATGCCTAATAGAGTTCTTTAGCTGCAGCCCTCTGGACGTTTGGACCCTGATCAGGTCCCCTGTGTGGTTCCTCGTGAACCTTTAATGTGTTAGGATCTTGTTTAAGGTCCCCTCAGAAAATGATTTTGAATGTGAAAAATGATGTTGCTTTTGATTTGTACCTGTGAGGTACCCTCAGTAATAGATTCGTACCAGTAAGGTACCCTCAGTACACTTGTTATCCACTATTTTGAGTCAGCAGGTATTCTATTTGTTTTGTCTGATATGAACAAGAGAATGTTATATTCGAATGAGCATAATTCTTGACATGTGAATCATTTATGTACTCAAATGTGATTATGAACCTCTGAATGGGTTGAATGTGACTTAAACAGGTGAATTGGACATATTTATCTGTATACATATATATGTAAATCATATTGTGAATGTATTCGTATGCCATCAGTTATGGATATAAGTACTGAAATTAAAAAGTGCATGACTGTGACCATAATCTTTCAAATGCCATGAGTATATTTTATTATATTATTCTTATGAGAACGTGAATCTGACTAGTTAGGTTATAAGCATATGAATTAATATGTATATGAATGTGAGCTTAAATCACAGACTGATAGGGTTAATTAGTATGTATATGAATGTGATTCCGTACTGTTAACTATTATAGTAGCATGTGAATTAGTATGCATGATAAGGCGATCTGGACTATTAAATGATTACATATGTATTATTTGGGGTGTAATGCATGTGGATCGGCTTCGGTAAGTGTATGTGCATTAATGGATGATGATGAGGCAAGTTAAAGTGTTTAAAAATCTGACCTTGAGCTAGTGTATGCTCGGAATGTAATATTTTGCTATATGTTCCTTTGGTCTCAACTATTGTAGTGTCTTCGGCATGATGTCATGTGTCTATGATTATGGCATGATATTTTATGTGATAGAGTCTTGCAGTGGAAGTGTGGTGTTTTGACGCCTTCCCTTGGATTCGGCTAGTGTGTGTACTTTGACATGACAAAAAGTAGGTTTAATTAGTTCGTGTTCTTGGCATAATAATTGTGTGCAGTATAGCATGGTAATCTTATAACATGTGAATGGGTTTTTAGATAATGTATGAGTAATTGGTCATGATAATTGCACGTATAAATGTCATGCCACTATGAACGGTAAGGTGCTGATGTTCGATACCATGGTAAGTATATGCATGTGAAATTGTATGTAGTTCTGCATGATGATACTTGTATCGTGTATGGTGTTATGTCTGCTTCGGCTTATTTTCGACATAAGTATATGGATATGAATGTGAGTTTTCGAAGGAATGCCTTTCTATGCAAGCCTGATTTTTATATGCGTTATGAATGTCCTTATTTGCCATTGTGAATGTGTTATGCCTTGACGACCATTGTGAATGGTCGTCCATATTGCTTGTGTGTTTTCCCCACTAAGCGTTTATCGCTTAGCACGGGTTCTTTTCCCGTGCAGGTGGCAGGTTTGGTTCTATTCGAATCGCGCATCTGCAAGGTCGGCCACATAGGAGTTAGAAGTTTTGTATTTTGTTCAGTTTCTGTATTTTGGATCTTGTATTTCTATAACCTTTTGTATATGTAATTTATGCAATCATCTTGTTGTAATATTTCTGATGAGGTATGCGTTAAAATGCTTATGTATTAAGTTATTCCTCGGTTTTATTATTCACCTTATGCTTCCGCTGATTGAAAGAGTGTATGCATGTGTGTATGTGCTTATGTTTCCACGTAGTGCTTGCGAGTGTGTGAGCTAATGCATGACCAGCTTTTGCCCGCAAGGTAAGTTTTAATTATTCCGCATTTATGCATGTATGATTATGTAGGAATGTATGCTTCTGCATAGTGTATGTATGCATGTATGTGAGTGAGCATCGGGTAACGCGCCCGCTGGCGTCCTTCCAACTGGGGCAACGGTGGGGGTGTTACATAGACCCCCGAGGTTAGACAAACTTTTTCAATTTCTTGTAAATTGGGTGGCGACTCCAAAATACCTCAAAGGTGTCTAAAGGTTTCATGGGATTAGATGATCTTTCCAGTGTTCTACTGGAAAGAGGTGTCCAAAATATCTCATGATTTCCCAAGATTAAAAGACACAACCCCTCTCGGGCCTTAAAAGCTGGTTTTCGAGAATCGATCGGGTCCGGCGCGCGTCACAGTGGCGACTCCGCTGGGGACCTTGAAACTTTGCTCCGAAACTATTTTAGTTAATAATATAATTAGGTTTTTTATAAATTAAAATTCTATCTTTTTTCAAAAAAATTGCATTGCATCCATACTAGAGCCTTAGAATTATGCTAGTTTGGTCCCTATATTAACCCCGGTGAGTTCCCGAAGTATGACCCTACGTTCACTCAATGTAAAAAAGTGTTAAAGATAATTACCAGCCCAAGCCTCGTACCTTATGGTATATCAAATGGAGACCCAATCGGTCTTTATGCTCTTAATGAGCTAAACCCATTCGTAGGGACCATGCTTGGGTAGCCCTAAAGTATCACTACCTTTGACCAAAGCTCATGTAATGGCAATAGATACTTTCACTAGGTGAAATATACCGTAATCCCGTGCTTGCTACGTGGGCCATTATATATTGAACAAAATCAATTAAGTTAAATGGTCTTTCATCAAAGGCTTTCATGGCCCAGTGGGCCCATCTTAATTTAGTTGAAGTGTTTAAATACATAATAGCCAAAAACTCATACGTATGTACATTAGGTGAGAGATGTTATGCTGCCGAATTTCCACCGTTCACTACACGTGTCCAATGGGTTCCCTGTTAACCCTTGGATAAGGTCCGCCTAGGGAAAGGACAATTTAACCACGTGTGGGAGTGATAAGGTTGTAAGGATCTATCTGCTTGCATGTGGTTGTGGATGCTGCATAGCATGCTCATGCATCACATGTCATTCATGCATGTTAATAAAAATTAAAAAAAATATATATATGTATTTCATTTTGTGTGTGTATATCCTCTTGCCTGCATATTATGTTTCACATGTACATACCATCCTGCGTATAATTTTTTCCATGGATCGCATCGTATCATTGTAATTTATTGATCTTTCACTCATTGAGGATTATTCACATAGCACGATCATGCATTACATGTCATTCATGCATCATTTTAACTCCTTGATTTTTCAGCCACTGTAGACCATTTGCCTGAGTGGTTTTGGGGTTCTAATAGTCACCTAATTAGAAGACCTTTTATCTGAGGCCAGGACCAGGATCAAAGGCAGTTAATCGGAGTTCAAATATTCAAAAATGGCCAATTATTCACAACAGACTAAAGAGATTCGTGCCCTAATTGCCCAAGAGATAGATTGAAGATTCGAAGAACTTGAAAATAAGTTGTTGGCCATGATTAAGGAAAGAATGGATGCCATGGCACTCGTTCTTCAAGCCCAGCTTATAGCGACTGCTCTTAACCAAGTTGAACCAACCACCATCCGGAAGGCTCGTATAATAACGGCTGTAATGCTTCCACTTCCTTTTGAGGCTAGAGGCAAAAAGCCACTTGATTCACCAGTTGAGCAAGGAAGAAATACGAGGCCTACTCTAGAATGTAACATTGTGCCTAAAGTGGGTGAAGATCCAGTAAAGGCGCATGCTCTAAAAAATGAAAGCTCAAGTATCCACAATAATAGTAAGGGAAATGCTAAGAGAACAGAAGCGGCAACCATGAAAATGAATCAACGGCATTATTCTAATTTGGGCAGATCCTTGTCTTGGATTCTTAAGAGGTTGATGAAGGAAGGTAAGCTATAGCCATTGCCTACTAAGCCCGCAAGAAACCAGGGATAGCCTAATCACAAGGCGGATCAATATTGTGCCTTCCACCAGCACACTGGGCATACCACAGACTATTGCAAGACCTTAAGACATGCTATTCAAGATTTGATTGATTCCAAATAGATCTCTGATCGAGAAAGGTGAAAGACAAAGAATAAGATAAATTAAGGGCCTAAATGAAAAAAAAAAAAGATGATTCTTCATGGGTGATAATGGACCATCGACCAAAACATCTACGCTAGTGGAAATGGGAAAAAGATAGCTATTTAAATGTTCTTTTTATTTTGGAACTAGTTGACAATGACATCTTAATTCTAATTTTTATTAAATGAAATAAATGGTTTTTGCTTATTTGTGTGATATCTCTCATGATTTCACTGTGCACGACTCATTCATTTTTGACATTGATTCAACTGATGATATTGCATTTAATCTCGGAGACTTTGGAGAACTCAAAGGAAATCTTGATAGTATCTATAACTCCTGAAGAGAGATTAATATTTGAGAGAAAAAAAAAAGTGTGGAAAAGTCTTTGCCTGGACCTACGAAGACACGCCGAGAGATGATCGCAAAGTCATCGAACACACTATGCTAGAATATCACGATCATGGACCAGTCATGCAGAAACTCAGAAGGCTCAAGCAGGAAGGGGTAGAAAAGGTTAAAAGGAGAGATCTACAAGCAGAAACGGGGCCAAATTTCTTATTGAAGTGTAACACCCAACTGGGTTGATCTACGTTGTCCCCAATAGTGAGGAAGAGAAGTGCGTGTATGTGTAAACTATCAGGATTTGAACAAAGCATGTCAAAAACAAAAACAAAAACAAAAAAGAAAAAAAAAAGAAGAAAAATAATGCAAAAAAAAATTAAAAAAAAAAAAGAAGGAAGAAAAATAATCAATACGTAGATCCGGCCGAAAACTGTTGATATGGAGGTAAATGAAAGTAATCTTGGGGGCAAGCTTTGTTGAAATCCCATTGATATACACATACCCATACTTTGCTATTCTTCTTGACTTTCGAAAATGACCAAAAGGGTTTTATTGACCTACAATGGATACGGATTGGTCGAGCTCGGGAATAGACATCATAGGGGAGGTGCACCTTATGGCCTCCTGCGAACAAGTTCATCAAAAGGAATCCGATTTGTCAATATGGTCTCCCTCACCACATTATGTCTAAGGACAAAAGGGCAGTTTATGGCTAAGGGTAGGGGGTTGCTCTAGAGGTATGGCATTAAAGACCACAAGTACTCTATGTATTGCCCTCAAACCAATGGGGCATGAGAGGCTGCTAACAAGAAGATCTTGGTCAAGATGTTTCAAAACTACAAGGATTGGACAGAGAAATGGCCTTTTTGCACTTCAGGGCTAGAGAATCGCCGTCGGAACCTCTATATGAGTCACTTTTTATTCCTCAATACATGGGGAAAAAACAGTACGGCTGGTCGAAATAGAGCTCAAATCTTTAAGGACAGTCATGGAAGCCCAGATTCTGGAAGCTGACTGGGCACGGCAATGGTTGCAGCAGTTAAACAAGTCAGACGAAGATAGATCGTGGGATTACTATCACAGTCAGATCTATCAGAAAACACTCTATTCGATCATTCGAGAAGGAAGTTAAAAAGCACCTATTGAAAGAGGAAGATTTAATCTTTAAGCAAATGAGTCCAAATGTTCTAGACGGATGAGGCAAATTCAGACCAGTGTAGGAAGGCCCATTTGTTCTTGAGAAGTTATTGTCCAAGGGAGCAGCATTTTTAATAGACAGTGATGGAAGCAAATATGAAAAACCAGTCAGCACCGAAAGATGCAAAAGGCTAAAGACTAAAGATTAAAAGAAGAGAATAAAAGCCCCGCGGGTTGAAAACCGAAAAAAGGCGGCATTACTAAAATTGGGCGCCTCATCAGGATGAAAATTGAAAAAAGACATTCTAGACAAAATTAGAGGCTTGAGAGAAAATGTCCAATCAAGAAAATCCGAGAGGGCTGATTGGAAATAGGAGTTTTGATACTTTCAAGATCCATTCTGAGATTAGATGCAGTTTTGCATTTTGAATCTATGTTAGATAATGATCATGTCTAGAGAAATCATACTGAAATGTACACAATTTTGCAAAAAAGATATGAAACAAAGGCAATTAGACTCATGTGTTCATTATCTTCTAGTTCTTTTATAAAAAGATAAGTGTAGACACCGGGTCCCGAGGCGGTCCAAGATCAGGATTATCCGATGATGAAAAAGATACTTGCCACAAGCAAAGGTGTCAAAAATGATGTTTTTCTTGTCGAAAATCTCTTTTGTTCCTCCAAAAATTTTAATTCAAAAATGTGCATTTTTACTCTTATTTTTATTCCTTTTTATTTTTATTTTATTTTCTATTTTTTTATTTTTTTATTTTTATTTTTACTCATTTTTATTTTTTTATTATTTTATTTTCATTTGCACGCTGCGCGCGTGGGTTGGGTCTCACGCGTGTGGGCCATGCCCGCGCGGGAGCGGCGTGGTGCACGCCCCCCGGGCGCACGTCGCCTAGTGCAACATGCGTCCACAGGGGCGCATGTAGCGCTGCGTGACCTGCGGGCATCCCCGCACCTTGCTCCTTTGTGCTGTCATTTTCACCTCCGTTTTCTGGGTCAATTTTTCAGTTTGTAAAATTCGTTTCATGTTTTAATGTCATTTTTGGTTAACAAAAAATAAAAAGGATGCTTGTCAATTTTCCATTTTAGGACAAGACAGGAAATAAAAGGGATTTTCTACCTTCATTTCAAGGAGAGCTATAATTTTCACAAGAAAAAGGGAGAAAGTTTTCCCTAAACAACACAGAGCAGCCGAGAGCACTTTCAAAGAAAAAATATTAAGATTTTCAAGTTTTAACCTTCTTCTCTTCTTCATTTTTCTGCAAAATATTCTTCATTCGGGGATTGATTTAAGCAGGGAAAATCAATTTCCTTTTGTCTTGGATCATTCCTCTAAAATTATTTTCTTAAAATTTCAAGAAACTTAGATTTTTCTTACGTTATTTTTTGTGTTTATCACCACAAAAATCGACAAGGAGGACAGATCAAAACACCATTTTTTCGACTCATAAACTTTGAGGGTAAACATTTTTGGACCCGTTCTTATTTTATTTTGTTTACCATTTATTGCTGTCAATATTGCTATTATTACCATCTTATCATTCATTTCTAGCCATTCTAATGTGATTATTAATGTTGATATATTATTTGTGTTTTAACTTGATTTTATTGTGGTTCTCATTGCCATCACTCTTCTTATTATTATTATTATTATTATTATTATTATTATTATTATTATTATTATTATTATTATCATTATTATCCATCATGATTCTGCCATCACCATTACACTTATTATTATTATTATTATTATTATTATTATTATTATTATTATTATTATTATTATTATTATTATTATTATTATTATTATTAATGTTTTCCTGTTGCCTCCATATCCATTGTCATTATTATTATTATTATTATTATTATTATTATTATTATTATTATTATTATTATTATTATTATTATTATTATTATTATTATTATTATCATTATCATTATTCTGTTATCATTGTTATTATTATCATTATCGTTATCATAATTCTATTATTGTTTTGTCATTAACCTTAGGTTTTGCGTGGTTTATTTTATTTCCTTTACATGTGAATTATTCGTATATTAAATTAATATGTCCTATATCCATTTTGTCTTTGTTTGATTAATTTTTAGAATTATTACTAATATCTTTTAATGTTATTTTTTGTGTGGGATTTAAATGTGGTTTGCCTTGCATGAGTGTCCCCGTGACCACACGGATGGATCACGACGCGTAGGAAACCCGCATCGCTTGGGTGAGATCTTTTTTATCCCTTTATGTGTTTATGTTTGTTTGTAAAATAAAATTGTTTTATCTTGTGCACATGTGCGGTAAAAAATCATGAAAATGTTTTATAAATAAATCGGGATTTATATTAATAAAATTGGGACCAATCTCCCTTATTTTAGCCAAGAAATGTAAAATGTCATAATAAAACGATGAGTTAATTTTCTCCAAAAATGGGATCACTCATCCAGGTTTTCAAACAATCGAACAACTCTTCGAACCCCTTTTAAATGAGTGCGAAGGAACCAATTTTCCTAAAACAAACGAATATCCCGATTTATGTATGTTTTTCTTATGATTGATTTTGCTTATTTGTTTAAATTCATACATTTCGGGCCCTTGCAATTAATCTTGGGGCAATATTATTTAGTTTTCATTTGGGATTGTATTCCGTCCCAATTTACATTTTTAATCTTCATTTTATTTGGGGTAATATTCCGCCCCAATTTCTCTTATAATTGTGTGCTTGGCGTGTTTACTGCTTTCCTTTATCGCTTTATTTTACTGTTTTCTTTACAGTCTTTCTTGATGCTTACAATGCGCCTTTTAATTTAAATGCATTAATCGTGTGAGAGGAGAGATAGAATTTTAGGAAATTAAAAGCTCATTTATAATTAACCAAAACATAAATAAGAGTGAAGTCCCGAACACCATCTCTGGTTTAGACCAATAAAGGTTAGAGATCTTTCCCAATTTCTCATAAATTGGGTGGCGACTCCAAAATACCTCAAAGGTGCCTAAAGACGCCATGAGACTAGATAATCCTTTCTAAATGAACTATTGGGAAGGAGGCATCCAAAATGCCTCATGGCACCCAAGATCAAAAAGAGGCGAACCAATCCCTCGAGCCCTAAAAGCGGGTCTCGTTAAAAGGGCCTTTGCTAGGCTCGGCACGCGTCACAAAAAGCATCATTCATTATTGAATGCATCTAATCTAAATAACTATACTTTGCTCTCGCCAGCCAGGCGCTTAAGCTGATGGGTCCTATTATCAACCGCTGGACTGGGCACCCGTATCTTGCATGCACTAGTAGAAGCAATGGGGGCAAACTCCGATTAGTTGTATAATAGCCATCATAGGCAGTTGGGTCCAGAGGCCATGGTACTTGGAGGTGAAAGTCGAAGATAAGATGCCACCTGGAAAGGATAGAGGATGCCTCACAACATCTTGAATCCTTTCGAACTGTCAAACATAGCGAGAGGTAAGGTAGAAGGTAGCCTTATGAATCCCACACAACGGGACACATCTTAAAAAAACCATTCAGAGTCACAGCACAAGGGAGGAACCATGGGTACATGAAGCCGATATCCTCATCTGCTACCACACTCAATCTAGTAACACCTTCGTTGAGAGATGCAAACGAATACAACAGCTGCCGGGGAAGGAAACGCCTCAACGGATAATTACTGATTGCCCTAAGGGGTGACCCTGATAGTAGCTTCGACTTTTTCTTATAGCCCCACCTAAAGGACAAAAAAAATAAAAAAAAAAAAAAGAGAAAAGAGAAAAAAGGCCGTTAGAGATGAAAATCGTCACTGGCTCTTTAAGCAAAAGTTAGGCCAAGGGCAAAGTGAAAACCTGGAAACAGGCAGTTTGCCCTACAAAAAAATGAAAAAAATAAAAGCCGCTAGATTGGGTTGGGTCCATTTTAGGTAAAAGTTAGGCACAGGATTATGTGAAATCTCCAAAGGGACGCATTTCTCGCAAATAAAAGTTAGTGTGAAAATCCACAATGGACGCACTACCTTTAAAACAATGACTTCCGATACCTGGAGCGATAAGGCGGCATTACTTCGGATGATCTTCCTTCAATCAGATAATGCATAATTTAGGACATGGGTTAGAATCCAAGATGTATGCTCATTGACCGGGGGGCAAAGATGCACACCTGACGGTACTCTCTAAAGAGTTTACAGGTCAGAGTCCTTAAACCAAGATGATACTTCTAGATCCTTAGGGGGCATCACACAATGCGAGCAGCCAAGCCATTTCCTCAATGGACACCTAATAACTCAGGACACGGTCTATCCATTTTTGCATGCATCTGCATATGACCATTTACACTTGCATGCACAAGCTCTTGTATATATTCCTATGCACACCACTTTGCAGGAAATGTCCAAATGAAGGCCGCACACGCAAAAGCCAGTCAAGGACAGTTTCAACTCAACTTTAACATTCACCCAAGCAAGATAAAATCTACTCAGGTTATTTCTTTTGATTCCTCTTAAAAGGCAAATCTCTATTTCCTGCACTTTTTGTAGCCTTGTCAGCGACTCGGTGCAGTCCTTTGAGGAGGACATTTCCTGCACATCTTGTAGTCTTGTCAGCGACTTGGTGCAGTCCTCTGAGGTGGACATTTCCTGCACTTTTTGTAGTCTTGTCAGCGACTCAATGCAGTCCTCTGAGGAGGATATTTCCTGCACTTTTTGTAGTCTTGTCAGCGACTCGGTGCGGTCCTCTGAGGAGGACATTTCTCGCACTTTTTATAGTCTTGTCAGCGACTCGGTGCGGTACTCTGAGAAGGATATTTTTCGCACTTTTGTAGTCTTGTCAGCGACTCGGTACGGTCCTCTGAGGGTGTGACGCGCGCCGGATCCCCGCGGCCCGTTCTGACCGCCCGCACGTGGGCGATCGGGCATTTGCGGGTCCGTTGACAGCTTGCAATAAATCGCAAGTGCGTCTATGTTGGGCAACAAGGAGGTTTCATGGAGTCGCCACCCAATAGAACATTGGGAAAGTTTCTCTCGCCTCGGAGAGCCTAAGACTGCGCTTAGTATCCATTTTGGGCCAGCCAAAGGAGCCTAGGATTAACGCTAAAGCCTCGTGACACGAGAAGTATCTTGGAGGATAACCTCTAACCTCTTGAGCCCAAAGACCAGAGCTGGTTCGGGACTTCTCATTTATTTATACCTTGATTAATATCATAATTAAGTTTTGAATTCATTGTTTCATCAACTTTCCACACAATGCAATTTTAATTTAAAGGCGCAATCATTCATATCAAAAGCGGTAAATGTAAGCAAAATCCAAAATAAAGTATTCAAAAATAAATTACAATAACACTAGGAGCGGAATACAACTCCCATAAAAGTGAAATACATGCATAAAACGGGTTATTCATTAATAGTGAGAACATTGGTCCTCGCATGCATATTTATTATGAAAAAGTTTTGATGTGATGATTTATTTGGGTATGAAAAACTAGGACATTGGTCCCCTTTTATTTAGAAAAAGACTGTCAAGTTAATTAATAGAAACGTTTTTGTGATTTTCTTTTTAGCGTGCCTAAATAAATAATTTTACAAGAAAATTATATGACAAAATTAAATAAAATATTACAAACCAAACGAGCCTTTTTGGACCTCCCGATGTGCTCGCAAAAACGCCCAAGCAAAAAATGAGTTTAGACATAAAAACAAAGTACAAATAAAATAATGTTAGTGATTAAATCAATTAAATCAATTAAACATACAAAATAATGAATAACAAATTAAAATAAAATAAGGTGATATGAAAAGAATGATAATGGAATCAAAAATATTAACAAACCAAAATGAAATGAGAAACATGCATTATATGTGATAAATGATTAAATGATGTGATGAGGATAAAATAAAACATGTTAATTAAATAATACATGTAAAAATATGAACATGATAACAATGATGATGAAGATAAACGAATCAAAGAATATATAAAATAATAAAGAAAAGAATAATAAATGAAAACAATTAAAGAATGATGAAAACAATTAAATGAACAATATGATTAATTAAATATGTTCACAAATGATATAAACCATTTACATGGCAAAAAAGATCAATTAAAATGAATTTATTAATTACATGTTAAAAATAATGATGAATTAAAGTGAAATAAATTAATTACATGTTAAAAATTAATAAACAATCAATATTTATGTGAATAAAAATCATATCATGTATAAACAATTAAATAGAACGAATATAAAATGAATACAACAAATGAATAGATGAAAACAATAAACAAATCAATAAAAATAATATACATGAATAAATTAAATAAAAGAAAAGAAAATAGAAATGGAGCCAAGAATATTTACCCTCGGAATATTGGATTTGATGAAGGAAAAGTGATGATTTCTTTGTTTGATGATTCACAATATTAGAGTGAAATATTATGAAAATGTTGGAATTTTATTCCAAGAAACATGAAAAAAATGATCAAGAATTCTTTAAGAACAAAGAATTGATACCTTTGCCTAAAGAAATGATTTTGATCAAAAAAAAGTTTTGTTCATTAAAATAAAGAAAAATTGATTGAAGTTTTATCAAATAAAAATTAGATTTTGATGACAAACAATTATTTTATTTGTCTCAAAATCATTTTTTTATCAAAAAGAGATTCAAAACAAAATCAATGAAAAAAAAGTTTTATTGAACCCAAAATAAAAGAAGAAAAACAATTTTGAGAACAAATAATTATTCTATTTGTCTCAAAATTGAATCCAACAACAAAACTTCCTCTAAAAAATATGTTTAGAAGAAATTATGTTGGAAAAAGAATGAACATTTGATTTTTCTTTTTGATTTTTGGTTGGGGAAAAATCTGGAATTTTAGTGGAAGGAGAAGAAGATGAAGAGAAATTTTTAGGTCTAAAAAATGTGTGGGAGGAGGAGCTCCTTTGATTTCATCATAAACTATTTATAAGATAAAAAAAGGTTGCCCTAATTTAATTAAGGAAAAAACCTATTTTAACCCAAAATAATTTTATTTTTAATGATAAAATCAAGTTTTATTATTTAATTACCTAAAAAAATATTTTAGAATTTAATTTGAAGTCAAAAACCCCAAAAAAATGGGATAAAAAACGGATTTTTGGGTGAAAAAATCGGAAAGAGGCTGAAAAAATGGAAAATAGGGTAACAGACCCTATACCGACGGCCAGGGAGCCGTCGCTAGAGGGACGCCGCCCGTCGCTATAGAGCGACGGGGACTCACGCGGCGACCAGGCGGGCTTCCGCGCGGAGCTCGGGCGGGAATCGCGCGCAGCGCGCAATGCTGCGCGTCGCTCTTTAGCGACGCGCGGCATTGGCGACGCTGCGCGTCGCCAAATCGCGCCCAGCGCGCTGGGCGCCTGGGCGTCTGCGTGCTGGGCGCCTGGCGCCCGCAGGCTGGGCGCCAGCGCCTGCGAGCTGGGCGCCAGCGCGCTGCCGCGCCCGACACTCGCGGTCCGAAAATTTTTTTATTTTTTTTCTATATTTTTTAAATTATAAATTGACTAAAAACACTATAATTTTAAGCCCCCATTTTTCAAAATTAATTTTTTTAAATCTTTTTTAATATTTTTTTAATTTTTCACTCTAAAATGCAAATTTGACGAGAAAAACCATCACTTTTAACCTTTTAAGCCTATGAAGGCAATTATCATCATTGGGTAACTTCGATCTAGGCTGACTCAGGACCCGGTGTCTACAGTTGCCCCCAGTTTAGGGGAATCTAGTACACTAGTGTCTAGGTGAGCCTAAACTCAAAGAAGAAAATGAAAGAGACGCGTACCTGAGTCGGCCGTCTTTCCTGCTTGATGGAGTTATGATGATAGCTGTTGCTGTCTTTTGGTTGTAACAGGTAATGCCGTGGTCATGCTAACCTCTTGTGGGTAGTGCCGCCATCGTGCTAACCTATGTGAATTGGTAGTGCCGTGGTCGTGCTAACCTCTTGTGGGTTATGCCGCCATCGTGCTAACCATTGTGAATTGGTAGTGCCGTGGTCGTGCCAACCTCTTGTGGGTTGTGCCGCCATCGTGCTAACCGCTGTGAATTTTGGTAGTGCCGTGGTCGTGCCAACCTCTTGTGGGTTGTGCCGCCATCGTGCTAACCGCTGTGAATTTGTAGTACCGTGGTCGTACCAACCTCTTGTGGGTTGTGCCGCCATCGTGCTAACCGCTGTGAATTGGTAGTGCTCCTTGCCAACCTCTTGTGGGTTGAAGTGGTGCTATCTGTGAGCCCTTCGGTTGATTGCCCCCTGAGAAGTCTTCGTTTCATCGATCATTTGCCCCCTGAGAGGTCTTCAGTTAGCTGCTCCCTGAGAAGTCTTCGGTTTTCTGCTCCCTGAGAAGTCTTCGGTTTGCTGCTCCCTGAGAAGTCTTCGGTTTGCTGCTCCCTGAGAAGTCTTCGGTTTGCTGCTCCCTGAGAAGTCTTCGGTTTGTTGCTCCCTGAGAAGTCTTCGGTTTGCTGCTCCCTGAGAAGTCTTCGGTTTTCTGCTCCCTGAGAAGTCTTCGGTTTTCTGCTGCCTGAGAAGTCTTCGGTTTTCTGCTCCCTGAGAAGTCTTCGGTTTGCTGCTCCCTGAGAAGTCTTCGGTTTATTGCTCCCTGAGAAGTCTTCGATTTTCTGCTCCCTGAGAAGTCTTCGGTTTTCTGCTCCCTGAGAAGTCTTCGGTTTGCTGCTCCCTGAGAAGTCTTCGGTTTATTGCTCCCTGAGAAGTCTTCGGTTTTCTGCTCCCTGAGAAGTCTTCGATTTTCTGCTCCCTGAGAAGTCTTCGGTTTTCTGCTCCCTGAGAAGTCTTCAATTTTCTGCTCCCTGAGAAGTCTTCGATTTTCTGCTCCCTGAGAAGTCTTCGGTTTTCTGCTCCCTGAGAAGTCTTCGGTTTGCTGCTCCCTGAGAAGTCTTCGGTTTTCTGCTCCCTGAGAAGTCTTCGATTTTCTGCTCCCTGAGAAGTCTTCGGTTTGCTGCTCCCTGGGAAGTCTTTGGTTTATTGATCGTTTGCCCCCTGAGAGGTCTTCGGATGGTGCTTGGATTGATGATTAAGCTGGTATGCGGATTGATGATTTGATCAATGTCTGGATTGATGAATGAGTTGAGGTTTTGATTGATGATTTGACCGATGTCATCACTCAACTTGTGTCGGTGTCCGCCTCAAGTCTCTCTTTCTGCAAAATAAGGAAACTAAACTATGCAAAAATGGTGAGCATGCAAGTGAAATGTATGAGTAATGCAGGAATGCAGGATAAAAATTCATCTATGTGAACTTAAAGATGATGCCGGGCTAGCTGCGATTTGCGATATAATTGATGCCTTTTGAGCTGCTTTTGATTTTCATGCCCTTTGGGATTGTGAGATTCTCACCTGGTACCTGTAGTCATTATTTGAAGGTAGTGCGTCCCTTGTGGATTTTCACACTAGCTTTTCTTAGTGGGAGATGCGTCCTTTGTGGATTTTCACATAACCCTGTGCCTTTTTTTTTTTTTTTTGCCTGGAATGGACCCAACCCAATCCAGCGGCTTTTCTCTTTCTTCTTTTTTTTTTGAAGGACAGACTGCCTGTTTTCAGGTTTTCACCCTATCCTTTCGCCTAGTTTTTGCTTAGAGCGCCAGTTACGGTTTTCACTCTAACGGCTTCTTTTTTTTTTTTTTTGACGACTTGAAAAATTAGAACTATTGTCAAGGTTTCCTCAGTATCTTGTCTTCGGCTTTCATTCCTGAGTACCACAGCCCCTGGACACAATTGGTTTCCCAAAATTGTCATATTGTGGGTCAGAGACTACATCCTCGCTTCCATAAGTGCCTGCGAAAAAAAAGGATACATAACCTCGCGGTAGATAATAAAACTCAACGGCTTGGGTATCTGGTCGGCGAGAGTAGAAGCAAAGTATAGCCAGTTAGATTTTATACACTCAATAATGAATGACATCTTTCTTTTTATAAAAGAACTAGGAAATGATGAGTTAAAACTACTTCTGCTTTATGCATTTGCAAAAATTGTGTGCATTTTGGTATGATTTCTCCGTACATGATCACCATTTAACATAGATTCAAAATGCAAAATTACGTTTAATCTCAGAATGGATCTTGAAAGCATCAGACTCCTGTTTCCAATCAGCCCTCTCGGGTTTTCCTGATTGGATATTTTCTCTCGAGCCTCTAATTTTGACCAGAGTGCCTTTTTTCGGTTTTCACCCTGACGAGGCGCCCAATTTTAGCAAGGCCGCCTTTTTTCGGTTTTCGACCCGCGGGGCATTTATTCTCTTCTTTTGATTTTTAGTCTTTACCATGGACCTTCTCGGGTTTATTGAGGTTGACTGCTTCATCGAACTTGCTTCCTTTACTATTTGTCGAAACGCTGCTTCCTGGGATAATGACTTTTCAAGAACAAATAAGTCTTCGTTTGCTGGCCTAAACTTACTTCGTTCATCTGGAATACTTTGGTCTTATTTTCCTGAATACCAAATCTCACTATTTTCAGTAGGTGCTTTCTGACTTTCTTCCCGAATGATTAAGTAAATTATTTGCAATAGTAATCCCATAACCTATTTTGGTCTGATGTGCTTAGCTGCTGCAAAACTGTTTCTATGACTGTCCCAATATCGTCTGATGTGTTTAACCGCTGTAGTATCGTTCCCATGATTGCCCTTTAAGATTTAAGTGCTTCGACATGTATTGCTTTTACCCCATGCCTCGAGGAATAAAGTGTGATACGTGTAAAGATTTTTGATTGCAAGCCCCTGCATGGGTCTCCTTCATAATCTTCTTGGCCTTTTCCAATCTAGCATCTCAACTGCATGTCATTAGCTTTCCTCTCGTACTGCACATCCTTTACATGAATGAACTGGATGGATAACTTGCGAATCAGTCTTCTGGTTCCTTTCAGTAGCCAAATAGAGTGACAAGGTGCAGGTATGTGTATACCCGCGAGATTTGGATAAAGCTTGGCCGCAAATTTTCCTTCTTTTAGCAAGCTTTGCTCAAATCCTGAAGTTTACACATACACGCACTTTTCTTTTTAACCATCGGGATGCCATTGGCCAACCTAGTTTGGCGTTGTGTTTCAAAAAGAAATTAGGTCTTGTTTCTACTTGCGGATCTCTCCTTTCAACCATTTCTACCCACTTGGGCTTGAGTCTTCTGAGCTTCTGTGGCACCTGTCCATGATTTTGGCATAGCATGCTTAATGGCTTCATAATCATCTTCTACCATGTCTTCACTGGTCCAGGCAAAGACTTTTTTTTTTTTAATTCTCTCAAGTTTCAATCTCTCTTCAAGAGTCATAACAGATACTATCAAGATTTTCTTTGGGTTCTCCCAAGTTCTGGGATTAAACGGAATAGCATTAATTGAATAAATGTCAATCATGATTATGCATAGTGAAATCACAAGAAATATCACACAAATAAACAAAAACACAAAAGCATTCATCTTATTTCATAAAAGTAGAGTTAAAACATCATCATTAGATAGTTCAAAAATAAATAGAGCATCTAAATAGCTAACATCTTTTCTTTCTCGCTAACATGGATGCTGCAGCCGACAGTCTATCACCCCCGGGAACCATTCTCTTGCCCCATCCTTTCCTCATCAATGAGACCTTGAATAAGCTTTTTTAGAATTCGGCATCTATCAGTCTTATGCCCAGTATGCTGATGGTAGGCACAATACAAATTCGATCGGTGACTAGGGAATCCTTGGCTCTTGGCGGGTCTTGCAGGTTTCGGTTGTAGTTTCCATTTATCGATGAAATAGAAAAGGAGCTCAGATAAAGGCTTTTCACAAATGGTATAAGAGCCTTGAGTAGTTCCTATGTTCGGAACCTTAGTAGTCCCAACACCCCCCACGCTGTTATCGTCGAGACTTGAGCTTTCCTGATTATTACCCTCAATGACGTTGCCCCCTCCTTCAAGGGCGACCGGTTGCTTGCCAATAACAAGGTCCTGTACATGAAACTTTGGGGTTTGGCTATCACTCCTCAGATATCTAGCATGCCGACGACATTTCCTATGCCCTCGATTTCTGGCTGGGTTAGCTAACCATGAGCGCAGGTCCCCATCCCCTACTTGAGGAAAAGATTTTTCCATGCTGAGATGACCTTTCTGAATTGTTCTAACCGTTGATGCTTCCTTTATCCCTTGAGTGCCGGCACAGATGTCACACCTATCCGGTTGACTCCCATTCTTTAGGTCCATAGAGACTTCCTCCCGGGCAGCCAGGGTAATTGCAAGTTTAGACTTTGAAATTTCTTCTTCGAGGACATCCATCCTTCTCTTCAGGCCCCGTGTCACTGCTAGAAGGTCATTCTCTGAAATATGCCCTTTGCCTTTTCGCTCGGGTGATATAGCAGCGGGTGACTCTCCTTCAGGTCCATTTGGTGGTAGGTGCACTCCCTTAGGCGAATCATACTCTTTTTTCAATTCAGTAAGAGCAGCAGACTGTTGTCCAGTAGGTGGCACCACAATTAAATTCTCCATAATAGCCATGGTCTGAGTTTTACGGTTTTTAACCCCTCGTTCTATCTCCTTTACTGTACTATCCTCTCCCTCGGGTACTTCATTCATGATAGTCCATGGAATTATTGGTTCATCCTCTTCCTCTCCCATGATATCACCCTTCACATCAAGGGTCTTCTTGTGCTCAATAAGTGTTATTGCTCTGAGTTCAAAATCTGGCTGTTGTGCTGTAGTGAATGCTATAGGAGTCTCTTCCTTGACAGGCGATTCAAATGGTTTAACAGAAGGGGCTGTAGGCAGTTGCTTGAAATTTGATGCTACTTGAGAGGCGATATTTTCCATCATGGTTAACATCTTCCTCTCAAAATTGTCGAGCCTCTTATTTAGGTCCTGTATTGTCAAAGCACCAGTCTCCCGTGGTAATTCTGCCATTGATAATTTTAGAGAGGACTCACGAGATGAGAGTTGCTCAGAATCCCCGTCAGACACAAATTCTAGCAACTCAAAGAGCAAATTTGTCCTTACTAGCCGACCGTCGGAACCTCCAGTCCACTTAGATGAATCTATGATGGCTGAAAAAATTAGATTGTTAGGATGATGCATGAATGACATATACAATGCATGATAGTGAGCTATGCAACATTTACAATCACATGCAAGCAAGTAGAGCCTTCCAACCTTATTACTCCCACACACGAGGTAATGCGGTCTCTTTCCTAGGTGGGCTTGATCCATGGGTTAGCGGGGAACCCAATGGATGCGTATGGTGCTCGGTGGAAAACCGGCATCGTAACATCTCTTATCTAATGTGCAAGCGCATGGGTTATGATCGTTATGTATTTAGGCAGCCCGAACAAGTTGACATGGGCTTATCAGGGCATGAAAGCCTTTGATTAGGTGACCAATCAGATTATTTGGGTTTGTCCAATACAAAATGATCCACATAGCAAGCATAGTATTACGGTTCATATCACCTAAGGGAAGTATCTATTGCCATTACATGAGCTTTGGTCAAAGGGTGGTGTTACTTTAGGGCTACCCAAGCATGATCCCTGCCAACGGGTCTAGCTCATCACGAGCGTAACGACCGATCGGGTCACCATTTAATATACCATTGAGGTACGAGGCTTGGGCTGGTGATTATCCTTAACACTTCCCCAAATTGAGTGAAAATGGGGTCGCGCTACGGGAACGCACCGGGGCTAAAAGAGGGACCAAACTAGCATAGATCTAAGGCTCTAATGAGATGCAATGCAGTTTTGAAAGAAGATAAAATTTTTAAATTAAAACTCAATTATGATTTTTAATCAAGGTACTTTCGAATCGAAGTCTCGAGTATGTCCCCAGTGGAGTCGCCACTGTGACGCGCGCCGGATCCCCGCGGCCCGTTCTGACCGCCCGCACGTGGGCGATCGGGCATTTGCGGGTCCGTTGACAGCTTGCAATAAATCGCAAGTGCGTCTATGTTGGGCAACAAGGAGGTTTCATGGAGTCGCCACCCAATAGAACATTGGGAAAGTTTCTCTCGCCTCGGAGAGCCTAAGACTGCGCTTAGTATCCATTTTGGGCCAGCCAAAGGAGCCTAGGATTAACGCTAAAGCCTCGTGACACAAGAAGTATCTTGGAGGATAACCTCTAACCTCTTGAGCCCAAAGACCAGAGCTGGTTCGGGACTTCTCATTTATTTATACCTTGATTAATATCATAATTAAGTTTTGAATTCATTGTTTCATCAACTTTCCACACAATGCAATTTTAATTTAAAGGCGCAATCATTCATATCAAAAGCGGTAAATGTAAGCAAAATCCAAAATAAAGTATTCAAAAACAAATTACAATAACACTAGGAGCGGAATACAACTCCCATAAAAGTGAAATACATGCATAAAACGGGTTATTCATTAATAGTGAGAACATTGGTCCTCGCATGCATATTTATTATGAAAAAGTTTTGATGTGATGATTTATTTGGGTATGAAAAGCTAGGACATTGGTCCCCTTTTATTTAGAAAAAGACTGTCAAGTTAATTAATAGAAACGTTTTTGTGATTTTCTTTTTAGCGTGCCTAAATAAATAATTTTACAAGAAAATTATATGACAAAATTAAATAAAATATTACAAACCAAACGAGCCTTTTTGGACCTCCCGATGTGCTCGCAAAAACGCCCAAGCAAAAAATGAGTTTAGACATAAAAACAAAGTACAAATAAAATAATGTTAGTGATTAAATCAATTAAATCAATTAAACATACAAAATAATGAATAACAAATTAAAATAAAATAAGGTGATATGAAAAGAATGATAATGGAATCAAAAATATTAACAAACCAAAATGAAATGAGAAACATGCATTATATGTGATAAATGATTAAATGATGTGATGAGGATAAAATAAAACATGTTAATTAAATAATACATGTAAAAATATGAACATGATAACAATGATGATGAAGATAAACGAATCAAAGAATATATAAAATAATAAAGAAAAGAATAATAAATGAAAACAATTAAAGAATGATGAAAACAATTAAATGAACAATATGATTAATTAAATATGTTCACAAATGATATAAACCATTTACATGGCAAAAAGATCAATTAAAATGAATTTATTAATTACATGTTAAAAATAATGATGAATTAAAGTGAAATAAATTAATTACATGTTAAAAATTAATAAACAATCAATATTTATGTGAATAAAAATCATATCATGTATAAACAATTAAATAGAACGAATATAAAATGAATACAACAAATGAATAGATGAAAACAATAAACAAATCAATAAAAATAATATACATGAATAAATTAAATAAAAGAAAAGAAAATAGAAATGGAGCCAAGAATATTTACCCTCAGAATATTGGATTTGATGAAGGAAAAGTGATGATTTCTTTGTTTGATGATTCACAATATTAGAGTGAAATATTATGAAAATGTTGGAATTTTATTCCAAGAAACATGAAAAAAATGATCAAGAATTCTTTAAGAACAAAGAATCGATACCTTTGCCTAAAGAAATGATTTTGATCAAAAAAAAGTTTTATTGATTAAAATAAAGAAAAATTGATTGAAGTTTTATCAAATAAAAATTAGATTTTGATGACAAACAATTATTTTATTTGTCTCAAAATCATTTTTTTATCAAAAATAGATTCAAAACAAAATCAATGAAAAAAAAGTTTTATTGAACCCAAAATAAAAGATGAAAAACAATTTTGAGAACAAATAATTATTCTATTTGTCTCAAAATTGAATCCAACAACAAAACTTCCTCTAAAAAATATGTTTAGAAGAAATTATGTTGGAAAAAGAATGAACATTTGATTTTTCTTTTTGATTTTTGGTTGGGGAAAAAATCTGGAATTTTAGTGGAAGGAGAAGAAGATGAAGAGAAATTTTTAGGTCTAAAAAATGTGTGGGAGGAGGAGCTCCTTTGATTTCATCATAAACTATTTATAAGATAAAAAAAGGTTGCCCTAATTTAATTAAGGAAAAAACCTATTTTAACCCAAAATAATTTTATTTTTAATGATAAAATCAAGTTTTATTATTTAATTACCTAAAAAAATATTTTAGAATTTAATTTGAAGTCAAAAACCCCAAAAAAATGGGATAAAAAACGGATTTTTGGGTGAAAAAATCGGAAAGAGGCTGAAAAAATGGAAAATAGGGTAACAGACCCTATACCGACGGCAAGGGAGCCGTCGCTAGAGGGACGCCGCCCGTCGCTATAGAGCGACGGGGACTCACGCGGCGACCAGGCGGGCTTCCGCGCGGAGCTCGGGCGGGAATCGCGCGCAGAGGCGCGCAATGCTGCGCGTCGCCCTTTAGCGACGCGCGGCATTGGCGACACTGCGCGTCGCCAAATCGCGCCCAGCGCGCTGGGCGCCTGCGTGCTGGGCGCCTGGCGCCCGCAGGCTGGGCGTCTGCGTGCTGGGCGCCAGCGCGCTGCCGTGCCCGACACTCGCGGTCCGAAAATTTTTTTATTTTTTTTCTATTTTTTTTAAATTATAAATTGACTAAAAATACTATAATTTTAAGCCCCCATTTTTCAAAATTAATTTTTTTAAATCTTTTTTAATATTTTTTTAATTTTTCACTCTAAAATGCAAATTTGACGAGAAAAACCATCACTTTTAACCTTTTAAGCCTATGAAGGCAATTATCATCATTGGGTAACTTCGATTTAGGCTGACTCAGGACCCGGTGTCTACAGAGGGGGATATTTCCCGCATTTTATAGTCTTGTTAGCGATTCGGCGCATCGCCATTTGAGGATGGCACCTGCATTTTGTAGTCTTATCAGCGACTCGGTGCAATCCTCTGTCTTCTCGCGTTTTGTAGTCCTGTCAGCGACTCGACGCATCGCCATTTGAGGATGGCACCTGCACTTTTTAAGTCCTATCAGCGACTCAATGCAGCTCAAGAGAGCACTTCCTACATTTTGTAAGTTTGGAGCAGACTCGACGCATCGCCATTCAAGAATGTCCACACTTCGTAGTCATGTCAGCGACTCGGGGCGATCCGGAAGAATGACATTCGCGATTCAAATCACAGCACTATTCTCCAGGGAGCTGCTGGAAGTAGGCCGCCTCAGGTACGTGCTTCTTTCCCTTTTCTGATTTTTGCTCACCTAGGTACCCATGCACTAGCCTCCCCAAAATTGGGGGCAACTGTAGACACCGGGTCCCGAGGCAGTTTAGATCAGGATTACCCAATGATGAAATTAAGTGTGCCTACTTATAGGCAAAAAAATGAAAGTTGGAAGTGATGGTTTTGTTGTCAAATTGATTTATTAAAAATAAATAAAAATGTGTTTTAAAAATATTTTAAAAATGCTTTAAAAATTATTTTAAGATAAATAAAAGTGAGTTTTAAAATTATAGTATTTTAACAAAAATTTAAAAAAAAAATCGCGAGTGTAGGCGTGCGGTAGCGCGCTGGGCGCGCGCACGGGGTGCGCACCGGCGAGCGTCGCCCCCCAACAACCCTTTGGGCGTTTTTGGCTATTTTTGAGTGTTTTTACTCATTGTTTTTGTAGAATTTAATTTTAAATCCTTTTATCTTATAAACCTTTAAAATTCTTCAATTTTTTGTGATTATGGGGATAAATTAATTTAATTTTTTTATTAAAATCTGATTTTTTTAGGGGGTATAAAATGATTTTTTTGGAAGAGAATTGGGGGTATTTTTCTTAAGAAAATTTGGTTTTGTCTCTTCTTCTTCTTCTTCTTCTTCTTCTTCTTTTTTCTTCCTCTTCAAGAATAAGTTCCCCAAGTATTTTTAATTTATTAAGTTAATTTTTGAGACAAATAAATTAATTATTTGTTCTTGTGAATTTTTCCACTTCTTTTTTTATAATTTTTCCTTAAAACAAATAAACTAATTATTTGTTTTTGGAATAAAATTTTGTTTATATATTTTATTTTTCTAAATCAAGACAAGGAAATATATCATCTACCTTCATTCATCAAACCAAAATTTGAGGATAAGCATTCTACACTCAATTTTTAATTTAATTTTTAAGTTAATTTTTGTTTACAATTAACTAATTATCATGTAAATTTTTGATCTATTATTTTATTTTTATGTTCATGTAATTTAGCCATTGATTTAATATTTTAGCACATTTTATTTTATTCTTGTATATTTATTTGATTGTTCATCTTTTGTTGTTATTTTTATTTTTATTATTATTATCATCACTTTTGTTCATATGTTATTATTATTATTATTAGTATTATTATTTAATATGCTTTAACATGTTTTGTTTTTTTATTTCTTTTATTTTTGCTTGCTTGATTGTTTATCTTACTTATTATTGATTTTTCATTTTCTTTATTGTTATTGTTTATTATTATTATTATTATTATTATTGTTGTTTATTATTACTTTTGTTTTATTATTATCATTAATATGTTAAGTTACATTTTTTTTATGTCATTTAATTGATTTGTCATATATGATGCATTGTATTTTATTTATTTTATTTATTTTCATGTGTTATATGTTTAATTCATATTTTTACTAACATTATTTTTATTTGTGTTTTTTTATTTCAATACTTATTTTTCATTTGTGCATTTTTTTCAATGGCAAGTGAGAACCCATGGAGATTTGAAGACCCACTAATGATTTAATTTGTCATTTTTAGTTTGTTTATTATTCTTCATTATTTTGTTTTCATTCGTTTTTATTATGTAATTTTTAATAAGTTTATTTATTTTTATGCACGCTAATTAAAAAATCACAAAAAGTTTATATTAATAAATTGGGGTTTTCTAATAAAGTGGGTCCAATGTCCTAATTTCAACCAATAAAAATTTACCTTTAAAAAGAGAAGTTAATTTCCTTAAAATGGGATTACTCATCCCGATTTTCTCAAGTATACCAAAAATAACTATTCGATTTTTAAAGTGAACATGAAGGAACAAATGTTCCTATTTTAAATAATATCCCGATTTATGAATGTTTATTTATTCATTTGGTTTATTTATTTATTTATGTTTTGCTTGATTTTATTTTGGGGGATTGTATTTTTTGTCCTAAATTTTAATATCTATTTTTTATTTTTGGGGATTGTGTTTTGTCCCAATTTTTTATCTTTTTTTAGTTTATTTTATTATTATTTTGCTTTCTTTATTGATTGATTTGCGCTTTATTTTTTTACATGATCGTATGGGAAGAGAGATAGAAATTTAGAATTAAAAACTCATTTATAATTAACCAAGACATTAATAAGAGTAAAGTTCCGAATGTTTCTCTGGTTTAGACTCCCGATATTAGACAAACTTTTCCAATTTCTTGTAAATTGGGTAGCGACTTCAAAATACCTCAAAGGTGCCTAAAGGTTTCATGTGATTAGATGATCTTTCCAGTGTTCTACTGGAAAAAGGTGTCCAAAATATCTCATGATTGCCCAAAATCAAAAGACGCAACCCTTCTCGGGCCCTAAAAGCGGGTTTCCGGGAATCAATCAAGTCCGGCGCGCATAATCAATGTTTTCATCACTTCACTTATTAGCCAATTTTTCTCGGTTAATGTTATAATATTTTCAGCTCTTAGTCTGTCCTTTATTTAATATAATATCTTATCCCTATATTAACGCTAAACAATTTACCTTTACTTTATTCATTTCCACTTATTTATATTAGTGCCACTAATTTACATTCTTACCCCTGCTTAGGTTTTATTTACAATTCTGTCACTTTATAAACCCAATTAAATTACACACACATGTCTTATTATACTTTGGATCAAAATTATTCAATTAATAATTATTTGCAGTTCAATATTCCAATTTCATCGATTATTTACTCAACAATTAACAAATGTGCACTTAATATCTGTTTCAACCATTAGCTACACTATAATATCATAATTAGTCTTACTATTGTAAATTTATGATTTGGTCCCTACACTTTATATTAATATACATTCCTAATCTTAATTGTTTCATGTTACAAAAATACCACTATTAAATTCCATTAGCACATTTATTTGTTATTTTATCATATACTTTATCACTTAACTCTTACCACAACATTTTGATCCAAATTACACTTTACTCCATGCTTTTTCTTAAATTCCAATTTTACTATAATTACACTTATGCCACTACTTACTCTTAATATTGCTTTTAATTTGTTATTTCCTCTTATTAAATCATTAATCATACTTAATTATTAAAATTATTAATATAATTACACAATCACTCATTAAATTATATCATGCACTAATTTCATTTTAATCCTTTTATTAAACTTACTATTCTGTTAATTACATTTAAATCCTTATTCTTTTTCCCTTAATTTTCAATTATTTCCTTGACTTTTCTCATAATTACATCTATGTCCCTACTTTTACCAAAATACCATCCATGTCCCTTCTTTCACACTAATTCCTTTTATATCCTTATTTTCCACTTTAATTACCAAAATGCCATTACATATATTTAAATTACACTTTTAACCTCACTTATTCTTATTTTTCGCTTTTACCCATCATTTCTCTTAATTATCAACTTACCCCTTTTACACTTAAATTCTACTTTTAACCTTAATAATTTACCAAATTACATTTAGGTCCCTAACTTATCACTTTTACACTAAATTACCATTTTAACCTTATATTTTTTCTAAATTACCAAATTACCCTTACATTTACACTTTTTACCTACTTTTACCACTTTTTACCTACTTAATGTAAATTTACCATTTTACCCCTAAACTTTCCATTTATTACAATTTAGTCCCATTTTCACTCATTTTCACTTTTATCACTATTTTAATCAATTTTATCACTTATTTACCATTATGCCCCTAGTATATATCCGGTAGAAAATCTACCGACTGGATACGTGGGACGTGGATCTCACAGATCCACTACACTATAGAATGACCCTATTGGGGCCATTCATCACTACACTAGACTGCACTTATAACTGTAAATACTGTATACACTGTACACTGAGATAGACCGTTATTGGCCTATCAATATTAAGTCGCTATGACTTGTATCGCGGTGTGAAATTCGTATGGCTAATCAATTATATTTTGGACTAGATTTGTCTACCAGACCACTACTAAAGGCAATATATCATTAAAAATTTACTTAAATTTCACATTATGCTAACATATACATTTTGGCCAAGTTATCATTTTCTCTTATATTCTCACATACACACTCATTTATCATTGTACATTCATTTTATACCATTATATGTCATTAAATATCAAAACACACCATAAACATCCATCATGATCAATTTAGCCATCATACCAAGTTTTCATTAAGTTCACTTTAATTCCATTTAACCACTCAATTATACTCTTTACATGTCAAATCCATCATAAACATCATTTATATGCCATAGTTACCACTAATCATGTATTATATATCCATTATTCAATTCGGCCAAGGTGTGAATTTTTCATAACATCCACTTTAATTTCCTTTAACCACTCAATCATCCAAATTACATGTTATACATATCACAAATACTGATTACATGCCCTAATTGCTATTATTCATACTTTAAATTCCACTTAAACCCATTCGGCCTCACTCACAAGATTTCATCATGTTTGTTTTTCACTCTTTTAATCCTTCCATTAATCAATTCACATGTTATCTTATTATTTACATCAATTATATACCATAAACATCAATTTAATCAAAGTATTTTCACTAATTTCCATTCGGCCTAACCTTGGGTTTTCCATCCATGTTTCTATAATTCATTTTACATACATACATATGATTACTTCAGTCCACTAATCATGTTTATCAAGTTAATTTCAATTATTCATGCCTAAATCTCATGCTCACACTTAAACATCACCTAAAACACATACACAATCAATGGAAAAAGAAGGATATTGCATCCACTCACATTTGATTCTTGCTCTCCACTCCTTAAAATTCCTTTCCATAGCCTTACTCCTTTAAAAATCTTTTCTCCTTAGAATTTCCTAAAGTGGCCGAATTCAAACAACACCATAATATCAAATTCATGCTTCCTTTTTACAAAATAACTTCATAAATACATTCTACACACTTAAAACCCCCATAAAAACCTTTAAATCAAATTATAGAACTCTAAATCACATACCTCATTTTTGAGACATAACCTTTGTCTCTAGCTTTTTCCCACTTCTAACCCACCAAATGGACTCAAATTACCATAACCATGTTGTAGAGGAGTTCAAATTTTCTTGGGAGTCTAAGATTTAGGGAGAAATGAGAAGAAAATAGAAGAAAAATGGAGTAGAAACCATGAACAACCATTTGGCCAAAGAGAAGAAGAAGATAGGCGGTGGGAGGTGGAGAAATATGGAGAATTATAGCCTCTTCACTTCCTTACATAGGCTGAAATTGAACCGAACCGGTCCAACCGAAGTAATCCAACCGGTTTGAACCAAAATTTTGGTTTTTTGGCAATTTTCCACTGTTTCAAGGCATATATGTGTTCCTCAACTTATTTTTACTCCCAAATAATTCCATTATTCTTAAAATAACAAATATAACCTCCTTGCAAATTTTTAGCTCAATCGGAGTGCATTTGGGGCCCGATTCACTTAAGCCGGTCCGATTCAACCACTTTTTGTTCTTCTGTAAAATCTAATTCTAATGCTATCAAAAATTATAGAAAATTATTTTATACCTTTACACTTTCCACTATACACCCTTTAGAGCTCAAAATTATTTTCTAAAAATTCAGTCAAACCTTGGTCAAACTCTAGTTCAATTAAACCGAACCATAGGTCAACTTCAGAATGATTTTCAAAAGACTATTTGACTCCGATTTCACTCCAAATCTCACCACTAGACTCCTGACGGCCCACAGATCGATTTTATCAAATAATAATTTTCTAAAAATCAACCGCTGGGGCCGCTATATAACTATCCTGGGGTCCCCCATCCCGGGATTGCTATCTCCAAGCACACTTAACTCTTAACTTCACTACTGTTAACATCACTCAATACACTACTTTGCACTGTGATCATTCTAAATACACTGTAGACATTCACTAATACTTTTAGGCCAATGTTAGCGCCATTACACCTACCTAATAGAACATTAGAGAAGTTCATCTAATCCCATAAAACTTTTAGGCCCTTTTTGAGGTATTTTGGAGTCGACACTCAATTTAGAAGAAATTGGAAAAATTTATCTAATCTCGAAAGTCTAAACTAGAGACTGGTTACCAAATGCCCCAGGGACCATGAAACACATCAAAACTGATTATGTTGGATACCAGGTATGACTGTCCATTCAAAACAACGGCACTTCCTGGCCTCAACTGTGGACTATCCTCTTAGATATCCCAACACAGATCAGAGTGAGACATTTCATAGACCTTGGAGTTTAAGATAGCAGGATCCAAGATTCAAGAAGAAGGATATTCTAAAGAGAGAGAAGAAGAGCTTAGAAACTCATAATGGAAGAGAGAATATACAAAGGAAGGGAAGGCTAAAGATGTCCCTCCCTTCTTTATCTTATTCCATATTTATAGCCCTTAAAGAGGCTTACGTTCTTACAATACACACTAGTACATATGATTACATCTTAGGATAAGGAGGAATCTCCTTTATGAAAAGCTAAAGTTACTTTACAAAAGATAAAGCAAAAGACAAAGCTACTTTAATAAAGCAGAGGAATATATTACTCTTTTACAAAGATACTTTAATAAAGAAAGCTACTTTATTTATTTCTGATGGGCTCATGGGATGGTGACATGTTGAAATCTTCTGGATCAATATCGTCAAATCTGAGTGATGGGGACCAGTCGAGTTCCATGTCTTTGGTTTTGCCTTTGTCTTCTGGTGGCATGGAGAGGAAGTTCTGTGCCATGATGTCATCTTCAAGTGGAGTGTTTAGCAGAGGGTCCAATGGGCTTAGGAAAGGATCCTGGGAATCTTGAAACAGAGAGTCCAGATAATTTGGTTTTTGAGAGGATTCAGCAGTGTCAAAAGTAGGCGGCTGTAAAGAGGTAAGTTCAATGTTGTTAAGTTAACAGAGAGTATTATGAAGTGTTTTCTTCAATGCAGTGGGTGGATTGTCTTCATAATTTTTTATGATTTCCCAACACCAAGCTTGTGGCTGGGACCAAACACATTGTGAGCAGGATTCCACATATACGGCCTATGGAAAAAATAGACAGCAGAGAGATTTTCTACTTCTTGGATAGGTTTCTGCCATATTTTCCTGGATTGGATTTGTCGAAAAAATTCATGTCGCCACCAAGACAGTGGTGCATACCACTCAAGAAACTGCCAGACAAAAGAGTTTTGTCTATTGGCATCCGTAAGAAGGTCATAAGTTTTTACCAGAGGAAAAATCACAGAATGGGTGTAGAGTATAGACAGACACCATAAGAACCATAATTCCTCCTCACAGAAAGGAGAATCAAGTTGAATCTTGTACATCATTGCCCAAGGAGTATCAATGTAAAACAGATTTCTATCTGAAGAAAGATTCTTTTTGATAGAAAACAGATGAACAAAATAGAACAGATGACGGGTTGCAAATTTCTTGATCTGAGCAGGAGAAGATAGTCGACATTTTGGAGGGTAAGTCTGTTTTTGAGAGGCAGTAAGGTAAAGGTTAGGGGGTTGGTTCTTTCTAGGACTTGGGTTTGGACGAAAACGATCCATTGATGGAAGAGTAAGCAAAAGATATGAGGAGAAGATGGTTTGGTAGTTAAGCGTGAGAGGTAATCTGGAACGAGGTTGTGATCTCCTTTTATATGCTGAACTTCAAAGTTGTACTTACTAAACCATTCAGCCCATCTGAGTAACTGGTGATGTGGGACAGTTGTGCCTTTAAAAGAAAGCATTTTTGGAAAAGAGGAACAGTCCATGACAACTGTAAAGTTGTGGCCAATCAAGTGAAATTCGAATCTCTTTATGCCATACTTCACCGCTAAGATTTCTTTAAAGGTGGAGTGATAATGACATTCAGATTCTTTGAACTGTCCACTGGCATAGCCACAGATGTGCTTTTTTTTTCTTTTCTTTGTCTTTTTCTTCGAGTAGAATAGCTCCCCAACACTCATCACTAGCATCTGTTTGGAGATATCTTTTTCCTGTAGAGGGTATGTGGAGAGGTAGCAGGTTTTGGGTGGTTGCTTTTATCTGCTGGATAGACTCAGTATGGGTGGCTGACCATTGTGGAGGATGCTTTCTCAAAAGGTGTGTTAGTGGCCTGGACAGGTGGCTAACGTGGGGGATGAATTGTCTGATGTAGTTGGCAATCCCAAGGAATTGTTGAATTTGCTTGTGTGATAAGTTTTTATCAGGGAAATTTAAAAGTTCTTTGGCAAGGTGAGGTTGTGGTTGATAACTGCCATTAACAAAATGCATACCCAAAAAATCAATTTCTTTTTTACCAATGATCAATTTGATTGGAGAGAGCATAATTCTATATTCCTTTGTGAGATCAAAGAAAGATTGAAGGTGGGATTGATGAGTAGAGACATCTGGTGAAAATATCAAAACATCATCAATATATATCAGAGCAAAGGAAAGGATTGACTGGTAAACTCTGATCATGGTTTGTTGAAAGATTGATGGAGCAGTCTTAAGACCAAAAGGCATAACAGTCCACTGATAGTGGAAGTTAGGGATACAAAAGGCAGTTTTGTGACGGTCTTGAGGATGGATTCCGAGTTGCCAAAAACCAGCTTTAAGATCGAACTTAGAAAAAATTTGGGCTTTGTGAAGGAAAGGGAAAAGGGAGGAGATTTTTGGTAATGGGTATTTAATGTCCTTGAGAAATGGATTAAGAGGTGTATAGTCGATGACAAGTCTCTTTTTCCCACGGACCCGTTCAGAATGTTTATTGACATAAAACGCTTGACAAGCCCAATTAGACTGAGTGGGCTCAATTAAGTTCTGGGCCAATAACAATGAACATTCCTGTTGGGCCAAAGCATAATCATCAGGGGACATGCCAGGGTGTGTGGCTTTGGTGGGGTTGATATCTTCTAACTGTTTAAAGGGTAAGGTAATGTAAAAGTCAGGCCTGGTCCAAAGAGGTTTTGGATGTTTGGTAAGGAAATCAACATGGGAATCGGCACAGCAATGGGTTTTAAGCTGGGTATGAATATCTTGGAATGGATCTGGGCCTGGGTCATATACAGTGAAAAGGGAATGGATGGTGGTGTAGGGCTGGAAATTTCTTTTATGTTTAAGGCCATGAGGAAGGATTCTGAGGTGTGGTATCTGATAAAGAGCATCGAACCCAAAAACAAGATCTTTGCCTGGAAGATCTGATCCAAGTGCATGAATCCAAAGAAAACAATCAGGAAAGAACTGAATCTTGATAGGATGCTTTATTTTTTTGGTAATGGTTAAGACACCTTGATTTGCAGCTTGGAAATGTTGGGTATAAGGTTTCCAACATGATTCTGGGAGGATTTTTGGATTGAGGATGGTATTGTGGGCTCCAGTATCAAGAAAAGCTATTATTTTGATAGGGTTGGCATATTTATCAGGAAAGATTTGTGCAGGAACTAAGGGTATAGGGTGAGATATAGAAGAAAGTTATCTAGGTGGAGAAATGGTAGCAATGGTAGTTTGTGAATCAAAATCATCTAGAGATTCATCAGAATCAGACTCAGAATCAGAATACTCTATAGCAAAGAGAGTATAAGGATCTGGTTCATCATCTTCTGAAAAGAGGGACTCAATATCAGCATTTTGGATATCAATGGGAGTGGATTGCTGAACATGTTGAATGAGTTGCTGAGACTTCTTCTTGTTAGGACATTTTTTTGCAAAATGATCTTTTTCCCGCAAATGAAACATCTGTCTCCTTTTGGTTTATATCGTTTCCGTCTGAAGAATCGAACTTTTTTCCTTTGATAAGGAAGACGGTTGTGAATAAACTTTTTAGGATACTTAAATCTTCTGAACTTCTTTTTCTTGGGGTAACAAGAACATGCTTTATCAGGGAAGCATTTGATCTGGAGATCCGGGCGTTTGCAAACAGCTTTTAATTGAGGATCTTTTCCTTTTTGAAGAGTATCTTTGATCATTTTTTGAGATGCACACAATCGATCAAGTGCCATTAAGATCCTTTGATAAATCTGCCCCAGATAAAGAGAGTTGAGTTGGATTCCTTGTTCTCGTAGGTAATACATTGTACTATTTGAGAGACTTTCTGGAACAGAGGATAAAAATCCTTGTTTGAGATTTGGATCATTTGCACCATTGAGCATATAGAAGAGTTTGGACATCTTCTTATAATGCTTTGCCAAATCCTTTCGGAGGAGAGAACAACACTTCATTTTAAAGAAATCATCTCGATTGGCATCTTCAAAATCATGCACAGTGCCAATGAATTCAGAATGAATTTTCTGGAGAACATAAGTAATGGACTCAGATCGGATAAATTGAAGTTTGGTATATTCGTCCAAACGAGTAAACCAATCCTTAATTCTTCCAACAAATCTGCATTGAAATTCATGAAAAATTGATTCCATGCTTGTTGTTGTAGATGGACGAGTTCTAGCCTTGAGCTCAAGCCAAGCATAAAACTCTTGTATGCGATCTCTCCATTGTTCAGGTTCAATATCCTCAAAAGTGAACCAAGGTCCATCGTCAGGCTTAGATTCAGGTGGAAGAGGAATGTTGTCAGCCATTTCTTCCTCAGGTGGTTCTTCAGCAAACTGAGTTGTGGTACTTTCAGCTGGTGGAGGATCTGCCATATACAAGGGAAAAGGACAAAGAGGATCAAAAGTATCATCCTGACTAGTACTGGTGGTACTATCAGAATCTGAAGTTTCAATTGGATCATCTTTGACTAAATCGCCTTTGGTAGCAAAGGAGATGGCAGGGATTGTTTGTAGTGCTTTTTGTTGAAGAGTATGAACTAGCAAATTTGGATTTGAGGGTTCTTGGATCATTTGGGAGGATGGTGGTTCAGAAATAACAATTCCTTTCTGTTTTAGATTTGAAGAAACAGGAGGAGTTATTGTAAAAGAAGATGCCATAGAAGAAGATGTGACAGGTTTAGTAACTTGTGGTATGATTGGAGGTGGTATAGTCTCATGGGAACGTTTATGTGTTAAGAATTGATTTCTCATAAACATCTCATGAGAATATCCCAAAGCATCAAGTTCCGCTTGTGAGGGTTCTTTGTAAGGTGGTACTTGAATAGAAGGTTGATGGGTGTATGGTTTGAATAGAGACTGGTAGAAAGGGAAAGGTGATGGAGATGGTGTAGGTTTTGCCAGATCTCTTTTGATAGTAGCTATTTCAGCTTTGAGTCTGGTAACTTCAGAGGCTTTTTCCTTGAAAGTAGCATCGTAAACCCGTTCAGTAATAGCAGTCATGAGTTGCTTGTCAAGATCAGCAACTTGGTTTTGCAACTTGGTCAATAATTGGTAGGTAGCAGCATTCTGGCATGTAAGCTGAGAATTAAGTGTATCCACACGAGTAGAAACATTATCAACTTTTATTTCTAATCGGTGAAGAAGCTTATTCTGAGCTAAAGCATTTTTTGATTGCCAATTGAGAACTGCTTCTGCCGGCTGAACGATTCTAGGAGTTCCTTCTGTAGAAATTCCTGGAGATTTGACAAATGGTGCTGCTCGGATTTTTGTAGTTGGGTTAGTAGTCTCAGAGAGTGTAGGAAATTCATCTGTATAATCACCAGTGGGTTGATACATACAGACAGCAGGGATGATAGGTGTTTGAGTAGTTTTTGGTTTCCAGATAGGAGGTGAGCAAGGCTTTTTGGGTAATGGTTTAGGTGATGGTTTGCATGGTTCAGGAGATGGAGTTGGTGTAACCGGTGGTTTGTACCAAGAGGGAGCAGTATAGGAAACTGCATAATCATACTTGCCAGATGGTTGGCCAAGGGTGCTAACAGTTGGATCATCATCTTCATCAAGATGGTCCTGATAGCGTGCTTCAGAGGAAGACTTCTTTTTTGCTTTTTGTCTCTGGCGACAGAGATCTTCATCATCGAGTTCGTCTTCAAGGGAAGCCTGATAGCAATCATCACAATCACAAAGATCAAAATAGCAATGGTTATCCCGTTTAAAGGCATAAATGGGACGGCCATCAGTATTAAAAGCTGCAATAAGGATATCGTCTTCTTGTGGGAAAGAAGTGTCGGGTTGGATCATGAACTGTGGTGAAAATATTGGTGCTGTAGTGGATTCTGCTGGATCTGGGTTATCTCGAGGAGAGACAAACTGGGTTTCTACCATGCCATTTGGTTTTTTGACAAAAATAGGAGTAGATGACTGGATGGGCTGCTTTTGTTCATGGAGTATCTCATAACTTGTAAGCCAAGATTTAGGGAAGAAATCGAGTAGCTGTTCATTCGTTAGTTGCTTAGGAATCTGAACGCAGGTAGGTACCTGGTTAGAATCTGTGCTAATGACGAGAGCTTCATTAGAAGCAGGAAGTGAGATGTCTATAGCATGATTCTGAACTCTATAGATCATCTGGTAATGAAGAGTAGCTACTTCAGTAGTCTTGACTTGATCAGCTCCAGTGATTTGGATCTGGACTTTGAGATTATCCAAAATGTGAGAGTCATCCAATCGCATATTAAAATTGGGGTAGAAAGTGAACATGACAGTTCCAGCATTAAGTGAAGTTTGTACAGTTCCAATAACAGCCTGAGAATATTCAAGATATCTTGTGTCCAGAAGAGCGATTCGGGCAAAGACAGGAAGTCCTTTGCGTCCATGATAGGTGACCGCAATTCTGACAGCTCCGAAATGGAGATGAGATAATCCTTGACGAGTCCAATGAGGAATAGACTCAGAAAGAATTTCTAGAGGTAAAAATTGTTCTTGTCCAGTAGCTTTTATGGGATGCTGCCGGAAAGAAGAAGATTGTACATATTCTTTCACATGGGATTTGGGAGGTTTAATGAGAGTTTTTATGTTGGAAAGAGCAGTAGATCTGGGTGATTTAGTGAAGGCATCATATGGGTTGAGGAAAGGTAAATGAGAGTCTTGTATTTTTTGATTTTCATTAAGAAAATTTAATTCATACAAGTAATCAAGCTTTTGTACTGTAGAAGGGGAGAGTGAAAAGGAAGATCTAGAAAAGGAAGATGATCTGGATAAAGAAACAGAAGTAGAAGGTTTAGACATGGTAAAGAGATTCTCTTCTCATTAGAATACCTTAATCATGAATCTGTGGCTCTGATACCAAATGCCCCAGGGACCATGAAACACATCAAAACTGATTATGTTGGATACCAGGTATGACTGTCCATTCAAAACAACGGCACTTCCTGGCCTCAACTGTGGACTATCCTCTTAGATATCCCAACACAGATCAGAGTGAGACATTTCATAGACCTTAGAGTTTAAGATAGCAGGATCCAAGATTCAAGAAGAAGGATATTCTAAAGAGAGAGAAGAAGAGCTTAGAAACTCATAATGGAAGAGAGAATATACAAAGGAAGAGAAGGCTAAAGATGTCCCCATCTCTTTTCTCACACATCATGCAATTTAATTTAAGCGCACTTCAAGCATTGAAGAAAACGGTAAAAAAACGATATATGAAATAAAATAAATTACAAAAATAAATTGAAAGATAAATCTGGGACAAAAATACAATCCTCCAAAATGTAAAATTAAAATAAATAAATAAACGATAAAATCAAATAAATAAACAAGCATAAATAATTATGACATTTATTCGGAGTAGAAACATTGGTTCCTTCATACACACTTAAAAATCGAAGAGTTATTTTGGACGTTTATTGAGAAAACGGGGATGAGTGATCCCGATTTATAAAAACTATTTTTTTCTTTTGAAAGTTATATTTTATTGGCTAAAAATTAGGACATTGGTCCCATTTTATTAGAAAAAAATTTAAATTTATTAATATAAATATTTTTTTAATTTTTAATTAAACATGCATAATATAATTATTTTTATTACTAATTACATAACGAATAAATTATAAAGACAAATAAAGGAAAAATAATAAATACAATGAAAATAATAAATCTACTGGATCTACTTCTTCGATCCCAAGTGCGCTCAAATATAAAAAGACAAGTATTGAAACCAAAAATAAATACAAATAAAATTAATATTAGTAATTAAATCAAGAAAATCAATTAGACACATAAAATAATAAATAAAAAATTAAAATAAATAAAAAATGCATTATAGATGACAAATAAATTAAATGACATAATGAAACAGATAAATTCACACAAACAAAAACATAAATAATAATAATAATAATAATAATAATAATAATAATAACAGCTAAATAAATAAATAACGAAAATAAAAGATGAAAAATAAAGTAAATGAAAAAAATGAATAAAAAAACAAAATAAAAAATTAAATCTATGATGAAAATCACATAAAATAAATAAATACGCAACAAATTTAAAGATCCACATTTTGATTAAATGATTGTAAACAAAAAATAAAAATAATACAATAAAAAAATAAATAAAAATAAAATATAAGATCGAGTCCAGAATATTTACCATCAAAATTAGATTCGATAAACGAAGGAAAATGGTTGATTTCCTTGTCTAGATTCGCAAAAATAGGATTAGAAGAATAAAAATTTAAACTTTTTCTTTGAGAAAAAAAATTGTAAAAAGATTGTTCAAAGAAAAAATATGGAAAGAAATTTGGATTTTAAGAACAAAAAATTATTTTGTTTGTCTCAAAAATGATTTTTGATGGAGAAAATTCCCTTAAATTTTTTTTTTTTAAAGTTCTATTGAAAGAGAAAATCACCAAGAGAATGGCTTCTTTCTTTTCCTCACTTTTGGAGAAATTCTATTGAAGAAAAATCCTCCAAAAAATTCAGATTTTTGCCTCTCTTAAAGAAGAAGAGAAAATAAAATTGCAAAAACTAAAGAAAAAGCAAAGAAAATTGTCCAAAAAAAATTCCTCCTAAAAATGTCTTAAGTTTTTCGATTTATATCATAAAAAAGGAAAGCCTAAGAAATTAAGGAAAAAAAATCCTTAATTAAATCAAAATATTTCTTATTTAAATTTCAAATATGGAAAAAACCTTTAAAATCACGAAAAATGGGAAAAATAATTTTTGGCCAAAAAATCACATTTTCGGTCGAAAAACGCATCTGAGGAAGCTGGGGGGTGACCGATGGACGTGCCTGGCGAGGAACGCCCGTCGCTAGGAGCGTGGGCTGCGCACAGGCGGGCGACGCCCACACACTACGCGAGGCGCGCTGCGCGCAGGCGGGCGACCCCCTCGCACTACGCGAGGCGCGCTGCGCGCAGGCGGGCGAGGTGCCCCAACGCTGGCCGCTGCACGCGCCAATGGCCGAAATTTTTTTTTTCCAAATAATTTTGATAAGAATACTATTACTTTCAACCCTTTTTTTTATTATTATATTTTTATTTTTCAATATGTATTTTTTTTATTCTTTTATTTCTAAAAAAGCAAATCTAACAAGAAAATCGTCACTTTCAATTGTTTTTCTTGTAAACAGATATTAATTTTATCATTAGATAACTCTAATCTGAATTTATTCGGGACCCGGTATCTACACTTGGAATTTGGCTTGCAGATAGATTATCCTTGAGATGGAAAACAGAGCCGCAGCAAGGTTGCTAAATGATGTGAATATTCAAACGAGATACTCCTTGGTGTTTGGAGTGCTCAAGGAAATTTTCAAGAGGCAGTGGTCTATTACTATTCAACATATCCACCAAAAGGGCATTGGAATTGTTGATTGGATGGCGAATTATGGGATGAAATGTTCATTGGGTTTGCACTGCTTCAAAGTTCTGCCATGCCTTTATCATGTCTTGTTAGCCAATGCTATGGGAAACTCCTTTTCCTTGAGTGTTCAACATTGTTTTGTTCTTTTTTCCTTCTTTCCTTTCAAAATAATAATAACTCCATGAAAATCAATGCTAAATTAACAAGAAATAAGCAACATAATTAACTAATGACTAAATCTCGTGAAACCATAAGAATCATTAATTTATCACATAACATTAATTATGATTGTCAAAGAATGTCAAACATCTTCTCTATATATATTTGATTTTTAAATTTTAAATTGAGTGGGCATCTAATTTCACCTGAATATATATATATATATATATATATATATATATATATATATATATATATATATATATATATATATATATATATATATATATATATATATATAAGATTATTTTTTAATATATATATAAAATAAATCAATTTTAATAAAAAAATAATCTTATATATATATATATATATAAGAACTTTAATAGTATAAAATAAAATAAATCAATTTTAATTAAAAAAATAATCAATAAAATAAACACTAGAGGTTTTTTGAACTTTGCTAACCGTTGGGGATGCCCTTTAAATTTTAAAGAGTTCAAGGAGTTTATTCACTTTAGAGAAAGGAAAGGGATGTCCTACAAAAAGAAACTCTTAGGACTAGTGGTGAGCATGATCGGTTAACCGGTTCATGAGCCACAGTCTATTAATATCAGTTTTTTGAAATTTTAGTCTATTAATCAGTCCATTACCATCGGTTAACCAGTCTATCGGTTTCGAATTTTCGAATCGGTTATCCAACATTTTTCGGTTAACAACTATAATTATAAATATATTCATAAATAAAATTAAAATATTCAAGATATTTAAAAAATAAAATTTTTTTACTATAATATAATATTATTGTTGTTAAAATAAAAATATTTGGTGGATATAAGCAAATTTATTTTTAAAAATTAATATTTAATAAGTAAATATATTAACCGGTCCATAATCACTTTTAATTAGATAAATTGTTATATTTACTAATAGCCAATTAAAAAAAGTTAAAAATTTTAAAATAATTAGTATAATGAAAAAAAAGTACATGATCACTTTTAATTAGGATAAATTGTTATAAATTATTAAAAAATTAATAAATTAACTAAAAATTCGGTTTCAGTTCGGTTAACCAGTCACATGAGTCAAAAACAATTAACCAGTCCATTAATATCGATTTTTTCAAAATACTAACTATTAAACAGTACATTACAATCGGTTAACCAGTCAATCGGTTCGATTTCGAATTTTTTTCAATTAACCGAATTTATCGACTTTTTTTTTTTTTGCTATTCCCTAACTAGGGCGAGTAAAAACCAACAATTGCCTACATGGCAACTATGAGGTAATCATCTACAAACCGTACTATGTTCTGGTCCAAGAGAAAATGTATAACCAAATTGTTTTATCAATTAAAAAATAGGCAATGAATAACGCGTAATAAAAAAGATACTTCCAGCACTTCACGACTCAATTATGAAAAGTCTCCTCCTTTAAATAAAACCCTTCTGTTCTAACCTAACCCCAACTTCAACCGCCAACTCCGCTCTTCCGTTGCCTTCCTTTCATCTTCTTTCTCGTACAAATTTTATTCACTTTTTCAATTTTTAATTCTTTCAATTGTTCCTAAGGTTTTGTTGTTCGATCTCTGGATATGCCTCCAGAGATTGAACAAATACCTGAGGATGCCTTGTTCGGCAAATATGAGCTCGGTAAGCTGCTCGGCTGCGGCGCTTTTGCCAAAGTTTATCACGGCCGCAACGTCCGCACTGGCCAGAGCGTCGCCATCAAGATCATCAACAAGAAGAAGATTACCGCTAATTCAAATTTAATGTCTAATATCAAACGCGAGATTTCCATCATGCGTAAGCTCAATCATCGCCATATTGTCAAGCTTTATGAGGTTTTAGCTACTAAAACCAAGATTTATTTCGTCATGGAGTTTGTTAAGGGCGGAGAATTGTTTGCCAAAGTGGCTAAAGGTCGTTTCAGCGAGGATCTCAGCCGTAAATACTTCCAGCAATTAATATCCGCAGTCGGTTACTGTCACTCTCGCGGCGTTTTTCACCGTGATTTGAAGCCTGAGAATCTCCTCCTCGATGAGAATGGAAATCTGAAGGTTTCGGATTTCGGACTCAGCGCTGTAACGGACCAGATCCGACCCGACGGTCTTCTTCATACTCTTTGTGGAACGCCGGCTTATGTGGCCCCGGAGATTCTGTCTAAGAAAGGATACGACGGTGCTAAAGTTGATGTGTGGTCATGTGGTGTTATTCTGTTTGTTTTAACTGCCGGTTATCTGCCGTTTAACGATCCGAATCTCATGGCCATGTACAAGAAAATCTACAAGGGTGAATTCCGGTGCCCAAAATGGATGTCCAATGATCTGAAACGGTTCATTTCTCGGCTTCTCGACACAAGTCCCGAGATGAGAATTACTGTGGATGGCATTTTGAGGGATCCATGGTTTAGAAAAGGAGGATTCAAGGAAATCAATTTCTACGACGATGAAATTACAGTTAAGATTGATAAATATGAACCGGATGTCACGAATTTGAATGCTTTTGATATCATTTCGTTCTCCTCCGGTTTGGATTTAAATGGATTGTTCGATGAGTCGTACAACTCCGTCGACGACGGAGAACGGTTCGTATCCTCTGAGTCGCCGGAAAAATTGATCCAGAAAATCGAGGAATTTGCCAAGGAGGAGAGGCTGAGAGCAAATCGAATGAAAGAGTGGGCCTTCGTGATTGAAGGGCAAAAAGGTAATTTCGTTGCAGAGGTTGAAATTTACCGGCTAACTGACCATCTGGTAGTTGTTGACGCTAGGAGGAGAGGTGGCGACGCTGGTTGCTTTAAACAGTTGTTGAAAAACAAGCTGAAGCCTGTGATTTGTGAGTCAACCGTTGGTCGACCGGAAAGTCAGGTTGCCGGTAACTGAAACTCTATGAAAGCATTTTCTTGTTAAGGCATATACAGCCTGGCAATTGTTGTGTGTATGTTTATTTTAACTTTTTTTGAATTAAAAAAGAGGAGAAAATAAAAAAATAAAAAAATAAATTAAAATGTATTGCCTGTATGGATATTTGCTTTTATGCATTGTGTTTGGAATAAAGATCGTCATTGAGGTGGTGATCGGTGTTCTGTCGTTTTACTTAAAGCATTTTGTTGTAAAATGGTATTGATCAATCTTTAGGTTTTTCTTTTGTAAATCCATAGAAAATACATTGACAACGGGACAAAGGGTGAAAAAGGAAAAAAAAACTCCGTTATTTATATTTGGAATTCTTATTTTTATTGATTTCATGATTTGTCAATTAATTAAAAATTCTTGGCTACCAATAAAATTTAAATTCTAATTTGAAATGGAAAAAAGTTAAAATGTTTCGTTATTTCTTAATATCTTTATGAAGCTTTGTTAGTAGGTCTGGGAAGGAAGACTTAATTATTGGGTTCCTTGAAGCTGAACAGACGAGCAATAATATACGGTAACTCTCTGGCTTACAACTCACACAAAAATAAACGTCAAAGCATTAACTCTGCTTGAGTTTGCGTTTCCAACTTTTTCATCCATGAAATAATAATAACAATAAATAATTAAATATCTATAAAATAATAATAAAAATAACTTAGGCAAAAAAGCATCTATGCTCCCTAAACTATAATATTTTTGACCTTTTCATCCCTGAATTTTTATTCATAATATTTAGACATCAAATTATGAATCTCGCCAAAAAAATTACTGGAATCTTTACATAAATGACATAAAAAAAAAAAAATAGATGATAGCAATGCTATCATCCAATCCCACATCGACTGAAAATGAGCTGAAAGTGGAACTTATAAGGTTATGGACACTTTCTTCCTGTACACGCATTTTGGAGCAAAATCCCAGAAATAAAGCCGTGAAAACTCCGGCCCAAAGTGAACAATATGTACAGTGCCCGGTGCTCCCGATAAAATCAGAAATGGCTTTATCATTTGGTGCTTTCGTTGAGAGACGAGTGCCAGCACCCGATCGGCAGCGCCCAAAGCGGCCAGTTCTGACAAGCGGTCAGCGCCCGAAAACCTCTTTCGGGGGGGGGGGGGGGGATAATGATAGCAATGTTATCATCCAATCCCACATCGGCTTAAAATGAGCTGAAAGTGTGTAACGCCCCGAAAACTACCCTAGTAATATGTTGGCTGATGAGGGTAATCACATGAATTTAATAGTGAGTTTGCTAATTTGGATTTAAGAGTAATTAAGAATTGATGACCCAATTGCATAAATAAAATTATTTAAGTGACTAAAGTAATGGACTTGAGAAATCAGATTTATGAATGGGCTCAATTTGGACTAAGGAGGCTATGGGCTTAATCTAAATTAGATGGGTTGTTGGGCTTAAGGCTTAAAGTCCATTAGTGGGACAGATTTGTAGTAGAGCCCATGATCCATTGCTATAAATTCCACCTAGGATTATGCATGAGGGAGAGAGAATGTGACAAGTGGGAATGGCATGCATTGGAGGAAAAAGAGGTGGATTGGCATGCATTGGTTGCAAGGGGCGGCAGCTTTTATTTCCATATTCCTCTCTCTTTCATTTTCTGCTTGCTATCTCTCTCATACGTTTCCTTTCAGTTTTCTCTCAAAGATTTCCGTGTTCTTCTACTACTCCTCTCCATTGTCCTCTTGGTGTATTGGGTGGAAGTTTTGCTGTATTAAAAAGGTCTAGAGGAGTGCATGCGTGTGTGTGTGTTTCTGCATCTTAGAAGGTGAGTTATATTCTACCTGAAAATCACCTATCCTCATTTTTCTTGCTTTTTGCTTGAGAATGAGATTCTGATTCTTGTTCTCTATTTCTGGAAATTGGATGTTGTTGTAGCCGTTGAACTTAGAAGTAGCAAGGGGAAGGAGAAAGTTGTTGAATCAAGTGCAAAGTGAACACTTGGAGCATAGGAGAAGAGGTTTAGGAACTAACCATTGTTATATGTGTGTAAATTAGTTTATCATGTGACAATTGAAAGATGATATAGTTGAAATATATGGTTGATTTGTGTTGAAACTGATGATTGAATTGTTATGAGCTTAATTGAAGTATTAACCCTAGTTGGGATATATGTGTTCTCATGTTGATTTTATTTGACTATATGTGTTGGATATTTGACTGTGATGTGTTAATTGATAGAGGTGTACTTGAAGTGTACACATGATGTGTGATGAGTATTGAACAAAATCCATGAGCATATTAAGTAAATAAGCATGAAAAGTATGAACCCTAGTGTTAGGAAAAATTCTGCTTATAGCTTATCAGACCTCCGTATAGTATTTCGGACATAATTGGAGTTTGAGAACTCCAAATTAAGTTTTTGTTGCTTCATTAGACCCATGACTTCCATACCTATAAATTTGGCAGAAATGACTATGAGCTAATTCTGCCTCTAAAACCCCTAAAAATAGCACAAACAGACGTGTTTTTACCTTGTAGGGTTCACTGGAACAGTCTATATTGTTTAATTCATATATGATGTTTTACAAATCCAATTGACCTAAAACTTGTTCCATTTGAAAGATAAGATATAGAGGAAGAAATGTTATGAGGGACCTTTGCCTAAAATTGAGTGTAAGACATCCGTTTGGGCTGTACAAAATTGTGGTGTGAACCAGTGTCGAAAGTTAGCTTCTGTTTTGCTTAAATTAGTATGTCACGGTCACAACCAATTCATTACCACCGTGACCCCTTCTGTTTTGACCATTTTATGGGTTTTTCTTCCCGAATTGAACCCGTATTGCGCTGAAACTTTCTAGGATCTATTCGATGCATGTTTAGGACTATAACATGAGTATAAGAATAGTTATCCCTTGGAAAATATACATGAATAGGATTAAGATTAATAGCGAACTAATGAAGTAATCATGTCTAATTGTATGGAATAGAATCAAAACAAGTATAATGACATTATTGAGGATTACAATACTTTAATATATATAAGCATGTATGATATGAACAAATATGAATAGTTATAAATTGAGATTTAGTTATATACACATGAAGGATATCAAAAGAATGAGTTTGTTTAACGAAATGAGTATGTCAATGGTATTAATTGCAATTATATGTAAATGATGCTATGGCATAATAGTTTAAATATGGAATTAAATATATGTATGCTTTTTAATTATTGAACTTGGCATGGAAACACAAATAGCTTGAACAAGTGTAAGATTTCACATGGTTAGAAGCATGATTGGACTAAGAGTGCTACTTGAAATTGCATTGAGAGGACTTGAAAAATTGATATAAGGAGTGGATTGAAAGCACAGCTGTGCACTGGTAGAACACAGTTGTGTTTTGGCAAATTTACATAGGTCACGGTGACAACCAAATTGATTGTCACCGTGAGGAATGTAAGTTTGCATTCTGTTTTGGGAGTTTGAAGTATGTCACGGTCACAACCAAATTGGTTGTCACCGTGGGGTACCTCTGTTTTGCATAATGAACCATAAGACTTGGCTAAATGTTGTATACATGTACGAACAATAATTTAATCAAGTTATACATCATTTATTGAGGATTATCACATGTTAAATATCATGGCTAAGCAAGATGAAGTGTATGAGATAGGTAAATATGGGTTGCTTATAAAATCATGTGTATGTGCATTTCTTATAAAATAACGTGTAATATTATGCAATGGTAAGTAACAGAACTTGTACTTGTTTATCAACATGATTAAGACCTATGTTATAATATGAGTTTAATGAAGATGTATATATTTAAGTGAGTATGCTTTCTAGGCCATTTGTATATGCTAGGCATGTGGTAATGTGAGTTTACCTTACGTGATGATTTGTATCATGATATTGTTTGAAGAAAGTACGTGAGTATCTTACTATGCGAATATATAATAATATGAATGAACTACACCATGTGAATATGCTAACCATGATGATTCTTGAATATGATCAATTGCTTAACTAATGATCAAGTATAAAGTGGTATAAGAAGCATGATGTGTATACAAGTGATGTGAATTGTTAGTGAATTGTGAATAAATGCAAGTGAAGAGAATAGCTATATGCTAATGCGAATGTGTAAAGTGAATGTGATGTTGGTCAACGGCATATGTGATGTGAAAAGTGATCAATGTGAAATGGATAAAATGTTTAACAACTTAAGCCTGCGAGTCAAGTAGTGGATAGTTAGGCATGCCTATAGGGTCAAGTGCTGCAGCCCCATGCGTTAAATGCGTCTGATTCCATGGGAATCACAATGCGAAAAGAATGCGAATAATCCTTGCTGGATTTTATTATAAGTGGATTGATATTATGTACTTGAGGGTACCAATGCGTAAATGAGATCTCAATGCGATTCTAGTACCTGAGTGGTACCAATGCGATACCCGTTATCCACGTTATTGAATTGCAGGCAAGGTTAATGATAACATTGAGCATTTTAAAAGAATGTTATATTATTGGAAATGTGAATGCGATGCATTAAATTCTGACTCGTGATACAGCCATATGAATATGATTCATTAGTAAGGCTATGAGTAAACCAAGATGTGTGATATGCTATGTTTATACTAAGTTGATCCCAAAGTGTATGTGTGTTCAGGTATATATGTGAAAAAGTATTCTTATGTGCATGGTAACATATCGTTATCCATTCCTAGAAGTGATGAATATAGAGTATAAAATGAATGTTATGTTATGAGTATAGCAATGTAAGTTTATGCATGATGCAAGAATTATACTATAAGAAAACTTGAGTATGGGATGTATATGCGTAATTACTTATGATTGCATTGATAAGAAAGTTATATGTTGTATATATGTGTTAATTCAAGGCATGATAGGACTTAATCAAATGATTGCTTTGTATAAGAATGTTATGCTATTGTTCCCCACTAAGCGTTATCGCTTAGCATGGATATTTTATCCATGTAGGTTTTTGAAGATAGAGCTTTTGGAAGACAGTCCAGCATCGCCAACGGCCAACACATTAGGAACCGCTGCAATAGTAGGCTATTTTGTAATAGTATAAGATGTGTAAATATAATTGATATGTGTATAAGAACTGAAGTGTTTGTAACAAAGATGTTGTATTTTGTAAAGTCACAGCTGATGTAAGACTATGAATGTTATGAAATGTAATGTATGGATTTTCGAAAAGTAATCTAGTATTGCATGTTAAAGAAATTTTATTAATCCTGAACTTTGTTTGTAAAACTATTTGATGCGCATGTGTTTGTGTTGTAACACTCCATAATCACCATAGTAAATCTCTACAGGTGGTTAGGGGGTGTTACAAAGTGGACCTTATAAGATCATGGACACCGTCTCCCTGTACAGCGTTTTGGGACAAAGCTCCATAAACAAATCTGTGAGTGCTCCGATCCAAATCGGACAATATGTACAGTGCCCGATGCTCCCAATAAAGTCAGAAATGGCTTTATCAGTAGATTCATGTTTAAAATTACTATCCAAAATTTTTAATTTCAAAAATAATTTTTTTTTTAGTTTTTATTTTTTAAAAATATCACTTTTAGTAGCGGTTCTATTTTTAGTCACTCAAGATTAAACTTCTTATTGTACAAAACTTCTACAATCTACCTAAACAATAGTTTGATGCGCACCGAATCCCGTTTGTGCTCGATGTGGTTCTTGAGTATCCACTATTAGGGTCTGAGATCAGATCAAGGTTCATTTAACTCGTAAAAATTGGTCATTTCACAATAAATAAGGATTCACTTCTACTCCATTGTTGGCGATCAACCTATGAAAGCGTCTGTTGGACACCACAAGATAGGTATCATATAGTCACCACCCAATAAAATATTGAGAAATGAGTTCTAACCTTATGAACCCAAAACAAGAGATAAATTAAGGATGTCACTCTTATTTATACCCTTAATTAATACAATATAAACGAGTTTCGAGATTTATTATTTTATCTATCTTCTCATGCGAGTTATTCTATTAGAAAAAATAAAGGTGTACTCATTCACATTAGAAAGCTGTAAAGTATGCTAATGAAAGCGGTAAAGGCATGACATATAAAAGTGATAAAAAATGAATTTAAAGATAAAATCATACATAAATAGGAGTATTTATTAAATATCTTTTTAGATAGGAACGTTGGTTGCTGCATGCAATTATTATTAAAAAGTAATTTTATTATGATCATTTTGAAAAAATTGGGATGACTGATCCCGTTTTATTATGAAAAATTTGTTTTAATTTATATACAAAAATCATATACAATTCGAAAAAGAGTTATAATTCGTATGTATTTTTATGATACAAAAAATAAGACATTGGTCTTGATTTATTGAAAAAACCCAATTAATTAGTAGAAACAGTTTTGGTGTAATTTTTATATTTAGTGTGTAAAAATCTTTATTATTACAAACAATTGCAAGAAATAAAAGAATAAATATAAATTATGTACAAATAAAAAATAATAAACTGTGGCACATTTGCCATAACCTTCTGCCTCCAACTCGGGTATATGTGTGTGGCGTTGAAAAATGAAGAATAAATAGTTAGTGATGAATAAAGAATGAGATATATATATAGAGAGAGAGTATTTGTGTAATGTATAGTATATAATATAATATATAATATATAAACAGTATATATAATGTAAATAAATAAACGTCGATAAGTAAAAGAAAATGCGTCAATAAATAAATAAATAAATAAATAAATATATATATATATATATATATATATATATATATATATATATATATATATATGAGTATATGCATATATATGACTGATATATTTATTTATTATAAAATAAATGTGATAATAAAATATAAATAAAACGAGGTAATAAAAATGAATAATGTAGTCAAAAATTCACACAACAGGCAATAGCACGCATATACTAAAGCATTTAAATAAAAGCGAATTAAATAATAAATATATCATAAGATAAAATAAATTAACAAATTAGAAAATAGAAGAATATAAATAATATTAATAATAATAATGATAATAATAATATTAACAGTATAATAATAATAATGACGACAATATAATAATAATAATAATAATAATAATAATAATAATAATAATTAACAACAATAACAATGCTAGCATTAATAGTACTAATAATAATAAAACTAATAATAAGAATAACCACACCCCAATTACTAACCATGATTAATGCAATGACAAAGGAATAGCATTACAAAGGAAAAGAAGTTGGCCAAAACAAAACCCATGCAAAAGCCACATAAAGGAATAAAATAAAAGAAAGAACAAGAGAGAGGTGGAGCTGGCGTCGTTCCAGCTCTGGGATGACACCACTATTAGCTTCTCCCTCTAGTTCTCAAGGCCTAAAACTTAACTTTTATGTATGATCCATGACTAAAATCATCAACCACTACCACTTAAACATAACACAAATGATTTAAATGACAAATAAAGAAAATCACAAAACATAGATTTTAGAGAGAGAAAAACAGCGGATGAAGAAGATGATGAACAATGAATTTTATTTTGTTGTTTTTAGCTCTTTTAATTCATGATAACCACAACAAACATGACCTAAATACAAGACGAAAGGAACAAAAATCACATAATATTATTAACCAAAACTCAAAATTAAAGTAATCAAAGATTAAACTAAAAACAGGGGTATTTACGAGTTAAAACACCATTTTTACACTGTCTAGAGTTGCAAGCTTTTTATATTACCTTCAGTTTTGTGAACTCGAGATCAAGAGAATATTGCACATAAGTCTTTCTCTATTTGATTTGGTTTCTTTATTTCGGTTTTTTCGGCTCTCTCTTACTCTCTGTTCTTTTTGTTTTTCTCTTTCTATTTCTTTTGGTTTCGGTCCAGAGAGCCTCGCCTCTTTGTAGGTGAGTCCCCCCTTTTATCCCAAAATCATCATGATTAAATGTTCAAAGATAAGAGTTTGAAAATTTTTAAGAAGCAGAACAAAATATCAACTTAATTTTTATCCCCTGTTTTTCAGTGCAGAAAAATCGAGAAATGGAGAAATAAAATCTAGTCACTCCCATACGTTAGCGAGCCACGGGAGTGGCTGGAAAAAAGGAAAAGAAATGGGCAAAAATGCCTATTTTTGGGCAATTTTAGGTCAGTCACGATTTTGACCGTGATTCAGCCCGAGTCACCGTCACTTAGCCACTTTTTTTTTTTTTTTAAAAAAAAAACAGCCAAGAGGAATTTTTAAACCTAGGAATTTTGAAATAATTTATGAAAAAACCATTTTGAAAACCCCAAAACACTACAAGAAAATTAGCAAATAGCAACAGAAATTAGCAACCAAATTTGTTGAATTTTCGTTGCTAATCATAACTGGTTTCCTACTTGGCGAGTGAACAAAGACAAGCAATTATAAATTATTCAAATATAACTATCAAATGCTCTAAAATTATAACTATCAAATGTAACTATCAATTATCAAAGCAATTATAAGTTTATCCAGAAACTATGGCTAATCTAAAGACAGACAGCCGCATTAGATAAATCTAGTAAGCATAATATCTAACTTAGGCCTTAAGAATATTTGCAAGCATAATATTAAACTGCATAATGTATGCATAGAAGAGTCAAAATACATAACACAGACAAAAACTAGAAACTGAAAGGATGTGTGTATGGAAAGCATTAAATGGAAGAATGTACCTGATTTGCTTTGCGCCCCAACCCCATCAAAAAGCTGAAAATCCTTTATATGAAGAAGAAAAAACTTTATATGGAACCGCATCCAATGAAGGGAAAAAACTGTAACTTTACTGTTTTGGATATCTTTGCAACCATAGAAATGAGAGGTGAGCAGCTGGTTTTCACATTTTAAACACAACTAACTGAGCAAATATTATTCTCATCAAGTAATCCTAACAAAAGCCGCTTCAGAACCTAGTGTCTACAGTTGCCTCCAACTTTGGAGAGGCTAGTATACTAGTGTCTAGGTTAGCTAAAGTTTAGAGTAGAGAGTTAGAGATGCGTACCTGAGGTGGCTATCTACTCCGTTGTTGGTGAGAATTGTTGATGGGGCGATCTGTGCCAACTTGTCAGCGTGAATCACATCTTTAGGTGATGATCTCCTCATTGATGGTGATTGCTGATGGAGCGACTCGTGCTAGCTTGTTTGTAACACCCTTATATTATACGTATACTGTGGCTTATTCATTTACTGTGCGATTACCATGATTGTAATATGCCGACTTATAACCTTTTAATGAAATTACAGGTAATTTGTTTTTTTTTACCTTAACCAATTATCATGCTAACATTTAACTTAACATTCGCATGCTGATTGACCCATAACTGTCTAAAGTTACTATTCATTTGGTCAAAATTTCGGCAGCATAACGGCTTATAAACTTAACTACCCAAACCTGCAATCCAAACAATTCCACAACCCACTCAGGGGCACAACAATAATATCATATCTATCCATCCACATGCAGTCCAAAAGTATAATTCATCCATCCAATAACAAAGTTTACATACATGCCAATTACATAACCTTAACATCCCTAATTCATATACATGCCAATAACAAGATATACAAAATAATTCTTTAATTAAATTCCTTCTTGCAGCGCTCCCAAAAATCGAGGTATGCTTGCTCCACTCCTATGGAGTACCTACACGCAGTCAATACAAATGACGTGCTGAGCATTAAAAATGTCCAGTGGTGGTTACTAATCCAAAAATTTCCACTACATTCTTTATATGCACACATAATTATATATAATAAATTTAATACAATATTATTATTCTTTTACTTAATGTTATACTTTATTATCATACTTACTTGTTAATTTAGTTATTTAGTCACTAAATCAATTTAATACTTACATAAATTCACAATTACATTTAAGTCCTTTCATTTAGCATACTTTTAACAAAATTACACTTAGGTCCTCGAACTTTTGTCAAAATTATCATTTTGCCCTTTTTCATCATATATTTACAAAATTGCCATTATTCATATTCATTTCTCATTTAACCCATTATTTGACTTACAAATTACATTTTAGTCTTCAAATTAACACTTTCTCGACTGATTACATTTTAGTACCTACAATTTAAATTATTTACTCTAATATCATTTTAATTACACTTATCACTTAAATATCACTTATCGACTCAATTATATGCCAAATTACCGTTTTGCTCCTAAACTTTTATTTCTTTCAAATTAGTCTCTTTTTCACTCTAATCTTCATATTTCACAAATTTATTCATTTTAAATGCATTTTTAACATATTGCCCCTAGTATAAATTCGGTAAAAAATCTCTGAGACGGATACACAGGATGTGGACCCTAAAAAGTTACTACACTAAAGAGTGATCTCGAAGGAACCACTCATCACTGTCACTTCATTCATTGTTCACTTATACACTGTACACTGAGATAGTGTAACACCCTTATCACTTCCATACACTACAGACGTTACAATGCTTTAACGATTACCATAATTGTCTAACAACTGTCTAATCTATACTTATGGCAAATGAGGTAAAAAAAATTTCTTTTTTTTTTCCTTTCTTTTCCACTTATTCTTTCATTTATCCTTGTAAACTGTCATGTCACTAACAAATCACATTCAATCCAAGCCAATCATCACATTTATCGCATCATATCATTCAATAATAATCTATTATATTTATCATATCCATAATACATGGTATGTACTCAATGCTAAAATTTTTACATATACATGCCACTAACAACAAAAAACATACTATTCTTAGCTTCAATCTAAAGGTCTAGTTTGATCTCCAAATTTGATAGCATGCTTGTTCCTCAGACGCCTTACTCAGTACCTACACGCAGTCAAGCAAATTACGTGCTGAGCATTAAATATGCTCAGTAGTGATTACGAATCTAAAAATTTCCAATTCAAACTTAGGCACACACATACATGCACACACTTACATGCACATCACTTTAGTCCTCACTTTTAGGCTAAACCATGTCACATTGCTAATATCCCTCATTTTTCTTCAATTTTCGAAGTTACTCTTAATTCTACTTTAATTACGATTTTACACTATTTTTCTACTTTTCACTCTTAACTTATTATCTTTCTTGTAACATATCCACTTTGGCCCTTTAAACTTACTCTTTGACTTATTACTCTTTTAATCCTTATTTCAACATTTTTCAATTATCTAACTTCTCATCTTTTTATTTACATTTTAACCCCATTTCTTATAAATAATCATTCTACTCCTTTACCTTTAAATCTTTGTGTCTTATAACTTTCACTTCATTTATTTTTATTTGACATGTAATTTATGGTTTAGTCCCCAAATTCTTACTTTCATGTCCATTTTACTTATTAGTCCATGTTACGCCTTTACATTACGATCAAATCAATTAATCATTCATTTTGTTATTTTTATTCACTAGACCTATTATTTAACATGATCACTCTTTTCGCATCTTATTTACGATTTTTCCCTCCATTAACCATTTACTTACTATTGTGCTACCAATTCATTTATTTTACATAATTAAACACTATTATCACTTCACTTTTCATTTTATTCTATTAAGTACCATCACTATGGTAAAGTTTCAGCTTAGTCCCTACTTTTTCAGTTAATTACAAAACTGCAACTTTTACATCATAATTACAATTTTGCTACTAGTTCATTTCTCTTTTCATCTTAAATTATTATTTAACTTACAAATTACATATTAGTCCTTAAAATTTACATTCTCACGTCAAATTATATTTTAGTCCCTAAACTTTGCATTCTTTATGTAAATGTCATTTTAATATCACTTTTCTCTTAAATATCACTTAGTAACTTACTTTCACACACAAATATGATTTTGCTCCTAAACTTTTATCAAATTATAATATTGCCATTCCTTTAACGTTTATTTACAAATTTGCCATTAACTAACTACATTTCTAAATTTATTCACTTTTTAGCTTATAATTTATCAATTAGTCTCCCAACTAATTATTTTCATGGCAAAATACGTTTTAGTCCTTGAACTTTTATCTTTTTTTTTTTATGTAAGACCTTTTTAATTCAAATTCTCATTTTTACTTTACTTTTTACATTTTCATATCATTTTTAACATTATTACCCATTTAACTCATTATTTGGGTAAATTACCTTTTTCACCGTAAACTTTTCATTTTCTTTCATTTAAGTCCTTTTTTCATACGATTTTTCATTTTCATTTTACTTTTTACATTTTCATGTTACTTTTCGCATTTTCAAGTCATTTTTACCATTATGTTATGCCCCTAGTATAATCCCGGTAGAAATCTGCAGACTGGGTATACGGGATGTGGACCCCACAGGTCCACTGTATTGCACTAAGGAATGGCCTCGAAAGACCACTCCATCACTGTCACTGAACATATAACGTGTAATGTATAGCATATAACATATCAATACCCTATGGAAGACCATCGTGAATCTGCCATAGTAAAGCAAGTCGCCATGACTTGCACTGTGGTATGGGTGTCCCTATGGCTAGCCAAACATATCCTGAACTAGATTTAGGCCTCCAGACCACTACTAAGGGCAATACTTTCTCAATTATCTTTTAAATCAACTTTTCACATTTTAACACTTTCACTTACGTTTACATTTCATTCACTTCTTTATCATTTCAATGCACTAATCAATCAACATTCTTATTATTTATGCACAATTCTCATTATATACTTATTTTACATAATAAGTATACTTGATCCGTTAAATGGCTATGAATTCATTTCAAAGCCACTTTCATTCTTTTCTTATCATTTCAATTTCAATTTTCCATTTAATCACAAATAACATCAATATATGTATAAGTTCAATCATTTCAATATTTTCCAATATTTTCCACCATCAACATAATGGGAAAATATTCTAAAAAATGCTTAATTAAATTCTTACAATTTCAATTAAATTGATACACTTTCAAATCACATACGTAATCATTTTATGGCTTTAATATCATTAAATGGGCTAAGTATATCTTTGACTCATTAAGTCAATTATTCGATTTGCATGTATTTATTTTCTTTAAAACCTCTCTATCACTTCTAATTCATTCATTTACCGCATTTATCTCTTATATATTATGTATACCATATAACCTACCATATTTTCTTCCTTAAACCATTCGGCCACTTTTAGCATTTTACCCTATCATTTTATTTTTCATTCACTCATTACTTATTCCACTAAATTAAGCCTCGATTCACATGTATATACCCTTTAATCACACTTAATCACTAGGTATACTATGAATATACCTACATATACTATTATGTCTCACGATGACCAAGACTTGCACTTGGTTTTCTTTCAATTTAATCATTCTAATTAGCATATTTACCCTCCTTAAACTCATTTATCACTTCAATTTCAATTATACATGCAATTCACATACATTTACTATTCAAACATAATGCAAAACCCTAATTTTCACATGAAAATACTTAGATTTTGAACCACAAGCATAAACCCTTTAGGCATGCCTAACTATCCACGACTTTACTTGCAGACTAAATTATTTATCCATTTAATGTTTATATTATCACATTGTATAACATCCAACTTCACTTACCTCATTTTAAGCACTTTCCCATAACCACATACATGACTTCTAAAACCAACCAAAACACCATTTTCAGCCAACATGTCCTTCTAACCAAATAATCACCTACTTGTTAACTTCCTAATGGCATAAACCTCAATTCATTTGGACTTAAAATCAAGGAGTTATGGCCAAGTGGACACAACTGCTCTAAAGGGCCCTCTTATAGAATTTCTCGCTACACTTATAAGCAATTTTGAAGACCTTAAAGTCCTCAAACCAAAAGGACCATTTCTATAAAAATTACAGACATAAACCTTAGGATTCTAATCCAATTGACCTCACACAAATTAGAGTTATAAAACTCATCTTATAATACAAACAACTCAAATAGGTCAAACTGACCTCAAAACCAGTTTTATACTATCAAACTCATCAAGCTTGAAATTAAATAAAGTGACATAGCCAATTCTCCAAACTCAATCTATACCACTTTAACACATACATGAAAATTTTGGGACATCTAATTACACAATAAGTATTCATCAATTCAACAATTGCCCAGCAATTGGTCAAGTCTCTAAAAAAATAAGATTTGATACTTATAATTCCATAAACTTCTTAGTAATCAATTTAGCATAACAAACTCATATCTTCAATTCAATTAAGCACACAAACTAATTACAAATTTTAGATATACAAGTAGTCAATTTAAATATAACATTTACTTTCCCAAACCTCCACTCCTTTGCCCCAAAGAGCTCACTTGGCACTTGGCTCACCAATCCTCTCCTTTCCCTTATCTTTTCTTGAATCTTCCACTACAATACACATCAAATTTCCAGAATTAGACAAAAGGATCAATCCAAGCTCAACATAGAAAAATAAGAAGAAATAACAAAGAAAAAAGGGAAGAATCTAACAAAATCACTTACCTTGATTAGCCAAAAACACAACTTATCTTATTATTAACTAACCAATAGAAATTTGATGGACTAAGGACTGAATATGAAGATGAACGAAAGAAGAAGAAGAAGAAGAAGAAGAAGAAGAAGAAGAAGAAGAAAAAGAAGAAAAGAAGAACAGAAGAATGGAAATGGCCAAGAGAGTGGCCAGCCAAAGAAAATACAACTGAGGCAAATTCTGTCTCTACCACCTCTTATATTGCATGCATGAGCTGAGTTGGTAAGGCCAACTCATGTCGCATGGAATGCACTCACTTTATTAATCACAATTAGCTTAAACTAATGCCACTTAGCCTTAATTAATCCTTCCCTTAATTAATCATGAACAATTACACTTTAGTCACTTAACTAATTTGTTTCTTGCAATTAAGTCCTTTTTTCCAATTACACTTAAATCCAAAATTAGGAACCCTAAGCCCAATTTGTCCAATTACCCTAATTAAGCAAAATGCTACCAGGGTAGATTTCGGGTCATTACCCCTTAGGTGATATGAACCATAATACTTACTTGCTATGTGGGTGGTTTCACATTGAACAAATTCAACCAGGTTAGGTGGTCACTCATTCAAAGGCTTTTATACCCTAATAAGCCCATCCTAATTTTTTTGAATTATTTGAATGTGCAATGGCCAAAACCCACATATATGTGTTTTGTACGAGAGCGGTTATGCCACTGGTTTTCCACCGTTTGTCGTACATGCCTATTGGGTTCCCCGTTAACCTATAGGCTAAGCCCACCTAGGAAAGAGACTGCATGGCCTCCTATGTGGGAGTAATAAGGTTGGAATAATCTATTTGCTTGTATGTGGTTCTGGATGTTGCATAAAGGCACGGTCATACATTATATGTCATTCGTGCATCATCCGAACGATGCGTGTTTTGCAACCATCATTGATTTGTCTAAGTGGTCCAGGGGTCCCGGCAGTCGGTTAATCAGGAACCCATTTTTTAATTTGCCAGAAAGAGTAACTGATTGGGGTTCAGAGTCACTCTCAGAAAGTAGCGAGACATTCTCTTTAGAGTTTTTAGTAGAAGCTAGCATGGCCAATATACCAAGAGAATCTAATCCAACCCGTGCTCTTATTGCCGATGAGATGAATAGAAGGTTACAAAAAATGGAAAAGAGATTTAAAGAGTTTAAAGCTCGGATGATGAAAATGATGGGAAACCTCATAATTGCAATGACACCGCCCATCGAACAACAACAAGGTGCTCCCCTTATGGGATAAGATGAATGAGAGAAAATTAGGGAAGATCCTCCGAGAGTGATACATCCACCAACTATCGACACTAGAGCCATGACGCCTGCAAGACAAAGAAGAGGCGAACTCTTAGAATCGAAAATGACTTTCCAGAGGAAGAGTATGAAGAACTAATAGTGGTGAAAGGCAAAGCGCCTCAGATAGAAGAGACAATGTGGAGGAAAATGGAAGAAAAGTTTGAAGCAATGACTCAAATACTGACTGTGGCAAAGGGGATGAACCTAGAAGATAAAGAGTTGAATGGTGAGGATTTAATCCCCCACAACCTTATAACTGCAATGACACCGCCCATTGAATAACAACAAGGTGCTCCCTTTATGGGACAAGATGAACGAGAGAAAATTAGGGAAGATCCTTCAAAAGTGATACGTCCACCAGCTATTGACACTAGAGCCATGATGCCTACATGACAAAGAAGAGGCGGACCTCTTAGACTCAAAAATGACTTTCTAGAGGAAGAGTATGAAGAACTAATAGTGGTGAAAGGCAAGGCGCCTCAGATAGAAGAGGAAATGTGGATGAAAATGGAAGAGAAGTTTGAAGCAATGATTCGAATACTGACTATGGCAAAGGGGATGAACATAGAAGATAAAGAGTTTAATGGTGAGGATTTAATCCCCAGAACTTTAAAATGGCCAACGTTTTGAAGTTCGACTGCACTTGAGACCCGATAACACATGTAAAACAGTATTTATTAGTGATGAAGGGTACAACCTTAACAAGAAAGCAGAAGATAGAATACTTCTACGTGAGCTTAACAGGGCTTACAATTGACTGGTACCATGAGCTAGATTGGAGAACGAAAGAAAACTAGGACCTATTGACGGAAGAGTTCCTTAAGTAGTATAATTGCAGCATGAGGATGAAGGTAACTCTAAAGGACTTAGAACTGCTACAGCAGAAGTCAGGGGAATTATTCCATGAGTACTTCACCAGATAGGGGAATAAATTCATGGAAATGAAGAAAAAGCCTGATACTTTAGATTAGATCAGGTTATTTATTAGGAATACTAGTCCGAAACTGAAAGAGGGGCTAAAGATGAAGGGTTGAAAGACTGAAAATCCTTGAAGGACATTGCCATAGAGGCTGAAGGTGAATATTTAGCGAAGAAGGCAAGTAATAAAGCTTATGCCAAAGGGGTAATAGAAACCAGGGAACTAGCAAATCGACAATCTCTAGTAGTTGTAATAGGGTAGGTAAGACAGTAGAATTTTCAGCCACAGGAGTAGGTCAGATATACTTTTTGAACTTGCGTAGGTCTCAGTCATGGGTACTGAAAAGACTAATGAAGGAAGGAAAGTTGCAGCCCCTAACTCCCAAACCTTTTAGGAGGTAAGGACAGCCAGGGCGCAAGGATGATGAATATTATGCATATCATCAGCACACCGGACATTTAACAGATAGTTATAGGACACTGAGAAATGCAATTTAGGATCTCATTGATACAAAGCAGATCACCGATCCTGAGTAGAGAGAGGGCAAGAAGAAGTTCGGATACAACACAGTTTCCCCACCAGTTTTCATGATTGGGTCTTATCTCTCCGAATGGTATGTCTTAAAAGACCTCTATGGAAATAAGTACATTGCCCTCACCCACCATCTGTAGAGGGGAAGTGAAGAAGAGTTGCCTATAGCAGCAATAGATTGTTGGGAGTCCATTAGTGGGAGTATAGAGGAAGAAAGAGAGCTCGCTGATCCTTGGGACTCAAACAACAAAAACAACGAGAAAATTAAAGCGGTGACCCGGAGCGAAAGGGTATTTCTACAGATAGATAGACACCAGGATCTAGTGCCAATGACTATAGAGAAGGAGCTAAAAGAAAACAAGATAATGAAGCAACTAAAAAAGACACTGGCTCAGATATCGATTTAGGACCTGCTGAGGCAATCCTTATCGCACAGGCAAAGTTAGTAGAGGCATTGTGCGAGTCCACAATTGCAACCACTATTTCCCCCACCGAATTGTTAGACATTATAAAAGGAAGTTTCGGACAGAACCTTATTTATTCAAATGCAGATTTGTCGGTAGAAGGCCGCAACCATAACCTCCCATTATACATAAGGGCACAAATTAATGACAAACATACAATGTGTGTGATGGTTGACGATGGATCGTTTATAAATGTATGTCTTTTGGTCGTGATCTCTGCATTTGGGTTGAATGATAATATGTTGAGCAAATCTGCTCTCACGATCACTGCCTATGACAACTCTAGAAGACAAGCATTGGGGACTTTTAGAGAGATGGTGATGACAGGGCCAATAGAGACGGAAGTAGAATTTGTGGTCCTCCAAATTCCTGCCAACTTTTCAGCATTACTAGGGAGGCCCTGGTTTCACAAGTTGGGTGGAGTGCCATCCACTTTACACCAAATGATAAAAATTCCGCATGAAGGGCAGGTAGTGACAATCAAAGCTGCTAGGGAAAATCAAGTTTCCAATCTAGAGATTTCAAAGCAATCCTTCAGTGGCTTTTACATGGCTATGATAAATGGAGAAGTGGATTTTGTAGAGAGCTCCCAAGTGGTCCATATGATGAAGAAAATGTCTTTCCTTCCTGGGCAATGCCTGGGCAAAAACTCTCAAGGGCCACAATTAGCTATCATAATAAGGGGTCAGAAAGATCGAAAGGGCCTTAGGTACAAAGGCGCAACAATGAAGAGTAAAAAGACAACAGGTGAGATCCCTTACATCATGGAGAGTTTTGTGCCAATCACCTCAGTTTGTGCTTATACTAGAGCAGACGAGCCCCAATGGATAGATGGAAGAATCATACCATGATTCGAGGTTTTTAATGACGTGTTTGATTGGGTGTAGACACCGGGTCTCGAGGTAGCCTATATTAGAGTTACCCGATGAAGATATCGATACCTGTCCCACAGGTAAAAGAGTGAAGTTGTAGGCTTTCACCCTTAAAATTTACAAATTTTAGGGATATTGGTGACCTATATCACTTTTGCTTCGAAAGGGGCCTTTTCGTTTAAGGATTTGCTTTTTTTTTGGTGACAAATGGCCATCGATAGGCTGAGGGATGCCCATCGCTCGCACTTGAGTGACCCCTATCCCTCGTGCAAGCGGGTGCCTGTTGCCCGAGCTTGAGGGATGCCTGTCCCACGCTCAAGCGGGTGCCCATCACTTGCGCTTGAGGGATGCCTGTCCCTTGCGTTAGAGGGCGCCCGACCTCAAAGGTTAAGGTTGTCCCCTTGACCGATGCCCGTTGGTCGAGGTTTGGTGGCAATTTTGGTGGATAAATGCATTTTTCTTAACGTTTATCCTTAGGATAAATATCAAAGATTTGATTTTATCTTCTAAAAGATAATTTGAATTCAAAAAGATTTCATTTTATCTTCTAAAAGATGATTTGAATTCAAAAAAATTTCATTTTATCTTCTAAAAGATAATTTGAATTCAAAAAGATTTCATTTTATCTTTTAAAAATATTTTTGAATTAAAAAAAATGATTTGATATCTATCTCTAAGGATGATTTGAATTTAAAAAAGATTTGATTTGATCCTTTTTTATCTTCAGTTAGCCTATAAATAGCAGGCTAAAGATCGAGATAAAGAGGTTGGAAATTCTTGAGTTGGAAACTCCTGAGATTGGAAATTTCTTAAGCTGAGGAATTTAGAAAATCAGTTTTCATAAGCAAAAGTTTTCTTTCCATATTGAATTTTCTTTTAAAAACTCTTTGAAAAAGAACTAGGAAGAACTCAAGAAAGTGAAATCAATTCTTTTTACTCGATCTATCCTTCTAAGATTCAAAACTATCGTAAAAGTGAAATCGAGAAAGAAATATCAATTCTCTACTCTTGATTTACCTTCCCAAAATTTCAATTTATTTTGAAAAGAACATTTTTTTTGTAAAAAAAAAATTACATTTAATAATTTTCATCGGTTAACCAATCTTTGTAGAATTCAAGGGAGATCTACGTGACTTTTACCTTCCAAAATTAACATTCCGAGGGTAAACATTTTGGATTATTCATTCTTATGGTAATTTCAATACTTTTGATACAAGGCATATAAACTAATTTCAGAACATGAATTAATTCATTTTGATTAATTCATTTTATCGCTTTATTTGCTTTATTAGTAATATATTGCATGAAAAACGGTTTAAAAATGTGAAATCTGGGATTCAAGTTAGTTTTTCCATTTTTTGAGGTCTGAAGATGACCAACGAGCTGAAGGCCTTACCGACTCCTTCCTCCGGTCGATCACCCTAGGAACGGCCGTCGCTCGGGCATTTGGCCATCGTTAGGTCTCTTCTTGCCCCCCCTTTTGGTTATCTTCTCTTCTCCACTTTAAATGTCACCTTGTTTTACCAATTTTAGAGGATTTATCTTGACCCCTCTTCTATTATTTTATCATTTATTCTTGCTTTTGATATTTTATTTTGCTAACATGTTATTTTGTTTTCTTTATGAGTTTCTTTATTTTGTTGAATACTGGATGACAAAAAAGGGAACTAATTAGGATGATTCAAGGACATCGATTCGGTTCATTCTGTATACTCTATTTCTCTCATTAGTTTATTTTTCTTAATTCCTATTCATCATCATAAATGCCGCTCTCATGTTTGTTAATATAAAAAGCGACAAAGAATTTCTATGAATGAACAAGGTTTCCTTTAATAAAATAGGACCAATGTCCTAGTTTTCCCATCCAAATAAGATTGTCACCTTTAATATTATTCTTTTAAGCATGCATACGAGGACCAATGTCCTCACTTCGAATAAATGCCCCATTTTATGCATGATTTATGTTTCCTTTTTCTTGGGGATTGTATTATACCCTTGGTTTATTTTAAATTGATGTTCTCTTATTTGCTTTATCTTAATCTTGCTTTATTTATAGCTTCCGTTATGTGATTGATCTGCGCTTTAATAATTGCATTAAACTGTATGAAAAAAGGAATGGAATTTTAATTTCGAAAACTCAATTGTAACTTTAACCAAGATATGAATAACATTGAAGTCCCGAACTCTTTCTGGTCTTAGGCTTCATGAGGTTAGATGAACCTTTCCAATGTTCTATTAGGGAGGGAATTCCAAAATATCTCCTATTGCCTAAAATAGACTTATATGCATTATCTTAGGCTCAGTGAGGCTAGATGAACTTTCCCAATGTTTTATTGGGTGGCGACTCCAAAACACCTCTTGTTGCCCAAAATAAATGCCCTTGTAATCCTTATAAGTTTTATGAACCTCTCTCGAACTCCCTAAAAGCGGGTTTTTGAGGCCTCCGGGGTTCGGTACGCATCAAAGTGGCAACTCCGCTAGGGACTACGAGACTTTCCTTCAAAAGTACATTGGTTAAAATGTATAATTAAATTTTAATTTAAAATTTCATCCCTTTTCGAAACTGTATAGCATTTCATTAGAGCCTTAGATCTATGCTAGTTTGGTCCCTCTTTTAACCCCAGTGCATTTCGAAAGCACGACCCTACATTCACTCAATGTGGGGAAGTGTTAGGAATAATCACCAGCTCAAGTCTGGTACCATTTGGTATATCAAACGATGACCCAATCGGTCGCTATGCTCAGGATGAGCTAGACTCGTTGGTAGGGATCATGCTTGGGTAGACCTAAAGTATCATCACCTTATGACTAAAGCTCATGTAATGGTAATTGATACTTCCCCTAGGTGTTTTGAACCTTAATATCGTGCTTGCTATATGGATTACTATGTATTGAATAGACCTAGATAAATTGGATGGTCGCTTAACCAAAGGCTATTATGCCCTGGTTGGCTCATCTTGATCTATTTGGACTGTTTAAATACACAATGATCAAAAGCCATGTGTGTGCGCTTTGAATTAAGAGATGTTATGCTGCCGGTTTTTCATCGTGCACCATATGCATCCATTGGGTTCCTCGTTAACCCATGGATTAAACCCACCTAGGAAAGAGACAGCATAACCTCGTGTGTGGAAGTGATAAGGTTGGAAGGATCTACTTGCTTGTATGTGGTTGTGGATGCTGTATAAAAGCACGACCATGCATTATATCTCATCCATGCATCATCCTAGCAGACTATGTTTTGCAGCCATCATAGATCCATCCAGGTGGTCCAGAGGTCCCGATAGATGACTGGCTAGAAATTCGTTCTTCAAATTGCCAGAAAGGGTAGCATACTCAAACTCAGCATCACTCTCAGGAAGTAGTGAAGCTACCTCCTCCCAATTCTCAATAGAAACCGATATGGCAAACCCACCAAGAGAAGTAGATGCAACTCGTGCCATGATCACCGAGGAAGTAAGTCGAAGACTGGAGGAATTTGAAAATCGGATGATGGCCATGATGGGGAATCTAACATTAGCAATGGTACCACCTGCGGGGCCAAACCTAGTTGCCCCTCCCGGAGGACAAAATGAGTAGGAGGCAGTTAGGGAAGATCCCCCTGAGGAGACACGTCCACCACTAGTTGATCTCAGAGTTATACATCTTTGGGCCAGAGAAGAGGTGGAGCCCACAGACTGGAAAACGATTATGTGGAAGATGAGTATGAGGAACCCATAATGGAGAGAGGAAATGTACCTTAGATAGAAGAGGTTATGTGGAGGAAGATGGAGGAGAAATTCAAGGCGATGTCTCGTATGCTGACTATGGGAAAGGGGATGAATCCTGAAGACAAAGAGCTGTAGGTAGAGGATTTGATCCCTCATAATTTCAAGATGCCTGATGTCCCGAAGTTTGACGGTACATCCCCCATAGCACACGTTAAGTAGTACTCACTGGTAATGAAGGGTATGACCTTAAGAAAAAGGCAAAAGATATAGTATTTCTGCTTGAGCTTAACGGGGCCCGTAGTGGACTTGTATCATGGGCTGGATAGAAGGACGAAGGAAAACTGGGATCTATTGACGGAAGAGTTCCTCAGGCAGTACGAGGATGGAGATAACTCTAAAGGATCTAGAGCTGCTGCAATAGAAACTAGGGGAGTCATTCCATGAACACTTGACCCGATGGAGGAACCGTGTGATGGAGATAAAGAGGAAGCAGGACACTCCGGATCAGATCAGACTTTTTATTAGAAATGCTAGCTTATATCTAAAGGATGGATTGAAGATGAAGGGATCGAAGGATTGGGAGTCCTTGAAGGATATAGCTATAGAGGCTGAGAGTGAATACTTGGTAAGGAGGACAAGTGCGAGGCCTATGCCAAGAGGAGCAATAGCAACCAGGGAGCTAGCAGACTAGCAAGCTCTAGCAGTGGTAGTAGGATAGGCAAGACAGTTGAGGTCTTAGCCACAGGAGTTGGTCAGAGGCACTTTTTAAATTTAAGGAGGTCTCTCTCCTGGGTGTTAAAAGGCTAATAAAGGAAGGAAAGTTACAGCTTTTAGCACCCAGATCTGCCCAAAGCCAAGGACGATTAGGACATAAGGAGGACGAGTATTGTGCTTACCATGTGCACACCGGGCATACCAAGGACAATTCTAAGACATTGAGTCATGCCATTCAGGATCTGATTTACTCCAACTAGATCACTGATCTAGAAAAGAGAGGCAGTCAGAAGAAGTCCAGGTATAACAATGTTCCCCCACCTATTTTCATGATCGGCTCTACTTTGCTCGAATGGTACATTCTAAAAGACTTGTATGATGTTGAAGATGTTGCTATCACGCGCCTTAAAGAGGCAAGTGAAGAAGGGATTCTCGTGGCAATGATAGATTGCTGGTCTACTAGTGAGAGTGCAAGTGAAAATGAAGATGAAAAACCTGCTGATTTATGGGGCCGAAGTGGAAAGGTAGTTCCAGAGGTAGTAAAGCCGTAAGATCTAGTTGCAGTACGTATAGAGAAGGAGCCAGAGGAGGATCAGGTAATGAAGCAGTTGAAAAGGACTTCGTCTCAGATATCAATTTGGGATTTGTTACGGCAATCCCCGTTGCGTAGGCAGAAGTTGGTAGAGGCCTTATGCGAGTCCACAGTTGCAACCACCATTTCCCCAATAGAGCTGTTAGAAACTGTGAAAGGGAGTGTAGGAGAAAGTTTGGTTTACTCAGATATTGATTTGTCAGTAGAAGGTCATAACCATAACCGCCCTCTGTATATAAAGGTACAAATCAATGAAAAGCACACTGCCTGCATTATGGTAGACGATGGTTCTTCTATAAATGTGTGCCTTCTGGTGGCAATGTCAGCTTTTGGAGTGTCAGAAGACATGTTAAACAAATCAGATCTCATAATCACTGCTTATGATAACTCCTGAAGGCAAGCATCAGGGACCTCCAAAGCAATAGTGAAGACTGGACCGATAGAGATGGAGGTTAAGTTTGTAGTCCTTCCTATCCCAACTAATTTCTCAGCATTGTTGGGTAGGCCATAGTTCCACAAGTTGGGAGGGGTATCGTATACTTTGCACCAAATGATAAAGATCCCACATAAGGGGCAAGTAGTAATGATCAGAGCCGCTCGGGAAAATCAAGTATCCATCTTGGAGATCGCAAGGCAACGTTTCAACGGTTTCCATGTGGCAATGGTAAATGGAGAAGATAATGTGGCAGGGAGCCTCAATTTATGAACTTGATGAAGAAGATGTCTTTCCTTCCCGGAGCTAGTTTGGGTAAGAACTCCTAGGGGCCACAAGCAGCCATTACAACAAGAGGTCAGAAAGATCGGAGGGGCCTCGAGTACAAAGGCACAATGAATAAGAAGACAACATGTGAGATCCCTCACATTACAAAGAGCTTTGTGCTGGCCGCCTCAGTAAATGCTTATGCTGGAGAAGCTGAACCTCAGTGGATAGACGGGAGGATAATACCAGGATTCGAGGTTTTCACCGACATCTTTGATTGGGACATTGGATTTATCAAGCCAGTAGAGGTCTTTTGGGATAAAGAAATCATGACCTAAGGCGTTGTCTGGGATCAAGACATGCCCGAAGAGATTTTCACTGAGAGGTTGATGGCCACCCGAGTGAAGGGTAAAGAGAAAGTATGAGATGAAGCTGCAAAATTAAAGAACCAGAATGAAGTTCCACAGGGCTGCAGAGCCTCCGAAAAGCCTAAAAGTTACTCAACTGTCAGCTGCAACATCTGCATCGGCAGAGAAAGAAGACAATAATGAATTAGATTTTCTTTTTATTCCAGAACTCTTTGATAATGTTAATTTTGCTTACTTGTGTGATATTTCTAATGATTTCACCATGCATAATCATGATCATGACTCACTCATATTTGACATTGATTCAACTGATGCCATTCCAAAGAAAATCTTGATAGCATCTGACATAACTCCTGAAGAGAGATTAAAATTTGAGAGAATTTTAAAGAAATATGAAAAAGTCTTTGCCTGGACCTATGAAGACATGCCAGAGATCGACTGTCAAATCGCGAAACATGCCATTCCAACATACCCTGATCATAAACCGGTCAAACAAAAACTCAGAAGACTTAGGCCAGAATGGGCGGAGAAGGTTAAAGAAGAAGTTCACAAACATATTGAGGCCAAGTTTCTTATTGAAGTGCAATACCCGACTTGGTTGGCCAACATCGTTCCCATAGCTAAAAAGAACGGAAAAGTACACGTATGTGTAGACTATTGGGATTTGAACAAGGCTTGTCCAAAAGATGATTTTCCTCTTCCTCACATCAATGTCTTAGTGGAAAGTGTAGCCACTTGCATGATGTATAGCTTTGTAGATGGATATTCCGGGTACAATTAAATCCTCAATAAAATAGCTGATCGGATTAAGACAACCTTCATCACCGAATGGGGCACATTCGCTTATAGTGTAATGCCTTTTGGTTTGAAGAATGTGAGTGCAACCTACTAAAGGATGTCTACTAGGATCCTCGATGACTTGATCCATAAGGAGGTGGAAGTATATGTCGATGATATGATGATCAAGTCGGTAACCAAAGAAGGGCACTTTGAGGCTCTAGGAAAGTTCTTTCAGAGGATCGACAAGTACAATTTGTGGTTGAACCCTAAGAAGTGCATTTTTGGAGTCACCTCGGAAAAAACTGTTGGGACATGTAGTAAGCCAGGATAAAGTCAAGGCCATTAGGGAGATGCCGGTACCCCAAAAGGAAAAAGATGTCAGAAACTTCTTGGGAAAGTTAAAGTATATTAGCAGGTTCATCGCCAAACTCACTTTAATTTGTGAACTGATCTTTAAGTTACTTATTGTACATTAAATTCGCAAGTGCATAGTTTACCATTTAGTACTTAAGATATCGTTCCCTTGAGGAACATGTTAGGTTATTACTCACAATGACTTGATCTCAATCTTGTTTACAATGTTCACTAATTTGGGTAAAAGACTAAACTATTGGTATTATATTATGACTAAGTTATTTATTAATCCTACTTTAATTATGATCAAAGAAGACAAATATAAATAATTATTTGATTTAACAAATGTGAAACTTGATAAATATTCTCTTAGTCTGAAATTTATCTTTAATATGCAAGTCAAGTTGACATAAAGCTCTAAATCACTCTCTCGACATGAAATAGAATGCTTAAAACATGCAAGTATAATTTCTAACCCCTAACTCTCATTATAGAATTAGAGTATTATATTTATAGATTTTAAGAATATAGATCAATCTATAACAACTATCATAATCATCCTGGTCTCCCTAGCAAATGTTATAATAATGAATTTCTAATAGCTTTAAGTAAGAACATATCTCTCGAACTATACTCTCACTTATAAAGATCATGCAAATAATACTATTAAAGAATTCTGCAACTAATTAAAGATTACTTGTATTAATGAGAATAAACAAATATTAACATAATTGTTCAAGTTCCTAAAAACATCATTCAAGTAATTACAAAGAAGAAAAGAAATAATTGAAAGATAAATAAAAGTTGATCTCTAAATCTTTTACTCATTAAATGTTCTTCTTTTTCCTTGATCTTGTCTTCTCTTCAAAAGTTAACTACTAATTTTTTTTCCTTCTAAAAATTATGTCTCAAAAACTCTTAGAAAAATTGAAAACTAACTAACTCTTGATCTTCTATTCTTCATTGTCTTTATAGTTCTTTTGCAAAGCAATGTGACCTTTCAAGCACTCTTTTAGAGGTACACAACCCTTAATGAAAGGTCATGTCTTTTTGTAGCTTATTTGAAATTTGAATGCATAACCTCCATCTGTTGCACCTGCGACCTATGTCGCGCTTGCGATAGAACACATATCCTCTTGCTCTACTTCTTCCTTATGCTCTTCCTTTGCTTCTTCTTTCCCTTGCTAGGTTGCGCTTGCGATGGTTGTCGTTCCCGCGATAGTGCATTGACTTCCTTGCTTACTTTGCCTTCTTTCCCTAGTTCTTTCTCCATTTACTCCTATAATCACACAAAATAAATAAAACATAAAAGATACCAAATTTTAAACATAAATAACTAAAACTAAATATTATATTATAATTTTAGACACAAAACACTAACTAAATATGAACTATTTAAGCTCATATCAAGTCCCCCACACTTGAACCTTTACTTGTCCTCAAGCAAAAACTTAAAATGCAAAAGATAAAAATTTAAACACAAAAACAACATAACAAAACTAAAACACAACAACATGATAACATGGAACTTTATACCTTATAAATATTTGGTAACAAATGAAACAACTTCCATCTCACAAATCCACTAGTCTATGTCAACAATTTCCCAAGCAATATCATGGACCATCAAACTTTAATATCCATGTACACCTAACTAAAGAGTTATGAGAATGCCAAACACTAAAATATAGAAACTTTAAAAATCAAATTTCTTACAATAGGTATCAATTATTGCAAATGTCACATTTCCTAAAGTAACTCTCTTTCTAGGAAAACACTTTCCCTCACAACACTCAACTATTTATTAGGTTAGTGTTTCACTCCTTCCCTCAATATACCAATACATACCATAAGCTTGTGAATGAGTAAAAATCTCCACTGCTAGCACAATTGAATGCACAAAAATCAAAGGGTCTTAATAAAGGTCATAACTTGGCTTAGGTTAGGGTAGGAATAACTTTTGGTTAAGTAGCTTAAAATTGTGAAAAGAAAAGCACTCACCACATCATATGAGACTTCAAATTATAAAGCATAACATGATATATATATGAATTCTAAGTCTTAATTTTCTTTTTCTTTTTCATTTTCATTTTTTTTCTTTTCTTTTAATTTATTTTTTTTAATTTCTTCAACACTCTAGTTCCCTTTTATTCATGTCCACAACTTTCTTTCTTTTATAAAATATATTTTTTTAATAATTCCGAGGACATATATTTAGTAAGGTATCAAAAATAGTATCATGCATGTACACAAATCAAATTTTGCCTTAAATGACATAACAAAAACCAATCCTCCCACAAATAAGGTGCCTAAAGAAAAGTTAAGCATTCGAAAAGGAATTTAGGTTAAAAATGTGCTTTTTAAACAAGAAAATGACTAATGGGTCAACATTGGATACCTAAACTTAGAAAGGTGGTTTTTTAAGCAAGTTAAAATGGCTAATTCTAATGCCTTCATCATGTTTCATGCACAACTTATACTAAATGTAGTCTTGAAATTTACTCATAACAAGTTCTAGCGTGTAAAGATATAAAAGGGCTCTCTTACAAGGAAATATATCATCATTAGGCTCAAAAACTCACAAGTTAAGGAGTACTCTAAGTAATGCTTCATTAACACAACCAAAGATACCTATATAAAGAAAAACAACTTAAAAAGAACCTACATTAAATTGCTTGGCAAAAGCAAATACCCTTCATAGGTACACATACCATTCTAAAGTCTAATATCCAATAACATTCCTAAAAAATTCCATCAAATAGACCAATAAACGCAAAATGTAAGAAGTTTCATAAAACTATTCCCAAAGATTCTCAAATATAAAGGCTCCTCAAACACACATCACAAACTAAAACACAAAAACACAAAATCTTCCCCACACTTAAAAGACACAATATTCTCATTGTGTAAGAAAAATGCACAACTTAACACGAACGAGAAAAACAGGACAAACAAAAAGAAAAATAAAGAAAAAGTATAAAAAAATGAAATGGAGAAAGGAAAACTGCCCTAAAAAAGGTCCACTAGGGGAATCTGGTGGAGAAGGTATGAACTGAACATTCTGCTTGCGAAAAAAGGACATCAATTTGCGGTGCATAGACTTGTAACTGTGACTCAAATCCTTAAGGTGGGTCTCAATTCCATCCACCTTTACAGCCAAACTCTAGTTGGCAGCATCCATGGAATCCAAACGATTGAGGACCTGCTGCTAACCTGCAGAACTCCCCCCTACTGTAGCCCCAGAATCAGAATCCTCATTCTCTGAATCATCATCGGAGGAAGCGTCTTCAACTGGTGCTGGGGCCTTACCCTTTCCTCCAAGGACTTGACAATACATTCTTCATAAGATAAAAATTGTGGCGGCCAACCAATCTTCGAAATCAATTGCAATTTCTTCAAAAACATGAAATCAATTGTGATTTCTTCAAAAACACTACATCCAGCAATTGAATTCGCTCATCTTCCTCTGGTTCAAAACCATTTAACTAGCCTAAAAAACCCAAGATAATGCCCGTTACCATATGCCCCGTGCCAACTGTTTTATTCTTGGACATAGAAGCTGTGTATAAGCCATCGAAAATAAATGAAATGGAGCACGAGGTCATTTTAGCCTATAATAAGGACAACACAAAAAGATCCTTTGTTTGGACTTTGTTACTCTCAACTTGTCCAAACGAAGCATTACACAAAAATTTGTGAAAAAGCATGATAGCATTACTTTGAAATAACCTATTGCTGGAGTTTTTAGGTGAAAAACTACCTAGTGTTGAGGCACAAATACTTGCCCATCTAAAGGAAAACCAAACCAATCATACATCTCAGGAAAACCAAATGTATACTCAGTTCCCTCATGCCTAAACTTAAACTGGACTTTTCTATTGTCAACATAAGCTAATGTAACAAAAAATTCAATAGCCCACTCTCTCCTAACAGGCAATTGAATATGTGCAAATTGTTCCCATTTCAGGAATTTCAACAATTTTCCAATTTCTTGACTAACAGACAGTGCTTCTAATAAGTCAAAATATAAATGCAGCATACCAATAATTTCCTTTTTAGAAAAATATTCAAATTTCTTACCTTTTTCATCAGAAAAGAGAGCAAAGGGACACTTATACAACCTAGAAAGAACTGTAGAACCTGGACTTTGAGAGGATGTAGCAGCTTCCTTCTTAGTCCTTTTATCTGCCATCTTCTTCAAACGTACCATGGTAAATCAAAGAAAAGAAGTTATAGAAGAAGAAATTGCAGAGAAAACGTAAAAATTTTAAAGATTGATCTGAAATTAAGTAAAGAAGGTGAAGAGGTAGGTTTGAAATGGGAAAAGAGGGGTTTAAAATGTTTGAAATTTGCCCAGAATTTTCGACGTGAGCGCAATGGCTGTCGTGCGCGCGACAGAAGTTTTCATGTAAAAAATAAAAAAAACCCATAAAGGGAGCAACAAAAATTTTTCTTCAAAAAATAGAAAAAGACAGACTAATTAATCACACTCGCAATAGAAGCTTTAGTTGAAAAATAAGAGATTTTTTTTAAAACAAACTTTCCAATTTATAACTATGTAAAACATTAAAACAATTAAAACAAGAGTAATAATAATTCAAAACAAAATAATAAAAAAAAACATAAATAAAAAGAAAATTCATTTAGAAAGAAAACCAATCTCATCAATCAAACTAAGAGAAATACATGAAACCTCTCTACCATGGAAACTTCCTTCCAAATAAACTTTACACCTCTAGTCATTGGCTTTAAATAACTCTCCTTTATTATTTTTGAGCTCTAAGAATCCATGATAAAAAACTTGAGTCACATCAAATGGACCATTCCAATGAGATCTAAGTTTCCCGGAGAATAACTTTAACCTATAATTATGCAAAAGTACGTTATCCCCTAACTTAAAACTCTTATGACGTATATGTGCATCATGCCATTTCTTAGTTCTCTCTTTATATATACTTGCATTCTCATAAGAACTAAGACGTAACTCATCTAATTCACTTAATTGCAAAAGACGCTTAGAGCCAGCTTGTTTCAAATCAAAATTTAATGCTCTAATTGCCCAAAATGCCTTATGTTCCAATTCAACCAGCAAATGACAAGCCTTGCCAAATAATAACATATAAGGAGACATGCCAATAGGGGTTTTGAATGCTATAGATATGCCCATAGTGCATCATCTAACTTATATGCCCAATCTTTCCTTGAATTTGAAACAGTATTTTCAAGCATCCATTTTAATTCCCTATTAGACACTTATACTTGACCACTAGTTTGTGGGTGATAAGGTGTAGCTGCTCTATGATATACTCCATACTTATGCAATAACGAAGCAAAAGAATGGTTAATAAAATGCGTACCTCCATTACTTACAATGGCCGTTGGCACTCCAAATCTAGAGAATAACTTTTTCAAGAACTTAATTACTACTTTCGAGTCATTGGTTAGTGCTGCCACTGTCACACCCCACAAGTGGCTTATTTGGAAATTAGAATTTTAATTGGACAATTAAGGGCAATTGGGTATTTACACAAGAGGAAAGAGGATTTAATTGCATGGAAATAAAAGTATTTTAAATGGCAGAGTTTATTTTGGTGAGTAGAGTGTAATTTGTCAAGGATTAATTGGTGAAATGGATTAAGTAAGTTGTGTAGCTGTGCATGTGTGCCAAGTGGTGTGTGAGTGTGTGTACGTGGGTGAGGGAAAACAATGGTCTGAGTGTTTTAGTTTCTAGAAAAACAAAACACAGGAGGTTTCTCTCTTGCTCTCTCTTTCTCACGAACACCACTCTTCCTCTTTTGTGTTTTCTGTTCTTTCCCATTTGCATGTGTGTCCATCTGCTGTGAGTTAGGGTTTTGGTTGTGTTAAAAGCTTCAGAAGGTGAGTTTGGTTCTCCATATTCTCTGTTTAAGGATTGTTTATCACTGTTTCTTTGGATTGATTTTGGGTTTATTTGTGAGTTCATGTAATCTGTTGAAGAGAAGAGGAAAGATAAAGGAAAAAGGGAAAATTGAGGATTGAAAGTTCAGTGGACGTTTTTGATCTTCGATACAGGTTTGGGAGTGTGTCTGTCTTGCTCATTTTTGGATCCAGATTGTAGTTTTGTTGCTAATATAGTTATGTGTGTTGGAATATTGAAATACATGAGTTATGTAGTATTCGATATATGATTACAGTAGGAAAAGAACGATATAGTTTGCAAATGAGATGTTTATATATGTATATGAATGTGAAACTCTGGTTTGGGTCTCTTTCTGTTTACATTCTGTAATTATATGTTAGTATGAATAAAGTGAGTGAAATTGCTGTAAATGTGCTCAGAAGACTACAAGGTATGTGTTTGTATGATTTGTACATGAAAAATGGATTTAAACAATTGGGTTTTGGAAATTTGATTGCACTCTGTTTTGACGTTTTTTTGAGTTTTCTGGAAATTTTGAAGAGTGAATTTTGGAGAAGATGAAGATTTGTGAGAAGCAGGTCACGTGACGTGACTGGTGGTCACGCCGTGACCCCCTTCTCGGTTGAAAGTCACGAGGCGCGAAGCAGCTTTCACGCCGTGACTCCTCCTTCGCTGAAGGTCACGTCGCGTGAAGCGGCATCACGCCGTGACTCTCACCTTGTCCTGCGCGATTTTCTTCCTCTCCTCTCTCAGGCGTCACGTGACGTGACTGGTGGTCACGCCGGTGACTACCTTGCCCCGCCTGCTTTTGCCCTTGCTTTCTTGCCTTGCTCCTTTGCTTGGCTCGCGTGAAGACGGTGTCACGAGACGTGACTGAAGGTCACGACGTGACCGGCCTCTGCCTGCTGTCCTTCCCTGGCGCTCGCATGAAGCTGGAGTCACGACGTGACTTGAGGTCACGGCGTGACCAGCCTTACCTGCTGCCCTGTTTTCCAAAATGAGATTTTAACTTCTGACTTCAAGAATTTTGCACTACATGATAAATATTTGACTTAAAATCTGATTGTATTTTCATAATTGCATGAGATTGGGTTTTGAACACAGATTAATAATTAATATACATGATTTATATGTTTATAGTTTATTTAACAGGGACTTTTTCAATATGAGCTATTTGTTCTTATTACCTCCTTTAGTTAATATTTATAGTTACTTGTTTTAAATGTGATCTGTATACCTGTGTACATGGACTATAAATAGTATTATCTTCGATATTTATATTGATATTAGTGCTTGAATTGTTGAATTGAGTTTTAAGCCTGAATAGTCATTAGTAGTGGATAAGTAAGCGCTACTTAGGTCAGTGTGTGTGTGCAGCTGCTATATGATAAAATGATATAGCGGGTCCGTTTGGATCCTTGTTTTCGACCATGTTTGGTCTATATGAAAATAAAGCGAGACTTCGGTCTCTATATGGAAAATACATGTTTGAGACTCATGTCTCTATATGCTTGGGATACTGTGTTCAATCAGTATCCAAATGACCGTATCCACTTCTAGAGAGTATTTCAGACTAATCAGGTTACATGTTTATATGTGATGTATATGTTGAGATGTTTATTGACAAGATTAAAGGTATATGTTGTATATGAAATATAGTATAACTTTGTGTTTATATACCCTGAGTGTATATGTATTTGGAACGGTGAGAAATATGTAGATTTAATTTATAATTTAATAGTTAATTACTTGTAATGTATGTTTATGGTTGGGATGAGATTGTAGTGTTGTTGTAAATATTGTATATGCATTATTTTAGGCTAGTTAGGCTATGAGTTTAATTGTGTTGCATAAGATGAGATAAATTGTTAACATGATTACAAGTATATAATGCACATGAATTCTTACATAGCTTTAAATCGCACCTTGAATCTGTATACTTAGAATGATGAGAATTATGAATTGAACACTTGATTGCTGGTATTGTATATATATATTTATGCATGTCAAGTAAGGAGTTTTGGAGTTATGTTTATAGATGATATGATGCCTTGCCTTTGAATCATTAGCTTAATATTGTATATGTATATTGTATGTTTGTTTTGTTTCTCCCCACTAAGCGTTATCGCTTAGCACGGGCTCTTTTCCCGTGCAGGTGGCGAGTGCAGTTCAGAGTCGGATATCTGCAGGTCGGCCACTAGGAGTCTGTTTGATTGAAGTTATTTTGAAGTCTTCCGCTGTAACTATTTTTGTATATGTAATTTCATACGAGCCTCTTTTTGTAAAACGACAGTGATATGTATATGTATATGTTAAAGGTTTTTCTATAAACGATATCGATACATGTTATATGTAACCAGGATTTTAATATTAAATGATTTAAAGTTTCTTTAAATCTCATTTGGTTTCCTTTTATTTATTTATACATGTGTAAATGTATATGTTTATATGTGTTTGCCCGCGTGGCACTCCGGTATCCTTCCAACGGGGATGGCGGGGTGTTACAGCCACTGCTTCCACCCATTTTGAAACATAATCCACCCCTACCAAGATGCAATTCTGGCCATATGAAGTAGGAAAGGGACCCATTAAGTCAATGCCCCACATGTCGAATACCTCCACTTCCAAAATATTAGATAGTGGCATCTCATCACTCCTTCCAATGTTTCCAACCCTTTGGCATCAATCACAGCGAACAACAAATGATTTTGCATCTAGAAATAATGTTGGCCAATAGAAACCACATTCGAGCACACGAGCTACTGTCTTAGTGCTTCCATTATGACCTAAATACAAAGCCGAATGACAATGGGTTAAAATACTAACATATTCCTCCTCATTTACATAGCGTCGAATGAATCCATCACCAAAAAATTTGAACAAGAATGGCTCATCCCAAATGTAATGCTGAACATCCGAAAAGAACTTCTTTCTCTGTTGATAAGTCATATCATGTGGCAAAACTCCTGCAACAACAAAGTTAGCAAAATCAGCATACCAAGGAGTACTCAAATGCTTTACCAACATCAAAGTTTCATCCGGAAAAACATCATTGATTTCGTCAGAATCCCCTATAGGCCCTTGATCATTTTCCAACAGTGACAAATGATCAACCACTAAATTCTCAGATCCTTTTTTATCTCGTATTTCAATATCAAACTCTTGTAATAAAAGGACCCATCGAATGAGTCTAGGCTTTACATCTTTCTTTGCAAATAAGTATCTAAGAGCTTCATGGTCAATATATACAATAACTTGTGGCCCTAATAAATAAGAACGAAATTTATCACATGCAAATACGACAATAAGCATCTCTTTTTCTGTATTAGTGTAATTCAATTGAGGACCCGTCAATGTGTGTCTAGCATAGTATATAACATGCAAATGTTTTTCTCTATGTTAACCTAAAACACAACCAATAGCTAGGTCACTCGCATCACACATGATCGCAAAAGGAATACTCCAATCAGGTGAAGTAATAATAGGAGCACTCATAAGAGCCTTTTTCAAACTCTCAAAGGCCTCTACACATTCAGTAGAAAAATTGAAAGGCACATCATTCACTAAAAGATTAGTTAAAGGTTTAGCAATTAAAGAAACACCTTTAATAAATCTTCTATAAAAACCTGCATGTCCTAAGAATGACCTAACACCTTTAATTGTAGAGGGTGGATGTAATTTCTCAATCAATTCAGTCTTGGCCCTATCTACTTTAATGCCTTTTTTTAGAAATTTTATTTCCCAATACTATGCCTTCTTCAACCATGAAATGAAACTTCTCCCAATTAAGTACTAAATTGGACTCCTCACATCTAGACAAAACTCTATCTAAGTTATGCAAACATAACTTAAACGAGTCACCATACACAGAAAAATCATCCATGAATATTTCCATGATTTCCTCTATCATATTGATAAGTTACAATTATATTAATATTTTAGATTATTTCTTGGCATAATTATGTGTTTTATTTATTTATTTATTTTTAATCTTAATTAGTTAGTTTTTGTCATTTTATTAGTTTATAATGTTTTTATAATTTTTAATAAATTTTGGGATGTTTTTAGGCATTTTATTTTAATCCGGAGCTAAATTGGAGGTTCGGGTTGATTTTAGGAGCAATTGGTGAAGGAAGAGCAAAACTGCCAGAAAGCACAGCTATGTTTTTTCAAAAACACAGCTGTGCTATCCAGTCCCGTGCTAGCGAGCATCACCAAAGGCACAGTTGTGTTATCGCACAAAACACAGCTGTGTTACGCAGCAAGTCGCGCTCGCGCGAAGAAGGCAGTAACGCGTACGATCACGCCAAAAGCACAGCTGTGTTTTCGCAAAATGCATAGCTGTGTTGCACCGTTTCCACCAAATTTGCACACGCAACACAACTACACAACCCGTTCAAAAACACAGCTGTGCTTCATAAAGCACAGCTGTGCTCTTCGTCAGACCTTAAAAAGAAAAAATGCCGCTTCATCTAGGAGTTAGACTTAGGTTTTAATTTTAGTTCCAGTAGCAGCCTTTTATATTTGTTTTAGGTTTTAATTTCCATTGGAAATACTGTTTTAGCTTAGATTTAATTTTAAATTTCAATTTTGTTCTTAAATTACTTAGATTAATTTAGTAAAAATTTATATTTTTTGGGATTCAAGGAATTCCAAGGTTAAAGAACAAAAGCTTCAAGATCTATTTTCTCTCTCATCAAGGGTGTATTCTAAACTTTAATTTTTCATATTTTATGTTTATATTCTTGATGTTAGAGTAATTATTCATGCTTAGGAGTTCTTGAATCATACTTTGTATTTGGATTAATGGATTTAATTAATATTTTCATGATTTCTTTTATTTCTCTTGTTATATTTTTTGCATTTATGATGATTATTGGGTTTGATTTTGATTTAATTTGGAATGATGATTGGTTTCAAATCTGATTATTGTTGTTATTTGTATATGCTCTGTTCTTATATTTCTGCATTTATCGGTTTTGCTAGCTCCAGAATGGGATGCTTGATTTATAGATGTTAGATTTAGAAAGTTTAGAAATGTGAGGAATAGATGGGTATTGGATTAATTGGCTCCGAAATGGGAATTTAATTCATATCTAGGACTTTAGACCCGTGCTTATGCTAATCATGAGGCTTGCTCTGGAATGGGACGCTTTGTGATTAGAATAGCTTGCTCCGAAATGGGACGCTTGGGCTTAGTTGGGTTGTCCAGAATTTCATGTTTATATTGGTTACCAATTTTCAATTACATTTATGAGGATAGAATTTCCTAAGCATTTAAATTCATCATTAAGTAATTTCTTGATGAACAATTTTATATTTAATCGTTAATTTATAATTTTATTTTCTTGCTTAGCTTAGAATTTTCCACCAAACAAATTGGAGATATCTCAAATTCACTCAACCATAAATATTTAACATGACAAACATTTTTCCCTTGGGTTCGATATTTGCGGGTCTTTAATTATACTCGATATATTACTTGTCGATTCAGTACACTTGCTGAACACCGATTAAGTTTTTGGCGCCATTGCCGGGGACAAACGGTGTTGGTTGTTTCATATCTTTAGTTGAGTTAGTTTGAGATTTTTATTTTTTTTTTGTTTTAATTTGGTGTTTATCTTTGTAGGAAAATTTTGAGGTATTTTCAAAATAATGCAAGATAGTGTTCAGGACTATGAGTTGGCCTTTTTGTGAGCTGAAATGAATGATTTGATGAGGCAAATTCAAGAGTTACGACAATTGCGTACACCTTCACCAGTCACCTATTCACTGTCCTTTGAAGATCCTTACTCTCCATGGGAATCACAAGAGTCTTACTTTGCCCAAATCAAACGTCTTCTAGACTACATATATTGCAGAGAGAAGCAATTTCATGCGAAAAAGGGGGAGTGGCAGGCTACAATCAACTATCAAGAGCAGAGGATCAAAACTCAAGAGAATCTATTGAGAAGTCAAGTATTGGGGATCTAAAATTTGGAATCCAAGTTGGATCTTTTAATTGTCTCTTCGGGTGATCAAAGAGATGGTGGTGAATTAGTCATGCACCAATAAATTCTATAAAGAATTTTTAAATTTTTGAGGATGAGTTGCATGAAGAAAAAAAGGAGCCAATCATTTTTGAAGACAAATCTTGTGTTTGTTTGGAAACTGATGTTAATTTTTATGTGTAGGATATTGCACCAAAGGAGCAAGAGTTATGCGATTCTCAAATGAAAGCATTGGATTCAGTTTATTTAAAGGATTTATTTAGGCTGGAAGAGCCGGTGGAGTTTGTTTACAGTGAACCCAAGGTGGAGTCATACTTCATCAAAGACATGGAATTTCCCACCTTGGTGGCTTTCGATGATTTTCTCTTACTGATGGGAGAAAATGAGGAGCAAAAACCGAAAAGACCATTATTTGGTTCACAAGTTTGTCCACCCGAGAGTAACATGAGTCGAGTTGGGACTCAATAAACCAGAACTTTTTCTGTCATTTATCTGTGTTCTTGTGTTTTATGTTTTAATTTTTAGTTGTCTATTTTTTTGAATCTTTGTATTAATATATATATATATATATATATATAAAATAATTTTCCTTGGATTTTTGGTGTGTTAGAATGTTAAATTGTTGTTTTAATGTTTAATTTGTTGGTTTTTAATTTTTGGTTTTTAATTGGTTTTGATTTGTTTTATTGTTTTCGAATTTAACAGGGAGAATAACTTGGGAATTCAAAAAAAATTTTTGCAGAAAAAAATTGTAAGTGGAGCAGTGAAACAGTAGCATTTTACAGGTATCTCACGATGACAATTAAATTTATTGTCACCGTGACATATATTTTATCAGGGCAGTAGCGTTAGGTCAAACGCGAAAACACACCTGTGCTTTAAAAAGCACAGCTGTGCTTTCATTTAAAAAGTGCCAATACATAGCGCTGTGTAAAACACAACTGTGCTTCTTTCAAAAGCACAACTGTGCTTTTCACCCAGGCCCTTTAAAACACGCTGTGTTCTTTTCTTGCTGCTCTTTTCTATTTTCTTCTCACCTATTCCCCCCTGTTTTTCAATTTTAAAATTTTCTCTTTATCTTCTCTTTGATTGTCACTGACAACCCAAGCTCATTTCAGGTAATTTTCATTTTATGTATCTTTATAGAGCTTAAATGGAATTCTTTTCATCTTATTTTTGCATTTCTCCTCTTTTATGTTGATACTGATTTCTCTCAAAATTTCTGCAAAAATTGCAGATTTTAGGGGTTAAGAATTAAGATCTCTCTCCCATTATTTCCCTTCTAAAATTTTTAAGTCAATTAGCTAATTTCTACAGATTCCAGGTACGCATTATTCCCACTCTGTTCATTCAATTATTTTTCGTTCTTTTACTGATTCAACTGTGCACTGAACTTCAATTAAGAAATTATGTTGTTTTTGACATTGTTAATTGAGATGTGTTTCTTCTCTTATTAATGGGTGTGTAGGATGAGAAAGTTGTGCTAAAAAATTTTAGTTTATAATCTTGCTCACCAGGTGCTTGATGAAATGCCTAATTGAGAAATTCATGTCAATTTTGGGAATTATAACGTGAAAATGCAACATATTTGTTAATTTATTCTTCCCAACTCTGTTAACATGATATGTTGAGGTAATGTTCATATTTAGTTGGCATGAATCAGGTTGCTGGAACATGCAAATAGGTCACTATTGGCATGCTCACTGCTGATTTGGAACTTTCAATGACTGGAATTTATCTGAACATATTATACACTGATAAATCATATTTTGAGCCTAATTTCATATATGTGTTTGTGCTTAATTGCTCTTTTAGCAGTGTTAAGTTGATGGGTACCATTAGAATTGAATTTGAACTTAATGATCATTATATTAGATGGGATATATTCTTGCGTTCTATCTTGAAAAGTAGCTCGCTGAATTGGGATTTTGAGCTTCAGAATTCTGAATTGAATTGTTGTGATATAATTGAGGCATTAAGTATAATGTGAATATGGAAAGAAAATTTTGCAAGTTAAATTCAAATTGCTTGAGATTGTGCTTGGCATTATTTTGTTTTAGAAGTATTTGCTGTTGCTTTAGTTTTTAATTTAGATGCAATTGATAATTGTGCTTGATTGTATTGAGACAAATGCATGTTTGCTAGCTCCCGAATTGATGGGATTAGGATGAGTTGCAATGGACGCCAAATTTTCAAACTTTTTTATTTACATGCAACTTTGAATTTATCCTACATATTTTTGCTACGAATAAAGCATTGATTAAGCAAACTTTGCATTTCTCTTTCTTATTTTCCATTAAATTGCATTTATATTATTTTTTGGCATATACACTTTAGGGATTAATTACTTGTGCTTATTTTTATTCTTCACCTTGTGCTTGTTATTTTTAATTTCTTTAAATTCTAATTTGTGCAATCTTCCAATTTTGACTATGTTTGTGCATTGATTTTGTACTTCAATTGTTTATACTTATGCCTTATGCTTAATTTTCCATATTTTGCATCTTCATTAGCTAGAAAATTTTATCTATTTTGCACATTTCTGTTTTGAAGTTGTGGTGAGTTTTGTTATTATTCTTTCAATCTAGCCATATTTGTGGTTTGCATTTAATGAAATTAAGAATGTTTTGGATATAGTTTATACTTTCTTTTCAGGAACCATGGTTCGAAATAGAGAGGAGCAACCATCAGCGCCCATTTCGCCTCCTGATTGGTTGACTCTGGCACAATGCACGTTGTTCAACACACTGGCTGCCAAAATTATTATTTCTAGCAGGTTCATGACTATGAAGACACTCATAGAACTAGGAATTCAAGAGAGAGTATTATCTTTACTAAGGAATATTGGATGGGAGGAGTTCTTTTCTCTGAATAGTCCAACTCATCCTACGATAACATTGGAGTTTCTTAGTACTTTTAAGTACTCTCCAAGGTTATCTAAGGATGATGTGAATACTATTCAGTTTAGAGTGAACAATACTCCTTATTTTCTGTCAATTTTAGACCTAGCTAGATACTTGAGACTGCCAGTGGATGGAGAGGTACACATTGTGGGTGATTCAGGTGCACATATTGGGCTATCATCAGGAAGCCCAATACGCACTTCAATGTGAGCAACACCAAGTCAATGAAGCTTCGCTCTCCTGTCTATCAGTACTTGCATAAAGTGATGACCTCCTCAGTGTTCATGCGACCAGGGTGTCCTAGCAATGTGACCACACCGGACCTATTTTTTCTTTATGCTATGGAGACTAGCATTTGAGTTAACACTGTACCTTAGTTGTGTAAGCAACTGAAGAGAGCTACAACTACTTCAGGGAAGAGGATCGGGATTGGTGGATTGATCACTTTGATTATGAGAGCCTTACATCTGCCTACTCCTGACATGGGATGACCTTTGAGGTCATCATACTTACTTGACGAGGAGGTAGTGCTTAGGTGTAGGATTGCTATAGAGGATCCTTCTTCCAATTTCGGATATAGATTGAGGAGAACGGAGGAGATAAATGCCCATGACTCTGGTGATGATAGAGAGGGCGATTCTAATGATGGTGCCCACCAACCAGTTGATCACGATATTGATGCTCCACCTCCGCCACAGAGAGCGACAGCCACTACTTCCAGTAGGAGGGTGAGGCAGAGGAGTGACATTCCATTCTCCCCTCCAGATATGAGCCGCTATGCTTAGGGGCATGATGATCCATCTTCTTCCACAGCCCCTCCACCCTCAGCTCCATATTTAGATGCTTCGGTGGTCCAGACTTTGATATTAGAGATGCGGTCTATGACTGCTACGATGACATGGTTTGAGACTTCAGTTAGCATGCTTCATGATTCTTTTAATGAGTCGAGGAGGGGCAGGCAGTCTTCCAGGAGAGGGTTTGGGAGAGACTGGATGACTTGAGCAGAGGATTGGCAGAGGTTAGGGCAGCTACCTCTCAGAGTGACCAGTTGATCTCTGGCATGGACCTATCAGTGCAGCGAGCTTGGGAGCGATTGTCTTCCATAGAGACTCAGATGGAGCAGGTGCGCAGAGATATGGTCCTCGGAGCTGAGCGGAGAGACGCATTCTTAGGAGCATTTCAGCAGAGGATTATTACACAGTTGGACAGGTTGAGCAGTGTTTCCACTGTATTTTTCCCACATTTGAGACGACCACCATAGTGATATATTGTATATCTTTTAGGAAGTGATTCTTTCATAACAGATTTTATAATCTATTTATTTTGTAGTTAATGAAATTGATGTAGTCAGGCATAATATTATTTTTATTTGCTTTATTATATTTTGAAATTGTGTGGCTGAGCCAATGCCGTGTGATAGGATAGATGTTAGTGGTTATGCCCTAGGCCAAACATTTGGACCTTGATGTAATCATTACATTTACAATTATATAATGGTTTTCTTCACATTAATATTATTGGCATGTTACATTATTGTAATGTTTATGAATAACAATGTTATTCATGTTGTCCCTAGTCATTTATCACTAAAGGGCATAAAGATAAATTAAGACTAGTATAGATTTGCATTGATAATCATGGGATGATTATATATGTTGATATAAATCAAATCTATAGGTACTTGCTAGAGAACAAAGTACTGGATAGACCCACTGTAAGATCACTTCATGGGATAGTGTCATAAGTGTTCTTATAATAGATATGTTATTGAATCCTATGACCTGAGGTTATCATGGTTTCCTATATAAGGAACATTATGTTTTGACGTAATCAAACGTTATCTTTAATCGGATAATTATAAAGGTTATGATTGGACATAATGAGATTTATGCAGAGGAAAATGAATAATCAAGATGGAATTTCCCTCTCTTATGAGAGAGATATCTATTGGGCCCCTCGATAAGTAGGACTGTAAAATGCATGGCCGTGCTCAAATAAATTGATAGTGTGATCAATGTCATTTGAATTTATCAGTCTACTTAGTGATCAAGAAATTATATGTTTGAACAATTTAAGTTTGACATGGACCATGACTTATGTTCAAACAAGATATCGTGTGACAAAAGGATAATAACATGTTCTGTTGTCAGGTTAAAATCAGACTAACGATATTTATATTATTTGGGTAGTCATAATGTCTTGCTAGAGACCAATTATGACTTGTGGGCTTATTATGGGATTAGGCCCACTACCAACATAATATAAACCCATTGGGTCACACACCAAGATCAAATGAACAGAATGGATTTTATTAGGTTATTTCGGAATAAAATATAAATATAGGTATTTATATTTAATTTCGAAATTACATATTTATATATATATATATATATATATGTACATATGTATATATCTCTTATTTTGAATATGAGATAATAGTATGTATTAATATAATATTTTTTTATTATTTTGAATAAGAAATAAATAAATAAATAAATATATATATATATATATAAGGTAAATATCTCTTATTTTTAATTAAGAGATAATATCCTTATTTATCTTTTTCTAAGAGAAAAAGGATTTGAAATATATATACAGATATATATGAGATATAGGTTAAAAAAAAAGTGATTAACCCTTATCAAACTTCAATCACGTTTTTCCAAGGAATAAGAGATTGAGAGTGGCTGCATATTTTTCTTAAGAGAGAAAAGAGACCTAGCCACCATTTTTTTGAGAAAGAAAGAAAAGAAAAATCCATTCGCACCCAAGGGAGCTAGCACCCCTGCGAGTTCTGTTCATTTTGTTCGTGCGTGTGGATACCGGTAGAGGGTGTTCGTGACCAAAGCAGCACCTATAGTCCGAGATAAGGAGTTATTTTCGTTCTAAAGGTTAGTAAATCTTTATCTCTTTCTTTTTTAATCAATTGAATATACATGGATCCTGTTTCGGGTTTCGATTTTATTCCGCTGCGTTTAATTTGAATTATTCCGATGAAACCCAACAGTGGTATCAGAGCCACTTGTATATTTGATTGATTCAAACTTATATGTATGTGATATGTATATATTTGGTTCTGTTGGAATGTATGTTGATACACTGGTTTTGATTACTGTTTTCATTGTTAAAAACGTAATCTTGTTTTCTAAGGGCTACGAATTCAATTATGTGTTAATTGATTATGTTAATGCGATTAACTTGTGGTATTAACGTGTTTAATACGAAATTTTCAATGATCCTATTCTGTGCCTGTTAAACGATTTCTGATTTGATCAAAAATCGTTTAATTTTACGACAGAGAATAGGGTTTACAGAAGACAGCTTAATGAAATTGTTCATGAGCACGAGTCGGACATTAGAGCACGAGTCATGCTCATGTGTCCGACTCGTGCTCACATAAGGGATTCTTGCAATCCGCCTTCCGACTTGTGCTCATGAGCATGACTCATGCTGTCTTGCTCAAGCACGACTAATGTAGTCGTGCTCCCGTGTGGCTGTATTGGCGTGCTTGTAAGCACGACTCTTGCTCATGAGCACGACTCGTGCAGCTATTTACGTAGCCTCTTTTAAATGATTATTGGACAATTATTTATTGGTGGTATTCTGTATATATTAAATTATTTAACATGATTAAACAATGGCTGATATGATCAACAGAATTGTTTTCTCATACATACAGAATAGGGTTTCTTGGAGTCGCCACCCAATAGAACATTGGGAAAGGTCGTCTAGCCTCAGTGACCCTAAGACGGCACATATATATCCATTTTGGGCAGACCAGAGATATCTTGGAGGCTTCATCCCAATAGAACATTGGAATGATCCTCTAATCCCGTAGAGCCTAGGATTATTCGAGTTGGGCCTTTTGGTGGGCAACAAGAGATATTTTGGAGGCCCCATCCCAATGAAACATTGAGATGGTCCTCTAACCTCGTTGAGCCTAAGATCAGAGTGGGTTCGGGACTTCTCATTTATTCATACCTTGGTTAGGTTTATAATTGAGCTTCGAATTTAGAGTTTCATCCCATTTCTCATTCATTTTAATGCAGTTTAATTAAGGCGCAGGTTGTCCACTCAAGGAAATAAATAAAAACGTAAATAAAATAAAGTATATGTAAATACATTACAATAAAACTAGGGGCGGAATACAACCCCCACTGTAAATAAAATACAAATCATACATAAATCGGGATGTTCATTAATGATGAGGACATTGGTCCTCGCATGCGTGTTTATCATAAAACAATTTTGATATGACAATTTTTATTTTGGATGGAGAAAATTGAGACATTGGTCCCATTTTTATTAGGAAAAGTGCCAAGTTAATTAATAAAAATGTTTTAGTGATTTTCTTTCTAGCATGCCTAAATAAACAATTTTATCAGAAAATTACATGGCAAAACAAATGAAAAAAAAGCCAAATAAATAAAATGTTACAAATAAAACAATTAAATATTTAACCCAAGCGAGTCTTTTGGATCTCCTCGTGTGCTCGCAAAAATGCCCAAGAGGGAAAATAAGATGTGAAATAAACACAAATACAATAATATTAGTAATTGAATCAATTAAGTATAATAAATGGTAAAATAAGGTGACAACAAAATGACAAATGAATTAACATGTTAACAATTTAAAATAAATGAGAAAAAATGTGTTATGAATGACAAATGGATTAAAAGATGTAATTGAAATAAAATATAACATGTTAATGAATCAACATATAAAAATATTAACATGATAATATTCATAATGAAAAATGAAAATAAATAAATAAATGAATAAACGATGAATATATAAAATAACAATGAAAGGAATAATAAAAAAAATAAATAAAAGAATGATGAAAACGATTAAATGAATAACATGATTAATTACTATTATCACCATTAACATAAACCATTTACATGGCAAAAATATTAATCAAAATGAATTAATTAATTACATGTTGAAAATAATGAGGAATTGAAGCAAAATAAATTAATTACATGAACAAAAATAATATATAAACATATTAAATAAGACAAATATAAAAACAATAGAATAAATGAATGAATGAAAATAATAAAATATACATGTTAATCCATAAAAGATTAAGCCCAGAATGTTTACTTTCATAATTTTAGATTCGATGAAGGTAAAAATGATGATTGACTTCCTTATTTGGGATGTGCAAGATTAGAGTTGAATATGATAAAAATGTTGAAATTTTATTCCAAAAAAAAAGGCTTGAAAAAAATGAAGAAAGAAAATCGACAATTCTTTAAGAACAAATAATTAATTTCTTTGCCTAAAAAATGATTTTTATTGATTAAAACAATGAAAAATAATCTCAAGAACAAACAATTATTTTGTTTGTCTCAAGAAAAAAATCATTTATAAAAAAACTTATTTTTTAGAAAATCAAATGAAAAATTAAATTTTAAGAACAAAACAATTATTTTGTTTATCTCAAAATTAACTTTTCATAAAAAAAGGTGATTCAAATAAAAATCATTGAAAAAATTAGAAGACAAAACAATGAAAATTAAATTTTTAAAGAACAAATAATCACTTTATTTGTCTCAAAAATTAATTTTTCATTAACAAAATTCCATCTAAAATATATTTAGAAGAAATTTTATTGGAAAAAGATGAAGAGTTAAACTATTTTCTCTTTGTTTTCGGGGAAAATCTGAAAATGTAGAGAGAATTTGAGAGGAACAAGAAGAGAAAACCTAAAAAAACCCTAAAAGAAATTCCCCCTAATTAGTTCCCCCCCCCCCCCCCCCCCCCCCTTTTTTTTTATCTCAAGAAAATATTAAAAACCCCCCCTAATTAATGGAAAAAAACTTAATTAAATCAGATATGAATTATTTTAAATTTAAAAAATCCTTTAAAAACCCAAAAAATGGGATAAAAATCAAATTTCGTGGAAAAAAAAAGGAAAAAATCAATTTTGGGGCGAAAATGGCCATTTGCGGCGAAACAGGGGTGACCGACGTCCATCGGCGCACCCAGCGCACGGGATGGGCTGCGCGCCGCTCAGCAGCGTGCGGACGCGCGCTGCGCGAGCGATGCGCTGCTGCGTGTCGACACTCGCGGAAATTTTTTTTTTTTAATTTTTTAATTTTTAAATTTAACTAAAAAATAGTATAATTTCTAAACCCCATTTTTCAAATCTATTTTTCAAAATATTTTTTATTATTTTTTATTTTTTCATTCTAAAATGCAAATTTGACAAAGAAATCACCACTTTCAACTTTTTTGCCTGTAACAAGGCATCTTATCATTATCGGATAACTCTAATCTGAGCTGCCTCAGGACCCGGTGTCTACAGGTATTGGATTAATTGGCTCCGAAATGGGAATTTAATTCATACCTAGGACTTTAGACCCGTGCTTATGCTAATTATGAGGCCTGCTCCGGAATGGAACGCTTTGTGATTAGAATAGCTTGCTCCGGAATGGGACGCTTGGGCTTAGTTGGGTTGTCCAGAATTTCATGTTTATATTGGTTACCAATTTTCAATTATATTTATGAGGATAGAATTTCCTAAGCATTTAAATTCATCATTGAGTAAGTTCTTGATGAACAATTTTATATTTAATCTTTAATTTATAATTTTATTTTCTTGCTTAGCTTAGAATTTTTCACCAAAGAAATTGGAGATATCTCAAATTCACTCAACCATAAATATTTAACATGACAAACCTTTTTTCCTTGGGTTCGATATTCGCGGGTCTTTAATTATACTCACTATATTACTTGTCGATTCAGTACATTGCTGAACACCGATCACATATTACCAAAAATTACAGTCATTCACCTTTGAAAAGTAGCTGGTGCATTACACAACCCAAAAGGCATCCTTCTATACACAAATGTTCTATAAGGACAAGTAAATGTTATTTTCTCTTGATCACTAGGGTGAATAAAAATTTGAAAATAACCAGAAAACCATCAAGAAAACAATAATGAGAATGACCAACAATGCGTTCTATCATTTGATCAATAAATGGTAAAGGAAAATGATCATTTCTAGTTACTGTATTTAGCTTTCTATAATCAATACAAACCTTCCAACCAGTAGTGGCTCGAGTAGGTATTAATTCACCATTCTCATTTTTGACTACAGTTATGCCCCCTTTCTTGAATTGGACTCACCCAAGCACTCTCTGAAATTAGATAAATTATGTGTAGACACCGGATCCTTAGTCAGCCCAGATCAGAATTACCCAATGATGATTTCCTTGTCAAATTTGCATTTTAGAATAAAAAATAAAAAAAATAATAAAAAATGTATTAAAAATTAAATTTGAAAAATGGAGTTTGAAAATTATAGTGTTATAGTCAAAATTGTTATTTAAAACGAAAAAGGTTTCGGCATTTTTCGCAGCCATCGCGCGCGGATCGGCCATCGCGCTGCACGCTGGCGCGTCATTCACCCATGCACAAGCGACGCTCGAGGCGCCGTTCCGCGCGCCTGACACCCGTCGCGCGCACCGACGGGCGTCGGTCGCCCTAGGTTTGCTGCAAATGCGTTTTTGTCCCTTTTTTTGGATTTTCTTTATTTTTTTTTTTACTTTTTACCATTTTTTTGGGTTTTTTTTAATGTTTTTTTCCTTTTTTAAACCCAAATTTAGGGGAATTTAATAAAAATTCAATTTTCTTCCTTAATTAATTAGGTTTTCTATTTTTATCCATATAGATAAAAAATTATGGGAAGAAAAAGGGGTGATTTGTTTTGGGCATTTTTTCTTTTATTTTTCTTGAGTTTTGCAATCTTTTTTTTCTTCTTTTACTTCAATAAATTTTTTCCTAAACATTTTACATTGAATTTTATTGAAAAATAATTGATTTTGAAACAAAGAGAGTGATTCTTTGTTCTTGAAATCCAATTTTTTCTTTGATTTTGTAAAAATAAGATTTTTCCAATTATTTTTTTTAAGTTTTTAGATTATTTATTTTTCTAATATTTTTTGAATCAAAGCAAGAAATCAATCATCTTCTCTCATTCTATCAAGTTCGAAATCTGAGGGTAAACATTCTAGTGTCGATTTTTATTATTTTCTTTTATTCGATTTTTTGTTCATATTTAATTAACAATCATATAGATCTTTTGATTTATCTTTTATTTATTTATTTTATGTTATTCTAGATATAGATTTGATTTTTTTAATCTTTTTCTTTGTTACTTTTTTTATTTATCTGATTAATCATTTTCTTTTGTTTATTATTATTATTATTATTATTATTATTATTATTATTATTATTATTATTATTATTATTATTATTATTATTATCTTCTTTATTATTATTATTATTATTATTATTATTATTATTATTATTATTATTATTATTCATTTTTTATTTGTTTTAATTTATTATTTATTATTTCATGAATTTAATGGATTTTCTTTATTTAATTTCTAACATTAATTTTATTTGTGTTTATTTGTGGTTTCTAATCTTTGTTTCTTTCCTTGTTTGAGCACCCATGTGAATGAAAAAGGAGATCCGGGGATTTTGGTTGATTTACTATTTTTTGTGTTATTTGTATTATTTTTCCTTATTTGTCTTTTTAATTTATTTATCTTGTAATTAATAATAAAATAATTTATTTTATTCACGTTTAATTAAAAATTACAAAAATATTTATATTAATAAAATTGAGATTTTTTCTAATAAAATAGGACCAATGTCCTAGTTTTTCCATCCAAATAAAATTGTCACTTTAAAATCTTTCTTTCTAAACATGCATGCAAGGACCAATGTCCTCAAATTTAATGAATATCCCGTTTTATTTATGATTCGCATTTACTTTACATTGGGCGTTGTATTCCGCTCCTAGTTTTATTATAATTTATTGTATTTTTATTTACCTTTTTTTTTATCTTGTCTTTATTTACCGCTTCTATTACATGATTGATATGCGCTCTAATTATTGCATTTAAATCAATGAGAAAAGGGATGAAATCTTAAATTCAAAACTCAATTATAATTTAACCAAGGTATGAATAAATGAGAAGTCTCGAACTCTCTTTGGTCTTAGGCTCAACGAGGTTAGAGGACCATCTCAATGTTCTATTGGGGTGGGTCTCCAAAATATCTCTTGTTGCCCAAAGTAGGCCCAATTTGCATTGTCTTAGGCTTCACGAGATTAGACGATTCTTCCAGTGTTCTATTGGAAAGAGGTGTCCAAAATATCTCTGGTTGCCCAAAATAGACACACATGTGCTGTCTTAGGCTCAGTGAGGCTAGACGACCTTTCCCAATGTTTTATTAGGCGGTGACTCCAAAATACCTCCTTGTTGCCCAAAATAGACGCCCTTGTAATTTCTTACAAGTTATAAGAACCTTTCTCGAATACCCTAAAAGCGGGTTTTTGGGGACTCCCGGGGTTCGGCGCGCGTCACATTATGCCAGCATTAAGTAATTTTATTACTTTTTTTAACTACTTCTTTTATGTTGGGGTTAAGTCTCCTTTGCCTATCTGCCAAGGGTTGATGCCCTTCTTCCATGTGAATTTTATGCATTACTATATTAGGACTAATTCCCTGCAAATCAGAAATTTGCCATCCTATACTTTTAATTCTCTTTTTAATAACTTGTGAAAGTAAATTTTCTTACTTCAAAGTAAGCTTGCTAGAAATGGTAATTGGCGAAGTGTGATTAGTACCAAGAAATGCACACCTTAAACGGCTTGGTAAATCTTTCAACTCAACAACCGGAGAACTTACAATGGATGGTGGAAGTGGCCCCGCACTTATAGCGCCCTAATACCCCCTGGAAGGATATCGGAGTCACTACGCACGCAACACATACAAACTACGCATACAACTCACATTAAAACACTAGTAATATCATATAAGCGGAATATCATTAATAGACGGAATAATACATGCATAAACTAACTTAAGTTACCATAATACAAAATATCATTATCTTATATATATTACTTTAACATTCTCTTCTACAATTCTACACTTATCATATACAAAATTCTCTTTACATGACACTATATTATCCATTACAAAAAGAATCTTATACAAAAGACACATCAAGCTCCAACTCCTAGTGGCCAGTAGATGCACAACTCTCTACACCAATCCTGCATACTTACACAGGAAAATGCCCGTATTGAGTGAAGGCTCAGTGGGGATACACAAAAGAAAATAGACTTCTAACGAAGTCACATACATCAAACAATAATAAGCATATCCACAGTAATCATGCTTATCACATTATTACATTCCTAAGGAAGTAATTTAAAACAAACATATTAGTAACATAACATTATCATTTGCATTTTTTCATCATGCATACAATCCCAAGATTCTTTAGCAAACATCATCTACGATAAGTGATAACCTATCGCTACTCTTATTATGTAAATATGCACATGTTAACAAACCTTAGACATTTATCATATACAGCTGGTAATAACATGTCACTACATTACATGTACTCTTATATACATATATACACATCATTGCACTTTATATACATTCTTAACACACAATAGAATAGCATAGTATAGCATGAATTCACATCGATGGTGGATACGGGTACTCTAGATACTGATTGGCAGTATCAAACATCTGAAGAACCCAATCTCAATATCTGAATACCAAAGGTATCAAACTCTAGACACAATCGATGCCACTCTGGCAGCTGCAACTCTAACCCTTTATAGGCATGCCCATTTATTCATTACTATGTCTAATTCAGGCTTACTTGAAAACTCTATTCACTATACCATATACTTTACATTTACTCAAGTACCTTCTTTGAACCATTGCACATACAACTCAAATCATATATTAACTTTACAACTATGAACGTACATATATGTTTGTTTATCATTCATGCCAAACTTTATCTAGCTAATATGCTCATATAGTATACACGAATATCTTAAATCCATATTGTACAAAAGCATATCAAATCCCATCAAGCATCTCATATATTTTCTTATTAACTTCCAGCATATTACTCGCACGATAACATTCATTCATGAGCACTTTAAATCAACATGCTATCAACATGTTTATATCATTCAACATAATTGCATAATATATACAAATAAGGACAAATAACTTTGCATTCATGACTATTAGACATGTCGCGCTCGCTTCCCTTGTCTTGCTCGCGACAGAACCCAAAACACACTGCTGTCGCATTCACGGCAGATGTCACACTCACGACAGAATGCCCAAATGGCTTTTGTCGTGCCCACGATGATGCTTGCGCTTGCAATAGAACACAACCTGGCAATTTCGCTCAAAGGAGCCCTCTATCACGCTCGCGATAGAGCCTAAACTGCTTGTTCAAACTCCCAACATCACAAATTTCTAGCACATACCTTTCACATACCTTCCTATATTCACATGCATGACTTCTACCATCAACCAAATGCCATACCACACACACTTCATAGCTATACAGCTCATCTTTTGACATAATCTGTAACAACTCGATTTGGACCCTAATAGGATTGGCAATATTTTTGTTGAGTATTTAGGAGTGTATGAGTAAAAGAGGACATAATTGAAAGAGTATATAAGTTGCTTTGGGAAGAAATTTTTGAGGGAGTTTGGCCAAGTCGATGAGTAAATGGACTGAGTGAAGGTTCTGTCGCGAGCGCGATAGAACACTCTAGCGAAAATCCAACAAAGGCTATAGTGGGATCTTGAGTAGAGTTTGACACGTGGCGGCATGGGGGAGTGACACCTGGGTAAGAGCATGTTTATAGAGGCAATTTATGGAAAGTTTTTAGCCTTTAATGTGAGTTGATGACCTTTATGTAGGTGGTTGGTCAGCCTTCTTTCCCTCTCTCTTTCCCCTGCCTTTATGTAGGTGTAGACACCGGGTCCTGAGGCGGTCCAAGGTCAGAATTGCCCGATGATGAAAATGATACCGGCTCACAGGTAGAGGTGTCAAAAATGATGTTTTCCTTGTCGAAAATCCCTTTCGTTACCCTAAAGGTATTAATTCAAAAATTCACATTTTTACTCTCTTCTATTCATTTTATTTTATTCCCTTTATTTTCTTTTTTTTTTACCTATTTATTTTTAATTAATTTTTATTTTAATTTTTTATTAATCTTTTTTTTTTCTCGCATGCGGGCCGGTCCCGCTGTGCGCGCAGCCACGCGCGCGGCGGGATTTGTGCGCACGTGCGAGGCTGCGTACACGGCTGTGCACATAGCTGTGCCACGCGCGCGCCTAGCACACGCACTGCCGAGGGAAGCACGAGCGCCTGGCGTGCGCACTGCCGAGGGAAGCACGCGCGCCTAGCGCGTGCACTGCCGAGGCAACGCGCGCGCCTCTTGGCACGCGCTGCCCTCCCTCCACGCGGGCATGCGTGCCCAGTCTTCTTCGACCCGTTGTTTTCGCTGATTTCTGCATTTTCCAGTCTGATTTTCAGTCTGTTTTTACTGGTTCTTTCATCCTCTTTCACTAATTTTGATCAACTAAAATGAAAGGATTTATTGTCTCTTTCCATTTTGAGGCAAGACCAAAAAATCAAATAGGAGCATGTCTCCATTTAAGGAGAGGACGGCGATTTTAATCCAAAAAAAAAATACTCTCTTTTCTCTCAAGAACAAACACAGTTCCTTAAAAAAAAAGTCTTCTTCAAAGTTTTTTATTGTGATTTTTATTCTTCTTCTTAATTTTTCTAAAAGCAATCTTTAGCTGGGGATTTATTTTACACAAAGAAAATCAATTTCTTTGGTGGTTCATCATCCTCACTTATAATTTCTTAAGTTTAATCCTTTTAACTGGGATTTTTTATTCCAAACATTTTCTGCCCTTTTTCCTACTGACAAGGAGAGCAATATTTGGATACCTTACCCTTCAATCCATACAACTCTGAGGGTAAACACTTGGACCAATCTTATTTATTTTTTATCACTTGTATATTATTTGTTGTTGGTGGTGTTTTTGCCTTCTAGCCATCAATATAATGTTGTTTGTCCAATATATTTTTTGAGGTTGGCTACTGTTAATACTTTTTAGCTATTAACTTGATTTTGTGTGGTTCTTTTCTATTTTATTTTGTTCTTTTTGCCGGCAGTGTCTTCCTCAACCCTCATCATTATTATTAATATTATTATTATTATCTTCTATTACTATTATAATTATTGTGTCCCTGTGGCCTTCATTATCATTAGTTTCCATTGTTATCATATTGTTACTATATTTGTGTTCATCTCTATCATAGCTATTAACACCTTATTATTATTATCATTAGTATTATCACCATTATTCTCTTTTATTATTATCATCATGATTAGCATTATATACTTGTGTTCAACATTTATTTTGTTTCATTTGATTTAATTTTATTTAGGACTGTTACTAATGTTCTTGATATTATTTTTTCTGGCTGAGTTTTCAATTTGAGTCGTGTCATGCGGACGTTTTCGTGACTCCCTGGATGGGTCGCGACACGTGGGCGAACACTTCGGTTTGGTGAGATCTCCCTAATTCCCTCTCTTTATGTTGTGCTTGTTTTGCAAATGATTATTTTATTCATGCACGCGTGAGATAAAAAGTCACAAAAATATTTCTACAATTGAATTGGATTTTTTACTAATAATATTGGGACCAATGTCCCTTATTTTAGCCTGACAATAAAAATATCACAATAAAACGAAGAGTTAGTTTTCTCTAAAAATGGGATCACTCATCCCGATTTTCACTCAACAATCAAAAATGACTCTTCGAACCCCCCTTAAATAAATGCGAAGGAACCAATGTTCCTAAGTTTTGACCAAGTGCGAAGGAACCAATGTTCCCAAAATAATGCCCCGATTTATGTATGCCTTTTCTTATTTTGTGTGAGTGTTTTAAATTTAAGCTCATTTCTTTTTGGGCCATTGTAATTAATTTTGGGGCAACTTCATTTATTTTTGGGGATTGTATTCCGTCCCATTTACAATTTTTTTTATTTCCTTTTATTGGGGTTGTATTCCGCCCCCAATTCTCTTGTAATTGTGTGCTTGTGTGTTTAATCGCTTTCATTTATCGCTTTCTTTATTTACTTTATCGCTTTCCTTTTATTGCTTCCATATGCTTGGAATGCGCTATTTAATTTAAATGCATCAATCGCGTGAGATCAGAGATATAATTTTAAGAGATTAAAAACCCATTTATAATTAACCAAAGCATAAATAAGAGGGAAGTTCCGGACACCATATCTCTGGTTTAGACCGTTAGAGGTGAGAGACTTTTTCCCAATTTCATGCAAATTGGGTGGCGACTCCAAATGCCTCAAAGGTGCCTTTAGGTGTCATTAGACTAGGTTGTTCTCCCCAATGTTCTATTGGGAGGAATACACCGATGATGTCTCATGGCGCCCATGATCAATAAGACACAAACCAATACCTCAAATCCCAATGGCGGATTCAAAGCGAGGGCCCTTACTGGGCACCGCCGCGCGTCACAGTAGGTGGTTGGTCAGCCTTCTTTCCTTCTCTCTTTCCCCCGTTTACTCTTCAATTTCTGCATTTTATTTCCTGGTTGTTCTTCTTTGTTCTTCCTTTCTTGTTTCTTCTTCTCTTCCATTTGGGCACCTCAAGGTAAGCTTTAGCTTGGATTGGTTTAAAGAGTGTAGAGAGAGTTTGAAGTGAGTTTTGAAGAGGTAAATGGGATGGATTTTCGGATTTCAGTTAGTCTCCTCTTTCTTTTTATTTCTATTTTTGATTTAAAGTGATTTGAGTTTGGATTAAATGTTTGTTTGGGTGATTTTATGTATGGAAGTTGTTGAAAAGACGAAAGACAAGGGTAAGGAGAAGATTTGAGCTGAAGAAGAGATAATGGTCAAGCTGATTTTGAGGTTGGGATCGTGTGTGGTTTGTTTAATGCATGTTATTGAGCTGTTATTATATTTGATTGGTTTCTAGATGCATGATAAGTGATTAGGAATTGAGAGCTTTGATCTAGTTCAACATCTCTCTTAGTTGTTAAATTGATTATAATTTATTATTGATGAGTATTGTGAAGTGAATATGTGATCTGATGATTTGTGCATGTTAGTATGCATGTGAATAGAGTATTGTGTGTGTAAGTTGGCTTATGTAGATCTGTGTTGATCAGCATGTGCTTGGGAAGCTCGGTTCTATCTCGGGCGCGACTATGGTTACAAGCACGATAAAGCTCGATCATCTGAGCTCCCGCAGAAGAGTTCTCTGTCATGAGCGCGACCTCGGTAGCGAGAGCAACGGGGAGTTTGGTAGCCGACCTGCGGCCGGGCTGATTTTCTATCGTGGGCTCTTCTGCGTGCACGAGCGCGATCGAGGCCCTTCTGGCTTTTATTGCGAGCATGATAGAAGCAATCTAGCTCTCTATCGTGGGCACGACCCTTCTTGGTACTTTGAATAACCTTTATTTATGATATTATGCATAAATTTTCTGTTATGCGTCGCATGGCTTGCTTATTTAATACTTGAATTGAGTTGATGCATAGTGATTTAATAAATATTTGAATACATGTAGAACATTTGGTTTATTGTATAGAGTTTATTTGTTTAAGCTTGAATGGTCATAGTAATGGATAGATAAGCATGCTTATAAATGCGTGTGACACACGCCGAACCTGATCGCTTCCCCGGGTGCCTGCTTTTAGGGCCTAAGAGGGTTCGCGTCTTTTGATCTTGGGCAACATGAGATATTTTGGAATCCCTACCCAATAGAATATTAAGAAAGTTCATCTAATTCCACGAAACCTTTTGGCATCTTTAATGTATTTTGGAGTCGCCACCCAATTTACAAGAAATTGGGAAAGTTCGTCTAACCTCGGGGTCTAAACTAGAGAAAGATTCGGAACTTTACTCTTATTAATGCCTTGGTTAATTATAGATGGATTTTTAATCTTAAAATTCTATCTCTCTCCTCACGCAGTCATGCCTTAAAATAAAGCATAAATCAAGCATCGAAAGAAAGCGACAAAGAAAGTGAAAAAATAATAAAGCAAAGCAAAAAAAGAAAGATAAAAATTGGGACAAAATACAATCCCCAAATAAAATCAAACAAAATATAAATAAATAACAAACTCAAATGAATAAATAAATATTCATAAATTGTGATATTTATTTAGGGTAAGAACATTGGTTCTTTCATGTTCAGAACATTGGTTCTTTCATGTTCACTTTAAAAAATCGAAGAGTTAATTTTATGCATTATTAGGAAAATCAGGATGAGTGATTCCATTTTGAGAAAATTAACTCTTCTTTTTAAAAATGAGTTTTTATAGGTTGAAATTGAGACATTGGTCCCATTTTATTAGAAAAAAAATCCCAATTTATTAATATAATTTTTTTTTTGATTTTTAGTTAATGTGCATAAAATAAACTAAATCTATTACATAATACATAATAAAAACAAATAAAGGCAAAATAAGAAAAAAAATAATAAAAATATTAAAAGCGACAAATCCACCCAAAATGGTGTCTTCAAATCTCCATGGGCTCCCATTTGGTATTAGAAAATACTCACGCAAAAAAAAAGTATTGAAATAAAAACACAAATAAAAGTAATGTTAGTAACTAGTACATAAAATAATAAAAATGAATTAAAACAAATAAAATAAAATGCATTATGAGTGACAAACCAATTAAGTGACATAAATAAATAAACATATTAATAATTCAACATGCTTAAAAACATAAATAATAATAATAATAATAATAATAATAATAATAATAATAACAATAATAATAATAATAATAATAATAATAATAATAATAATAATAATAATAATAACAACAACAACAACAACAACAACAACAATAAACAATAATAACTATAATAATAAAAATGAAGATGAGTAATTAAGTAAGAAAGAAGGAAAAGAAATAAAATAAATAAAACATGTTAAAGCATGTTAAATCTATGAACAAAATCATAAAAAAAAAATAATAGATCTAAAAATCTACACGATTGTTAATTAATTATAAACAAAAAATAAAATAATAATAAAAAAATACAAAATTAAACCCATAATGCTTACCTTCAGAATTGGATTTGATGAATGAAAGCAAATGATCAATTTTCCTTGTCTTGCAAAAATAAGATTAGAAAAAATAGAAAGAATTATTTTCTTTGGCTCAAAGAAAAATTTGTTAAAAAAGAAGAAGAAAATCCCCAATAATAAACAATTGTTATCTTTATCTCAAGAATTAACTTAGAAAAATTCTCCTAGAACCTTAGAAAAAATACTCTTGAAAAAGAAGAAAAGAAGCAATTTTTGCCTTAGAAAAATTCTCCCTTTTCTCTCTAAAAAAATCAGAAGTTTTCTATCCAAAAATCACTAAAAATCCCCCTTTTCTCTCTAAAAAAAACTATTTATATTTTTTTTTCAAAAAAAAAATAAATCCATTAATTTCCGAATAAAAGCAAAAAAAAAAAACTGATACCCATAAAAATAATTAATTTGGCCAAGAAACAATGCCAGGGGCATCAGACAGGCGAGGGGCGGCTAGCAGGCCGCCTTTCGTGTGCTGAGGGATGGACAGCCCGCTCCTCAGTGCGCAAGGGTCGGGCAGCCCGCCCCTCAGCGCCCGCTCTGCGCACCCAGCTTGCCTGCCCTCGTGCGCCGGCAGCCTTAATCAGCCAAATTTTTTTTTAAAAAATAATTTTAACTAGAACACTATAATTTCCAACCTCTTTTTTTGTTTTTAAATTCCTAAAATATATATTTTTTATTTGCTTAAAAAAAGCAATTTTGACAAGGAAACTATCACTTCCAATTTTCTTTTTGCCTATAAACAGGCATTTAATTTCATCATTGGGTAACTCTGATCTGAACTGTCTTGGGACCCGGTGTCTACAATGGGTTAGAGTGCAGCTGCTAGAGTGGCACCATTTGTGCCTAAATGTTTAGTACCTTGAGTATTCAGTTATGAATTAGGTCTCCATATGTTTTGATACTGTTAACTAGTATCCAGAGTACCTGTATCCACCATTGATGCGAATTTAGGCTACTACATGTTCTGTATTGTATATGAGTTATAGCGGAGGCTTTTATATATTTATGCCTTTACACGAAATGATAATAACATGTTAAATGTACAAGTACATAAACATGAGTATGAGTTAGTGAAATGTGTTACTTATCGTGTATGATATTTCCATGGCTATTGATATGCATTGTGTTATATTTGTGACTTCAATAGAAGTCCTATATTCTGTTTATCCCCACTAAGCGTTATTGCTTAGCACAGGCATTTTTCCATGTAGCTTACAGGTTCGGTTCAGAGTTTTGGACATCTACAGGCCAATAGGATGCTTGAGTGGAGTTCTTTTTGTATTTGATAGAGTAGGGTTTTGTAAAGAGTATTTTTGGTATAATGATATTGTAAAGAGAACTATAGTATATGAAGTGTAAAGTTTAACTGTGATTATATGACCATGTAATTTTGGATAACAATATTTTGTAATAGATAAACATACTATGTTTTATTATATGTATAGTTTTAAAACTCTTTAATACATGAATATTTTGGCTAAATTTTATAATACAAGTATATTTTTATATTATGATATTCTTTTTCTTCCGCAATAGAGTATGTATGTATGCTATTATTTTCTATTTTATTGTATGATAGTATGTATGTGTGTACGTATGTGAGTGTGTAGTGCTCCAGTATCCTCCCAGGGGGTATTGGGGTGTTACACAATCAACACTAATTCCATCCTAAACAACCTTTAAACCATAAAATCACACACGAATAACTTTTCATGTACAATCAATATCATCACATAACTATTATGCAAACAATCCAAAACATGGTTCATCTAAATAGGACTTTATCAACTTATCTATATTTACCCACACAATTTGTCAACTAGAAGAGTTATTGAACTCCTCAAATCCCATGATTTCCCAAAATAATCAAACATGCATCAAACTAAAAATCAATTACAATAAATCCCAAACCTCAAAACGAAGCTTTATCCACTTTCCCTTTTACCAGCTCAAACCTTGTCTTTACCCTTGTCTCTTCTCTTGTCCAAAGCTTCATGCACAATTCAACCAAGAACATGCACTTAATCCAATACTCAAACAACTCAAAATCAAAAATAGAACTAGTAGAAGAAGATGATACTTAAACATCCAAATCACACTTACCTTACCAGATATCACTTTACCTCGTCAAAACAATCCAAAGCTTAAATATTTATAACATCTAACGAAAAAGAAGAAGCAAGAGTGAAAAGAAATCAAAGAACAAAGAGAGAGAGAAGGGGGGGAAGAAATGGGGATTAGCCAGACCAAATGCATGCAAAAATGAGGCCACATGCCTCCACTAACTCACTTATATTGCATGCAAATGATAGGTGGCATTTCCAGCTCATGCCACTTGTCAAGTCCTAACAATTTCCCACTTACTCCCTTGGTAAACTCCCTCTTAGTCCCTTAATTCAATTCCTTCTTCAAATACTTATATTTAGGGGTGAGCAAAAAAACCGTTGGACTTGGTTAACCGAGAAAATGAACCAAAATCGATCCGAAAAATAGGCTAACCGAACCGATTTTAATTAATGGTTAGGGATTTTTAAGATTTTCGATTTCGATTTCAGGGACAAAAAACCGTCGGTTTTGGTTAATCGACCGTTTATTATTATTATTATTATTATTATTATATATATATATATAAAAGAGAATAAAAAACCCTAATGGTGTCTGCCTCTTCCCTTGGTTTCTAAAAATTATTTCTTCATCTTCTTTGTATGTCTGGAAATCCTTTGCCTCTCCATCAAAATCGGTCTTCATCTTCCTTCTCTGTGTTGAAATTGTGTCTTCTCTACCTCGAAATCTTGTATTTTCTGCGCCTCCATCGAAATCGGTAGCCCATGTTCCTTCTCTGCCTCGAAATAGTGCAGCCTCCGCCTCTCCACCGAAACCTACAGCCCATCTTCCTTTCTCTATCTGGAAATTGTGTCATCTCCGTTAAAATTGGTAACTATTCTGCCTCTCGCCGGCCATTTTTCCTCTCGTTATTCCTGCTTTTGACAGAGCTATAGATCTGTCTTTGAAATCACAATATGTGTTATTTTTATGCATTTATTTGCTATCTTTACTATGTTTGATGAATTTAAGCCTTATTTATCAAACAATCCAACAGGTACAACTCTTGGTTTACTAGACATCAACCTCTTGAAGAGCTTTGCCGCAGAGAAAGGCTAAGATCAAAGTTGTGGTATGTTTTCATAGATTGAGTGCTTTACCCATCTACATTTTCTTAAAATTTCTACTTGATCATGTTCCATTACTTGCTGTAATCTACATCATGTTCATCATTCAAATTTATTCTCTTCCTTATTGTTATTTAATCTAAACATATATATATAATAAAAGATGTTAAATAGAAATCCCGAAACTTAATATCTGTAATTTTTAAGGTTAAATGTATTATGATTTATGAGGGTATATTGAAATAAATTAGTGGCAATAGAATATTTGACAATTAATTACTTGATCATATTGCATCAAATTCTTGTCTTCTGTTTTTGAATATTATTTGTCAAATATCACAAATATTAGGCTCAAGCTATGCCGCTTGTGAACAAAATGGAAATTGCTGTTGTTTTGGTTTTGGAATTTAGTTGTTTAAGCTTATCTAAACTACTTTGCTGGAAATCTTACGCAACTCAACTAAGGAAAATCTATTTAATTATTATTTCAATTATTTACCAATTATCTATATTTGTAGTTTTGTACACATATGGATAAATGGAAAACTTAAGTACATGAATTTGCTTATTTATTGATTTATTCAAGTAAACATGCATGCATGAACTATTTTTACGAATTATACTAGTATGCATGCATCAAATTAGTAATGACAAATAAATACAAGAAATTAAATAGTAGGCATATTTCTATCTTTTGATATGATATGTAATCAGAAAAAGAAAATTGTCTCTTTTTTACAATTTAATTGAGATTTAATTACTTTTTGATATCAAAAGTAATCCTTCATGTTAAACTATATTTTTATATTAATTTTATTTGTTGAACTATGGTTTGTAATTTTAATTTTTAAAAACTTTGAACATTTTTAGTTTATGTTTAATTATGTTCCTAGTTTGACATTATATTTAATTATTATGTTGAATTATGTTTGTAGTTTGACATTATATTTAATTATTATGTTGAATTATGTTTGTTTTTTAATTTTAATTTTTAAGTATTTTCAACAATTTAATTTTTTTATGAATGTATTTTATAATTGTAATGGTTAACCGAAAAATATTGGTTAACCAATCCGAAAATCGAAAACCGATGAACTGGTTAATCGATAGTAATGGACTGGGATTTTAAAAAACCGATGTTAATGGACTGGTTTTTTTATGCTCATGGACCGGTTAATCGGCCCATGCTCACCCCTACTTATATTTCTTTTCAATCACATCCTCACTTATACCATAACTCACACTTACACAATTACGCGTGTACCCTTACTATACAATTGACACTATAAATCCTTCTATGGTACAATTTGGGTCATTACAATTCTCCCCTCTTTAAAAAATTTCGTCCTCGAAATTTTCCATGCTAATAATCATAATACCATACTATTCCCTATTAACGACTCTATAAAATACAAACTTGATCAAAGCTTATAACTTACCAAATGGACCTGCGGGTTCATCCACTTCCTCTCTGATCATAGGAAAAACTCGAGCAGGACCGCCAGAAGTAACTGGCTTCTCAACCGTCTCTGATGGTGCTTGAGCAATTCTACCTCTTCCTCTGCCACTTCTCACAGTTCTCGACATATCCACATTATCTTTACTCACTTATGAGACCAAGTTCTCATTGAACTTAGGGCAATTGGCAAGCATGTGTTTCATACTGCCATATTTGAAACAAGCTCCCGTGAGCTTCCTATATGTACCCCAATGACATCTCTGACAATGCTCACACTTGGGTATAACACTACCTCTACTGGAGGGTGTCATAACACTTCCTTTCGATGTCGGTGCTTTAATCTCGAATATCTTGTCCACTTGCAGCTTCTCGAGCCTTCTTACCACTAGTTACACCACTATCTGGTACTTTCCTTTTATTCTTTCTCTTCTGCTTTACTAATTTAGATTCTTCCAACTTAATGGATGCCAAGTCTAATTTATAATAACTCACTAATTGCATAGTAACCATTGCCAATAAAGGCCCTCTTATACTCTCTTTCAGCCCATCCTTAAATTATAGACACTTAAAGTCTTCAGTTAGCAAAACATCAGACATATACTTGCTCAATCTACTAAACTCCTTCTCATACTCATCCACTGTCATGTTCCTTTGCTTTAAACCCACAAACTCCTTCCATTTGGCTTCTCTATAAGCCTTGGTGACATACTTCTCCTTAAACTCTTGGAGGAAGAAATCCCACGTTAACTCAACCGGTCGCTGGGGATTTCGAAGTACCAGCTTCCACCAGTTATACGCTGGCCCTTGCAATAATGACACTGCATAGGTCACTTGCTAATTCTGGGGACAATTAATCTCTTGCAATAGCCTCCCTGTCCTCTCTAACCAGAACTCAGCCACATCCGATTGATCCATTGAAGTTCCACTAAACTCTTATGCTCCTCGCTTTCTAATAAGGTCCGTAGGAGCCTTAGGAGTAGTCAATCTATCCAATAATAGTATTAGCCCTTCCACTAACACCGGATTATCCTGAGCAGGACCTAAACTTTCAGCTCGAGGTTGCTAAGGTACATGCGGGTCAACGCGCACTAGATTCACACTTCCTGTCATCTCTCCTATGTCCTTACTCGGATCCAATTCCATCTATACTCTACACAAAACAACATCTGCATTAGGCCACAACACTAGATAAACTCACATACATCTAATCTATACTCTAACATCCTATCGTCCTGAATCGCTTAACCTTATGCTCTGATACCACAAACTTATAGTGCTCCAATACCCCTTGGAAGGATATCGGAGTCGCTACGCACGCAACACATACAAACTATGTATACAACTCACATCAAAACACTAGCAATATCTTATAAGCTGAACGTCATTAATAGATGGAATAATACATGTATAAACAAACTTATCATAATACAAAATATCATTATCTTACATATATTACTTTAACATTCTCTTCTACAATTCTACACTTATCATATACAAAATTCTCTTTACATAACACTACATTATCCATTACAAAAAGAATCTTATACAGAAGACACATCAAGCTCCAACTCCTAGTGGATAGCAGATGTATAACTCTCTACATCGATCCTGCATACCTACACGAGTAAACACCCGTGCTGAGCAAAGGTTTAGTGGGGATACACAAAAGCAAATAGACTTTTAAAGAAGTCACATACATTAAACAATAATAGGCATATCCACAGTAATCGTGCTTATCACATTATTACATTCCTAAGGAAGTAATTAAAAGCGAACATATTAGTAACATAACATTATCATTTGCATTTTCTCGTCATGCATATAATCCCAAGATTCTTTTGCAAACATCATATATGGTAAGTGATAACCTATCGCTACTCTTATTATGTAAATATACACATTGTGACGCGCGCCAGACCCGATCACTTCCTGGGAACCCGCTTTTAGGGCCCGAGAGGGTTCGCGTGTTTTGATATTGGGCAATCATAGGATATTTTGGACACCTCTTTCTAGAACACTGGAAAGATCATCTAATCCCATGAAACCTTTAGGCACCTTTGAGGTATTTTGGAGTCGCCACCCAATTTACAAGAAATTGGGAAAGTTCATCTAACCTCGAAGGTCTTAAACTAGAGAAGGTGTTCGAAACTTCACTCTTATTAATGCCTTAAGTTAAGTTATAAATGAGTTTTTAGCAATTAAAATTCCATCTCTTATCTCACGCGATCATGCAATAAATTTAAAGCGCATTTCAAGTATTTTTTGAAAAGCAGTAAAGAAAGCAATAAAGAATGCGATAAAAAATTACAAGTGAAAAAATGGGACAGAACAATCCCCCAAAATAAAAAATGCATAAATAAATAAATGAATAGAATTGTCCCAAAATTAATTACAAGGGTACGAAATAAATACTACATAAGAAGAATAAAATATAAGACATCATACATAAATCGGAACATTTATTAGGAACATTAGTTCCCTCATTTTCACTTAGAAAGATCGAAGAGCTATTTTTTGGTGTTTATCGATAAAATCGGGATGAGTGATCCCATTTTGAGAAAATTAACTCTTCTTTTTAACAGTGAGTTTTTATGGGTTAAAATTAGGACATTGGTGTAAGCACCGTGTCCTGGAACAGTCCGGATCAGAGGTTACCCTATGAAGAAATCAATGTTCGAGGCCTGTACAGGAGGCTGAAGTTGGAGGTTTTAGTCCCGCGTTCCGTGAAAAATGAGGTTTTTCTACACTTCAGGGGCAGAGGGGGAGAAAACGGGAGTTTTCTAGGTCAAAAGGTTTTTTTGTCCTCCACAGACGGCCAGCCCGTCTGTGGAAGTAGCCCGTCGCTTTGAGTCACCGACGGCTTGGGGGATTTTTCGACGCCCGTCGGAAAGTCACCGCCCCTGTCAGGAGCCGCCTGGTTTCCCGGGGCACGCAACCGTTCCGACGCCCGTCGGTGAAGGTGGCAGGGCCGTCGGAAGTGTCCTTGTGTCAGTAGGATTCTTCCGACGCCCGCCCCTACGCACCGACGCCCGTCGGTCGTGTCTGGCTATATAAGGTCCGGATTTCCACTTCAAAAGGGTTGGAAAATTTTTCAGAAGGGGAAACTCTGCCAAAATTCAAGCACGTTTTCTCTCTCTTCCAAACACACCCATTTCCCTAAAGAATTTTACTTAATCAAGGATCAAATCGATCAAAGGAACTAAAAACTAATTAGTTTTCTTTAGATTTGGATTCCTAAATCGACTTTCTGAAAGATCGGAGGTGAAATAGCTCATTTTCTCTCTCTAATCTTTCATTCTTTTACTTTCTCGTGGAACGCGCGGGGATCTAACCGACATCAAAATTCTACCCAAGGCAACTATCTGAGGGTAAATATTCCGGACTCTCTCTTTACTTTCACCTCATATTTAATTATTTGTCATTTATTTATTCATTTTGTGTAAGTTTTGAATACCTATCATTACTTTTCTTCATTTTGACTCCCTCATCTCCTTCTTGGATAAAACTTGTTTTTTTTTTATCTCAAAAGGCCCTTTTCTCCTTTCTGTTTTCCGGAGACAGAGGTGACCGACGGGTCAACTTTATGACCGACGCCCGTCGGTCACCCACCTACAGACACCCCTTCTTGAGTGACAAACGGGCGTGTTGAATAACCAAACCGACGCCCGTCGGTCAACCGGGAACAGGCCGTCGGTGGGTTCTGCCTCCATGGTTTTGATCATTTTTCACCTCTATTCAGTCTTTTCGATTTCTCATGTGTTAATTTCATGAATGTTAACATCTCTTAATTCTTTGTGAGTGTATATTGGTCCTCTTGGATAATTTCGAGCGTGAGTGGCTGCCTACCATGCATGGTGGATTTCGTCCGGTTTAGTTTTCTTAAACCTCTTAATTTATCTTCTCTTGCTTTTTCATTCATTGATTATTTTATGTATATGAATAAACTCTTTTTATTCAGTTAAATGCAAAGACGGATCAACGATTTGTACTTAAATAAAAGTGAGTTTCGTATAAAAATGCAAAAGGGTCCAACGCCCTATTTTCATCCAATAAAGATCATCACATATAATTTATCCCATTTTTGATAATGATGCATGCGAGGACCAAAGTCCTCAAGAATAAGCAATGCCCCGATTTATGTATGCCTCGCACATTTACAAGAGGGAGTTGTATTCCGCTCCTTGTATTATTGTAACTTATTGCTTTATTATCTATTTGATCATTTACGGCTTTTCAAATATGAATGAATGCGCCTTCGATCAATTGCATCGTGTGGAGAGAGAGCGAATTAATGATATTAAAATTTGATCATAAACTAATTGAGGTAGAAATAGATGAGAAATCCCGGACCCAGCTCTGGTCTTTGGGCTCGAGAGGTTAGAGGTTATCCTTCAAGATACTTCTTGAGTCACGAGACTTTAGCGCTAATCCTAGGCCTCATGGCTCAACATGGATAAAAAGCGCAGTCTTAGGCTCTCCGAGGCGAGAGAAACTTTCCCAATGTTCTATTGGGTGGCGACTCCATGAAACCTCCGTGTTGCTCAACATAGACGCACTTGCGATTTATCGCAAGCTGCCAACGGACCCGCAAATGCCCCGGTCGCCCACGTGCGGGCGGTCCGAACGGGCGGCGCATCGGGATCCGGCGCGCGTCACAGTGGCGACTCCGCTGGGGACGTTTATGGTTCGAGATTTTGATTTGAAAATACCTCTTTTAACATTTGTGATTAAAATTTAATTCATGGATTCACTTTCTCTCAAATTTGCATTTGCATATCATTAGAGCCTTAGAATACGCTAGTTTGGTCCCTCTTTTAGCCCCGGTGCGTTCCCGAAGCACCTCCTCATTTTCACTCAATTTGGGGAAGTGTTAAGGATAATCACCAGCCCAAGCCACGTACCTTAATGGTATATCAAAATGGTGACCCGATCGGTCGTTATGCTCGTGATGAGCTAGACCCGTCGGCAGGGATCATGCTTGGGTAGCCTTAAAGTAACATCTCCCTTGTCCAAAGCTCATATAATGGCCATAGCTACTTTCCACAGGTAATATGAACCTTAAATCTCATGCTTGCTGTATGGATCCTTATGTATTGGACGAATCCAAATATCTCACTTGGTAACCTAGCCAAAGGCTATCATGCCCCGGTAGGGCCATGTCGAAATTTATGGAGCGTCCGAATATATGACGATCATTATCCATCCGCTTGTACATTAGCATAGGAGTGTTATGCTGCCGGTTTTTCGCCGCGCACCATACGCGCCTATTGGGTTCCCTGTTAACCCATGGGCCAATCCCACCTAGGAAAGAGACTGCACGACCACGTGTGTGGGAGAAATAAGGGTGGAAGGACCTACTTGCTTGCTTGTGCTCTGTAAATGATGCATATCACGATCACGCATTGTACCTACATTTCATGCATCATTCTAACTTTTGTCCCTGCAGCCATCATAGATCTGCCCAGGTGGACTAGATCACCGACCGGACGACTGATCCGAGTTCTTGAGCTGTCAGATAGAGAGGGTCTGCCCGAGATTTTATCAGAAGTGAGTGACACGGTATCTCAGATGGCAAATTCACCCAGGGGGGAAGATGCCACCAGGGCCATGATTGCCGAAGAAGTGGGCCGCCGTTTCGAGGAATTCGAGGGTAGAATGATGAATATGTTAGCCGCTTTAGCACAGCAGAATGCTCAGCCGAATGCTCCACAGAATCCTCCTCCTCCTCCTCCGGTAAGACTGAACGAGCCTGAGGGAGAAAGGTTTGAAAGGCGAGAGGAGCCCGTTAGGCCGCCACCGGTAGAGTTGAGATCAGTGGCTTCGGGAGAGCTGAGAAGAAGACCAGTGCTGAGACTTGATGACGATAGAGATATCGAGGATGATAGGTTGAGCATGGCATCCGAGAAGGGGAAGGCACCTCAGGCTGATGATTTTATTTTGAAAAAGATGGAAGAGAGGTTCGAGGCCATGGCTCGTATGATAGGCAGAGCCCACGGGATGAATCCTGAGGATAGGGAGCTGGACGGGGAGGATCCCCCTTATAATTTCAAAATGCCGGATGTACCGAAATTCGATGGTACTTCTGATCCTACTGCACATGTGAAGCAATATTCTCTAGTCATGAAAGGGACCACGTTGTCCAAGAAGCAGAAAGTGGAATACTTTTGTCTGAGTCTGACCTCTCATGCCATAGATTGGTATCACGGCCTTGACCGTCGCACTAAAGAGGATTGGGATCTGCTCACTGAGGAATTTCTGAAACAATATGACTGTAACACCAGAATGGAGGTGACTCTGAAAGATCTTGAGTTGCTCCAACAGAAGGCCGGGGAATCCTTCCATGAGTACCTTACCCGATGGCGGAACCGAGTAATGGAGATGCGCCGAAAGCCTGATACCCAAGATCAGATTCATCTTTTCATTAAGAACGCGAGCCCGTACTTGAAGGAGGGACTGAGGATGAAGGGGTTAAAAGACTGGGAGTCTCTCAAGGATATAGCAATCGAAGCAGAAGGGGAGTTTTTGACCCGAAAAGCTAACAATGATAACTTTGCCAAAAGGGCTAACCCCGGTCAAGGAGCTAGTAGGCCGGCAGGCCCCAGTAACAGCACTAGAAGAATGGGTGAAGTGTCTGCTACTGAGGTAGCCACCCCGAGGAAGTTTTCGAACTTAGGGAGACCATTATCCTGGGTCTTGAAGAGGCTGATGAAGGAAGGAAAATTGCGTCCTCTAACTCCTAGGCCATCTCCGACACAAGGGAAACCGGGACATAAGGACAACGAATTCTGTGCATTCCACCAGTACTCGGGCCATGTCACTGATAAATGCAAAGCGCTTCGGCACTCGGTTTAGGACTTGATCGATAGCAAACAGATCTCTGACCCTGAGAGGAGAGAAGCTGAGAAGAGGCCTGGTTATAATGCTGTACCCCCACCTGTGTTCATGATCCAATCTAGCCTGCCAGAGTGGTACGTGCTGCAAGATCTGTATGGGAATGAGGAACCTGCTGTCGGTAACTCCGAGGATCAAAAGGAGAGAGCAGTTGTGGCGACTCTTGATTGTTGGTCCAGCAGTGAGAGCGGTGGAGAAACCGAGGGTGAAGAAGGATTAAACCTTGATCTGTGGGGCTCCGACGAAGAAGAGGGAGAGGTAGGCGCTGTCACTAGAAGTGGAAGGGTGATCCCTGAGATTGCAAAGCTACCTGAGCCAGTACAGCCAGTGGCAGAGAAAGGGCCAGAGGAGGAGCATATTATAAAGCAATTGAAGAAGACCACAGCTCAGATATCCATTTGGGATTTGTTGAGGCAATCCCCCTCTCATAGGCAGAAGGTAGTAGAGGCTTTGGTTGAAGCCACAGTTGCCACCACTATTTCCCCATCAGAGCTCTTGGGTCTAATCAAGGGAGGATCCGAGGAGAGGTTGATCTTTTCCGACGTCGACTTACCGGCAGAAGGCCGTAATCATAACCGACCCTTGTACATTAAGGCGCAGATTAGCGGAAAGCACACTGCTTGCGTTATGGTGGACGATGGGTCTTCTATCAACGTCTGCCCTTTGATAGCTTTGCAAGCTTTTGGCTTAAGCGAGGGTATGCTCAGCGGGTCCGACCTGACTATCACGGCCTACGATAACTCGAGGAGGCAAGCCTCGGGAACCTTCAGGACTTTGGTCAAGACGGGACCTATCGAAGTGGAAGTTGAATTTGTGGTTCTGCCCATTCCTGCCAATTTCTCGGCTTTGCTAGGGAGACCATGGTTTCATAAATTAGGGGGAGTGCCATCCACACTGCATCAGATGATAAAGTTCCCGCACGAAGGGGAGGTGGTAACTATCAAGGCGGCCAGGGAGAACCAGGTCTCAGCGCTAGAAATTGCCAATCAGCCATTCAGCGGTTTTCATGTATCTATGATAAAGGAAGAACACGGGTCAGGAGATAGCTCGGCCGTTGTTAATATGATGAGGAAGATGCACTATCTTCCTGGGGCTGGATTGGGCAGAAGCTCCCAAGGGTTGCAGACCGCGATCACCACTCGAGGGCAAAAGAACCGGAAAGGTCTGGGGTACAGAGGTGGTTTTAGCAAGAAGAGAGTAACAGACAGGATCCCCCACATTTCAGAGAGCTTTGTCCCCGCATCCTCAATATGCGCTTATACTGGCGAAAGTGAACCTCAGTGGGTAGATGGGAGGATTGTCCCCGGCTTTGAAATTTTTAACGATGTGTATGACTGGAGCGTCGGGTTTGTCAGGACCGCTGAAGGCTTTTGGGATGAAGAAGTCATGACTCAGGGGATCATTTGGGATAAGTGCGAGCTTGAGGAGGTCGTTACTGAGAAAATGGTAGCTGCCAGGCTAAAAGGAAAAGGGAAGGTAGCAGATTTAGTGATGGGACTAGAGGATTTGCAGATTTCTTCCGACGTGCCTGAAGGGCCTCTGCTAGATCAGAAAGTCAATGAGCAAGCTGCAGCGGCATCAACCTCGGGAGTGGCAGAGGAAGATTCTAGCCTAGATTGTCTTTTTGTTCCAGAACTCTTTTATGATGTAAATGATAACAATAATATTATCAATAAGATGAACAATTTCACTTATTTGTGCGATGTTTCTGATGATTTCAACATGCATGAACATGATCATATTCCATCAATTTTTGACATTGACTCTACTGGCACAACGTCTTTCAATCTTGGAACCTCGGAAAATCCGAGAGAAATTCTAATAGCATCAGATATAACTCCTGAGGAGAGAAAAAATTTTGAGAAAATAATAAGAAAACATGAAAAGGTCTTTGCCTGGACCTACGAGGATATGCCGGGGATTGACCGAGCCGTGGCGGAGCATGCCATCCCGACTTACCCAGATTGCAGGCCTGTGAAGCAGAAGTTGCGAAGGCTGAGACCAGAATGGGCTGACAAGGTTAAGGAGGAAATTCGACAGCAGATCGAAGCTAAGTTTCTGGTGGAAGTCCAATACCCTACTTGGTTGGCGAATGTGGTTCCTGTGGCTAAGAAGAACGGAAAGGTCAGGGTGTGCGTGGATTATCGAGATCTCAACAAAGCCTGTCCTAAAGATGATTTTCCACTACCCCATATTGATGTATTGATAGACAGCGCCGCCAATTGTGCGATGTACAGCTTTGGGGATGGATATGTGGGCTACAACCAGATCCTGAACAAGATAGCCGACCGGGTTAAAACCGCTTTTATCACGGAGTGGGGTACCTATGCTTATCGGGTTATGCCTTTCGGCCTAAAGAATGCAGGGGCCACATACCAAAGGATGGCAACCAAGATCCTAAGCGACCTGATTCACAAAGAAGTGGAGGTATATGTCGATGATATGATGGTCAAATCGGCCACCCGAGAGGGACACTTTGAAGCTCTAGAGAAGTTCTTCATCCGAATCGACAAGTATAATCTGCGACTTAATCCCAAGAAGTGCATTTTCGGGGTGACTTCAGGAAAGCTGTTGGGACATGTCGTCAGTCAGAGGGGGATAGAAATTGACCCCGATAAGGTGAAAGCTATCAGAGAGATGCCTGTGCCACAGAAGGAGAGAGACGTAAGGAGTTTTCTAGGCAAGTTGCAGTATGTTAGCCGATTTATTGCCAAGCTCACTTCGATATGCGAACCTGTTTTTAAGCTGCTTAGAAAGAACCAGCCCGTAGTCTGGAATGAAGACTGTCAGAGAGCCTTTGATAATATCAGGGAGTACCTGTTAAATCCGCCAGTACTAAGGCCTCCGCAACCTGTTAAACCGCTTATTCTGTACCTAGCAGTAGAGGACGGTTCAGTGGGTGCCATGATGGCTCAAGAGGATGAGTTTGGGGTGGAATTTGCAATTTATTACCTCAGCAAGAAGTTTCTGGCTTACGAAGTAAAATATGCTGAAGTGGAAAAGATCTGCCTTGCAGTGATTTGGGCGTCAAGGAAGCTAAGGCATTACTTCCACTCATACAAGGTTCAGGCTGTAGCCAAGCAGAATCCTTTAAGATATTTGCAGGAGGCACCGTCTTTGCTTGGAAAGATGGGGAGGTGGCTGCTCTTGCTACAAGAGTTTGACGTGCAATACATCACCCGCAAGACTATTAAGGGGCGAGCTGTAGCCGAGTTTCTTGCTGAGCATCCTATCCAAGGGGACACCCCCGAATTTACCTTTCCTGACGAGAGCATAGGCGCGATTTCTGTTCAGGGATGGCAGTTGCACTTTGACGGGGCGGTAAACAACAAAGGAGCCGGAGTCGGAGTCATCCTGACGACCCCAGATGATGAGAAACTCCCTCTTGCTAAGAAACTGAGATACAAAGCAACCAACAATGAAGCTGAGTATGAAGCGTGCACTTTCGGGTTAGAAGCTTTGGCGGTGTTGGGGGCAAGAAATGTAGAGGTATTTGGTGACTCGTCCTTGGTAATAAACCAGATCCGAGGTGAGTGGGCCGTTAAGGAGGAGAGACTGGTCCCCTATGTTCTATATCTGAAAAGGATATGTGGGCAGTTTGAGACTTGCACCTTCCACTTTGTGCCCAGAGATGAGAACCGTCTGGCTGATGCGTTGGCAACCTTAGTGTCAATGTGGGATAATCCTGAGGGAGTGGTCATGAAACCGGTGCTAATTTCGAGCTCTGATAGGCCCAGCTTTGAAACCAAGCCCGTATTGGAACTAGAGGCGTCAGATGGGAAGCCATGGTACTTTGATATCATGAATTACTTGGAAAGCGGTAGATTTCCAGAAGAAGCCACTGAAAAGGACCAGAGGATGATACGCAGGTTGTCTACTCAATTCATATCCTTGGAAGGGGTGCTGTACAAAAGACAGCCAGATGGGATTCAGCTCAGATGCTTGAATGAAAGGGAAGCGCGCAAGATAATGGAGGAAACCCATGCGGGGGTCTGCGGGGCCCACATGAATGGTTTGACCTTGGCCAAGAAGATCATGAGGCAAGGCTTTTATTGGCTCACGATGGACACTGATTGTTCAAAGTATGTCAAGAAATGTCAGTTATGCCAACAGTATGCGGATTTGAGACACCTGCCGGTATCGGAGCTACATAACCTAACATCTCCTTGGCCGTTTGCCGCTTGGGGGATAGATATCATCGGAGAGATTCGCCCTACGGCGTCCAATGGGCACAGATATATCATAGTTGCAATCGACTACTTCACCAAATGGGTCGAAGCAGAATCCTTCAAGAAAATCGACGCGAGGGATATGGCCAGGTTCATAGAGAGGAACTTGATCTGCAGATATGGTCTCCCTCACCACATAGTGTCTGATAATGGAGTGCAGTTTATGGGGGAAACCAGAAAACTTCTCGGGAAATATGGTGTGCAGCATCATAAATCCTCTCCTTACCGACCACAAGCGAATGGGGCAGTAGAAGCCGCCAATAAGAATGTGAAGAAGATTCTGTCCAAGATGGTCCAAACCTACAAAGACTGGGCTGAAAAGTTGCCCTTCGCCCTGTGGGGATACAGAACGACAGTGAGATCATCTACAGGCGCTACTCCATTTTCCCTGGTATACGGAACAGAAGCAGTATTGCCGGTAGAGATCGAACTCAAATCTCTAAGGGTGGTCATGGAAGCCCAAATCCCGGAAGCCGAATGGGCGCAACAAAGATTGCAGCATTTGAACTTATTAGATGAGAGTAGGCTGAAAGCTTATTATCACAATCAGATATATCAGAAGAGATTAGCGAGAACTTTCGGGAAGAAGGTGAGAAAGCATCCGTTAAAAGAAGGAGACTTGGTTTTCAAGCAGATGAGGCCAGGGGTACCAGACATCAGAGGGAAGTTCAGACCTACCTGGGAAGGGCCGTACATCCTTAAGAAGTTGTTGTCCAGAGGGGCTGCAATCTTATCAGACAGCGATGGGAACGAGTTCAAAGAGCCAGTCAATGTTGACAGACTCAAGAGGTTCCACGGCTAAAGACTAAAATAAAAAGAAGAGAATAAAATGCCCTGCAAGTCGAAAACCGAAAAAAGGCGGCTGTGCTAAAATTGGGCGCCTCGACAGGGTGAAAACCGAAAAAAGGCATCCTGTGCAAAAATTAGAGGCATGAGAGAAAATGTCCGATCGTGACAACCCGAGAGGGCCGATCGGTAACAGGAGTTGATGCTGTTAAAATTTGGTTTCATGTATTGATAACGCATAAGCAACTGAGTGAATGCCAAAACTGATCATGTATGCTGAAATTATCTGGAAATATACACAAAGCTTGTGAAAAGGATGAATATTATTCTTTTCACTTCTGTCATTTTCTAGTTCTGCATTAAAAAGAAATGTAGCACAAAAAGAAATACACATGTAGGCTAAGCTAGGTCTTGCTGCTGCTCTCGCCGATCAGATGCTTGAGCCCTCGAGTCCTATTATCGGAGGTTGGGCTGAGGATCCACTTCTTGTACCCGCTGGTTGAGGACGCAGAATGATCGCCAAACCTCGGGATGACGGTCTTCACGGGTAATCTACCCCATAGCTTGTGATACCGGGAAGCAAATGCGACCGAGAGATCTCCTCCTCGGAAAGACAGGGGAACCCTCACTATATCCTGGGTCATCCCCAGCTGCCGTAAACATCGCGAAGTAATGCAGAAGGTGGCCTGGCGGAGGCCGCAGAGAGGGACGCAACCTGATGGCCCATCGGTGACCGCATGAGACAGCGGGAGCCAGGCGGATGTAAAACTGATGTCATCATCTGACAGCTCACCGAATCTGGTAATGCCTTCACCAGTCACAGCGTACCCATGCAGTCGCCGGCGAGGCAAGAAATGGCTCGGCATGTACCGCGGAATGACTCGAGGGGGCGGTTCAGACAACATCTTCAGTTTTTCCTGTAGCCAGATCTAAAAAAAAAAAAAAAAAAAAAAAAAAAAAAAAAAAAAAAAAAGCCGCTGGAGTAAGTAGGGTTTGCTTCAGGCAAAAATAAGGCACAGGGTTGTGTGAAAATCCGGAAGGACGCACCTCCCGCAAAGAAAAGCTAGTGTGAAAATCCATAAGGGACGCACTATCTTTAAAATAATGACGTACCTGGAGTAATAAGGGGCTACCGGTAAAAGTTGTGGTGGATCCAGAGCTCACAGCGTCCAGGCTCAAGATGGTTTCGGCCAAGACGAGTGGTAGAGGGGACAGTCCCAGATGAAAGTCGCTCAGAACTTCAAGCAGACGAAAGTCACCTGTCAAGCCTCCTGGAACAACAGTAAGGAAGTTCACCATGCAGAATAGGAACGTGATACTTACCCGATAGGTGGAGATGTCAGTGAATTGATCTAGGGCCTCGATCAGTGGCTCCAGAGAAAAGGAGGAACTCGAAGGAATCAGCCGGTTGGCCTCCGAGGGGGATATACCCAGAGCTAGGGCTACGTCCCGGATCTGAAGTAGGCCGCAGCGGGGGATGCAAGGCAGAGCGCCAGGAGGGAACTGGGCTCCCAGGATGGAAGCCAATTCTTCAGATAGAGGGCACAGTTCCTGATAGGTGAACTGGAAGACGTGAAATCTAGGGTTCCAGAAGTGGGTCGCCGCCAGGAGAAGGTTCTGGTCGATTTTCACCCGACACAGATATTTCAGCCCAGCTAGAGAGGAAAGGGCGCCTTCTCCCCAAGTGTGTTTGTCATCTAGAATACGGTGCATCCTTTGAAAAGGAGAGGAAAACATTTTTGAGAAGAATAAAGCCCAAGGTGCTGGGAAATGAAGAGACAAGAAAATCTTGCAGATTTTATAGGAGAAGGTCACCGACGGCCTACCCGCCCCTATACAGAGACGGTCTGCCCGCCTCTCTACGGAGACGGCCTGACCGCCCCTCCATAGGGACGGCCTGCCCGTCGGAGGTCCCCCGGGCAGAAACACGCGTCATCATTTCATCACGCGCATTAAATTGCATTCATTTCGCGACAGACGGCCAGCCCGTCGGTCGCTTTTACAGACGCCCTGCCCGTCGGTCACGAAATTCTATATAAGGACGAGTGACAGACGGCGCAAACGTTGCTGTCCCTTTCTTCTTCCTCTCTCAAGCGGTTTTTAAGCAGTTTTTAGCGATTTTTGAGTCTTTTCTTCTTATTTTTTCGCGATTTCTTCAGTTTTTCGCATTATATACTCACCCGGTGCTCGGATATTTGTGTTTCTCTAGTTTCTACACTTCTCCGGATTACAAGTAAGTAAATAATTACTTCTTTAGTACTTTTTATTACTTTTTCTATTTTTATTTCTACATTCTTTCTTTTAACCTTAAGAAAGTTTTAGATAATTTTAGAATTTAGGGGGAAATGCTGCCAATTTTTCTATATTATTCTGTAATTAAATCCGAACTTTTTGCATGATCACATAGAAATAGAGTTTTTCTATAATCTTGATGCTTTAGAATTGCATCCTTTTAGCGCACCATTTTTATGCATGATTTGCTTTTGTGGCCTGAGGCTGCTATTTTGAGTTGTTGGGGGCACACTCTTGCCGGGGTGCGCCCCATTTGCATGCATATAATATTGCTAGGGCCTGAGGCCTTTTGTCTTGCTTTTTCACGCAGGAGGTTGGGCACATCCCTGCCGGGGTGCTGCCCAAATTTTTTTATTCTATTCTGGAATTGAATATTTATTTACTTTTCCAAGTATGAAGAATGCCTTAGGACTTAGAAAGCCCATCTTTATTCGCTTTAATTATCTCCGTAAGGATTACATGTTCCTTTGCCATGATGCGTACAAGGCGTGATAGGGTACTTTCGTAGCCGGGATGTTTGCTATTTTTATCTGTCATTACTTTCTTTTATCCTATGTTGGGCCTCCATTGCCCATGATAAGGCCCAGATGGACCTTAAATTTTGGAAAATAAAACTGATAGTGTTTGTTTCGCCAAGTTTTCGCTATCTGACTCTTTCCTTTTTTACAGGATGCCTCCCAGACGCAGAGCACCACAGGCCCAGCCCGGGCTTGAGGCCCCGGCTTGGATGGATGACGAGTCCGCCCAGAGGTATAGGGCGTTGGCTCAGGTGGAGTTTCGGGCCAGCCGCTTTGTATCTCGCCCTTTTCTAGAGGCCCTCGGGTTGGCCCCGGAGTTCGATTTACTTGCCGAGGGAGCGGGTTGGACAGAGTTTCTTGAGCCTGCCTTCCAGACATTCCCAGAGGCTACCCGCCAGGTGTTGGCCACTCTCCGCTACACGGGCTTTCAGAGTGCAGATACTGACCCGGGGGTGGTACAGTTTTGGTTTGATGGTGACCATGTCAGCATCACCAGGCAGAGGTTTGCTCAGGCTATGGGACTTCCTTCGGGAGAGGAGGTTGAGATCCCGCGGCGAGCGGTGAGACGCGTCCATTGGGCGGCTATTGCTATACCAGGAGTGCTGTATGATCACGATACAGCGAAGAGCACCGTACTGGTGTCTCAGGCACTCCGGTATCTGCACAGAGTGCTTTCCAGCTCGTACCTCGGTCGAGCTGGTAATCCAGGGTCGCTTAACGCGGCCGAGATCTGGAGCCTCTGGGCTATGGTGGCAGGCCAGCGTCTCAACATTAGCCACGAGATTTTGGCCAACCTGACCAGAGTGGGCAGAGGGTCGACACCGGTGGTGATGGTAGGAGGAGTCATCACCCGATTACTGTTGGGATTGGGGTTTAACCCCGAGAGACTGAGAGGACCTCTACCGGAGGGTATCCATGTAGATGCTGCAGCCGCAGTTCAGATGGGGATGATCTCTCAGATTCCAGGTCAGGCGGAGGCTTATAGGGTGTTGACTATCCATGAGACCCGGCGACTGTTCTCGCTTCCACCCCTGGGGGCAGACCCTGATCACCCAGAGCACCAGGAGGGGCAGCCTCCACCGCCCGAGCCGCAGCCTCAGCCTCCGCAGGTGCAGCCGCAGCCTCCACAGACTGAGCCTCAGCCGGAGCATCAGCCTCCTCCACCTCCTCAGTCACAGACAGTACCTCCGCCACAGCAGCAGGAGCCTCCTAGGACCCCCTTGGATTTTGATTTTGAGATCACGATGGACGATCTCTTTGCCTCTTCACCGGCATCTAGGGCCCCGACTCCAGCCCCGTCGCCGGGTACCAGGGTACAGAGGCCTGCCCGCGAGCCCTCCGAGAGATACCACCCATACTCTCGGGGCGATCCTGGGGCATCCACTTCTTCGGCACCGCCACCAGGGCCAGCGCCACATCAGCCAGCTCAGCCAGACTTGTCCCAGCTCCTCTCCTCCATGTTTATGGCCTTTGAGCGGCGACAGGATGAGAGGGATAGAGCCATTCATGAGAGGTTGGATCGCCAGCAGGCTGCTATCCAGGAGCAGTCTCAGACGGTAGAGCGACTATCCCGAGAGCAGGCGGGCTATATGGAGCATGCAGCGAGGGAGCAGGCTCGGGCCATGGATGCCCTTAGAGATGAGCAGACTCGGGTTCTGGAGGCCTTCAGAGGAGAGCAGATGAGGCTATTTGAGCAGATTGCTCAGGGGCAGAGGGAGCTCAGGCAGCAGCTCGCTCATGATGTGAGGACGTCACAGGACCAGGCGTCTCAGAGGGTCGATATGACCCTTCAGATGATTGATGAGTCACTTGACTCTCTGAGATCCCGCGTCCAGGCGATGGAGGGGATTCTCCCGCCTCTTTCTCAGACCATGAGGGAGTTTAGGCAGCAGACGGAGCAGAGCTTAGAGCGTAGGAGGACGGCCGCCGCAGAGCAGACCACTCAGTTGAGCCAAGCCTTCAAGAAGTTGGGGGACAAGATCTCTGAGACCTTAGGGTTTCTGGGCACTTGTACCCAGCCCTTCTTGGACGGCTACGCGCAGGTTCAGTTCAGGCGAGCCCACGATCACGAGGCAGGACCCTCTACAGCTCCGCCACCCCCTCAGGCCCGTCCACCTCCGCCAGGGACCGTGCATATCTCGGATGATGAGGATCCCGATGAGCCCTCAGACTACACACCTCTCTGAGTTTCAGGGAGTTATTTTGTATCTTTTGTATTTTGTATATGCATTGTACAAAAATGACATTTTTAGTGGAAAAACTTTTGCTTCATTATTTGCATGTTTTTCTTTTCTTTTTCGGTTAATTGCTTAAATAACACCACAGAACGTGTATTTTCTCCTATTTACTCATGTGTCGATAAAAATGACGATAAAAAATAATAACATGAAACCAAGACAAGCAACAAAAGAATGATAATCAATAACAGGTCAAAAGATGATTACTCAAACAGGAATTAACGAAATCTTTTATCTCACAGGTACAGAGAAATATCGATCTGAACACAGACATCGATTAAAAAGATCTCCTTGAAACGAGGAAACCATCGGAGTTTCCACACTCCAAGATCGAAGCTGCGGTTCAAGAAACACCGCTCTTCATCAGATCGAGGAGTTTCCACACTCCAAGATCGAAGCTGCAGTTCAAGAAACACTGCTCTTCGCCCCCGAAGCTGCGGTTCAAGAAACACCGCTCTTCATCAGATCGAAGAGTTTCCACACTCCAAGATCGAAGCTGCAGTTCAAGAAACACTGCTCTTCGCCCCCGAAGCTGCGGTTCAAGAAACACCGCTCTTCATCAGATCGAAGAGTTTCCACACTCCAAGATCGAAGCTGCGGTTCAAGAAACACCGCTCTTCATCAGATCGAAGAGTTTCCACACTCCAAGATCGAAGCTGCGGTTCAAGAAACACCGCTCTTCATCAGATCGAAGAGTTTCCACACTCCAAGATCGAAGCTGCAGTTCAAGAAACACTGCTCTTCACCCCCGAAGCTGCGGTTCAAGAAACACCGCTCTTCACCAGATCGATATGAGATCTAACTGACAGAAGGCACGGAAGGTGAAAAGTCATCGAAGGTACGCTTTCTTTCCAACCTTTCTCTGAGTTTTGGCTTATCTAGGCACTTGCGCGCTAGTTTCCCCAAAACTGGGGGCAACTGTAAGCACCGTGTCCTGGAACAGTCCGGATCAGAGGTTACCCTATGAAGAAATCAATGTTCGAGGCCTGTACAGGAGGCTGAAGTTGGAGGTTTTAGTCCCGCGTTCCGTGAAAAATGAGGTTTTTCTACACTTCAGGGGCAGAGGGGGAGAAAACGGGAGTTTTCTAGGTCAAAAGGTTTTTTTGTCCTCCACAGACGGCCAGCCCGTCTGTGGAAGTAGCCCGTCGCTTTGAGTCACCGACGGCTTGGGGGATTTTCCGACGCCCGTCGGAAAGTCACCGCCCCTGTCAGGAGCCGCCTGGTTTCCCGGGGCACGCAACCGTTCCGACGCCCGTCGGTGAAGGTGGCAGGGCCGTCGGAAGTGTCCTTGTGTCAGTAGGATTCTTCCGACGCCCGCCCCTACGCACCGACGCCCGTCGGTCGTGTCTGGCTATATAAGGTCCGGATTTCCACTTCAAAAGGGTTGGAAAATTTTTCAGAAGGGGAAACTCTGCCAAAATTCAAGCACGTTTTCTCTCTCTTCCAAACACACCCATTTCCCTAAAGAATTTTACTTAATCAAGGATCAAATCGATCAAAGGAACTAAAAACTAATTAGTTTTCTTTAGATTTGGATTCCTAAATCGACTTTCTGAAAGATCGGAGGTGAAATAGCTCATTTTCTCTCTCTAATCTTTCATTCTTTTACTTTCTCGTGGAACGCGCGGGGATCTAACCGACATCAAAATTCTACCCAAGGCAACTATCTGAGGGTAAATATTCCGGACTCTCTCTTTACTTTCACCTCATATTTAATTATTTGTCATTTATTTATTCATTTTGTGTAAGTTTTGAATACCTATCATTACTTTTCTTCATTTTGACTCCCTCATCTCCTTCTTGGATAAAACTTGTTTTTTTTGATCTCAAAAGGCCCTTTTCTCCTTTCTGTTTTCCGGAGACAGAGGTGACCGACGGGTCAACTTTATGACCGACGCCCGTCGGTCACCCACCTACAGACACCCCTTCTTGAGTGACAAACGGGCGTGTTGAATAACCAAACCGACGCCCGTCGGTCAACCGGGAACAGGCCGTCGGTGGGTTCTGCCTCCATGGTTTTGATCATTTTTCACCTCTATTCAGTCTTTTCGATTTCTCATGTGTTAATTTCATGAATGTTAACATCTCTTAATTCTTTGTGAGTGTATATTGGTCCTCTTGGATAATTTCGAGCGTGAGTGGCTGCCTACCATGCATGGTGGATTTCGTCCGGTTTAGTTTTCTTAAACCTCTTAATTTATCTTCTCTTGCTTTTTCATTCATTGATTATTTTATGTATATGAATAAACTCTTTTTATTCAGTTAAATGCAAAGACGGATCAACGATTTGTACTTAAATAAAAGTGAGTTTCGTATAAAAATGCAAAAGGGTCCAACGCCCTATTTTCATCCAATAAAGATCATCACATATAATTTATCCCATTTTTGATAATGATGCATGCGAGGACCAAAGTCCTCAAGAATAAGCAATGCCCCGATTTATGTATGCCTCGCACATTTACAAGAGGGAGTTGTATTCCGCTCCTTGTATTATTGTAACTTATTGCTTTATTATCTATTTGATCATTTACGGCTTTTCAAATATGAATGAATGCGCCTTCGATCAATTGCATCGTGTGGAGAGAGAGCGAATTAATGATATTAAAATTTGATCATAAACTAATTGAGGTAGAAATAGATGAGAAATCCCGGACCCAGCTCTGGTCTTTGGGCTCGAGAGGTTAGAGGTTATCCTTCAAGATACTTCTTGAGTCACGAGACTTTAGCGCTAATCCTAGGCCTCATGGCTCAACATGGATAAAAAGCGCAGTCTTAGGCTCTCCGAGGCGAGAGAAACTTTCCCAATGTTCTATTGGGTGGCGACTCCATGAAACCTCCGTGTTGCTCAACATAGACGCACTTGCGATTTATCGCAAGCTGCCAACGGACCCGCAAATGCCCCGGTCGCCCACGTGCGGGCGGTCCGAACGGGCGGCGCATCGGGATCCGGCGCGCGTCACAATTGGTCCCATTTTATTAGAAAAAGATCTCAATTTGTTAATATAAAACTTTTTTTGACTTTTAATTAACGTGCATAAAAATAAATAAATTTATTACATATTACATAACAAAATGAAATAAAAACAAAAATGATAAAAAACAATAAACAAGACAAATCCCACCAAGATGGTGTCTTCAAATCTCCATGGACTCCTATTTGGTATTAAAAAGGTTCACACATAAAAAATAAGTATTGAAATAAAAAACACAAATAAAGATGATGTTAGTAATAAAAAATAAATTTAAACATATAACATGTAAAAATGAATTAAAATAAATAAAATAACATGCATAATGTATGACAAACCAATTAAATGACATGATAAAAATAAGTAACTTAACATATGAATAATTCAACATGCATAAAAACATAAATAAAAATAATAATAATAATAATAATAATAATAATAATAATAATAATAACAATAATAATAATAATAACAACAATAATAATAAATAATACTAACTATAATAAAAATAATAATAGCAATGATAGTAGTAATAATATATGATAATGATAATAATAATACTAATGATGATAATGATCACAATAGTAATAATAATAAAACAAAAGTAATAATGATATTAACAATAACAATAACAATAATAATAAAAATAAACAATAAAAAAGATGAGAATTCAACAAAAAGGAAGATGAATAATCAAGCAAGCAAAAATAAAAGAAATAAAAAATAAAATATGTTAAAGCATGTTAAATAATAATACTACTAATAATAATAACATATGAACAAAGGTAATGATAATAATAATAATAAAAATGACAACAAAAGATGAACAATCAAATAAATATACAATAATAAAATAAAATGTGCTAAAATATTAAATCTATGGCTAAATCATATGAATATAAACAAAATAAAATAATAGATCAAAAATCTACATAGTTGCTAATTAATTATAAACAAAAATTAAAACGAAAAAAATAATTAAAAATTGAGCCTATAATATTTACCCTCAAATTTTGATGTGATGAATGAAGTTAAGTGATTAATCTCCTTGTCTTGATTTATAAAAATAAAATATATAAGAAAATTTTATCCCAAAAATAAATAATTAATTTATTTGTCATAAGGAAAAATTGTAAAAAATAAAGTAAAAAAATTCACAAGAACAAATAATTAATTTATTTGTCTCAAGAATTAACTTAAAAAATTAAAAATACTTGGGGAACTTGTTCTTGAAGAAGAAGAAAAAAAAGGATGAAGAAGAAGAAGAGAGAAAATCAACTTTTCTTAAGAAAAAATGCACCCAAATTCTCTTAAAAAAAATCATTTTATACCCCCTAAAAAATCAGATTTTTAATGAAGAAATTAAAATAATTTAATTTCCATTAACACAAAAAAATGAATAATTAGAAAGGTTAGAAGATAAAAGGGTTTAAAAATTAAATTCTAAAAAAAATGAAGAAAAACACTCAAAAAAGGCCAAAAAAAGCCCAAAGGGCTGCTGGATGGGCGAGCGACGCCCAGCGCGTCGTTCGCGCTACGGGCAACGCCTCGCGCATGCTGCGGGCATTGCCCAACGCGCGCCTCGCATGTAACACCCCGAAATAGCCCTAGAAGAATTATAGAATTTGGTTTAAGAAAGACTAGTGTTGTGCGTGTGAGTTCTGTCGCGAGCGCGGTAAGCGTCGTGGGCGCGACAGAACCACTTCAGTGATAGGGTAGTTAATTGGTCTTTTTAATTTGTAATTTTGTAGAAGAGTGACACATGGCACCGTAGGGAAGTGACAAGTGGCAATAGATTAAACCATGGTAAGAGTGATTAAGAGTTAAAGAAAGGAGATTAGGGTTAATTAAAAAAAAAATGAAAAGAAGATAAAGATGTAATTAATTGGGGTAGATGGCATTTATTGCTATAGTAATTTTAGGATTGACTTGAATCATCTGCCTTCTTCTTCTTCTTCTTCTTTTCACGTTGGTTTCTTTCTTTTCTCTTGCTTTTCCCTTTTGCTTTCGTTTCTTCTTCCTTCTTTACACTGTTTTGAGTGATTCATTTGTGTTGACTTTGAGAAGGGGAATAGTAGAGCTGGCTTAGGCATCCTAAGAAGGTAAGTAATGCCATTTAGTTAGTATTGGTCTTCTTCTTCTGTCTTATTTCTGTTTTTGATTTAAAGTAAAAAGAGAAGAGTACCCTTGGTATTTTGAATGGTTTGTGTATGGAAGCTGCGGACAAGAGGCTCAATAAAGGCAAAGAGAAGGTCGGAGCCGAGTAGAGAACGCGGTTAAACGTCCTAGAGGTAGGGATCGTGTGCGGTTTTCCTAATTTGCATGTGTTATGATTTTGAATGTTCAAAAAAGATGTAGTTGTATAAAGAAATGTATTTGGAGCTTAATTAGCTCAATTGTTTGTTTAAGTGTGTGAAATCATTCTGATTGCTTGTAGTGTTCCAACATTGAAAGTAATTGTGTAAATTGAGTGAACAATTAGTTATGAGCATGAGTTATAGGGCAATTGCATGTTAAAAAGATGAGTGGTTGCATGTGAAAATAAAAGAGTCGGTTTGAGTTTAACGGTGTGTAGATTTTGCCTTTGGAATTGAGGAAAACGTTTCTGTCGCGAGCGCAACACCAGTTGAGGTCGCGACAGAATCGCGTCTTTCATTTCCGTGGGTATCGAGTTAAAAAATTGGGTTTTCAGAAATGTGAGGAGGGAGTCACGTCACGTGACGAGCAGTCACGCCGTGACCTCTGCTTTGGTGAGGCGTGAGATGGCATCACGCCATGTGAGGTCTCTTTCTTTGTGAGGAGAGAGTCACGTCACGTGACGAGCAGTCACGCCGTGACCTCTGCTTTGGTGAGGCGTGAGATGGCATCACGCCACGTGATGTCCCTCTCTCGCTGTGAGGATCCGGTCACGAGGCGTGATGGGTAGGCACGCCGTGATCTTTCTTCCTGGTGGACGTGAAGCGAAGCAAATCGTCGCGAGCTGCGATCGCGAGAGCGCCTCGCGACGGTCCTGCTTCCTTAGGCTACTGTCGCGAGCGCGACACAAGTCGCGATCGCGACAGTGAGTTTTTTTCCGCCTGTTTTGTCTTGTTTTGGCATTTTGTTTCTGTTTTGAATTGTTAAAGGTGTAAATGGGTCTTGTATGTTATCATTTAGCTTGTATTTGGTTTTAAATTATCTTTTAAACCTCTTATATGATTAATAGTAATTAAATGTACATGATTTGTAAAAGTTATACATGTAATTAATTGTATTTGAATGATAGTAAATAAATTAATATCAGTGCACAATATATGAGTTGTTGGAGCCTGATTACCGTTATAGTGGATAGATAAGCATGCTTATAAAAGGGCTAGTGTGCAGCTGCTAGTGTTGGCCTTAATTGTGCCCAGAGTTTGGAATACCTCGTGTATTTCACAAAAGTTTGAGTTAATTCTCCACAAGAATGATACTGGAAACAGTATCCAGAGTTACCCGTATCCACCATGAAAGGAATTCAGGCTTATTGTTATTGCTAGTGTACAGTGAACATGAAATTAAGGCTATGTTTATATGAAGTAGAATCCATGGTTTACATGATTGTGAAAACATATGCATGAGTTGTTTGAGCAGTGCATGTGACATGTATATTTTATTGTGACTTCGAAAGAAGTCCTTTGCATTATTTTCATCCCCACTAAGCGTTATCGCTTAGCACGGATGTTTGTTTCCGTGTAGGTTGACAGGTGCGGACCAGTGAAAGCGTTCTTCTGCAAGTGAAGGCCACTAGGAGTCTTTTTGCTATGCCCTTTTTGTATAAGATAGAATTAGAGTTTGTGATGTTTTGAGTAACATCATTATGTATATAGAGAGTTTAGTCTCAACATATAATCGTTAAATGTATTTGTATATGTAATGTAAATAAATATGTAATGACTGTAAAACTTTTGTATATGTATAGTTTACATGTATAATAAAAGTAATTGTGTTTGGGCCCAACCCATTTCTCATTGTTTATTGTTATCGCTTCCACTGATGCATGTAGATGTACGCGTAGTTGTCCGCGTAGCGCCCCGATATTCCCTACCGGGGGTATGGGGGTGTTACAATTAGTGGTATCAGAGCTCTAGGTTAATTGGTTCAGGACTATAAGATGATAGAGTATAATACTAGTGTATATGTTTGAGTTGTCTAGAATGTGGCCTAATGCAGATGCTGGTTTTGTAGGGTCTAGATGGAGTCCGACCCGAGTGAGCACGTAGGAGAGACTACAGGCAGTGTGAATCCGGTTCGAGTAGATCCTCATGTACAAGCACGAGATAGAGAGGAAAGAGCAAGAGTTGTTCAGGACAACCCGGAGCTGATGCAAGGGTTGGTGCAGATTTTGGATAGATTAACAGCTCCAAGGACACCATCGGATTTGATAAGAAAGAGAGGAGCTGAAGAATTTCATGGGACATCTTTGGATCAATCCGAGATAGCAGAATTCTGGTTAGAGAAAATAGGAAGAATTTTGCAAGAAATCAGTTGTCCTCAGAATCAAAGAGTAGCTTGTGCTGTGTCATTGCTACAAGGGGCAGCATATGACTGGTGGAAGTTGATTATGAGGAATCCTCAGAGACCCATGGAGTTAACCTGGGATTTCTTTGTTCAAGAGTTTAGGGACAAGTTTGTAACCAAAGCATATAGAGATGCGAGATGGAAAGAATTTGTGACTTTCAAGCAGAAGAATATGATGGTTGCAGAATATGATAAAGAGTTTACTCGTTTGAGTAAATATGTACCAGAAGGAATGTTAACTGATGATTTTCGATGTAGGCAATTTGAGGATGGACTAAGAGAGAGTATTCGGGGACCTTTGTCTGCTATGGTTGCTTTGCAGCCAGTGGGTTATTATCCATTGGTGTTGGCAGCGATGAGAATGGAGGAATCTGAGTTGATAAAGCAAAAGAGAGAGCAGAAAAGAAGATTTCCAAGGGAAAACGAAAATTTTAGTAAAGGAGCGGGAACAGTAAAAAGAGGAAAGGATGAGCAGGCATCGGTACAAGTACCGACTTCAGTTGGAAGTGTGAGACCGCCTACTAGTAGAGGGAGTATGATCCCAGAATGTGAGCACTGTAACAAACGTCACTGGGGCGAATGTAGAAAGCTCACTGGAGCTTGCTTCAAATGTGGTAGCACAGAACATTTCCTTGCTCAGTGCCCTAAAACAAGAGAGAATATGGCATCACAAGTACATAAAGAGAAAGGCAATGCTTCTGGGACTGTTAGAAGTGGAAGAGGACGAGGTAGAGTTGATAGACCGCCATCGGAAACAGTCGAGAAGCCATTTCCTGAGGATCAGCAACGTGTATTTGCCATGACGGCTGAAGATGTGGAGGCATTGATCGGAACTCCTTGTAAGTCCTCTTATTAGTTTATATAGTGTATAGTTTGAGTTAGTTGTTCGGTAGCGGGGGAAATTTCGAGGACGAAATTTCTTAAGGGGGAGAGATTTGTAACACCCCGAAATAGCCCTAGAAGAATTATAGAATTTGGTTTAAGAAAGACTAGTGTTGTGCGTGTGAGTTCTGTCGCGAGCGCGGTAAGCGTCGTGGGCGCGACAGAACCACTTCAGTGATAGGGTAGTTAATTGGTCTTTTTAATTTGTAATTTTGTAGAAGAGTGACACATGGCACCGTAGGGAAGTGACAAGTGGCAATAGATTAAACCATGGTAAGAGTGATTAAGAGTTAAAGAAAGGAGATTAGGGTTAATTAAAAAAAAAATGAAAAGAAGATAAAGATGTAATTAATTGGGGTAGATGGCATTTATTGCTATAGTAATTTTAGGATTGACTTGAATCATCTGCCTTCTTCTTCTTCTTCTTCTTTTCACGTTGGTTTCTTTCTTTTCTCTTGCTTTGCCCTTTTGCTTTCGTTTCTTCTTCCTTCTTTACACTGTTTTGAGTGATTCATTTGTGTTGACTTTGAGAAGGGGAATAGTAGAGCTGGCTTAGGCATCCTAAGAAGGTAAGTAATGCCATTTAGTTAGTATTGGTCTTCTTCTTCTGTCTTATTTCTGTTTTTGATTTAAAGTAAAAAGAGAAGAGTAACCTTGGTATTTTGAATGGTTTGTGTATGGAAGCTGCGGACAAGAGGCTCAATAAAGGCAAAGAGAAGGTCGGAGCCGAGTAGAGAACGCGGTTAAACGTCCTAGAGGTAGGGATCGTGTGCGGTTTTCCTAATTTGCATGTGTTATGATTTTGAATGTTCAAAAAAGATGTAGTTGTATAAAGAAATGTATTTGGAGCTTAATTAGCTCAATTGTTTGTTTAAGTGTGTGAAATCATTCTGATTGCTTGTAGTGTTCCAACATTGAAAGTAATTGTGTAAATTGAGTGAACAATTAGTTATGAGCATGAGTTATAGGGCAATTGCATGTTAAAAAGATGAGTGGTTGCATGTGAAAATAAAAGAGTCGGTTTGAGTTTAACGGTGTGTAGATTTTGCCTTTGGAATTGAGGAAAATGTTTCTGTCGCGAGCGCAACACCAGTTGAGGTCGCGACAGAATCGCGTCTTTCATTTCCGTGGGTATCGAGTTGAAAAATTGGGTTTTCAGAAATGTGAGGAGGGAGTCACGTCACGTGACGAGCAGTCACGCCGTGACCTCTGCTTTGGTGAGGCGTGAGATGGCATCACGCCATGTGAGGTCTCTTTCTTTGTGAGGAGAGAGTCACGTCACGTGACGAGCAGTCACGCCGTGACCTCTGCTTTGGTGAGGCGTGAGATGGCATCACGCCACGTGATGTCCCTCTCTCGCTGTGAGGATCCGGTCACGAGGCGTGATGGGTAGGCACGCCGTGATCTTTCTTCCTGGTGGACGTGAAGCGAAGCAAATCGTCGCGAGCTGCGATCGCGAGAGCGCCTCGCGACGGTCCTGCTTCCTTAGGCTACTGTCGCGAGCGCGACACAAGTCGCGATCGCGACAGTGAGTTTTTTTCCGCCTGTTTTGTCTTGTTTTGGCATTTTGTTTCTGTTTTGAATTGTTAAAGGTGTAAATGGGTCTTGTATGTTATCATTTAGCTTGTATTTGGTTTTAAATTATCTTTTAAACCTCTTATATGATTAATAGTAATTAAATGTACATGATTTGTAAAAGTTATACATGTAATTAATTGTATTTGAATGATAGTAAATAAATTAATATCAGTGCACAATATATGAGTTGTTGGAGCCTGATTACCGTTATAGTGGATAGATAAGCATGCTTATAAAAGGGCTAGTGTGCAGCTGCTAGTGTTGGCCTTAATTGTGCCCAGAGTTTGGAATACCTCGTGTATTTCACAAAAGTTTGAGTTAATTCTCCACAAGAATGATACTGGAAACAGTATCCAGAGTTACCCGTATCCACCATGAAAGGAATTCAGGCTTATTGTTATTGCTAGTGTACAGTGAACATGAAATTAAGGCTATGTTTATATGAAGTAGAATCCATGGTTTACATGATTGTGAAAACATATGCATGAGTTGTTTGAGCAGTGCATGTGACATGTATATTTTATTGTGACTTCGAAAGAAGTCCTTTGCATTATTTTCATCCCCACTAAGCGTTATCGCTTAGCACGGATGTTTGTTTCCGTGTAGGTTGACAGGTGCGGACCAGTGAAAGCGTTCTTCTGCAAGTGAAGGCCACTAGGAGTCTTTTTGCTATGCCCTTTTTGTATAAGATAGAATTAGAGTTTGTGATGTTTTGAGTAACATCATTATGTATATAGAGAGTTTAGTCTCAACATATAATCGTTAAATGTATTTGTATATGTAATGTAAATAAATATGTAATGACTGTAAAACTTTTGTATATGTATAGTTTACATGTATAATAAAAGTAATTGTGTTTGGGCCCAACCCATTTCTCATTGTTTATTGTTATCGCTTCCACTGATGCATGTAGATGTACGCGTAGTTGTCCGCGTAGCGCCCCGATATTCCCTACTGGGGGTATGGGGGTGTTACATCGCATGTGCGGGTGAGGGCACGCTGCGCGCCGTGTGTGGGGGAGGGACGCTTACTCGCGAGTCCAGCGCGCTGCCTCACGCCGATGCTTGCGATTTTTTTTTTAAATTTTTGTTAAAACACTATAATTTTAAAACTCACTTTTTTTTTATCTTAAAATAATTTTTAAAATATTTTTTATAACCCATTTTTATTTATTTTTAATAAATCAATTTAACAAGGAAATCATCACCTCCAACTTTCATTTTTGCCTATAAACAGGCACACTTAATTTCATTATTGGGTAATCCTGATCTAGGCTGCCTCGAGACCCGGTGTCTACAGTTGCCCCCAATTTTGGGGAGGCTAGTGCATGGGTGCCTAGCTGAACTAAAATCAGAAAAGCGAAAGAAGCGCGTACCTCAGGCGGCTGTCTTTCCGGACTGGACGATGTTGTTGTGGTGGTTATTGCCAGCTTGTCGGCATGTCGTCCTTTGTTGAAGCGGTAGTGCCGTGATCGTACTAACCCTCCGTGGAGTGGTAGTGCCGTCATCGTGCTAACCCTTCTGAAGTGGTAGAGTTGTGGTCGTACTAACATTTCATAGAACAGTAGTGCCGCCATCGTGCTAACTCCTCTGAGATGTGAAGTGGTGGTGCTGTGATCGTGCTAACCCTCAGTGGAGTGGTAGTGTTGTCATCGTGCTAACCCTTCTGAAGTGGTAGTGACTTGGTCATGCTAACCTTCCGTAGAATGGCAGTGCCGCCATCATGCTAACCCTTCTGAAGTGGTAATGCCGTGGTCATGCTAACCTTCCGTAAAATGGTAGTACCGCCATCGTGCTAACCCGTATGAGATTTGAAGCGGTAGTGTCGTGATCGTGCTAACCCTCTGTGGAGTGGTAGTGCTGTCATCGTGCTAACCCTTCTGAGATTTGAAGTGGTAATGTCGTGATCGTGCCAACCTTCCGTGGAATGATAGTGCCGCCATCATGCTAACCCTTCTGAAGTGGTAATGCCGTGGTCATGCTAACCTTCTGTAGAATGGTAGTGCCGCCATTGTGCGAACCCCTATGAGATGTGAAGCGGTAGTACCGTGATCATGCTAACTGTGACGCGCGCCGAACCCCATGGCGCCCCGAAGACCCGCTTTTAGGGTTTTCGGGAGAGGTTCATGGAAACTTGTAAGGGATTTACAAGTGCGTCTATTTTGGACAACAAGGAGGTTTCGTGGAGTCGCCACCCAATAAAACATTGGGAAAGTTCATCTCGCCTCAATGAGCCTAAGACGGCGCATAATATCCATTTTGGGCAAACCAAAGGGATCTTGGAGGCAATCGCCCCAATAGAACATTGGAATGACCCTCTAACCCTATGGAGCCTAGGATTGTAAATTAAGCCTTTTAGTGGGACACAAGAGGTGTCTTGGAGATCCCATTCCAATGAAACATCGAAATGGGCCTCTCGCCTCGTGGAGCCCAAAGACCAGAGATAGGTTCGGGACTTCTCATTTATTCATACCTTGATTAATTTTACAATTAAGTTTTTAATTTATTATTTCACCCTCTTTCCATACGATGCAATTAATTAAAAGGCGCAATCATTCATATAAAAGCGGAGAATAAAATAGCATAAAAATAAAGCATACGAAAATAAATTACAAAAAAGTAGGGGTGAAATACAACCCTCATTGTAAATAAGGTACAAAACATGCATAAAATGGGATATTCGTTAAGATTGAGGACATTGGTCCTTGCATGCATTTATTAAAAAAAAAATAATTTTTCATGTGACGGTTTTTTATTGGCTAAAATAGGACTTTGGTCCTTGCTTTGCAAAAATCTCCAAATTGATTACTATAAAACATTTAACTATTTTTATATTAACGGGATAGAAATAATTTTACAAATACCCAAATAAATAAATAAGCACAATAATAACAATAATAATGCTATCAATATAATAATGAATACTAAAACTAATAACAATACTAATAATAATAATAATAGGAATAATATGATACTAATAATGATAATAATAATAATAATAATAATAATAATAATAATAATAATAATAATAATAATAATAATAATAATAATAATAATAATAATAAACAGAAACATAAATAATAATAAACTAACAATAGATATCAAATAAATAATAGTAATAAAGATAAAAATTAAAGGGATAAACCAAGTATAAATCCTTAGATTTGGGTAGCCATCCTCATTCCCAACTCTAATCCATCTAAAAATAATCAAATGATATCTCACAAAAATAAACAAACACATTAGTGCAAAAATTCAGAAAAGAAATAAAATGATAAAATAAAATGTTAAAAAAAAGGTTTTAAATAAGAGGGCAAACCAAATAAAGAAAGCAAATAAAAGAAAACATAGACAAATGAAAAACGGATTAAAACAGTGTGGGAGAGCCTAGGGACGGCCATTCAGACGTGATCGACGGCGTCGAAAATGTGACCGGCTGACAGAGTAGTGCGCTATCTGAGGCCCGTCCCTCGATCGAGAGACGGGGGTCGGTAGCGACGTTGCCCGTTGGTCACCTCTGTTCCCCAAAAAATGACAAAAACGGACGAATTTCACAAGAAAATAAATTTATTTTGACAAAAGATGCACAAAAATGGAAATAATTAAATTAAATCAACAAAATATTAAGTTCAGAATATTTACCCTCGAATTATACCTTTTTGGATGAACGTGGAGTAGATTTTTCGAATCCGCTCGCTTCACGAGGACCGGTTACAAATCAAGGAAAGAAAATTTCTATTTCTTCCTTGAAAATCGATTTTCTTTCTTAAACAATTCGGATGTTGGAATCAATGAATTTGATGAAAATGAATTGATTTCGTTATCTCAAATTAATTGGATTCACCAAAATAAGATTTTGAAAAGAGATTGAAAAAGATGAAAAGAGAGTTTTTTGTAAAAATATGATTTTTGAGAAAACATATTAGAGAAAATCCTTGAGAGACAGAAAATTCCCTAATTCAAAATTGTCTAACCCCCAAATCATTAAAAATCCCCCCTTTTATAGAAAAATGGGAATCCTATTTGGAGTAGGAAAGAGAAAATCCTATTCCTAATAGGATTTGGAAAAAAATATTCTTTTTTTCCTCAAAATCTGGTGACTAAATCAATTGATAGACTGGCGTCTGAAGCTCATCGACGGTCGTCGGTTACAAGGGTACGCGCGGTCATTTGGCCAATGGACGGAACGAGGCACGGGGAGGGACAGATGAGCATTGGTTTACGGACACGTGTCCGTCGTTTGCTTCACAGATGGCCCATCTCTCATGGCAAGAGACGGATCATCTCGGCTACCGACGGGTGTCGGACCACCGATGGGCAGGCCGTCTGAGGAAAAAATCACTTTTCATGCTAAATCTTTCCAATTTTTCTAATTCTTTCTGCTACAAATGAAAATCTCCAATCCTTGTGAATCTGGAGGACCAAAATTCCCGAATTTTATCCATTGGATCAGAAATGGACACTGATTTCTTTATTGGGTAATCTCTAATCTGAACTGCCTCAGGGCACGGTGTTTACACTAACCCTCCATGGAGCGGTAGTGCCGTCATCGTGCTAACCCTTCTTAGATTTGAAGTGGTAATGCCGTGATCATGCTAACCTTCCATGGAATGATAGTGCCGCCATCATGCTAACCCTTCTGAAGTGGTAGTGCCATGGTCATGCTAACCTTCCATAGAATGGTAGTGCCGCCATCGTGCTAACCCTTCTGAGATGTGAAGCAGTAGTGCCGTGGTTATGCTAACCTCCGTGGAGTGGTAGTGTCGTCATCGTGCTAACCCTTTTGAAGTGGTAGTGTCGTGGTCATGTTAAACTTTCGTAGAATGGTAGTGCCGTGATCGTGCTAACCCTTCTGAGATTTGAAGTGGTAGTGTCGTGATCGTGCTAACCCCCGTGGAGTGGTATTGCCGTCATCGTGCTAACTCTTCTTAGATGGTAGTGCCGTGGTCGTGCTAACCTTCCATAGAATGGTAGTGCCGCCATCGTGCTAACCCTTCTGAGATTTGAAGTGGTTCCCCCTGAAAGGTCTTTGGTTGATTGCCCCCTGAGAGGTCCTTGGTTGATTGCCCCCTGAGAGGTCCTTGGTTGATTGCCCCCTAAGAGGTCTTTGGTTGATGCTTGGATTGATGTTTGAATTGATATTTGGATTGATGTTTGAATTGATGTTTGGATTGATGTCGTCACTCGCCTTCTGCCGGTGTTCGCATCGAATCTCTCTTACTGCAAAATTGAAAAACCAAATATGCAGAAAAAATAGTGAGCATGCACGTGAAATGCATGAGTTATGCAGAAATGAAGGATAAGAATTAATGTAAGTGGACTTAGAAGTGATAGCCGGTCTGGCTGCAATTTGCAGTAGGATCGATGCCCTTTGGAAGCTGCTTTTGAATTTCATGCCTTTGGGATTGCAAAGTTCTCATCTGATACTTGTAGTCATATTTTTGAAGGTAATGCGTCCCTTATGGATTTTCACACTAGCTTTTCTTAGCGGGAAATGCGTTCTTTACGGATTTTCACATAACCCTGTTGTAGACACCGAGTCTTGAGACAGCCAGACCAAAGTTATCCGGTGATGAAAATGATACCTGTTTATAGGCAAGAGACAGATAGAAGTGATGATTTCCTCCGAAAATATATTTTTCGTTTTTAATTAAAAAAAAAGAAAAAAAAGGAAGGGAGTGAGTTTTTTTTTGTGGGGCCTGTGATGTGAGGCCCATCTCACCCACGTGAGATGCAGCCTCACGTTTGTGAGGCCCATCTCATGTTCGTGAGATGCAGCGTCACATTTGTGAGGCCCATCTCACGTTTGTGAGAGGTCGCGTGAGGCAGATCTCACCTGCCTCAGCCGCTCCACTGCCCCCAGCACCCCCAGCATCTCCGTTCCATTTTTCGGGGGGATTTGGTGGGAAAGGCATGGATTATGGCTGGATTTGGTGAGAAACAACCTAATCCTTTAGAGGGAGTATAAAAGGAAAAGTAAAAGAAACTGAGGGAGGGGTTTTTTAGAAAGGAGACCGAAATTAAGAAAAGAAAAGAATGTAGAGAGAAAAGCTTGGAGAGCTAGAAAACAATTCTGGGTCAAATCATTCTTGGATTGTTTCTTGAATCCAGGAAATTAATTCCTGTGTTTGAGATTCAAACATCTTTCATATTTTCCTTAACGTAAATTACATTTTAAAGTTTTATCAGTCTTTGTTTTGATTTTCTTCTCAAGAAAAGCAACGAGGAAACCAGAACTTCTTCATTTGCAAATCAAAGATCATATCTGAGGGTGAATACTGGGATAAACCTTCTCTTGTTTTCCGTCTTTCTTTTTATTTCCTATTTTATTTTACCAAGTGTTCTTCATTTGTACATACCGTATATATTTATTGTTTGGTTTTATTGATCTGTATATCGCATGTTTGTTGCTGTTTATTATCTGACATGAGCCTAAAATATTTATTGTGGTTAATCAACACGTTTGTTGTTCTTTTATGCATGTTTTGATGGAATAATGTCATGTTTATTGAGTCTATTAACGTTACTCTATTTGTCCCTATTTTTATGTTGGTCTGATAGTCTCCTTGTTTTGTTCGAGCCGTGATTTTCTGTCTGAGTCGTATCCCAGATTCACGTGTCGTGCTCTTGTTTGCCCCTAGTTGCCTGTGAAGTCATTGCACAACTTGTGCATCTCAGCACAACTCGTGCATGCATTGCATGAGTCGTGCAATGAGTGCACGACTCGTGCAATGCATGTACGAGTCGTGCACTCCTGGCTTCACCTGCTTCTCTCTTCAGCTCTTCGTCTTTCCTATAGTGCCCGAACGTAGGAAGTTGCCAAAAATGCATGAATTGTGATATGACCTACTCCATTTATCCTGTCAATTCCAGTCCTAATATGCTTTGCTAATTTATTTTTCTAGCATGCAGCCTTTGCTTTATTTATTTTTATGTTTTTTTACTGCAACTGTTTTATGTTTAATTATTTCTATTTACTTAATCGTTTATATTTAATTAGTTTAATTGATTATTATTTGATTGATCTATTAATCATTTTAATTAATTATTTTATTCAACTAATTTATTTGTTCATATTACATTAATTATTTAATTTACTTTACTAACATTATATTTTATTTTTTTTTTGTTGCCTCAAATTTATTTATGTATGTGAGTCATATTTGCATACGAGGTTGGAGGACCGGGAGACTAAAGACCTTCAATTTAGGGTTTGTATTTTTAATTGTTTTATCTCCCTTTATTAGTATTATTATTTTTTATGTGTTGTATGTAAAAATATATTTTAGATTCACCCGTATTATAGAAAATCATGTTTTTTATAATAATTAATAACTTGGAATTTTTCTTAATAAAATGGACCAATGTCCTATTTTAACCAACAAAATCTCACTATCAAATGAAGAACTAGTTTTCATAAAATGGGATCACTCATCCTGATTTTTTTCAATCAATATCTAAAAATAATTATCTATTTTTAAGCTAATAAAAAAGGAACCAATGTTCCTAAAATGTAATAAATGACCCGATTTGTGTATGATGCATTTCAATTACTTTTATGCATTCTTAATTATTTTTGTTCTTTTATTGGGCCCTTGTAATTAATTTTGGAGCAAATTTTATTTATTTATGCTTTCTTATTTTGGGGGATTGTTTTGTCCCATTTTCTCGTTTTGTAATTTATTTTTGGGGGATTGTTCTATCCCAATTTTCATTCGTAATTTAATTATTTACTTATTGCTTTATTTATCGCTTTCAATATGCTTGCAAATGCATTTTAAATTCAATGCATAATCGAGTGGGATAAGAGATGAGATTTTGTTTTCTTAAAAACTTATTTATAAACTTAATTTAAGTCATTAATAAGAGTGAAGTTCAGAACACCATCTCTGGTTTAGACCAATAGAGGTTAGAAACCTTTCCCAATTTCTCGAAAATTGGGTGGCGACTCCAAAATACCTCAAAGGTGCCTAAAGGCGTCATGAGGCTAGATGTTCTATTGGGAAGGAGGCATCCAAAATGACTCATGATACCTAAGATCAAAAAGACGTGAACCAATCCCTTGAGCCCTAAAAGCGAGTTCAAAGAGGACCTTTGCTAGGTTCGGTGCGCGTCACAGTGGCAACTCCACTGGGGACTGCTCGAAACTTCGCTTCGAAAGTGACATAAGTTAAAATTATAATTGAGTTATTAAGAATAAAAAATTCCATTTCTAATCGAAATTGCATTGCATCCACTAGAGCCTTATAATTATGTTAGTTGGTCCCCTATCTACCCCGGTGCATTCCTAAAACACGACCCTACTTTCACTCATTGTATGGAAGTGCTCGGGATAATCACAAGCCCAAGCCTCGTACCATCAAATAGTATATCAAATGCAGTCCCGAATGGTTGCTATGCTTGTGATGAGCTAGACCCATTGGCAGGGACCATGCTTAGGTAGACCTAAAGTAACACCACCTTTGACCGAAGCCCATGTAATGGCAATAGATACTCCCACTAGGTGAAATGTACCATATTATCGTGCTTGCTATTTGGGCCATCATATATTAGATAAAATCAGTTAAATTAAATGGTCTTTCATCAAAGACTTTCATGCCCTGGTGGGCCCATCTTAATTTAGTTGAATTGTTTAAATACATAATGGCCAAACACCCATACGAATGTACATTAGTTAAGAGTTGTTATGCTGTCGGTTTTTCACCGTGCACTATACGTGTCCGACGGGTTCCTTGTTAACCCTTGGATAAAGCCCACCTAGGAAAGAGACCGCACTACCTCGTGTGTGGGAGAAATAAGGTCAGAAGGATCTATCTGCTTGCATGTGTTTGTCTATGCCCATGCATTGCACTTCAAATCATGCATCATCCTAACAGAGGTGTGTTTTGCAGCTATCATAGATTCATCCAGGTGGTTTAGAGGTCCTGACGGTCGGTTAAGGAAGATTTCACTCTTTGGATTGCAAGAGCTAGTGTTAGATTAGAGTTCGGATTCTCTTTTAGAGGGTAGTGAGATATTGTCTTTTGAATCATCAGTAGAAACAAGCATGTCTAATCCAGCAAGTGGTTCTGATGCAACTAGGGCAATGATTATCGAAGAAGTGGGGAAAAGAATGGAAGAGTTTGAGGCCAGGATGACGGCGATGATGGGCAACCTTGCCACTACCTTAGCCCCACTTGTCGGGCAACAAGCTGCTACTCCAGTTAGCGAGCAAGATGAATAAGGGGCTACTAGAGAGGATCCCCTAGTAACAGTTGATCCACTTGTGGTTGAGCCAAGAGCGCCAGCGCCTGTCGAGCGTAGAGAAGGCCCTAAATCTATGATTGACTTATGGAAGGAGCAAGACGAACAGAAGGTAGTAAAGGGAAAGTCGCCCAAGCCGGAGGATGCGATGTGGAGAAAAATGGAAGAAAGGTTTGAAGCTATAACAAGGATGTTGAAGGTAGGAAGAGGAATGAACCCTGAGGATCGAGAGTTGGACAGTGATGATCTTATCCCTCAGAACTTCAAGATGCCTGATATTCCCAAATTTGATAGCACATCCGCTCCCACCACACACATAAAGCAAAACTCACTGGTAATGAAGGGTACTACTTTAACAAAGAGACAGAAGATTGAGTATTTTTGTCTGACCTTAATCGGCCCGGCAGTGGATTGGTATCATGGGCTAGACTGAAGGATGAAAGAGGATTGGGATTTGCTGACAGAGGAGTTTCTCAGACAGTATGATTATAGTACCAGGATGGAAGTAACTTTGAAGGACCTGGAATTATTATAGCAAAAGGTAGGCGAGTCTTTCCATGAGTATCTGACCCGATGGAGAAGTCGGGTAATGGAAATGAAAAGGAAGCCAGATACGGCTGTTCATAAAAAATGCGAGCTTGTATCTGAGAGATGGACTAAAGATGAAGGGATTGAGAGACTGGGAGTCTTTGAAAGACATCGCTATCGAGGTTGAGGGAGAGTACCTTTCGAGAAGGGCCAATAGTGAAGCTTATACCAAGAGGGGCTATACTAATCAAGGGGCAAACAAGTCAGCAAGTTCCAGTAGTGGTATTAGAAGTGGGAAGACAGCTGAGGTACCGGTAACAGGAGTGAGTCAGAGGTACTTCTCAAATTTGGATCGACCTTTATCATGGGTATTAAAGAGATTGATGAAGGAAGGGAAGCTACAACCCCTGCAACCCAAGCCAGCTAAGATCCAAGGACAGCAGGGGCATAAGGAGAACAAATATTGTGCTTATCACCAGCATACTGGACGTCTGACAGACAATTGCATAACGCTGAGGCACCAGATTTAGGATCTGATTGATAGTAAGCAGATCACTGATCCTGAACTGAGAGAGCAAGAAAAAGTCCAACTATAATGCAGTACCCCCACCTGTATTTATGATCGGGTCTAGTCTCCCTGAATGGTTTGTATTGAGAGATCTATACGGCATCGATGCCAACACTGCTATCACGAGCCTCTATGAGGTAAGTGAAGAAGGGCTTCCTGTGGCAGTGATCGATTGCTGGTCCACTGATGAAAGTGGAGATGAAAACATCGATTTTAAGGATGAAGCATTTCCCGACCCGTGGGGATCAGAGGAGGAAGAAGAGAAGAAGGTTGGAGCAGTAACTCGGAGTGAAAGGGTGGCCCCAGAAGTTGAGAGACTGCAAGATCCAATGGTAAACCAAAGAGAAAGAGGGCCAGAAGAGGATTCGATAATTAGGCAACTGAAAAAGACTCCGGCTCAAATTTCAATATGGGATCTATTAAGGCAGTCTCCATCGCATAGAAGAAGATAGTGGAGGCTTTGTGCGAGACAACGGTGGCCACAACCATATCACCCACAGAGTTGCTGGAGGTAGTAAAGCGGGGTGCTGGGGAAGATGTAGTATTTACAAATGCAGACTTGCCAGCAGAAGGATGCAATCATAATCGCCCTTTGTACATACGAGCTCAGATTAATCAAAAGCACACGGCATGTGCCATGGTGAATGATGGTTCATCAATTAATGTATGCCCGCTGGTGGCAATAACAGCTTTTGGGGTAACAGAGGATATGCTGGCTAAGTCTGATCTAATAATCATAGCTTATGATAATTTATAGAGGCAGGCTTTCGGGACATTCAAGACAGCAGTCAAGATAGGGCCAGTGGAAACCGAAGTGGAATTTGTAGTTCTACCCATTCCCTCCAATTTTTCAGCCCTCTTGGGAAGGCCTTGGTTCCATAAGTTGGGAGGGGTCCCCTCTAGTTTGCACCAGATGATTAAGAGTGTAACACCCCAAAACCACCCCAGTAGTTTGAGCCTGTCCGTGTCTGTATGTGTGTATTTCTCTGTGTTGCATGTATGTGTTAAATTGGTTTATTTATTGTATATGTGTGTGTATTAGTATGAGAGGAGGAATTAAGCTAATGTATGAGTGAATGTATGGAGGTAGGGTGTGAGTAAGAGATAGCCTAGAGTGTATATTAGAATATGGGAGTAGGATATGTTGGGGGACATTTGTCTTAAGGAGAGAGTGACATGTGGCAAAGTGGATAAGTGGGCATTTAATGGGTTGGTGAGTGAGAGAGAGAGAAAATGCAGCCATTTTCCCTTGTTTTCCCGTTCTCCCTCTCTTCTTCACGCCATCTTCCTCTTTTCTTCTTCTTTCTTCTTTGTTTTTCCTTCTTCTTGGCCCGATCTTGCTCCCTCTCCTTTCCCTTGAGTAGATTGAGTTGCTTAGCTTGTGATTTTTGAAGTTTAAAGGTGAGTTGGGGTTATGGGTGTTTTAGATTCTTCTTCTTCCTCTTCTCTAGGTTTTAGTTTATATGTATTTGTTTATGGGTTGTTTTAGAATTGATCTTGGTTATGGTGGGTTGTGGTTCAGAGGAGGCTCCTAGACCGGCGAAAGGAAAAGAAATTGCTAGCGGGAGCGGAGCTCGCGAATAGGAGCTAAGGAGAGAAGGTTTGGGAATGTTTATCTTTTATGTATATATGTGAATTAAGTTGGATAATTATGCTTTTGGTTTTGATTGGGGTTGTAAGTTGTGTTGTTGTAATTTAAATTACATTAAATATGATATGAGATGCTAGAGAATGAATATTATTGAAGGATTTGTGAGAAATTATGTGAATAGTGGTAATTGTTGTTAAATGTGCTGTTTTGGAAATTCTTGCAATTGGACATGTAATCGACTTGATTTAATTGAGCTAAATGGTGGTAAAGCTGGGTTTTTAATCATGTTAGGAGTTGTGAATGCTTGCGTTGCTTAATTTTAAGGTTTAGAATCAATTTGGAAGTTTGGATGTGAATTATATGAGATTTCTGCAGATTTTGGGCGTAAGAGTTGAAAAACCCGTGTCTGTCGAGATCGCGACACCGTCGCGAGCGCGACAGAGCTCAGAGGTTTCAGCCCTCACGCCGGCGCGTGAAGTGTCGCGCTGAGAGCTCGAAAGGGAACTCTTTGTCGCGAGCGTGACAGAGCGCTCAACCTCCGAGTATGTGCAGGACCCTTTCTATAGCGAGCGCGATAGACTTGGAAGGTTGCCTTCTGTCGCGAGCGCGACGTACGTCGCGAGCGCGACAGAGAGTGATGCCTTCGCCCTCTCGCGAGCGCGAGACTCTTTCGTGACCGCGAGACTTGGCGGGGAGATGTATTTCGGTCTCTGTCGCGAGCACGACAGTGGTCGCGAGCGCGAAAGACGCAGCTTCCAAATTTGATTTCTTTTCCTTTTTGCTTAATGACTTAATTTCTTTTGCATGGAGTTTCATTAAAGATTTGACTATCTATTTGCATGAATAATATATATGTAAACGTGATAAGATTTTTGCATAACCTGTTAATGTCGGATGAGTGGATAGTTAGGCATGCCTAATAAAGTTATGTACCGCTGCAGCTATGTGTACGACTTTGGACCCTGATCAGGTCCCCCGATCGGATCCTCGCGATCCTTCTGTCTGAATCTTTCTTAAGAGTCTATGTGAAAACAATTTGGAATAAAACAAATAGAATATTTTGATACCTCCGGGTATCTATGTGTTTGAAATATGATACCGATACTCTCAAGTATCTATGTGTACTCGTTATCCACTCATTATGACTAAGCAGGTGTCATTGTGTTTTGTACAAGAATCTTTGGATGAGAATGCAAATATCTGAATTAACTATTTATGATTATATGCTCATAATTGTATTGTTATCATATGTTTTCTGTCATCGTCACTGTGAGTGGCGGTTATGCATTCTGTGTTTCCCCACTAAGCGATTTCGCTTAGCACGAGTGTTTATCCGTGCAGGTGTGGAAGGTTTTGATTACCGTGGGTTGGGCGTGTCGCATCGGGAAGGCCAACGCAACTAGAGATTGGAAGTTTTATAGTATAGGCTTTCCTTTCTTTTGTAATTGATATAATATTTTGTTAGCCCTTTGGAACAATGTATCTTGGGCTTTTGTATATTCGTTCTTCTTTTTGTAATCTAATGTAAGATGTAAAGACCCAATTTTGTATATTAATAAAAGTATCCATTTTGTTCTGTATCCCTCTTTTTTCTATTAAAGTTTTTATTTATACCGGATATGTGATTCTGTATGTGATGTTTGCATGTTTGTACTAGTGGGGTGTGACACTCCTATCTATCTTGGGTTCTGCTCGCTCTAATCACGAGTAGAAGTATCCATATTATAGGTTGGGGTGTGACATTAGGTGGTATCAGAGCTATTGGTTTAGATGTTACTGGGTTTCAGTGTGTTAGTTAGTTGTTAGAGTTGTGTTGGCCTGATGCGCATTGCGTTTATATTTTGTAGTTATGGAGTCCGCTCGTGGATCACTTGAGGGGTCAGCAGAAAGTGCCAATCCCCAAGAGCAGGATCCCTCAGTTTCTGGTCTGGCTCAACCTCCTAGGGGGTATCCTGAGGTGCCTTTGGGACCAATGGAAGCGATGCTTCAGAGTATGACAAGGGTACTTGAAAGAGTAACAGCGCCAAGTGCACCTATTGAGAGGTTAAGAAAGCATGGTGCAGAGGATTTATTTGGTACTGGCATAGATGAATCTTATAAAGCAGAGATGTGGTTAGAGAAGACATCCAGAGTACTTAGGGAGATAAGATGTCCACCCGAGCAAGAAGTGGAGTGTGCCCTGTCTTTGTTACAAGGTTCTGCCTATGATTGGTGGAGGTTGGTGGTTAGTCAACCGCAAGTTCCTGAACCGATTACTTGGGAGTTCTTCGAGGGTGAGTTTCAGAACCGGTATGTGACCAAAGCTTATAAGGATGCCAAGTGGGCACAGTTTCTCACTCTTAAGCAAAGAATGATGTCTGTGGCTGAGTATGAGGATGAGTTCAATAAGCTCAGTAAGTATGCGCCGCCAAGAGTTCTCACGGAAGAGTTTCGATGTCAGCATTTTGAATCAGGCTTGAATGAGTCGTTGAAGGTGATGCTAATTTCTTTGATGTCGGCTCCAAATGTGAAGTATTATCATTTAGTTCAAGCAGCCTTGAGGGCGGAGCGTTCTGAGAATATTTTGAGAGAAAAGGCTCAAAGAAGAAAGTCTGCAAGAGGTGGCTCTTCTTCAGGCAAGAGACCAAGGGAATCGCAAGGAAACTTTGCTGATGAGTCTGTAGCTAGTCCGGCCCTAGAGGGAGGAGACAGGGTTCTTCTAGGGGATCGGGCACCGGTAGAGGAGATGGCCCTCCCCGATGTACCCATTGTAGTAAACAATATTGGGGTGAGTGTCGGTGGTTAACAGGAGGCTGTTTCAGATGTGGTTCTATAGACCATTTACTTGCGAATTGTCCGAACTGATTTGGAGATCCTTCGAGGCAACAGGAAGGGAGCCGAGCTGGATCTAATGTACCCCATGGAAGTCGTAATAGGGGTAGAGGAAGGAGTCGAGGTGGACGGCCTAGAGATAGAGAAGCCTCAGAATCAGTAGATCGCCCTATGCCATCGTCTGGTAGGGCCTATGCTATGAAGGCCCGAGAGGAACAGAATGCTCCTGAAGTGATTGCCGGTAAGTTCTCTTTGCTTGATTCTGAAGTTTATGTTTTGATTGACCCGGGCTCTACCCATTCTTATGTGTGTTTTGGTAAGTTGTGGGATAGTTTGGGTAGTGAGGAGAAGATGGAATATGAGATTTGTGTATCCAGTCCGTTGGGTCAGAGTATTATGGTTAATCGTGTATGTCGGAAGTGTCCTTTAAAGATTCAGGGTACAGAGTTTGTAGTGGATTTGATTTGTTTGCCATTCCATGAGTTTGATATTATTCTGGGAATGGATTGGTTGGATAAACATCGCGCGGTAGTGGACTGTCATAGGAAAGTAATGGTTTTGAAGGATAAAGATCAAATGCCTGTTGTGGTGAAGGGAATTGGAAGCAGTTCTCTACATAACGTGGTATCAGCTATGAAAGCCAGAAAATTTATCAGGAAAGGATGTGAAGCGTTTTTGGGTTTAGTTTTGGATTCTCGGAGAGGACAAGTTAAGATTCAAGACATTCCTATTGTAAGAGATTTTGCAGATGTCTTTCCGGAGGAATTACCGGGACTACCTCCTGAGAGAGAAGTTGAACTGTCAGTAGAAATTCTCCCGGGGACAGCTCCGATTTCTAAGGCTCCTTACAGAATGGCTCCAATGGAATTGAAGGAATTGAAGAGTCAGTTGCAGGAGTTGTTAGACAAAGGATTCATTCGGCCCAGTGTATCACCGTGGGGTGCTCCAGTGCTGTTTGTTAAAAAGAAGGATGGAACCCTACGGATGTGCATTGATTATCGACAGCTTAACAAAGTGACTATCAAGAATAAGTATCCATTGCCAAGGATTGAAGATCTTTTTGATCAGTTGAGAGGAGCTGGGGTATTCTCTAAGATAGACTTGAGGTCAGGCTATTACCAGTTAGGGGTTAAGGAAGCAGATGTGGCGAAGACGGCTTTCCGGACGCGTTATGGTCATTATGAATTTCTAGTGATGCCCTTTGGTTTGACCAACGCGCCTGCAGCCTTTATGGATCTGATGAACCGAGTTTTCCGACCGTATCTGGACAAGTTTGTTGTGGTATTTATTGATGACATTTTAGTGTACTCCAGAGACCGCAAAGAGCATAAGGAACATCTTAGGTTAGTATTGCAAATGTTAAGAGATCATCAATTGTATGCGAAACTCAGTAAGTGTGAGTTTTGGTTGAAAGAAGTAGCTTTCCTTGGACATGTGGTGTCAGTAGAAGGTGTGCGGGTTGATCCTAGCAAAATTGAAGCAATTGTTAATTGGATGCCTCCGAAGAGTGTACCTGAAGTGAGAAGTTTTCTGGGATTAGCAGGGTATTACCGACGGTTTGTTCAGGGGTTCTCAGTGTTAGCATCTCCTTTGACCAAGCTACTTCGAAAGGATGTCAAGTTTGTATGGACTGAAAAGTGTCAAGCCAGTTTTGATCGTTTAAAAGAGTTATTGGTTAAAGCTCCTGTACTCACACAGCCAGTTTCGGGTAAAGAATACACTATGTACAGTGATGCTTCGGGTATTGGCTTAGGTTGTGTTCTGATGCAAGGGAATAAAGTAGTAGCATATGCATCGAGACAGTTGAAGCCTCATGAGCGGAATTACCCGACTCACGATTTGGAGTTGGCAGCGGTAGTGTTTGCGCTTAAGGTTTGGCGACACTACTTGTATGGGGAGACGTGCAGAATTTTTACTGATCACAAGAGTCTTAAGTATTTGTTAACACAGAAGGACTTAAATTTGAGACAGCGGAGATGGTTAGAGCTATTCAAGGATTATGATTGTATCATTGACTATCATCCGGGCAAAGCTAACGTGGTAGCAGATGCTCTCAGTAGAAAGTCTTTGTCTGCGTTACTGGCTAGTCGAGGCAGGTGGAGATTTGATTCTGAAGGTGCTCTGATTGCTCAACTTAAAGTTAAGCCTAGTTTGAGATCAGAAATTGCAAAGCCTCAGTTAGATGATCATGTGCTTCAGCGTGTTTGTCAAGCAGTGAAAGAGGGCAAGCGGTCTGAATACTTATTAGACAGTGAAGGAGTGTTGAGGCACGGTAATCGGTTATGTGTACCTAATGTGGGTGAGTTAAGAAAGAAGCTATTGCAAGAAGCTCATTCATCAGTCTTCACTATGCATCCTGGTGGGGACAAGATGTATCAAGATCTGAAGCAGTTTTACTGGTGGCCAGGTATGAAGAGAGATATAACAGAATTTGTTTCAAGGTGTCTTACTTGTCAGCAAGTGAAAACCGAGCATCAAGTGCCATCGGGATTGCTTCATCCCTTACCTATTCCTTAATGGAAGTGGGATGACATCACGATGGATTTTGTATCTGGTCTTCCTATGACTCAGCACAAGCATGATTCTGTATGGGTTATAGTGGATTGATTGTCGAAGTCTGCGCATTTTCTGCCGGTACAGGTGGATTATTCGATGGGCAAGTTGGCAGAACTTTATGTGGATGAAATAGTCAGATTGCATGGAATTCCGTTATCCATTGTATCAGATAGAGATCCTCGTTTTACATCCAAGTTTTGGAAAGAGCTTCAGGTAGCCTTGGGAACACGGTTAAATTTCAGTACTGCTTTCCATCCGCAGACTGATGGGCAATCAGAAAGGGTTATTCAGGTTTTGGAAGATATGCTTCGAGGTTGTGCTTTGGAGTTCTCAGGAAGCTGGGATCGGTATGTGTCTTTGATGGAATTCGCGTATAATAACAGCTATCAGGTAAGTATTGGTATGGCTCCTTATGAAGCACTGTATGGATGGAAATGTAGAACACCAGTATGTTGGACTGAACTGTCAGAAAAAGCTATGATAGGTCCGGATATAGTGCGGGATACCGAAGAAAAAGTAAGGGTTGTGCAACAGAACTTGAAAGCAGCTAAGGATCGACAGCGTTCTTATGCAAATTTGAAGCGCAGAGATATTCAGTATGAAATAGGTGATAAAGTTTTCTTGAAAGTGTCACCGTGGTGTAAGGTTCTCCATTTTGGAAAGAAAGGCAAACTAAGTCCACGCTTTATTGGACCATATGAGATTCTAAGGAAAGTAGGTCCAGTAGCATATCAATTAGCTTTGCCTTTGGAGTTAGCTAGATTACATGATGTTTTCCATGTGTCCATGCTTCGGAGATATCGGTCAGATCCTTCGCATGTGTTACCAGTGCAAGATATTCGGATTCAGTCAGACTTTTCTTTTGATGAAGAGCCGAAAAGGATTTTAGATAGGGAAATCAGACAGCTTCGGAATAAGCAGATACCGTTAGTCAAAGTTCTATGGCAGCATCACGGTATTGAAGAAGCTACATGGGAACCAGAAGAAGCTATGAGATTGCAATACCCTCAGTTATTCGGAACAGGTAAGAATTTCGAGGACGAAATTCTGTTAAGTGGGGGAGTATTGTAACACCCCAAAACCACCCCAGTAGTTTGAGCCTGTCCGTGTCTGTATGTGTGTATTTCTCTGTGTTGCATGTATGTGTTAAATTGGTTTATTTATTGTATATGTGTGTGTATTAGTATGAGAGGAGGAATTAAACTAATGTATGAGTGAATGTATGGAGGTAGGGTGTGAGTAAGAGATAGCCTAGAGTGTATATTAGAATATGGGAGTAGGATATGTTGGGGGACATTTGTCTTAAGGAGAGAGTGACATGTGGCAAAGTGGATAAGTGGGCATTTAATGGGTTGGTGAGTGAGAGAGAGAGAAAATGCAGCCATTTTCCCTTGTTTTCCCGTTCTCCCTCTCTTCTTCACGCCATCTTCCTCTTTTCTTCTTCTTTCTTCATTGTTTTTCCTTCTTCTTGGCCCGATCTTGCTCCCTCTCCTTTCCCTTGAGTAGATTGAGTTGCTTAGCTTGTGATTTTTGAAGTTTAAAGGTGAGTTGGGGTTATGGGTGTTTTGGATTCTTCTTCTTCCTCTTCTCTAGGTTTTAGTTTATATGTATTTGTTTATGGGTTGTTTTAGAATTGATCTTGGTTATGGTGGGTTGTGGTTCAGAGGAGGCTCCTAGACCGGCGAAAGGAAAAGAAATCGCTAGCGGGAGCGGAGCTCGCGAATAGGAGCTAAGGAGAGAAGGTTTGGGAATGTTTATCTTTTATGTATATATGTGAATTAAGTTGGATAATTATGCTTTTGGTTTTGATTGGGGTTGTAAGTTGTGTTGTTGTAATTTAAATTACATTAAATATGATATGAGATGCTAGAGAATGAATATTGTTGAAGGATTTGTGAGAAATTATGTGAATAGTGGTAATTGTTGTTAAATGCGCTGTTTTGGAAATTCTTGCAATTGGACATGTAATCGACTTGATTTAATTGAGTTAAATGGTGGTAAAGCTGGGTTTTTAATCATGTTAGGAGTTGTGAATGCTTGCGTTGCTTAATTTTAAGGTTTAGAATCAATTTGGAAGTTTGGATGTGAATTATATGAGATTTCTGCAGATTTTGGGCGTAAGAGTTGAAAAACCCGTGTCTGTCGCGATCGCGACACCGTCGCGAGCGCGACAGAGCGCGGAGGTTTCAGCCCTCGCGCCGGTGCGAGAAGTGTCGCGCTGAGAGCTCGAAAGGGAACTCTCTGTCCCGAGCGCGACAGAGCGCTCAACCTCCGAGTATGTGCAGGACCCTTTCTGTCGCGAGCGCGATAGACTTGGAAGGTTGCCTTCTGTCGCGAGCGCGACGTACGTCGCGAGCGTGACAGAGAGTGACGCCTTCGCCCTCTCGCGAGCGCGAGACTCTTTCGCGACCGCGAGACTTGGCGGGTAGATGTATTTCGGTCTCTGTCGAGAGCGCGACAGACGCAGCTTCCAAATTTGATTTCTTTTCCTTTTTGCTTAATGACTTAATTTCTTTTGCATGGAGTTTCATTAAAGATTTGACTATCTATTTGCATGAATAATATATATGTAAACGTGATAAGATTTTTGCATAACATGTTAATGTCGGATAAGTGGATAGTTAGGCATGCCTAATAGAGTTATGTGCCGCTGCAGCTATGTGTACGACTTTGGACCCTGACCAGGTCCCCCGATCGGATCCTCGCGATCCTTCTGTCTGAATCTTTCTTAAGATTCTATGTGAAAACAATTTGGAATAAAACAAATAGAATATTTTGATACCTCCGGGTATCTATGTGTTTGAAATATAATACCGATACTCTCAAGTATCTATGTGTACTCGTTATCCACTTATTATGACTAAGCAGGTGTCATTGTGTTTTGTACAAGAATCTTTGGATGAGAATGCAAATATCTGAATTAACTATTTATGATTATATGCTCATAATTGTATTGTTATCATATGTTTTCTGTCATCGTCACTTTGAGTGGCGGTTATGCATTCTGTGTTTCCCCACTAAGCGATTTCGCTTAGCACGGGTGTTTATCAGTGCAGGTGTGGAAGGTTTTGATTACCGTGGGTTGGGCGTGTCGCATCGGGAAGGCCAACGCAACTAGAGATTGGAAGTTTTATAGTATAGGCTTTCCTTTCTTTTGTAATTGATATAATATTTTGTTAGCCCTTTGGAACAATGTATCTTGGGCTTTTGTATATTCGTTCTTCTTTTTGTAATCTGATGTAAGATGTAAAGACCCAATTTTGTATATTAATAAAAGTATCCATTTTGTTCTGTATCCCTCTTCTTTCTATTAAAGTTTTTATTTATACCGGATATGTGATTCTGTATGTGATGTTTGCATGTTTGTACTAGTGGGGTGTGACACTCCTATCTATCTTGGGTTCTGCTCGCTCTAATCACGAGTAGAAGTATCCATATTATAGGTTGGGGTGTGACAAAGAGTCCTCATGAAGGGCAGGTCGTGACTATAAGGGCTGCAGGGGAGAATTAGGTCTCAAAATTGGAGATTGCGAGACAGCCTTTCAGTGGATTTCACATTACTGTGATAGATGGGGAGGAGCCTATGGAAGGAAGCCCTCGCGTGCTGAATATGATAAAGAGGATGTCGTTCCTCCCTGGTGCAGGTCTAGGAAATTCACAGGGGTCACCAGTAGCCATCACCACCAGAGGTCAGAAGGATAAGAGGGGCCTTAGGTATGAAGGTGCAGTAAAGAATGGTAAGAAGTTGGTCGAGGGAATCCCCCATATTAGCGAAAGCTTTGTACCAGTAACTACAGTGTGTGCCTACATGGGGGAAGCAGAGCCTCAGTGGGTTGATGGGAAGATCGTGCCAAGATTTGAGGTTTTCAACGACGTCTTTGGTTGGCACATTGGATTGATCAAAATTGTAGAGGGCTTTTGGGATGAAGAAATCATGACCAAGGGGACTATTTGGGACCGCGAAGCACCCGAAGTGATTATCACTGAGAAACTGATGACTGCCCAGATAAAGGGGAAGGCAAAGATGGAAGAAGCCATACAGGAGTCACAGCAGAGCCTCCAAAGTGCTAGATCGATTCAGGACCGTCAGCTTCAACAGTTGCGCCGGCGGGAGAGGAGGAAGAGAATAGTGTAGATTTTCTTTTTATTCTTGAACTATTTAATGATGTTAATGACGTTTACAGTTCTATTAATGAAATGAACAATTTCGCTTACTTGTGTGATGTTTCTAATGATTTTAATATGCATAATCATGATCATAATGCATCCATATTTGACATTGATTCAACTGATGCAACTCCATTCAATCTTGGAACCTTGGAAAACCGAAAAGAAATCTTGATAGCATCTAACATAACTTTTGAAGAGCGAGAAAAATTTGAGAGAATCTTAAGAAAACATAAAAAAGTCTTTGCCTGGACCTACGAGGATATGCCAGGAGTGGACCGGGAAATCGCAGAACACGCCATCCCAACATACCTAGATCACAAACCTGTCATGCAAAAACTTAGGAGGCTCAGGCCAGAATGGGCGGATAAGGTCAAAGAGGAGATTCATAAACATATTAAGGCCAAGTTTTTAATTGAAGTGCAGTACCCAACCTGGTTGGCCAGTGTTGTCCCGGTAGCCAAGAAGGACGGTATAGTACGCGTATGTGTAGACTATCGAGATCTAAATAAAGCTTGTCCAAAAGATGACTTTCCACTACCTCACATAGATGTACTGGTAGACAGTGCATCTGCTTGTAATGATGTATAGCTTCGTGGATGATTATGTAGGTTATAATCAGATCCTTAGTAAAATAGCCGATCGAATTAAGACAGCCTTCATCACAGAATGGGGAACTTTTGCTTATAGGGTGATGCCATTTGGTTTGAAGAACGCAGGTACAACTTATCAGAGAATGGCAACCGGGATTCTAGATGACTTGATCCATAAAGAGGTAGAAGTATATGTGGATGATATGATGATCAAGTCATCCACTAGAGAAGGTCACTTTTAAGCTCTAGAAAAGTTATTCCAGAGGATCAGTAAGTATAACTTGCGGCTAAATCCCAAGAAATGCATCTTCAGTGTCACCTCAGGGAAGCTGTTAGGACATGTGGTTAGCCAGAGGGGGATTGAGATTGACCCAGATAAAGTCAAGGCCATTTGAGAAATGCCAGTACCTCAGAAGGAAAAGGATGTCAAAAGCTTTTTGCGTAAATTGCAGTATGTCAGCAGGTTTATCACCAAGCTTACTTCAATTTGTGAGCCAATCTTAAAGCTACTCAGAAAGAACCAACCTGTAGTGTGGAATGAAGACTGTCAAAAAGCTTTTAACACCATTAAGGAGTATTTGTTGAATCCACCGGTTCTGAGACCACCGCAGCCAGTCAAACCACTTATTTTGTATTTGGCCATAGAGGATAGCTCAGTAGGTGCAATGATGGCTCAGGAGGATGAGTTTGGAGTGGAGTTCGCGGTCTATTACCTCAATAAGAAGTTCCTTGCCTATGAGATCAAATACGTAGAAGTAGAAAAGATCCGTTTCGCGGTAATTTGGGCCTCTAAGAAGTTGAGACACTATTTTCACTCCTACAAGGTACAGGCAGTGGCGAAATAGAATCCTCTCAGATACCTATAGGATGCTCCATCTTTACTTGGAAAAATGGGGAGATGAATATTATTGTTATAAGAATTTGAAGTTAAATATATCACCCAGAAAACCATTAAGGGGCGTGTAGTGGCGGAGTTTCTGGCAGAGCACCCGATCTAAGGAGATTCGTATGAATTCAATTTCCCGGACGAGGATGTGGCAATTATCACGGTTCAAGGTTGGCAGTTGCAATTTGATGGGGCTGTAAACAGTAAGGGGGCAGGAGTAGGGAAACTCCCGTTAGCTAAGAAACTGAGATACAAGGCCACCAATAATGAAGCTGAATATGAAGCATGCACTTTCGGGTTAGAAGCATTGATAGCTTTAGGGGCAAAGAATGTGGGGGTATTTGGAGATTCATCGTTGATAATCAATCAGATTAGGGGCGAATGGGCTATTAAAGAAGAGAGGTTGGTCCCATATGTGAAGTACTTAAAAGATTTAAGTGATTAGTTTGAAGTGTGCACCTTTCACTTTGTTCCTAGAGATGAGAACCAGCTAGCGGATGTGCTTGCAACTTTGGTATTGATATGGGATAATCTAGAGGGGATGGTTATGAAGCCTATGCTAATTTTTAGTTCTGAGAGGCCTAGCTTTAAGTCTAAACCAGTCATGGAAATGGAAATAACAGATGGAAAGCCATGGTATCATGATATCAAAAATTACTTAGAAAATGCGACGTTCCTAGAAGAGCTACTGAAAAAGACCAGAGGTTAATTCGCAAGTTATCTGCTCAGTTTATTTGCGTAAACGGGGTGTTGTATAAGCGATAAGACGACGGTATCCAATTGAGGTGTTTGGATGAAAAAGAGGCCGAAAAGGTAATGGAGGAAACTCACGCTGGTGTGTGCGGAGCCCACATAAATGGTTTGATGCTGGCCAAGAAGATCATATGCCAAGGATTCTACTGGCTCACCATGGATATAGATTGCTCAAAATACGTAAAGCAATGCCAGTTGTGTCAGCAGTATGCAGATTTAAGGCACTTGCCGGTTTCAGAGTTACACAGTTTGACATCGCCTTGGCCGTTTGCAGCTTGGGGGATCAACATTATTGGAGAAATACATCCCACGGCCTCTAATGGACATAGATTCATCATAGTTGCCATCGGCTACTTCACAAAATGTGTAGAGGCTGAGTCTTTAAAAAAGGTCGATGCATGGGATATGGCTAAATTCATTGAGAAGAACTTGATATGCAGATACGGCCTCCCACATCACGTGGTATCCGACAATGGGGCCCAGTTCATGGTTGAAACGAAGAGGTTGTTTCAGAAGTACGGCATTGAGCATCATAAATCTTCTATTTATCATCCGCATGCTAATAAAGTAGTAGAAGCCGCCAACAAGAATGTTAAGAGAATCCTGGCCAAGATGGTTCAGAATTATAAAGATTGGGCGAAAAAGTTGCCTTTCGCACTTTGGGGTTACAGAATGTCTGTCAGAACTTCTACAGGGGCCACACCGCATTCCTTGGTATATGGGACGGAGGTCGTACTTCCAGTCGAGATTGAGCTCAAGTCATTAAGGGTAGTTATGGAAGCTCAGATTTCGGAACCCGAATAAGCACAGCAGCGGCTACAGCACCTGAACATGCTAGATGAGAGCAGGATGAGAGCCTACTATCATAATCAGATTTATCAGAAAAGGTTTGCCAGGTTGTTCAGAAAGAAAGTCAAGAAACACCCGTTGAAGGAAGGGGACTTGGTATTCAAACAAATGAGACCGGGTGTGCTCGATATCAAGGGAAAATTCAGACCGACATGGGAAGGTCCTTTTATCCTCAAGAAGCTGTTGTCAAAAGGAGCAGCGATTCTGTCAGATGGTGATGGTAATAAGTTTAAGGAGCTGATCAACATCGATAGACTCAAGAGGTTCCACGGCTAAAGATGATAAAAGTCAAAAGAAGAGAATAAAAGCCCCGCAGGTCGAAAACTGAAAAAAGGTGGCCTTGCTAAAATTGGGTGCCTCGTCAGGGTGAAAACCGAAAAAAGGCATTCGGGCAAAAATTAGAGGCATGAGAGAAAATGTCCAATCAAGAAAGCCCGAGAGGGCTGATTGGTAATAGAAGTTTGATCCTATGAGGATTTGTTCCACGAATGAATGTAGCTTTGCGTTTTGAATTAACGTTAAATGATGATTATGTATACTAAAATCATATTGAGATGCACACAATTTTGTGAAATGAAATGAAATTGAATTTATTCATTTACATTATTTTCTAGTTCTATTTTAAAAAGAAACATGTTGCTCAAAATGCATGCAAATCTGTACTAATTCCTACCACTGTTCTCGCCGGCCAGATGCTAAAGTCATCAAGTTCTGTTATTAGTGACGAGACTAAGTACCCATCTCTCATACGCGTTTGTAGAAGTGACAGAATGGTTTCCGAAGGAGGGTATGAGAGGTCTTGGGTTGCATAGTCAATGTGTACCCAATAGGTCATAAAGCTGATATCTCGGCTCGTCAATACGGCTATCCATATGAAACCGTCATGAGAAGGTTTGTCAATGACTTTAATCTCTAAAAAAAAAACAAAAACAAAAATAAAAATAAAAAAATAAAAATAAAAATAAAAATAAGAGCCACTGGATTGGATTGGGTCCATTCTAGGCAAAAATTAGGCAGGTCATGTGAAAATCCCTCAAGGGACGCATTTCCCACAAAGAAAAGCTAGTTTGAAAATCCACAAGGGATGCACTACCTTCAAAATAATGACTCTCAATGCCCGGAGCGATAAGGCGGCATTACTTCAGATGCAGGGACATGAGTCAGAATCCTGGGTATATGATCATTGATCCGGGGGGCAAAGATACACGCCCAGTGGGTCTTTTAGAACATGTTTTGGGCTAGAGTCCCTAAAGCTAAGATGACACTCATTTGGATCCTTGGGGGCATGGTGGAGCAGCCAGGCCGCATCCTTAATAGACCCTTGACCGCCTAAGACGTGGTCTATCCATTTTTTTTGCAAGCATTTACATCTCATGTCATATACATACAATTTCTTATATATACTTCTATGCACATAACTTTGCAGGAAATATCTGAGTAAAAACCATCATTATCAAAAGATGAAACCCTCGCACTTTGTAAGTCTGGAGCAGACTCAGTGCAGCTCAGAAGAGCAAATCTCGCATTTTGTAAGTCTGGAGCAGACTCGGTGCATCATCGTCAGAAGATGAAACCCTCGCACTTTATAAGTCTGGAGCAGACTCGGTGCAGCTCAAAAGAGCAATTCTCACGTTTTGTAAGTCTGGAGCAGACTCAGCGCATCGCCATTTAAAGAGGGAACCCTCACACTTTGTAAGTCTGGAGCAGACTCGGTGAAGCTCAGAAGAGCAATTCTTCCATTTTGTAAGTCTGGAGCAGACTTGGCGCATCACCATCTAAAGATGGAATCCCCGCACTTTGTAAATCTGGAGCAGACTCAGTGCAGCTCAGAAGAGCAACTCTCACATTTTGTAAGTCTGGAGCAGACTCGGCGCATTCTCGTGACCAGGAAGATAGCTGCCTCAGGTACGCGCTTCTTCTTTCCTTCTTTGAGTTTTGGCTCACCAAGGCACCCAGGCACTACGTTCCCCAAAACTAGGGGCAATTGTAGACACCGGGTCCTGAGACAGCCCAGACCTAAATTACCCAGTGATGAAATGGATACCTGTTTACAGGCAAGAGACAGATAGAAGAGATAATTTTCTCCGAAAATATGTTTTTCGTTTTTAATTTAAAAAAAATAAGAAAAAAAAGGAAGGGAGTGAGTTTTTTTTTGGGGGCCTGTGATGTGAGGCCCATCTCACCCACGTGAGTTGTAGCCTTAGGTTTGTGAGGCCCATCTCACGTTTGTGAGAGGTCGTGTGAGGTAGATCTCACCTGCCTCACGCGCCCCACTGCCCCCAGCACCCCCAGCATCTCCGTTCCATTTTTCGGGGGGATTTGGTGGGAAAGGCATGGATTATGGCTGGATTTGGTGAGAAACAACCTAATCCTTCAGAGGGAGTATAAAAGGAAAAGTAAAAGAAACTGAGGGAGGGTTTTTGGGAAAGGAGACCGAAATTAAGAAAAGAAAAGAACGTAGAGAGAAAAGCTTAGAGAGCAAAAAAAAAAACAATTATGGGTTCTCAAAGCATTCTTGTATTATTTCTTGAATCCAGGAAATTAATTCCTGAGGTTTGAGATTCAAACATCTTTCATATTTTCCTTAACGTAAATTACATTTTAAAGTTTTATCAGTCTCTGTTTTGATTTTCTTCGCAAGAAAAGCAACGAGGAAACCAGAACTTCTCCATCTACAAATCAAAGATCATATATGAGGGTAAATACTGGGATAAACCTTCTCTTATTTTCCTTCTTTCTTTTTATTTCCTATTTTTCTTTACCAAGTGTTCTTCATTTGTACATACTGTATATATTTATTGTTTGGTTTTATTGATCTGTATATCGCATGTTTGTTGCTGTTTATTATCAGACATGAGCCTAAAATATTTATTGTGGTTAATCAGCATGTTTGTTGTTCTTTTATGCATTTTTTAATGGAATAATGTCATGTTTATTCAGTCTGTTAACGTTGCTCTGTTCGTCCCTATTTTTATGTTTGTCTGATAGTCTACTTATTTTGTTCGAGTCGTGATTTTCTATCCGAGTTGTGTCCCAGATTCACGTGTCGTGCTCCTGTTTGCCCCTGGTTTCCCGTGAAGTCATTGCACAACTTGTGCATCTCTGCACGAGTCTCGTGCACTCATTGCATGACTCATTTCATCGCTTCTCTCTTCAGCTCTTTGTCTTTCCTATAGTGCCCGAACGTAAGAAGTTGCCAAAAATGTATGAAATGTGATATGACCTGCTCCATTTATCTTGTCAATTCCAGTCCTAATATGCTTTGTTAATTTATTTTTCCAGCATGCAGCCTTTGCTTTATTTATTTTTATCTTTTTTTACTGCAACTGTTTTATGTTGAATTATTTCTATTTACTTAATCATTTATATTTAATTAGTTTAATTGATTATTATTTGATTGATCTATTAATCGTTTTAATTAATTATTTTATTCAACTAATTTATTTGTTCATATTACATTAATTATTTAATTTACTTTACTAACATTTTTTTTTATTTTTGTTTTGTTGTCTCAAATTTATTTATGTATGTGAGTCATATTTGCACACGGGTTGGAGGACCGGGAGACCAAAGACCTTCAATTTAGGGTTTGCATTTTTAATTGTTGTATCTTCCTTTATTATTATTATTATTATTATTATTATTATTATTATTATTATTATTATTATTATTATTATTATTATTATTATTTATGTGTTGTATGTAAAAATATATTTTAGATTCATCTGCATTATAGAAAATCATATTTTTTATAATAATTAATAACTTGAAAATTTTCTTAATAAAATGGACCAATGTCCAATTTTAACCAACAAAATCTCACTATCAAATGGAGAACTAGTTTGCATAAAATGGGATCACTCATCCCGATTTTTTTCAATCAATACCTAAAAATAGTTCTCTATTTTTAAGCTAATAAAAAAGGAACTAATGTTCTTAAAATGTAATAAATGACCCGATTTGTGTATGATGCATTTTAATTACTTTTATGCATTCTTAATTATTTTTATTATTTTTTTTGGGCCCTTATAATTAATTTTGGGGTAAGTTTTATTTATTTATGCTTTCTTATTTTGGGGAATTGTTCTGTCCTATTTTCTCATTTTGTAATTTATTTTTGGGGAATTGTTCTGTCCCAATTTTTGTTTGTAATTTATTTATTTACTTATTGCTTTATTTATCGATTTCAATATGCTTGCAAATGCGCTTTAAATTCAATGCATAATCGAGTGAGATAAGAGATGGGATTTTGATTTCTTAAAAACTTATTTATAAACTTAACTTCAGTCATTAATAAGAGTGAAGTTCCGAACACCATCTCTGGTTTAGACCAATAGAGGTTAGAGACATTTCCCAATTTCTCGAAAATTGGGTGGCGACTCCAAAATACCTCAAAGGTGCCTAAAGGCGTCATGAGACTAGATGATCCTTTCCAATGTTCTATTAGGAAGGAGGCATCCAAAATGACTCACGATGCCTAAGATCAAAATGACGCGAATCAATCCATCGAGCCCTAAAAGCGGGTTCAAAGAGGGCCTTTGCTAGGTTCGGCGCACGTCACACCTGTGCCTTATTTTTGCCTTGAAAGGACCCAACCCAATCCAACGGCTTTTCTTTTCTTTTTCTTTTGAAGGACAGACTGCCTGTTTCCAGGTTTTCACCCTATCCCTTTGCCTAACTTTTGCTTAGAGAGCCAATTACGATTTTCATCTCTAACGGCTTTTTTTTTTTTTTTTTTTGCAGAGAGGTTGAAGCTGTTGCCAAAAATCTTTCAGGTGTGATCGGCATGTACTTACATCTTAGATCACGGTTTTATGAGCTTGATTCTTATCATAAAGGTGCTGTAGAATTGGTTTCACAGTTGACAAAAGAATGTATCGGCTGAAGGGCCCGAGTAGCGAGAAAAGCAGAGGGCAGATATAACAATTGCTACCTTTATGTCAGAACTAGACAACTTTGAGTATGCAAAATGAACTGCTCTGACCACATCAATATTGCATAAATGCATATGTTTCAATTTGATTTCGTAACACATGATCATTATTTGGCATTAACTCAAAGAATATAAGACCTCATCCAATCTCGGGATAAATCTTGAAATCATCAAACTCCTATTATCAACCAGCTCTCTCAGGTTTTCATGATTGAAAATTTTCTCTCTGCCCTTAATTTTTGCCCAGGATGCTCTTTTTTCTGTTTTTTTTTTCTGAAGCAAATTGTAGATGCAATGTTGGGGACGAGACTCAACTCAAATGCATAAATGCACTTGTGGCTTCCCGGTTGAAGCTCAAGATACACCATATGCTTCTTCCTACGTACCGAACCTTATTAAAAGGTTATCTCCGCTAATTGGATAAGACTGAACCAAGAATCAAAAGGTCTTACTTCGGTTGTAATGTTAGGCTTAGGTAGATGGCTAGTAAAGGAGGATTAGGTTGCTAGAGAAAAATGGTCATAATATTTACTCGACTGATGGGAGGACCATTCTCAGCTCAATTGCGTACTATAAAGGTATTCTTGAATTTGGGTTTGATAATATTTTAGCTCATCAAGCTTAGAATAACAATTAAGTTAAAAAGATCAACATAGAAACTCATCAAGGGGTTACTATCTTGAGCTCTACTTCTTTTTTTCCTCTTTTTTCTTTTTTCTTTTTCATTACTTTTCCTCCTATCTTTTTTTTTCTTTTTTCGCGAGCTCATGTATTTCGCGCATGACTAAAATCCTCTTCCCGAAGTGTAAACTTATCCTTATTAGGGCAATTTTTTATAACCCAAAGAATTGTCTGTAACACCCCCATACCCCCGGGAAGGAATATCGGGGCACTACGCAGACTCTAACGCACACATACTCGTACACATGCATACACAAAGGCGGAAGTTATAACAATAAATAAATATAAGAACATTGTTTTGGGCCAAACATATATTATTAATAAAAAAATGTACATATTACAAAATAGTCACAGAAACGCATACATACATACATATACCAATTTAAACTCTAAGGCGGAAGCAAATTTTAATTAATTAGAATAACTTGGGCCCAACAAACTGCTCTTATATCATACATATAAATTGTACATATACAAAAGTTTTATACTTATTACATAATCATTTTTGGTACATATACAAAACAGCTAACATTTACAATCTATTTATAATAATGATGTTACTCAAAACATTCAAAAACTCTATCTTATACAAAAAGATCTTCATCAAGCTCATAGTGGCCAAGACTCGCAGATGCAAACTCTCTAATTGCATCCTGAAAACCTACATGGATAAACACCCGTGCTAAGCGATAACGCTTAGTGGGGATAAATAGAAGCAAAAGACTTCGAACGAAGTCACAAATATATCACATGCATAACAATAGTCATATCATTTACAAATAACCATATACATAACCTTATAACAGATCACATTCACTTTGATCAACCCATTCATATACAAAAATCCAAATATGGTACCCGATATTGGTAACAATTTATACTATATTCATATACATATACAAGTTTCTATTTCATCTCTTGTACACTATAATATATATATTAGCCTGAACTCTCAACAATGGTGGATACGGGCACACCGAAGTCTCAAAACACTCTCTCTATCTCTATTAGAATGACCATCTCAGAGGTCGGCCGCATGGCCCAAACAGGGCCGTCATGGGCAGCTGCACTCGATATCCCTTTATAAGCATGCTTATCTATCCACTATTATGACCGTTCAGGCTCAACATAAAGACTCTACAAACTGAATCATATACATTGCATGTATTCTAATGTTCATTCCAAAACACTATACACTATTTACATATTAACTGAGCAAACCATGTGCATACATATACCCTATGCATATTGTGACGCGCGCCGGATCCCGAGGCGCCGCCCTTCCGGACCGCCCGCACGTGGGCGATCGGGGCATTGTTTATTTTGAGGACTTTGGTCCTTGCATGCATCATTATCAAAAACGGGATATTTTATATGTGATGATCTTTATTTGGATGAAAATAGGGCGTTGGACCCTTTTGCATTTTATACAAAGCTCACTTTTATTTAAGTACAAATTGTTGGCCTATTTTTACATTTAACAGGATAAAAAGAGCTTATTCATACATATAAAATAATCAATGAATGAATAGGCGAGAGAAATAAATCAAGAGGTTTAAGAAAACTAAACCGGACGAAATCCACCATGCATGGTAGGCAGCCACTCAAGCTCGGAATTATCAAAGAGGACCAACATACACTCACAAAAAGTTAAGAGATGTTAACATTCATGAAATTAACACATAAGAAATCGAAGAGACTGAATAGAGATGAAAAATGATCAAAAAAAAGTGGAGGCAGGCCCACCGACGGCCTTTTTTGGTTGACCGACGGGCGTCGGTTTGATTATTCGATATGCCCGTTTGTCACTCAAGAAGGGGCGTCTGTAGGTGGGTGACCGACGGGCGTCGGTCATAAAGATGACCCGTCGGTCACCTCTGTCTCCGGAAAACAGAAAAGAGAAAAGGGCCTTTTGAGATCAAAAAACAAGTTTTATCCAAGAAGGAGATGAGGGAGTCAAAATGAAGAAAAGTAATAACAGGTATTCAAAAATTTCACATAATAAATAAATAAATAATAAATAATTAAATATGAGATGAAAATGGAGAGAGAATCCGGAATATTTACCCTCAGATAGTCGCTTTGGGCAAGATTTTGGTGTCGGTTAGATCCCCGCGCGTTCCACGAGAAGTAAGAGAATGAAAGATTAGAGAGAGAAAATGAGCTATTTCACCTCCGATCCTTCAAAAAATCGATTTAGGAGTCAAAATCTAAAGAAAACTAATTAGCTTTTTAGTTCCTTTGATTGATTTGATCCTTGATTAAGTAAAGTTCTTTGGAAAAAGGTGTTTTTGGAAGAGAGAGAAAACGCGCTCGAATTTTGGCAGAGTTTCCTCTTCTGAAAAATTTTCCAACCCTTTCGAAGTGAAAATCCGGACCTTATATAGCCAGACACGACCGACGGGCGTCGGTGCGTAGGGGCGGGCGTCGGAAGAATCCTACTGACACAAGGACACTTCCGACGGCCCTGCCACATTCACCGACGGGCGTCGGAACGGTTGCGTGCTCCGGGAAACCAGGCGGCTCCTGACAGGGGCGGTAACTTTTCGACGGGCGTCGGAAAATACCCTGAGCCGTCGGTGACTCGAAGCGACGGGCTACCTCCACAGACGGGCTGGCCGTCTGTGGAGGACAAAAAACCTTTTTGACTCAGAAAACTCCCGTTTTCTCCCCCTCTGCCCCTGAAGTGTAGAAAAACCTCATTTCTCATGGAACGCGGGACTAAAACCTCCAACTTCAGCCTCCCGTACAGGCCTTGAACATTGATTTCGTCATAGGGTAACCTCCGATCCGGACCGCTCCAGGACACGGTGCTTACAGTTGCCCCCAGTTTTGGGGAAACTAGCGCACAAGTGCCTAGATAAGCCAAAACTCAGAGAAAGGTTGGAAAGAAAGCGTACCTTCGACGGCTTTTCGCCTTCCGTGCCTTTTGCTGGTTAGACCTCATCTCGATCTGTTGGGCCTGGTGAGATGCAGTATGCCTTGGCTACAATCTCGATCTGGTGAAGGGCAGTGTTTCTCCAACTGCTGCTTCGATCTGATGAAGAGCGGTGTTTCTTCAACCGCAGCTTCGGGGTGAAGAGCAGTGTTTCCTCAACTGCAGCTTCGATCTGATGAAGAGCGGTGTTTCTTCAACCGCAGCTTCGGGGTGAAGAGCAGTGTTTCCTCAACTGCAGCTTCGATCTGATGAAGAGCGGTGTTTCTTCAACCGCAGCTTCGGGGTGAAGAGCAGTGTTTCTTCAACTGCAGCTTCGATCTGATGAAGAGCGGTGTTTCTTCAACCGCAGCTTCGGGGTGAAGAGCAGTATTTCTTTAACTGCAGCTTCGATCTGATGAAGAGCGGTGTTTCTTCAACCGCAGCTTCGGGGTGAAGAGCAGTGTTTCCTCAACTGCAGCTTCGATCTGATGAAGAGCGGTGTTTCTTCAACCGCAGCTTCGGGGTGAAGAGCAGTGTTTCTTCAACTGCAGCTTCGATCTTGAAGTGTGAAAACTCCGCGGGTTTCCTTGTTTCGAAGGAGACCTCTTTAATCGATGTCCGTGCTTAGGTTGGTATTCCTTTGTACCTGTGAGATAAAAGATTTTGTTAATTCATGTTTGAAAGGTCATCTTTTGACCTGCTATTGATTATTATTCTTTTGTTGTTTGTCTTTGTTTCATGTTATTATTATTTTTTCATTGTCATTTTTATCGACACATGAGTAAATAGGAGAATATACACTTCCTGTGGTGTTATTTAAGCAATTAATCGAAAAGAAAAGAAAAACATGCAAATAATGAAGCACAAGTTTTTCCACTAAAAAATGTCATTTTTGTACAGTGCATATACAAAATACAAGAGATACAAAAATAACTCCCTGAAGCTCAGAGAGGTGTGTAGTCTGAAGGCTCATCGGGATCCTCATCATCCGAGATATGCACGGTCCCTGGCGGAGGTGGACGGGCCTGAGGGGGTGGCGGAGCTACAGAGGGTCCTGCCTCGCGATCATGGGCTCGCCCGAACTGAACCTGAGCATAGCCGTCCAAGAAGGGCTGGGTACAAGTGCCCAAAAACCCTAAGGTCTCCGAGATCTTGTCCCCCAACTTCTTGAAGGCTTGGCTCAGCTGAGTGGTCTGCTCAGCGGCGGCCGTCCTCCTATGCTCCAAGCTCTACTCCGTCTGCTCCCTGAACTCTCTCATGGTCTGGGAAAGAGGAGGGAGAATCCCCTCTATCGCCTGGACGCGGGATCTCAGAGAGTCCAGTGACTCATCGATCATCTGAAGGGTCATGTCAACCCTCTGAGATGCCTGGTCCTGCGACGTCCTCACATCATGAGCGAGCTGCTGCCTCAACTCCCTCTGCCCCTGAGCAATCTGCTCAACTAGCCTCATCTGATCCCCTCTGAAGGCCTCCAGAACCCGAGTCTGCTCCTCTCTAAGGGCATCCATGGCCCGAGTCTGCTCCCTCGCTGCATGCTCCATGTAGCCTGCCTGCTCTCGGGATAGGCGCTCCACCGTCTGAGACTGCTCCTGGATAGCAGCCTGCTGGTGATCCAACCTCTCGTGAATGGCCCTATCCCTCTCATCCTGTCGCCGCTCAAAGGCCATAAACATGGAGGAGAGGAGCTGGGAAAAGTCTGGCTGAGCTGGCTGATGTGGCGCTAGCTCTGGTGGTGGTGCCGAAGAAGTGGATGCCCCAGGATCGCCTCGAGAGTACGGATGGTATCTCTCGGAGGGCTCGCGGGCAGGCCTCTGTACCCTGGTACTCGGCGACGGGGCTGGAGTCGGGGCCCTAGATGCCGGTGAAGAGGCGAAGAGATCGTCCATCGTGATCTCAAAGTCAAAATCCAAGGGGGTCCTAGAAGGCTCCTACTGCTGTGGCGGGGGCACTGCCTGTGACTGAGGAGGTGGAGGAGGCTGATGCTCCGGCTGAGGCTCAATCTGTGGAGGCTGCGGCTGTACCTGCGGAGGCTGAGGCTGTGGCTCGGGCTGTGGCTCGGGCTGTGGAGGCTGCTTGTCCTGGTGTTCTGGGTGATCAGGGTCTGCCCCCAAGGGTGGAAGCGAGAACAGTCGCCGGGTCTCATGGATAGTCAGCACCCTATAAGCCTCCGCCTGGCCTGGAATCTGAGAGATCATCCCCATCTGAATCGCTGCTGCAGCATCTACATGGATCCCCTCCGGTAGAGGTCCTCTCAGCCTCTCGGGGTTAAACCCCAATCCCAACAGTAATCTGGTGATGACTCCTCCTACCATCACCACCGGTGTCAACCCTCTGCCCACTCTGGTCAGGTTGGCCAAGATCTCGTGGCTAATGTTGAGATGCTGGCCTGCCACCATAGCCCAGAGGCTCCAGATCTCGGCCGCGTTAAGCGACCCTGGATTACCAGCTCGACCGAGGTACGAGCTGGAAAGCACTCTGTGCAGATACCGGAGTGCCTGAGACACCAGTACGGTGCTCTTCGCTGTATCGTGATCATACAGCACTCCTGGTATAGCAATAGCCATCCAATGGGCGCGTCTCACCGCTCGCCGCGGGATCTCAACCTCCTCTCCCGAAGGAAGCCCCATAGCCTGAGCAAACCTCTGCCTGGTGATGCTGACATGGTCGCCATCAAACCAAAACTGTACCACCCCCGGGTCAGTATCTGCGCTCTGAAAGCCTGTGTAGCGGAGAGTGGCCAAAACCTGGCGGGTAGCCTCTGGGAATGTCTGGAAGGCAGGCTCAAGAAACTCCGTCCAACCCGCTCCCTCGGCAAGTAAATCGAACTCCGGGGCCAACCCGAGGGCCTCTAGAAAAGGGCGAGATACAAAACGGCTGGCCCGAAACTCTACCTGAGCCAACGCCCTGTACCTCTGGGCGGACTCGTCGTCCATCCAAGCCGGGGCCTCAAGCTCGGGCTGGGCCTGTGGTGCTCTGCGTCTGGGAGGCATCCTGTAAAAAGGAAGGAGTCAGATAGCAAAGACTTGGCAAAACTAGCATTATCAGGTTTATTTTCCAAAATCTAAGGTCTATCTAGGCCTTAACAAGGGCAATGGCGGCCCAACATGAGATAAAAAAAAGTAATGACAGATAAAAATAGCAAACATCCTGTCTATGAAAATATCCTAACATGCCTTGCACGCATCATGGCAAAGGAACATGTAATCCTCACGGAGATAGTTAAAGCGAATAAAGATGGGCTTTCTAAGTCCTAAGGCGTGCATCATACTTGGAAAGTAAATAAATATTCAATTCTAGAATAAAAGATAAAAATTTGGGCAGCACCCCGGCAGGGATGTGCCCAACCTCCTGCGTGAAAAACCAAGAAAATAGGCCTCAGGCCCTAGCAACATTAAATGCCTGTAAATGGGGCGCACCCCGGCAAGAGTGTGCCCCCAATAGTACAAAAACAGTGGCCTCAGGCCACAAAAGCAAATTATGCACAAAATGGTGCGCTAAAAGGACGCAATTCTAAAGCACCGAGATAATAGAAAAATTCTACTTCTATGTGATCATGCAAAAGGTTCAGATTTAATTGTATTAAAACGATATAGAAAAATGGGCAGCATTCCCCCTAAATTCTAAAATCATCTAAAACTTCTTAAAATTAAAAGAAGAAAGGATGTAAAAATAAACTGAATAAAAATAAAAGAAGTAATTATTTACTTACTTGTAATCCGGAGAAGTGTAAGAACTGAAGAAATATAAATATTCGGGTACCGGGTTAGTATATAATGCGAAAAAATGAAGAAATCGCGAAAAAAATAAGAAGAAAAGACTCAAAAAACGCTAAAAATTACTTAGAAACCGCTTGAGAGAGGAAGAAGAAAGGGACAGCAACGTTTGCGCCGTCTGTCACTCGCCCTTATATGGAATTTCATGACCGACGGGCAGGGCGTCTGTACAAGCGACCGACGGGCTGGCCGTCTGTCGCGCAATGAATGCGATTTAATGCGCGTGATGAATGCAATGATGACGCATGCATCTGCCCGGTGGACTTCCGACGGGCAGGCCGTCCCTATGGAGGGGCGGTCAGGCCGTCTCCATAGAGAGGCGGGCAGACCGTCTCTGTAGAGGGACGGGTAGGCCGTCGGTGACCCTCTCCTATAAAATCTGCAAGATTTTCTTATCTCTTCATTTTCCAGCACCTTGGACTTTTATTCTTCTCAAAATGTTTTCCCCTCCTGCTCAAAGGATGCACCGTATTTTAGATGACAAACACACTTGGGGAGAAGGCGCCCTTTCCTCTCTAGCTGGGCTGAAATATCTGTGTCGGGTGAAAATCGAACAGAACCTCCTCCTGGCGGCGACCCACTTCTGGAACCCTCGATTTCACGTCTTCCAGTTCACCTATCAGGAACTGTGCCCTCTTTCTGAAGAGTTGGCTTCCATTCTGGGAGCCCAGTTCCCTCCTGGCGCTCTGCCTTGCATCCCCCGCTGCGGCTTACTTCAGACCCGGGACGTAGCCCTAGCTCTGGGCATATCCCCCTCGGAGGTCAACCGGCTGATTCCTCTGAGTTCCTCCTTTTCTCTGGAGCCACTGATTGAAGCCCTAGATCAGTTCACCGACATCCCCACCTATCGGGTAAGCATCACGTTTCTATTTTGCATGGTGAACTTCCTTACTGTTGTTCCAGGAGGCTTGACAGGTGACTTTCGTCTGCTTGGAGTTCTGAGCGACTTTCATCTGGGGTTGTCCCCTCTACCACTCGTCTTGGCCGAAACCATCTTAGGTTTGGATGCTGTGAGCTCTGGGTCCACCACAACCTTTACCGGTAGTCCCTTATTACTCCAGGTACGTCATTATTTTAAAGGTAGTGCGTCCCTTATGGATTTTCACACTAGCTTTTCTTTGCGGGAGGTGCGTCCTTTCGGATTTTCACACGACCCTGTGCCTTATTTTTGCCTGAAGCAAACCCTACTTACTCCAGCGGCTTTTTTTTTTTTTTTTTTCAGATCTGGCTACAGGAAAAACTGAAGATGCTGTCTGAACCACCCCCTCGAGTCATTCCGCGGTACATGCCGAGCCATTTCTTGCCTCGTCAGCGACTGTATGGGTGTGCCGCGACTGGTGAAGGCATTACCAGATTTAGTGAGCTATCCGATGACGATATCAGTTTTACATCCGCCTGGCTCCCGCTGTCTCATGCGGTCACCGATGGGTCATCGGGTTGCGTCCCCCTCTGCGGCCTCCGCCAGGCCACCTTCTGCATTACCTCGCGATGTTTACGGTAGCTGGGGATGACCCAGGATATAGTGAGGGTTCCCCTTTCCTTCCGAGGAGGAGATCTCTCGGTCGCATTCGCTTCCCGGTATCATGAGCTATGGGGTAGATTACCTGTGAAGACTGTCATCCCGAGGTTTGGCAACCATTCCGCATCCTCAACTAGCGGGTACAAGAAGTGGATCCTCAGCCCAACCTCCAATAATAGGACTCGAGGGCTCAAGCATCTGATCGGCGAGAGCAGCAGCAAGACCTAGTTTAGCCTACATGTGTATTTTTTTTGCTACATTTCTTTTCAATGCAGAACTAGAAAATGACAAAAGTGAAAAGAATAATATTCATCCCTTTCACGAGTTTCGTGCGCATTTCTAGATAATTTCAGCATACATGATCAGTTTTGGCATTTACTCGGCTGCTTTTGCACTACCAATTCATGAAACCAAATTTTAACAGCATCAACTCCTGTTACCGATCGGCCCTCTCGGGTTTTCACGATCGGACATTCTCTCTCATGCCTCTAATTTTTGCACAGGATGCCTTTTTTCGGTTTTCACCCTGTCGAGGCGCCCAATTTTAGCACAGCTGCCTTTTTTCGGTTTTCGACTTGCAGGGCATTTTATTCTCTTCTTTTTTTTTTTATTTTGGTCTTTAGCCGTGGAACCTTTTGAGTCTGTCGACATTGACTGGCTCTTTGAATTCGTTCCCATCGCTGTCTGATAAGATTGCAGCCCCTCTGGATAACAGCTTCTTAAGGATGTACGGCCCTTCCCAGGTAGGTCTGAATTTCCCCCTAATGTCTGGTATTCCTGGCCTCATCTGCTTGAACACCAAGTCCCCCTCTTTCAGCGGGTGCTTCCTCACCTTCTTTCCGAAAGTTCTCGCTAATCTTTTCTGATATATCTGATTATGATAATAAGCTTTCAGCCTACTCTCATCCAGCAAGTTCAAGTGCTGTAATCTCTGCTGCGCCCATTCGGCTTCCGGGATTTGGGCCTCCATGACCACCCTTAATGATTTAAGCTCTATCTCTACCGGCAATACCGCTTCTGCTCCGTATACCAGAGAAAATGGTGTAGCGCCCGTAGATGATCTTACTGTCGTTCTGTATCCCCACAGGGCGAAGGGCAACTTTTCAGCCCAGTCTTTGTAGGTTTGGACCATCTTGGACAAGATCTTCTTCACATTCTTATTGGCGGCTTCTACTGCTCCATTCGCTTGCGGTTGGTAGGGAGAGGATTTATGATGCTCAACACCGTATTTCTCAAGAAGTTTTCTGGTCTCTCCCATAAACTGCACTCCATTATCAGACACTATGTGGTGAGGGAGACCATATCTGCAGATCAAGTTCCTCTCTATGAACCTGGCCATATCCCTTGCGTCAATTTTCTTGAAAGATTCTGCCTCGACCCATTTGGTGAAGTAGTCGATCGCGACTATGATATATCTGTGCCCATTGGACGCCGTAGGGCGAATCTCTCCAATGATATCTATCCCCCAAGCGGCAAACGGCCAAGGAGATGTTAGGTTATGTAGCTCTGATACCGGCAGGTGTCTCAGATCCGCGTACTGTTGGCATAACTGACATTGCTTGACATATTTCGAACAATCAGTGTCCATCGTAAGCCAATAAAAGCCTTGCCTCATTATCTTCTTGGCCAAGGTCAAACCATTCATGTGAGCCCCACAGACCCCTGCATGGGTTTCTTCCATTATCTTGCGCGCTTCTCTTTCATTTAAACATCTGAGCTGGATCCCATCTGACCGTCTCTTGTACAGCACCCCTTCCAAGGATATGAACTGAGTAGATAACTTACGTATCATCCTCTGATCTTTTTCAGTGGCTTCTTCTGGAAATCTATCGCTTTCCAAGTAATTCATGATATCAAAGTACCATGGCTTCCCATCTGACGTCTCTAGTTCCATTACAGGCTCGGTTTCAAAGCTGGGCCTATCAGAGCTCGAAATTAGCACCGGTTTCATGGCCACTCCCTCAGGGTTATCCCATATTGACACTAAGGTTGCCAACGCATCAGCCAAACTGTTCTCATCTCTGGGCACGAAGTGGAAGGTGCAAGTCTCAAACTGCCCACACATCCCTTTCAGATATTGAACATAGGGGACCAATCGCTCTTCCTTAACAGCCCACTCACCTCGGATCTGGTTTATCACCAAGGACGAGTCACCAAATACCTCTACATTTCTTGCCCCCAACACAGCCAAAGCTTCTAACCCGAAAGTGCACGCTTCATACTCAGCTTCATTGTTGGTTGCTTTGTATCTCAGTTTCTTAGCAAGAGGAAGTTTTTCATTATCTGGGGTTGTCAGGATGATTCCGACTCTGGCTCCTTTGTTGTTTACCGCCCCGTCAAAATGCAACTGCCATCCTTGAACAGAAATCGTGCCTATGCTCTCATCAGGAAAGGTAAATTCGAGGGTGTCCCCTTGGATAGGATGTTCAGCAAGGAATTCGGCTACAGCTCGCCCCCTAATAGTCTTGCGGGTGATGTATTGCACATCAAACTCTTGTAGCAAGAGCAGCCACCTCCCCATCTTTCCAAGCAAAGATGGCGCCTCCTGCAAATATCTTAAAGGATTCTGCTTGGCTACAGCCTGAACCTTGTATGAGTGGAAGTAATGCCTTAGCTTCTTCGATGCCCAAATCACTGCAAGGCAGATCTTCTCCACTTCAACATATTTTATTTCGTAAGCCAGAAACTTCTTGCTGAGGTAATAAACTGCAAACTCCACCCCAAATTCATCCTCTTGAGCCATCATGGCGCCCACTGAACCGTCTTCTATTACCAGGTACAGAATAAGTGGTTTGACAGGTTGCAGAGGTCTTAGTACTGGCGGATTTAACAGGTACTTCCTGATATTATCAAAGGCTCTCTGACAGTCTTCATTCCAGACTACGGGCTGGTTTTTTCTAAGCAGCTTAAAAACAGGTTCGCATATCGAAGTGAGCTTTGCAATAAACCGGCTAACATACTGCAGCTTGCCTAGGAAGCTCCTTACATCTCTCTCCTTCTGTGGCACAGGCATCTCTCTGATAGCTTTCACCTTATCGGGGTCAATTTCTATCCCCCTCTGACTGACGACATGTCCCAACAGCTTTCCTGAAGTCACCCCGAAAATGCACTTCTTGGGATTAAGTCGCAGATTATACCTGTCGATCCGGGTGAAGAATTTCTCCAGAGCTTCAAAGTGTCCCTCTCGGGTGGCTGATTTGACCATCATATCATCAACATACACCTCCACTTCTTTGTGAATCAGGTCGCTTAGGATCTTGGTCGCCATCCTCTGGTATGTGGCCCCCGCATTCTTCAAGCCGAAAGGCATAACCCGATAGGCATAGGTACCCCACTCTGTGATGAAGGCAGTTTTAACCCGGTCAGCTATCTTGTTCAGGATCTGGTTGTAGCCCACATATCCATCTCCAAAGCTGTACATCGCGCAATTGGCGGCACTGTCTATCAATACATCAATATGGGGTAGTGGAAAATCATCTTTAGGACAGGCTTTGTTAAGGTCTCGATAATCCACGCACACCCTGACCTTTCTGTTCTTCTTAGCCACAGGAACCACATTCGCCAGCCAAGTAGGGTACTGGACTTCCACCAGAAACTTAGCTTCGATCTGCTGTCGGATTTCCTCCTTAACCTTGTCAGCCCATTCTGGTCTTAGCCTTCTCAACTTCTGCTTCACCGGCCTGCAATCTGGGTAAGTCGGGATGGCATGCTCCGCTATGGCTCGGTCAATCCCCGGCATATCCTCGTAGGTCCAGGCAAAGACTCTTTCATGTTTTGTTATTATTCTCTCAAAATTTTTTCTCTCCTCAGGAGTTATGTTTGATGCTATTAGAATTTCTCTCGGATTTTCCGAAGTTCCAAGATTGAAAGGCGTTGTGCCAGTAGAGTCAATGTCAAAAATTGATGGAATATGATCATGTTCATGCATGTTGAAATCATCAGAAACATCGCACAAATAAGTGAAATTGTTCATCTTATTGATAATATTATTGTTATCACTTACATCATAAAAGAGTTCTGGAATAAAAAGACAATCTAGGCTAGAGTCTTCCTCTGCCGCTCCCGAGGTTGACGCTGTTGCAGCTTGCTTACTGACTTTCTGATCTAGCAGAGGCCCTTCAGGCATGTCGGAAGAAATCTTCAAATCCTCCATTTCCAGCTCTAAATCTGCTATCTTCCCTTTTCCTTTCAGCCTGGCAGCTACCATCTTCTCAGTAACAACCTCCTCAAGCTCGCACTTGTCCCAAGTGATCCCCCGAGTCATGACTTCTTCATCCCAAAAGCCTTCAGCGGTCTTGACAAATCCGATGTGCCAGTCATACACATCATTAAAAATCTCAAAGCCAGGGACAATCCTCCCATCTACCCATTGCGGTTCATCTTCACCAGTATAAGCACATACTGAGGATGCGGGGACAAAGCTTTCTGAAATGTGGGGGATCCTGTCCGTTACTCTCTTCTTGCCAAAACCACCTCTGTACCCCAGACCTTTCCGGTTCTTCTGCCCTCGAGTGGTGATCGCGGTCTGCAGCCCTTGGGAGCTTCTACCCAATCCAGCCCCCGGAAGATAGTACATCTTCTTCATCATACTAACCACAGCTGAGCTATCTCCCGATCCGTGCTCTTCCTTTATCATAGATACATGGAAACCACTGAATGGCTGATTGGCAATTTCTAGCGCTGAGACCTGGTTTTCCCTGGCCGCCTTGATAGTCACCACCTCCCCTTTCCTGGTTTTCCCTGGCAATTTCTAGTGTGGATGGCACTCCTCCTAATTTATGAAACCAGGGTCTCCCTAGCAAAGCCGAGAAATTAGCAGGAATGGGCAGAACCACAAATTCAACTTCCACTTCGATAGGTCCTGTCTTGACCAAGGTCTTGAAGGTTCCCGAGGCTTGCCTCCTCGAGTTATCGTAGGCCGTGATAGTCAGGTCGGATCTGCTGAGCATATCCTCGCTTAAGCCAAACGCTTGCAAAGCTATCAAAGGGCATACGTTGATAGAGGACCCATCGTCCACCATAACGCAAGCAGTGTGCTTGCCGCTAATCTGCGCCTTAATGTATAAGGGTCGGTTATGATTACGGCCTTCTGCCGGTAAGTCAGCATCGGAAAAGATCAACCTCTCCTCGGATCCTCCCTTGATTAGACCCAAAAGTTCTGATGGGGAAATAGTGGTGGCAACTGTGGCCTCAACCAAAGCCTCTACCACCTTCTGCCTATGAGAGGGGGACTGCCTCAACAAATCCCAAATGGATATCTGAGCTGTGGTTTTCTTCAATTGCTTTATAATCTGTTCCTCCTCTGGCTCTTTTTCTGCCAATGGCTGTACCGGCTCAGGTAGCTTTGCAATCTCGGGGATCACCCTTCCACTTCTAGTGACAGCGCTTACCTCTCCCTCTTCTCCATCGGAGCCCCACAGATCAAGGTTCAATCCTTCTTCACCCTCGGCTTCTCCACCACTCTCACTGCTAGACCAGCAATCTAGAGTCGCCACAACTGCTCTCTCCTTCTCATCCTCGGCATTACCGACAGCAGATTCCTCATTCCCATACAGATCTTGCAGTACGTACCACTCTGGCAGGCTAGATTGGATCATAAACACAGGTGGGGGTACGGCATTATAACCAGGCTTCTTCTCAACTTCTCTCCTCTCAGGATCAGAGATCTGCTTGCTATCGATTAAATCTTGAATGGAGTGCCGAAGTGCTTTGCATTTATCAGTGATATGGCCCGAGTGCTGGTGGAATGCACAAAATTCGTTGTCCTTATGTCCCGGTTTCCCTTGCGTTAAAGCAGGTCTAGGAGTTAGGGGACGCAATTTTCCCTCCTTCATCAGTCTCTTCAAGACCCAGGATAATGGTCTCCCCAAGTTCGAAAACTTCCTCTGGGTGGCTACCTCAGTAGCAGACACTTCACCCATTCTTCTAGTGCTGTTACTGGGGCCTGCCGACCTACTGGCTCCTTGACCGGGGTTAGCCCTTTTGGCAAAATTATCATTGTTAGCTTTTCGGGTCAAAAATTCCCCTTCTGCTTCGATGGCTATATCCTTGAGAGACTCCCAGTCCTTTAACCCCTTCATCCTCAGTCCCTCCTTCAAGTACGGGCTCGCGTTCTTAATGAAAAGACGAATCTGATCTTGGGTATCAGGCTTTCGGCGCATCTCCATTACTCGGTTCCGCCATCGGGTAAGGTACTCATGGAAGGATTCCCCGGCCTTCTGTTGGAGCAGCTCAAGATCTTTCAGAGTCACCTCCATTCTGGTATTACAGTCGTACTGTTTCAGAAACTCCTCAGTGAGCAGATCCCAATCTTCTTTAGTGCGGCGGTCAAGGCCGTGATACCAATCTATGGCATGAGAGGTCAGACTCAGACAAAAGTATTCCACTTTCTGCTTCTTAGACAATGTGGTCCCCTTCATGACCAGGGAATATTGCTTCACATGTGCAGTAGGATCAGAAGTACCATCGAACTTCGGCACATCCGGCATCTTGAAATTATAAGGGATCGGGTCCTCTCCGTCCAGCTCCCTATCCTCAGGATTCATCCCGTGAGCTCTGCCTATCACACGAGCCATGGCCTCGAACCTCTCTTCCATCTTCTTCAAAATAAAATCCTCAGCCTGAGGTGCCTTCCCCTTTTCGGATGCCATGCTCAACCTATCATCCTCGATATCTCTATCGTCATCAATTCTCAGCACTGGCCTTCTTCTCAGCTCTCCCGAAGCTACTGATCTCAACTCTACCGGTGGCGGCCTAACGGGCTCCTCTCGCCTCTCAACCCTTTCTTCTTCAGGCTCATTCAGTCTCACTGGAGGAGGAGGAGGAGGATTCTGGGGAACATTCGGCTGAGCGTTCTGCTGCGTCAAGGCGGCCAACATACTCATCATCCTCCCCTCGAATTCTTCAAATCGACGGCCCACTTCTTCGGCAATCATGGCCCTGGTGGCATCTTCCCCCCTGGGTGAGTTTGCCATCTGAGATACTGTGCCACTTACTTCTGATAAAATCTCCGGCAGACCCTCTCTATCTGACAGCTCAGGAGTAAGAACTTGGATCAGTCGTCCGGTCGGTGATCTAGTCCACCTGGGTAGATCTATGATGGCTGCAGGGGCAAAAGTTAGAATGATGCATGAAATGTAGGTATAATGCATGATCGTGATATGCAACATTTACAGAGCACAAGCAAGCAAGTAAGTCCTTCCACCCTTATTTCTCCCACACACGTGGTCGTGCAGTCTCTTTCCTAGGTGGGATTAGCCCAAGGGTCAACGAGGGACCCAATGGACGCGTATGGTGCGCGGCGGAAAACCGGCAGCATAACACTCCTATGCTAATGTACAAGCGGATGGATAATGATCGTCACGTATTCGGACGCTCCATAAATTTCGACATGGCCCTATCGGGGCATGATAGCCTTTGGCTAGGTTACCAAGCGAGATATTTGGACTCATCCAATACGTGAGGATCCATACAGCAAGCATGAGATTATGGTTCATTTCACCTGTGGAAAGTGACTATAGCCATTACATGAGCTTTGGACTAGGGAGATGTTTCTTTGAGGCTACCCAAGCATGATCCCTGCCGACAGGTCTAGCTCATCACGAGCGTAGCGACCGATCGGGTCACCATTTTGATATACCATTGAGGTACGTGGCTTGGGCTGGTGATTATCCTTAACACTTCCCCAAATTGAGTGAAAATGAGGAGGTGCTTCAGGAACGCACCGGGGCTAGAAGAGGGACCAAACTAGCGTATTCTAAGGCTCTAATGATATGCAAATGCAAATTTGAGAGAACGCGAATTTATGAATTAAATTTTAATCATAAATGTTAAAAGAGGTATTTTCAAATCGAAATCTCGAACCATAAACGTCCCCAGTGGAGTCGCCACTGTAACGCGCGCCGGATCCCGAGGCGCCGCCCTTCCGGACCGCCCGCACGTGGGCGATCGGGGCATTGTTTATTTTGAGGACTTTGGTCCTTGCATGCATCATTATCAAAAACGGGATATTTTATATGTGATGATCTTTATTTGGATGAAAATAGGGCGTTGGACCCTTTTGCATTTTATACAAAGCTCACTTTTATTTAAGTACAAATTGTTGGCCTATTTTTACATTTAACAGGATAAAAAGAGCTTATTCATACATATAAAATAATCAATGAATGAATAGGCAAGAGAAATAAATCAAGAGGTTTAAGAAAACTAAACCGGACGAAATCCACCATGCATGGTAGGCAGCCACTCAAGCTCGGAATTATCCAAGAGGACCAACATACACTCACAAAAAGTTAAGAGATGTTAACATTCATGAAATTAACACATAAGAAATCGAAGAGACTGAATAGAGATGAAAAATGATCAAAAAAAAGTGGAGGCAGGCCCACCGACGGCCTTTTTTGGTTGACCGACGGGCGTCGGTTTGATTATTCGATATGCCCGTTTGTCACTCAAGAAGGGGCGTCTGTAGGTGGGTGACCGACGGGTGTCGGTCATAAAGATGACCCGTCGGTCACCTCTGTCTCCGGAAAACAGAAAAGAGAAAAGGGCCTTTTGAGATCAAAAAACAAGTTTTATCCAAGAAGGAGATGAGGGAGTCAAAATGAAGAAAAGTAATAACAGGTATTCAAAAATTTCACAGAATAAATAAATAAATAATAAATAATTAAATATGAGATGAAAATGGAGAGAGAATCCGGAATATTTACCCTCAGATAGTCGCTTTGGGCAAGATTTTGGTGTCGGTTAGATCCCCGCGCGTTCCACGAGAAGTAAGAGAATGAAAGATTAGAGAGAGAAAATGAGCTATTTCACCTCCGATCCTTCAAAAAATCGATTTAGGAGTCAAAATCTAAAGAAAACTAATTAGCTTTTTAGTTCCTTTGATTGATTTGATCCTTGATTAAGTAAAGTTCTTTGGAAAAAGGTGTTTTTGGAAGAGAGAGAAAACGCGCTCGAATTTTGGCAGAGTTTCCTCTTCTGAAAAATTTTCCAACCCTTTTGAAGTGAAAATCCGGACCTTATATAGCCAGACACGACCGACGGGCGTCGGTGCATAGGGGCGGGCGTCGGAAGAATCCTACTGACACAAGGACACTTCCGACGGCCCTGCCACATTCACCGACGGGCGTCGGAACGGTTGCGTGCTCCGGGAAACCAGGCGGCTCCTGACAGGGGCGGTGACTTTCCGACGGGCGTCGAAAAATACCCTGAGCCGTCGGTGACTCGAAGCGACGGGCTACCTCCACAGACGGGCTGGCCGTCTGTGGAGGACAAAAAACCTTTTTGACTCAGAAAACTCCCGTTTTCTCCCCCTCTGCCCCTGAAGTGTAGAAAAACCTCATTTCTCATGGAACGCGGGACTAAAACCTCCAACTTCAGCCTCCCGTACAGGCCTTGAACATTGATTTCGTCATAGGGTAACCTCCGATCCGGACCGCTCCAGGACACGGTGCTTACACATATACTCACGTGTAGCAATATAATATCAACGAATCTTTGCACTCTACAGTACTAATTAATCAAACGCACAATCCATTTTACATGTTCATAGACTTCACACATTATGATTCAATCATACTATATCATATGAACTATAATCACTCAAGCATTATATCATGCCTTAATCATATATGATCAATATCACATGCCATATCATGTTCAACAATTAAAAAGCATGTATACATTTAATTCCATTATTAAACTCTTATGCCAAGCTTTAATTACCTATAATTTCAATTGACAACCACTCACATACTCATTTCATAAGGTTAGATATGAGTTGGATAAGCTATAGGAACTTGCAATGAAGTTCGGGTGCAATTCAGGAAGAAAAACACTCAAAATATTCAAATCAGGAGATGCTCACGGTGGCAACCACTTAGTTGTGACCATGAGGTCCAATAATATTCGATTCTACCTTTTCTGGGCATTGGTCATAGTGGCAACCACTTGGTTGTTACCGTGACATACCAAAAATAGCAAAACAGAAGCGAAAACTCAGGACTGCTTCACTACTCTACTTTGTACAGCCTAAACCAACGTCTAAACCTCACTTTTAGGAAAAACTCTCTTCTTAACAATTGTTCCCTAGGATGTTAATATTCAAATGGAACAAATATTAGGTCAATTTAATATCTATAACATCAGATATGATCTAAATAATCTAAACTGGTCAAGTGAACCGGCCAAGGTAGAGACAACTCTATTTTGGCCAATTTTCAGGGTCTTAAAGTCCGAATTTACTCAAGATCATTTATGAGAATTTTATAGGAATCAAAGTCATGGTTCTTATGGCTTAACAATCACTGAATTTAGAGGTCTAAAACTATACTCACAGAAAAAACATTACACGGAGGTCAGATAAAAGATGAACAGAATTCCCCAAAATCATACCTTTCACACAAAAACTATATGGAAATCACCTAACACCACCCAAACTCATGCAAAATAATCAAATTACATAATCATAAACATATATAAATACATATAACATAAGAATACCGCAAGTAATCAACATGAACCAAGTCAAAATCGCACACGATCTCGACCTCTAGGTAGCTTGACCTCATCTCTCTAATCGGTTCCAATCTTCTCCTTGCCTTTATCCAACTTCTTGTCCACAGCTTTCAACAAAAACATTCAAAAACACTTGAATCAATCCTCATCTCAATTTAAATCAAAAATAGAAACCAAAGTAGAAGAAGAAGATCAATACTAAAAAAATCACTCCACTTACCTCTTCTTAACAACCAAGTCAACTCTCACAATATTCTCTTCAAACCAAACCCAGAGATCCACTTAAGGAGCAAAAGAAAAAGAAAGAAAAGCAAAGGAATGGAGCATGGTAAAACCAAGGGCAAGAAAGAAAAAGAAGAACAAAGGCTAAAAGCAGCAAATTGAAAGGAGAGAAGAAATAGAGTGGCCGGTCCCCAAAGAAAGCCAACAAACCCAACTTAATGCCACCTAAAAGCCTTTAATGCCACTTACCACATTCAATTGCTCAAAACAAAACTCATGCCAAATGTCAACTCCCTACGATGCCACTTGTCAAACTCCTACGCCGCCTCGTCTCCGATACACATCAAATGTGCCCAAACGTCCAACTCAGTTAGGCTTCAGGGGAAGCGTTCTGTCGCGCTCGCGACAGTTATCACGCTCGCGACAGGACCCTCACACAAGCCACTCATTCATCTTCTCAAAAGAATTTTCTTCTAGTAAAACTTTTAACCTTAATCAACTTGGAGACTCATTCAAATACGCTTCTTATACACACAAACTCTTGAATTACCGAACAAAAATTTTGCAATTCTTCTAGGGCCAAAGCGGGTTGTTACATTGTCAATGATGTACATCCATCCTTACTAGAGCGGTCAGGCGAAGGATAGTTTCAACATGTGTAACAACAAAATCGGCACGCATTTAGCATACCAGTATAACGGCTCAATGGGCTAGCAAGCAATTGCGAAATAAAGGTAGAAAACAGTCATTTAGATAGCTATACAAAGAAGGGCTGCCCAAACATTTTCTAGGTCCCGTCTTATCCAGGGATCGCTTTGACGGGTAATCCGAAAGGTTCTAGTGCTCTTAGTGAGTTTTCATCCAATCCCTTAATTGCAACTAGTTTTTTTTCACTACTTTCTATTTTTATTTTCAGCTCTCAGAATTTTTCCTCTCTTCAAGAGTTATATCAGATGCTATCAAGATTTTCTTTGGGTTTTTCGAAATTCTGAGATTAAATGTAATCGAATTAATTAAATTAATATCAAAAACTGAATGCATCGTGATCATGAGAAATGAAATCATTAGAGACACTATATAAATACGCAAAATTGTTCATTTTATTGAAATTAACAATACTGCAAATATTGTCATAAAAAGTGCTTGGAATAAAAAGCAACTAAAAAAACATAATCTTCTCCTCCGATCACATTCATGGTGGGGGGATTGCATTATAGCCTACTCTCTTCTTCTTATCTCTCTTCTCAGGGTCAATGATCTCCTTGGAATCAATAAGATCTTGAATTTTATTCCTCAAGGTCCGGCAGTAATCTGTTAAATGCCCAATGTGCTGATGGTAAGCACAGTATTGATCATCTCTATGCCCCGGCTTTCCTTGATTCATGGCTGGCCTGGTGGCAATTGTCTCAGCTTGCCTTCCTTTGTCAATTTCTCCAATACCCAAGACAAAGGGCGGCCCAAATTAGAGTAGTACCTCTGATCCTGTCTAACCTCGGTGGCTAAAACCTCTGCTGTCTTACCACTTCTATTATTACTGCTTCCAGTATTGCCTGATTTATACCTTGATTGGTTGCCATAACCTTTCCCAGCAAAGTTATTTTGGCTTACTTTCTTTGCTAGGTAAGCCCCCTTAGCCTCCACAGCAATGTCCTTAAGCAATTCCCAGTCTCTGAGCCCCTTAAAGCTGAGCAAGTCCCTCAAGTAAGGGCAAGAGTTCCTGATAAATAGCCTGATTTGGTCAGCAGTGTCAGGCTTTCTCTTCATCTTTATAACCCTATTTCTCTATCTTGTAAGGTATTCATGGAACAACTCATCATTCTTTTGCTGTAAAAGCTCAAGGTCTTTTGAGGTGACCTCCATTCTGGTACTGCGGTCATACTGCTTCATAAACTCCTCAGTCAAAAGGTCCCAATCTTCCTTGGACCTCCTGTCTACCAGTCCACAACCGGACCCACTAGATTAAGGCAGAAATATTCCACTTTCTGTTTCTTGTTCAACCCTGTGCCTTTCATCACTAATGTATATTGCTTAATATCTACAGATGGATCCGAAGTACCATCGAACTTGGGCAGCTCAGGCATCTTGAATTTTTTGGGCAATAACTCTTCATCCCCCAGATCTCTATCTTCGGGGTTGATCCCCTTTCTGGCTGATAGCATGCGGGTGATTGCCTCAGTCTGTTGCCTCATCCCTCTCATTGCCTCATCTTTTGCCCTGGGTGCTCTACCCTTCATAACTTGAGGCGCTATTGCCTCCTAATTTCTTTCCTCCATTACAAAGTCCTCCTCGGGGTTAGGGATCCTTGCCCTTCTTGGCTCAATTGGCACTAAAGCTCCATGCTCATTGATGGGTTGGTGGACAACATTATTAACAAGAGGACCCCCTCGTGAGCAGGTGGTTCACCTTACCCCCCAGCATGGACTATCGGTGGTTGTGGAGCAGCAGGTGGTTGTGCAACAGGAGGATGTGTAACACCCCTTACCTATACGTAGGGAAGTTCACCTCCCCAGAAGAGAAGGGAATGCCCTGATAGTTAAGGGTTATCACACACACACTCATACTAAACATATAAGTATAAACATACATCAAAAGCGGAATAAATTAAAACTTCTCAAAGATAACAAGAAATAAAGGTTGGAAAATAGAAATTTTGAGACTTTTCATTGATATCTTAAATATGTTCTTACAAAGCAAAAATTCAAAAGGTGTCAATTATAGGAGATTTACATACATACGAAAGTTGTGTTCGAAGATACAAAATAAAACTTTACATCAAAAGTCTCAACATTACATAATACATGAAATACAAATTGCAAAGGCCTATACTACAAAACTCTCTCAAGCATGTGTTGGCCCTACCGATAGCGGATAGCGAGTAATGCATAGATAACTAGAGGTACCAATAATTCATTCTCAAATGCATTGATACCCGAAGGTATCAAAATCATTCTTTTTTTTTGTTTTCAAAACATTTTCACATAGAATCTTAAACAAGATCCAAGTTCAAAAGGGATCGCGAGGATCCAAATAGGGACTTGATCAGGGTCCAGAACGCATAGCTGCAGCTAACTGAACTTTATAGGCATGCCTATTTATCCACTTATTTGATTTTAGCAGACTAAGCATTAATCATCATATCAATTACATGTTGATTATAAACCATCCATACATAAGTTGAATAGCATCACAAGTTTGGAAAATAATTATTGAAAGCACAAACGAAAATTCATTTTAAAGACAGGAGGTATCGCGCTCGCAGCATAGCTTGCCTCGAGTCGCACGCGAAGACTTAAAGAGCAGCCTCTGTCGCGCTCACGGCATACGTCGTGCTCGCGACAGAGAGCAACTAGAATCTCTATCGCGCTCGTACGCAGGTGTGCGCTCATGACATAGGACTGCTCAACTTCAGCTCGGCAGCCGAGTGCTCTATCGCGCTCGCTGTAATATCCCAAAAATGGCCTTATTGAAATTTCATGTTTAATTGGAAATTTAAGGGTAAATTGGTAATTGTGTATGTGAATTGGGGATTAATTAAGGACTTATGAGAGTTTTGTTAAGGATTAAAGAAAAGAAAGAAAGTCAAAGAAGTGGAGTAAGAGGTCCAATGAGAGATTGACATGTGGAGTAGTAGGTGAGAGAATTAAACAGGATTTGAAATAAAGAGAGAGGGAAGGCAGAATTTATTTGCTTCATGTGGAAGCTTTGTTCCCTTCCTACTTTTTCCGTTCTCCTCTCTTTCTCTTCTTCTTTTCCTTTTTCTGCTCTCTAGCTTTTGCATGTGTTGATAATTGAGATTGAGTTGGGTTTTTGATCAAGAACTGGCTTTGGAAAGGTATGTGGCTGCGTTTATACGGGTTGTTTCTTCTTCTTTTTCCATTCGGGTTTGATTTGGGTACATAGTTTGGTTGCTTGTGTTAATTGGGTTGGTTGATTTATGCAAGAATCTGAAGAGAGGAGGAAAGATAAAGGAAAAGGAAAAGTGGGATCTTAAAGATAGTGGATTTGTTGAGCTCCATTTTCAGGTTTGGGAGCTTAGTGTGTGAATATGTTTGTTTGGGAGTTTGTATTTGGTTTGAGAGTGTTTTGCCCTTTCTCATTTCGGATTAGATATTGAGTTTGATTATACTGGAATTTGTATATTTTGATACATGTAAATGCATGTGTTTAGTAGATTAGTGTATATGCTTTAAAATGCTAGAGATTTAATGTTTTGCATGTCAATTTTAGAAGAGAATGAACATGAATTTGAGATGAGTTTCTGGGTTTTGATGAACATGTTGTAATTTCCAGATATGTCAAATGGTTGGGTATGATTATTATGTAATTTGAGTTGTTATTGTTATAAGCATGTTTTGAGAGCATTGGAGGTATGTTTTACATGATTTTGGCATGAGAAATGGCTTTGGGTCCGTTTGAATTTGATTTTGAAAAGATTTGAGATTTCTGCATTTTGGCTAGGATTGGAAAACACGATTCTTTCACGACCGCAATGTTATCGCGAGCGCGATAGAACCACGTATTCTCATGCTTGAACTTTGTATATATTTTGCATATGCAATTCTTCGCGCATATTCCGTGTATATAATCTTTGCATACATGTAACACATAATTCTTTGCACATGTTTAGCATGCATACCATAAGCATATCACTTGCATTCAATCCTTTATACGTATAGTTGTGTAGACATAATTTTTGTACATTAATCCTTTGCATGAGTTTTCTGTATATAGTTTTGTATGTATATTTTACACACATGGTTCCATACGCACACACAATCTTTTGTATATATTGCTGTGTACATAACTCAGAAGGAAATGATCGAATAGACCTCATGAGCAAGGGTGATCCAAGAGATGGGTTCAGCTCAACATGATCGGCCACTGTATCCGACATAAAATCAGGTGAATATTGATAGAGGTGGAATGCCCAGAGGAACAAGCCTATCCAGGCACACCATGCTAAGGCCAATCTACACAAATCTACAGAAAAGAAGATCTGAAATCACACAAATCTACAGAAAAGAAGATCCTTTGAGAAGCTGGACTACCCACACATACTTTAGTTGGAGGCAATCAGATGCAAAAGTGGGTGGGGTACAGCTTCAGCTCTACATTGGTGCTCATCCACGCCGAGCAATTAGATCAAGATGAAGTCCTCATGAGAATGGAATCTCGCGGACTTGCTCCCAATAAGACATTTAAAAGAGCAAGCCTACTCATGTATGCCATGCCGGGAGCAATCAGGTTAGTTTCTCTATCATAAGATATACGCTCACATACATCACACAAAGTGTACAAAATCCAAATTCAAATGTACAAAGAATACAACTCTTAAAAATAAACAATAAAAAATAAACAAAAAAAACAAAATAAAAACAAAATAAAATAACAAAACAAAAAAGAAGAAGATATTTTCAAGGACTTGAAAATCCAATATACTATAAAAATTCAAATACATCCTGTCATGGCCGGATTTGTACCCTAAGAGAATTAACCTAATTTGGCATGTGTGTGAGTGGATTGAATGTGTAGGATTGGACTTAATTGAAAGAAAGCAGTATAGTTAAGGGGTTAAATGGTAATTATGAATGTTTGTGCTAAGCATGAGTTAAAGGCTGATTAACTAGTTAATGGAGGGTTAATTAGGAATAAAATAAAGTAAGAAATTGGTAAGTGGAGGCAGGTTTTCTGAAGTGGATTCCGTGTGGCTTTGTAAGGTTTTGCCACCTCCTTCTTTATATGCATTTGCCTAGTGAAGTGAGAGGTGAGTGTGTGTTGGCCTCATTCTTCATTTTCTGCATTTGGCTTTGGCTTTCTTCTTGTTTCCGTGAGTAAGGATGAGAGTGGTTTAAGTGGATGTGTGCATGTAGCTAATTGGAACAAAAATTAAGTGTTAAGACCTTAAGGTAAGTGGTTTTGTGTGCATATTCTCATCTTCTACTCTTCTTCTTGGTTTTGATTTAGTTTGGAATGAGGATTGATGGATTGTGCTCAATTCTGGAATTTGAACTGGTTTTGCTAGCTGAAGAAGTGAAGAGAGATAAGGGAAAGGCTGTAATCGGCGAACCGAGCGTCCGTCGTAATTAGGAGCTAAGGCGACGAGGTTTGGGAACAAACCCTAATTGTATGAATATGTGATTAGTGTTGGTTAAATAGGGTTTTGAACTGAATTGCATGATATGTGAAATTGAAGGTTGAGCATGAATTACGTGATGCTAAATTGTATGATTATAGTAGCAATATGACTGTGATCAAGTGCTTGAAAGTGATTATGATTTGTACTATTATTGAATGCCAAACAAGAAGGGAAAATCAGGTATGTGTTATTGGTTGTGTGGTTGTTGTATTTGGGTTGATTGCCAAACAGATAAGAATGAGATTTGAGGTTTAGGCGTAAAAGGAGAAGTGGACTGAAAAAGCACAGCCGTGCTAGTGATAAACACAGCTGTGTTTTGGTATTTTTGCATAGGTCACGGTAACAATGAAATTGATTGTGACCGTGACATATGCTGAGTTCAATTCTGCCTAGAGGAATTTGGTATGTCACGGTGACAATGGAATTCATTGTGACCGTGACCTACCCAGGAAGGCATTCTGTTTTGCAAATGAGAATATGTCACGGTGACAATGAGATTCATTGTGACCGTGACATACCCTCAGGTTGCATTCTGCCGAGAGTTGGGAACACATCACGGTGACAATGAAATTGATTGTGACCGTGACATGTCCCCAATTTGCATTCTGTTTTGGACTTCAATATGTCACGGTGACAATGAAATCCATTGTGACCGTGACCCACCCTGTTTTGGCAATATAATCCTAATGTGTTTGGTCATTCAAATGGCATGGCTTTAAGCTGAAATGAAGGACAGCATGAGTAAGTAATGTATATGTGTTAAGTGATCTACAAATGCATACAACTGTGATGACTTCTGAATGTGATAAGTTATGTGAATATTAAATGTGAAGATTGAATTTGAAAGCATATTGAACATGCAAATGTAATGTATGGCTGTGTGCTAATACAAATGTGTAAAGTGAAAAGTGAACTGAATAACGTGTTTAACAACTTAAGCCTGCGAGTCAAGTAGTGGATAGTTAGGCATGCCTATAGGGTCAAGTGCTGCAGCCCCATGCGTTAAATGTGTCTGATTCCATGGGAATCACAATGCGAATATCCTTACTGGATTGTGTTATATGTGGAATGATGAAAGGTACCAGAAGGTACTAATGTGATATGAAGCACCAGAAGGTGCTAATGTGAAAAAGTAGTCTCGATGAGATTACCGATATGTGAGAGATACCGATGCGATACCCGTTATCCGCGTCATTGAGTTGCAGGCAAAGTGGCAGAAAGGCTAAAAGTTAATTAAATATAAACAGAAGTGATGGTGATACAAGAAAGTATGGAAATGTGAATAAGTAATTGATGCCTTATGATTGAATATAGTAATGGTTGATCTGGCATGTTTATTAGCATGTTATGTATGATGATTCTGATGTGTGATAAATTATATGCTATGTGTATGAGTTCCCCACTAAGCGTTATCGCTTAGCATGGATTTACTCTAATCCGTGCAGGTACGGACGAGAGGTGACTGAAGGACGTCCCCCGCATTTTGGTACGGTCAACAATAGGAAGTATATAGTGTAGATTTGGGGGCTTGTTATTTGGGACTTTTGTATAAGTTTTATATGGTTAATATGTATTTTGAATATGTAAAGGCATGTAATAATGTAGTAATCACGGATGTAACCTCCCACATGTATGTGTGTCATGTGAATAGCTAAGGCGTGTGACTAATAGTAGTTGGCATGTGATGCATGAATTAAAATAGTGTGTGATGAAATTTTATTATTCAGTTTTCGCATGTGTTCTGGGTGTGTGTGCGACCTTCTCTAACTAAAATTAGCTGAGCTAGTTTGTAGTTAGGGAACGGACGTCACAAGTTGTGGTATCAGAGCCTAGGTTGAGTCTTTTCTGGGAATTGGGTAGATAAGATGTGTATAGTTTGTTGACCTAATGCGGAAGTCCTTGTTTAATCTGTGTAGTAAGATGGATTCTGGAAGGCATACCGGTGAGGAATCTGCCGAAAGTGTGAATCCTCGTGAAGCTGAGGTGACAGGGTCTGGGCAGTCTAGATCGGTTGGCTATGGGAATGAGATTCCATTTGGGCCTATGGAAGCCATGATGAAAATGACACAAGATATGGCGAGAGTGATGGAACGTATGATGACGCCAAGAGCCCCAATAGAATCTTTGAGGAAGCATGGTTTGGAGGAATTTCATGGAACAAGGTTAGATGAGTCAAAAAAAGCAGAGTACTGGATTGAGAAGGTGGAAAGGATTCTTAAGGAGATACGATGTCCTCCAGATCAGTGGGTTGAATGTGTGGAGTCATTACTCCAAGGTCTTGCATATGATTGGTGGAAGCTGGTCCTGCAGAATTCGATGCTTCCTGAACCATTAAACTGGGAGTTCTTTGAAAAAGAATTCAAGAACAAGTATATTACTAAAGCACATCGAGAGGCAAATTGGAAGAAGTTCTTGAGTTTGAGACAGAGGACTATGACAGTGGCGGAGTATGAAGCAGAATTCTGTTGCTTAAGCAAATATGCGCCGAAGGGTGTGTTAACTGATGTGTTGCGATGTCAACAGTTTGAGGATGGATTGATTGAGGAAATTAAAGCTTTGCTGATTTCTTTAACAACAGAGCAGAATATAAGTTACTATCGAATTGTACAAGCAGCTTTGAGAGCTGAAAGGACTTTGGGAGCCCAAAGAGAATGGAGACAAAGGAAGAATGCGAATAGAGGTGGTTCCCAGACGGGGAAAAGATCAAGAGATTCTCATGTGGCATCACCTGCGGAATCAGGGTTCAGTTCTGCAGCGAGAGGTAAGAAGCGAGGCGCTCCCTCAGCATCTGGTTCTGGAAGAGGAACATCTGGTAATAGAAGTGAGGTTCATAAGTGTCCTCATTGTGGTAAGAGGCATAGAGGAGAATGCTGGAGAGTGTCGGGTGCTTGTTATAGATGTGGAAGCACTGAGCATTTCATTGCTAATTGCCTGAATACCTATGAGATGTCAGGAAATCAAAAAGAGCAGAGTAGGGGTGGTTCAAACTTGCCTTCTACGAACAGAGGAAGAGGAAGAGGACGTGGCAGAGGTAGTCAGTCCAGAGGTGCAGTCGATTCTGAGATTGTGGATAGACCTGATGAGGCTCCAGTGCGGGCTTATGCTATGAGGGCACGAGAGGATCAGGACGCGCCTGAGGTGATAGCAGGTACTATTCTACTTTGTGGTGTGGAAATGTTTGCACTTATTGATCCTGGTTCAACTCATTCGTATGTATGTGATAAAAAGATATGTGAAAAGATGCCTAAAGTTGAATGTTTAAAATATGATATATGTGTGTCTAGCCCTTTGGGAGGTAATGTTAATGTGAACAGAGTGTATCGAAATTGTGCATTAGAAGTTCAAGGTAGTGTGTTTCCAGCGGATTTGATTGAACTACCGTTTGATGAGTTTGATTTGATTCTGGGTATGGATTGGTTAACTAAGTATGATGCGGATGTTAAGTGTAAGAAGAAAATGGTTATACTCTCTAATGGTAAGGGAAACAGAGCGACAGTGAGAGGAGTGTGCACTAATCCTCTTGTGAATGTGATATCTGCTATGCAAGCCTGTCGGTGTATGAGAAAAGGATGTGAAGCTTATTTGGCCCTGGTATTAGATAGTAAGAGAGAACAGGTAAAGATGCAAGAGATACCAATAGTCAGAGAGTTTCCTGACGTGTTTCCTGAAGAATTGAGCGGTGTACCACCAATAAGAGAAGTTGAGTTATCAATTGACGTGGTACCAGGAACTGTACCGGTATCTAAGGCACCTTATAGAATGGCTCCAACTGAGTTGAAGGAATTGAAGGAGCAGTTGCAAGAATTACTGAACAGGGGTTTTATTAGACCTAGTGTTTCTCCTTGGGGAGCACCAGTGTTATTTGTTAAAAAGAAAGATGGTACAATGAGAATGTGCATCGATTATCGACAGCTGAATAAAGTAACAGTAAAGAATAGGTATCCTTTACCTCGAATTGAAGACTTGTTTGATCAGTTAAAGGGAGCCGGGGTATTCTCAAAGATTGACTTGCGTTCAGGGTATTATCAGTTGCAAGTGAAGAAGGAAGATGTACCTAAGACCGCGTTTAGAACTCGTTATGGGCATTATGAATTTCTAGTAATGCCATTCGGGTTAACCAATGCGCCAGCTGCATTCATGGATTTAATGAATCGGGTGTTCAGACCGTACTTGGATCAGTTTGTGGTTGTGTACATAGACGATATTTTGGTATATTCAAGAAATGAAAAGGAACATGAACAGCATTTGAGAGTTGTACTTCGGACTTTGCAAGAACATCAGCTGTTTGCCAAACTCAGTAAGTGTGAGTTCTGGCTCAAAGAGGTATCATTTCTGGGTCATGTGATCTCATCTGAAGGAGTTAAAGTGGATCCAACCAAGATAGAAGCAATTGTGAATTGGAAACCGCCTAAGAATGTGTTAGAGATTCGCAGTTTCTTAGGGTTGGCTGGGTACTACAGAAGGTTTGTGAAAGGATTTTCAGTAATAGCTTCACCGTTGACAAGATTGTTACGTAAAGGAGTGAAATATGAGTGGTCTGAAAGATGTCAAACAAGTTTCGATCGGTTGAGGAAGATGTTAGTAGAAGCACCGATTCTTGCACAGCCTATGACTGGTAAAGAGTATGTATTGTATACTGATGCTTCAGGTGTCGGATTGGGTTGTGTATTGATGCAAGAGGGGAAGGTGATAGCGTATGCGTCAAGGCAGTTGAAACCGCATGAGCAGAATTATCCGACTCATGATTTGGAATTGGCTGCAGTAGTGTTTGCTTTAAAGATTTGGCGACATTACCTGTATGGGGAGAAGTGTAGAATTTACACGGATCACAAGAGTTTGAAATATCTGCTTACACAGAAGGAACTGAATCTCAGATAGCGAAGGTGGCTTGAGTTGTTTAAAGATTATGATTTTATTGTGGATTATCATCCGGGAAAAGCTAACGTAGTGGCCGATGCTTTGAGTAGGAAGTCAATTTCAGCATTACAGTTAAAGCGGATTGAGTGGAGGTTTTCTGCAGATGGAGCTTTATTAGCACAGTTGAAAGCAAGACCGGTTCTGAAAGATGAGTTAATAGTTGCTCAGAGAAGTGATGGGAGATTGCAACAAGTTTTGCAGTCAGTTGGTGATATGGATAAGACTGACTATTCAGTGAATGAAGATGGAATACTGCTGTATAAGAATAGAATGTGTGTGGCCAACGATAAAGAATTAAGGAAGAGATTGATGCACGAGGCTCATAATACAGTTTTCACTATGCATCCAGGTGGAAACAAGATGTATCAAGATATGAAACAGTTGTATTGGTGGCCAGGGATGAAGAAGGATGTAGTGGAATATGTGTCTAAGTGTCTTGTCTGTCAACAAGTTAAAACGGAGCATCAAGTGCCCCAGGGAATGTTGCATCCACTCCCTATTCCCCAATGGAAATGGGATAATATCACGATGGATTTTGTTACTGGATTGCCTCTAACCTCAAGACAGCAAGACGCAGTATGGGTTATTGTGGACAGGTTTTCGAAATCAGCTCACTTTATACCTGTTCGGATGGATTATTCTATGGAAAAGTTGGCTGAATTGTATGTAAGGGAAATTGTCCGATTGCATGGGATACCTTTGTCTATTGTTTCTGATAGGGATCCTAGATTCACTTCTAAATTTTGGAGGAGTTTACAGGCAGCGTTGGGTACGAAATTGAATTTCAGTACTGCTTTCCATCCACAGACCGATGGACAATCGGAAAGAATTATTCAGGTTTTGGAAGATTTGATGCGAGCGTGTGTTTTGGATTTCTCTAAGAGTTGGGATAAGTATCTTCCACTTATGGAATTTGCTTATAACAACAGTTATCAGACCAGTATTGGTATGGCACCGTATGAAGTTTTGTATGGAAGGAAATGTCGTTCACCGATTTGCTGGACAGAATTGAATGAAAGCAGAGTCATAGGGCCAGATTTGGTTCGTGATACAGAAGAGAAAGCTAAAATCATACAGTAAAGATTGAAAGCAGCAAGTGACAGACAAAAGTCGTATGCTGATTTGAAGAGAAGAGATATTGAGTTCAGTGTAGGTGATAAAGTGTTTCTGAAAGTGTCTCCTTGGAGGAAGGTACTGCGATTTGGTAAAAAGGGGAAGCTGAGTCCAAGGTTTATTGGGCCATATGAAGTGCTTGAAAGAGTAGGTTTTGTAGCTTATCGGCTGGCTTTGCCCCCGACTTTGGCTAAGCTACATGATGTGTTCCATGTGTCTATGTTAAGAAGATATAGGTCAGATGATTCCCATGTGCTATCTCTACCAGAAGTGGAAGTGCAGTCAGATTTCACTTATGATGAAAAGCCAATAGTGATCTTAGCAAAAGAAGTCAGACAACTTCGGAACAAGCAGATATTCTTGTGAAAGTACTCTGGCAGCACCATGGTGTTGAAGAAGCAACTTGGGAACCAGAAGCGGCTATGCGAGAACAGCATCCACAACTATTTCACTCAGGTATGAATTTCGAGGACGAAATTCTTTAAGGAGGGGAGAGTTGTCATGGCCGGATTTGTACCCTAAGAGAATTAACCTAATTTGGCATGTGTGTGAGTGGATTGAATGTGTAGGATTGGACTTAATTGAAAGAAAGCAGTATAGTTAAGGGGTTAAATAGTAATTATGAATGTTTGTGCTAAGCATGAGTTAAAGGCTGATTAACTAGTTAATGGAGGGTTAATTAGGAATAAAATAAAGTAAGAAATTGGTAAGTGGAGGCAGGTTTTCTGAAGTGGATTCCGTGTGGCTTTGTAAGGTTTTGCCACCTCCTTCTTTGCATGCATTTGCCTAGTGAAGTGAGAGGTGAGTGTGTGTTGGCCTCATTCTTCATTTTCTGCATTTGGCTTTGGCTTTCTTCTTGTTTCCGTGAGTAAGGATGAGAGTGGTTTAAGTGGATGTGTGCATGTAGCTAATTGGAACAAGAGTTAAGTGTTAAGACCTTAAGGTAAGTGGTTTTGTGTGCATATTCTCATCTTCTACTCTTCTTCTTGGTTTTGATTTAGTTTGGAATGAGGATTGATGGATTGTGCTCAATTCTGGAATTTGAACTGGTTTTGCTAGCTGAAGAAGTGAAGAGAGATAAGGGAAAGGCTGTAATCGGCGAACCGAGCGTCCGTCGTAATTATGAGCTAAGGCGATGAGGTTTGGGAACAAACCCTAATTGTATGAATATGTGATTAGTGTTGGTTAAATAGGGTTTTGAACTGAATTGCATGATATGTGAAATTGAAGGTTGAGCATGAATTACGTGATGCTAAATTGTATGATTATAGTAGCAATATGACTGTGATCAAGTGCTTGAAAGTGATTATGATTTGTACTATTATTGAATGCCAAACAAGAAGGGAAAATCAGGTATGTGTTATTGGTTGTGTGGTTATTGTATTTGGGTTGATTGCCAAACAGATAAGAATGAGATTTGAGGTTTAGGCGTAAAAGGAGAAGTGGACTGAAAAAGCACAGCCTTGCTAGTGATAAACACAGCTGTGTTTTGGTATTTTTGCATAGGTCACGGTAACAATGAAATTGATTGTGACCGTGACATATGCTGAGTTCAATTCTGCCTAGAGGAATTTGGTATGTCACGGTAACAATGGAATTCATTGTGACCGTGACCTACCCAGGAAGGCATTCTGTTTTGCAAATGAGAATATGTCACGGTGACAATGAGATTCATTGTGACCGTGACATACCCTCAGGTTGCATTCTGCCGAGAGTTGGGAACACATCACGGTGACAATGAAATTGATTGTGACCGTGACATGTCCCCAATTTGCATTCTGTTTTGGACTTCAATATGTCACGGTGACAATGAAATCCATTGTGACCGTGACCCACCCTGTTTTGGCAATATAATCCTAATGTGTTTGGTCATTCAAATGGCATGGCTTTAAGCTGAAATGAAGGACAGCATGAGTAAGTAATGTATATGTGTTAAGTGATCTACAAATGCATACAACTGTGATGACTTCTGAATGTGATAAGTTATGTGAATATTAAATGTGAAGATTGAATTTGAAAGCATATTGAACATGCAAATGTAATGTATGGCTGTGTGCTAATACAAATGTGTAAAGTGAAAAGTGAACTGAATAACGTGTTTAACAACTTAAGCCTGCGAGTCAAGTAGTGGATAGTTAGGCATGCCTATAGGGTCAAGTGCTGCAGCCCCATGCGTTAAATGTGTCTGATTCCATGGGAATCACAATGCGAATATCCGTACTGGATTGTGTTATATGTGGAATGATGAAAGGTACCAGAAGGTACTAATGTGATATGAAGCACCAGAAGGTGCTAATGTGAAAAAGTAGTCTCGATGAGATTACCGGTATCTGAGAGATACCGATGCGATACCCGTTATCCGCGTCATTGAGTTGCAGGCAAAGTGGCAGAAAGGCTAAAAGTTAATTAAATATAAACAGAAGTGATGGTGATACAAGAAAGTATGGAAATGTGAATAAGTAATTGATGCCTTATGATTGAATATAGTAATGGTTGATCTGGCATGTTTATTAGCATGTTATGTATGATGATTCTGATGTGTGATAAATTATATGCTATGTGTATGAGTTCCCCACTAAGCGTTATCGCTTAGCATGGATTTACTCTAATCCGTGCAGGTACGGACGAGAGGTGACTGAAGGACGTCCCCCGCATTTTGGTACGGTCAACAATAGGAAGTATATAGTGTAGATTTGGGGGCTTGTTATTTGGGACTTTTGTATAAGTTTTATATGGTTAATATGTATTTTGAATATGTAAAGGCATGTAATAATGTAGTAATCACGGATGTAACCTCCCACATGTATGTGTGTCATGTGAATAGCTAAGGCGTGTGACTAATAGTAGTTGGCATGTGATGCATGAATTAAAATAGTGTGTGATGAAATTTTATTATTCAGTTTTCGCATGTGTTCTGGGTGTGTGTGCGACCTTCTCTAACTAAAATTAGCTGAGCTAGTTTGTAGTTAGGGAACGGGCGTCACACATCCAAAATGTAAGAATCTCAAAAACTTACAAGAAAGCAAAAAAAAAACAAACAAAAACAAAAACAAAAGCCAAAAACAAGGATCATTTTAAGAGACGCCAAAGACATTGAAACCTATCCACCTGCAGGCAAGCAACAAAACCTCTAATCTAATTTTCCTCTGAGGAGGCTCAAATCTATTTTCCTCTCTAGAGGCTCAACATCAAATTCTCTCATCCTCTTGAGAAGTATGCAGGTCTTTTTAACAAGGAGGCTACGTTGGAGATTATAGAGGAATCGATATTTAGGAAAAAACCGACCATCCTTTAGGGGGTACACGTCTGACATCGGCCCCAACAGGTATGTACTGCCATAGGTAAGTATCTCTTTTATATACCTTGCATATTTTCTTTGCCCTTTATTGTAGGAAAAAAAAGGTTCATGATAAGCGCTAATAAAGACAATGACGAGCGAGTTACCATGCCGACCTAAGGATGGTCGACAGTCAAATATTGTACTAGCTAGATGGGGGTTAGCAGATCAGATATTGTACTAGCTGGATGGGGGTTAGCGGATCAGATATTGCACTAGTCGGATGGGGGTTAGCAGATCAGATATTGCACTAGTTGGATGGGGGTTAGCAGAGCAAATATTGCACTAGCTGGATGGGGGTTAACAGATCAAATATTGTACTAGCCGGATGGTGGTTAGCAGAGCATATATTGCACTAACCGAATGGGGGTTAGTAGATCAAATATTATACTAGCCGGATGGTGGTTAGAGGATCAGATATTGCACTAGCCAAATGGGGGTTAGCAGATCAGACACTGTACTAGCTGGATGGGGGTTAGCAGATCAGATATTGTATTAGCCGGATAGGGGTTAGCGGATCAGATATTGGACTAGCCGGATTGGGGTTAGCAGATCAAATATTGCACTAGCCGGATGGGAGTTAGCGGAGCAGATATTGCATTAGCCGCATGGGGGTTAGTAGATCAAATGTTGTACTAGCCGAATGGTGGTTAGCAGATTATAGATTGTACTAGCTGGATGGTGGTTAGCAGATCAGATATTGTACTGACTGAAAGGTGGTTAGCAGATATTACACTGACCGGATGATGGTTAGTAGACAAGATGTTACACGGATCGATTAGAGGTTACCGAGGTTATGCCATGCACGCCCGGAAGAGGCTAGCAAAAAAGAATATTCAGTCTAATGCCTTGCAAATCGGATGGAGGTTGGTAAGGATACTGCGCGAGCCGAGACGAGGCCAGCAGAGCACATGCGGTAGAACAGATTGCAGCGAGATTGCAGTTAGAGAATATTGCATCTCACAATGAGATTGCAGTTAGAGAACACTGCATCTCACAACGGGACTGTATCACTACAAGAAATTTGACTTTTTATGACGCAAAAAATTGTCATGAAAAATTCATTTTTCGTCGCTGAAAAGATAAGGTGACGATTTTTTATCATCATAAAGAACGTAATGGTAGGCGCGTAACATAAAAGTTTACATGACGATTTACTTTTTTGTCACAGTAAGTATATTTTATGTGACGAAAATGATTATCGTCATCTTTAGTTCTTACTTTTCATGACAAAAATTATGTCATAAATAAAATTATATTTCGTCACATTATATTGCTTATCGTCACTAAAGATTGATATTTTTTATGACAAATTTAAAATTCGTCACGAAATTAAATATTTTTAATGACGAAACTCTGCTTCTGATTAAAACCATTAAGCATAGGTTACGTAATTATCGTCATAAATAAATATAATTTTCATCATAAAATATTTAATTTCGTCACTAAATTTAATACTTTAAGTGACGAAAAATGATTTCGTCATTAAAATAATGTGTATTAACGATGAATATAAATCGTCATATTACGTTACATTTTAGTGACATAAATAGGGATAAAAATAATTGTCACAAAAAATAGTTTTAGTAACAATTTTTTATTGTCATTAAATTATGTTTTTTTATTACAATATTAATATCGTAATTATAAACATTATATCGTTATTTATGAACTAATAAGTCGACAAATTATGACAAATATACTTATCATATATGCATTGTAGTAAAAATGACATATTTTAAATTTAATATTATACAATCAATTAAATTTCTAAAAAAAAATATCAATCAACTAATATAAAGTATTTATTTAAACAAAAAGTCAATTAAATAAAAAGATACTACTTAATGCAAAAAAAAATTAAAATATCCTAATTCATAATTCAAAAATAAGAAGTTAATAGCCTTGCTGGCAAAATGGAATCCTAGTCAAGAAACTGGTATGCGATCTCACAAAGATGTCTCGTGAGTAAGCCAGAATCTTGAAAGATCTGCAAATAAAATCAATGTCCAATTAAGAAAATGAGATGACTTACAGCCATGGAAGATCCCACCCAAATGACAAATATAATAGGAGAAATTTTTTTATAAAGTTCTACGTTATCGATACCAATGATCCAACTGACATAAAAACACAACAGAAATAAAACCTGAGAGTAGAGTTTATAGCTTTCAGTTGTATTTGGAAAATCAAGATCCACTACCTGTGAGGTTCAAGACAACGAAGGCAAATGTTAAAAGCAAGTACCAAAACAAAGCAACTGATTTCTTTAGCAATATAATACATAGTGGAAGTTCGATAAGAATTTCAATGACACAGTGACACAAATTGATGGTGATTTCACTTAAGAAAACTAAAAAAAGATTTTAAAAACTTTCAAATTACTACCCTATCTCATTTAAAGCACATAATAAAGATATCTCACGGCTTTGGTAGCATTGATTAATTTAATGACTTCCTGCCAAAAGCTGAAATTGGCATAAGAACTACGAAATAGAATAGATGAAGTGTACTTACATGCGTCCACATTGTCTTCTTTATTTGACACAAAAATAGACTATATCCCACATGTTCTGTTACCATCAATTAAGTTTCTACCATATGATTAGTTATAATGATCATATTAAGTTTCTGCAATAAGAAGCGAAGACATTAGGAAGGTAAAACAATTGAATGCATAGAGTCCATATATACTGCTTGAATGATCTCTAAATTAAACAAGCACAGCTCCTCACACTTGAGAATGGCCACAACTTAAATAACGACAATGAAGCCTACATGTTTAGCACAACAAAGCGTATAAACCAATAAATTCCCATACCTTAAGATCATGAATCAACTGTGCAAGGTCTTCAATAGAATAGATATCATGATGAGGAGGAGGACTGATAAGTCCTGCTCCAGCTATAGAATTTCTAGTAACAGCACTATCTCCTATGACCTTGTGACCAGGAAGCTCACCTCCTTCCCGAGGCTTGGCACCCTGTGAACCATAACAGAGCATAGCCAGAACAAAATAAATCATAGGTTTACAAAACAATTCAGCTTGTGTTTAGTCTCACCAAATGTCAAAGTAGGTATCAGTTAAAGATGCAAATGCACCCGTGGGTGCTTTGCAACACAGCATTATTCTTATACATTTAAGGACCATGCTTTCAACACCATAATTAATTGCAGATAACATACTAAAACAAAATTAACAAATAAAATGAGAGGTGATACATAAATTACCAGAGTCCTTAACTGCACTACCAAAGTATAGAAAGAACCTAATTACTTTGCTTATCCAATCCCATTTACAAATTGTAACATCCAAGTAAAATAATTTCTGTCACAGCAAACATCGAATAACTAAAATCAGATCAGTACCTTTGGATTTGATATGCAGAGGATGCCGAGAGATAAGGAACTGCACGATGAATATGTTGTTCCCCAAAGTGTAAAAGATGCTCCAGTGAACGAATTGCCATTTCAAGCCCCAATTCCTTGGCCATTGCTACCATAGCAATCCCAAGCACAGCTAGTCGCTGGTGGGTTTCACCCTTCTCAAGATCTCCTGTCTGCACTAACCATCAAAAACTATAATTGTAAATCCATAAACCCCATGAAGATCATAACAATTTTGCAATAATTAGGACACCATTTATGAGTTAAATCACTGGACGTATCTCTTGTATTTCAAGGAACCCAAATCCAATTTGATAATTTAACAAGAGATAAATTGGGCACTGGATCGAGCACAGCAAACACAGATCAATGACGCACCACAATAAAAAAAAAAAATTATTCAAACAAGAAGTCACTCGATACCCAAAAAAATTAAAGAAAGAAAATAATTAAATCCATTAACAAACAGAGAGAGGCATAACCTGATTGAAGAATGAGCTATTGATATTGAGAGAGAGGAATGTGGCAAAGACTGCAAGTGAGAGAGATAGGCACGCGGCGGAGACGGCGGCTGAGATAGTGCGAACTGTGGCGGAGACGGGGAAGTCACCGAGAGAGGATTGCGGCGGAGAAGGGGAGTCATCGAGCGACGAGGGCAGCGGAGACAGATTGATTTTAGAAGAGAGAAAAGGAGTTAGGGGAAAAAATGTATTTTGGATTTTTGGTTACAATTTTTACAATTTTTTAATTTACATTAAAATATTTTATTTTAAATTATTATTATTCTATTATTAATTAATTAACTTTCACGTATAATTTAGTTATTTTTATAAAAAAGTAGATGACAAACTACTTTTGGTCATTAAAACATTTATTGGTGATATTTTTATTTATAATATAAAATAAATTATTTATAACATAATCTAATTGTAGTACATTTTTATTATGATCAATTGTGATAAAATATTATGGTCACACAAACTGGTTGTGTTAGTAATAAATTTATACTTTATCACAATATATTCATTTTTTTGTGATATATTTGTTTGTCATAAATTAAATTTATATTTTATGATATAATTTATTTGTCGTATATTAACATTACAACTAATTATGACATAATATTATTATTGTCATAAATAGACTGTACCGGTGACGAAAGTGTATTTCGTCATAATATATTCATTTTTTGTAACATATTTATTTGTCATAATCATAAATAAAATTACTATGACGAAATAATTTTATCGTCACTAATTTATTAAATTGTGACAAAAATAATTTATGTCACAAAAAATAAGTATTTCATGACGAATTTATATGTCGCAAATAGTTATTTTTGTCATTAATTTTTTTTCCCACCAAAAGAAAAATGTTGAAATTTTTCCCTTAATATCAAAGGTGACAAAATTGTACCTCATCACCTTATATTAATTTTTTGTGACACATTTAATTGTCATAAATAAAATTATTTTTTAAACTAATTTTTTTTAAAAAAATAATTAGAATTTTTTTATCGATATCTTATTTGTTACACAATGATTTTATTGTCACTAATTTATTAATTATGACAAAAATAATTCGTCACAAAAAATAAATATTTTGTGACGATTTTATGTGCTGCAATAAATTATTATTTTGTCATTAAATTTTTTCCCTCCAAAAAAAAGGTGGGAAATTTTTCTTCCTAAACAAATCATGACGAAATATATTTTTCGTCACAAAATTAATCTATTAGTGACGAAAATTAAAACATAAAATGACGCAAAATAATTTTGTCACAGTAATAAATAGTATGGTGACATTTTAAAAAATTTGTCGTTGTAAGTTATAATTAGTGACGAAATTTTATGTGTCATTAAAAAATTTGTCACAAAAAGTAAAATTTCTTGTAGTGGTAGTTAGAGAACACTACATCTCACAAACACCTTGTGAGCCGAGACGAGGCCAGCAGAGCACATGCGGTAGAACAGATCGCAACCGAGCAGCAGTTAGAGAACACTGCATCTCAAAGACACCGTGCAAGCCGAGATGAGGCAAGCGGAACACTGCGATAGAACAAATTGCAACGGGACTGTGGTTAGATAACACTGCATCTCACACCGTGCAAGCCGAGATGAGGCCAGCGGGACACAGCGATAGAACAGATCGCAATGGGACTGTGGTTAGATAACACTGCATCTCACACCGTGCAAGTCGAGATGAGGCCAGGGGGACACAGCGATAGAAAAGATCGTAACGGGACTGTGGTTAGATAACACTGTATCTCACAGACACCGTGCAGGCCGAGATGAGGCCAGCGGGACACAGTGATAGAATAAATCACAATAAGACTGTGGTTAGATAACACTACATCTCACACCGTGCAAGCCAAGATGAGGCCAGCGGGACACAGCGATAGAACAGATCGCAACGGGACTGTGGTTAGATAACACTGCATCTCACACCGTGCAAGCCGAGATGAGGCCAGTGGGATACAGCGATAGGAAAGGTCACAACAGGATTGTGGTTAGATAACGCTGTATCTCATAAACACCGTGCAAGCTGGGATGAGGCCAGCGGGACACCAGCGATAGAACAGATCGCAAACAGAGGTTGTAGTTAGAGAACATTGCATCTCAAAGACTCCGTGCAAGCCGACACGAGGCCAGCGGGACACATGCGATAGAACAGATCGCAACAGGGTTGTAGTTAGAGAACACTGCATCTCACGGACTCTGTGCAGGCCGGGACGAGGCTAGCGGGACACCAGCGATAGAACAGATCGCAAACAGATGTGGTAGTTAGAGAACACTGCATCTCACAGACTCCGTGCAAGCCGAGATGAGGACAGCGGGACACCAGCGATAGAACAAATCACAACTGAGTTGTAGTTAGAGAACACTACTCCTCACACCGTGCAAGCCGAAATGAGGCCAGCGGGACAAATCGCAATGGAGTTGCAGTTAGATAACACTACACCTCGCACCGTACAAGCCGAGCGGAGGCTAGTGGGACAATGCGATAGGACAAGTTGCGAACGAGCTACAGTTCCATAACACTACAGCTTGACAGCAACAAGCCGCAACCTTCCACATGGCAAAAAGGTAAGGGCTGCCTCAGGTACGCATCTCTTTCCTTCTTCTCTGAATTTTGGCTCATCTAGGCACTAGTGCACTAGTTTCCCCAAAATTGGGGACAACTGTAGACACCGGGTCCTGAGAAAGCCCAAATTGGAGTTACACAATGATGATAAGATGCCTGGTCACAGGCCAAAAGGTTAAAAGTGATAATTTCCTTGTCAAACTGGCATTTTAGAGTGAAAAATAAAAAATAATAAAAACTATTTTGAAAATTAGATTTTAAAAATGGGGTTTAAAAATTATAGTATTTTCGGTTAATTTTTTTAAAAAAATAATTAATTATTTCGCGAATATCGATCACAGCAGCACGCTTGCGGCGCACAGCGCCCGCGCGCGCGATGGATGCTCGTCGCGCGTGCCAACGGGCATCAGTCGCCACTGTTCCGCCGCAAATGGCCAAATTCGCCCGAAATTGATTTTTTTTTTCCGATTTTTCACCCAAATATTAGTTTTTTACCCCATTTTTTAGGGTTTTTAAAGGTTTTATTTCATTTTTAAAATTCAAAATAATTAATATCTAGTTTAATTGAGTTTCTTTTCCTTATTAACTATTTTTTCTATTTTTTTTCATATAAAAGAAAATGATGGAAAGAGAAAATGGGTGGAATTTTTTAGGGTTTATTCTTTGGTTTTTCTCTTCTTCTTCTTCTTCAACAATTCTCTCTAAAATTTTACTGAAATTTTCTCCAACAAAAATAAAAAGAAAATAGTTCAATTTTTCTTCTTTTTCCAATAGAATTTCTTCTAAACATATTTTTAGAAGGAGTTTTGTTGATGAACTTGATTTTGAGACAAATAAAATAGTTATTTACTCTCAAAATTCAGTTTTTTAACTTTTTATTTATTTTTAATTAAACTTTTTTCAAGGTTTTTTTTTATTTGAATCCTTTTTTTTTATGAACAATGGATTTTGGGGCAAACAAAATAATTGTTTGTTCTTAAAAATCTAATTTTTCATTTGATTTTCTAAAAAATAAGTTTTTTTTATGAATGATTTTTTTTCTTGAGACAAACAAAATAATTGTTTATTCTTAAAAATATTTTTTTTATCAATATAAATCATTCTTTAGGTAAAGAAATCATTTATTTGTTTTTGAAAATTTTTTGATTTTCTTTCATCACTTTTTCAAGCATATTTATTTTTTGGAATAAAATTCAAATATTTTATTATATTCAATTCTAATCTTGCAAATAAAAAAAAGGAAATCAATCATCATTTTTACCTTCATCGAATCCGAAACTCTGAGGGTAAATATTTTAGGCTTGATCTTTTATCTTTTATTATTTTGTTCATATTTAATTGATTAACATGTATATTTTATTATTTTTATTTATTCATTTATTCTATTATTTTTATATTTATCTCATTTAATAGGTTTATATATTATTTTTGTTCATGTAAATATTGATTTCTTATTATTTTTTAACATGTAATTAATTAATTCATTTTGGTTGATCTTTTTACCATGTAAATGTTTTATGTTAATTGTGATAACATTAATTAATCATGTCCTTTATTTAATTATTTTCATCATTCTTTTATTCGTTATTTTTATCATTCTTTTTCATTGCTATTGTTATATATTTATTGTTTATTCATTTATTTGTTTATTTTCATTATTATTATTATTATTATTATTATTATTATTATTATTATTATTATTATTATTATTATTATTATTATTATTATTATTATTATTATTATTATTATTATTATTATTATGTTCATATTTTTATGTATTAATTCATTAACATGTTTTATTTATTTCAATCATATCATTTAATTCATTTACCATTCATAATGCATTTTTCTAATTTATTTTAAATTGTTAAAATTTTAATTCCTTTGTCATTTTAATGTCATCTTATTTTATTTTATTTTATTATTTATTATATATTTAACTGATTTAATTGATTTAATTACTAACTTTATTTCATTTGTGTTTTATTTTTATTTCACAACTTATTCTTTTCGCTTGGGCATTTTTGCGAGCACACGGGGAGATCCAGGAGGCTCGCCTGATTTGATTGTTTATTTTATTACTTGTATTATTTGCTGTATTTGTTTCTTTATTTATTTTATCGAATGTAATTCCTAATAAAATTATTTATTTTAGGCACGCTAAAAGAAAATCAGAAAAATATTTCTGCTAATTAACTTGGAACTTTTTCTAATAAAAATGGGACCAATGTCTCAGTTTTTCCAACCAAAATAAATTGTCACATAAAAATCGTTTTCGTAAATATGCATGCAAGGACCAATGTCCTCATCCTTAATGTATATCCCGTTTTATGCATGTTTTGTATTTCATTTACAATGGGGGTTGTATTCCGCCCCTAGTATTGTTGTAATCTATTTTCATGCGCTTTACTTTAATTATGCTTTATTTATCGTTTTCCTTTGAATGGATACTTCGTGCTTTAATTTAATTGCACTAAATCGGATGAGAAATGGGATGAAACATAAATTCAAAACTCAATTATAAACCTAACCAAGGTATGAATAAATGGAAAGTCCCGAACCTTCTCTGGTCTTTGGGCTCAACGAGGGGAGAGGGCCATCTCAATATTCTATTGGGATGGGGCGTCTAAAACACCTCTTGTGTCCCGTAAAAAGGCTCAAACTTGCGCAGTCCTAGGCGCCACGAGGCGAGAGGGCCATCCTAATATTTTATTAGGGTGGAGGCCACCAAGACACCTCTGGTTTGCCCAAGCGTGAGGTGAGAGGGCCATCCTACTGTTAGGGTGGAAGCCTCCAAGATACCTCCGGCTTGCCCATGATGGACATAGCAGCGTTGTCTTTGGCTCACTGAGGCTAGACGACCTTTTCCAATGTTCTATTGGGTGGCGACTCCATGAAACCTCCTTGTTGCCCAAAATGGATGCACTTGTAATGTCTTACAAGTTTTTATGAACCTCTCTCGAAAGCCCTAAAAGCGGGCATTTCGGGGCGGCTTGGGGTTTAGCGTGCATCACAGGTGGGGTCTCTAAAATATCTCTGGCTTGCCCAAAATTGATGCATATGCATTATCTTAGGCTCATTGAGGCTAGACGACCTTTCCCAATGTTTTATTAGGTGGCAACTCCAAGAAACCTCCTTGTTGCCCAAAATAACTTGTTGCCCAAAATAAACACCCTTGCAATCTCTTGCAAGTTTTCATGAATCTCTCCTGAATGCCCTAAAAGCGGGTCTTCAAGGCCTCCCGGGGTTCGCCGCGCGTCACAATGGCTAACTCACCAAGAGGGACAGACGCCACCAGGGCCATAATAGCTGAAGAAATGGGTAGACGGTTTGAGGAATTCGAGAACAGAATGATGGCCATGATGGCAACGATGGCCCAGCTTGCCGCACCATAAAACCCAGCTACTCCTCCCTTGAGACAAAATGAACAGGAGGAGGTCAGAGAGGACCCACAAGAATTGATTCGCCCACCACCAGTGGATTTAAGGGCCAATATGTTGGCAGGACAAAGAAGAGGGGCTGCCCGTAGGGTAGACGAGGATTTGGAAGAAGATGAATACGAGGAGCTAGCATCAACAAGGGGAAAGGCACCTCAAATGGGAGAGGCCATCTGGAAGAAGATGGAGGAAAAATTCGAAGCAATGTCGAGAATGTTCGTAAGGGGGCAAGGGATGAACCCCGAAGATAAGGAGAGCGGTGGTTATAACAACCCAAAAAGGGCCTGATCGAAATTTGCGTGGTAAGTAAGGGTACTTTCGTAATTTGAGTAAGAGAAAATTTGGATAATAAGAAATTATTTGTTAAGGAATTAATTAATTAGGTAATAAGTTGAGTGAAGGAAATGTTAGTGTGTGCTTGTGGTGCATGGTGTTAGGGTGTTAGTGGATAAGGGATTTTATTGTGTGGTTTTAGTGTGTATGGTGCCTTGGATGTAAAGTGGGTTATAAGAAATAATATGGTGTGATTGAAGTTTGGTGCATTGAAGATATTTGTGTAAGAGAAGCTTGTGTGTGTTTAGTGTATGGTGCCAAGAGTGGTTAAGTTAAAGTGGATGGCTTGATTCTCTAAGATTGTGACAAGTGGCAAGGGGGTTGGTGAGCATTGAATGAAAAGTAGGAGAGAGGGAAAGGAGGGGGCAGAATTTCCTTGGCTTCCCGTGGAAGCTAGCTCACTTCTTCCTCTTTTCTTCTTCTTTCCCGTTCTCTCTCTCTCTCTCTTCCTTCCATTTTTCTGCTCTCATCTCCTTTTCTCTTGTGTTTTCTTTGAGCTTTGAGTGGGAATCTTGGGCTTTGAGTTAGAGTTTTGAAGGTAAGTGGTCTGAAGTTCTTTGGTTTTTCGGTTCTTCTCTTCTCCTTCTTTTTTTGATTTTGGTTGTGGAATTTGGGTTTGATTTGAGTGAGTTTTGATTGGGTTTGTGCAAGAATCGGAAGCTAGAAGAAAGAGCAAGGGAAAAGAGAAAGCGGACTCGTGAGGGGCTCGGTCTGAAGCTTCATTTCCAGGTTTGGGAGCTGCGTTTTTGAGTGTGTGTATGCGTTTGGGAGTTTACTTTGGTCATATTTGGAGCTGTGTATGTGGACTATGTTTTTCCCCTATTTTCCTCCTTGGATCAATTCTATCTAGTAATTGCATGTCACTTGTAACCTTGAGTGTTTTGTTAGATGAATGCATGTTTAAATCAAGTAGTGATTTATAGTGAAATATTAGTGATATAGTGAGGATAGTATGTGTTTTTGGAATTTGAGCATGTTATGTTATTGAATTTTGAGTTTGATTGTGAGTAAATTCGTGATGAATTGATGTTTGATTATTGCGTAAATATGTTTATGTGGCTTGTGAGTGATGTGGTATTGTGCAAGAGGCTAGAGGTAAGTGGTTGAGTATGTTTGTTTGCATGTATGAAGAATTGTGTGTGAAAAGAGTAGGAAAAGTGAAGATTTTGGGCGAATCTGGGCTCTGTCGCGATCGCGACGTTGTTGCGAGCGCGACAGAGTGCGGATTTGGCCCTTTGTTCTTGTAAAGCGCTCTGTCGTGATCGCGACGTTGTCGCGACCGCGACAGAGAGCTTTGTAACCGAGTCCTCCGCGCAAGCATGCTGCCGAGCGTGCGCGCGAGGAGGAAGAAACTGGTCTCTGTCGCGATCGCGACGTTGTCGCGAGCGCGACAGAGCTCGGTTCCGCGAATCTGCCTAGCGTGCTTCGTCGCGAGCAGGCCTCCTGGCGCGAGCTCGCGAGGAGGTGCCTCGTGCTCTGTCGCGAGCGTGACTCTATCGCGATCACGACAGAGGCCCTTCCTGCTTGCCCTGTTTTCTGAATGTGCTTCTTTTGTTCCGCTTTGCACGATTTCTCACTATTGCATGAAATATGTTTGTGCTTATGACTCGTGATATCATTGTACTAGTGTCTTAGTTATGAATTTACTTGATGTTAGAGTCCTGAGTTGAATCTTGTTTTGATTGTGTATTGTCGTGTGAGTGAATGAGTTGTCGAGCCCGAAGTGTCAAGGTCCTGGATAATTAAGCATGCTTAAGAAGGGTTAGTGAGTGCAGCTGCCTATGTCCGCCCCGTTTGGGCGAAGCGGTCAGCCTCCGAGATGGTCATCTTCCGTGTAGTGATAAAATGTTTTGAGACTCCGGTCTCCCGCGCTACCTTCGGGTATTAAACTGTTTTTGAGGCTTCGGTCTCCCGTACCGTGTTCCCGTATCCTCCACCATTGAATTCAGGCTTTTGTGTTTAGTGTCTAGTGTGTGATTAGTGAAGTGTTCTAATTATTGCGTGATTCTGATTATGATCATTGCTTCATATTATCTGTTTCAACTCTGATATTTATATTGTGACTCTTGAGCAGTATATATATTTCCGCCCTCCGATGTTTAGTGAATTCTATATGATAAATGTTTATTATCTTGCATAGTGTTCTGTTATGTTTGTTCCTCCCCACTAAGCGTTATCGCTTAGCACGGGTTCTTGTCCTGTGTAGGTGACAGGGTTTTGGGGAATTGCTCGTGTCGCTCATCTTCAAGTCGGCCACATAGGAGTAGAGTTATATTTTTTTGTTATCTCCTCCTGTAATTCTCTTTGTATGTAATATTTTTGTATAGTGGCTTTTGTAACTTTTTGTAAAGGATTGATGTAATCTTTTGGGATTGTATTTAACTCTATATTTTGATTAAATGAGATTTATGGTTTGCCTTTGTTATTATTGTTAGTGAACGCTTCCGCTCAGTGTATGTATCTCTGTATGTATGTTGTGAGTGAGTGTCGGGTAGCGCTTCTGCCAGCGCCCTTCCAACGGGGGCGGCGGCGGGGGTGTTACAGTGGTAGTCAGGGGGTAAACCGACCAGCAAGTTCTAGCGGCAATGCCAGGATGGAGAAGACAGCAGAAGTCTTAACCACGAATACTACCCTGAGGCATTTCTCAAATCTGGGGAGGTCTTTTTCTTGGGTACTCAGGAGGCTGATGAAAGAGAGAAAATTACAGCCCCTACCACCATGACCCGCTAGGACCTAGGGTCAGCCAGGGCACAAAGACGAGGAGTATTGCTTCTATCACCAGCATATCAGGCATACAACTGACGATTGTAAAGTGCTGAGGCATGCGATTCAGGATCTGATCGATTCTAAATAGATAATAGATCTTGAAAAGAGAGGGAACTAGAAAAAGCCCGAATACAACAACGTACCCTACCTGTGTTCATGGTCGGGTCTAGCTTACCCAAGTGGGTGGTTTTGAAGGATTTATATGGAGTCGATGCAGACGTTGCTGCCATGATCCTTCATGAGGCTAGTGAAGAAGGGATGCCCGCAGCAACGATCGACTGCTAGTCCACTGATGAAAGTGGAGAAGATAACCGTAATTTTGATGTTAAAGGATTTCCTGACCCATGGGGTTCGAAGGAAGAGGAGTAGAAGAAAGATGGAAGAAAGAAGGTCAGAGCGGTGACCCGGAGCAGAAGGGTGGTTCTGGAGGTAGGAAAGCCACAAGATCCCGTGGTAATTCAAAATGAAAAAGAGCCAGAGGAGGATCTGGTAATGAAGCAGTTGAAAAAGATACCGGCTCAAATATCAATCTGGGATCTGCCGAGACAATCTCCTTCATAGGCAGAAGTTGGTGGAAGCCTTATGTGAGTTTATAGTGGCTACTACCATATCCCCTACCGAGCTACTGGACATAGTGAAAGGGAGCACTGGAGAAAACGTGGTTTACTCAAGTGCAGATTTTCTAGTTGAAGGTCGCAATCACAACCGCCCACTGTACATAAGGGCTCAGGTAAATGAGAAGCATACGACGTGTGTCATGGTGGACGATGGCTCTTCCATTAATGTTTGCCCTTTAGTGGCGATGGCTGCATTTGGAGTGACGGAGGAAATACTGAGTAAGTCTAACCTCACAATTAAAGCATATGACAATTCTCGTAGACAGGCATTAGGGACATTTAAGGCAGTGGGCAAGACCGGGTCAATTGAGACCAAGAAGGAATTTGTAGTTCTTCCCATTCCGGCTAACTTTTCAGTGCTTCTGGGCAGCCATGGTTTCACAAGCTAGGAGGGGTGCCATCAACACTACACCAGATGATCAAGATCCCCTATGAAGGCCAAGTGGTGACAATCAGAGCAGCTAAGGAGAATCAAGTTTCCATTTTGGATATCGCTAGGCAGCCTTTCAATGGGTTTCATGTAGCCATGATTGATGAAGAAGAGCACATTGAGGGGAGCCCCCAGGCAGTAAACATGATGAAAAGAATGTCTTTCCTCCTTGGCGGCGGTTTGGGCAAAAGTTCTCCGGGGCTGTAGACTGCCATGACTATGAGGGGTCAGAAGGATAGGAAGGGCCTTGGATACGAGGGCAGAACAATGAAGAGTAAGAGGGCAGCAAGTGGGATCCCTCACATCAAGGACAGTTTTGTGTTGGCTTCATCATTGTGCATATATACGGGGGAAGCCAAGCCTCAATGGGTGGATGGAAAGATTGTACCGAGATTTGAGGTCTTTAACGATGTTTTCAATTAGGACATTAGAGTGATTAAGCCAGTTGAGGGTTATTGGGATGAGGAAATCATGACCAATGGAACCATCTGGGATCGAGAATCGCCCGAAGAGATTATCACCGAGAAGATGGTGGCTGCCAGAGTGAAGGGGAAAGAGAAGATAGAAGACAAAGCTGCAGGGAAACAGAGTGAAGCTACACAGGAGGTTGCCGCAGTGCCTCCGAAATGCCAATTTGATCCACAGCTGTCGGCTGCAACATCTATGTCGGCAGAGAAAGAAGAAGAAGATAATTTAGATTTTCTTTTTATACCTGAACTTTTCAATAATGTTGATGATATTTCCAGTTCTATTAATAATATGAACGATTTTGCTTACTTGTGCGATGTTTCTAATGATTTCACTATGCATAATCATGATTCATTCATATTTGACATGGATTCAATTGATGCCACTCGATCTAATCTTGGAACTTCAGAAAAATTGAAAGAAATCTTAACAGCATCTAATATAACTCCTGATGAGAGGTTAAAATTTGAGAGAATGTCAAGAAAACATGAAAAAGTCTTTGCCTGGACTTATGAAGATATACCGGGAGTAGATCGCGAAATCGCAGAACACGCCATCCCAACATATCCTAACTATAAGCCAATCAAACAGAAGTTTAGGAGACTTAGGCCAGAATGGGCTGAGAAAGTGAAGGAAGAGATCCACAAATAGATCGAGGCCAAGTTCTTGATTGAAGTGCAATATCTGACTTGGTTGGCCAATGTTGTCAATGGCAAAGTATGCGTGTGTGTGGACTATCGAGACTTGAACAAAGCTTGTCCGAAGAATGACTTTCCACTGCCCCACATCGATGTGTTAGTAGACAGCGCAACCGCTTGCATGATGTACAACTTTGTAGATGGTTATGCAGGCTACAATTAGATCCTTAACGAAATAGTTGATCGAATCAAGACAGCCTTTATCACTGAGTGGGGAACATTTGCTTACAGGGTAATGCCATTCAGTTTGAAGAATGCAGGAGCAACTTATCAGAGAATGGCAATAAGGATCCTAGATGACTTGATCCACAAGGAAGTAGAAGTATACGTGGATGACATGATGATCAAGTGTTAGGCGTATTTCTACACGCTAATTCTGCAAGTATACGGTGTACCGATTATAGTACAAAAGATGTCGATCCCACGAGAAATGTAGATTAATATTACACACTATTACTACTCAATTTTAATCTTATTTACAATGTTCATTAATTTGTAAGTTAATTCTATACTACTCTTATTATGTAAATTAATTAATCCTAGTTAATGATGATCAAAGAAGACAAAGTATATAATGAAGAACTAATGATTATGAAACTTGATTCCATAATTTAATTATAATTTTAGTTTTATATGCAAGCAAAGTTAGAATGTTGTTCTAATCCACTCTCTCGACCATGAACTAGAATGCCTAAAATATGCAATTAAAATGCTAATCCTTAACTCTCATTAATGAACTAGTTAATTACAATTACTTACTCTAAGATTATTCACCAAACCTATAGCAATTATCTCAACGTACTGATCTCTCTAGCTATGCTTTGATAATGAATTCCTATTAGATGTCAGTTAAAATGAACCTCTCAATTCTACCTTAACTTATAATGATCATGCAATAATACTAATAGAAAATTCTGCATTCAAAGACTACTAACATAGATGGAAATAGAAAATAACAATAGTATCAAGTTCATTAAATAACATTCATTTAAATTATAAAGAAGAAAGTAATAGATAAGAGTAAGTAGAAAGAAATCTCTCGACCCTTTTCTCAAACCCTTGTAAGAAATCTTCTTCTCCTTGGTCTTCTTCTTCAAAACATGAAATCTAACTTAGAAATTTTCTCTACAGAACTTCGAAACTTTCAGAAAATACTAAGTTAGAATTTTCATCACCTAATCATCTTAATCTCCCTTTTTAAAATTACAGTTGAATTACATATTTATAATGTTCTAAATGTTGTGTCCCTTTCTTCTAAAGGTTGTAAACATTAGTGGAAAAGTATGCCCCTTCAAGTGACTTTTTGAAAGTAACTGTCCAACGGCTCTTTCTATCGCGCTCGCGATAGAATGCGGCTTCCCCTTGTTTGCTCTCCTCTTCTCTCTTGCATTTCTTCTGGTGACCGACTCGTGCTGTGCTATCCGAGTCATGCGCTAGTGTTCTTTTCTTTCTCTCTTCTTTTCTGGCTTCTCCAGGCGATGACCGACTCGTGTTGTGCTGTCTGAGTCGTGCGCTAGTGTTCTTCTCTTTCTCTCTTCTTTTCTAGCTTCTCCACTCGTGCACCTCTTCACTACTTGTACACCTCTTCACGAGTCATGCATTTCAGTCTTCGATACGGCACATCTTCATGAGTCGTGAATGTCTTCACGACTCATGCTCTATCGTGCATTTCTTCACGATTCGTGCCTCTCTTCTTCTCTTCTTCACCCAAATCACTCTACAAAGCATATAAACACATAAACTAGATAAAAACACATAAAAGATAAATATATTTACATACTTAACTTCCTAAACATAGAGAAAATATGCACTAAATAATAGACCAATTAAGCAGCTATCCAATTCCCCACACTTAAACCTTGCTTGCCCTTAAGCAAGAGAAAAGAATAAGAAAATTAATGCCAAAATAAACTAAGTAAACTTTAGTATATAGCATTGTTTATTATGCATATGTGATAGGATTGAAAAGAAATCAAAGACCTTAAAGACTCAAAATACCACTAAATCAATTCTTAGAGCATGTATTCTAAATTTAACAAGTCACCTAAGTTTACTAATTCCAACATCAAGAATATGGAGTCTTAAAACTAAACTTGCTTAAAAGAGAGAATATTGATCATAAACTTTAAAATTCTAAGGTTGCCAGTTACCTTTTTAGGACAATTTATAAGCACTTATACCCTTAATCCAAACTCATGGCATTTTTAGACTTTTCTTTTCTTTAAGCTCTTTTTTTTATTTGTTTTTCTGAACATGAGTATACTTTTAGACTTTATCCCATGTATTAAAATAGCAAGAGAATATAGTATTGGGTGCATTTTACGCTCCATCCCATACTTTATTGTAATTTTGGATATACATCTTGCTTTATTTTCTTTCCTTTGCTTTTATGAATATTGTGGGTGCATTTTATGCTCCATCCCACTTTATTTTTTCTTTTTAAGTCCTCATCCATTATTGAAAGGGTAAGTATTATGGCTATAGTTTCCATGGGCCAACTAAACAATCCTAAACTAAATGAGCAATTCCTAACTTTAAAGTATAATTAGTAAAGAGACTAAACAATCTAAAATGTTGAAAGAAGTAAAAGAAGATAACTTGAAAAATATAAAAGACATACTAATAGTTTTGAAAGACTAATAGAATGAGCATAAAAGGTAAATGACTCACTTACAACCTATATTATATACAAAAGAACAATGCTTTATAATAAAACTCATTAAAAAGCCTAATTGAAAAGCTAATACACACAAACACACATAAAAATAATATAAAAAACATACACACAAAAACTCATAAAACACAAATAAGCATGCAAACATAAGCATGCTCCCCCACACTTAGAACCAACATTGTCCTCAATTTGAAGAAATAAAACAAAAAAAAAAAGAAAGAAAAAGATAAAACAAAGATAAGAAAAACTTCCCTGATCATCATGGTATAGGTGGAGGAGAGGACACCACATATCCAGCTTGGGCAATGAAAGTATCTACCTAATGTTCAAGCCTTCGTTGACGTCTAGCCAAAGAAGATAGTTGATCTTGAATGGTGGACTGATTCCTCAAAATTTGTTCTAAGATGGCTGGCATGTTATGGGAGGAAGATCCAACAATAGGCATAACAGCCATAGCAGGAACATCAGCCATATCCTCATCATTAGCTTCCTGCTCCTCTTGCATATCTTCATCCCTATTGCTCTCATCATCACCTGCTTCATCTTGTTGAGCAAAGGATCCTGTAATATCCCTCTAACAAGATCTTGCATGGTATGGAATAGCCTGAAATGTATTACTCACAACCTCTCCACGCACAAATAGATGTTTAGTAAAATATATACAAGGATGGACTCTAGTAGAAGTATGAAGATCAATATCCAAATTCCTTGCAATCACAGATATAATATGTCCATGTGTGAGAGGTGCATCATGTCGACCAACGAATTGCAATAACTGATTAAAAACCCAATATGACCAATACACTGATTTTCCCTTATCCACACACCACATCAAAAACAACGCATGAGAAGAGACTTTGTTAAATTCAGATTTGTTAAAAACTAAGGAAGCAAGAATTTAAACAAAATCCAATACTTCAAATCCTTAATAAACATTGACTTAGCTTCCCTAGATCTAAAGGATGTTGTCAAACTAGTGAGAAAAGACCAAAATTCATTAGGATGAAAAGATTTAGGAGGGTCACACAATCCAGATTGCTTAAAACTAAAGAATCTGTGCATTATGAAATAAGTGAGAGTGTGATCCCTGCCTTCTAATCTAAAGTCTAACAACCTATTGTTTTCCTCATTAGTTTTCAAATTAGTATAAAATTCTAACATTAAATCGGGATAACAATGCTCATGCATGTTCACAAATCTCAGTAATCTATACTGTGATAGCATTTCATTAATAGTATCTGACATACCTACTTGCTGAAGAAGGGAAATGGGAAAGAACTTATATTGCAGGATGTCTCTATCCTTAAGAACCAGAAAATGGTTACCTTTATCCACAGAGGAAATGGGAAAGCTGTCACCAAACGTTACCGACAGATCACCTTGTTCTTCCTCCTGTCATGATTGATCGACTCGTGAAGATGAGGGGTTTTTCATTTTCACCATTGTGTTAAAGGAAAAAGTATAAAGGAATAGATATGTAAAACTTAAACTGGAAGAAGAAGAAAAATGAAAGAGAAGAGAAGAGCACGACTCATGATGTATAATGCGATAAAGGAAAGAATAAAAAGAAGAAGGAAAAGTCAAAACGTCAGTTGAAATAAATGGTCCTGCCGTTTAGAAAAAAATAGGTCTTAGAAAAATACTCCTCGTTTTATTTTCCCTTTTTTGTTTTTTTTCTTCTTAATTTAAATTAGATTAAATTGAGACACCCACTAAACTGAAGAGAAAGAAAATTAATCAAATAGTAGAAACATAAAAAAGAAAATAAAACAAATTAGAAAAAATTACGTACAGTGGATTCGACTCGGACAAGTTGCACGACTCAATCTATCTGCAGCATTCAACCACGAGTCGTGACGAAGTCCTGCACGACTTGTGAAGACCAATTCTGCACGACTTGTGAAGACCAACATAAGTCGGACGGGAAACAGCTACTTCCGTAAAGGGACACGAGCAGGACAGAAATGCACGACTTGTGACCTATGTGTGCCACTCGTGAACGTCAGTACGAGTCAGACCAGACTCGTGCAGTAGCGCCTTCTATTGCGCTAGTGATGCTTGTCGTGCTCGCGACAGAATCATCTTCTCATGCACAATTTTGCTCCTTGTCCTATTATTGTCTCCAATTTCTCCTATTTTCACAAAACACATAAAACAACACATAATTTTACTATTTTAACCTGTAGAACAAAAACAAACTATGTTAGTAATAGTAAAATCCAAAATATAAAAATTAATTAACAAATTGATATAAAATAACTTAAAACAACATAAAGTGCATATAGAAAGAAAATTTAATTCAGCAACCAAAATAAGAGACTATAAAGTACTATGATTTTACGTGCTCTCTTGGATTATCTTTTGTATTACTTAGAAGACACCCTAAACTTTGAGATGATAATGAATTGGCAAGTTGTCCCAATTGAACCTCAAGATTGTGGATGGATGAAGCATGATTTTTGGTAATTTGGTCAACTTTTGCTTCAAGCCTCTTTTGGTTCTCATATTAAGAGCTAATCTTAAAGTTGATATCCTCAATAAATTTATCAAGTTTTACTTCTAAAACTCCAAACCTATCTTGTGGTTGTTGATATCCTCCTACTCCACTATTTTGGTTATTGTTGCTATTTCTCCATGAAAAAATTGGATGGTTGTGCCAACCAGGATTATAGGTATTGGAATAAGGGTTTCCATGTCCTTGGCCTTGAATAAAATTTACTTGTTCCTCCTTACTAGCCATTCCCAAATTACAACCTTCACTAATATGACCTTATTGACCACAAATATTACATGCATTTTGTGAATTTCCTCGCATACCTAGGCTATTAACCTTATGAGTTAAAGCCTCAACTTGGGCTTGCAATGCGATTACAGAATCAATTGAATGTACCCCCCTAGCATTAGAAGAATTTGATTCCCTTACTCTTTCGGTTGGCCACATGCAATTGTTCATGGACATCTCCTCTAACAACTCAAACACAGCTTCCGTTGTTTTCCTCATAAGGGAACCATCGGCTGCAGCATCTATTGTACATTTAGTAGTGGGGTTTACTCCATTGTAAATATTTGTATTAACAATTCCCTTGGAAGATTGTGATGTGCACAACTTCTCTACAATTTTTTAAACCTTACCTAAGCTTCATATAAAGATTCATTATCATGTTGAATAAAAGTAGTGATATCCTTAATAATTTTTGCAGTTTTGTCCAGAAGAAAATATTTAGATAAAAACGCTTGAGCCAATTGGTCCCAAGTTGTTGTAGATCCTCTAGTAAGTGAATTCAACCAAGCCTTTGCCTTATCCTTAAATGTAAAAGGAAAAAGCCTAAGCTTAATTGAATCCACCGAAACTCCATTAATTTTGAAGGTATCACAAATTTCTAAGAAATTTGCCAAATGAGCATTTGGATCCTCATTTGCCAAACCATAAAATTGAATACTATTTTGAATCATTTGTAAAAGAGATGGCTTAATTTTGAATTGATTAGCATTTACCATTGGTCTTACCACCCCTTGTTGAGCCCCACTCAACGCTGGTGTAGCAAAGTCCATAAATCTTAGAGGATTCTCTTCTTCAGCTATGATTAGTCTCCTAGTTTTATTTTTCTTCTTGTTTCATTTACGGTTACTTGAAAAAAATCTTTCTATTTCTAGATTCAATGGTTCAAGTTCTTCTTGAGAACTCCTTGTATTAGGCATATACTTGGACTATCCAATCCTATAAAAACAAAACACAACAAACACACAACGAATTAAGACTTATAATCCAAAATCAAAAATCAAGATTCATAATGACAATAAATTTAATCACAACATTCCCCGGCAACAGCACCAAAAACTTGTTAGGCGTATTTCTACACGCTAATTCCACAAGTATACGCTGTACCGATTATAGTACAAAAGATGTCGATCCTACGAGAAATGTAGATTAATATTACACACTATTACTACTCACTTTTAATCTTGTTTACAATGTTCATTAATTTGTAAGTTAATTCTATACTACTCTTATTATGTAAATTAATTTATCCTAGTTAATGATGATCAAAGAAGACAAAGTATATAATGAAGAACTAATGATTATGAAACTTGATTCAATCATTTAATTATAATTTTAGTCTTATAAGCAAGCCAAGTTGGAATGTTGTTCTAATCCACTCTCTCGACCATTGTACTAGAATGCCTAAAATATGCAATTGAAATGCTAATCCTTAACTCTTATTAATGAACTAGTTAATTCCAATTACTTATTCTAAGATTATTCACCAACCTATAGCAATTATCTCAACATACTGATCTCTTTAGCTATGATTTGATAATGAATTCCTATTAGATGTCAGTTAAAATGAACCTCTTAATTCTACCTTAACTTATAATGATCATGCAATAATACTAATAGAAAATTCTGCATTCAAAGACTACTAACATAGATGGAAATAAAAAATAACAATAGTATCAAGTTCATTAAATAAAATTCATTTAAATTACAGAGAAGAAAGTAATAGATAAGAGTAAGTAGAAAGAAATCTCTCGACCATTTTCTCAAACCCTTGTAACAAATCTTCTTCTCCTTGGTCTTCTTCTTCAAAACATGAAATCTAACTTAGCACTTTTCTCTACAGAACTTCTAAACTTTCAGAAAATACTAAGTTACAATTTTCATCACCTAATCATCTTAATCTCCCTTTTTAAAATTACAGTTGAATTACATATTTATAAAGTTCTAAAGATTGTCTCCCTTTCTTCGAAAGGTTGCAAAGGTTAGTGGAAAAGTATGCCCCTTCAAGTGACTTTTTGAAAGTAACTGTCCAACGGCTCTTTCTGTCACACTCGCGATGCCTATCGCGCTCGCGACAGAATGCGGCTTCCCCTTGTTTGCTCTCCTCTCCTCTCTTGCTTTTCTTCGGGTGACGGACTCGTGCTGTGCTGTACAAGTCATGTGCTATTGTTCTTCTCTTTCTCTCTTCTTTTCTAGCTTCTCCAGGCGATGACCGACTCGTACTGTGCTATTTGAGTCATGCGCTAGTGTTCTTCTCTTTCTCTCTTCTTTTATGGCTTCTCCACTCGTGCACCTCTTCACTACTCGTGCACCTCTTCACGAGTCATGCATTTCAGTCTTCGATACGGCACATCTTCACGAATTGTGAATGTCTTCACGACTCGTGCTCTGTTGTGCATTTTTTCACGATTTATGCCTCTTCTTCTCTCTTCATCCAAATCACCCTACAAAACATATAAACACATAAACACGACAAAAACACATAAAAGATAAATATATTTACATACTTAACTTCCTAAACTTAGAGAAAACATGCACTAAATAATAGACAAATTAAGCAGCTATCATCAAGTCAGCCACCAGGGAAGGTCACTTTGAGGCTCTAAAGAAATTCTTTTAGAGGATCAGCAAGTATATTCTATGATTAAACCCTAAGAAATGCATTTTCGGTGTCACTTCAGGGAAACTGTTAGGACATGTAGTCAGCCAGAGAGGGATTGAGATCGACCTAGACAAGGTCGAGGCAATCAGAGAGATGTTAGTGCCTCAGAAGGAAAAGGACCTTAGAAGTTTTTTTGGTAAGCTGCAGTATGTTAGCAGGTTCATTGCCAAACTTACTTCAATTTGTGAGCCGATCTTCAAATTGCTCAGAAAAGATCAGCTTGTGGTATGGAATAAAGAATGCCAAAAGGCCTTCGACACCATCAGGGCATACCTGCTAAACCCTCGGTTCTGAGGCCACCGCAACCAGTCAAGCCACTGATCTTGTACTTAGCCATAGAAGATAGCTCTGTAGGTGCCATGATAGCTCAAGAAGAAGATTTCGGGGTGGAGTTCGCGGTCTATTACCTTAGAAAGAAATTCCTTTCTTACAAGGTCAAGTATGTAGAGTTGGAGAAGATTTGCCTTCTAGTAACCTGGGCCTCTAAAAAGTTAAGACACTATTTCCACTCTTACAAGGTACAAGCAGTTGCAAAACAAAATCCTCTTAGATACCTACAGGAGGCTCCATCTTTGTTAGGGAAAATAGGGAGATGGTTATTATTGTTGCAAGAATTTGATGTTGAGTACATCACTCAAAAGACCATTAAGGGGCGCGTGGTAGCAGAGTTTTTGGCAGAACACCCTATCTAAGGAGATTCGTATAAGTTCAATTTTTCGAATGAAGATTTGGCAGCTATCACGGTACAAGGTTGGCAATTGCACTTTGACGGGGCAGTAAATAGCAAGGGGGCAGGGGTAGGAGTCATTCTAATAATTCCAGATGAGAAAAACTCCTGCTGGCTAAGAAATTGAGATATAAGGCAACTAATAATGAAGCCAAATACAAAGCTTGCACTTTCGGGTTAGAAACCTTAATAGCAATGGGGGCAAAAAGCGTAGAGGTATTTAGAGATTCATCATGAGTAATCAATCAGATCCGAGGTGAATGGGTTGTTAAAGAAGAGCGGCTGATACCATATGTAAAGCACTTAAGGGATTTGAGCAATCGGTTTGAAGTGTGCACCTTCCACTTTGTTCCGAGGGACGAAAATCAATTAGCCGATGCGCTTGCAACTTTAGTATCGATATGGGATAACCCAGAGGGGGTAGTTATGAAGCCTATGTTGATTTTTAGTTCTAAGAAGCCTAGTTTTAAGTCCAATCCTATCATAGAAATGGAGGTTGTGGACGAAAAGCCATGGTATCATGATATCAAGAATTGAAGAGGCTACCAAAAAAGACCAGAGATTAATCCGCAAGTTATCTACTCAGTTTATCTGTATAGATGGGGTGTTGTATAAACGGCAAGTCGATGGGATTCAGTTGAGGTGTTTGGATGAGAAAAAAGCCGAGAGGATAATAGAGGAAACTTATGCCGGGGTTTGTGGGGCCCACATGAATGGTTTGCTACTGGCCAAGAAAATCATGAGATAAGGGTTCTACTGGCTTACCATGGATACAGATTGCTCCAAGTACATGAAACAGTGTCAGTTGTGTCAGTAGTATGCAGATTTGAGGCACTTACCGATTTTAGAATTACACACTTTGACGTCGCCTTGGCCGTTCGCGGCTTGGGGAATAGACATTATCTGGGAGATATGCCTTACTGCCTCTAATGGCCATAGGTTTATCATAGTTGCTATTGACTATTTTACCAAGTGGGTGGAAGCAGAATCATTCAAGAAGGTCGATGCCCTAGATATATCCAGGTTTATTGAAAAGAATCTGATATGCAGATACGGTCTCCCATATCATATTGTGTCCGATAATGGTGTCCAGTTCATGGATGAAATGAAAAAACTACATCAGAAATATGGCGTCGAGCATCACAAGTCCTCTCCATACCGCCCACAAGCCAACAGGGCAGTAGAGGCTGCCAATAAGAATGTTAAGAAGATCATAGCCAAGATGGTTTAGACTTATAAGGATTGGGTAGAGAAGTTTCCTTTCGCACTATGGGGCTACAGAACCACGGTTAGAACATCCATAGGGGCCACGCCCTATTCCTTGGTATATGGGATAGAAGCTATATTGCAAGTTGAAGTGGAACTCAGGTCATTGAGGGTAGTCATGGAGGCTCAGATTTCAAAAACTGATTGGGCACAGCAGCAGTTGGAACCGCTAAATATGCTAGACGAGAATAGGTTAAAGGCCTATTACCATAACCAAATGAGACTAGGCGTGCCGGATATACGGGGAAAGTTTAGATTAATATGGGAAGGCCTCTTTGTCCGAAAGAAAATACTATCCAAAGGAGCAGGAATTTTGTCAGATAGAGATGGGAATGAGTTTAAGGAATCGGTCAACATCGACAGGCTCAAAAGGTTCCATGGCTAAAGACATAAAAATCAAAAGAATAAAATAAATGCCCTGCTGGTTAAAAATCGAAAAAAGGCGGCCCTAGTAAAATTGGGTGCCTCGTCAAGGTGAAAACTGAAAAAAGGCACCCTGGACAAAAATTAGGGGCTTGATAGAAAATGTCTAATCAAGAAAACCCGATAGGGCTGATTGGTAACAGAAGTTTGATGCTGTTAAGATCTGATTTGATATTAGATGTAGTTTTGCAATGTGAATTCATGTTAAATGTTGATCATGTATGGTGAAATCATATCAAAATGTACACAACTTTGCATGTTCATTATTATCCAGTTCTTTTGTAAAAAGGAAAAAAAGATCGCTCACTATAAAATGCATGTAAATCTAAACTATGCTCTCCTGCTGCTCTCGCCGGCCAGATGCCTAAGCCGATGCGTCCTGTTGTCAACGGCAAGTTTAAGTACCCATCTCTTGTTGGCGCTAGTGGAAATAGTGGAGCAATCTCTAATAGAAGGTGGGATGGTCTTCACCGGCAGTCCGGCCTAGAGATTATGATACCTAGACATGAAGGCTAGAGATAAGACACTGCCCTGGAAGACTAATGGGAGCCTCACGATATCCTGGGTCACCCCAAATTGTCGAGTGCAACGTGTGGTGATGTAAAAGGTAGACTCATGTAGCCCGCACACCGGAACACATCCCGACGAGCCATCGGTAGTCACAGTAGTAAGATGGAGCCACGGGCTCATGAAACTAATATCCTTATCTTCCACCTCGCTAAATCGAGCAAATCCCTCATCAGGAGAGGCAAAAGAGTACAACCGCTGTTAAGATAAGAAGTGCCTCAGTACATGCTAGCCAATCATCTTGGGAGAGGGCTCTGTCAAAAACTTCAGCTTCTCCTATAACCAAATCTGCAGGATGAAAAATCAAAAAAGTATATATAAAAAAAAAAGCCGCTGGAATGGGTAGGGTCCACTCCAGGAAAAAATAATTCATAGGGTTATGTGAAAATTTGAAAGGACACATTTCCTGCTAAGAAAAGCTAGTGTAAAAGCCCACAAGGGGTGCACTACCTTCGAGGACAATGACGTACTTGGAGAAATAAGGGACTCCCGGTGAAGGCAATAGAAGGATCGGTGCAAACAGAGTCTAAACTTAGAATTGTCTCAGCTAGAATTAGAGGAAATGGGGTAAGCCCACGATGGATGCCATCTACTATTCCAAATAGTCGGAAATCGCCAGTCAACTCAAGAGAAGTCAATGTCAAAAATATAGAGAGGCAAAACAATAGGACAACACTGGCCTGATAGGTAGACATATGAGAATAGCCCTCTAGTGCCTCGACTAACAGCTCTAGAGTGAAGGTCACCCCCTGAGAGGCCAGCTGAGTGACAATGGTAGAAGAAACGCCCAACGTCAGTGCGATGTCCCTCGCACGGACAAAACCACAGGTCGACATGCAAGGTGGGGTGCCAAACAGAATCCTCGCCCTAATGATAGCAGCAAATTCCTTAAGTAAGGGGCATAATTCCTGGTAGGTAAATCTGAAGACATGGAGACGGGGGTCCCAGAAGTGGGCTGCAGCCAAAAGAAGGTTTTCGTCTATCCTAACTCTTCTCAGAAATTTCATGCCAGAAAATGGGGCTAAGGTGGTATTTTCCCAAGTTTGGGGGTTATCCAGAACCCGATACATCTTAGTAAAGACAGATGAAGGATTTTCTAAGTATTGCGACTAAAAATTAAAATTGACCAGGAAAGGAAAGGAGGAAAAGAGAGAAAAATCTGAAAAAGGAAGCGTTGTTTGAAGCCCAGGATGAAGAGTGCACAAATCCCAAGGAAAAGAGGAGTATTTAAAGCAAATCACGAGGGATGGGCTGCCCGTCTCTCGGTATTCCAACGGGGAGGCTATCGATGAATCGGGTTGACCCTTGGGTGATCTATCCTCTTGCATATTTCATGCATGTCACACGCATAAAATAATTTTCGTATATTTCTGTTGTCTTTTATTGTTGTAATGAAGAAAATTTGACAGAGACGAGCACCGGATATGGAAATCAGAGCAGGATATCCACGGAGTCTTTGTATGTTTGAAAAATTTGTGAAAAGGGTGAGAAAGAAGAAGAAATGATGATAAAAATGGAATTTTTAATGACCGACAGGGTGCCCATCGCTTGGTGTTCAGATGGGCTACTTGTCGGTCATCAAAAATTATAAAAGGTGCGCTGAACCACGCACCTTTAGTTCCTTTTCTCTTCTTCTTCCCTCTCTTTCGCAAACCGACGCCATCACTGAATTTTTTGCCTATTTCATGCTCGTTTTTGGTCCGTTTCGTGCACTGCTTGCGCCAAAATGATCCTTGCCCCATCATGCACACTTAGTATTAAGTTTTGCGCAAATTTGTTAAGTATTTTTCAGTACATTTCATCGACTACCGAGTAAATTTGTCACCTTTTTTTTTCTACATTTTCTTCTTTTTTAGTTCCATTTTCATTTTAGATGCATGATAGGGTATATTCTCTCGATTAGGATTGAGCTTTGCATATTTATTTTTTTTTTAACATTTTGGAAGTAAATGTAAACCATGTTGGTTATGATATAAAAATAGAAGCAAATAATGATAAAGTTAAAAAGAGAGAATTGTGGACTTATGAACCTGCCCCTATCTAACTAAATTTTGGAACCAAATTGGACTAAGCTGAATGCATAATCACTATAAAGTGCAATAATGAAATTGTTGCTTGGGGCCTGAGGCCTGTCCCTATATTTTCCTTTTCTGTGTAGGAGGTTGGGCACATCCTTACTGGGATGCTGCCCAAATTTTTTAATTTTCTGGGTAGGCACATCCTTATCGTGATGCTGCCGAAATTTTTGGGAGACATATTTTAATCTTTTGATTAGCTTACTTGTGATGATAATGTGAAACTAACTTTTATTTTTTCCAAGATGCCTCCATGACGCAATGCCCCACACGATCAGGCCGAGCCTCAGGCTCCCATATGGATGAGCGACAAGGCTAGGATAAGATTCTGGGCCTTGGGATGCATGCAGTTTTGTGCTAGCCGCTTCATATCCAGGCCATTTCTGCAGAGCATGGGGATGCTCGAGGAGGTCGATGCCCTAGCAGCAGTGGCAGGGTGGACAGAGTTTTTATGGCCCTCATTTCAGACCCATCCCGAGGTTGTCAGGGAGTTCTTGGCCACTCTTCATTATGGGGGATTCCAGAGGTCGAACACGAAGGAGAGGCTCATTTAATTTTGGGTTAGAGGTCACCATCACAGCATCATACGCCGGACTTTTATGGGGATCATAGGGCTTCCTTATGGGGATAACTTGATGATCCCCCAGAGAGCTATCAGGAGGAAACATTGGGAGGTTATTACTATGCTAGGGGTCCCATATGATCATGATACGTTGAAGAGTACGGTACTCTTATCTCATGCGCTACGATAAATACATAGAGTTTTCTCCAGTTCGTATCTAGGTTGGGCAAGTAACCCGGGGTCTGTGAATGGAGTTGAGATTTTGAGCATGTGGGCGATGGTAGCTGGCCGGCGCGTCAATATTAGCCACGAGATAGTGGCTAACTTGTTCAGAGTCTCACGGAGGGCAGCCCCTATAGTATGGGCTGGAGGAGTGGTTACTAGGCTACTTCTACATTTGGGAGTTGGCTTGGATAGCTTTGGACATCCACTTGATGAGAGTACTTATATGGATGCATCGATAGCTTTGAATATGGGTATGATTGCACAGGTGATCGATCGGCTAGAAGAGTACCGGTTACTTGCCATGGCAGAGACTGGGTGTATGTTCGGTCTCCCTCCACTCCAGCCGCAAGAGGGGGAGCCCTAGATGGAAGAGCAGCCTCCGCAGTCGACCCAGCCTGATGTTGTTGCTGCTATGACCGCCGCTCTCACTGCCATAGAGCATCGACAGGAGGAGAGAGATCGAGCCCTCCTTGAGCACCTCGATCGGTATGAGGAGAGAGATCGGGTTCTGTTTGAGCATCTGGGCCAGCAGGAGAGGCTCATAGAGGAGCAGGGGAGGCTCATAGAGGAGTTGAGGAGTAGTTTGGGTGCCTCCCAGGCTGCAGCAGCCCAGAGGGTGGATGAGGCTGTTCAGATGATGGACGAGTCCGTCACTGCTCTTAGATTTCGAATAAAGGTATTGGAGTGAGCCATACTGACCATATTTGCGTCTATCAGGGAGTTCAGGGAGCAGATGGAGACCAGACTCACGAGCATCAGGGATGCAGCCGAAAATCAGATTACAAGACTATTGAGGGCCTTCACAAAGTTAGGTGGCATAGTCAGAGATACTCTGGAGTTCATTGGGGTTTGTGCTCAGCCGTTCTTGGATGGGTACGCACAGGTCCACTTCTAGCAATCAACCCGAGCGACGGGAAACCCAGCATCTGCACCAGTCGGCATCCCACCACGCTCAGCCATAGGGGTTGGGCCCTCAGTGCCTAGCAGCCAGCCCTCTGCCTCCAGAGCCGGGCCGTCCACATCTTTATCTCATGATCAGCTGCTACATGTATCAGACAATGAGGAGGACCCGGAGGAGCCCTCAGACTATTTTCCCCTTTAATGTATTCAAGGACGTTTTTTTTGTATACTTGTATATTTATTGTACAAAATCTACATTTTATTGGTGAAACTCATGTTTTGTCAAATTTATGTTTCACCTTGTATATTTGTATTCTTACTAACACTTTTCTTGCACTTCCAAAGTGTTTAATAACACAATAAGTAAGAAAGATGGAAATAAACAACAACATAAAGAAAATGTATATCAGATTTCCATTTCCAGATGAATCAATCTCCAATAAATTAATAAAATCATATACAACTACAGGGACATGACATGAGAATGGTCATTGATCAGGCACTAGGCTAACCTGACGGTGGTAAGCAAATCAGAAACTACATTATCTAGATGATTAGCAAGTTTGATATCAGGCCGACTAGAGGAGGTCAACAACAATCATATCCCTTGTGGATCGCATGGGGATAACAAGAAGGTACCATGCAAGCCGAGAAGAGGCAAGTGGGACAAATACGAGAGAACAAATCGCAATTGGGTTGTAGTTAGATAACATTACATCTCATGACAGTCGGAAGGTACCGTGCAAGCCGAGAAGAGGCCAGCGGAACAAATGCGATAGAATAAATTGCAGTTGGGTTGTAGTTAGATAACACTATATCTCACGACAGTCGGAAGGTACCATGCAAGCTGAGAAGAGGCTAGTGGGACAAATGCGATAGAACAAATTGCAACTGGGTTGTAGTTAGATAACACTACATCTCATGACAGTCAGAAGGTACTGTGCAAGCCGAGAAGAGGCCAGCGGGACAAATGCAATAGAACAAATTGTAGCTGGGTTGTAGTTAGATAACACTATATCTCACGACAGTCAGAAGGTACCGTGCAAGCTGAGAAGAGGCCAGCGGGACAAATGCAATAGAACATATCGCAACTGGGTTGTAGTTAGATAACACTACATCTCACGACAGTCGGAAGGTACTGTGCAAGCCGAGAAGAGGCCAACGGGACAAATGCGATAGAACAAATCGCAATTGGGTTGTAGTTAGATAACGCAACATGTCACGACAGCCGAAAGGTACTATACAAGCCAAAAAAAGTCTATGAGATAGAACAAATCGCGATTGAGTTGTAGTTAGATAACACTGCATCTCACGATAGTCAGATACCGTGCAGGCCAAGAAGATGCCAGTGAGATAAAAGTGGTAGAACAAATCATCAAAGGGTCATGGTAAAATGCACTACAACTGAGCAGCGAGGGGTCACCAGCTCGAATACACCGTAGAAGGTAAAGGACTGCCTTGGGTACGCATCTCTTTCCTTCTTCTTTGAATTTTGGCTCATCTAGACACTAGTGTACTAGATTCCCCAAAATTGGGGGCAACTGTAGACCCCGGGTCCTGAGGCAGTCCAGATCAGAGTTACCCGATGAAGATATCAATGCCTATTTTCAGGCAAAAGGATGAAAGTTACGAGCTTTCGCTTTTCGGATTTACAAGGGTTGAAGATTTTTCTCGATAATAGGAGATTTTCGTATATTAGGAGGAGTACGTCAATGGAAAATCCTGATTTTGGTTCACCGACGGGAGACCCATTGGTCAAAAGAGATGCCCGTCATTCGATGGCCTGCCCTCACGAGCAATGCTTGTTGCTCGTTCGGGATGGTGCCATCTCTCGCAGGAGCGACGCCCGTCTCTTGAGTGAGCGATGACCGTTGTTTGTGGGTGAGGGCCCGTCTCCCACACTGAGTGACACCCGTCTCTCATGCGAGAGGCACCTTTCCCTCGTGAGAGATGGCTGTCGCTCGGTACCCGTCTTTCATAGAGTGGCCCGCTGCTCGAAAGACTAAGTGTGCCCCCGTGATCGACCCCCGTCGGACTCCGAGCGATGCCCATCCGTCGGAGATCTGAGGCACTATTTCATGGGATTTTCCAAGTTTTTCCAAGATTCCAAAATATATTTCCAAGAATTTTCAATATCTTCCAAATCTTTTCAAATATTTTCAAATTTCGGATTTGATTTTGGAAATATTCTATAAATCAGTCGTTTTTGATTCTGATTTCATAAATCTTTTTCAAATTCAAATTTAAAATTTAAATTTATTTGAATTATTTTCCTTAACCTATAAATAGAGGGCTAGGGATCATTATTCAGGGTTAGCAATTTTCACCAAAAATTGAGGATTTCTTATTAAGAGTTCCAAAAAGAGTTTTTTTCCTTTGTTTTATTAAGAGTTTTCATCAAATCTTTTTCAAATTAAGGTAAATCCGAGAAAATGAAATCAATTTGTTTTTACTCAATCTAGCCTTTTTAGTATTCATAATTGCTACAAAACATCGAGAAGGAAAAATACAATTCTCTTTTCTTGATTTGATTTTAAAAGTACAATTTTTTATGATAAAAATCTCCCGAAATTGCACATTATGGATCAATCCTTGTAGAGTTCAAGGGGCAAAAATAATGCGACCTTTGTCTTCAGAGGTAATATTTAGAGGGTAAATATTCTGGATCAACCTCTCTTGCACTTCACCCTTTTATATTAACTTATTCGAGCTGATTTACTTGAAAGGGTAATTTTAAACGTGGAATTCAATTTTATTCAACAAAATAAAAAGGTTTTAATTAAATTTCTTTATTTGTCCAGATCAGGGACGACCAACGGGTAGAGGCCATCGAGGAGTTTCAACTCCACCCGTCGGTCTACCCAAGGACGGTCATCGCTCGCGCGATGTAGGTCGTCCCTTGGCCTTCCTTCTTCCTTCTTTACTTTCTTTCTTTTATTCTTATTTCTCCTTAATTTTCATGATGTTTTTTTATAGATTCTTTGTCTTTATTCATTTTTCATGTTTATTTTATTGTTGATTGTGGTGCTAATATGATTTTTGTTTTTGTGAGTTTAATTATTTTTTTGGAGTTAAGGAGTTAAAAATGGAGAACACCGCGATAGTCTGAGGACATTATTCGAGTTTATTTCTTTATCTTATTTCCTTTTATTTCAATTGCCAAGTATCATTTATTGTAAATATTATTTTTATTCCGTTAACATGAAAATGGCTAAATATTTATATTAATTAATTTAGAGTTTTTATAACAAAAATGGGACCAATGTCCTAGTTTCTTCCACCCAAATAAATTATCACCTCTAAATGTTTTTTGTAAGTATGCATACGAGGACCAATGTCCTCGTTCTTAATAAATATCCCACTTTATGTATGATTTACATGCTATTTACAATGGGGGTTGCATTCTGCCCCTAGTTTTATTGTAATTTATTGCATTTCCATTTACCTTATGTTAATCTTGCCTTTATTTATCGCTTTTATTACGTGAATGATTTGCGCTTTAATTGATGCATTAAAATTATATGATAAAAGGAATGAAATCTTAAATTCAAAAATCAATTATAATTTCATCAATGTATGAATAAATGGGAAGTCTCGAACTATCTCTGGTCTTAGGCTCAACGAGGTTAGAAGACCATCTCAATGTCCTATTGGAGTGGGGTCTCTAAAATATCTCTTGTTGCCAAAAATAGGCCACATGGAGTGTACATGCAATATAAGTGATGGTTAGTGGGATTTTCTGCCCCAATTGGATTGCATGCAGCTTTCTCTTCCTTTCCCTCTCTTTCTCTCAATTTTTCCCTTCTCTCCATTCTCCTCTCTTTACGTTGTTTGGCTTGTGGTTGGTTTTTGCTCATTGAATTGGATTAATTAAAGAATATTGATTAAAGATTAAGTATTGAAGGTAAGAGTGTATTGGATTTGAGTTTCTTCTTCTTCTTCTTCTTCTTCTTTTTCTTCTTGTCTTTCTTTCTACTTGGATTTAGTTGAGTTTTGGATTAAGAGTTGTTCTGATTTGCATATTGCAAGAAGCTGAGGCTAGAATAAGGGAGAAAGGCAAGGACAAGGTCTGAGTTTGGTGGAGGTTCAGCTGCTTTTAGAGGTTGGGATCTGTGCCTTATAGTTTGTGTATGCGTATTTGATTTGTGTATATTTGATGCATGTGGTGTTATGAGTTAGAATTGTTTATATGCATGTGTTATTAGTTTGAATATTAGTAATCTTAGACCCTGTTTTAGAGCATGGTTGTTATGTGCATGGTTAGTTGTGTATTTGAGAGGCATGTGTTCATTATTGGTTGTTCATGTCTCTTGCTTGGATTTGGTATATGATTATGTGTTAATTATTGATATAGAGCCTTAAAGTGTTATTGGCATATTGTATGATAAGTCTTAGGAGGTATGCTTATGAGTGTTATTGTTAGAAGAGTAGGTGTGACGCGCGCGGAGCCGGCTACTTCCCAAAAACCAACTTTTAGGGCCCGAGAGGGTTTGCGTCTTTTGATATTGGGCAATTATGAGATATTTTGGACACCTCCTTCAAATAAAATAATGAAAAGATCATCTAATCCCATGAACCCTTTAGGCACCTTTGAGGCATTTTGGAGTCGCCACCCAATATACAAGAAATTGGAAAAGTTCGTCTAACCTCGGGGGTCTAAATCAGAGAAAGATTCAGAACTTTACTCTTATTAATGCCTTGGTTAATTATAAATGGATTTTTAATTTTAAATTTCTATCTCTCTTCTCACACGGTCATACATAAAAAATAAAGCGCAAATCAAGCATGAGAGAAAGCAGTAAAGAAAGCGGTAAAATGAACAAGCCACAAAAATAAAGGAAAGATAAAATTGGGACAAAATACAATCCCCCAAATAAAAAGGTATTAAAACCTGGGACAAAAGTACAATCCCCCAAAATAAAATCAAGCAAAATATAAATAAATAAATCAAATGAATAAACATTCATAAATCGGAATATTATTTAGGATAGAAACATTGGTTCCTTCATATTCACTTTAGAAAATCGAAGAGTTGTTTTGGGTATACTTTGGAAAAATTGGGATGAGTGATCCCATTTTAAGAAAATTAGCTCTTCTTTTTAAAGTGAATTTGTAATAGTTGAAATTAGGACATTCGTCCCATTTTATTAGAAAACCCCAATTTATTAATATAAACTTTTTGTGATTTTTAATTAATGTGCATATAAAAATAAATAAACTTATTACAAATTACAAAATAAAATAATGAATAAATACAAAAATGATAAAAAATAATAAACAAGACAAATCCCACCAAGATGGTGTCTTCAAATCTCCATTGACTCCCATTTTGTATTGGAAAGGTTCACACATAAAAAATAAGTATTGAAATAAAAAAATACAAATAAAAGTGATGTTAGTAATAAAAAATAAATTTAAACATGTAACATATGAAAATGAATTAAAATAAATAAAATAAAATGCATCATATATGACAAATCAATTAAATGACATAATAAAAATAAGTAACTTAACATATTAACAATTCAACATGCATGGAAACATAAATAATAATAATAATAATAATAATAATAATAATAATAATAATAATAATAATAATAATAATAATAATAATGATAAAAATAATAAATAATAATAACATTAAACAAGAATAATAAAAGTAATAATAATAATAATGATAGTAGTAATAATAGATAATAATAACAAGAGTAACAACAAGGGTAATAATAATAATATTAATAATAATAATAATAATAATAATAATAATAATAATAATAATGATGATGATGATGATGATGATGATGATGATGATGATGATGATGATTATGATAATAATAAAACACAATAACAACAAAGAAGATGAACACTCAAGCAAGCAAAGATAAAAAAAATAAACAAAATATGTTAAATAATAATAATAATAATAATAATAATAATAATAATAATAATAATAATAATAATAATAATAACAACAACAACAATAATAATATTAACAATAATATGAACAATCAAATGAGAACACAAGAATAAGAAATGAAAAATATTGAATCTATGACTACATCACATAAAATAGAAAAATAATAGATCTAAGAGAATTTACATGGTTGCTAATTTACTATAAACAAAAAAATAAAATAAAATAATAATAATAATAATAATAATAATAATAATAAAATACAAAATTAAATCCAAAATACTTACCCTCAAAATTTGATTTGATGAATGAAGGTAAATGATCAATTTTCTTATCTTGATTTGCAAAAAATAATATGAGAAAAATAAAATATGTAAGAAAATTTTTGTCCCAAGAACAAAGAAATATCTTCTTTGTCTCAAGAAGAAAATTGTTAAAAAAGAAGAATAAAATTTCTAAGAACAAAAATTGCTCTTTTTGTCTCAAGAATTAACTTGGAAAAACAAATTAAAATATTTGGAGAATTTCTCTTGAAAAAGAAGAAAATATTTTTCTTAAGAAAAATTCCTCCTAATTCTCTCTCTAAAAAATAATTTATACCTCTAAAAAATCAGATTTTTGTTAAAGAAATTAAAAACAATTTAATTCCAATTAACACCCAAAAAACTGAAAAATTTGAAAGCTTAGAAGATAAAAGGGTTTAAAAATTAAATTCTACAAAAAAAATCAAAGAAAAAAACATAAATTTGGGTAAAAAATGCCTATAGGGGGCTACTGAGGGCGTCGGGCGCGCGACGCTAATCGGCGCGCGCAAAGGGCGTCACTGCGCGCAGATGAGGGCGATGCCCTGCGCGTCGCTCGCGTGCGCTGTGCACTGATGCCGAATTCAGCCAATTTTTTTTTTTTAATTTTTGCTAAAACACTATAATTTCAAAACTCACTTTTTTATCTTAAAATATTTTTTTAAAATATTTTTTAAAACATATTTTATTTACTTTTAATAAATCAATTTTGACAAAAAAACCATCACTTCCATCTTTCATTTTTGCCTATAAACAGGCACACTTAATTTTATTATTGGGTAATCCTGATTTGGACTGTTTCGGGACCCGGTGTCTATAGTTGCCCCTAATTTTTGGGAGGCTAGTGCATGGGTGCCTAGGTGAGCCAAAATTCAGAAAAGGGAAAGAAGTGCGTACCTGAGGCGGCCTCCTTCCAACTGCTCCCTAGAGAACAATGCTGTGATTTGAATTGCGAATGTTATCCTTCCGGATCGCACCGAGTCGCTGACAAGACCACAAAATGCGGTTGCCATCCTTAGATGGTGATGCGTTGAGTCTGCTCCAGACTTACAAAACGCAGGAAGTGCTCTCTTGAGCTGCACCGAGTCTGCTCCAAGCTTACAAAGTGCGGGGTGCCATCCTCCAATGGCGATGCGCCGAGTCCGCTCCGAACTTACAAAATGCGGGGTTGTTCTTCTAAACTGCACCGAGTCTGCTCCGGACTTACAAAGTGCTTGGGTACCATCCTCAAATGGCGATGCGCCGAGTCTGCTCCAGACTTACAAAATTTGGGGTTGTTCTTCTGAACTGCACCGAGTCTGCTCCAGACTTACGAAGTGCTTGGGTGCCATCTTCAAATGGCAATGCACAGAGTTCGCTCCGGACTTACAAAACGCGGGGTTGTTCTTCTGAACTACACCGAATCTGCTCTAGACTTACAAAGTGCTTGGGTGCCATCCTCAAATGGCTATGGTTTTCACTTAGACATTTCCTACAAAATTATGTGCATAGAAATATATACAAGAAATTATGTGTGTATGTATAAAAAGAAAAATGCCGATGCTTGCAAAAGAATTGTATGACATGTGATTGGTGCTTAATTGAAGTAATATTTAGCATGTGTTTTGTGTAAATTATAAAGTTAAATATGTAACTATGTATATTTTTTGTGTTATTCATGTTAGTTTATGAGTTTATGTGCTTTGTAGGTTGATCTATCTGAAAATGGAAAGAATGGAGCATAATTGGGAAATAACAGAGAAGAACTGGGCAGAGATCAAGGATGCTCATGAGTCATGAATAGGAGTCACAACTCGTGAGGATGGTAGTATAGAAAGGAGGTTGAAGAAGAGAAGAAGGAGGTAGGGTCACAAGTCGTTAACCTCAATCACGACTCGTGACTATGCAGAGAGACCAGCGCAGTTAAGCAAGAAAAGAAAGAAGAGTGAAGGAGCAAGGCTCATGACTTGTGAAAGACCATTACGAGTCGTGAATGGATAGGAAGAAAACAGAGGAAAAGGAAAATGGAAGAGGAAAAGGAAAAGGCAAGAGGAAAAGGAAGAGAAGGTGAGACATAAGTGTGGCTCACGACTCACACACAAGGCTCACGACTCGTGAAAGACCATCACGAGTCGTGAGTGGCCAGAGAGAAGAGGAAAAGCAAGGAAGAAAAGAAAGAAGCAAAAGCCAGATCCGTGTACTGTCGCGAGCGCTACAGTAACTTCATCTTTCCCGTTCTCTTCTTCTCCATTTCTTCTTCTTCCTCTTAGCTCTTCTTTTGTTTGCCCTAACTTGGATTCAAAACTTTGGTGGTGGAAATTGATCACTCACACCCAAAAGACATGCATACATTGCACACTATACAATGACAACTTAAAACACCCTAATAGTGTGTGAGTAAGGCACACAACCACCACACCACTACTCACACCCTACAATGGTATGCTCATGCACACACAAACATATCCCAACTAATTCACACCCTAATAACATACATGCATCCACATGCTAACAAAACCCTTAAAACATACATTTCACCCAAAATATCCTTATGACATGCCAAACACATGCCATGCATGCACACTCAATTGGGCTCATACTACTAGGGGGCAAACGAGGTGTGACAAAAAATGTATGCAAAAAACAAACAAAAAAAAACAAAAGAAAAAATAAAAACGAAAAAAAGAGAGAAAAAGAATTGATTGATCATCGACATAGGGCAAGGGACAAGGCAAGCTTTGTTCAAATCCCGTTGATCTACACATACCTGTATTTTGCCATTCTTCTTGGCTACTGAAAAGGACCTAAAGACTGATTCGCAAGCTATCCACCCAGTTTATCAGTATAGAGGATGTGCAGTACGAGGGGTGAGCTGATGACATACGGTTGAGGTGCTTAGACGAAAGGAAGGCCAAGAAGGTTATAGAGGAGACCCATGCTGGGGTCTGCAGTTGGAACCCTTACAAGAGTCACACTTTATTCCTTGATGCATGACGCAAAAGCACCGCTACCGGTTGAATCACATCAAATATTTAAGGGCAGTCATGGAAGCAGCAGCTACAGCAGCCAAACACGTTAAACGAAAATAGGTTGTGGGATTACTATCGCAATCAGATCTATCAGAAAACACCTTGTTTGATCATTTGGAAAGTGGGTAAGGAAACACTCATTGAAAGAGGGAGATTTAGTCTTCAGGCAAATGAGACCTAATTTTCCAGACATGCAAAGTAAATTCGGTCTGACATGAGAAGACCCGTTTGCTCTTAAAAAACTTTTGTCCAAGGGGGCAGCGGTTCTAATGGACAGCCACGAAGATGAGCTCGGATAACAGATCAGCATCAATAGACCCAAGAAGGTCCATGGCTAAAGACTAAAAATAAAAAACAGAGAATAAATGCCTTGCGGGTTGAAAATCGAAAAAAGGCGGCCTTGCTAAAATTGGGTGCCTCGTCAGGGTGAAAACCGAAAAAGGCACTCTGGGCAAAAATTAGAGGCTTGAGAGAAAATGTCCAATCAAGAAAACCCGAGAGAGCTGATTGGAAACAGGAGTCTGATGCTTACAAGATCCACTCTGAAATTAGATGTAAATTTTGCATTCTGAATCTATGTTAAATGGTGATCATATATGGAGAAATCATACTGAAATGTACATAATTTTGCGAAAAAATATAAGACAAAAGCAGTTTAACTCATCATTTCCTAGTTCTTTTATAAAAAGAGGGATACCATTTATTATTGAATGTGTGAAATCTAAATGGCTATACTCTACTTCTTCTCTCACCGATCAGATGCCTAAGCCGATGGGTCCCATTATCCATAGCAGGGCTAACTACCCTTCTCTTATATGCACTTATGGAGGCTAGGGTGTAGTCTCTGACCTGCAGTTCGATGATTTTCGTAAGCAGCTGTGTCTAAGGGCTATTGTACTTAAGGGTGAAGGCCGAGGATAAGATGCTGCCCTGGAAAGATAGAGGATGCCTCATGACATCTTGAATCCCCCCGAACTGTCAAACACAATAGGTGACGATATCTATAGTGGTCTTGGGAAATCCACACAAGAGAACAGAAAAGAGAGCCAGGGGCACAGGGAGTTCACCCTTATTCGCCACCTCAGCCAATCAAGCAACACCTTCGTCAGAAGGGGCGAGGGGATATAATCCTTGTTTAGGGGAGGATGTCTCAGCGAATAATTGCCAATTTCCAGAGAAGGAGGCTCTGATAGTAGCATCAGTTTTTTCTTGTAGCCACGCCGAAAAAAAAAGGGGCCGATAGAGATGAAAACCGTAATTGGCTCTCTAAGCAAAAAATTAGGCCAAAGTGTAGGGTGAAAACCTGAGAACAGGCTGTCTGTCCTATAAAAAATGGAATGAATAAAAGCTGCTGGATTGGGTTGGGACCATTCCAGGCAAAAAATAAGGCACAGTGTTATGTGAAAATCTGAAAAGGACGCATTTTCCGCTAAAAAAATCTAGTGTGAAAATCTACAAGGGACGCACTACCTTAAAAGAATGACTACAGGTATCAGAGGAGAACCTCATAATCACCAAAGGCAAGAAATTCAAAAGCAATTCCAGAGGGCACCGATCCTACTGCAAATTGCGACCAAATCGGCTGTCGCCTCTAAATCCACTCAGATGAATTCTTATCCTGCATTCCTGCATGACACATACATTTCACGTGCACGCTCATCAATTTTCCTACAAATTTAGCTTTCCAGTTTTGCAGCAAGAGAGATTCGATGCGGACACCGACAAAAGGCGAGTGACGACATGAGTCAAAATACCAATACAATAACCAACCAAAGACCTCTTTGGGGGCACCATCTCAGAAGGGTTAGCACGATGGCAGCACTACCATTCTATAGAAGGTTAGCACGACCACAACACTACCACTTCACCAGGATTAGCACGATGGTGGCACTACCATTCTACAGAAAGTTAGCACGACCACGGCATTACCACCGCACGATGGCGGCACTACCACTCTACAGAAGGTTAGCACGACCACGGAATTACCACTTAACTAGGGTTAGCACGATGGCGGCACTACCATTTTACAGAAGGTTAGCACGACCACGACACTACCACTTCACCAGGGTTAGCAGAATGGCGGCACTACCATTCTACAGAAGGTTAGCACGACCACGGCACTACCACTTCACTAGGGTTAGCACGATGGCGGCACTACCATTCTATAGAAGGTTAGCATGACCACGACATTATCACCTCACAAGGGTTAGTACGATGGCAGCACTACCATTCTACAGAAGGTTAGCACGACCACGGCACTACCACTTCACCAAGGTTAGCAGGATGGCCGCACTACCATTCTACAGAAGGTTAGCACGACCATGACACTACCACTTCACCAGGGTTAGCACGATGGCGGGACTACCATTCTACAGAAGGTTAGCATAACCACGGCATTACCACTTCACAAGGGTTAGCATGATGGCGGCACTACCATTCTACAGAAGGTTAGCACAACCACGACACTACCACTTCACCAAGGTTAGCACGATGGCGGCACTACCATTCTACAGAAGTTTAGCACTACCACGGCACGACCACTTCACAAGGGTTACCACGATGGCGGTATACCATTCTTGTCACACCCCAACCTATAACATGGATACTTCTACTTGTGATTAGAAATAGAAGGACCCAAGATAGATAGGAGTGTCACACCCCACTAGTACAAACATACAAACATCACATACAGAATAATATCTCCAGCGTAAATAAAAACTTTAAAAGAAAGAAGAGGGATAAAGAACAATAGGAACACTTTTATTAATATACAGAAATAGTTCTTTACATATTACATCAGATTACAAAAAGGACCAATTTACAAAAGCCCAAGATACACTGTTCAAAAGGGCCATCAAAATAATACATTTCTTACAAAAGAAGGGAAAGCCTATACTATAAAACATCCCATCTCTAGTTGCGTTGGCCTTCCCGATGCGACACGCCCAGAACACGCGTACAAAAAAACCTTCCACACCTGCACGGATAAACACCCGTGCTAAGCGAAATCGCTTAGTGGGGAAACACACAATGCATGACCGCCACTCACAGTGACGGTAACAGAAAACACATGATGATAATACAATTATATATATATAGATATATCATCATACATAGCCAATTCATTTATTTGCATTCTCATTCAGAATTCTTGCACAAAAGCACTCAATAACACCTGCTTAATCATAATGAGTGGATAACGAGTACACATAGATACTTGAGAGTATCGGTTCTATATGATAAACACATAGATACCCAAAGGTATCAAACATTCTTTTTTATTTTATTCCAAGTGGTTACACATAGAATCTTAAGAAAGATTCGACAGAAGGATCGCGAGGATCCAATCGGGGGACCTGATCAGGGTCCAAATCTTACACATAGCTGCAGCGGCACATAACTCTATTAGGCATGCCTAACTATCCACTTATCCGACATTAGCAGGTTATGCAAAATATTATCACATTTTCATATATATACTTCATGTAAATAGATAGTCAAAGCTTTAATGAAAACTGCATGCAAAAGAAATTAAGTCGTTAAGCAAAAGAAGGAGAAATCAAATTTGGAAGTCACGTCTGTCGTGCTCGCGACGACTGTCGCGCTCGCGACAGAAGCCAAGCTACACTTCCCCGCCTCGTCTCGCGATCGCGAGAGATCTCGTGGTCGCGAGAGGATGGGGGAATGGCTCTTCTGTCGCGCTCGCGACAGAAGAGAACCTCACACAAGCTTGGTGCTCGAGCACTCTGTCGCGCTCGCGACAGAGAGCTCCCTCGAATTCTTCGGCGCGACATCTCTCGCGCCGGCGCGAGGATTGAAACCCCCGCATTCTGTCGCACTCGCGACGGTGTCGCGATCGCGACAGACACGGGTTTTTCAACCCTTACGCCCAAATTCTGCAGATTTCACACAAATTTCACATCCAAACTTCCAAAATTGATTCCAAAACTCAAAATTCAGCAAATCAAGCATTCACAACTCATAACATAAATAAAAACCCAACTTCATCATCATTTATCTCAATTAAATTAAGTCAATTACATATCCAATTCTAAGAATTTCCAAAACAGCAATTTTAACATCACTTACAACTATTCACATAATTTCCCACAATTCCTTCAACAATATTCATTCCTTTACATCACATATCACATTAATTTCAATTTAAGTTATAACCACTCAACTCATAATCCCAATCAAAGCATAAACACATTCATCAAACTCAAATCACAAAAGTACACAAAAATATGAACAATTCCCAAACCTTCTCTCCTTAGCTCCTAATCGCGAGCTCCGCTTCCGCTTGCGATTCCTTTTCCTTTATCAGGTCTAGGAGCCTCCTCTGAACCATAAACCCATAACAATCAAGATCAATTTTAGAACAACCCACAATTGAATTTACAAATATTTAAACCTAGAGAAGAGGAAGAGAAAGAAATCTAAGACATCAAAAACTCCCACTCACCTCTAAGCTTCAAAAATCCACAAGCTAATCAACTAAATCTTCTCAAGGGGAAGGAGAGGAAGTAAGATCGGGCTAAGAAGAAGAAAGAAGAAGAAAGAAGAAGAAAAGAGGAAATGGCGTGAGGAAGAGAGGAAGAACGGGAATGGAAAGGGAAATGGCTGATTTCTCACTCTTCACCAACCTCATTAAATGCCCACTTATCCTCCTTGCCACATGTCACACCCTCCTTAAGCCACATGCCATCTAACACATCCTACTCCCATACTTGCCCATACACACTAAGCTAACTCCTATTCACACATTTACTTCCATACACTCCCACATACTCTAATCTAATTTCCTCTTCTCACTAATACACACACTTATACAATAAATAAATCAATAAATAAATAAGTTAACTAATCCAATTTAACACAAACACACATAAAAATACACACATATATACACGGACAGGCTCAAACTACTGGGGTGGTTTTGGGGTGTTACAATACTCCCCCACTTACAGAATTTCGTCCTCGAAATTCTTACCTGATCCAAACAACTGAGGATATTGCAATTTCATAGCTTCTTCTGGTTCCCATGTAGCTTCCTCAATACCGTGATGCTGCCACAAAACTTTGACTAACGGTATTTGCTTATTCCGAAGCTGTCTGACTTCCCGCTCCAAAATCCTTTTCGGTTCTTCATCAAAAGAAAAGTCTGACTGAATCCGGATATCTTGCACTGGTAACACATGTGAAGGATCTGACCGATATCTCCTGAGCATAGATACATGAAAAACGTCATGTAATCTCGCTAACTCCATAGGCAAAGCTAGTTGATACGCTACTGGACCTACTTTCCTTAGAATCTCATACGGCCCAATAAAGCGTGGACTTAACTTGCCTTTCTTTCCGAAACGGAGAACCTTACGCCACGGTGACACCTTCAAGAACACTTTATCCCCCACTTCATACTGTATATCTCTGCGCTTCAAATTAGCATAAGAACGCTGTCGATCTTTTGCTGCTTTCAAGTTCTGTTGCACAACCCTTACTTTTTCTTCAGTATCCCGCACTATATCCGGACCTATCATAGCCTTTTCTGACAACTCAGTCCAACATACTGGCGTTCTACACTTCCGTCCATACAACGCTTCATAAGGAGCCATACCAATGCTCACTTGGTAGCTGTTATTATACGCAAATTCCATCAAGGACACATACCGATCCCAGCTTCCTGAAAACTCTAAAGCACAACCTCGAAGCATATCCTCTAGGATCTGAATAACCCTTTCTGATTGCCCATCAGTCTGCGGATGGAAAGCAGTGCTGAAATTTAACCGTGTTCCCAAAGCTGCTTGAAGTTCTTTCCAAAACTTAGATGTAAAGGAGGATCTCGATCTGATACAATGGATGACGGAATCCCATGCAACCGGACTATCTCATCCACATACAGTTCCGCCAACTTATCCATCGAGTAATCCACTCGCACAGGTAGAAAATGTGCAGACTTTGACAATCGATCTACTATAACCCATACCGAATCATGTTTACGCTGAGTCATAGGCAAACCAGATACAAAATCCATCGTGATGTCATCCCATTTCCATTGAGGAATGGGTAAGGGATGAAGCAATCCCGATGGCACTTGATGCTCGGTTTTCACTTGCTGGCAGGTAAGGCACCTTGAAACAAATTCTGTTATCTCTCTTTTCATTCCTGGCCACCAATAGTATTGCTTCAAATCTTGATACATCTTATCTCCACGAGGATGCATAGTGAAGACTGAAGAGTGAGCTTCTTGTAACAATTTCTTTCTTAACTCACCAACATCAGGCACACATAACCGATTCCCATGCCTAAGCACTCCTTCACTGTCTATCAGATATTCTGTCCGCTTGCCCTCTTTCACTGCTTGACAAACACGCTGAAGTACATGATCATCTAACTGTGCCCTTGCAATTTCAGATCTCAAACTTGGCTTAACTCTAAGTTGAGCAATCAGAGCACCTTCAGAATCAAACCTCCATCTACCTCGGCTAGCCAGCAAAGCAGACAAAGACTTCCTGCTCAGAGCATCAGCTACCACATTAGCTTTACTCGGATGGTAATCAATGATACAATCATAATCCTTGAATAACTCTAACCATCTCCGCTGTCTCAAATTCAACTCCTTCTGTGTTAACAAATACTTGAGACTCTTGTGATCGGTGAAAATTCTGCACGTCTCTCCATACAAGTAGTGTCGCCAAACCTTAAGCGCAAACACTACCGCTGCCAACTCCAAATCGTGAGTCGGGTAGTTCCGCTCATGAGGCTTCAACTGTCTCGATGCATAAGCTATTACTTTACTCCCTTGCATCAGAACACAACCTAAGCCAATACCCGAAGCATCACTATACATAGTGTATTCCTTAACCGAAACTGGCTGTGTGAGCACAGGAGCTTTAACCAACAACTCTTTTAAACGATCAAAACTGGCTTGGCACTTTTCAGTCCAAACAAACTTGACATCCTTCCGAAGTAGCTTGGTCAAAGGAGATGCTAACACTGAAAATCCTTGAACAAACCGTCGATAATACCCTGCTAAACCCAGAAAACTTCTCACCTCAGGTACATTCTTCGGAGGCATCCACTTAACAATCGCTTCAATTTTACTTGGATCAACACGTACACCTTCTGCTGATATCACATGTCCAAGGAAGGCCACTTCCTTTAACCAAAACTCACACTTGCTGAGTTTCGCGTACAACTGATGATCTCTCAACATTTGCAACACTAATCTAAGATGTTCCTCATGCTCTTTGCGGTCTCGAGAGTATACCAAAATGTCGTCAATAAATACCACAACAAACTTATCCAGATACGGTCGGAAAACTCGGTTCATCAGATCCATGAAGGCTGCAGGCGCGTTTGTCAAACCGAAAGGCATTACTAAAAATTCATAGTGACCATAACGCGTCCGAAAAGCCGTCTTTGCCACATCCGCTTCTTTAACCCCCAACTGATAATAGCCTGATCTCAAATCTATCTTAGAGAATACCCCGGCTCCTCTCAACTGATCAAAAAGATCCTCAATTCTCGGCAATGGATACTTATTCTTGATAGTCACTTTATTAAGCTGTCGGTAATCAATGCACATCCGAAGGGTTCCATCCTTTTTCTTGACAAACAATACTGGAGCACCCCACGGTGACACACTAGGCCGGATAAATCCTTTATCCAACAATTCCTGTAACTGACTCTTCAATTCCTTCAATTCCATGGGAGCCATTCTATAAGGAGCCTTTGAAATCGGAGCTGTACCCGGCAGAATCTCTACTGACAATTCAACCTCTATCTCGGGAGGTAACCCCGGTAACTCTTCCGGAAAGACATCGACAAAATCTCTTACAATCGGAATATCTTGAATCTTAACTTGACCTCTCCGTGAATCCAAAACCACAGCCAGAAAAGCTTCACATCCCTTCCTGATGAATCTTCTGGCTTTCATAGCTGATACCACATTATGCAAAGAACTACTTCCAATGCCTTTCACAATTACTGGCAAATGATCTTTATCTCTCAAAACCATTACTTTCCTATGACAGTCTACTACTGCTCGGTGCTTATCTAACCAATCCATCCCCAAAATAATATCAAACTCATGAAAAGGCAAACAAATTAAATCCACAACAAACTCTATATTCTGGATCTTCAAAGGACAGTTCCGACAAACCCGATTAACCATAATACTCTGACCCAACGGACTGGATACACAAATTTCATATTCCATCTTCTCCTCACTACCCAGACTATCCCATAACTTACCAGAACACACATAGGAATGGGTAGACCCCGGGTCAATTAAAACATAAACTTCAGAATCAAGCAAAGAAAACTTACCGGCAATCACTTCAGGAGCATTCTGTTCCTCTCGGGCTTTCATAGCATAAGCTCTACCAGATGATGGCACAGGGCGATCCACTGTTTCCGAGGCTTCTCTATCTCGAGATCTTCCACCTCGACCCCTACCTCTACCCCTATTACGACTCCCTTGGGGTACATTAGATCCAGCTCGACTCCCTTCCTGTTGTCCCGAAGGATCTCCATATCGACTCGGACAATTCGCGAGTATATGATCCGTGGAACCACATCTAAAACAGCCTCCTGTTAACCATCGACACTCACCCCAATGTGGTTTATTACAATACGAACATCGGGGAGGGCCATCTCCTCTACCTGAACCCGCTCCCTTGGACGAACCCTGCCTTCTCCCTCTAGGGGCCGGACTAGCTACTGACTCATCAGCAAAGTTTCCTTGTGATTCTCTTGTTCTCTTGCCTGAAGAAGAACCACCTCTTGCAGATTTTCTTCTTTGAGCTTTCTCTCTCAAAATATTCTCAGAACGCTCCGCCCTCAAGGCTGCTTGTACTAACTGATAATACCTCACATTCGGAGCCGACATCAATGATATTAACATCACTTTTAAAGATTCATTCAAGCCTGCTTCAAAATGCTGACATCGAAACTCTTCTGTGAGAACTCTTGGCGGTGCATATTTGCTCAACTTGGTAAACTCATCCTCATACTCAGCTACAGACATCGTTCTTTGCTTAAGAGTTAAAAACTGCGCCCACTTGGCATCCTTATATGCTTTGGTCACATACCGGTTCTGAAACTCATCCTCAAAGAACTCCCATGTTATCGGTTCAGGAATTTGCGGTTGACTAGTCACCAATTTCCACCAATCATAAGCTGAACCTTGTAACAAAGACAAGGCACACTCCACTTCTTGCTCCGGTGGGCATCTTATTTCCCTAAGTACTCTGGATGTCTTCTCTAACCACATTTCTGCTTTAGAAAATTCATCTATACCGGTACCAAAGAAATCCTCTGCACCATGCTTTCTCAACCTTTCTATAGGTGCACTTGGTGCTGTCACTCTTTCAAGTACCCTTGTCATACTCTGAAGCATCGCTTCCATTGGTACCAAAGGCACCTCAGGTCGTCCCCTAGAAGGTTGAGCCGGACCAGAAACTGAGGGATCCTGCTCTTGGGGATTTGCACTTTCTGCTGACCCCTCGAGTGATCCACGAGTGGACTCCATAACTACAAAACATAAACGCAGTGCGCATCAGGCCAACACAACCCCAACAGATAGACTAACACACTGAAACCCAATAACACCTAGAACCAATTGCTCTGATACCACCTAATGTCACACCCCAACCTATAACATGGATACTTCTACTTGTGATTAGAAATAGAAGGACCCAAGATAGATAGGAGTGTCACACCCCACTAGTACAAACATACAAACATCACATACAGAATAATATCTCCAGCGTAAATAAAAACTTTAAAAGAAAGAAGAGGGATAAAGAACAATAGGAACACTTTTATTAATATACAGAAATAGTTCTTTACATATTACATCAGATTACAAAAAGGACCAATTTACAAAAGCCCAAGATACACTGTTCAAAAGGGCCATCAAAATAATACATTTCTTACAAAAGAAGGGAAAGCCTATACTATAAAACATCCCATCTCTAGTTGCGTTGGCCTTCCCGATGCGACACACCCAGAACACGCGTACAAAAAAACCTTCCACACCTGCACGGATAAACACCCGTGCTAAGCGAAATCGCTTAGTGGGGAAACACACAATGCATGACCGCCACTCACAGTGACGGTAACAGAAAACACATGATGATAATACAATTATATATATATAGATATATCATCATACATAGCCAATTCATTTATTTGCATTCTCATTCAGAATTCTTGCACAAAAGCACTCAATAACACCTGCTTAATCATAATGAGTGGATAACGAGTACACATAGATACTTGAGAGTATCGGTTCTATATGATAAACACATAGATACCCAAAGGTATCAAACATTCTTTTTTATTTTATTCCAAGTGGTTACACATAGAATCTTAAGAAAGATTCGACAGAAGGATCGCGAGGATCCAATCGGGGGACCTGATCAGGGTCCAAATCGTACACATAGCTGCAGCGGCACATAACTCTATTAGGCATGCCTAACTATCCACTTATCCGACATTAGCAGGTTATGCAAAATATTATCACATTTTCATATATATACTTCATGTAAATAGATAGTCAAAGCTTTAATGAAAACTACATGCAAAAGAAATTAAGTCGTTAAGCAAAAGAAGGAGAAATCAAATTTGGAAGTCACGTCTGTCGCGCTCGCGACGACTGTCGCGCTCGCGACAGAAGCCAAGCTACACTTCCCCGCCTCGTCTCGCGATCGCGAGAGATCTCGTGGTCGCGAGAGGACGGGGGAATGGCTCTTCTGTCGCGCTCGCGAGACTTGTCGCGCTCGCGACAGAAGAGAACCTCACACAAGCTTGGTGCTTGAGCACTCTGTCGCGCTCGCGATGGTTGTCGCGCTCGCGACAGAGAGCTCCCTCGAATTCTTCGGCGCGACATCTCTCGCGCCGGCGCGAGGATTGAAACCCCCGCATTCTGTCGCGCTCGCGACGGTGTCGCGATCGCGACAGACACGGGTTTTTCAACCCTTACGCCCAAATTCTGCAGATTTCACACAAATTTCACATCCAAACTTCCAAAATTGATTCCAAAACTCAAAATTCAGCAAATCAAGCATTCACAACTCATAACATAAATAAAAACCCAACTTCATCATCATTTATCTCAATTAAATTAAGTCAATTACATATCCAATTCTAAGAATTTCCAAAACAGCAATTTTAACATCACTTACAACTATTCACATAATTTCCCACAATTCCTTCAACAATATTTATTCCTTTACATCACATATCACATTAATTTCAATTTAAGTTATAACCACTCAACTCATAATCCCAATCAAAGCATAAACACATTCATCAAACTCAAATCACAAAAGTACACAAAAATATGAACAATTCCCAAACCTTCTCTCCTTAGCTCCTAATCGCGAGCTCCGCTTCCGCTTGCGATTCCTTTTCCTTTATCAGGTCTAGGAGCCTCCTCTGAACCATAAACCCATAACAATCAAGATCAATTTTAGAACAACCCACAATTGAATTTACAAATATTTAAACCTAGAGAAGAGGAAGAGAAAGAAATCTAAGACATCAAAAACTCCCACTCACCTCTAAGCTTCAAAAATCCACAAGCTAATCAACTAAATCTTCTCAAGGGGAAGGAGAGGAAGTAAGATCGGGCTAAGAAGAAGAAAGAAGAAGAAAGAAGAAGAAAAGAGGAAATGGCGTGAGGAAGAGAGGAAGAACGGGAATGGAAAGGGAAATGGCTGATTTCTCACTCTTCACCAACCTCATTAAATGCCCACTTATCCTCCTTGCCACATGTCACACCCTCCTTAAGCCACATGCCATCTAACACATCCTACTCCCATACTTGCCCATACACACTAAGCTAACTCCTATTCACACATTTACTTCCATACACTCCCACATACTCTAATCTAATTTCCTCTTCTCACTAATACACACACTTATACAATAAATAAATCAATAAATAAATAAGTTAACTAATCCAATTTAACACAAACACACATAAAAATACACACATATATACACGGACAGGCTCAAACTACTGGGGTGGTTTTGGTGTGTTACAATTCTACAGAAGGTTAGCACGACCATGACACTACCACTTCACAAGGGTTAGCACGATGGCAGCACTACCATTCTACAGAAGGTTAGCACGACCACGACATTACCACTTCACAAGGGTTAGCACGATGACGGCACTACTGCTCCACGTAAGGTTAGCGCAATGACGGCACTACCGCTTCAACAAAAGACAATACACCGATAACATGGCGACAACCGCTCCAATAGCACCATCCCTTATGGGGAAGCGCTCGCCTTAGGTACGCATCTCTCCCCTCTTTTGAATTTGGGCTCACTTAGACACCTAGGTTCTAAGATCCCCAAAATTAGGGGCAACTGTAGACACCGGGTCCCGAGGCAGTCTAAGATCATAATTACCCAATGATGAAAATGATACTTGCCACAAGTAAAGGTGTAAAAAATGATGTCATCCTTGTCGAAAATCTCCTTTGTTCCTCTAAAAATTTCAATCCAAAAATTCACATTTTTACTCTTATTTTTTATTCCTATTCATTTTTTTTTATCTTTATTCCTTTTCATTCTTATTTTTATTTTATTCCTGAGCCACGCATGCGGGCCGCGCATGCATGCGAGAGGCATGACCTTCAGCCGCGCTTGCTATGGGAGCTGCATTTGCCTGCGAGTGCGCACTCGCGCTGCCGATGTAGTGCGCGCTGTCGAGGGAGCACGCACTGCCGAGGGGACTAGCACCCCCTCGAGCGCGCGTTGCCCGCTTGGGGCATGCCTCACTGGGCGACGCGCGCCCTCCTGGGGTGCGCCTGGCTGGACGATGCACGCCCCCACTTGGGGCGCGCCTCGCTGGGCGGCGCCCGCCCTTAGGGGCACGGGCCGCCTGGTGTGACGCACGTCTATAGGGGCGCGCGTCGTATGGCTTCACGTAGGCATTTTTTCCTCACTTTCCTCTGCATTTCCTGGTCAATTTACAGTCCATTTTTTCTGTTTCTTTCAAGATTTGGTGCAATTTTCGGGTAACGAAAAATGAAAGAGCTTTTTGTCTCTTCACATTTTGGGAAGATCCAGAGAAACAAATAGGGTTTGATATTAATTTTTAAAGGAGAGCTGCACTTTTCAGGGGAAAAGAGAGAAAGATTTCTCTCAAGCCTTAAGAGCAGCCGTGGTGAGCAAAAATCTGAGAAATTTAAAAGCTTTAATTTTTCTTCTTCTTCTTCTCTTCAAGAATGTATTAGTTCTCGGATGGTTTTGAGCTTGGAAAATTAATTTCCTTTGCTCAATCGTCCACCTGAAATATTTTCGCCAAAATATTTTCTTGAGTTAACTTATTCCAAAATGCAAATTTTTTATATATTTTTCAAGTATTTATCATCGCAAATTTCGACCAGGAGGACCGATCGAGGCATCTTTCCTCCAACCTATAAAATTCTAAGGGTAAATACTTTGGACCCGTTCTCGTATTATTTTCACTTATTATTTATTGTTTTTAATATTGTCGTTTCTCTGCTATTATTATCATGTTTTAATATCGCTTGCTACTGTTGATGTTTTTGTTTAGTTATTTATTGGATTTTCTTATGGTTTTTCTTAATTAGCCTTTGTGATTTTAACCCCTTTTTATTTGTTGTCGACGATCTTCTCCTTTTATTATTATTATTATTATTATTATTATTATTATTATTATGCTCCTGTTGTCATTCTTGGGTTCATCTTCTATTCTATTATTATTGTTATTTTTATTATTATTTGAAGGTATAATCGTTGTCATCTTATGTTCATTTTCTATTATTATTATTATTCTTATTCTTATTATTATTATTATTATTATTATTATTATTATTATTATTATTATTATTATTATTATTATTATTATTATTATTATTATTATTATTATTATTATTATTGTATTTGATAAGCTTCCTATCAACTTGGCTTTTATTGGTATTGTTACCATTATATATTATTGTTATTGTGATTATTGTCTCCTGTCTATTTTATATCCTGTTATTATTATTATTATTATTATTATTATTATTATTATTATTATTTACTTGTCATTATTATTGTTATCAGGATTTTATTGTCGTAATTTCTTTTGCCATCGTTCTTATTCTTCTCATGACCCGTTTCAATTTATTTGGTATGTAGATGTTTGTTTATTAAACTAATATGTCCTATATTTATTTTGTCTTTACTTGATTAATTTTGTTCAGAATTATTACTAATATTTTTAATATTATTTTTTCTGTCTGAGATTTAATTTGAGTCGCATTGTGTGAGCATTTCCATGACCTCCCGGGTGGGTCACAATGCGTAAGAGACCGCGTTGTTCTGTGAGACCTTTCCTATTCCCTCTCCTTGTGTTGTGTTTATTTACAAGTAAATATTTTATTTATGCACGCATGAGATAAAAAATCACAAAAATACTTTTATAATTAAATTGAAATTTTTACTAATAAAATTGGGACCAATATCCCTCATTTTAGCCAAGAAATGTAAAACGTCACAACAAGATGAAGAGTTAATATTCTCAAAAAATGGGATCACTCATCCCGATTTTTTTTAAACTAGTAATCGAATAACTCTTCGATCCCTTTTCAAATAAGCGTGCAGGAACCAATGTTCCTAAACCAAATGAATGTCCCGATTTATGTATATTTGATTTTGTTTGTTCATTTTAAATTTATATTTATACATTTTGGGCCCTTGTAATTAATTTTGGGGCAACATTATTTGATTTCCGTTTGGGATTGTATTCCGTCCCAATTTACATTTTTAATCTTCTTTCATTGGGGTTGTATTCCGCCCCAATTTCCCTTGTAATTGTGTGCTTGATGTGTTTACTGCTTTCCTTTATTGCTTAATTTTTCGCTTTCTTTATTGCTTTTGAGTGCTTGTAGTGCGCTTTAATCACATGCATAAATCGTGTGAGATAAGAGATAGAATTTTAGGAAGTTAAAAACTCATTTATAATTAACCAAAGCATAAATAAGAGTGAAGCTCCAAACACCAATCTCTGGTCTAGACCAATAAGAGGTTAGAGACTTTTCCCAATTTTATGTAAATTGGGTGGCAACTCCAAAATCCCTTGAAGGTGCCTAAAGGTGTCATGAGGTTAGATGATCCTTCCTAATGTTCGATTGGGAAGGAGGCATCCAAGATGTCTCATGGCACCCAAAATCAAAAAGACACGAACCAATCCCTCGAATCCTAAAAGCGGGTTCAAAGAGGGACTTTACTAGGTTCGGTGTGCGTCACACAGCCTCTCATGCCCCATTGGTTTGAGGGCAATACAGAGAGGACTTGTGGTCTTTAATGCCATACCTCTGGAGCAACTCCCTAGCCTTAGCCATAAACTGCCTTTCGTCCTTGGACATAACGTGGTGAGGGAGACCATATCGACATATTGGATTCCTTTCGATGAACTCGTCCGCTAGAGGCCGTAGGGCGCACCTCCCCTATGATGTCTATTCCCAAGCTCGAGCAACCCGTATCCATTGTAAGTCAATACAACCATTTTGGTCCTTTTCGGAAGTTAAGAAGAATAGCAAAGTACGAGTATGTGTAAATCAACAGGATTTGAACAAAGCTTGGCCCTAAGATTACTTTCCCTTGCCCCCATATCAACAGTTTTTGGCCGGATCTACATATTGATTCTTTTCCTTCCCTTTTTTTTTATTTTTTTGCATTATTTTCGCCCCCATTTTATTTTGCCTAATTTTGTTCAAATCCTGATAGTTTACACATACATGGACTTCTCTTCCTAATCATTAGGGACAACGTAGGTCAACCCAGTTTGGTGTTGCGCTTTAATAAGAAATTTGGCCCCGTTTCTGCTTGTGGATCTCTCCTTTTAACCTTTTCTACCCCTTCCAGCTTGAGTCTTCTGAGCTTCTGCGTGACTAGTCCATGATCGTGATATGCTGGCATAGTGTGTTTGGCGACTTTGCGATCATCTCCTGGCGTGACTTCATAGGTTAAGGCAAAGACTTTTCCACACTTTTTTTTCTATTCTCTCAAATTTTAATCTCTCCTTAGGAGTTACAGATGCTATCAATATTTCCTTTGGGTCTCTAAAGTCTCCAAAATCAAATGAAATGGCATCAGCTAAATCAATGTCAAATATGAATGAGTCGTGATCATGATTATGAACAGTGAAATCATGAGAGATATCATACAAATAAGCAAAAACCATTCATTTCATTTTATAAAAACTAGAATTAAAATGTAATTATCAACTAGTTCCAAAATAAAAAGAACATTTAAATAGCTATCTTCTTCCCATTTCTACTAGCACAGGTGTTATGGTCAATGGTCCATTATCACCCATGAGAACCGCCTTCCCTACCTCTTAGCTCCACATCAATGAGGCCTTGAACAAGCTTCTTTAGAGTTTAACACCCATCAGTCTCATGCCCAGTATGCTGATGGTAGGCACAATACTGATCCACTCAATGGCTAGGATGCCCCTGTCTCTTGGCGGATTTCACAGGCTTGGGCTGTAACTTCCCCTTGTCAATGAAATAAAAGAGATGCTCAGATAAAGGCTTATCCCATATGGTATAGTAGCCTTGAATAGTTCCAATAGTTGAAATCTTAGCAACTCCAACTTCTCTCGCACTGTCATCATCGAGACTCGAGTTCCCATGATTACCTCCTCCCATGCCATTGCTCCCTCCTTCAAGGATTACCAGCTGCTTGTTATTAATGGGATCCTGGACTTAACCTTTCAGGGTTTGGCAACTGTCTACTAGATAGCTGGTGTACTGATCATGATTTAGTTACCTCTGATCCCTAGTTGGCATGGCCGAACCTGGTCGCGCGTTCCCTTCTAATTCTTAAGGCAAAGATCTGCCTATGCCGAAACCACACTTCTGGGCTTTTCTAATCATCGATACTCCTTCCATCCCCCAAGTGCTGTTACGGCTGTTACACCCATGCAGTCGACCTCTCTTTCCTAAGTTCACAAAGACTTCCTTACGAGCAGCTAGGGTAGTCGTAAGTTTGGCCTTTGAAATTTCTTCTTCGAGGACATCCATCCTTCTTTTCAGGCCCTATACCACTGCCAGAAACCCATTATCTAAAGCATGCCCTTTGCCTTTTTGCTCAGATAACGGAGTAACAGGCGACTCTCCTCTAGACTCAGTGAGTGGTATGCATACTTCCTTAGCTGGATCATGCTCTTTTTGGAGCAAGGTAGGAGCAATCGGCTGCTGTTCGGAGGGTGGCATCACGACAGCAACTAAATTCTCCATAATAGCCGTCGTCCGGGCTTTAAACTTTTCAAACCTCCCTTCTATCTTCTTCTATATTGCCTCCTCAACTTTAGGTGGCTTGCCCTTTACTGAGACCAAGTCCTCTTCGAAGAAATCACCATCAGGATCTACGACCCCTTTGGGTTCAAGTGCACCCTTGAGCTCAGCCATTGGTGGGAGTAAAATCACTGGAGGATCCTCCCTAATCGAATCTGATTTCTCTTGTCCTACTGTAGGAGTGACTAATGGCTACCCAGCGGGCTGGGTCATTGTAGCAGTCAAATTCCTCATCATGGCCATTACTCTATTCTCAAATTCCTTCAATCTCCTACTTACTTCTTCAATAATCAAAGAGTGGATCGCCTCTATCTCTCTTAGAAGATCAGCCATTCTGCTGAAAAAAAATCTGAAAATAAAGTCTCAATGCCCTCTGAGAGTGAATCTAAACCCTAAACGCATACCCTTTTTAGCAACTCAAAGATAGGTTTTCTGCTCAGCCATCCACTGGGATTCCTAGACCACTTAGATGAATCTATGATGGCTGCAAAATACACCTTGTTCGGATGATGCATGATTGAAATGCAATGCATGGTCGTGCTAATGTAGCATAGACAAACATATGCAAGCAGATATATCCTTCCAACCTTATCTCTCCCACACATAATTAGGGAGTGTAGCCTCTTTCCTAGGTGGGCTTTATCCAAGGGTTAATAGGGAACCCATTGGACGCGTATAGTGCATGGTGGAAATCCAACAGCATAACATCTCTTGCCTAATGTACATGCGTATGGGTTGGCCATTATGTATTTAAACACTTCAACTAAATTAAGATGGGCCCACTGGGGCATGAAAGCCTTTGATGAAAGACCATTTAACTTAACTGATTTTGTCCAATATAAAATGCCCCACGTAGCAAGCATGGTATTACGGTACATTTAACCTAGTGGAAGTATCTATTGCCATTATATGAGCTTTGACCAAAGGTGATGATACTTTAGGGCTACCCAATTATGGTCCCTGCCAACGGGTCTAACTCATCATAAGCATAACGACCGATTGGATCTCCATTTGATATACCGTAAGGTACGAGGCTTGCGCTGGTGATTATTCTTAACACTTCCCCACATTGAGTGAACGTAGGGTCGTGCTTTGGGAATGCACCGGGATTAAGAAAGGGACCAAACTAGCATAATTCTAAGGCTCTAGTATGCTTGTAATGCAATTTTTTGAAAAAGAGATAGAATTTTAATATAACAAACCCAATTATAATATTAACCAAGACAGCTTCGGAGCCAAGTTTCAAAGTCCCTAGTGGAGTCACCACTGTGATGCGCGCGGACCTGGCCACTTCCCAAAAACCCATTTTTAGGGCCCGAGAGGGTTTGCATCTTTTGATCTTGGGCAATCATGAGATATTTTGGATACCTCCTTCCAATATAACACTGGAAAGATCATCTAATTCCATGAAGCCTTTAGGCACTTTTAAGATATTTTGGAGTCGCCACCCAATTTATAAGAAATCGGGAAAGTTCGTCTAACCTTGGGGGTCTAAACTAGAGAAACATTCAGAACTTTACTCTTATTAATGCCTTGGTTAATTATAAATGGGTTTTTAATTTTAAATTTCTATCTCTCTTCTCACACGGTCATGTATAAAAAATAAAATGCAAATCAAGAACGAGAGAAAGCAATAAAGAAAGCGGCAAAATGAAGCAAGCCACAAAAATAAAGGAAAGATAAAATTGGGATAAAATACAATCCCCCAAATAAAAAGGTATTAAAACCTAGGAAAAAAGTACAATCCCCCAAAATAAAATCAAGCAAAACATAAATAAATAAATAAATCAAATTAATAAACATTCGTAAATCAGGACATTATTTAGGATAGGAACATTAGTTCCTTCATGTTCACTTTATTTAATCGAAGAGTTATTTTTGGTATACTTTGGAAAAATCGGAATGAGAGATCCCATTTTAAGAAAATTAACTCTTCTTTTTAAAGAGAACTTTTAATAGTTGAAATTAGGACATTGGTCCCATTTTGTTAGAAAACCCCAATTTATTAATATAAACTTTTTTGTGATTTTTAATTAACGTGCATAAAAATAAATAAACTTATTACAAATTACATAATAAAATAATGAATAAATACAAAAATGATAAAAAATAATAAACAAGACAAATCCCACCAAAATGGTGTCTTCAAATCTCCATGGACTCCCATTTGGTATTGGAAAGTTTCACACATAAAAAATAAGTATTGAATTAAAAAAAAAAACACAAATAAAAGTGATGTTAGTAATAAAAAATGAATTTAAACATGTAACATATGAAAATGAATTAAAATGAATAAAATAAAATGCATCATGTCTGACAAATCAATTAGATGACATAATAAAAATAAGTAACTTAACATATTAACAATTCAACATGCATGGAAACATAAATAATAATAATGATAATGATAAAAATAATAAATAATAATAAGTAACTTAACATATTAACAATTCAACGTGCATGGAAACATAAATAATAATAATAATAATAATAATAATAATAATAATAATAATAATAATAATAATAATAATAATAATAATAATAATAATAATAATGATAATGATAATAATAATAATAAATAATAATAATAATAATAATAATAACATTAAACAAGAATAATAAAAGTAATAATAATAATAATGATAGTAGTAATAATAATAATAATAATAATAATAATAATAATAATAATAATAATAATAATAATAATAATAATAATAATAATAATAATAATAATTAGGGGTGAGCATGGTCGGTTAACCGGTCCATGAGCCGCAGTCCATTAATATCGATTTTTTGAAATTTCAGTTCATTAACCAGTCCATTACCATCGGTTAACCAGTCCATCGGTTTCGGATTTTCGAATCGGTTACCTAATATTTTTCAGTTAACCACTATAATTATAAATATATTCATAAATAAAATTAAAATGTTCAAGATACTTAAAAATTAAAAATTTTTCACTATAATATAACATTATTGTTGTTAAAATAAAAATATTTGGTGGATATAAGCAAATTTGTTTTTAAAAATTAATATTTAATAAATAAATATATTAACCGGTCCATAATCACTTTTAATTAGATAAATTGTTATACTTACTAATAGCCAATTAAAAAAACTTAAAAACTTTAAAATAATTTGTATAATGAAAAAAAGTACATGATCACATTTAATTAGGATAAATTATTATATAAATTGTTATAAATTATTAAAAAATTAATAAATTAACTAAAAATTTGATTTTGGTTCGGTTAACCAGTCAAATGAGTCAAAAACTATTAACCATTCAATTAATATCGATTTTTTCAAAACACTAACCATTAAACAGTCCATTACAATCGGTTAACCAGTCTCGATTTTGGATTTTTTTTTCGGTTAACCGAGTCTATCGGTTTTTTTGCTCACCCCTAATAATAATAATAATAATAATAATAATAATAATAATAATAGAACATAATAACAACAAAAAAGATGAACACTCAAGCAAGCAAAGATAAAAAAAAATAAACAAAACATGTTAAAGATTGTTAAATAATAATAATAATAATAATAATAATAATAATAATAATAATAATAATAATAATAACAATAGTATGAACAATCAAATGAGGACACAAGAATAAGAAATGAAAAATATTGAATTTATGACTACATCACATAAAATAAAAAAAAAAAATAGATTTAAGAGAATTTACATGATTTCTAATTAACTATAAACAAAAAAATAAAATAATAATAATAATAAAATACAAAATTAAACCCAAAATTCTTACCCTCAAAATTTGATTTGATGAATGAAGGTAAATGATCAATTTTCTTATCTTGATTTGCAAAAAATAATATTAGAAAAATAAAATATGGAAGAAAATTTTTATCCCCAAAAAAAAAAATAATCTTCTTTGTCTCAAAAAGAAAATTGTTAAAAAAGAATAAGAAAATTTCTAAGAACAAAAATTGCTCTTTTTGTCTCAAGAATTAACTTGGAAAAACAAATTAAAATATTTGGAGAATTTCTCTTGAAAAAGAAGAAGAAGAAGAAGAAAATATTTTTTTTAAGAAAAATCCCCCCTAATTCTCTTTCTAAAAAATAATTTATACCTCCCAAAAATCAGATTTTTATTGAAAACATTAAAAACAATTTAATTCCAATTAACACCCAAAAAACTGAAGAATTTGAAAGGTTAGAAAATAAAAGGGTTTAAAAATTAAATTCTTAAAAAAAAAATCAAAGAAAAAACATAAATTTGGGTCAAAAACACCCATAGGGGGCTGCAAGGGGCATCGAGTGCGCAGCAGGGGCAAGCGATGCCCGTCGGCGCACGCAAAGATGAGGGCGACACCCAGCGTCGCTCGCACGATGCACTAGCATGCGCCGCACGTCGCCCCGCGCTGCGCTCTGGGCGCTGCCGACGCCGAATTCGGCCGATATTTTTTTTTTAATTTTTTCTAAAACACTATAATTTCAAAACTCACCTTTTTATCTTAAAATAATTTTTTGAAATATTTTTTAGAACACATTTTATTTACTTTTAATAAATCAATTTTGATAAGGAAATCATCACTTCCATCTTTCATTTTTGCCTATAAATAAGCACACTTAATTTTATCATTGGATAATCTTGATCTGGGCTGTCTCGGGACCCGGTGTCTACAGTAGGTTGGTCAGAAATGACTTTTGAGATGAGGTGTGGTGCAGTTAGCACAGCTGTATTTTGGTAAGACATAGCTGTATTTTGGCATTTTTCCATAGGTCACAGTGACAACCAAAGTGGTTGTGACCGTGAGGTATGCAAGAAATGCTTCTTCCAGAAAGTGTGTGGTATATCACGGTGACAACCAAAGTGGTTGTGACCGTGAGATACCCTTGATTGCTTTCTGCCCGGTTAGTGTGAGGTATGTCACGGTGACAACCAAAGTGGTTGTGACCATGAGGTATACTCTTTTGCACTTTGAGTTATTATTCATCTATAATTGTTATGCATGGGTACGGGTATCATTTTAACCTAGTTTAACATCATTCAATGAGGGTTGTTATATACTAAATGCTTTGTTTTAGTATGGAGAATAAATGTGATTAATCGCTCTAATTATGTGTAATATTGCATTGATTATGAATTTACATGCATTTTAGCTCATGTATTTATATTTTTATATATGCATAAGATATGTAATAATTTACTTGACTCGTACATGAGTGGTTTGGTTTGTATCCTTGGTGGGATACTTGGATAATTGTTGAACGTGTGATATTGTGATTTGAATATTGTTAAGCCTGATCGGTCAAGGTAGTGGATAGATAAGCATGCTTATAAAGGGCTAGAGTTTTGTAGCTGCTTGTGTCGACCCGTATGGGTTCAACTTTTAGACCTCGGTCTTCTGAAATTATAGACTTCGGTCTTCTATATTAAAGCTTTTAGACTTCGGTCTTCTGAGAACCTAGGCTTTGGTCTTTTGATACTGCTCGCCAGTATTCTGCTACCCGTATCCATCATCGTTATGATCTCAGGCTATATTTGTATTGTATATTTGTGAGAAATAAGTGAATTTGTATCGGTTATATGTTCTGTTACTTCTGAATGTTAGCATTTGTTATTGCTTCTGTATCTGTATAAACTTTGAGCAAGTTACCGTCATCCTTATGCAATGTATGTGCTAAGCTTCTGAATTATTGATGCAAGTACCTATAAGTTATATGCATGCTTTGTATTGTTATGACTTCTTGGAAGTCCTTTGCTTTTGTTCATCCCCACTAAGCGTTATCGTTTAGCATGGATGTTTTTTTCCGTGTAGGTATGCAGGTTTGGTTCTGAAGTGAGGGTCCCCATCTGCTGGCCACTAGGAGTTTTGATTTTGAAGAGTTTCTTTTTGTATTGATTATAGTATTCTTTTTGTATAGGACTCTTGTATAGTGTTTTATATATGTAATAAAAGGCATGTAATATTGCTTTATGGCATGGTAATACGTTTACTTTATAGGTTCAGCATTATAAGTATGTTCTGTTTTAAAAGCTTCCGCTTGTGTATGTTTTTGTAGATTTTCGCTTTAGTTTATGTGTGTATGTTTATATGCATTTGTAAGTGTGTGCGTAGAAACCCAATGTTCCTCCTGAGGGGCATTGGGGCATTACATGAACCATCCTTCAAGCCCTAAAAGCAGGCCTTCGAAAAGCAGAGCCTTTCCGGTTCGGTGCGTGTCACAGCTAGCTTTGAATTCGAGCAGGTAATGGAAGTTGAGACTGCTGATGGGAGGCTGTGGTATTATGATATTTAGAACTACTTAGAGAAGTTGGAATTCCCAGAAAAAGCCACCGAAAAGGGCCAGAGAATGACCCAAAAGTTATCTACCCAGTTCATTAGTGTAGATGGCACACTATATAAGAGACATGCTAATGGTATTCATTTAAGATGCTTGGCTAGACGAGAGGCTAAAAGGGTTATGGAAGAAGTTCATGCCAGTATTTATGGGGCCCACATGAATGGCTTAACTTTAGCAAAAAAGATCATGCGACAAGGGTTCTATTGGCTCACAATAGATATAGATTGTTCAAAATATGTAAAGCAATGCCAATTGTTCCAACAGTATATGAATTTAAGGCATGTGCCAATTTCAGAATTACACAACTTAATGTCGCCATGGCCGTTTGCAGCATGGGGGATAGACATATTGGGCAAGATAACCCCTACAACTTCTAATGGAAATAGGTTCATTATAGTCGCCATTGATTACTTTACCAAATGGGTTGAGGCTGAATCTTTCAAGAAGATTTATGCCTGGGACATGGCCAGGTTCATCGAACGGAATCTGATATGTAGGTATGGCCTCCCACATCACATTGTGTCTAATACTGAGGTACAATTCATGGCAAAAACCAAGAAATTACTCTAGAAATATGGTATCAAGCACCACAAGTCCTCTCCATATCGCCCGCAGGCCAACAGAACAGTCGAGGCAGCTAAGAGTTACACCATTTTCTTTGGTATATGGGACGAAAGCAGTATTGCAAGTTGAAATAGAGCACAAATCTTTAAGACTAGTCATGGAAGCCAAGATTCTGGAGGCAGAATGGCCACAACAGTGATTACTGCTGTTAAATCTATTAGATAAGGATAGACTGCGAGCTTATTATCACAATCAGATCTATCAGAAAAGGCTAGCCAGATCATTTGGAAAGAATGTTAGAAAGCATTTACTAAAAAAAGGGGATCTGTTCTTCAAATAGATGAGGCCGGGTGTTTCAGATATACGCAGCAAATTCAGGCCAATTTGGGAAGGTCCGTTTGTCCTAAACAAAGTTGTTATCAAAGGGGGCAATAATTCTAATAGACAGTGATGGCAACGAGTTCAAAGAATCGTTGAATGTCGATAGATTTAAAAGATTCTATGGCTAAAGACTAAAAATCAAAAGAAGAGAATAAATGCCCCACGAGTCAAAAACAGAAAAAAGGTGACCTTGCTAAAATTGGCTGCCCCGCCAGGGTGAAAATCGAAAAAAGGCATCCTGGGAAAAAATTAAAGGCTGAGAGAAAATATCCAATCGAAAAAACCCAAGAAGGCTGATTGGAAATAGGAGTTTAATGCTAGCAAGATCCATTTCGAGATTAGGTGTCGCTGCATTTATTTAAGATTTATTTCAAAAGATGATTATGTGTAATGAAATCATGTTGGAAATGTATGCAATTTCTAAAACGAAATATAAATAGAAGAGTTTGACTCATTTCATTTAGTTCTAGCATAAAAATAAAACATTGCTTAATAGACTATCCTATACCGCTCTCGCCAGCCAGATGCTTGAGTCGATAAGTTCTGTTATTAACTGCAGGGCTAGTCACCCACATCTTATACTTAGTCGAGGTGGTGAAGGTACAGTCCCTAAATCGTGGAATAGTTACCCTTATAGGAAGTCGTGACCAAAGATCATGGTACCTTGAGACAAAAGTAGAAGACAGTACACCACCCTAAAAGAATAGCGGGCATCTCACAATGTCACTTCCTCTCCTCGAATTGCTGAGCACAATGAGCGGTAATGAAGAAGGTGGCCTTATAGAGTCAACATAAGGGGATACATTCGAAAGAACTATCCTGAGTCATGGAATAGAGGGGCAGCCAGTAATATATATTGTAACAACCCAAAAAGGGCCTAGTCGGAATCTGCATGCGAAGTCGGAAAATTAAGGGTATTTTGGTATTTGTGCATGTGAAAATTTGATTTTTGAGGACCTAATTAAAGTTTTAAGTGAAGAAATAAGTTTAGGGAGTAAAGTGCAAAGTCAAGTTTGTTGACTCTTTCGTCCAATGGGAGCTTTCCATGTGGACTTGGTGGTTGGGCAATTAATGCAAAAGGAAGAGAGAGGGAAGGGAGGGTAGGAAAAAGGATTAGCTTCCCGTAGAAGCTGTATTTTTCCTCTTCCTTGCTCAATGCCCATTCCTCTCTTCTCTTTCTTTTTCATTATTGCTGCTCTTCATCTTTGCATGAGTTGGTGCTTCAATCTTTGAGCAGGATTTCTGAGTTTTGAGCTGAGTTTTTGAAGAGGTAAGCTTGGGTTCTTCTTCTCCCTTTTCCTTGTTAATTTTCGGGTTGATGTTTGGTTGATTAAGTGTGTATTTTGGCTGGGTTTTGTGCAAGAATCAGAGGAGAGAAGGAAGTGTAACGCCCATTCCCGACTACTAGATTAGCTCAGCAAATGCAGTCAGGAACAACTGCTACACACTAACACAACCACATTTAATTATCCCAAAATCTCATACCAATAATCTAAATAATAAAATTTCATCATCAAGCATACATTCTCATGCATCATATATCATATGCCTTCCAACATACTCACATACTTACATATATACAGGCATTCATTAAGTTTACGATACTTAGTTATAACAGTTTTACATAGTTTCTATTACCAAAATAATTACATAACTTGTACAAACACATAGTTAAACCACAAAACCTACACTAAAGATGTAGCCTTAGTGTTGACCGTTGCTAACTCGGATTTGTCCTCCCAAAATCACCTCGCGTCCGAACCTACACGGATTAGAAAGGAACCCGTGCTAAGCGATAACGCTTAGTGGGGAATGCATATAAAACATACAGGCTCAAACATAGCATTAATATTAAACATGCATCATGCTAGAATCATGCTTAGGTGTATAAGTCTAAAACATTTATATATCATTACACTCACAGCATTGTCACTAGTTCATATTTTCCTAAAGCATGCATTGATTGGCATATATAACTACTTAATCACATGTCTGAAAAGCGTACATAGGTTCGGCACATATTCATCAAATACAAAGCATTCACACATCAACTTAACCATTAAGAATATGTTTATCCTTTATATTTAGGTTTGCCTGCAATTCAAAGATGCGGATAACAGGTATCGCATTGGTACCCCTAAGGTACTATAAGTCCACTATATTTTCAGTGTATTCGTGCATACACGTATATGCATTTGTACCCTAAGATACAATAAACTCATTCAAATCAATATTCCACATTTTAGAATCCATCAAGGATTATTTCGCATTGAGATTCCAGATGAATCGGACGCATTGGGCTGCAACACTTTGACCCTATAGACATGCCAGTCTATCCACTACTTGACTCGCAGGCTAAAGTTAATTAATTTCTTTATTGATTTCACAATTAATAATTCCATAAGCACATTCATAAACCAGCACCAAGTTCTCCTTTTCACATACTTCCAAGCCATTAACAAATTCACATTACTCTTTTACACAACGCATAACACTTGAACAACTTGTATCAGTCATTAATTCACAAGTAATTGAATTCATTAATCACCTTTATGTATACGTATATTTACTTTATATAACCTTGATATCATGCTCATATAACATGCCAACAAGCTTGACTAAAAGCCACCCAATTAACAATCCACAATCAATTAGGGTTAATTGCCAAAACAGAGTACCTCACGGTCACAACCAATTTGGTTGTCACCGTGACATACTGAGGTCTTCAAAATAGAATGCAAGCCAAGGTACCTCACGGTCACAACCAATTTGGTTGTCACCGTAACATACAAAGGACTCCCAAAATAGAATGCAAAATGAGGTATCTCACGGTCACAACCAATTTGGTTGTCACCGTGAGATACATCACACTTGCGGGCAGAATGCAAACTTTGGCACCTAACGATCACAATAAATTTGGTTGTCACCGTGACATGCCATGCTCAGTCAGGCAACATAGAGTTCCTGCATACCTCACAGTTGCAATCTCCTTGGTTGTCACCGTGACCTGTGCAGAAACATTAAAACACAGCTGTGTTTTACCAAAGCACAACTGTGCTCCCTGTTTCAATTCTCATATCATTTTTCAAGACCTCAAAACCAATTCCCTTTTTGTCATTCAAGCCAACACATTCTTCAATAATATAGCAACCAACACATACTTGATTTCCACTAAGCCAATCTCATCCAAATGTATAGAATTTAACACATGCATAAACTAAATACCTAACACACCATTCAAGATATCGTGATCACAACACTAGTCACATAACCTATCAAATCTAATCAACTTATTCATTTATGTCATTAGAGTTTCCAATTACCAATTCAGTTCATGCTCAATTAAATTACACAAACAAATACAAATTATGCCAATACACCCATAGGGTTAGTTCCCAAACCTCGTTGCCTATGCTCCTAATATTCACTGAGCACTTGCTTCTCCGATTTTTGCTTTTCCCTTGTCTCTCTTTACTCCTTCCTCTATAAATACCATTCCAATTTCCAGAATTGAACACGACCATTAATTCTATGCTTTCTCAATTCATTGTATAAGAAAGAGTAGAATATGAAAAAATATCAATTACTAAACCACTTACCTTCCAATTTTAACCGCTTAATCCTAGTCCACAAAGCAACAATTCATAGAATCAACTTAACACTTCCTAGGAAATCACACGAAAAGAAGAAGTAGAGAGAGCTGAATTGCAAAAAATTGAAATGGCTGGAATATGCACTCATGGTCCTTTCTCTCTCCTCAACACAATATATATTCATTTATATGGTGGTGGTGGTAGCACAATTAAGTGCCACCCGAATTCCACTCACATTTCTGCCTCTCAATTAATTTAGTTAATCTCCACCTAAATGTTAGTTAATCCACCATTATCCTAATCCTGTAAAAATACAGCTTAGCCACTAAACTTTCCTTTAACTTTTCAATTAGATCATTCTTTTATTACAATTAAGTCCCAAATCAAACGATCAATTCACACACACACCCAATTAAACTATTTACAACTAGGGTACATTTTTGGCCATTATAGGAAAAATAAGGGAAAGAAAAATGTGGGATCTTGAAGGGATCGGATTGAAGCTACTTTTGTCAGGTTTGAGAGCTCTATTTTGGATGTGTTTGTTTAGGAGTTGTCTGCTTGCTTTCTCTTTCGGATCAAGTGTGTGTGCTGTGCTTAATTTCGGGAATTTTGAGTTGTTTTGCATGTGAATATGCATTTGTTAGTTTGATGAGATTGTTAGTAATGCATGTTAGTGATTGAATGGAATGTATGTGAGTTTCGTAGAGAAAATGCATGAATTAGGGTAAGTTCTGATATTGATGTTCTTCTTTTGGCATTTTTGGTTTCTTAATTGAATTTATTATTTAAGTTAGTGTAAATTGAGTGTATTTTTGATTATGAGTATGTTTGATATATTTTGGAGTGATGAGGTAAGTGTACTGGATGAATGAGTGGTTTTGATTGTGTTTTCAAAGTCTGATAGTATGTTTTGTGCTAGGGAAACTAAGAAACACGACTTTGTCGCGATCGTGAGCACAATAAAGCCATATGATTTCAGTTCTCTAGGATCGCTCGGTATGGGACTCTTCACGACACGTGAAGTAAATCCACAAGGGACGCACTACCTTTAAAATAATGATAAGTACTTACCTGGAGTAATAATGGACTTCTGGTAAAGAAAGCGATAGGGTCATTACAGACAATGTCCAAGCCTAGGATCATCTCATCTAGGATCAGTGGAAATGGGGTCAGCCCATTATGTATATCCTCTTCAACACCGAATAGACGATAGTTTCCAAGTGGCTCCTCTGAGGTCACCGTCAGATATCTTGATAAACAGAATATCAGGACAACAGTGGTCCGGTAGGTAAGCACATCATAAAAATCATCCAGTGCCTCAATTAGCAGTTCAACAGCAAAAAGGGCATTCTGAAGGGCAAGTCTAGCAGCTGCAAAAAGAGAAATACCTAGGACCTGTGCTATATCTTTTGCACAAACCAACCCACAATTCGGGATGCAAGGAAGGGTGCTAGGAGGAAACCTCGCTCCAACAATCATAGCAAACTCCTAGGCTAAGGGGCATAATTCTTGAAGGGAAAATCTAAAAACATGGAATCGAAGATCCCAACAACGAATGGCATCTAATAGGAGGTTTTTGTCGAGCTTAACCCTCCTCAAGAAATTCAGGCTAGCATAAGGAGCTAAAATAGGGTTTTCCCAAGTTTTGGGATCTATAAGTTAGTGTATTTTGTTAAGGAATGATGTCGACATATTCAAAATGTCTGTCCAAAAATTAAATAAGTAAAAGGAAAACTGGAAAAGAAAAGAAGAAAAGAAAGAAGGAAAATTCCTGGGTGTGACGTGCACCGAACCCCGGAGGCCCCGAAAATCCGCTTTTAGGGAATTCGAGAGAGGTTCATAAAACTTGTAAGGATTACAAGTGCATATATTTTGGGCAACAAGAGGTCTTTTGGAGTCACCACCCAATAAAATATTGGGAAAGTTCATTTAGCCTCACTGAGCTTAAGACAGTACATATATGTCTATTTTGGGCAACAAGAAGGTATTTTGGAATTTCCTTTCCAATAGAACATTGGAAAGGTTCATCTAACCTTATGAAACCTAAGACAATGCATAAAGGTCTATTTTGGGCAGCAGAAGATATTTTGGAATTCCCTTTCCAATAGAATATTGGAAAGGTTCATCTAACCTCGTGAAACCTAAGACCAGAGAGAGTTCGGGACTCCACTCTTATTCATACCTTGGTTAAAAGTTATAATTAAGTTTTGAATTTAAACTTTCATTCATCTTCTCATTTGTTTAAACCTAGTAATTAAAACGCAGATCAATCATATAATAAAAGCGATAAATAAAGTAAATTAAGCATAAAGTAAATAAAAGCACAATAATTTACAATAAAACTAGGGGCGGAATACAACCCCCAATAAAAAGGACATGTAAATCATACATAAAGCGGGATATTCAATTTGAGGTAAGGACATTGGTCTTTGCATGCATGCTTAAAAAAGAATTAAAGGTGACAACTTATTTGGATGAGAAAACTAGGGCATTGGTCCCATTTTATTAGAAAAAAATCCAAATTAATTAATATAAATATTTTTGTGATTTTCTTTTTAACATGCATAAAATAAATAATTCTATTCAAATTACATAACAAATAAATTAAAAAGGCCAAATAAAGAAAATAATACAAATAATAAAAATAATGAATCAAACCAAACGAGTCTCCTACATCTCCCCATTAGCTCGCGAGAATGCCCAAATAAGGAAAACAAATATTGGGATCAAAACAAACACAAACGAAACCATTGATAGAAATTAAATTAAGAAAATCAATTAAACACATAAAATAATAGATCAAAATAAAAAAAATGCATTATGAATGATAAATAAATTAAATGATATGATGAAACAAATAAATTAACAAATTAAAAAATTAAAAACATAAAAACATATAATAATAATAATAATAATAATAATAATAATAATAATAATAATAATAATAATAATAATAATAATAATAATAATAATAATAATAATAATAATAATAATAATGGAAAAATGAACAATCAAATAAAAAAAAGAATAAAAAAGTTTTAAAGAATGTTAAATCTATGAATAAGGCAACATAAAATAAATAAATATACAACAAATCTAAAGATCTACAAGGTGACTAATTAATTGTGAATAAATAAATAAAATAAAATAAAATGAAGAAATATAGGATCGAGTTCATAATGTATACTCTCAGAATTCGGATTTGATGGAGGAAAAAATATAATTGATTTCCTTGTTTTTGATTCACAAAATTAGAATTAAAAATAATAAAAATTAGAGTTTTATTGCAAGAAAGAAAATTTGTTTAAAAAAATGATGGAAGAAAATAAAAATTCTCATAGCACCCTATACCCATATGTGATACGGATATCAGTTGCCACCGCACTGAACTAATATACACTCTAATACTTTATTATCCGATTAAATAACTGTTCATTTTAATGCGGTTAACCTAATTAAACTATTCAGGTTATTAAATAGACAATTAATTATAACCGATAATTTTTTTTTTAATAGTACCATATACATGAATAGTACCGTATGTATGAATAGTGTCATATGTATGAATAGTACCGTATGTATAATACTGTGTGAAAAGTGCCGTCTGGCAAAGACAATTTCCTTAAGTCTATTAATACTTATTAATTAACTTAATATTTCTACCTTAATTTACTATTAACTATGCCGATTGACTTATAACTGTCTAAGTTGCTATTCATTTGGCCAGTTTTCTTTTAAGGCGGAAATCTACATTTTACTTTATCAATTGTATTAACTTAATTTCTACCAATTATTAGGTATGCCCAACACAATATACTAGAGACAGTTATAATAGTCTATTAAAGTCCAAAACCCAAAAGGAGTATTATAAGACATATACATGCCAAAATCTTAACATACTCAATATTCGAAAATACTCCTTCAATACCACTTCCAAAATATGTGAGGTACGCACTGCTCCAAAATCCTACGAAGTACCTACACGCACTGCTCCAAAATATGCTCAGTGGTGGTTGCAATTCCATAAATTTCCACTAAACTAATTTTTCATGCATAAATGATTTTCAATTAATATCATTTAATAATCATAAATAAACATATTTAATTTAATTACCAATTATTCATGCAATATTATATTTAATTATCTTTAAATCACATAATTAGGGCAATCACACAATTAATACACATAATAATCTTATTTACCATTTTATTCTTAACTTATGATAATATTTCAATTATACCCTTAAACTTTTTCAAAATGACAAAAATGTCCTGAGTTCATTTATTCTTCACCAAAATTACATTTATTCCATTAGTTTAATTTAACTTCACTAATATTACAATTTTGCCACTAATTTATTTTAAATTCAATAATATTACAATTATGCCACTGTAAGCACTGTGTCCCGAGGTAGTCCGGGTCAGAGATTACACGATGAAGAAATCGATGCCCGAGTCCGAATGAGCGGTTGGGATTCAGAGATTTTGGCCCTCTAGATTCATGAGAAGTATGTTTTCTTTATTCCCGACAAAGAGAAAAATAGAATTGGGAGTTTTAGGGTAAAAAAGGAAGTTTACCTCCACCGGCAGCCAGCCCGTCGATCACGGCATGCTCGTCGCTCGACAGAAAGCCTTGACGCCCGTCTGTGGCTTCAGACGTCCGTCGGTATGATTTCGACGGCCGTCGGTATTTCAAAGCCTATAAAAACCTATTTTTCACCCGTTTTGGGGGTTGGCTGGCTAGTTGGACGATTTTAGCTACAGTATACCCCTAAAACCCATTTCTGATTATTAAACTCCAACCTTTTCATCTCATGAAAATTCCTTTGTTTTCATTTTTCATTTTTTGAATTTGGAGAATTTAACTAATTGAAGGGAGCTAAAATCAATTGGTTTCCCATCAATATTATTAAATTCTTATATCTTAATATTTTTACGGTTATCAAGAAAGAAAAAATCCAAGTTTTCTTTTCTTGATTTTCGTTCATTTTCTAGTGTAGCGTGCGGGATTCGAATCATCTGAAAATCCATCCCAGAAGGTAAAATCCGAGGGTAAAGTCAGCTTGTCTACATGGGACTGATGTATACTATCTAGTGTGCGTCGGACACCATGTATGCATGGAATGCATGTGAAAGGCTATGCTTTTATGAAATGACATGCAAAGAACTATGATCCTGAAATGCTTATGCATATGACATATATGCCAATGGCTTGTATCCATGAGGAGGATCATGGAACATGTGCTAAGAATCGTTATTCTAACATGTTTGCAAATGATCATGAACAAGAAAAACATGTAAAGGTTCAAGCATGATAAATATATGCAAGGGGATTATGTATGTAGAGTATGTGCAAACGATTATACATGTGACACGGATAAAGAGTCATTTATCGGCATAGATGTAAATAATCGTATGCAAAGATAGGCAGAAGTCATTATATACACAAAAGCTATGTAAAGTAATGGGTGTGTGCGATGTGTGCACCTACAACTATGTTTATGGAACACGTGTAGGAAAAATTATATACATGTATGTACTGAATGCATGCGAAAATTATGGATGTGAGATGCAGGCAAAGGATATGCCCATAAAGAGCCATGTATGTCAAAAGCACTTATGAAATATATTCGCTAAAACTCTTATGCCAAAAGACATGCACCAAGAATTCTATATGTAAAACCATTTTATAAGAATGTTTACTTCAGTTATGCTTAAAAACATTTGCAGAAAGCATATGTACAAAGAATATTGTTGGGAGTGTACGCGAAGTATCATTTTCATGGGTAGTGATAAGAAATACCCCAAGATTGTAAAATGAGTGCAACCTATTAGGTACCCCAAACTCAAGTTTCTATCGGTCCTTGAACACACTGAATGAACCACATTCTCAACTGATTCAATCTCAGCCACAGAACTCGGGAGTCATTCCCAATGAAGGGTAAGAAGATAAATATGTAAACATCAAGGTTTTCTAAACCAACATGTAAATACAAGGCATACCATGCAATCTCTGTGTGTATGTACAAAAGGCCAAAATAGAGTTTTTCATCATTTGAAAGCAAATTCTAATTGCAACTTTAGAGACGAGACTCAACTCGAATGCAAATGCACTTGTGGCTTCTCGCTTGAAGCTCAAGAAACACCATACGCCTCTTCTTACGTACCAAACCTTACTAGAAGGTCATCTCCGCTAATTAGATAAGGTCAAACCCAGAATCAATAGGTCTTACTTCGGTTGTAACGTTAGGCTTAGGTAATTGGCTATCAAAAGATGATCAGGTCGCTAAAGAAAAATGGCCGCAACGTTAATTCGATAGATGAAAGGACCATTCCTAACCCCAATTGTGTACGGTCTAGATATTTTTAGATTTGAATTTGGTAATACTTTAGCTCATCAAAATCAACATAAAAATTAAAAAAAAAAAAAGATAACCACTGAAACTTATCAAAGGGGTATTGTTCCGAACTCTACTTCTCTCTTTTATTTTTGTTTTTTTTTCTTTTCTTTCTTTTTTTTTTATATTTTTTTATATTTTTTTTGTTTGTTTTTTTTCTTTTTTTTTTTCATAAATTTATGCCTTTAATTACACGAAGATAATGATCAACCACCTTTCTGAAGTGCAGCCCATCCTTATCAGGGTGATTTTTGATAGCCCAAAAATTATCGAGAATTGAAATTCTTTTCCCAAAGTGCAGACCCATCCTTATCAGGGTAATTTTTGATAGCCTAAGGGATCATCAATGATTGAAAACATCTTCTCGTAGTGTGAACCTATTTTCATCGGGGTAATTTTTGATAGTCGGAGGGAATGTCATAATATATATCCATACTTACTAGGGCGCCCATTCTTCTAAGGGGAAGCCAAATCATTTTAGGCGAAAAGGGTAGTTTTAATATGTGTAACAATAAAATCGGTACGCATTTAGCATACCAAAATAAAGGCTCAACGGGCTAGCAAGCGATTACGAAATAAGGGTAGGAAATGGTAATTTAGAGAGCTATACAAAGAAATAGTTGCCTAAATCATTTTCTAGATTTAACCTTATCCAAGGGTCGCTTTGATGGGTAATAAGAAAGGTTCTAGTGCTCTTAGTGAGTTTTCATCCAATCCCCTAATTGCAATTAGTTTTTTAGTTTTGTTTTCAAAACGGGCCAAAAGTGCTCTTAAACTTAGAAATGACATGGTATAGTCAAATATTTTCACGTGATCTAGCTCTCAAAGATCAAACGTATATACCTTTTGCTTAATTCAAAGTGGAATGAAACTCCGATTTCTAAGGTTAAGATCAAATCCATTCATAGTTGAGAACTAACTAGGCAGAGTCAAACTTTGAATCAGAGGTACCTTAATGAGGAGCAAACATGTCAGCATTTTAGGGTACGACTTAACACAAAAATTTTATCTTATCAAAATTTATATGCACAAAAATCATGTATGCCAACAAAGAAGATATTTTTTTTCATCTTTTTTTTTGCGTAAAATATGTGCAAACTATGTGTCAGAAATCATTTACAGAGAAAGATGCATGCAATGGCATCATGCATATCAGCAATACGTGTCAAGGACTATAAGCATAGAACATGTATAAAAATATATACACAAAATATATGCACAGATGTGTGTGCGTGAAATATGTACAAGAAATTATAATTGAGTGTGTAAACACTGCATGACAAGCGATATGTATGCACAAATTTGCAGCGTACATGACACAATATGAGGATGAATGTTCAAGACATATAGTACATGTGTACACGGCATGATAGGAATATGTATGTGATGTAATATGATGTGATGTTAGATGGTGATGATCTAGCATGATAATGTGCACTAATGGGTCGTGAGAAATGGCAAAACTCGCATACATAAAAGTGCGAAATATATACAAACAATACACATGACATTAGATAAAAATGGAGACAAACGATGTTTACAAGGTATGTGTATTTATGTGGTAGGCATATACAGAACGTGGCGTAGTATATATAGTGACTAACATGCATGATGCAGCATTCATATGTGCATGGCATGACGCATGCGTGATAATGCATGTTTATGATATGGCACACAATGTAAAAGGTGCAAGGTGTCTATCGTGTATGATATGTATAATGGCCGACCTAATGATATATGCTAATATGTGTACTCTATGATATGTAGCGTTATGTATATGCCCTAGCACACAATGTTTATGCACATATGCAATGTGAGTATGTTGATATGTACATCTTATGACACATTATGAATGCATTATTTTGGTTTGATATTATTTTATATTTTTTTCATACATGTCATGGTGGTAGTATGTCTGTGTGTTCTATGATGCATGTCGATACGTACCTTCGGGGACGTATGCAGAATGTACTGGCTATGGTGCATGATGGATGTTATGGATGTCATAATATTAGTGTGAGTCGTGATGAGCACTGCTATGTATGTATATGCAAGACAAATACATGTTATATTCATATTCACAAATTATGATACAAGCAATTTTATATACAAAGTGCATAGGTTCTATTATTGTATGGAAAGAATTATACATGAGACAAAATGCATGTGTTTTATTTACTATTATTACACATAAAAGAACGTACAAGCACAAATACACACACAATAAAAGAATTCCTCCCAACCTTATTTTTATCACACAGGAGATCGTGCGGCCTCTTTCCCTAGGTAGGCTTGACCCATGGGTTAACGGGAAACCCAATGAGCGCGTAAAGCGTGCTGCGAAGCACAAACTCTCACTACTAAAAAGTGCATGCAAATGAATTTTTGGCCATCGTGTATTTAACAATCCGAATAAACCGAAACACGCCCCTCGGGGTATAAAAACCTTTAAAGAGCAAACATTTAAATTTATTTGGATTTGTCTAAAACACGAAAACCCACTCCACAAGCAACGTATTATGGTGCATGCCCCCTAGGGGAAGTATCTATTGCCATTACATGAATTTTGGTCAAGGGTGATACTTTAGGATTACCCAAGCATGATCCCTGCCAACGGGTCTAGCTCGTCATGAGCATAGCAACCAATCGGGTCATCATTTAATATACCATTTTTGGTACGAGGCTTGGACTGGTGATTATCCCGAACACTTCCCTACAATGAGTGAAAGTAGAGTCGTGTTTTAGGAACGCACCGGGATATATAGGGGACCAACTAGCATAATTCTAAGGCTCTAACATGATGCAATGTAATTTTTAGAAAAGTGATAAAATTTCTTGATCCTAAACCTATTTACATTAGTTTAACCAAAAGTACTTTCAGAGCAAAATCTCATGATATCCGTAGTGGAGTCGCCACTGTGACGCGCCCGACCGCTCGCGATCCGGATGGCCATCGGGAGTCCACTTTTAGGACCCGAAACCGAATAGAGGTTCATTAAAACTCATGAAAACTGGTCGCTTCGCAATGGACAGGAATATATCCAAATCTATTGTTGGCAATCAACTTACGAGAGCATCTATTGGGTTATCATAAGGCAGGATCACGGAGTCGCCACCCGATAAAACATCGAGAAATAAATCTAACCTTATGAGGCCCAAAACCAGAGAGGGTTCGGGACCTCACTCTTATTCATACCTTTGGTTAATATTATGCAAAAGGGTTTTTAGGATCAATTATTTTATCTCTCCTCACACGATTTATGCAAGAAAATTAAAACGCATTTCAAGCACATAAAAAAGCAATAAATGAAACGATAAATAAAACATAATTACAATTATCTAAAAATAAATGTAAAAATCTATAATGATGATATAACGAAAATACATACATAAATCGGGCTATTCATTTAGACAGGAACATTGGTTCCCAACTACTTATTTTATAAAAAGGTTTTAGAGTCTTCAAATCGACTTAAACACTTTATTTTGGGATGAAAACCTGGACATTGATCCAGTTTCATTAACAAATTTCATTTCGGTAGAAAACATTTGTGTGGTGGTTCTTTTAAGCGAGGTCGAAAATCCTTTATTATTATAGACCACAAGCAAATAAAAGAAAATGAAATGATAATTACATATTTCCAAATAATAATAAATTCTAAACTATTTGTCTCGATCGTGCTTCGCCTAGCTCTATGGGCAAGCCGTATGCACCTCACATTGAGGTCGCACCAGAAATTAATATCAGTCAATAATAAATTAAACTAAATTAGATGACAAATAAAGAAGTAAATAAATGAATAAGGTAACTTGAGAATTAATTTGGTGTAGTGAAAATAAGATTAGTGAATATAAAACATAAATGACAATTATAATAATCAATGACAAATAAAAATAATAATGCTGATAATAATACCATAAAATAATAATGATAATAAATAATAAATAAACATAAAATGATAATAATAAATAGATAAAATAATAACAATAATAATAATAATAATAATAATAATAATAATAATAATAATAATAATAATAATAATAATAATAATAATAATAATAATAATAATGATGATGATGATAATGATAATAGAAGATAATAATAATAATAATAATAATAATAATTGCAATAGTGCAAAGTAATAATAATAACATGAACCAAAAATAATAATAATTATAATGTAAACTAATTAATTAATTAATAATAATAATAATACTAAAGACAGAATAACACTAATAACAAATTAATAAATAATAATAATAACACTGCTAACAATACTATAACCTCAATAATAATAATAACAAATAATCACAAAATACAATAACCAATAACAAATAAATACAATAATGAATATAATAATTAATAAATAATATTAATAACAATAAAATCAATATAACTCAATAATACTAATAATAGATAAAAAAAAATAATAATAACAATAATAATGTAATAATAATAATAAATACTAAAAATAATACTAGAGATAATAATAATAATAATAATAATAGTAATAATAAACAGAAAATAAATAAATGTATAATAATATTATTAATAATATTAATAATTAAATAAAATATAAAGGAGATAGGAACTTACCTCTCCGGAGCCGCCGTCGGGAGGGGGTGGCCGACACAGCTGTCACCAGAAGTGAGATCGGGACACCGGGAGTGCGGCGGCGGTAGTCACGCGCCGGAAGAACAACTGCCTCGCCGGAAAATGCCACGAAGCGTCGCTGGCCTTCTTCTCCAACGCGCCTGGCTGCCGGCGGCCGATGGAGGAACGGCGGCCATAGGGAGCTTCGTCCGGGCCTACTCTCCACGGTGGCGGGGCGCGTGCGGCGGTTTACCGCCGTGGCTGGCCGGCGGAGGCACCGCCTCCCTCTCGCTTTTTTTTTCTTCTTTTTCCGCTCCGGCGCCTCTGGTCTGCGTTTTCCGTGTCCCTCTCTCCTCTGCTTCCTTATTTCTTTGGTCCCTTATTCCTTCTTTTCTCTTTTGTTTCTTTTGCTTTCCTTTGATTTCATTTCACTGTTGATTTCTTACTCTCTCATTCTTCTTTTATTTTTCTTTTGTTCATCAGCCGAGAGCCCCCTCTATTTTGCCTTCATCCTTTTCTTTTTATACTCAAACTTAGGGTTAGTTTTGGTTCCTGATTCCCTCCTTTTTTTAATTTCATAATTAATTTACTTAAATTAACTTACTTAAATTAATACACATCTAATTAATTAAATACCCTATTAATTAAATAATATATCCTATTAATTAAATGCTCTATATTTTTATACCTATTTAATTTTAATTAATCTATTATACTAAGTAGTAAATTTACTAATTAATATTTAATTATATATACTAATTGATAATTCACATATACTTTAATTACCCAATTAACTAATCAATTAACTAATGATATTAACTAATTCATCAACTAATTAATTTTTAATTTTACACACACATATATATTTTTTCGGAGGAATTACCAAGGACCCAACATAATAATTTTAATTAATTTTTTTTCTTTTTTTTTTAAACCTGACTCGGGACCCAGTGTCTACAAAGATGAATAATTTTTCTTATTTGCATGAATGTTTCTAATGATTTTATTTCGCATGATCATGATGCATTCGTTTTTTTACATTAATTCAATTAATACTACTGTATTTAATCTCAGAACTTTGGAAGACCCAAAGAAAATCTTCATAGCATCTGATGTAACTCCTAAAGAGAGGAAAATTCTGAGAGATGAAAAAAAGGAGAAAAGAAGAAAAAAAAACTATTTGCAATTAGGGGATTAGAGGAAAACTCACTAAGAGCACTAGAACCTTTCTGATTACCCATCAAAGCAATCCCTGGATAAGACAAAACCTAGAAAATGATTTAGGTAGCCCTTCTTTGTATAGCTCTCTAAATGACTATTTTCTACCTTTATTTTGCAATCGCTTGCTAGTCCTTTGAGCCTCTACGCTAGTATGCTAAATGCGTACCGATTTTATTATTACACATGTTGAAACTACCCTTCGCCTAAAATAAATTTTGCATCCCCTTAGAAGAGTGGCCGCTCTAATGAGGATGGATGTACATCATTGATAATCTTTTGGGCTATCAAAGCTCGCCCGGATAAGGATTAGTTTACACTTTGGGAAGAGGGTTTTAGTTATTCACAAACTCCGCATGGTCAGACACATAAAAAAAGAAGAAAAAAAAATGGAAGAAAGAAGTAGAGCTCGAGATAACAACCACTTGGTGAGATTCAATGGTTATCTTTTTAATTGTTATTCCGGTCTTGATGAGCTAAAGTGTTATCAAGCCCAAATTCAAGAATACCTTTATATATGCAATTGAGCTGAAAATGGTCCTCCCATTAGTCGAGTAGATATTGTGGCCATTTTTCTTCTCTAGCGACCTGATCCTTCTTTGGCAGCCATCTACCTAAGCCTAACGTTTCAACCAAAGTAAAACCTCTTGATTCTTGGTTCAGTCTTATCTAATTAGTGGAGATTACCTTGTAATAAAATTCGGTACGTAGGAAGAGGCATACGGTGTTTCTTGAGCTTCAAGCAGGAAGCCACAAGTACTTTTATGTATTTGAGTTGAGTCTTGTCCCCAACATTGAATCTAGAATCTGCTTTAAAAAAAATTGAGGGCTGAGAGAAAATTTTCAAAAAATTCGAGAGGCCTAATTGATAACAGGAGTTTGATACTTTCAGGATCTATCCTGAGATTAGATGAGATTTATATTTTTGAGATTAATGCCAAATAATGATCATGTGTTATGAAATCAAACTAAAACATATGCATTTATGTAATGATATGTTGATATAATCAAAGCAGGTCATTCTACAAGTTTAAAGTTGTCTAGTTTCGGTGTAAAACTAGCACATTGTTACTGTATACCCTCCACTACTCTCACTACTCAGATGCTTTGGCCAATTCAAAAACATCAATTCTGAAGCCAAAACCACAACACCTTCATGAGGACAATCAAGGCCATGTAACCATGATCTAGGATGTAAGCACATGTAGGTCACCCTTAAGGGATCTCCAATAACATCTTCAGACCCAATTACAATGCAGTAAAAAAAAGAAAAAAAAAAGCCGTTAGAGATGAAAACCGTAATTGGCTCTCTAAGCAAATGTTAGGCAAAAGGATAGGGTGAAAACTTGGAAATATGCAGTCTATCCTTCTAGAAAAAAAAAAGCCGCTGGAGTGAGTTGGGTCCATTCCAGGCAAAAATTAGGCACAGGGTTATGTGAAAATCCGAAAAGGACACATTTCCCTCAAAGGAAAGCTAGTGTGAAAATCCACAAGGGATGTACTACCTTTAATCAATGACCAACAGTTCATGGAGTGATAAGGCGGCTCAAATAGTTTCCCTTCGAGCAGATAATGCTTAATTCAAGCAGATAATATTAAAGGATTGAGGGCAAAATGTTCATTTGACCGGGGGCAAAAATGCCCACGGGTCGGTTCTCTTTGAAAAATTATGGATGAATTCTTAAGCCAAGATGACACTCCTCTAAGTCTCTGGGGGTTTCAAGCAACGTGAGTGGCCAAGTTGTACCCTCAATGGACCCTTAACCGCTCAAGACTTAGTCTATTCATCTCTGCATGCATGTCATGTCATACAGTTCTTTTGCAAATATTTGCATATAAATTTTCACTTGCACACAGATTTTTTGTACATATCCCTATGCATATAATTTTGCAGGAAAAGTCTAGATGAAGACTACACGAATGAAAATAGGTCGAGGATGGATTCAACACAACATGAGCAATCACCCATACTTGACAATCCAACCAAGACAAACTTTACCTAGAGGCAATTTCAAAGTCCGCTTAAGAGGCAATTCACTAAGTCCTCTTAAGACGCAAATCTCTAAGTCTTCTTAAGAGGCATTCTCCGAGTCCTCTGAAGAGGCATTCTCCGAGTCCTCTTAAGAGGCAATTCCCTAACTCCTCTTAAGAGGCAATTCCCTAAGTCCTCTTAAGAGGCATTCCATAAGTCCTCTTAAGAGGCAATTTCCTAAGTCCTCTTAAGAGGCAATCCCTAAGTCCTCTTAAGAGGCAATTCCCTAAGTCCTCTTAAGAGGTAATCCCTAAGTCCTCTTACGAGGGAATTTCCTAAGTCCTCTTAAGAGGCAATCTCTAAGTCCTCTTAAGAGGCAATTCCCTAAGTCCTCTTAAGAGGGAATCTCCAAGTCCTCTTAAGAGGCAATCTCCAATTCCACTTAAGGGGCATTCTCCAAGTCCTCTTAAGCGGCAATTCCCTAACTCCTCTTAAGAGGCGATTCCCTAAGTCCTCTTAAGAGGCGATTCCCTAAGTCCTCTTAAGAGGCAATCTCCAAGTCCTTTTAAGAGCCAATTCCCTAAGTCCGCTTAAGAGGCACTGTCCAAGTAATCTTAAGAGGCATTCTCCAAGTCCTCTTAAGAGGCAATCCCTAAGTCCTCTTACGAGGCAATCCCTAAGTCCTTTAGGCAATTCCCTAAGTCCTCTTAAGAGGCAATTCCCTAAGTCCTCTTAAGAGGCAATCTCCAAGTCCTCTTAAGCGGCATTCTCCAAGTCCTCTTAAGAGGAAATTCCCTAAGTCCTCTTAAGAGGCAATTCCCTAACTTCTCTTAAGAGGCAATTTCCTAAGTCCTCTTAAGAGGTGATTCCCTAAGTCCTCTTAAGAGGCATTCCCTAAGTCCTCTTAAGAGGCAATTCCCGAAGTCCTCTTAAGAGGCAATCTCCAAGTCCTTTTAAGAGGTAATTCCCTAAGTCCTCTTAAGAGGCACTCTCGAAGTCATCTTAAGAGGCATTCTCCAAGTCCTCTTAAGAGGCAATTCCCCAAGTCCTCTTAAGAGGAAATCTTCAAGTCCTCTTAAGAGGCAATTCCCTAAGTCATCTTAAGAGGCAATCTCCAAGTCTTCTTATGAGACAATTCCCTAAGTTCTCTTAAGAGGCAATTCTACGAGTCCTCTTAAGAGGCAAAACATCCAAGGATCTCTTAGGGGCACTAATCTACGAACTAACAAAAATCTTCCGGGGACAACCGGTTTTTAGGAAAGATCCAACCGTCCTTCAAAGGGCATCCATCCTACCATGGATTGCGACCAGTCCAGTTATCGTCTCCAAAATAACTTTGATGAATTTTGGTCCTACATTTCTGCATGACTCATGCATTTCACTTGCATGCTCACTATTTTTCCTTCATATTTGGCCTTCCAATTTTGCAGTAAAAGAGATCCGATGAGGATACAGGTAAAGGCCGAGTGGCGACATCAGTCCAAACACTAATCCAAATAATCAACCAAAAGGCTCTCAGGGGGCATCACTTCACATCTCAAAAGGGCTAGACACCGCATAGGTTAGATGCTGCAGCAACAAGGGTTAACACGTCGATAAATAGACGGTAACTACCCTAACAACTCCATTCAAACCGGAAAGACAGCTGCCTCAGGTACGTGTCTCTTCCCGTCTTTCTCTGAGTTTTGGCTTACCTAGGCAACCATGCACTAGTTTCCCCAAAACTAGGGGCAACTGTAGACACTGGATCCCGAGGCAGCCAAGACCAGGATTATCCAATGATGATTAATGCCTATTTATAGGCAAAAAATTTAGAAGCGATAATTTCCTTGTGAAAATTTGCTTTTCAGAAATAAAAAATAAAAAAACAAAAAATATATATTTTAAAAATTAAAAATAAAAAGTAGCTTGGAAGTATTAATTTTAGGTCAAAAAGTTTTAATTTAAAAAAAAAAATCGGAGGGTTGCGGTCACCTCAGCGCGAGGCCGTGTAACACACCAATACCCCTTAGGAGGATATCAGGTTGCCACACACGCAAACACATAAAAAAAAAAAATCATGCGGAAGCGAAAATAGTAGTCATACATGATACATACGCAGCGAAAAATCATCTCTAAATAAAAATTGCAAACATGCTTAAAAACATATCTCTTATAGCTATTTACATTACAAAATATTATTATTCATTATACATTACAAAAACATTCATTTACTATAACGTTTACATATCATATGCAAAAGAAATGCTATACTTTTACATATGCTGAACTATACAAAGGTACTATATCACTTATACAAAAAGACTTCAACTTATACTCCTAGTGGCCATGACCCTGCAGATGTCCACCTCCTCACTGAACTTGTAACCTACACGGGAAAAACACCCGTGCTAAGCGATAACGTTTAGTGGGGATAACACAAGTAATAGACTTCTGAGGAACTCACAAGCATCAATCATCTAACATATCAATAATTGATATGCTAATCATTTATGGGCATATAAAAGAAATAAGCATTTATCATACTTATAACATGATAGGCATCCTATCAAACATGCTTTGAACATATCTATAGTTTCATGTAACATATAACATGTTCATATTCTTCTAACTCTAACTATCAGCTCATATAACTTGTAATACTATATCATTGCATATCATATCCATTTATATACATTTGAGCATACTATCAACCATACTTTTAATGTATCTATAACTTTTGTATATCCTATTTCGTGTTCGTGTTCTTTTAACTTTTCTATTATCACAATCAACAAGTAAAACGTTATCATTGTCTCTCATGTACATTCGTATGCATATAAACACAATGGCATATCTCTAGCATATTCATGTACAACAAATAACTTCTCATATGCACTTGTAAGCTCATATAAACATCTTTGATACAATAGTCATATACTTCTTTTAGCATTTCCTGTAAATCATTTACATATAATATCTCATATAATCATTGCAACAACTAAAAGCCTGACTCATAATGTAAGTGGATACGGGTAAACATCTAGATACTGGTAAACAATATCAAACATCTAGAGACATAAGTCTCAAATCATCTGGAGATCGGAGTCTCAATTCATCTAGATACCAAAGGTATAAAAAATCTAGACACCCGTCGGTGCCAACCATCTAGCAGCTGCAATACATCTAACCCTTTATAGGCATGCCCATATATCCACTTCTATGAACATCTCAGGCTTATAACAGTTATTCATGTCAAGACATAAGCATATACTCATTTAGATTCTCATTCCATGTACACATATATCTTATAGCTCAATTCAACATGAAATTTATATATTCTATCCACTATACATTGCCAAGGCTTACACATCACCTACACATGTTCATACGTATTGCTTACACATATTTATTCACATAACAAACATGATTCATCATGATTAGGATGCTTAATTAAAAGCATTAAACTCATTAGGAGTCCCAATAACCTTTATGATTAACATTTGATAATGCTAAACAAAGAAATTCACATGTTGGAAATACCTCATGGCGGCAACCGATTGGTTGTGACTGTGACATGCTCAGAATTACCAAAACTGAATACATTCGAGAGTGCCTCATGGTGATAATCACTTTGATTATGACCGTGACATTCCTCCACATTCCAGGCAGAATGCAAATCAGGATATCTCACGGTGGTAATCAAAATGCTCGGATCCTCGATGACCTGATCGACAAGGAGGTGGAAGTATACATTGAGGACATGATAATCAAGTCGGCCACCTGTAACACCCCGATGCCCCTTGGGAGGACAAGGGAGCGCCACATGACAAACTTGCTATTACTAAATGTAACTTAACGTTACTTAGTCATGCTTATCTACAATCACTAGGAACATTAATTAACGCTATTAAACTATAACTACACTATCACTATCATTAGTCCATATAGCTTACATATTACAATATAAAATTACATATACATTTATGCTTATCTTATACAAAAATTTGAGCTCTAATTATACAATATCATTACAAAATGATTAACCTAGGTATACAACTTCAAGTTCTTATAGTGGCCTGTAGAAAACCGTCTTCAAACTACGAACTCCAAGCTATAACCTACACGGGGACAAACACCCGTGCTAAGCGATAACGCTTAGTGGGGATGTAAACCAAACAATATAACACAATCATTCATGCATTAACACATATCATTATAACATGTATTTCTCAACAACAAATCATTTAATAGTACTCATACAAGGTTTTCACAACAAGTCAAACATTCAATAATCCATGCTCTATAATAACAATATTTGATACTTATCATCAGCGGAAGACTTCAATATCAAGATCACTATATCACTTAGCATGGCATTTATGTTACACTATATAGCAGGGATAACACTATCAATAGTTAATAAGAACACAATCATGCTATAACACACAATATTATCATCAAGCATACACAATCATTCTCTTATAGATAGCCCGAATCATTATAGAAGTGGATATGGGTACAATAGATATTAAACACTAGAGACCGAAGTCCAAACACTAGATCACTAGATACCTATCGGTATCAGTCACTAGACACCCGTCGGTGCCACACTAGCAGCTGCGAATCACTAGCCCTTTATAAGCATGCTTATCTATCCAATACTCTATCCAAGACTCGTTTATAGGCTTAACAATTAATTTAATTTAGTTTTAAACATTCATTTAGCAGTGTTTAATCGCATAATATTGTTAATTCGTATAGTAAGGTTCATTCGCATGATAATATTCATTCGTATGGTAATGTACTCATGTAGTTTCCCTAAGGCAACATCATAGTACAAGTCATTAAATAAAACAACTTGCATCATTTCATGCCTTGCATACGCAAATAGCTTGAAAAGCATACTCACATTTCATTATGAATTTTCATACTACACTTATTCACTAGGGTCTACCCATGCTCACATTTTCTTATATATATTAACACTATAGTTTTAATTTAATGTTGATAGGTTTAACAAATTCAGCAACCACATATACACTCCATCATGCTTATTTATAGACTTAATACTATATGATTCATTCATATATGATTAATATCGTATGCCATGTCATGTTTAATATTTAAAAGCATGTATACATTTAACTCCTTTATTAAACTACTATGCCATAGCATCATTTGCATATAATTTCAATTGACAAACATTCATATACTTATTTCATAGTGTTCGACATGAATTGGTCAAGCTATAGGAACTTACAATGAAGTTTGGATGCATTTCGAAAAGGAAAAACACACAAAAATACACAAACTAGAGAAAGGTGAAGGTGGCAAATGACTCATGCCAACCATGGGCCCCAAAATAAGAAGAAAATCCCTCTTTTAGCTTGTTCTATCACGCTCTCGACCGTGGTCACGCTCGCGACAGTAGCTTCCATCAGGTGTCCTACGAGATTGCTTTTCACCTCAAACTTGTTCTGCCTAAACCAATATCTAAACCTCATTTTTAGGCAAAATGTCCTCTTAAATATTGTTCCTTAGGATATTAAGTTTCCAATGGGACATATTTTAGGTAATTTGGAAATATAAAACATGAGATATGACCTAAACAAGATATACTGTTCCAATGGACCCGCCAGAATAGAGACACTTATGTTTTGGCCATTTTTAAGGATCATAAATCAAGAATTATCTCATAGTCATTTCGATAAATTTTATAGGTATGGAAGTCATGGTTCTAATGGTGCAATCATCACTTTGTTTGGAGTTCTCAAACTCCATTTATGAGCGAAACATCACACGGAGGTATGGTGCAATATGAGCAGAGTTTTCCCCTAAAACTAGGATTCATACTTTGGTCATAATCTCATGGCAATTCAATCAACAATTTCAACACACATCTCAATTTATAACATCTTATCAATTATCAAATAAGTGCACATAAATCCTAATTAACCAATCATGCATTTAAGCAAGATGAACACAAAATCTAATCCCAAACTCATCAAATATGTAACCAAAACAAAGAACTTAACAAAACAATCCCAAACCTCTTAAAGCTCTCCTTCTCTTTCACAAGCTAATAGACCTTCTCTTTAGCCTTGGCTTTCTTACTTGATTCACCAACTTACAAACACATAACAACACATGCAGAGCTAAATTCGAACATACTCATAATTTGAAATTTCCAAATCAAAAAGGAGAAGAAGAAGGATGAACAATACTTAGACTCACCTTTCTAACTCATCACTTAAACCTTCTAACAAGCTAACTCAAGCCCTTAGGAAACCAATGAAATGGATGAAGAACCAAGAAGAGATAGAAAAGAGATGAAGAACACAAGAAAGAAGAAGCAGATTTTGGGTAGGTGGCTGGACCCAAAGGAAGAACAAAGTGACAGATTTTGCCACTTCCTAATCTTTTTATATGCATGGCAATATGAGGGGTCAAGACACCAACTCTCCAATTGCTAAGTTGCTGCTCTAAATAAAGACACTTGGATCCCACTATAGCTTGATTAAACTAATTAACCCACTTAATTAATCTTAATTAATTCCCTACATAACATTTAATCATGTGAATTACACTTTGGTCTCTACCTTATTTTAAATTCTTGAAATTAAGTCCCTAAATTTTCCAATTACAATTCAGTCCCCAACCGGAAACCCAAATTTTACATTCACTTAATTACACTAATCACACTTAATACTACTAGAGTGGTTTTCGGGATGTTACACCACCAGAGAAGGTCACTTTGAGGCTCTAAAGAAATTCTTTTAGAGGATCAGTAAGTATAACTAGCGATTGAACCCTAAGAAGCGCATCTTCGGGGTCACCTCAGGAAAGTTATTAGGACATGTGGTCAGTCATAGAGGGATCAAAATTAACCCGAATAAAGTCAAGGCCATCAGGGAGTTGCCCATGCCTTAGAAGGAAAAGGACGTCAGAAGTTTTTTGGGTAAGTTGCAATATGTCAGCAGGTTCATCGCCAAACTTACTTCAATTTGTGAGCCAATCTTCAAGTTACTCAGAAAAGACAAGCTTGTCATATGGAATGAGGACTGTCAGAAAGCCTTCAACACCATCAGGGAATACTTGCTGAACCCCCCAATTTTGAGGCCATCTAAGCCAATCAAGCCACTTATCCTATACTTAGCTATAGAGGACAGCTCTATAAGTGCCATGATGGCTTAGAAAGACAAATTCGGAGTGGAGCTTGCAGTCTATTACCTTAGTAAGAAATTCCTTTATTACAAGGTTAAGTATGCAGAAGTGGAAAAGATTTGCCTTGCAGTAATCTGGGCTTCTAAGAAATTAAGGCACTACTTCCACTCTTACAAAGTACAAGCGGTTGCGAAATAAAATCCTCTTAGATACCTGCAGGAAGCTCCATCTTTGTTAGGTAAAATGGGGATATGGTTGCTGTTATTATAAGAATTTGATGTCGAGTACATCACTCGAAAGACCATCAAGGGGCATGTAGTAGCGAAGTTTTTGGCAGAGCATCCTATTTAAGGGGATTCATATGATTTCAATTTCCCGAATGAAGATGTTGCCACTATCATAGTACAAGGTTGGTGGTTACACTTTGATGGAGCAGTAAACAACAAGGGGGCGGGAGTATGAATCATTCTAATGACCCGAGATGATGAAAAACTCCTGCTAACTAAGAAATTAAGTTATAAGGCCACTAACAATAAAGCCGAATATGAAGCTTGCACCTTTGGGTTAGAAGCCTTAATAGCCTTGGGGGCAAAGAGTGTAGAAGTATTTGGAGATTCATCGCTAGTGATCAATCATATTCAGGGGTGAATGGACTGTTAAGGAGGAGCGACTAATACCATATGTGAAGCACTTAAAGGATCTGAGCAATCAGTTCGAAGTGTGCACTTTCCACTTTGTCCCAAGGGATGAGAATCAGTTAGCTGATGTGCTTGCAACCTTAGTATTAATGTGGGATAACTCGGAGGGGGTAGTTATGAAGCCCATTTTGATCTCTAGTTCTGAAAGGCCCAGTTTCGAGTCTAATCCTGTCATGGAAGTTGAAGTTTTGGATGAGAAGCCATGGTATCACGACATCAAGAATTACTTTGAAAACACAATGTTCCTGGAGGAGGCTACCGAAAAGGACCAAAGATTGATCCGCAAGTTATCTACTTAGTTTATCTGCATAGACGGTGTGTTGTATAAACGATAAGTTGACGGTATTCAATTAAGGTGTCTGGATGAGAAAGAAGGTGAGAGGGTAATGGAGGAAACTCATGCTAGAATTTATGGGGCCTACATAAACGGACTAACACTGGCCAAGAAGATCATGATACAAGGGTTCTCCTAGCTTCCATAGATACAGACTGCTCCAAGTACATGAAACAGTGTCAGCTATGTCAGCAGTATGCAGATTTGAGGCACTTGCAGGTTTCAGAACTACATAGTTTGATGTTGCTTTGGCCATTCGCAGCTTGGGGAATAGACATTATCAGGGAGATATGCCCTACTGCCTCTAATGGCCATAGGCTTATCATAGTTGCTATTGACTATTTTACTAACTAGGTAGAAGCAGAATCATTTAAGAAGGTCGACGCCCGAGATATGGCAAGGTTTATTGAAAAAAATTTGATATGCAGATATGGTCTTCCACATCACATCGTGTCCGATAATGGAGTGCAGTTCACGGCTGAGACGAAGAAGCTACTTTAGAAATACGGCATCGAACATCATAGGTCCTCTCCGTACCGCCCACAAGCCAATGGGGCAGTAGAGGCCGCCAATAAGAATATTAAGAAGATCTTGGCCAAGATGGTTCAAAACTACAAGGATTGGGCAGAGAAGTTGCCTTTCGCACTCTGGGGCTATAGAACCACATTTAGAACATCCATAGGGGCCATGCCATATACCTTAGTAAATGAGACAGAAGCTGTATTGCCAGTTGAGGTGGAGCTCAAGTTTTTAAGGGTAGTCATGGAGGCTCAGATCCCGAAAACTGATTAGGCACAGTAACGATTACAACAATTAAACATACTAGATGAGAATAGATTGCAAGCTTATTATCATAACCAGGTCTATCAGAAAAGGCTTGCACGTTCATTCAGGAAAAAGGTCAGAAAGCACCCGCTAAAGGAGGGAGATTTGGTTTTCAAGCAAATGAGACCAGGTGCACCGGATATATGGGGAAAATTCAGACCGATATTGGAAGGCCCTTTTGTCCTCAAGAAGTTGCTAGGAGGAGGTTCTAGGCCATGGGACATGTGCAATTTCGTGCCAGCCGATTCATCTCTAGGCCATTTCAGCAGAGCATGGGGATGCTCGAGAAGGTCGATGCGCTCACAATCGCTGCAGGATGGATAGAGTTTTTATGGCCCTAATTTCAGACCCATACTGAGGTAATCAGGGAGTTCTTGGCCACTCTTCTTTATGGAAGATACCAAAGGTCAAACACGGAGGAAGGGGTCATTCAGTTTTGGGTTAGAGGGCGCCATTATAGCATCATGCGCCGAACTTTTACAGAGGCCATGGGGCTTCCTCACGGGGATGACGTGATGATCCCCTAGAGAACTGTTAAGAGGCATCATTGGAAGGTTATTGCCATGCAAGGGGTGCTGTATGACCATGATATGGTGAAGAGTACGGTTGTGACACATGCCGAACCCGATAGCGCCCCGAACTGCCCGCTTTTAGGGCCTTCGGGATGAGGTTCATGAAAACTTGTAAGAAATTACAAGTGCATCCATTTTGGGCAACAAGGAGGTTTCTTGGAGTCATCACCTAATAGAATATTGGGAAAGGTCGTCTAGCCTCAATGAGCCTAAGACAGCGCTGCTATGCCATCATAGGCAAGCCGGAGGTGTCTTGGAGGCTTCCACCCTAATAATAGGATGACCCTCTAGCCTCACGCTTGGGCAAACCAGAGGTGTCTTGGAGGCATCCACCCTAGTAGAACATTAAGATGGCCCTCTCACCTCGTGGTGCCTAGGACTATGCAATTTTGATCCTTTTACAGGACACAAGAGGTGTCTTGGAGGCCCCATCCTAATAAAACATTGAGATGGCCCTCTCGCCTCATTGAGCCCAAAGACCAGAGAAGGTTCGGAACTTCCCATTTATTTATACCTTGGTTAGGTTTATAGTTGAGTTTTAAATTTATCGTTTCATCTCATTTCTCATTCAATTTAATGCAGTTAAATTAAAGATCAGATTGTCCATTCAGGGGAGGCAGTAAATAAAGAATAATTAAAATAAAGTGCGTAAAATAAATTACAACAATACTAGGGGCAGAATACAACCCCAATTATAAATTGCAATCGATTCATACATAAATCGGGATATAAATTAAGAGTGAGGACATTGGTCCTCGCATGCATATATATTACAAAATGGTTTTGAGGCGTTGATTTTTATTTGTTGGAAAAAATAGGACATTGGTCCTCAATTTGTAAGGAAAATCCCAATTTGATTAATAAAAAACGTTTGACCATTTTTCATTAGCAGGATAATACAAGAAGAACAATATTTACAATAACGACACGAATTAAATAAAAAGGAGATAAAGTTTAGAAAATAAACTCGGGAGGAGAACCTTGGGCCTTTGTAGTAGTTTCTACATCAAAAGGCTCCAAATTCACCAGACAAGTCAAAAAATAAAACTCACAAAAATTAAGGACATGTTAGTGTAAAATTAGAGAACAAAAATAGATATGAAATTAAAAGATAGGGCGGGAAAATGGAAGAAATTGAATAAGAAAAACCATTTAAAACAAAATAAAAGAAGAAAAGGAGCTTAATAGGAAAAGAGGCCCAGGGACGGCCCAAAACGTGTGACCGACGGGCGTCCCTGGAAGCGACAGACGGGCGTAAGGGCGACCCTCGACATCCCATCGCTCGCTTGAGCGACGGCCGTCGGTGGTCCTTATGCCCGTCGATCGTCTCTGTTTCCAAACAGTAACCAAAATTAGATTTTCTCTTTGTTTTAATTTGAATAAAAGGGATTTTTATGTAAGAAATTACCAAAGATGATTTAATTCAAAGTAATAGGTTCAAAATGTTTAACCTCGGATTTTTACCTTGTGAAGGCGAACGTTGCAAGGTTTAGACTCCTCTTGTTCTACAAGGATCGGATTGTGATCACGCGATCGGGAGAGATTTTTAGTTGCAAAAATCTCAATTTGAAAAATAAACCAAGAGAAGGAAATTTTTTTCTCTTTCTTGGAATTTGGACAGCAATAAATATCTGAATTAGCTAGATGGATGAAAATGAATGGATCTCGCTTCCTCGGATTAGCGTAATTCGAGAATAAAATAAAGAAAATAAATTTTGAAAGAAAAATTCTTTTCATAGAAATTGAAAAATGAAATCTTCTGTGGAAAATTCCTAAGCTTTAGTTTTCTAATAAAAAGTTTTCTGATCAATAATTTCTCAGCCAAAATTTTTCAACCCTGAAAACTGAATCCCCTTCCCCTATTTATAGATTTAAGAGGAAATTTCAAATAAATTTAAATTTTAAATTCAGATTTGAAGAGGATTTTCGGAAATCAAATCAAAACCGAACGATTTTTAGAATATTCCTAAAATCAAATCTAATATTCAAAAATATTTGAAAATATTTGGAAAATTCAAAAAGATTTTAAAAATATTTTGTAAAATCCGGCAAATTTTGTAGAATCCGGCGGTTAAAACAACCAGATCACCGACCGACGGGCTGCCCGTGGATTACCGACGGGCATCGGTCGCAAGGGGCACCAGCAGTCATTTGGCTGGCGGGCTCTACACGAGGCAAGGAGATGAGAGACGGTCATCTCCCGCCAGGAGAGGGCCTCGTTCAGTCGACCGACGGGCGCTGCTCAACCAAGCAACGGCCCCATTCCCGAGCGACGGGCGTCTTTTATTCGAGCGATGGGCTCCCTTCCCCGAGCGACGGCGGGCGCTCGACATGAGAGACGGGTCTCTCATGTGAGTGACGGGCTATTCTCCACCAACGGGATGCCCCTTTGTGGGTTCAAATACCAGTTCTCAAAGTTGAACTCTTTTCGACTGCCCGAAATCCCCCGTTTACCCAAAACACCTCCGATCCTTATAAAATTGGCGGACGAACATCCATAACTTCCGTCCCTCGTTCGAAAACCGACGTTAGTTTCTTCATCGGGTAACTCTGATCTGGACTACCTCAGGACCCGGTGTCTACAACGGTGCTCTCATCTCAAGCGCTACGGTACATACCTAGAGTTCTATCTTGTTCGTATCTGGGCCGGGCAGGTAACCCGGGGTCTGTGAATGGAGTTGAGATTTGGAGATTATGGGCAATGGCAGCAGGACGACGCCTTAAATTTAGCCATCAGCTAGTGGCTAACTTAGTCAGAGTTTCACGGGGGACAGGCCCTATAGTATTGGCCGGGGGAGTGGTTACTAGGCTACTTCTACACGTGGCAGTTGACCCTGACAGCTATGGACCTCTACTTGGTGAGAGTATCTATGTGGACGCATTGGCGGCTCAGACCGTGGTTATAATTGCACAGGTGACCGGTCGCCCAGAGGAGTACCGTTTTCTTACCATGGTAGAGACTAGGTGCACATTCGGTCTCCCTCCACTCCAACCAGCAGAGGAGGCCCCAAAAGAGGCCTAGATGGAGGACCAGCCTCTGCGGCAGCCCGAGCCTCAGGAGCCACAGCCCGTAAAGATGCCTCCATAGCAGCCTTAGCCAGAGGAGGAGCCACCTCAGATTCCATTTGACATGGGTATTGAGTTAAGTGTGGATGAGCTGCTGGTCACCCCTCCGTCGCAGAGAGCACAGAGTCCCACTCTACCACCACCATCGCGAGCTTAATGTTCCATGCTTCGAGAGGCCGGGAGGTTCCACCCCTATAGCAGGCCAAGAAACCCGGGGGCATCTACCTCCACAGCACCTCCACCAGAGTACAGGGCAAAGCCAGCGCATCCCAGTCCATCGCCACCTCCGCAGCCAGCCCAGCCTAATTTCGATGCTGCTATAATTGTAACACCCTTATACCCTATACGTATACTGCCGACTTAGCGATACTGTGCGATTACCATGTTCGGTTAACTGTCATTCACTTATAAAATTACGGGTCATTTTTTTTTACACTCATATTTATTAACACTAAGTTCACTTAACACTTTTTTCACTTATTCACTTTACATTTCGTTTAACATTTACATTTACATTTACTTAGTTACCGATGACCTATAACTGTCTTATTTACTATTCATTTGGTATAAATTTCGGCAGTATAACGGCTTGTAAATTGCACTACCCGAACCTGCAAATTGAAATCTCCAAAGCCCCGGCAAGGGCACAAAAACAATATCATCCTATATCCATACACTTCCCATCCGCCGTTCATCACACAGTCAAAATAATTCACATAGATAAAATAACATATAACATCATCACATGCCCAAAATCAAATACTAGATAAGTATATACATGCCACAATTTATCCATTACACATACAAAATAAAAACCCACTTCTGCTCCTTTAGCTTGCTCCACCAGAATACCTAGATACGCTGCTCCAGTCCTATGGGGTACCTACACGCAGTCAAAAACAACTACGTGCTGAGTATTAGAATGTCCAGTGGTGGTTACCAATCTAAAAAATTCCTAACTATTCTTAATTAATTAACATCTTATAAATACATATACTTATTATTTTCAATTATTAGTATTTATATTTATTTCACTTATTAAGTCACTTAATTAATCTGATATTTATTTAATTCATCACTTAATTAATCACATAACTATGAATTTAATCACTTAATTACACTTTTATTCACTTAATTACACTATTTATTTCATTACCTCACTTAATTATTTATTTCACCGTTAATTACATTTTTATCACTAATCTTTACACTAAATTCTATTCATGTCCTTAACTTTTCCACCAATTACCATTATGTCCTTTTTTTTGTTAATTACCATTATGTCCTCACAATTACACAAATACCATTTATATCCCATCTTTTGCCAAAATTACACTAATGTTCTCACTATTATACATAATTACCAAAATGCCTTTATTTATTCCATTTTTACACTATTAAACTTATTTAACTTAATTAATTACAATTATACCCTTTTTACTTCATTTTTCCACTATTTAACTTACAATTTAGCCAAATTACATTTTAGTCCCTATTTTAACACTTTTTCACTGTTGCACTATTTTAACACTATATTTCACTAAAATTACCATTTTACCCTTCCACTTACCCTTTCAACTTATTTTCACCACTTTTTATAAACTTTTAGTAAAATTTACGTTTTACCCCTAAACTTTTTATTTACTTCATTTTAGTCATGTTTTCACTCATTTTCACCAATTTTACTATTTTAATCATGTTTATCACATATTTACCATTATGCCCCTAGTATGGACCCGGTAGAAAATTTATTGACCAGATATGCAAGACATGGGCCCCACAGACCCATTCCACTATAAAATAGTCCCAGCAGAACCATTTTCACTGCACTGCACTTTACACTGAATATCACTGTACACTGTGATAAGCCCTCGTTGGCTTATGAATAATGAGTCGCTATGACTCATACCGTGGGGTGGAATCCTTATGGCTAGCCAATTATATCCTGGACTAGATTTCACTACCAGACAACTACTAAGGGCAATATTTCCTCAAAATTAATATAAATATCACTTTATGTCAATATGTAAATTTCATCATACATCTCATTTTCACATGCCACTTTACATACCCATTCATTTATCATTATATTATCATAAAATGCCACTATATTACATATACAATCAAAACACACATGTATCCACTCACTTATATTATTCGGCCAAGGATTCAATTTTCAATATCATATATTATAATTTTATTTAGTTACACAATCACACTTATTTCATGTTATACATGCCTTATATACCAATTCCATGCCATCATGCATCACAAAACCCATTTATTTCTCTTGTATTATATTCGGCCATAACACTAAATTTTCTTCATGAATTCTTTTCCACTTTTTAATCATTCCATTATTCAATACACATGTTATACTTACTATATACACCATTTTCATGCTATAAATTATCTTAAAATTCATTAAATTCCCTTAGGTTCAATTCAGCCTCACTTAGGTTTTACATACTATTCATTTGGTATAAATTTCGGCAGTATAACGGCTTCTAAATTGCACTACCCGAACCTGCAAATTGAAATGTCCATAGCCCCGGCAAGGGCACAAAAACAATATCATCCTATATCCATACACTTCCCATCCGCCGTTCATCACACAGTCAAAATAATTCACATAGATAAAATAACATATAACATCATCATATGCCCAAAATCAAATACTAGATAAGTATATACATGCCACAATTTATCCATTACACATACAAAATAAAAACCCACTTCTGCTCCTTTAGCTTGCTCCACCAAAATACCGAGGTACGCTGCTCCAGTCCTATGGGGTACCTACACGCAGTCAAAAACAACTATGTGCTGAGCATTAGAATGCCTAGTGGTGGTTACCAATCTAAAAATTTCCTAACTACTCTTATTTAATTAACATCTTATAAATACATATACTTATTATTTTCACTTATTATTATTTATATTTATTTCACTTATTAAGTCACTTAATTAATCTCATATTTATTTAATTCATCACTTAATTAATCACATAACTATGAATTTAATCACTTAATTACACTTTTATTCACTTAATTACACTATTTATTTCATTACCTCACTTAATTATTTATTTCACCATTAATTACATTTTTATCACTAATCTTTACACTAAATTCCATTCATGTCCTTAACTTTTCCACCAATTACCATTATGTCATTTCTTTTTGTTAATTACCATTATGTCCTCACAGTTACATAAATACCATTTATATCCCATCTTTTGCCATAATTACACTAATGTTCTCACTATTATACATAATTACCAAAATGCCTTTATTTATTCCATTTTTACACTATTAAACTTATTTAACTTAATTAATTACAATTATACCCTTTTTACTTCATTTTTCCACTATTTAACTTACAATTTGGCCAAATTACATTTTAGCCCCTATTTTAACACTTTTTCACTGTTCCACTATTTTAACACTATATTTCACTAAAATTACCATTTTACCCTTCCACTTACCCTTTTAACTTATTTTTACCACTTTTTATCAACTTTTAGTAAAATTTACGTTTTACCCCTAAACTTTTTATTTACTTCATTTTAGTCATGTTTTCACTCATTTTCACCAATTTCACTATTTTAATAATTTTTATCACATATTTATCATTATGCCCCTTATATGGACCCGATAGAAAATCTACTGACCGGATATGCGGGACATGGGCCCCACAGACCCATTTCACTATAAAATAGTCCCAGTAGAACCATTTTCACTGCACTGCACTTTACACTGAATATCACTGTACACTGTGATAAGCCCTCGTTGGCCTATCAATAATGAGTTGCCATGACTCATACCACGGTGTGGAATCCTTATGGCTAGCCAATTATATCCTGGACTAGATTTCACTACCAGACAACTACTAAGGGCAATATTTCCTCAAAATTAATATAAATATCACTTTATGTCAATATGTAAATTTCATCATACATCTCATTTTCACATGCCACTTTACATACCCATTCATTTATCATTATATTATCATAAAATGCCACTATATTACATATACAATCAAAACACACATATATCCACTCATTTATATCATTCGGCCAAGGATTTAATATTCCATATCATACGATATAATTTTATTTAGTCACACAATCACACTTATTTCATGTTATAAATGCCTTATATACCAATTTCATGCCATCATTCATCACAAAACCCATTTATTTCTCTTGTATTATATTCGGCCATAACACTAAATTTTCTTTATGAATTCTTTTCCACTTTTTAATCATTCCATTATGTAATACACATGTTATACTTACTATATACACCATTTTCATGCTATAAACTATCTTAAAATTCATTAAATTCCCTTAGGTTCAATTCAGCCTCACTTAGGTTTTACATACCACTTTGATTTAATTTTATCTAATCATGTTTATACACTAATTTAAGTCCATTAAACATGAATATCACATTAGATTTAATTAAACACATCATTTTCATATACCTAACCTTAGACATAACCTAAAAATCAACATAAACATTAGGAAAAGTGTAGATTTAGTAACCACAAACCTCTTTTTCAAGCTTTATATCACTCTAGATTTGCTTATCCTTTCCTTTAGCTTGAGGAAACTCCTCCTCCTTGTGTGAACCTACCATGGCCGAATATAAACATCCTCATATCTTAAAAATCAAGCCTCAAATATAAAATCTAACATCATAATCATGTTCTACAACCCCAAAAACCTCTATAGGAACCAATAAAAAAATTTTAAAACCCTTGAATCAAAAACCCAAAACCTCACCCTAAACTTTGCTCACTTGATCTCTCCACTTCCAGTGGACCAAATGGACTCAAACCACTTCCAAAATGTTATAGAGGAGCTGGACTTTAGTTAGGGAGCTAAGATTTGAGAAGAAATTGGAGTAGAAGAGATGAAAATGGAGGAAAGAGAGAGAAAAGAGGTTATGTTTTGGGGGAGGAAGATGATCCCGAATTTTCCTGGATTTCTCTAGATAAATCCAGCCATTTCTCCCTTTTTATAGCCCCCTTATGAACCAAACCGGTCCAACCAAAATAAATCAAAATTTTGGTTTTTCGTTTCATTTACACTTTTCCAAAGCATCTAAATGTCCCTCTCATTATTTTCACTTATAACAAATTCCATTGATCTCAAAGCATCGAAAATATGCTCACTGCAAATTTTCAACTCAATCAGAGTCCATTTGTGCACCGGTCCACTTAAACCAGTCCGATTCGATCAATTTTCCTTCTGCCGTAAAATACAACACTACAGCTATCAAAATTCACAGAAATCACTTCCATTACATTATTTAACACACTTAACTTCTATTGGGCCACATAAGCCTCTCATAAGCCCTTGGTCAAAGCTCGGTAAAACCCCGGTGCAAATTAAACCTAACCGGAGGCCAACTTCAGAATGACTTTCGGAGGTCAATTTAACTCCTTTTTCAGTTCTGATTTCACCACTAAACTCTTTACGACCCATAGATCATTTTTGCGAAACTAGAATTTTTCGGGCGCCGGACAGTGGGGTTCGCTGTATAGCCACCCCAGTGTCACCTGACCTGAAATCACTATAATTTTAACATACTTAACACTAAACTCCGACACTGGTAAACACACTCCCTACATTGCTTGACACTGCGATTATCATGGTAACACTGGAATAATGCACTGACACTTCTAGACTGGTATTTGGGCCATTACAATAATGGACTACCATGGAGCGTCGGCAGGAGGAGAGAGACTGAGTCGTGCTTGAGTGTGTCGATAGGCATGAGGAGAGAGACCGGGTTCTACTTGAGAGTCTAGGCCAGCAGGAGAGGATCATAGAAGAGTAGGGGAGGCTCATAGAGGAGTTGAGGCATATTTTGGGTGCCTCCCAGGCTGCAGCGGCCCAGAGAGTGGATGAGGCCATTTAGATGGTCGACGAGTCCATCACTGCTCTTAGATTCCAGATAGAGGTGTTGGAGGGTGCCATGCCGACCATATCTGCATCTATTAGGGAGTGCAGGGAGCAGATAGAGACCAGACTCACAACTATCAGAGACTCGGCCGAAAATCAGACTACGACGCTATCGAGGGCCATCACAGAGCTAGGTGGCGTAGTCAGAGATACTCTAAAGTTGATTGGGATTTGTGCTCAGCCGTTCTTGGATGGGTACGCTCAGGTCCAGTTCCAGCAGGCCACTCGAGCGACGGGACACCCAGCATCCGCACCAGTCGTCGTCCCGCCGAACTCAGCCATAGGGGCCAGGCCCTCGGCACCTAGCAGCCGACCCTCCACCTCCATAACCGGGCCATCCGCATCTTCATTTGGTGATTAGCCGGTACATGTATCAGATGATGAGAAGGACCCAGAGGAGCCCTCGGACTATTTTCCCCTTTAGTGTATTTAGGGAGTTTTTTTTTTGTGTACTTGTATTTTTATTGTACAAAATTTACATTTTATTAGTGAAACTCATGTTTTGTCAAATTTACGTTTCACCTTGTATATTTACGTTCTTGCTAACATCTTACTTGCACTTCCAAAATGTTTGATAACACAATAAGTAAGAAAGATGAAAATAAATGACAACATAAAAAATGTATATTAGATTTCCATTTTGAGATGAATCAATCTCCAATGAATTAATAATATCTTCTACAACTATAGGGACATGACGCCATGCATGCTGACCTGAGGAAGGTTAGCAATCAGACACTATGCTGACTGGATGGGGGTTGGCAAATCAAATGCTACATTATCTTCATGGTGGTTAACAAATCAGATGTCATGCCAACCAGAGGGGTTAGCAACAATCATATCCCTTGTAGATCGGATGGGGGATTCACAGGAAGATACCGTATAAGCCGAGAAAAGGCCAGCGGGATAACTGCAACAGAACAAATCACAGTTGAGTTGTAGTTAGATAACATCGTATCTCATGTCGATCAGACACCGTGCAAGCCGAACGAAGGCCAGCAGGACAAATGCGACAGAACAAATCGCTGTTGAGTTATAGTTAGATAACACTGCATCTCACATCGATCAGACACCGTGCAAGCCGAACGAAGGCCAACGGAACAAATGCAACAGAACAAATCGCAAGTTCAGTTGTAGTTAGATAACACTGCATCTCATGTCGATCAGACACCATGCAAGCCGAACGAAGGCCAGTGAAACAAATGCGATAGAACAAATTGCAGTTGAGTTATAGTTAGATAACACTGCATCTCATGTTAACCAAATACTGTGCAAGCCGAACGGAGGCTAGCGGGACAAATGCGATAAGAGCAAAACGCTCGCAAGCAGGCCGTGGTTAGATAACACCGCAGCTCAAACAGTGACAATCAGGTACCTTGCAGATTGGATGGGGGTCAGCAAGGGCATGCCATGCATATCGAACGGTGACCAGCGAAATAATTACAAAAGAGGCCGTGGCAGAATACCTTACAGACCTTTTAGCAACAGGTTGCAAATCTGCTGCACCGCGAAAGGTAAGGACTGCCTTAGGTATGCATCTCTTTCCTTCTCCTCTGAATTTTGGCTCATCTAGACACTAATGTACTAGTTTTCCCAAAAGTAGGGGCAACTGTAGACACCGGGTGTAACACCCCTATACCCACAAATGGTACGAATATCGGATGTCCCCACACTACACTGTAATGCACTTGTCAGATTTGGTGAATTTTTTTTTCTACAATCACAAACATGCAAATACAATAATATAACAATTACACTAACACACCATTCATATGCTTATCCTGTACAATCTCGTGTTTATCCATTGCAGTCGTATACATGCCATGCTTAATTATCCTTACCTTTGCTTTCAATTCGCATCTCGACTATCGTCAAACCTTGGCCACTTTAAACTTCTTATCTTTCTATAACCTGCACGCAATAATCACACTACGCACTGAGCACTAAAATGCCCAGTGGTGGATTTATATCCTAAATTTTCCACACTAAAACAACATGCATGTACATAAAAGAATACATTTTTATTTCCTTTATATGAACATTAAAATTATTAAAGAGTTTTAGGTCAATTATGCCTTACTTACAATGTCCCGATAGATCTTTTGCTTCAGTAATTACCTCATTCCTTTTTCATTAATTCAATAACCATACTTTAACATTTCTTTATGTTATTTACATGTTGAATAACATAGCCATGCCATTAATTTCCATTAAAACACATCAAAATCATGCCTTTACACATGGTAACCATTCGGCCATACATGCATACCAGACATTAAGACATTTTCACATGCTCTAATACATACCATTAGGTAGATCACTTGTCAAACAACATAGTCTTGCCATGAAATCACATCAAAACACATAAAAATCATGCCTTTTCATGTGTTAACCATTTGGCCTCATGTATACATCATCCATCATGAAACTTTTTCATGATCTATCACATACCATCATCTAAGTCACATGCCAAACATCATGTATACATCATAAACATGCCATAAACATCATCAAAACACATCAAAATCATGTGATATACCATTCGGCCTACATGTTCTCCATGGTACAAATTTTATTTCTCTTCATTTTAATCATTCAAAATCTCAATTTTAACCTTCCTAAGCATGACCATATGGTTTGATTCAATTAAACATGCATATTTTACATACTTCATATTCAAACATAACTAAAAATCATACTTTTAACATGGAAAAAGAAGGATATTATATCCATTAACCTTATTTTCTTGTTCTCTACATCTTAAACATCATTTCCTTGCCTTAGCTCCTTAAAACACCATCACTTTCCTTCTATTCCTTAAGTGGCCGAATAGAAACACCAAAGAAAGCACGATAAATTTACTTTCTTTTTGCAATATAATCACATGAACATGCTCTAGACATCCTAAAATACCTATTTGAACCTTTAAATCAATTTAAAAATATCAACTTTACATACCTCAATTTGACACATAAACTTTTTCACTTATTTTCTTTCACTTCTCGCACTCAAAATGAACTTTAATCACCACCATCAAATTCTAAAGAGGTTTAAATTTGTTTAGGAAGCTTAGATGTGAGGAGAGATTGAAACAAAAATGAAGAAAATGGAGGAAGAATGGAGAAACATCACTTTGGCCAAAGGGAGGAGGAGGGAGGTCGGTTTCTCTAGAGAAATCTGGTGAAGATATGTATTTATATGGGTAAAATTGAATCAGACTAGGTCCAACCGAAGTGGTCGAACCGGTTTGGGTCAATTTTCGATTTTCTGGTCATTTATCACTATTTAAAGACATATATAAGTTTCTCAACTTATTTTCACTCCCAACCACTTCCATCATTCTCAAAATACTAAATATATCCTCCACACAAAATTTTAGCTCAATCAGAGTCCATTTGGGGCCCGGTTCACCTAAATCGATTCGATTCAATTCTGTTCGGTTCTGCCGTAAAATACAAATCTAATTCTGTCAAAAATTTCTAAAAATTATTTTAAGCTTGTACACTTCCCACTTTAAAGCCTTTTAAGCCTTTTAATTCTACTGTAATAAGAGATACTCGGGCCATCACTCTATACCGAAATCACATTACAGACTCCATAAAATTCACTGAATACTGCTAATCTAGTATTTAGGCCATGACACCGGGCCCTGAGGTAGTCTAGATCAGAGTTACCCGATTAAGATATCAATACCCGTTTTTGGGTAAGTGGACAAAAGTTATGGACTTTCGCCCTTTGAACTCACAAGGATTAAAGTTTTGATGATAGGAAGTTTCTGTGCATCAAGAGAAGTTCTTTAGTGGGAAAATTGTGATTTCGTTTGACCGGCGGGACACCCGTTGGCCAAGAGGGACGCTCGTTGCTCGTTCTGAGAGATACCCTTCCCCTTGTACTGGAAGATGCCCATCGCTTATGCGGGACAAACTCGTCTCTCGCAAGAGAGATGCTCGTCGCTCGCGAGTGAGGGCCGCTCTCTCGCGAGAGTGATGCTCGTCACTCGTGCGTGAGACGCATCTCCCTCGCAAGTGATGGCTGTATCTCGATACCCACCTCTCGTGGAGTGGCCCGCCACTCAAAAGATTGAGAGTGCCCCTGTGATCGACGCCCATCAGACCCCGAGCAATGCCCGTTGGTCGGTTATCTGCAATAAGATTTCACAGGATTTTTCAAATTTTTCCAAGATTTCAAAATATAATTCCAAGATTTTTCAAGATCTTCCAAATCCATTCAAATATTTTCAAATTTCAAATTTGATTTTGGAAATATTCCGCAAATCAGTCGGTTTTGATTCTAATTTCATAAATCTTTTTCAAATTCAAATTTAAAATTTAAAATAATTTGAATTATTCTCCTCAACCTATAAATAGGGAGTTAGGGTTCATATTCAGGGGTTGGAAAAGTTTTTAGAAAAAAAGGATTAGGAAAATTTTCGAAGGCGAAAAAATCTTGAAAGAATTTCAAAAAACTTATTTTTGTTCTTTTCATCAAAATTTTCATCAAATCTTCTACGAAAAAGGAACACCCCGAGGAAACGAAATCAATTCACTTTACTCAATTTATTCCTTTTTAACACTCATAATCATTACGAAAAGTCAAGTGAGAAAACAAATCGATTTTTCTTCTCTTGATTTAATATTGAAAGAAGATTTAACAATTTTGCGGTAGAAAAGTTGCTCGAAATTGTGCGCCATCGATAATCCTTATAGAATTCAGGGAGAAATATCCACACAACTTTTGCCTTTAGAAGGTAATATTTCGAGTGTAAACGTTCCGAATTGACCTTTTCATTATTTATCGCTTCATATTGATTTATTTGCGGTGTAAATTATCAAAAAAATGATTTTTGATAGTAAGAAATTGGTTCTAACTTGATTTTCTTTGTTTTTTACGGGTTTGGAATGATCGACGGGCTGACGGTCCACTGACGGCCATTTCTCACCCGAGCTATGGGCCATCACGGAAATCCCTTCTACTCGTCGGTCAGCCCAAGAAGCCCGTCACTCATGCGGTCTGGGCCGTCCTTGGGCCTTCTCTCCATCCCTCCTCCTCATTTCTTTTAATTCTTTCTTGTAAGATTGTCTCTTTTGATTTTAAGCTATCCATTTTCCTTTCATGATATCTATTTAATTCTAGTTAGTTCCTTTTCTGTCACTTATTTTGTTCTTGCTAATTTGTTTGGTTTTTGTGTGAGTTCGCTTATCCTATTGCCTGTTGTAAAGGAGAGTAAGCTAAGGGTGATAAGGAAGCATCAATATGGTTCATTTATTCGATTATCATTTTAAACCACTGTACATCCAACTCAAATCATATATTAACTATGCAACCCATGAACATACATACATATTTGTTTATCTGTAATGCCAAAGCAATATCTATTTGACATGCTTAAATTCATTCAACATATTCACATAATATATACAAGTATCTTAAATTCTTGTTACACGCTAGGCATAGCCAAACTTATCAAGCATATCATTCATAATTCGATACAATATTTCTCACTAAGTTGAACAATTAACAAGCATTAGAGAATCTTAACTATGTCGCGCTCGCGATAGACCTCACATAACCTTCCGTCGCGCTCACGGCCTCAATTGGACACGAGACAGAATACTCTGAAGACTTCTGTCGCGCTCACGACAGAATACGATTTGGTAAACTTTGCCCAATGGAGCCTTCTGTCATGCTCATGACCCTTGTCGTGCTCACAACAAAGCCTAGACTTTATGTTCAAACTCCCAACTTGACATACCTCTTTCAAACACTTCCTCTATTCACTTTCATGACTTCTATCATCATCCAAACACTAATTCCAGCCAAAATGGCCTTCTAAATAAGTAATCACATACGAGGAACTTCCTCATGCACAATTTATAGCATACACATAATCATCATGCAAATAATTAAAAGATAGTACAACTTCAAGTTGTCAATAAAACATCATCAACTCGACAATATTAACCCATGTACAATTTAACAACTAGAAGAGTTATTGAACTCTTCAATACCCATAATTCCCCCAATCTAACCAATCATGCATTTATTAATGAATTAAATACAATCACAAACCTCAAAAAAGGAAGCTTGACCAACTCTCCTTCTAGCTCAGATCTTGTCTTTTCCCTTATCTCTTCTCTTATCCACAGCTTCTTGCACAAAACCCATCAAAACACACTTCAACCATAAACCAAATCAACTCAAAAAACAAGAACAAGAAAAGAAGGAGATACTTTAACTTCCAAACCCACACTTACCTTGATCCAATGACACAACTTAGAATTACTTAACACAACAGCAGAAATTCAATGGATTAAACTGAAGATGAAGGAGAATGAAAGAAGAAGAAGAAAAAGAAGAACAAAGAGAGAGAATAGAAATTGGAGAAGTGACCAGACCAATGGATGCAAAGAATGAGACCATTTCTCTCTCTCAATTACTATTTATTGCATGCCAATAGCTGAGTTGGCAAAGCCATCTCATGCCACCCGGATTCCACTACCACTCTCTCAATTAAGATTAGATTAAGCTAACTTCACTTATCCCTTAATTAATCCACTCTTAGCTTAACCATGCATAACACTACTAGGGTGGATTCTGGGTCATTACACACCTAAAACCCCAGAAAATTATTTAAATCATGGGAAACTGAAAATAATAAAAAAATTCACATATTTAACCATAAGAATGCATTAATGAAAAAAACCTATAAACATGACTTTCTACATGGTTTAGTTATTTTAAATCAATCGTGGCATAATAAACCTAGAATAAATACCTAAGCATGCAAAATAACATGAAATGACAGGAATCAAACAAATCAATATCTCACATAATGAATCTAGAAACAACTATATGATACTTAATTGATTTTTAATAGAGAAAAGTAGAAAACTTAGCCCAGAATATTACCTTCAGTGTTTGGTTACGAGAAATAAAGAGAACCGTGCTTTACGTCCTCTCCTTTGATTTCACAATTAAACTCTAAATAGCTTTTCAAATAATTCTTTTTCTTTTCTCTGAAAACTTTTCTTTCATTTTTTTGCCTTTTTTTCGCGTGAATCCTCTCTTTTTCTTTACAAAAGGTTTTCTTTTTATCCCCTTCTATTAAAAAATGGAAATCCATTGATTTTAGGGAAAAAATCCCTCCTAAAATCTCACCCCAAATTTGAAAAGAAAAATCCCCCATTAATCCGATCCCAAATTTGTTTTTACAAGAATCAAAATCAATTCCCCAATTTTCTCACTATGAAAAAGAAAAACAACTGTAAAAATCTCGACAGACGGGCAACACTCATATCTACAAATGGGCAGTAGTGAAAATGAAATTAAAATTACAAATGTGTCCTTTTATCATGACTCAGCTTACTTATACTGAGTAACGGGGGCAACCCAGTGAGTCACAGGCAGAAAGGGAAGCGGGCGCAAAGCCTACCAACAAGTGGCAAGCAGAGCAAAAAGGTTGCAAATGGTCGTCTCTCCTTGAGAAATGGATGTCTGTAAACTAAAATGTCCAATTTTACAATTAAAACCTCATTTGAACTCTGAAAAAAAGCAAAAGGGCTAAGTTCGAGAAACTAAGGATGAGGACCGGCATTTCCATTCTCCACCTGTAACATAGGTAACATCATCCTCATTGGATAACTCTGATCTGGGCTGCCTCGAGATCCGGTGTCTACAATGATAAAGATCCCTAATCTACATGGGCTATAATGCATACTCCTAACAATCTCCTACTTCCACTAAAGCTAATCACTCATATGTTTTAAGCCCTTAGCATGTACATGATGATTATACTTATTTTGGGAGAGTGGCTTAGTGAGAGGATCCATCATATTATCATTTGTAGAGACCCTTTCTATATTCACATCATTTCTTGCTATAATCTATCGGATGAGGTGGTAGCTTCTCAAAACATGCTTGGATAGCTGATGAGACCATGGTTACTTTGCTTGTGAAATGGCTCCATTTTTGTCACAATATAAGGGTATTGGATTAACAATGCTAGGGACCACTCCTAGTTTAGTAATAAACTTCTTGATCTATACCGCCTCTATACCCACCTCTGAAGCAACAATGTACTTAGCTTCTATTGTAAAATTTGCAATCATCTCTTATTTAGAACTTTTCCAACTAACTGTTCCTCCTCCTATTATAAACACAAAACCCGATTATGATTTATAATCATCCTTGTCTAACTAAAAGCTAGCATCAACATACCCACTTATAAGTAAATCACCCTCTCCATATACCAAGAATATATAATTTATAACCCGATTATGATTTATAATCATCCTTGTCTAACTAAAAGCTAGCATCAGCATACCCACTTACAAGTAAATCACCCTCTCCATATAGTAAAATTTGCAATCATCTCTTATTTAGAACTTTTCCAACTAACTGTTCCTCCTCCTATTATAAACACAAAACCCGATTATGATTTATAATCATCCTTGTCTAACTAAAAGCTAGCATCAGCATACCCACTTACAAGTAAATCACCCTCTCCATATACCAAGAATATATCCTTAGTCCTTCTCAAGTACTAAAGGATATTCTTGATTGCATTCTAATGTTCCTCTCCAAAATTGGATTGGAATCTACTTGTGACACTTAAAGCAAATGCTACATGTTGATATGTACATAACATAGCATACTTAGTAGAACCAATTGTAGATACATATGTGATTTTATTCATATTCTCTCTATCCTCTTGTGTCTTAGGACACATAGATTTAAAAAGGTGATTCCCATGTACCATGGGTATAAACCCTTTCTTAGAGAGATCTATATTGAACCTCTTTAGTAATTTATCTATGTATGTACACTATAAAAGACCTAGCAACCTATTGGATCTATCTCCATAGATCCTAATTCCCATAATATAGGATGATTCTCCAAGGTCTTTCATGGAGAATTGTTTAGGTAACCAAATTTTCACTAGCTGAAGGACATAAGTGTCATTTTCCATAATGAAAATGTCATCCACATATAGAATAAGGAAAATGATTACACTCCCATTAACCTTTTCATACACATGGTTCATCCTCATTTTGTGAGAAACCAAACTTTTGATTATCTCATTGAATCGGATGTTCTATCTCCTAGATGCTTGCTTCAATCCATAGATGGATCTTTAAAGCTTTCATACCTTTTCACCATTTCCAGATATAAACCCCTCAAGTTGTGTCATATACACATTCTTAGTTAGATTTCCATTTAGGAAAGTTATCTTCACATTCATTTGCCACATCTCATAGTCATAATGAGTGGCAATGGATAAAAGTAATTTGATGGATTTAAGCATCGCTACTAGAGTAAAGGCTTCATCAAAGTCAATTCATTCTCTTTGATAATAACCTTTAGCTACTAAGCGAGCATTCTAGGTAACTACATTACCCTCAATGTTAGTTTTCTTCTTGAAGAGCCATTTGCACCCTATAGATTTTATCATTTCAAGTGGTTGAGTCAAAGTCCACACTTGTTTCTTATACATGGAGTCCATTATAAACTGTATAGCCTTAAGCAACAGTTCACGTGCTGAACTATTAAGAACTTCTTGATAGCTTGTAGGCTCATTGTCTTTTACTATAATTTCATTTTTATCTGAGATAATGAGAAAACCATATCTCACTAGGATATAACGTATCCTAATAAATCTTCTAATAGCTTATGTATATTCTGGTTCAACTGTAATCTCATCATTATGAGATTCAATAATGGTTTCAATCATTGATCTGCTTCAATTGGTGGGTTTTGAACTTCACTAAGTTCAATTCTGTTGTAACACCCCTTACCCATACGTAGTATATTACACCGTAAAGGGGTGTGTTACCACGACTGGTGAAGGATGCCACACAACTATACATAGTAGGAATAATAACAAATAATCAAAAACCAAATGATAAAATTTTATAACTGTAACAACCCGATTTGCACCCTAGTAGAATAAGAGGGGTTAATTTCAGTATTTTTTTTAGATTAAGTGGAATTTAGGACTTAATTGAATGGAATTATAAGTTGGTTGATAGGAGAAATAGATGAGGAGAAATAGATGGGAGGGACTTAGAGGGATATTTGCCATGGACTTAAAGTGTAACTTTGCATGAAGTGGGACAGGTGGTTGTGTGTGACATGTGGCATTGTAGGGGAGTGCCACATGGAGTGTACATGCAATATAAATGATGGTTAGTGGGATTTTCTGTCCTCAATTGGATTGCATGCAGCTTTCTCTCCCTTTCCCTCTCTTTCTCTCGGTTTTTCCCTTCTCTCCATTCTCCTATCTTTAAGTTATTTGACTTGTGGTTGGTTTTTGCTCATTAAATTAGATTAATTAAAGAATATTGATTAAAGATTCAGTATTGAAGGTAAGAGTGTATTGGATTTGAGTTTCTTCTTCTTCTCTTTCTTTGTACTTGGATTTAGTTGAGTTTTGGATAAATAGTTGTTCGGATTTGGATATTGCAAGAAGCTGAGGCTAGAAGAAGGGAAAAAGGCAAGGATAAGGTCTGAGTTTGGTGGAGGTTCAACTGCTTCTAGAGATTTGGATCGTTTTCCCTATAGTTTGTGCATGTGTATTTGATTTGTGTATATTTGATGCATGTTGTGTTATGAGTTAGAATTGTGTATATGCATGTGTTATTAGTTTGAACATTGACAATTTTAGACCTTATTTTAGAGCATGGTTGTTATGTGCATGCTTAGTTCTGTATTTGAGAGGCATCTATTCATGATTGGTTGTTCACGTCTCTTGCTTGGATTGGGTATATAATTATGTGTTAATTATTGATTTAGAGCCTTGAAGTGTTATTGGCATATTGTATGACAAGTCTTAGGAAGTACGCTTATGAGTGTTATTGTTAGAAGAGTATGTTGGTCAGAAATGACTTTTGAGATGAGTTGTGGTGCAGTTAGCACAGCTGTGTTTTGGCATTTTTTCATAGGTCACGGTAACAAGCAAAGTGGTTGTGACCATGAGGTATGTAAGAAATGCTTCTACTCGAAAAGTGTGTGGTATGTCACGGTGACAACCAAAGTGGTTGTGACCGTGAGATACCCTTGATTGCTTTCTGCCCGGTTAGTGAGAGGTATGTCACGGTGACAACCAAAGTGGTTATGACCGTGAGGTACCCTAGTTTGCATTCTATTTTGCACCTTTGGCATATCACGGTGACAACCAAAGTAGTTGTGACCATGAGGTATCCTGTTTTGCACTTTGAGTTATTGTTCATCTATAAATGTTATGCACGGGTACGAGTATCATTTTAACCTAGTTTAACATCATTCAATGAGGGTTGTCATATACTAAATGCTATGTTTTAGTATGGAGAATAAATGTGATTAATCGCTCTAATTATGTGTAACATTGCATTGATGATTTACTAAATGAGGGTTGTCATATACTAAATGATGATTTACTTAACTCGTACATGAGTGGTTTGATTTGTATCCTTGGTGGGATACTTGGATAAATGTTGAGCGTGTGATATTGTGATTAGAATGTTGTTGAGCCTAATCAGTCAAGGTAGTGGTTAGATAAGCATGCTTATAAAAGGCTAGAGTTTTGCAGCTGCTCATGTCGACCCCATATGGGTTCAACTTTTAGACTTTGATCTTCTGAAATTATAGACTTCGGTCTTCTATATTAAAGCTTTTAGACTTCGGTCTTTTGAGAACCTAGACTTCGGCCTTCTAATACTACTCGCCAGTATTCTGTTACTCGTATCCACCATCATTATGACCTCATGCTATATTTTTATTGTATATTTGTGAGAAATAAGTGAATTTGTATCGGTTATTTGTTCTGTTACTTCTGAATGTTAGCATTTGTTATTGCTTCTGTATCTGTATAGACTTTGAGCAAGTTACCATCATCCTTATGCTGTGTATGTGCTAAGCTTCTGAATTATTTATGCAAGTACCTGTAAGTTATATGCATGCTTTGTATTGTTGTGACTTCTTGGAAGTCCTTTGCTTTTGTTTATCCCCACTAAGCGTTATCACTTAGCACGGATGTTTGTTTTCGTGTAGGATGCAAGTTGGTTTTGAAGTGAGGGTCCCTATTTGCTGGCCACTAGGAGTTTTGATTTTGAAGAGTTTCTTTTTATATTGATTATAGTATTCTTTTTTTATAGGACTCTTGTATAGTGTTTGTATATGTAATGAAAGGCATGCAATATTGTTTTATGGCGTTGTAATATGTTTACTTTATAAGTTCGGTAATGTAAGTATGTTTTATTTTTAAAGCTTCCGCTTGTGTATGTTTTTGTAGGTTTCTGCTTTAGTTTATGTGTGTATGTTTATATGCGTTTGTGAGTGTGTGCGTAGTAATCCGATGTTCCTCCTGAGGGGCATTGGGGCGTTACAATAACTACAAAATACTTTCACATATTACAATTACAAAGTTAAAAATTTTGCCTTGTACATACTTATCTCGTATGTTTCTTTTCACATTAATCATATTACATGCAAATCATTATTGCTGAAATCGATTCTATTTACATACAATCAACAAATTTAAAATCTATTTACGGAACTTTTACAGACTTATTGGCCTTAACTGATGCGGATTGTTCTTATTGACACCTCTATCTTTCAAACTTACACAGATGAAACACCCCTACTAAGCATAAAATGGTTAGCGGGGAAAGCATGAGATGGGTGGCCACTCGTAGTGGTCATCTATACATATCACATATATATGAAGCATACTTATATCAAAAGGGATAACATAAATAATTTCAATAAACAAACTTATCAAATATCACATGCCGGAAACATATTCATTAATTGATATTACCAATATCATATTTTACTTATTATTCAATTCATTTATTTTAATAACATACTAATTATACCACTGAATACACATATCACTTGTAGCAATATGCTTAGACAATATACACATGCACAAGTTTTATTCATATAAGACCTAAAGCTATATTATGTTTTTATCCTGTACCATTTAAAATTAACTCTGATTTTACACATATATTCAAACATAACATGTACAACTTTATCAAATCATTCTCTAAACATTTACGAATCACGATATCTATTTCTTATCTGATATGCTTTACCTTGAGTGAATATTCTATACTTATCATTTTCACTTAGAGACGACATAAGAATGTTCATATATATTCGACGTACACAGGTTTCTTAGAAAACATACTCACATTAGTCATCATAAGTGTAAATCCTAAATTATTAAAACTCTTATCATATTATTTAATTATTACAAATATAGATATTAAACATTTTCAATAATTTCTTATAATAACTTCATATATGCAACTGTATTCATAATCCCTAAACATATAAAAAGTATACATTACATGCATACACATCCTTGAACAATCAAAAGTCCTACACACTTACTCATTAAAATAAGCATATATAGTAATAGACCCTTAAAGTTTGCACACATAAATACTTTCAATTATACAATTATAATATACATTACTCATTTAATATTCTTTTATTCTCTTATCACCTGCATTTATAAAGTAGTGGATAACGGGAAGAAATGCATAAGTACCCGAAGGTACAGTACAATTACGTATAGGGATCCAATCCGGGATCCAAAATGCATAGGGATCCAACAGGATCTAGAAACACATAGGGATTAAACCATGATCCGAAGATATAGTGTGACGCGCGTCGTTCCCCGTAGGATGCCCCGAAGGCCCACTTTTAGGGCTTTCGAGAGAGGTTCATGAAAACTTATAAGGTATTTACAAGTGCATCTATTTTGGGCAACAAGGAGGTTTCTTGGAGTCGCCACCCAATAGAACATTGGGACAGGTCGTCTAGCCTCGGTGAGCCTAAGACAGCGCATAATATCCATTTTAGGCAAACCAAAGGGGTCTTGGAGGCATTCACCCCAATAGAACATTGGAATGACCCTCTAACCCTATGGAGCCTAGGATTGTAAATTGAGTCTTTTGGTGGGACACAAGAGGTGTTTTTGAGATCCCATTCCAATGAAATATCGGAATGGTCCTCTCGCCTCGTTGAGCCCAAAGACCAGAGATGGTTCGGGACTTCTCATTTATTCATACCTTGGTTATTTTGTAATTAAGTTTTGAATTTAAATTTTCATCCCTTTTCTCATACATTTTGATGCAATAATTAGAGCGCAAGTTATTCAGTTAGGGAAAGCGGTAAATAAAACAAGATTAAAATAAAATACAGGAAAGTAAATACAACAAAACTAGGGGCGAAATACAACCCCCGTTGTAAATAAAGTACAAACCATACATAAATCGGGATATTCATTAATGATGAGGACATTGGTCCTCGTATGCATATTTATTATAAAATAATTTTTATGTGATGACTTTGGATGGAGAAAATTGAGACATTGGTCCCATTTTTATTTAGGAAAAAATACCAAGTAAATTAATAAAAATAGTTTGGTGATTTTCTTTCTAGCGGATCTAAATAAACAATTTTACAAGAAAATTATATGACAAAAATAAAAAAAAACCAAATAAATAAAATATTACAAATAAAAAAAATAAACATATAACCCAAATGAGCCATTCTGGATCCCCCGTGTGCTCGCAAAAAAAAATACCCAAGTAAAAAATGAGTTTTGACATAAAAAAAATATAAACAAAATAATGTTAGTAATTAAAACAATTAAATCAATAATAAAAGATGAAATGGAATAGAACAAGATAAAATAGCATGATATCAAAATGACAAATGAATTAATATGTTAACAATTAAAATAAATGTGAAAATGCATTTTTATGACAAATTAAATAAATGATGTGATTAAAATAAAATATAACATGTTAATGAATTAATACATGAAAATTATGAACATGATGAAAAATAATGAAAATAAACAATAATTGAATGAACAATAAGTATAACATGTAACAATGATAAAAGAATGATAAAAGGTAATGAAGAAAAGAATGATAAAAATAATTAAAACAATGACATGATTAATTACTATTATCACAATTAACATAAACCATTTATATGGAAAAAAGATTAATCAAAATTAATTAATTAATTACATGCTGAAAAATAATGATGAATCAAAATAAAATAAATTATTTACATGTTAGGAATAAATAAGAAATCAAAATTTACATGAATAAAAAAACAAAATCATATATAAACATATTAAATAAAACAAACATAACAATAATAGAATAACAAATAAATGGAATCCATAAGTAAATTAATGAAAATAATAAAATATACATGAATAAATTAAATATAAACAAAATAAATAAAAATCAAGCCCAGAATATTTACCCTCAGAGTTTCGGATTTGATTTCAGTAAAAGATGATTTGATTTCCTTTGCTTGTGACTTTCAAAAATTTAGAGTTGAATATGATAAATGTAGGAATTTTATTCTAATAAAAATAGGCTTGAAAAAAAAATAATTTAGCAACAAAATTAATTGCTTTTGTTTATAGAGAAAACAAAAGAATTAACTTGAATGCTTAAGAATAAAAAAACTGATTTTGAAAGTGAAAATTAATCTCTTATGTTTATGGAGAAAACAAAGAAATTAATTTGGAATAATTAAGAATTGAAAATCAAATTTTCAATATCCATTAATCCTTGTTAATTGAAAAAAGAAATTTGAAATTTTTGGAAGAAAAATCAAAGAAGAAGAGAGGAAAATCTAAAATTTTGGTGAAAAGAAAAATTATGGAGGCCCCCTTTTTAGGTTTTCATCATAAAGAATTTATAGGATGTAAAAAATGATGCCCTAATTCAATTAGGGAAAAGAATTTTATTTTAACACAAATTCCTTTATTTTTAATGATAAAATCAAGTTTCATTAATTAATTACCTGAAAAAATGTTTTAGAATTTTATTTGGACTGAAAAACCTTCATTTAGGGTGAAAAAATGCGTTTTTTGGGGTGAAAAATCGGAATAAATGGTGAAAAATCGGAAAAGAGAAGATTCAGGTCTTTTAGCGACGGCCGGGAAAGGAGGGACGCCCGTCGCTATTGAGGGACGGGTGTCACGCGCGACGCGCACAGCACTGCCACGCGGCCAACGCTCCAAAATTATTATTTTTTTTAAAAAAGTTTTATTTTTTTTAAAAAAATTATAATTTCTAAGCCCCATTTTTCAAATCTAATTTTTTAAAATATTTTTTATTATTTTTCAATTTTTCACTCTAAAATGCAAATTTGACGAGGAAATCATCACTTTTAACCTTTTTAGCCTATGAAGGCAATTGTCATCATCGGATAACTTCGATTTAAGCTGACTCAAGACCCGGTGTCTACACATAGGCTACAGTAAAAGACCCTATAGGCATGCCTATTGTAGACACCGGGTCCCGAGTAGCCTTGATCAGGATTACCCGATGATGAAATTTAGCTATGCCGGCTTATAGGCAAAAAGATTGGAGCTCAGAAGTGATTTTCCTTGTCTTTTCGGTGAGTAAAAAGGGTATTTTAAAAATATTTTATAAATTATTTTGAAGAAGAAAAAGTGTGTTTTAGGTTGAGGGTATTTTATATAAAAAATTAAAAAAAAAAAAAAAAGGTGAAAAATGATGGAAAAATGTTGAAAATAAAATGGGGGAAAATAATCGCGACGAAAAGGCGACGGCCAAGGGTCGTCGCGAATTTCCGTGCGCTCCGCGCACGGAGCGCGCGCTCCGCGCGTCCGACGCCCTTGGCGTATGGCGCCCTGCGCGAGCGACGCGCAGGGCGTCGCTCGCCCCGCGCACGTCGTGCGCGGAAACTCCGCGCAAATCGTGCGGAAACGTGCGCGACGCGCACGATTGACGCCCCACTTCGCCCATTTCGCCCACTTTTCGACCCCCACTCGATTTTCAACCGTTTTTGGACGGTTTTTGGTGGTTTTTGGGTAGTTTTTGATGGTTAAAAAACACTAAAAAAATTCAGAACGGGGGGAGGACGAACCAAGAACATTTTGTTAGAAAAAAACTGAATTTTGGAGCTTTGAGTTGAGAGAAAAAAATCCATCTTACGCACTTGTTTCCAAGAGCTTTTCTTCAAGTTTTCAAGCTATTTTCTAAGGATTTTCACAAGAGAAGACAAGGAATTCAACACTTCTATCTTCAATTCTTCAAAACTGAATTTGAGGGTAATTATTCTTGGCTTTACTCATTAATTCTCTTGTTAATTTCATTTATTTTGGCTTCCAATTAACATATCAAACATGTAAATTCTCTTAGTCTCCATATTCTTCTTCTTATTTTTTTTCAATTATTCATATAACAAATAAGCTTTTTAAATTCTATTATCTTTTTTTCATGTCAAATTATTCTTTGTTCATGTAATTATGCATGTTTTAGGTTGTAAATACCTTTAATTTCTTAATGCTATATCATGTTTATTATTATGCTTTCTTTTGCATATATGAGTGTTATAATCATTATTTTATGCTAGTCATGCATGTTAAGTTGTGTTATTCTCATGTTACATTTTTAATTCATGTCTTAACTATGGTAAAATTGATTGTCATTAATTTTCCATGCACATTAATTACTAATATTAATAAGTTGCATGTGCCATGATACTTTCTCATCTTATGCATGTTAAATTGCATCTTAATTATTCTATGCATGTTAAATTGCATCTTAACTATTCTATGCATGTTAAATTACATCATGATTATTTTATGCATATTATATTTTCATGGTACATATTATCTTTTTATGTCATATTATTTTGGCTTAATCACTAACATGAATTTCTTTTGTTTTATTTTTGGTTGCACATCATTGTTCTTACTTTCAATTGAGCATCCATGCACGTTGAAAGAAGGAGGAGTTGCGGGGTTTGGTATTTTCTTTATACATTTTTAATTCCCATTTTATTTACATTGCCTTGTATATATTCATTAAATAAAATGTTTTCTTATGCGCACCAAAATAAAAATCACCAAAATATTTTTACTAAATTAACTTGGATCTTTCATAATAAAGCGGGACCAACGTCCCAGTTTTCATCCCAAATAAGATCATCCAGAATATTTTCTTTAATTGTGCATGCGGGGACCAAAGTCCTCATGATTAATAAATTCCCCGGTTTTATGCATGTTTGCACTTTTAAAAGGGAGTTGTATTCCGCTCCTTGTATTATTGTAATTCATTGCTTTACTTGCTAATTTATGGTTTTCCTAACATGTATAAATGAGCTTTTAGATTAAAATTGCATCGTGTGGAGAGAGAGCGAATTAATGATAATTAAAATTTGATCATAAATTAATCGAGGTAGAAATAGATGAGAAATCCCGGACCCAGCTCTGGTCTTTGGGCTCGAGAGGTTAGAGGTTATCCTCCAAAATACTTCTTGGGTCACGAGGCTTTAGCGCTAATCCTAGGCCTCATGGCCCAATATGGATAAAATGCGCAAGTCTTAGGCTCTCCGAGGCGAGAGAAACTTTCCCAATGTTCTATTGGGTGGCGACTCCATGATACCTCCTTGTTGCTCAACATAGACGCACTTGCGATTTATCGCAAGATGTCAACGGACCCGCAAATGCCCCGATCGCCCACGTGCGGGCGGTCCGAAAGGGCGGCGCTCGGGATCCGGCGCGCGTCACACCTATCTATCCATGACTTAATTAATGTAGGCTAATACTCATAATTGTGTCCATCACATAACCATACATGTAACATGGTCATATAATGATCACATACAGTTAAAACTCTTGTCACATAGTCAACTTCAAATACTCTTTATAACTAACTTGACATTCCATGTCATCTTATATATGCTCAATACATAGATTCATTTATGTTATTTAACAATATTAAACAAATAGCTTAATCATTCCAAACAATTTCAGGCTCCATTTGACAAGAAATTTAGCATTTAATACTTAATTATTTACATAAATTCCATGCTTATATATATATATATATATATATATTTACCTTTTAGCATTGTTCAAAAACATACTCATATATTGTTATACAATTATATTTACATTACTATTTCACATGCCCAATTATGGTGACCTAATCCATATAAACAATCTATCCAAGACCCGACTTTGCAGGCTAATCGTCCTTAATCCAATTATTCTCATTACCACATTGAATAATAGCCACCCTAATTATCTTACAAATTAATTCCATACACACACTGTCCATTTCATAAGCCAAAATGATCGTTATTTAATTTATATAACATATTACTATCACATCATTTAATACTAACATAACATCAAAAATGGCATACACAAGCTTAATGGTCAATAACCAATCTAACCAGGTTGCATTGCTCATAAATAACTAATATAGAATGCCAATTCATTTTTAACTTTATTCGGTAAATTTTGATTATTAAGTACTTTACTAATTACTCATTTTCATAACCTATTCACTTATATTTCCAAGTGGTAACCACTGAAATACTTATTTATTAACCCTAAACACGTGTGAGATAAGTTCTAAAAAGTTTAGGTGAAGTTCGGTTTCAATTTTGGATGAAAAATGGACCATATAGTCAAAACGGGGGGACACTTGAGGGATGGGCTAACCCAAAATAGCTTTTGAACCAACTATGTTTCACCAAAAGAGATTGCAACCTCAAATTACACATCCAAAATCACAAGGAAAGTATCATTTTTAGCTAAAATGGTCTGCATAACAATTAAGCATCAGGATGTTAGATTTCTAATGGCACAAATTTCAAGTCATTTGGAGCTAAAACCAGGGTGATATGCCCAAATTTGTCTACACTGCTCCAAAGACCTAGAAAGTTTAGCTACTAGAATGAGTGATTTTAAGGCCCTTAGAGTCCAAAATAAATTATACTATTTCTACAACATTTTTAGCCAAAGAAGTCCCGGTTCTTATGCAATTGGAATCATGCAATCTGGACTTTAAATATCAACTTATGCCCAAAGCAATCATCAGAGGTCATTCTGCTACTTTAGACAGAACTGCACTATGTAATTCAACAAGCCTAAATTCAAATATCCTAACGCAACTAATCCACCAAATTCAATCTAAACTAACAAAACACATACACAAACACCTTAGAATATGCAATTCATCAATAAATATTCATTAACAAAACAATTCCCAAACCTATTTTCCTTTGCTCCTTTAAGCTTAATTGGCACTTTACTCAACAATCTTCTCTTTCCCCTTTGAAGTTGCAGCCTTCTCCTATACAACCAATTCCTAATTTCTAGAATTGGAATTATAAATCAAATCCCAATTTGAAACTCAAGAGCAAAAGATGAAAAGAACCAAATCAAACCAAACCTTTACCTTTACTAGCAAAGCTAAACAATTTAACAATTAATCTTGAATTCAATTAAGCAATAATAGATGGCTGCCTTGATAAGATAGAAATGGGATGAAGATGAAGTGAAAATCTAGAATTTGTACTTTTAATGGCCGGCCAAAGTGAGGTGAGGAAAAGACAAACTCCACCTTACCAAAACTATATAAATATGCATTCTAATGCATACATGGCCACACCAACTTAAGATTCCACTAAAGTTATCACTTAAGCACACTTTAGTTAAATTAATCCATTCTTAACTTAATTAATCTCCCACTTTAATTAATTAATCACCCACTTATCATTTAATCACAAAAAATTCAATTTAGTTCCTTAACTTGTTAATTTATGCAATTAAATCCTTGAATTTTCAATTGAACCCAATTAATTTCTCAACATGTAAACATAATCAATTTCACAAGTTAGCCTACTCTCATGTAATACAACTAGGGTACAAGAGGGGGCCTTACAACATGGTCTCTAGGGCATATTGCTAACAACTGTGAGCTTTGGCTTCCCTCTTTTTGGTTTTTGAAGCTTTAAAGCTCTAAACACCAACTTTCAAGCTTATATTTTCTACCATCCAGTCAAAGAGAGATCTTAGAGCTTCAAGTTCCTTTATTTACAAGAGAAAAGCACACTAAAGGCAATATTATAAAGCTTTTTTCCCTCTTGTCCTAGTTTTCTTTCAGGATAAGCTTTTGCATTCATTCTTAAATGTTGTAAGTTTAACCATTTAGGTGTTTTCTATCATTTCTTTTATGTTCTAAATAGATTTAGATTGTGAAACTCACTTTGGCTAGTTGCCTTATGGTAGAAGCATATAGGTTTTGTATTGAAAGTTTACTTTTTTGTTGCTTAAAAAAAGGATCTTTTAAGGATTTTGAGTGTGTTTCCTTCTCCTTGGTTTTTTTGGCTTTGAAACCCATAATAGGGCAATGAACAAAATAGAGAGGGAAGAAAAAGTCACTATTTTGACATGACTTATTGAGCCATAGCCACAACTCAATCTTGCTTCTCTCAAAATTGTGAGCCTAGCTGACTTATACCCTGACTCACTAGTCACGAGTGTAAGTCACCACTCATGCTCGCGACTTTAAGTCACGATTATTACTCAATTTTTGGGGCATGACTCACTAGTCACGGCATAGATTTCATTTCCCTCCTTTTTTAAATCTCTTTACTATTTTGTATAGATTTTTTTTATTTCTTTTGCATTTCTTATTTTTCCCGCGCATAGTCTGTGCTCCTAGATGTGTTGTGTGGTCACTATAATAGTGTAGCTTTAATTATTTATTATTATTTATTGCCCCAATTTTGTGGTATAATTAGAGGATTTTTGTCCGATTGTTGCAAAATTTCACAAAGGGTTAATAAAAGTGGACTAACTTTTTATTTTATGACCAAAACTCGTGTGAAATTAATAATAAATTTTAATAATGTAAAAGATTTTGTATATAACTAGTCAATTTGAATCTTACTAATAAAGTAGGACCCATGTTCGAGTTGTCTACCAATAAAGTCATAATAAACTATTTTTAATAATTGTATGAGAGGACCAATGTCCTTGCCTAAATAAATCCAATAGATAGCCCATTTTGATGTATATGACTGCATGCTAGTCTAAGGTTTGTATTTTATGTCATGCTTTATCGCTTTCCAACTTGAAAGAGTGCGCTTTACTTTTTATTGCCATGATATATGCATGAGAAGGGAGATAAAATCATCAATCCTAAGGTCCAACAAATGCCATACTAATTAAGGGTATGCATAAGAGTGAGGTTTCGAACTCTTCTCTTGGTTTGGCATCATGAGTCAGACCACCACTCCCAATATTCTATTGGGTGGCCACTCCATTATACCTACCTTGTGATGCCCAAGGTTGCATCCTAAGGTCGATTGCCAATAATGGGATAGGAGTACCCTGAAATGCTATCTCATGCCTTTTGATGTTTGGGACTCGATAAATAGGGTCAAATTCCTTCTCCATTGTGAAGTGACTGGCCTTGATGAGTAAGAGACCTTCGCCTAATCGTCGCTAAAAGTGGGACAGGTCTAAATAAAATGGTCTTCCCAATGACGTGCATCATAGTGGGACTCCTCTGGGGACTCATGAGACTTTTCTTTGAAAGTACCTTTAGTTAATAAAACATGAATGGATTTTGGATTAAAAAATTTTATCATTCTTCAAAATTTGCATTAAAATCGTGCTAGAGCCTTAAAATAAGGTAGGCATCCGTCTTTTTATCCTAATGCATTCTTAAAGCACGACCCTATATTCACTCAATGTAGGAAAGTGTAAGGAATAATTACTAGTTTAAGCCCCATACCTTATGGTATATCAAATCATGACCCAATTCGTCATTATGCTTATAATGAGCTAGACCCATTGGTAAGGATCATGCTTGAATAGCCTTAAAGTTATATACCTAGACTAATGCCTATGTAATGGCATAGATAAATCCAATAAGTTAGCTAATAAGCTCTTTAATAATTTTGCATTGTTTGTGACGTGGGCCTTTTATGTATTGACCAAACCCAAATAGATCTAAATGTTTGTTAGTCAGGCCTTCTATGCCTAGATAGGCACTTCCTGTCTTATTTGGATTGCTCAAATAAAAAAAGGCCAAATCTTTTCGTATGCTTTTAATAAAAGAGGTGTTATGCTGCCGAATCTTCACTACGCACCATACGCGTCTATTGGGTTCCTTAATAATCCTTAGATTAAGTCCATCTAGAGAAGAGACTACCTGACTGCGTGTAAGAGTAATAAGGTTAGAAGGATCTGTATGTGTTTATTGATGTTGCATTTTATGATTATGCATCTGTATTCTCGACATGCATCACATTAATGCCTTTATTTTGCAACCATTATAAATTAATCGTCGCCTAGGTGGTTTTTGGGTCTAAATTATTGCATCATCAAGAAACCTGCACCAATACAGTCTATGCCACTTGCAACCAATCACAGCTCAGAGTAGGTTTCAGATTGGGGTTCAAATAGCATTTTCGAATGGTTTTTAGAACAATAGGTTTTAGATAAGAGGTTGGAAGATTTTGAGAGGAGAATTATGGCTATGCTTGCCAACTTCTCGGCCAATTTGGCCTACAACTCAGGCACTCCACTAGAAGCTGCCTGTAGACACTGAGTCTTGAGGCAGCCCAGATTAAAGTTATCCAATGAAGACATCAATATTTATTTCAAAGGTGGAGGGACCAAAATTGTAGGTTTGCGCCTATGGATTTCACAAAGTTTAAAAGTTATCTTTGACCAAAACCCTTTTGTGTTTTTACTAGGCTTAAAAAGGTTTTCAATGGAAAAAATATTGGTTTTTTTGGTGACCGACGGTCGTCCCTTGTGAGGGACGCCCGTCGGTCTAGCGTCAGGGGTGCCAGTCTGAACAAACCACAGGAAGGATAACCTATTGAGCGACGGATGCCCATCCCTCACTTGAGGGATGTCCGTCGTTCACTCTTAGGGATGCCCTCTCTTGAACGACAGACGACTGATGGGTAAGATGGGAATTCGCATCATTTAGTTGAGCGACGGCCCTCTATAATGGCCTGAATACTAGGTCAGTAATGATTAGTGAAATCTATAGAATTTTATGTGAATTTCGTATGAAAATATCAATGATTGTGCCTAAAAAGGCAATAGAGGAGAAAGGTTAAACGTGCTCAGGCCAAGGAAGCCCCTGATGGATAACCTCCCGGAAGTTAGTAGTGAAAAGTATTTTATTGGACTATTGGAAAGTGTCTGTAAATCGGAGTCCATTGATGTAATTTGGAGTGAAAATGAGGTCAAATAGGTCCTTGGAAGTCAAACTGAAGAAAAGCCTCTAGTTCGATTCAAAGAGTAATTAGGTTTAACCGAAGTTTGACCGAGGATTTAAAGTTAGTAAATGACCTCTGAAAAGTTATCTGAAAGCATATTTAGACTCAAAATAGTATGTAGAACAATTTGGTAGTGAAAAAGTAATTTTATGGTAACACTGAAAAATGGATAAATCGAACCGGTCCAGTTGAACCGGACCGAATAAGGACCCTGAATGAGATGGAATAAAGGTTAAATGAGTTATTAAGAGTAAAATTAAGGTCAAGGATGAAAAGTGAACTGAACCGGTTCAACCAGTGAACCGGACTGGTCGGACCAATTGACTTTGGTTCGACTAGTTTGACCGGACTCTAAATGGAGTTATGGACCTCAAAAAAATTATCTAAAAGGATGGATTTGCTTGAAATATTATGGAGAATAAAATGGTAATGAAAAATAAAATTTACGATGAGACAGAAAATTGAGTTATCGTACTGGTAAGAAATTATCCGACCGGGAAACGATTTTAGATTGAGCTAAAATTTTATGTGGAGGCTAAATTATATATTTTAAGAATTATGGAATTGATTTTGAGTGAAATTGAATTTAGGAATTGAGGAAAATTATTTTTGGTTGGAAAATGAGCTTAAATTACTTAAATGGGCTTTGGGTTGGCCCAATTGATTGGCCCATTAGGAGAGGATATATAAAGGCTAGAATATCATATTTCTCTAGAGAAATCCCTAGAATTCCAGCAGCTCTCCTCCTCCTCCATAAGGCATAATTGTTCATCTTGATTCTTCCTCCATTTTCTTCAACTCTCTTTTCATTCTCCCAAAATCCAAGCCCCTTAAGCAAATTTTAGCCTCTTTTTTCAATAATAATGGTCTCTAAAGTTCATTTGAAGTGGAAGAAGTTGGTCAAAGTTAGTGACAAAGGTTATGCCCTAAAAATGAGGTAAGTGATTTAGGGTTCTATAATTTTATTTAATGGTTCAACACGTACTTTAGGATGTGTAGATCTTATTTATGTAGTTATATTGCAAAAAGGAAGCAAATTGACGATTGTTCCTTTGGATTGTATATTCGGCCACATGGAGAATTAATGGAAAGCAAAGAGCTTTAAGGGTGAAAGATGAAAGAAATGAAGATCTAAGTGTGGGGAGCATGAATATAAGGTTAGTGGATACAATATCCTTCTTTTTCCATTGAAAATGCATGATTTTAGGTTATGTTCATGTTACATGTATGTGATTTATGCATGTTTAATTGAATCAAACCTTATAAAGATGATTTGGAGGGTTAAAAATGGTTATTTATGTGTTTAAAATGAGAAAATGAAATCTTGATGAAGAAACCTAACTTGGGCCAAATTGAATCTTAAAGAAAATAGTGAATTTGTTTGGTTATTTAAGTATGTAAATGGTATATTTGAAGTATATAACATGTAATATAACTAGTAGAGTGATTAATGGAGTGAAAAATAATCAAGGTGAAAATTTCAAGGTGAGGCCGAATGGTATACCTAGGCTTACTTTATGTATATTTAATTGTTATGGCATATAAATGATGTTTAGATAATGTTTAGCATGATATTAAGTAAATGGAATTATTGAGAAAGATGAGGACATAGTTGGAATTATTGAAAAAGTTAAGAACATAATTAGAATTATTTAAACTTAGGGACATAAATTTAATTATGGAAAAATATTAAGTACCTAAATGTAATTATTAAAATATTAAATTGGTTATATGTTAATAAATTAAGAAATAATAATAGAAATTAATGAAACTGATAATGAGAATAATAATATTAATAATGGCAATTAAGTGAAATAGAAGTGTAATTTTGTAATTATGGTAAATATAGAGGATTCAATTGTAAATTAATTATAGTAGGGTTCTTAAAAGGATTATAGTAAATTAAATTATAGTGCATGATTATTGAATGGAACTAAAAAAAAAAAGACTGAAAAAATTAATTGTATAACTTGTTAAACTAGAATGTAAAAAGTGTTTACTTAAATATAGTGAGAAATAATTAATGTAAAGGTAATTGAAATAGATTGTATTGTGATTGCTAAGAGCTAGTGTAAATGAAAGAAAAAGAAAAGAAAGTGTTAAGGGCTTAAAAAAATTTAAAATGTCAAATTGATAATGCAAGAGTGACAATAATGACTGTTCTAGTAAGTGATAACAGGGATTGTTAAAGTGATTGATAGACCAAATGAAGTGACATTAATGTTGAGAATGTCAGTGCAAATAGTAACGATATTGTTAACAGAAATGGAAGTTTTAGAGTATAATCACAGAAATGAAAAAAAAAGGATATAAAGATAAGTGATAAAAATAAAGAACATAATATTTAAATAGTGTGACGAAGGTAATATACTTGCATGAGCATGCATATAGTTATAGTTATGGAAAATTTAGGATATGTATCCACCACTGGACATTTTTAATGCTCAGTGTGTAGAGTGGTACTGCGCGCAGGTTATAGAAGATTTTGATGTGGCCAAAGTTGTAGTGACGACCGAGGGAAGTTTTCGACAGCTGGTAGAAGGACTAGCATGGCATGTATACGACTGCATTGGATGGTATAAGTATTTGAATTGCATGTTAGTGTACTGTTACGTTCTTTGTATATGAGTACGTTTGTGATTGTTAATGCTAAAAAAAAAATTCACTGAACTTTCGAGTGCATTGTAATGTTCGTCAGTGCAGTGCTGTGACATTTGATATCCGTATCATTTATGGGTATAAGGGTGTTACATTTATTTTGGTATCAGAGCAAAGGGTTAGGCGGTCCTAAGACCGGATATAGTGTAATGAGGACGAAGTGATACGTATACATGCCATGAATAGCTATTGATGACAAAAGTGACTATTGGTGTTTGAGGGAATATTAGAATAGCTTAAGCTTATTGAATTGTAAGGGGGTGTAAGGTATGATGACTGATGGGATGTGAATGGATCTTTTGAACTGAATGTTATCATCGTATAATGGTTGTGATTTATGATAGTTGTACATAAGAAAATTTCGAGGACTTGTAATGGCTCGAATACCAAATCAGTAATGATCAGTGAAATCTGTAGAATCTATAGTGTGAATTTCGTATGAAACTATCAGTGATTGTGCCTAAAAAGGAAGTAGAGGAGAAAGGTTAAATGTGCTCAGGATTATGTATCCACCACTGGATATTTTTAATGCTCAGTGCGTAGAGTGGTACTGCGCCCAGGTTATAGAAGATTTTGATGTGACCAAAGTTGTAGTGACGACCGAGGGAAGTTTTCGATAGCTAGTGGAAGGACTAGCATGGCATGTATACGACCGCAGTGGATGGTATAAGTATTTGAATTGCATGTTAGTGTACTGTTACGTTCTTTGTATATGAGTACGTTTGTGATTGTTAAAGCTGGAAAAAAAAATTCACTGAACTTTTGAGTGCATTGTAATGTTTGTCAGTGCAGTGCTGTGACATTTGATATCCGTATCATTTATGGGTATAAGGGTGTTACATTTATTTTGGTATCAGAGCAAAGGGTTAGGTGGTCCTAAGACCGGAGATAGTGTAATGAGGACGAAGTGATACGTATACATGCCATGAATAGCTATTGATGACAAAAGTGACTAACGGTGTTTGAGGGAATATTAGAATAGCTTAAGCTTATTGAATTGTAAGGGAGTGTAAGGTATGATGACTGATGGGATGTGAATGGATCTTTTGAACTGAATGTTATCATCGTATAATGGTTGTGATTTATGATAGTTGTACATAAGAAAATTTCAAGGACTTGTAATGGCTCGAATACCAAATCAATAATGATTAGTGAAATCTATAGAATCTATAGTGTGAATTTCGTATGAAACTGTTAGTGATTGTGCCTAAAAAGGAAGTAGAGGAGAAAGATTAAATATGCTCAGGCCAGGGAAGCCCCTAATGGATGACCTCCCGGGAAGCCGGTAGTGAAAAGTATTTTATTGGACTGTTGGAAAGTGTATGTTAAATTGAGTCCATTGATGTAATTTAGAGTGAAAATGAGGTCAAATAGGTCCTTGGAAGTCAAACCGAAGAAAAGCCTCTAGTTCGATTCAAATAGTAACTAGGTTTGACCAAAATTTGACCAAGGCTTTAAAGTTAGTAAATGACCACTGAAAAGTTATCCGAAGGCATAGTTAGACTCAAAATAGTGTATAGAACAGTTTGGTAGTGAAAAAGTAATTTTATGGTAACACTGAAAAATGGATGAATCGGACTGGTCCAGTTGAACAGGACCGGATAAGGACTATGAATGAGATGGAATGAGGGTAAATGAGTTATTAAAAGGTCAAGGATGAAAAGTGAACCGAACCGATTCAACCAGTGAACCGGACTGGTCGGACCAGTTGACTTTGGTTTGACTAGTTTGACCAAAGTTTAACCGAACTCTAAATGGAGTTATGGACCTTAGAAAAATTATCTGAAAGCATGGATTTGCTTGAAATATTATGGAGAATAAAATGGTAATGAAAAATAAATTTTACGATGAGACAAAAAATTGAGTTGTCGGATTGGTAAGAAATTATCGGACCGAGAAACGGTTTCAGAGGCTAAATTATATATTTTAAGAATTATGGAATTAATTTTGAGTGAAATTGAATTTGGGAAGTGAGGAAAATTATTTTTGGTTGGAAAATGGGCTTAAATTACTTAAATGGGCTTTGGGTTTGGCCCAATTGATTGGCCCATGATTTGGCCCTTTAGGAGAGGCTATATAAAGGCTGGAATATCATATTTCTCTAGAAAAATCCCTAGAATTCCAGCAGCTCTCCTCCTCCTCCTCCAAAAGGCATAATTGTTCATCTTGATTCTTCCTCCATTTTCTTCAACTCTCTCTTCATTCTCCAAAAATTCAAGCCTCCTAAGCAAAGTTTAGCCTCTCTTTTCAATAATAATGGTCTCTTGTAACACTCTTATTACACTATACTATACGTACGGTGACCGGATGTCTCAACTGTCGTGTTGTACTAATGTCACCATGATATGTTACAGTACACAGTTCAGTAAAAAATTTTCGCGTTTAAACTTCAATGATACACTAAAACAATCATTAATAATACAACCGTTAATACAGCGCTCTATTACAATCTCATACTTATCTTACACAAAACATAAATCCATACCGTCCGTTATGACCACATACATGCCATGTCTATGCTACTGTTTTTGCTACCCGTCACTTCTTCCCAGTCAACAATCACTTGTCGGCCACTTCAACCTTTCTATCTCTTATAACCTGTATGCCGTTACAGAATTACGTGCTGAGCATAAAAATGCCCAGTGGTGGATATATATCTCAAACTTTCCATCTAAGGTCACATATGCATGTGTGACGCGCGCCGAACCCCATGGCCTCCCGAAAGCCCACTTCAGGGCGATCAGGATGAGATTCATTAAAACTTGTAAGGTATTTACAAGTGCGTCTATTTTGGGCAACAAAAAGGTTTCTTGGAGTCGCCACCCAATAGAATATCGGGAAGGGTCATCTAGTCTCAGCGAGCCTAAGACGGCGCATACATATCCATCTTGGGCAAACCAGAGAGATTTTGGAGGTCTCAGCCTCTACCCCCTAGAGCCTAGGATTATGTAAATTAAGCCTTTTGTAGGGGAACAAGAGATATTTTGGAGGTTCTAGACCTCTAACCTCATTGAGCCGAAGACCAGAGTAGGTTCGAGACTTCCCATTTATTCATACCTTGGTTAAGTTTATAATCGAGTTTTGAATTTAGAGTTTCATCCCATTTCTCATTCATTTTAATGCAATTAATTAAAGCGCATGTCAATCACGTAGTGGAAGCGAAAAATGAAAGCATAAATAAAATAAAGCATATGTAAAAATATTACAACAAAACTAGGGGCGGAATACAACCCCCATTTTAAATAAAATACAAAACATGCATAAAACGGGATATTCATTAATGATGAGGACATTGGTCCTCGCATGCATATTTATTATAAAATAATTTTGATGTGATGGTTTTATTTTTGATGGAGAAAAATGAGACATTGGTCTGATTTTTATTCAGGAAAAATTTCAAATTAATTAATAAACATGGTTTAGTGACTTTTTTCTAGCGGGTCTAAATAAATAATTTTACAAGAAAATTACATGGCAAAAATAAATGAAAAAGCCAAAATAAATAAATATTACAAACAAAGAAAATAAATATGTAACCCGAACAAGCCTCTTGGATCTCCCCGTGTGCTCGCAAAAATGCCCAAGCAAAAAATGAGATGTGAAATAAAATAAAACACAAATAAAATAATGTTAGTAATTGAATCAATTAAAATCAATTAAATATAAAATAAATGATAAGATAAAATAAAATGAGATAAAATGAAATGATATCAAAATCATAAATGAACTAAAATGTTACCAATTTAAAGTGAACTAGAAAAATGTGTTATTAATGACAAATGGATTGAATGAAGTGATTGGAATAAAATATAACATGTTAATGAATTAATATGTAAAAATATGAACATGACAACAATAATGATGAAGATAATCAAATCAATGAATATATAAAATAATAAAGGAAAGAATAATAAAATAAATGAATTAAAGAATGATGAAAACAATTAAATGAACAACATGATTAATTAATGTAATTACAATTAATATAAAATATTTACATGGTAAAAATATCTATTAAAATGAATTTATTAATTACATGTTAGAAATAATGATGAGTTAAAATGAAATAAATGAATTACATGTTAAGAATTGAAAGAAAACAATATTTACATGTTAGAAATGATAAGAAAATCAATATTTATATGAACAAAATAATATATTAACATATTAAATTAAAACAAATATAAAAGCAATAGAATAAATGAATAAATAAATGAAAATAATAATAATAATAATAATAATAATAATAATAATAATAATAATAATAATAATAATAATAATAATAATAATAATAATAATAATATACACGAATAAGAATAAAATCATATATAAACAAGTTAAATAAAACAAATCTGAAATAAATAAAATAAATAAATAAATGAAGTTATTAAAAATATACATGAATAAATTAAACATGAACAAAAATAATAAAAAGAAAGAATAAGCCCAAAATGTTTCGGATACGATGAAAATAAAATGATGATCGATTTCTTTGTTTGATGATTTGCAATATTAGAGTGTAATATGATGAAAATATTGGAATTTTATTCCAAGAAAGAAATAGGATAAAAAAATTATCAAAAATTTTTTAAGAGCAAAGAATTGATTTCTTTGCCTGAAGAAATGATTTTGATAAAAAAAAGATTTTTATTGATTAAAATTAAAGAAAAAATGATTTGGTTTATATAAAACTAAAAATCAAATGGAAAAAATTAGATTTTGATAACAAACACTTACTTTATTTGTATCAAAATTAATTTTCCATCAAAAATAGATTCAAAAGAAAATCAATGGAAAAAATTTTATTTAACACAAATAAAAGGTTAAAAAAAATTTGGAGAACAAACAATTGTTGTGTTTGTCTCCAAAAATTAATCAAACAACAAAATTCCTTCTAAATATATATTTAGAAGAAATTATGTTGAAAAAAAAAAGAATGAAAGATGAACTCAATTTTTTTGTTCTTCTTTGGTAGGGAAAAAATCTGAAATTTTTTTAGAGTTTGAGAGGAAGAAGAAGAGAAAAGATGAAGAGAAAAAACCCTAGCCAAAAACCTCTTTTTAGGTTTTCATCTCATTCTTTTTATATGAAGAAAATAGGAAAAATAAAATAATTAAAGGGATAAAATTTAATTAAATCAGATATTACCTATTTTAATTTTTAAAAATGGAAAAAATCCCTTAAAACCTTGAAAAAAGGGATAAAAAACTGATTTTTAGGTCCAAAAATCGGAAAAAAGGGGTATCAGACCCTTTAGCGACGGCCAGAAGTAGGGACGCCCGTCGCTATATAGGGACAGGCGTCGGAGCAGCAGCGCTGCGCACATCCGCACGCGCCAGCGCGCTGTGCGGCCCGCAGTGCGTGCAATGCTTCGCGCGCTTTTAGCGACGCGCAGCATTGGCGACGCTGCGCGTCGCCTTTGCGCGCGCTGGCCTGCATGCTGCCGCAGGCGCGCCGCCGCGCCAGACACTCGGGATCCGATTTTTTTTTTTTTAAATTTTAGATTGACTAAAAATACTATAATTTTAAGCCCCCATTTTTCAAAACTAATTTTTAAAATACTTTCTTTATCTTTTCACTCTAAAATGCAAATTTGAAAAGAAAATCATCACTTTTAACCTTTTTGCCTATGGAAAGGCATCTTATCATCATTGGGTAACTCTGATCTGGGCTACCTCAGGACCCGGTGTCTACAGTTGCCCCCAATTTTGGGGGAAACTAGTGCACTCGTGCCTAGATGAGCAAAAATTCAGAGAAGAACGAAAGAGATACGTACCTGAGGCAGCCCTTACCTTTTTGCCGTGTGGAATGTTGCGACTTGTTGCCATTGAGCTATAGCGCTATCAGACTGTGGCTCATTTGCAATCTTTTCTATCGCATTGTCCCGCTCACCTCCGGTCGGCTTGCACGGCGTCTGTGAGATGCGGTGTCCTCTAACCCCAATCCCGTTGCGATCTGCTCTATCGCTGGTGTCACATCCCAAAATAGCCCTGGTCGGATTGTGCATGCTAAGTCGGGATCGGAAGGGTATTTCAGTAATTTGTGCATGAGAATTTGGATAATAAGGACTTAATGGCAAATAATTAATTAAGTATGTTAAGAAGAGAAGTGCTAGTGTGTGCTTGTGGTTTATGGAAGTAGGATATGAGTGGGTTATTGGAAATGATTGGGTGTGACTCAAGTATGGTGCTTTGATTTGGAAAGTTTGAGTGGATATTATGGTCCAATTGAGTGCTGCCAAGTGGACTGTTAGGTGGGCATTGAAAGAAGAAAAAGAAGAAGTAAGCGGAAGAGAGAAGAGGGAACACAGATTTTTGGTTTGGCTTTCCCGTCCCCTCCTCTCAAGCCCTCCCTTCTTCTTCTCTTCTCCTTTCTTTGCTTCTCCTTTCTTTCTCATTTGGCTTGAGTTGTGTTTGGCTTGAAGTGAGGCTGCTTTGAAGAGGTAAGTTGGTTTAAGGTGTTCTACGTGTTGTGTTTCTTCTTCTTCTTCTTCATCTACTGGTTTCATCTTCAATTAGGGTTTGAACTAAGGAATTGTGGGTTTTGTTGTGCAAGCTTTGGATTGCATGAAGAAGCAAAGTAAAGGCAAGGAAAGGATTGAGGTTTGATCTTGAAGCGTAATTTTGGATCGTCATTTCCAGGTTTGGGAGTGTTTTGAATGCATGCAATGTTTGGAAGCTTCTGTATTCTTCAATTTCAGCATGTCTCTGCCCTATTTCTCACTAGGCTTGTAAATGTGTTTGCATTATCTAATTTCTGGAATTTGTTATGTTTTGAAATGTGTATATGCATGATTATGTGAGTAAATGTGTTAGTAATGCATGAATAGGATTAAATTGGAAGTACTGTGTTTGGGTTTTGAATTTACTGTTATTTGTTAGGGTTTATGTTCTTGAAGGAATTAAATGTGTCTATGCATGATTTTGGTTGATATGATTGTTGAATTAAGTTGCAATTATCTTGTTTATGCTGTTTGGGACATCGATTGAAAGGTAAGATGAGTTTTGGTGGTGTTTTGAATTAGATTGAAAATGGTTTTTATCGAGTTCTTTGAATTTCTGGAAAACGATGGAAATCTGCATGTTTGCGTTAGCGGGGGAGAAGAAGGAGGCGGCTCACGCGACGTGAGCTATGCTCACGTGACATGAGCCATGCTCACGCTAGGTGAGCAATGCTCACGTGACGTGAGCAATGCTCACGAGACGTGAGCTATGCTCACGCGAAGTGAGAAATGCTTACGAGGCGTGAGCTATGCTCACGCGACGTGAGCAACCTTCACGTGACGTGAAGGTTGCTCAGGTCTCCCGATTCTTCTGTTTTGCTTCTATTTTTCTTTCCCCAAGCGACCAGTTTTTATAAAATGATTTCCAAACGCTTTTTAATGGTATTTTCCTTTACTGTGTGCTATATTACCTTGCTGATATGACTGATTATCCCAAGTTATTTGATATTAATAATATGTTATCTATGATAAGTTATATGTGGTATTTTGGAATAAGTTTTGGATTACAGTGATCCTGTTAAATGACTGTGGGATTTTAACTGTATGGTTTGGATTGAGATATGCCTATTGTTGTGATCTTTATTGCATGTCATATTTCGAATGCGAGGGATTTATGAAGGTTAACTTTCTGACTGTTTAGTTCCAAACATGTTCTGTCTTAATGAAAATTATGTTAAGCATATCTTTAGTCTATTTCTTCTTTAGGAGTAATTTGCCATGCTTAAGATTATGTTGTAACTTTCCTCGTTTAAGATGATGCGTCTTTGGTCATTGGCATAATATGATTCCACATGTGTTCCTGACATGCATTAGTATGATGAGTATTGTTATAATATGATTGATGGAATTTTCGCATGCTCCAGAATATGACTTGAATGAGGTATGATTGATATTATGCTATGCTATGTTTATTTGAATAATATGATTAATGTCTGAATGCATTGTTATGCTTTAGCTTTGGAACTCATTGTGTTATGTTAAATGTAATTTGGACTATGCATGATTTATGCTTAGTATCTTCACCTAATGCATGATTAAGATTTTGTATTGATAATCATTGGCATGGTAGTGCTTCTATACCTGATTCTTGGCATGCTTTAGAACATTGTTTAATGTTAAAGTGTATGGACTGTAATATGTTTTGCAATGAGAATTGAATGATATATGACCAACTTTATGAGCATATTTATATGTCTATCATTCTCTAGTTTATGCATGATGTATATATATATTTATGCGTTATGCGATTCGAAGCGTGAATTGTTTTATGCATGACCTGCGAGAGTCAGTCTAGTGGATAGTTAGGCATGCCTAATAGAGTCTGTTAGCTGCAGCCCATAGTTCTGTTTGGACCCCGATCAGGTCCCCGTTTGGTTCCTCGCGAACCCTTTTCTGTATTAGATCTTGTTTAAGGTCCCTTTTGAAAATATATGTGAAAGTTAAAGTATAATGGTTTAATCGATTCGTACCCGTAATGTACTGTCTGTAATCGGCTCGTACCCGAAAAGTACTGTCTGTACACTCGTTATCCACTACCTAGAGTCAGCAGGTGTTCTTTGAATGTTTATTTGAACTGCTCTGATCTGATTTGGCTATAAATGGATTATCTGAATGAGTATATCGGATTATTTATGAATGAATATGATTATGAAATACTGATTGTATGGCTTTATTATATGAGCATGTTTATATGGATTATGTTTTAGCCTTCGCATATTGTCCTTGTTATTTTGAAATAACCATCAGAATGTGATATCCGTTTGAGCATGATAAGGATTTCAGGAATCAGTTTATATGTATATAAATGTGACTATGGGCTTTAGAATGTATGTCTGTATTAAGTAAGCATGATTTTATATCTAACATGATTATCCGTACTTGTCATGTGAATTGTTATAAGTTTCTGAATGCTTTGAAATGATTCGATTGATGTATTTAAGTATATGACTTAAGCATAGTTTTGTATATATATTAGCATGTGAACCGAAGCAGTTGTGATGGTAAGTATGTGATGATTACTGTACTTTCTGCATGTTGATGATATGATTGTAATGTTATGTGATTATGCTTTCAGTCTCCGCTATTAGAGTGTTTTCGCTGATACTTTATATATGAGAGTTGCGCAGCGGTAATATGATGCTTTGGATTTTGTACCTTGGATTTTGACTAGTGTGTGTGTTTAGAATGTCTAAGTATGTTGGTTAGCTAGCATTCTTAACATGATGATTGGGTTGTCAGTTCAGGCATGGGTATTTAGTTATGTCAATCGCATGTGTAAAGCTCTTATGACTCCGCACGGTAAGATGCTATTATTTGATACCATTGTAGGTTTATGCATGTGATATAGTATGTAGTTCTGCATGATGATACTTGTATCGTGTATTGTATTATGTCTGTTTTGGCCTATCCTGGACATGAGTTTATGGTTTGATTGTGAGTATTGAAATGAATGCCTTTATTATGCAAGTCTAATTATTTATATGTTATGTATATCCGCATTTGCCATTTTAATGTGTTTTGCCTTGGCGACCATTGTGAATGGCCGTCCATACTCTTGTGTGTTCTCCCCACTAAGCGTTTATCGCTTAGCACGGATTTCCTTTCCGTGCAGGTGGCAGGTTTGGTTCTGTTCGAGTTGCGCTTCTGCACGGTCGGCCACATAGGAGTTAGAAGTTTTGTATTTTGTTCAGCTTCTGTATTTCAGCTTTTGTAATTCTGTAGTATTGTATATGTGATTAATTATGTTTTGATCTTGAGTTTTCTTTTGGGAATGTAATAGTTAGTATGTTTTTATGTTTAGTTATTCCTTTGTTTTATTATTTCGCTTATGCTTCCGTTGAATGGTCATATGTATGCCTCTGTGTATGCTTCAGCTTAGTGTCTGCGTGTGCGTAAGTTATTGCATGATCAATCCGTGCCTGCAGGTAAGGTAAGTTTTTAATTAATCCGTATTTTCGTATGCATGTTATGTATTAAAGTATGCTTCCGTGTTGTGCATGTTCATATCTGTATGAGTGAGCGTCGGGTAGCGCGTCCATCGGCGTCCTTCCAACGGGGACGGTGATGGGGGTGTTACAGCTGGTGCCCCGCTAACCTCGTCTTAGTCTGTACGGTAGCTGATCCATCCCGCTGGCCTCATCTCGGCTTGCACGGTGTCTGTGAGATGCGGCATTCTCTAACCACAGTCCCTTTGCGATCTGTTCTATCACGTGTGCCCCGCTGTCCTTGTCTTAGCATGCACGGTGTGAGGTGCAGTGTCTCTAATTCCAACCCCTGTTACGATCTGTTCTACCGCTTGTGATCTGTCAGCCTCGTCCTGACCTGATTGCCCCCGGCATAATGTGAATGACGAGGTTTGCTTTTCTGGGCTGTTTCTGATAAGGTTAAGCTGAACCCACCTCTCGGATCATCTCAGGTTGAAGGGATTTGGAATATTTTTCAAAATAACTTGATGTTTCGAAGAGACTGAGAAAGACTTAAGAAAAGGTCTTAAAGATAATGCTACAAAGAGACTGAGAATGCCTTAAGAAAAGGTCTTAAATATAATGCTCCAAAGAGACCGAGAATGCCTTAAAAAGGTCTTAAAGATAATGCTCCAAAGAGACTGAGAATGCCTTAAAAAAAGGTCTTAAAGATAATGCTCCAAAGAGATTGAGAATACCTTAAAAAAGGTCTTAAAGTTAATGCTCCAAAGAGACTGAGAATGCCTTAAAAAAGTCTTAAAGATAATGCTTCAAAGAGACTGAGAATGCCTTAAAAAGGTCTTAAAGATAATGCTCCAAAGAGACTTTGATGCTCATTGGGAGACTTTGATGTCGAGCCTCTAGAGAGAAAATTATTATTTGAGGTTTTGGTTGCATGCCCGCAGGCGGATAGGTTTCATGTCTTTGGTGATTTTTCTGTTTTTGTTTTTATTTTGGGATTTTCTTTCTTGGAATTTTTACACTTTGGATGCATTCGAATTTTTACAGTATGTTGGATTTTCAAGGCCTTGAAAATATCTTCTTCTTTTTGCATTGTTATTTTGCTTTGTTGGTCTTTGTTGTTGTTGTTGTTGCTAGAGAAATTTATTTTTGCCTGAGATTTTGCACATTTGAATTTGGATTTTGTACACTTATTGTGTGATGTGTGTGAGCGTGCCTCTTATGACAGAAAAACTTCCCTGTTCGCTCCTGGCATGGTGTGCATGGAAAGGCTTATTCTTTTCCCTCTTGGGAGCAGGTTCTTGAGATTCTTCTCTTGTGAGGACTTCATTTGATCTGATTATTTGGCATGGATGAGTGCCGATGCAGAGCTGAAACTGTACCTCGGCTCACTTTTGCATCTGATTTCCTTTAGCATGGTGTGCCCGGATAGGCTTGTGTGACGCGCGCCGGATCCCGATGCGCCGCCCGTTCGACCGCCCGCACGTGGGCGACCGGGGCATTTGCGGGTCCGTTGGCAGCTTGCGATAAATCGCAAGTGCGTCTATGTTGAGCAACACGGAGGTTTCATGGAGTCGCCACCCAATAGAACATTGGGAAAGTTTCTCTCGCCTCGGAGAGCCTAAGACTGCGCTTTTTATCCATGTTGAGCCATGAGGCCTAGGATTAGCGCTAAAGTCTCGTGACTCAAGAAGTATCTTGAAGGATAACCTCTAACCTCTCGAGCCCAAAGACCAGAGCTGGGTCCGGGATTTCTCATCTATTTCTACCTCAATTAGTTTATGATCAAATTTTAATATCATTAATTCGCTCTCTCTCCACACGATGCAATTGATCGAAGGCGCATTCATTCATATTTGAAAAGCCGTAAATGACCAAATAGATAACAAAGCAATAAGTTACAATAATACAAGGAGCGGAATACAACTCCCTCTTGTAAATGTGCGAGGCATACATAAATCGGGGCATTGCTTATTCTTGAGGACTTTGGTCCTCGCATGCATCATTATCAAAAATGGGATAATTTATATGTGATGATCTTTATTGGATGAAAATAGGGCGTTGGACCCTTTTGCATTTTTATACAAAACTCACTTTTATTTAAGTACAAATTGTTGATCCATCTTTGCATTTAATTGAATAAAAAGAGCTTATTCATATACATAAAATAATCAATGAATGAAAAAGCAAGAGAAGATAAATTAAGAGGTTTAAGAAAACTAAACCGGACGAAATCCACCATGCATGGTAGGCAGCCACTCACGCTCGAAATTATCCAAGAGGACCAATATACACTCACAAAGAATTAAGAGATGTTAACATTCATGAAATTAACACATGAGAAATCGAAAAGACTAAATAGAGGTGAAAAATGATCAAAACCATGGAGGCAGAACCCACCGACGGCCTGTTCCCGGTTGACCGACGGGCGTCGGTTTGGTTATTCAACACGCCCGTTTGTCACTCAAGAAGGGATGTCTGTAGGTGGGTGACCGACGGGCGTCGGTCATAAAGTTGACCCGTCGGTCACCTCTGTCTCCGGAAAACAGAAAGGAGAAAAGGGCCTTTTGAGATCAAAAAACAAATTTTATCCAAGAAGGAGATGAGGGAGTCAAAATGAAGAAAAGTAATGATAGGTATTCAAAACTTACACAAAATGAATAAATGAATGACAAATAATTAAATAGGAGGTGAAAGTAAAGAGAGAGTCCGGAATATTTACCCTCAGATAGTTGCCTTGGGTAGAATTTTGATGTCGGTTAGATCCCCGCGCGTTCCACGAGAAAGTAAAAGAATGAAAGATTAGAGAGAGAAAATGAGCTATTTCACCTCCGATCTTTCAGAAAGTCGATTTAGGAATCCAAATCTAAAGAAAACTAATTAGTTTTTAGTTCCTTTGATCGATTTGATCCTTGATTAAGTAAAATTCTTTAGGGAAATGGGTGTGTTTGGAAGAGAGAGAAAACGTGCTTGAATTTTGGCAGAGTTTCCCCTTCTGAAGAATTTTCCAACCCTTTTGAAGTGGAAATCCGGACCTTATATAGCCAGACACGACCGACGGGCGTCGGTGCGTAGGGGCGGGCGTCGGAAGAATCCTACTGACACAAGGACACTTCCGACGGCCCTGCCACCTTCACCGACGGGCGTCGGAACGGTTGCATGCCCCGGGAAACCAGGCGGCTCCTGACAGGGGCGGTGACTTTTCGACGGGCGTCGGAAAATCCCCCAAGCCGTCGGTGACTCAAAGCGACGGGCTACTTCCACAGACGGGCTGGCCGTCTGTGGAGGACAAAAAAACCTTTTGACCTAGAAAACTCCCGTTTTCTCCCCCTCTGCCCCTGAAGTGTAGAAAAACCTCATTTTTCACGGAACGCGGGACTAAAACCTCCAACTTCAGCCTCCTGTACAGGCCTCGAACATTGATTTCTTCATAAGGTAACCTCTGATCCGGACTGTTCCAGGACACGGTGCTTACAGTTGCCCCCAGTTTTGGGGAAACTAGCGCGCAAGTGCCTAGATAAGCCAAAACTCAGAGAAAGGTTGGAAAGAAAGCGTACCTTCGACGACTTTTCACCTTCCGTGCCTTCTGTCAGTTAGATCTCATATCGATCTGGTGAAGAGCGGTGTTTCTTGAACCGCAGCTTCGGGGGTGAAGAGCAGTGTTTCTTGAACTGCAGCTTCGATCTTGGAGTGTGGAAACTCTTCGATCTGATGAAGAGCGGTGTTTCTTGAACCGCAGCTTCGATCTTGGAGTGTGGAAACTCTTCGATCTGATGAAGAGCGGTGTTTCTTGAACCGCAGCTTCGGGGGCGAAGAGCAGTGTTTCTTGAACTGCAGCTTCGATCTTGGAGTGTGGAAACTCTTCGATCTGATGAAGAGCGGTGTTTCTTGAACCGCAGCTTCGATCTTGGAGTGTGGAAACTCTTCGATCTGATGAAGAACGGTGTTTCTTGAACTGCAGCTTCGATCTTGGAGTGTGGAAACTCTTCGATCTGATGAAGAGCGGTGTTTCTTGAACCGCAGCTTCGATCTTGGAGTGTGGAAACTCTTCGATCTGATGAAGAGCGGTGTTTCTTGAACCGCAGCTTCGGGGGCGAAGAGCAGTGTTTCTTGAACTGCAGCTTCGATCTTGGAGTGTGGAAACTCCGATGGTTTCCTCGTTTCAAGGAGATCTTTTTAATCGATGTCTGTGTTCAGATCGATATTTCTCTGTACCTGTGAGATAAAAGATTTCGTTAATTCCTGTTTGAGTAATCATCTTTTGACCTGTTATTGATTATCATTCTTTTGTTGCTTGTCTTGGTTTCATGTTATTATTTTTTATCGTCATTTTTATCGACACATGAGTAAATAGGAGAAAATACACGTTCTGCGGTGTTATTTAAGCAATTAACCGAAAAAGAAAAGAAAAACATGCAAATAATGAAGCAAAAGTTTTTCCACTAAAAATGTCATTTTTGTACAATGCATATACAAAATACAAAAGATACAAAATAACTCCCTGAAACTCAGAGAGGTGTGTAGTCTGAGGGCTCATCGGGATCCTCATCATCCGAGATATGCACGGTCCCTGGCGGAGGTGGACGGGCCTGAGGGGGTGGCGGAGCTGTAGAGGGTCCTGCCTCGTGATCGTGGGCTCGCCTGAACTGAACCTGCGCGTAGCCGTCCAAGAAGGGCTGGGTACAAGTGCCCAGAAACCCTAAGGTCTCAGAGATCTTGTCCCCCAACTTCTTGAAGGCTTGGCTCAACTGAGTGGTCTGCTCTGCGGCGGCCGTCCTCCTACGCTCTAAGCTCTGCTCCGTCTGCTGCCTAAACTCCCTCATGGCTTGAGAAAGAGGCGGGAGAATCCCCTCCATCACCTGGACGCGGGATCTCAGAGAGTCAAGTGACTCATCAATCATCTGAAGGGTCATATCGACCCTCTGAGACGCCTGGTCCTGTGACGTCCTCACATCATGAGCGAGCTGCTGCCTGAGCTCCCTCTGCCCCTGAGCAATCTGCTCAAATAGCCTCATCTGCTCTCCTCTGAAGGCCTCCAGAACCCGAGTCTGCTCATCTCTAAGGGCATCCATGGCCCGAGCCTGCTCCCTCGCTGCATGCTCCATATAGCCCGCCTGCTCTCGGGATAGTCGCTCTACCGTCTGAGACTGCTCCTGGATAGCAGCCTGCTGGCGATCCAACCTCTCATGAATGGCTCTATCCCTCTCATCCTGTCGCCGCTCAAAGGCCATAAACATGGAGGAGAGGAGCTGGGACAAGTCTGGCTGAGCTGGCTGATGTGGCGCTGGCCCTGGTGGCGGTGCCGAAGAAGTGGATGCCCCAGGATCGCCCCGAGAGTATGGGTGGTATCTCTCGGAGGGCTCGCGGGCAGGCCTCTGTACCCTGGTACCCGGCGACGGGGCTGGAGTCGGGGCCCTAGATGCCGGTGAAGAGGCAAAGAGATCGTCCATCGTGATCTCAAAATCAAAATCCAAGGGGGTCCTAGGAGGCTCCTGCTGCTGTGGCGGAGGTACTGTCTGTGACTGAGGAGGTGGAGGAGGCTGATGCTCCGGCTGAGGCTCAGTCTGTGGAGGCTGCGGCTGCACCTGCGGAGGCTGAGGCTGCGGCTCGGGCGGTGGAGGCTGCCCCTCCTGGTGCTCTGGGTGATCAGGGTCTGCCCCCAGGGGTGGAAGCGAGAACAGTCGCCGGGTCTCATGGATAGTCAACACCCTATAAGACTCCGCCTGACCTGGAATCTGAGAGATCATCCCCATCTGAACTGCGGCTGCAGCATCTACATGGATACCCTCCGGTAGAGGTCCTCTCAGTCTCTCGGGGTTAAACCCCAATCCCAACAGTAATCGGGTGATGACTCCTCCTACCATCACCACCGGTGTCGACCCTCTGCCCACTCTGGTCAGGTTGGCCAAAATCTCATGGCTAATGTTGAGACGCTGGCCCGCCACCATAGCCCAGAGGCTCCAGATCTCGGCCGCGTTAAGCGACCCTGGATTACCAGCTCGACCGAGGTACGAGCTGGAAAGCACTCTGTGCAGATACCGGAGTGCCTGAGACACCAGTACGGTGCTCTTCGCTGTATCGTGATCATACAGCACTCCTGGTATAGCAATAGCCGCCCAATGGACGCGTCTCACCGCTCGCCGCGGGATCTCAACCTCCTCTCCCGAAGGAAGTCCCATAGCCTGAGCAAACCTCTGCCTGGTGATGCTGACATGGTCACCATCAAACCAAAAATGTACCACCCCCGGGTCAGTATCTGCACTCTGAAAGCCCGTGTAGCGGAGAGTGGCCAACACCTGGCGGGTAGCCTCTGGGAATGTCTGGAAGGCAGGCTCAAGAAACTCTGTCCAACCCGCTCCCTCGGCAAGTAAATCGAACTCCGGGGCCAACCCGAGGGCCTCTAGAAAAGGGCGAGATACAAAGCGGCTGGCCCGAAACTCCACCTGAGCCAACGCCCTATACCTCTGGGCGGACTCGTCATCCATCCAAGCCGGGGCCTCAAGCCCGGGCTGGGCCTGTGGTGCTCTGCGTCTGGGAGGCATCCTGTAAAAAAGGAAAGAGTCAGATAGCGAAAACTTGGCGAAACAAACACTATCAGTTTTATTTTCCAAAATTTAAGGTCCATCTGGGCCTTATCATGGGCAATGGAGGCCCAACATAGGATAAAAAAGAAAGTAATGACAGATAAAAATAGCAAACATCCCGGCTACGGAAGTACCCTATCACGCCTTGTACGCATCATGGCAAAGGAACATGTAATCCTTACGGAGATAATTAAAGCGAATAAAGATGGGCTTTCTAAGTCCTAAGGCATTCTTCATACTTGGAAAAGTAAATAAATATTCAATTCCAGAATAGAATAAAAAAATTTGGGCAGCACCCCGGCAGGGATGTGCCCAACCTCCTGCGTGAAAAAGCAAGACAAAAGGCCTCAGGCCCTAGCAATATTATATGCATGCAAATGGGGCGCACCCCGGCAAGAGTGTGCCCCCAACAACTCAAAATAGCAGCCTCAGGCCACAAAAGCAAATCATGCACAAAAATGGTGCGCTAAAAGGATGCAATTCTAAAGCATCAAGATTATAGAAAAACTCTATTTCTATGTGATCATGCAAAAAGTTCGGATTTAATTACAGAATAATATAGAAAAATTGGCAGCATTTCCCCCTAAATTCTAAAATTATCTAAAACTTTCTTAAGGTTAAAAGAAAGAATGTAGAAATAAAAATAGAAAAAGTAATAAAAAGTACTAAAGAAGTAATTATTTACTTACTTGTAATCCGGAGAAGTGTAGAAACTAGAGAAACACAAATATCCGAGCACCGGGTGAGTATATAATGCGAAAAACTGAAGAAATCGCGAAAAAATAAGAAGAAAAGACTCAAAAATCGCTAAAAACTGCTTAAAAACCGCTTGAGAGAGGAAGAAGAAAGGGACAGCAACGTTTGCGCCGTCTGTCACTCGTCCTTATATAGAATTTCGTGACCGACGGGCAGGGCGTCTGTAAAAGCGACCGACGGGCTGGCCGTCTGTCGCGAAATGAATGCAATTTAATGCGCGTGATGAAATGATGACGCGTGTTTCTGCCCGGGGGACTTCCGACGGGCAGGCCGTCCCTATGGAGGGGCGGTCAGGCCGTCTCCGTAGAGAGGCGGGCAGACCGTCTCTGTATAGGGGCGGGTAGGCCGTCGGTGACCTTCTCCTATAAAATCTGCAAGATTTTCTTGTTTCTTCATTTCCCCGCACCTTGGGCTTTTATTCTTCTCAAAAATGCTTTCCTCTCCTTTTCAAAGGATGCACCGTATTCTAGATGACAAACACACTTGGGGAGAAGGCGCCCTTTCCTCTCTAGCTGGGCTGAAATATCTGTGTCGGGTGAAAATCGACCAGAACCTTCTCCTGGCGGCGACCCACTTCTGGAACCCTAGATTTCACGTCTTCCAGTTCACCTATCAGGAACTGTGCCCTCTATCTGAAGAATTGGCTTCCATCCTGGGAGCCCAGTTCCCTCCTGGCGCTCTGCCTTGCATCCCCCGCTGCGGCCTACTTCAGATCCGGGACGTAGCCCTAGCTCTGGGTATATCCCCCTCGGAGGCCAACCGGCTGATTCCTTCGAGTTCCTCCTTTTCTCTGGAGCCACTGATCGAGGCCCTAGATCAATTCACTGACATCTCCACCTATCGGGTAAGTATCACGTTCCTATTCTGCATGGTGAACTTCCTTACTGTTGTTCCAGGAGGCTTGACAGGTGACTTTCGTCTGCTTGAAGTTCTGAGCGACTTTCATCTGGGACTGTCCCCTCTACCACTCGTCTTGGCCGAAACCATCTTGAGCCTGGACGCTGTGAGCTCTGGATCCACCACAACTTTTACCGGTAGCCCCTTATTACTCCAGGTACGTCATTATTTTAAAGATAGTGCGTCCCTTATGGATTTTCACACTAGCTTTTCTTTGCGGGAGGTGCGTCCTTCCGGATTTTCACACAACCCTGTGCCTTATTTTTGCCTGAAGCAAACCCTACTTACTCCAGCGGCTTTTTTTTTTTTTTTTTTTTTTTTTTTTTTTTTTTTTTTTTTTTTTAGATCTGGCTACAGGAAAAACTGAAAATGTTGTCTGAACCGCCCCCTCGAGTCATTCCGCGGTACATGCCGAGCCATTTCTTGCCTCGCCGGCGACTGTATGGGTACGCTGTGACTGGTGAAGGCATTACCAGATTCGGTGAGCTGTCAGATGATGACATCAGTTTTACATCCGCCTGGCTCCCGCTGTCTCATGCGGTCACCGATGGGCCATCAGGTTGCGTCCCTCTCTGCGGCCTCCGCCAGGCCACCTTCTGCATTACCTCGCGATGTTTACGGCAGCTGGGGATGACCCAGGATATAGTGAGGGTTCCCCTGTCCTTCCGAGGAGGAGATCTCTCGGTCGCATTTGCTTCCCGGTATCACAAGCTATGGGGTAGATTACCCGTGAAGACCGTCATCCCGAGGTTTGGCGATCATTCTGCGTCCTCAACCAGCGGGTACAAGAAGTGGATCCTCAGCCCAACCTCCGATAATAGGACTCGAGGGCTCAAGCATCTGATCGGCGAGAGCAGCAGCAAGACCTAGCTTAGCCTACATGTGTATTTCTTTTTGTGCTACATTTCTTTTTAATGCAGAACTAGAAAATGACAGAAGTGAAAAGAATAATATTCATCCTTTTCACAAGCTTTGTGTATATTTCCAGATAATTTCAGCATACATGATCAGTTTTGGCATTCACTCAGTTGCTTATGCGCTATCAATACATGAAACCAAATTTTAACAGCATCAACTCCTGTTACCGATCGGCCCTCTCGGGTTTTCACGATCGGACATTTTCTCTCATGCCTCTAATTTTTGCACAGGATGCCTTTTTTCGGTTTTCACCCTGTCGAGGCGCCCAATTTTAGCACAGCCGCCTTTTTTCGGTTTTCGACTTGCAGGGCATTTTATTCTCTTCTTTTTATTTTAGTCTTTAGCCGTGGAACCTCTTGAGTCTGTCAACATTGACTGGCTCTTTGAACTCGTTCCCATCGCTGTCTGATAAGATTGCAGCCCCTCTGGACAACAACTTCTTAAGGATGTACGGCCCTTCCCAGGTAGGTCTGAACTTCCCTCTAATGTCTGGTACCCCTGGCCTCATCTGCTTGAAAACCAAGTCTCCTTCTTTTAACGGATGCTTTCTCACCTTCTTCCCGAAAGTTCTCGCTAATCTCTTCTGATATATCTGATTGTGATAATAAGCTTTCAGCCTACTCTCATCTAATAAGTTCAAATGCTGCAATCTTTGTTGCGCCCATTCGGCTTCCGGGATTTGGGCTTCCATGACCACCCTTAGAGATTTGAGTTCGATCTCTACCGGCAATACTGCTTCTGTTCCGTATACCAGGGAAAATGGAGTAGCGCCTGTAGATGATCTCACTGTCGTTCTGTATCCCCACAGGGCGAAGGGCAACTTTTCAGCCCAGTCTTTGTAGGTTTGGACCATCTTGGACAGAATCTTCTTCACATTCTTATTGGCGGCTTCTACTGCCCCATTCGCTTGTGGTCGGTAAGGAGAGGATTTATGATGCTGCACACCATATTTCCCGAGAAGTTTTCTGGTTTCCCCCATAAACTGCACTCCATTATCAGACACTATGTGGTGAGGGAGACCATATCTGCAGATCAAGTTCCTCTCTATGAACCTGGCCATATCCCTCGCGTCAATTTTCTTGAAGGATTCTGCTTCGACCCATTTGGTGAAGTAGTCGATTGCAACTATGATATATCTGTGCCCATTGGACGCCGTAGGGCGAATCTCTCCGATGATATCTATCCCCCAAGCGGCAAACGGCCAAGGAGATGTTAGGTTATGTAGCTCCGATACCGGCAGGTGTCTCAAATCCGCATACTATTGGCATAACTGACATTTCTTGACATACTTTGAACAATCAGTGTCCATCGTGAGCCAATAAAAGCCTTGCCTCATGATCTTCTTGGCCAAGGTCAAACCATTCATGTGGGCCCCGCAGACCCCCGCATGGGTTTCCTCCATTATCTTGCGCGCTTCCCTTTCATTCAAGCATCTGAGCTGAATCCCATCTGGCTGTCTTTTGTACAGCACCCCTTCCAAGGATATGAATTGAGTAGACAACCTGCGTATCATCCTCTGGTCCTTTTCAGTGGCTTCTTCTGGAAATCTACCGCTTTCCAAGTAATTCATGATATCAAAGTACCATGGCTTCCCATCTGACGCCTCTAGTTCCAATACGGGCTTGGTTTCAAAGCTGGGCCTATCAGAGCTCGAAATTAGCACCGGTTTCATGACCACTCCCTCAGGATTATCCCACATTGACACTAAGGTTGCCAACGCATCAGCCAGACGGTTCTCATCTCTGGGCACAAAGTGGAAGGTGCAAGTCTCAAACTGCCCACATATCCTTTTCAGATATAGAACATAGGGGACCAGTCTCTCCTCCTTAACGGCCCACTCACCTCGGATCTGGTTTATTACCAAGGACGAGTCACCAAATACCTCTACATTTCTTGCCCCCAACACCGCCAAAGCTTCTAACCCGAAAGTGCACGCTTCATACTCAGCTTCATTGTTGGTTGCTTTGTATCTCAGTTTCTTAGCAAGAGGGAGTTTCTCATCATCTGGGGTCGTCAGGATGACTCCGACTCCGGCTCCTTTGTTGTTTACCGCCCCGTCAAAGTGCAACTGCCATCCCTGAACAGAAATCGCGCCTATGCTCTCGTCAGGAAAGGTAAATTCGGGGGTGTCCCCTTGGATAGGATGCTCAGCAAGAAACTCGGCTACAGCTCGCCCCTTAATAGTCTTGCGGGTGATGTATTGCACGTCAAACTCTTGTAGCAAGAGCAGCCACCTTCCCATCTTTCCAAGCAAAGACGGTGCCTCCTGCAAATATCTTAAAGGATTCTGCTTGGCTACAGCCTGAACCTTGTATGAGTGGAAGTAATGCCTTAGCTTCCTTGACGCCCAAATCACTGCAAGGCAGATCTTTTCCACTTCAGCATATTTTACTTCGTAAGCCAGAAACTTCTTGCTGAGGTAATAAATTGCAAATTCCACCCCAAACTCATCCTCTTGAGCCATCATGGCACCCACTGAACCGTCCTCTACTGCTAGGTACAGAATAAGCGGTTTAACAGGTTGCAGAGGCCTTAGTACTGGCGGATTTAACAGGTACTCCCTGATATTATCAAAGGCTCTCTGACAGTCTTCATTCCAGACTACGGGCTGGTTCTTTCTAAGCAGCTTAAAAACAGGTTCGCATATCGAAGTGAGCTTGGCAATAAATCGGCTAACATACTGCAACTTGCCTAGAAAACTCCTTACATCTCTCTCCTTCTGTGGCACAGGCATCTCTCTGATAGCTTTCACCTTATCGGGGTCAATTTCTATCCCCCTCTGACTGACGACATGTCCCAACAGCTTTCCTGAAGTCACCCCGAAAATGCACTTCTTGGGATTAAGTCGTAGATTATACTTGTCGATTCGGATGAAGAACTTCTCTAGAGCTTCAAAGTGTCCCTCTCGGGTGGCCGATTTGACCATCATATCATCGACATATACCTCCACTTCTTTGTGAATCAGGTCGCTTAGGATCTTGGTTGCCATCCTTTGGTATGTGGCCCCTGCATTCTTCAGGCCGAAAGGCATAACCCGATAAGCATAGGTACCCCACTCCGTGATAAAAGCGGTTTTAACCCGGTCAGCTATCTTGTTCAGGATCTGGTTGTAGCCCACATATCCATCCCCAAAGCTGTACATCGCACAATTGGCGGCGCTGTCTATCAATACATCAATATGGGGTAGTGGAAAATCATCTTTAGGACAGGCTTTGTTGAGATCTCGATAATCCACGCACACCCTGACCTTTCCGTTCTTCTTAGCCACAGGAACAACATTCGCCAACCAAGTAGGGTATTGGACTTCCACCAGAAACTTAGCTTCGATCTGCTGTCGAATTTCCTCCTTAACCTTGTCAGCCCATTCTGGTCTCAGCCTTCGCAACTTCTGCTTCACAGGCCTGCAATCTGGGTAAGTCGGGATGGCATGCTCCGCCACGGCTCGGTCAATCCCCGGCATATCCTCGTAGGTCCAGGCAAAGACCTTTTCATGTTTTCTTATTATTTTCTCAAAATTTTTTCTCTCCTCAGGAGTTATATCTGATGCTATTAGAATTTCTCTCGGATTTTCCGAGGTTCCAAGATTGAAAGACGTTGTGCCAGTAGAGTCAATGTCAAAAATTGATGGAATATGATCATGTTCATGCATGTTGAAATCATCAGAAACATCGCACAAATAAGTGAAATTGTTCATCTTATTGATAATATTATTGTTATCATTTACATCATAAAAGAGTTCTGGAACAAAAAGACAATCTAGGCTAGAATCTTCCTCTGCCACTCCCGAGGTTGATGCCGCTGCAGCTTGCTCATTGACTTTCTGATCTAGCAGAGGCCCTTTAGGCACGTCGGAAGAAATCTGCAAATCCTCTAGTCCCATCACTAAATCTGCTGCCTTCCCTTTTCCTTTTAGCCTGGCAGCTACCATTTTCTCAGTAACGACCTCCTCAAGCTCGCACTTATCCCAAATGATCCCCTGAGTCATGACTTCTTCATCCCAAAAGCCTTCAGCGGTCCTGACAAACCCGACGCTCCAGTCATACACATCGTTAAAAATTTCAAAGCCGGGGACAATCCTCCCATCTACCCACTGAGGTTCACTTTCGCCAGTATAAGCGCATATTGAGGATGCGGGGACAAAGCTCTCTGAAATGTGGGGGATCCTGTCTGTTACTCTCTTCTTGCTAAAACCACCTCTGTACCCCAGACCCTTCCGGTTCTTTTGCCCTCGAGTGGTGATCGCGGTCTGCAACCCTTGGGAGCTTCTGCCCAATCCAGCCCCAGGAAGATAGTGCATCTTCCTCATCATATTAACAACGGCCGGGCTATCTCCTGACCCGTGTTCTTCCTTTATCATAGATACATGAAAACCGCTGAATGGCTGATTGGCAATTTCTAGCGCTGAGACCTGGTTCTCCCTGGCCGCCTTGATAGTTACCACCTCCCCTTCGTGCGGGAACTTTATCATCTGATGCAGTGTGGATGGCACTCCCCCTAATTTATGAAACCATGGTCTCCCTAGCAAAGCCGAGAAATTGGCAGGAATGGGCAGAACCACAAATTCAACTTCCACTTCGATAGGTCCCGTCTTGACCAAAGTCCTGAAGGTTCCCGAGGCTTGCCTCCTCGAGTTATCGTAGGCCGTGATAGTCAGGTCAGACCCGCTGAGCATACCCTCGCTTAAGCCAAAAGCTTGCAAAGCTATCAAAGGGCAGACGTTGATAGAAGACCCATCGTCCACCATAACGCAAGCAGTGTGCTTTCCGCTAATCTGCGCCTTAATGTACAAGGGTCGGTTATGATTACGGCCTTCTGCCGGTAAGTCGACGTCGGAAAAGATCAACCTCTCCTCGGATCCTCCCTTGATTAGACCCAAGAGCTCTGATGGGGAAATAGTGGTGGCAACTGTGGCTTCAACCAAAGCCTCTACTACCTTCTGCCTATGAGAGGGGGATTGCCTCAACAAATCCCAAATGGATATCTGAGCTGTGGTCTTCTTCAATTGCTTTATAATCTGCTCCTCCTCTGGCCCTTTCTCTGCCACTGGCTGTACTGGCTCAGGTAGCTTTGCAATCTCAGGGATCACCCTTCCACTTCTAGTGACAGCGCCTACCTCTCCATCTTCTTCGTCGGAGCCCCACAGATCAAGGTTTAATCCTTCTTCACCCTCGGTTTCTCCACCGCTCTCACTGCTGGACCAACAATCAAGAGTCGCCACAACTGCTCTCTCCTTTTGATCCTCGGAGTTACCGACAGCAGGTTCCTCATTCCCATACAGATCTTGCATCACGTACCACTCTGGCAGGCTAGATTGGATCATGAACACAGGTGGGGGTACAGCATTATAACCAGGCCTCTTCTCAGCTTCTCTCCTCTCAGGGTCAGAGATCTGTTTGCTATCGATCAAGTCCTGAACCGAGTGCCGAAGCGCTTTGCATTTATCAGTGACATGGCCCGAGTACTGGTGGAATGCACAGAATTCGTTGTCCTTATGTCCCGGTTTCCCTTGTGTCGGAGATGGCCTAGGAGTTAGAGGACGCAATTTTCCTTCCTTCATCAGCCTCTTCAAGACCCAGGATAATGGTCTCCCTAAGTTCGAAAACTTCCTCGGGGTGGCTACCTCAGTAGCAGACACTTCACCCATTCTTCTAGTGCTGTTACTGGGGCCTGCCGGCCTACTAGCTCCTTGACCGGGGTTAGCCCTTTTGGCAAAGTTATCATTGTTAGCTTTTCGGGTCAAAAACTCCCCTTCTGCTTCGATTGCTATATCCTTGAGAGACTCCCAGTCTTTTAACCCCTTCATCCTCAGTCCCTCCTTCAAGTACGGGCTCGCGTTCTTAATGAAAAGACGAATCTGATCTTGGGTATCAGGCTTTCGGCGCATCTCCATTACTCGGTTCCGCCATCGGGTAAGGTACTCATGGAAGGATTCCCCGGCCTTCTGTTGGAGCAACTCAAGATCTTTCAGAGTCACCTCCATTCTGGTGTTACAGTCATATTGTTTCAGAAATTCCTCAGTGAGCAGATCCCAATCCTCTTTAGTGCGACGGTCAAGGCCGTGATACCAATCTATGGCATGAGAGGTCAGACTCAGACAAAAGTATTCCACTTTCTGCTTCTTGGACAACGTGGTCCCTTTCATGACTAGAGAATATTGCTTCACATGTGCAGTAGGATCAGAAGTACCATCGAATTTCGGTACATCCGGCATTTTGAAATTATAAGGGATCGGATCCTCCCCGTCCAGCTCCCTATCCTCAGGATTCATCCCGTGGGCTCTGCCTATCATACGAGCCATGGCCTCGAACCTCTCTTCCATCTTTTTCAAAATAAAATCATCAGCCTGAGGTGCCTTCCCCTTCTCGGATGCCATGCTCAACCTATCATCCTCGATATCTCTATCGTCATCAAGTCTCAGCACTGGTCTTCTTCTCAGCTCTCCCGAAGCCACTGATCTCAACTCTACCGGTGGCGGCCTAACGGGCTCCTCTCGCCTTTCAAACCTTTCTCCCTCAGGCTCGTTCAGTCTTACCGGAGGAGGAGGAGGAGGATTCTGTGGAGCATTCGGCTGAGCATTCTGCTGTGCTAAAGCGGCTAACATATTCATCATTCTACCCTCGAATTCCTCGAAACGGCGGCCCACTTCTTCGGCAATCATGGCCCTGGTGGCATCTTCCCCCCTGGGTGAATTTGCCATCTGAGATACCGTGTCACTCACTTCTGATAAAATCTCGGGCAGACCCTCTCTATCTGACAGCTCAAGAACTCGGATCAGTCGTCCGGTCGGTGATCTAGTCCACCTGGGCAGATCTATGATGGCTGCAGGGACAAAAGTTAGAATGATGCATGAAATGTAGGTACAATGCGTGATCGTGATATGCATCATTTACAGAGCACAAGCAAGCAAGTAGGTCCTTCCACCCTTATTTCTCCCACACACGTGGTCGTGCAGTCTCTTTCCTAGGTGGGATTGGCCCATGGGTTAACAGGGAACCCAATAGGCGCGTATGGTGCGCAGCGAAAAACCGGCAGCATAACACTCCTATGCTAATGTACAAGCGGATGGATAATGATCGTCATATATTCGGACGCTCCATAAATTTCGACATGGCCCTACCGGGGCATGATAGCCTTTGGCTAGGTTACCAAGTGAGATATTTGGATTCGTCCAATACATAAGGATCCATACAGCAAGCATGAGATTTAAGGTTCATATTACCTGTGGAAAGCAGCTATGGCCATTATATGAGCTTTGGACAAGGGAGATGTTACTTTAAGGCTACCCAAGCATGATCCCTGCCGACGGGTCTAGCTCATCACGAGCATAACGACCGATCGGGTCACCATTTTGATATACCATTAAGGTACGTGGCTTGGGCTGGTGATTATCCTTAACACTTCCCCAAATTGAGTGAAAATGAGGAGGTGCTTCGGGAACGCACCGGGGCTAAAAGAGGGACCAAACTAGCGTATTCTAAGGCTCTAATGATATGCAAATGCAAATTTGAGAGAAAGTGAATCCATGAATTAAATTTTAATCACAAATGTTAAAAGAGGTATTTTCAAATCAAAATCTCGAACCATAAACGTCCCCAGTGGAGTCGCCACTGTGACGCGCGCCGGATCCCGATGCGCCGCCCGTTCGACCGCCCGCACGTGGGCGACCGGGGCATTTGCGGGTCCGTTGGCAGCTTGCGATAAATCGCAAGTGCGTCTATGTTGAGCAACACGGAGGTTTCATGGAGTCGCCACCCAATAGAACATTGGGAAAGTTTCTCTCGCCTCGGAGAGCCTAAGACTGCGCTTTTTATCCATGTTGAGCCATGAGGCCTAGGATTAGCGCTAAAGTCTCGTGACTCAAGAAGTATCTTGAAGGATAACCTCTAACCTCTCGAGCCCAAAGACCAGAGCTGGGTCCGGGATTTCTCATCTATTTCTACCTCAATTAGTTTATGATCAAATTTTAATATCATTAATTCGCTCTCTCTCCACACGATGCAATTGATCAAAGGCGCATTCATTCATATTTGAAAAGCCGTAAATGACCAAATAGATAACAAAGCAATAAGTTACAATAATACAAGGAGCGGAATACAACTCCCTCTTGTAAATGTGCGAGGCATACATAAATCGGGGCATTGCTTATTCTTGAGGACTTTGGTCCTCGCATGCATCATTATCAAAAATGGGATAATTTATATGTGATGATCTTTATTGGATGAAAATAGGGCGTTGGACCCTTTTGCATTTTTATACAAAACTCACTTTTATTTAAGTACAAATTGTTGATCGATCTTTGCATTTAATTGAATAAAAAGAGCTTATTCATATACATAAAATAATCAATGAATGAAAAAGCAAGAGAAGATAAATTAAGAGGTTTAAGAAAACTAAACCGGACGAAATCCACCATGCATGGTAGGCAGCCACTCACGCTCGAAATTATCCAAGAGGACCAATATACACTCACAAAGAATTAAGAGATGTTAACATTCATGAAATTAACACATGAGAAATCGAAAAGACTAAATAGAGGTGAAAAATGATCAAAACCATGGAGGCAGAACCCACCGACGGCCTGTTCCCGGTTGACCGACGGGCGTCGGTTTGGTTATTCAACACGCCCGTTTGTCACTCAAGAAGGGGTGTCTGTAGGTGGGTGACCGACGGGCGTCGGTCATAAAGTTGACCCGTCGGTCACCTCTGTCTCCGGAAAACAGAAAGGAGAAAAGGGCCTTTTGAGATCAAAAAACAAATTTTATCCAAGAAGGAGATGAGGGAGTCAAAATGAAGAAAAGTAATGATAGGTATTCAAAACTTACACAAAATGAATAAATGAATGACAAATAATTAAATAGGAGGTGAAAGTAAAGAGAGAGTCCGGAATATTTACCCTCAGATAGTTGCCTTGGGTAGAATTTTGATGTCGGTTAGATCCCCGCGCGTTCCACGAGAAAGTAAAAGAATGAAAGATTAGAGAGAGAAAATGAGCTATTTCACCTCCGATCTTTCAGAAAGTCGATTTAGGAATCCAAATCTAAAGAAAACTAATTAGTTTTTAGTTCCTTTGATCGATTTGATCCTTGATTAAGTAAAATTCTTTAGGGAAATGGGTGTGTTTGGAAGAGAGAGAAAACGTGCTTGAATTTTGGCAGAGTTTCCCCTTCTGAAGAATTTTCCAACCCTTTTGAAGTGGAAATCCGGACCTTATATAGCCAGACACGACCGACGGGCGTCGGTGCGTAGGGGCGGGCGTCGGAAGAATCCTACTGACACAAGGACACTTCCGACGGCCCTGCCACCTTCACCGACGGGCGTCGGAACGGTTGCGTGCCCCGGGAAACCAGGCGGCTCCTGACAGGGGCGGTGACTTTCCGACGGGCGTCGAAAAATCCCCCAAGCCGTCGGTGACTCAAAGCGACGGGCTACTTCCACAGACGGGCTGGCCGTCTGTGGAGGACAAAAAAACCTTTTGACCTAGAAAACTCCCGTTTTCTCCCCCTCTGCCCCTGAAGTGTAGAAAAACCTCATTTTTCACGGAACGTGGGACTAAAACCTCCAACTTCAGCCTCCTGTACAGGCCTCGAACATTGATTTCTTCATAGGGTAACCTCTGATCCGGACTGTTCCAGGACACGGTGCTTACACTTGTTCTCTTGGGCATTTCTCCTCTGTACATATTTACTTGATTTTAGGCCGGATACAGTGGCCGATCATGTCGAGCTGAATCCGTCCTTTGGATCATCCTTGCTCATGAGGTCTATTCAGACCCTTTAAGAGACAACGACGCGATCGAATGGGTGAAAGAAAAAGAAACTACGATATTATCAGATCGGGAAAAGTGAAATCCGATCGAGCAAGCAAGACTCAAGAAAAAATGAAGCTAAAATCCAATCGGCAACCAAAAACAAATCACGACTCAAACACCCAGAAAAACAGAGATGAACAGAGGAAATAATAACAGCCCAACAAGCGCAACATTATGCGATCAAAACATTGAAAATATCATGCGAACTAAAGCAACAAACACACTTATTTAATCATAACAGCAACAAACATGCGATAAATAAGTTAATAATATCAAATAAGAAATATATATACAATATGTACAATTAATAGAATTAACTAGCACAACAAAACAAAGAAAAGAAATAAGAAAGAAAGAAAGAAAGAAGAAAAAGAAAGAAAGAAAAGAAAGAGAGATGGCTATTCAGTATTTACCCTCAAAATGATATTTGATCTGCAGATGATGAAGTTCTGATTTCCTTTTTGATTTTGTTTGAAAATAGATAAAAAAAACAGAGACTGATGAAACTTTCAATCGTTTTCTTCCTCTCAAAATCTTTCTCTCTGTGTTTTTCTTTCTTTTTCAGTTCTTTCCTTCCCCTCCAGTTCCTCCTCCACTTCTCTTTTATTTTTCAACCCCTCCTTTAATGCTTCAGATCAAGATTAGATTGTTTCTCACAAAATCAGTTATAAGCCCCTGCTTTCAAACCAAATCCCTTTGAAAAAAGGAAGAGAGACGTTGGGGGGAAGAGAAGCGCGTGAGGTAGCCTCTCACCCGAGAGATGGGCCTCACGTAGTGAGACTGCATTTCACCATTATGCGATGGGCCTCACAAACATGAGGCTCCATCTCACATGGGTGAGATGGGCCTTACTGCACAGGGACCCCAAAACCCTTCTTTTTTTTTTTTTAAATAAAGAAAACGAAAAAACATTTTTTTTTCGAGGAAATCATTACTTCTACCTGTCCTTTGCCTGTGAATAGGTACCATTTTCATCATTGGGTAACTTCGGTCTGAGCTGCCTCAGGACCTAGTGTCTACAATTGCCCCCAATTTTGGGGAACGTAGTGCCTGGGTGCCTAAGTGAGCCAAAACTCAAAGAAAGAAAGAAGGAGCGCATACCGGAGGCAGCTATCTTCTTGGATTGGGTGATGCGTCGAGTCTGCTCCTGACTTACAAAACACGAGGGTTGCTCTTCTGAACTGCACCGAGCCTACTCCAGACTTATAAAGTGTGGGGTTGTTCTTCTGAACTGTACCGAGCCCGTTCTAGGCTTACAAAGTGTGGGGTTGCTCTTCTAAACTGTACCAAGCCCGTTCTAGGCTTACAAAGTGCGGGGTTGTTCTTCTGAACTGCACCGAGCCTGTTCTAGGCTTACAAAGTGCGAGGTTGTTCTTCTGAACTGGACCGAGCCCATTCTAGGCTTACAAAGTGTGAGGGTTCCATCCTCAGATGGTGATGGTGTTCACTTAGATATTTCCTGCAAAATTATGTGCACAAAAGTATATATAAGAAATTATGTATGTATGACATGAGATATAGATGTTTGCAAAAATGGATAGACCATGTCCTAGTTGGTCAAGGGTCCATTAAGGATAAGGCTTGGCTGCTCCGCCATGCACCTAAGGATCTAGAAGAGTGTCATCTCGGCTTTAAGAACTCTGGCCCAAAACCATTTAGAGAGAATCATCAAGAGTGCATCCTTGCCCCTTGGATCAATGATTATATTCCCAGGATTCTGACTCATGTCCCTGCATCTGAAGTAAGGCCGCCTTATTATTTCGGGCATCGAAAGTCATTATTTTAAAGGTAGTGCGTCCCTTATGGATTTTCACACTAGCTTTTCTTAGCGGGAAATGCATCATTTCAGAATATCACATAACCCTATGACTTATTTTTTGCCTGGAATGGACCCAACACAATCCAGCGGCTTTTATTCATTTTATTTTGTGTAGGACAGACTGTCTGTTCCCAGGTTTTCACCCTGCCCTTTGGCCTAACTTTTTCTTAGAGCGCCAATTACGATTTTCATCTCTAACGGCCTTTTGTTTTTAGTTTTTTTTTTAGATTGTAAAGGAGGCTGAAGCTATTGCCAAAAATCTTTCAGGTATAACCGGCATTTACTTACGTCTTAGATCATGGTTGCTTGAGCTTAGTTCTTATCATGAAGGTGCTATAGAATTGGTTTCACAGTTGATAACAGGATGAGTCCGCTAGAAGACTCGAGTGATGAGAGTGGCAGAGGGTAGATAGCAACAATGTGCTAAACGACTTTGAGTATGCAAAATGAACTGCTCTGATCATATCAACATTTATGACGTAAATGCATATGTTTCAGTTTGATTTCATTACACATGATCATTATTTGGCATTAATCTCAAAAAAACACAAAGCCCCATCTAATCTCTGGATGGATCTTGAAAGCATCAAACTCCTCTTATCAATCAGCCCTCTCTGATTTTTATGATTTAATATTTTCTCTCAGCTCTTAATTTTTTCTTTGAACGCGAATTCTAGATGCAACGTTGGGGACGAAACTTAACTCAAATGCATGAATGCACTCGTGGATTCCTACTTGAAGTTCAAGAAACACCATATGCCTCTTCCTACGTACCAAACCTTATTAAAAGGTCATCTCCACTAATTGGATAAAACTGAACCAACAATCAAGAGGTCTTACTTTGGTTGTAACGTTAGGCTTGGGTAGATGGCTGTCAAAGAAGGATCATGTCGCTAGAGAAAAATGGCCGCAATATTTACTCGACTGATGGGTGAACCGTTGTCAGCTCAGTCGCATATACAAAGGTATTCTTGAATTTGGGCTCGATAACATTTTAGCTCATCAAGATCAGAATAACAATTAAAAAGGTAATCGTCGAAAATGGTTACTATCTTGAGCTCTATTTCTTTTTCTTTTTCCTTTTTTTTCTTTTTTTTTTTTGCAAGCTCATGTCTTTTTCGCATGACTAAAACCCTCTTCCTAAAGTGCAAACTTATCCTTAGCAGGGCAATTTTTGATAACCCAAATAATTATCAATGATGTACATCCATTCTTACTAGAGCAGTAATTTTTCTAAGGGGAGGTAAAAATCATTTTAGGCGAAGGGTAGTTTCAACATGTGTAACAACAAAATCGGTATGCATTTAGCATACAAGCATAAAGGCTTAACGGGTTAGCAAGCGATTGCGAAATAAAGGTAGAAAACAGTTATTTAGAGAGCTATACAAAGAAGGGCTGCCTAAATCATTTTCTAGGTTCCCTCTTATCCAGGGATTTTCTGATGGATAATCAGAAAGGTTCTAGTGCTCTTAGTGAGTTTTCATCCAATCCCCTAATCGTAACTAGTTTTTCTATTTTTATTTTCAACTCTCAAAATTTTTCTCTCTTCAGGACTTATATTAGATGCTATCGAGATTTTCTTTTGGATTTTCCAAAGTTCTGAGATTAAATGTAATCGTATTAATTGAATTAATATCAAAAAATGAATGCATCGTGTTGATGAGAAATGAAATCATCAGAAACACTATACAAATAAGCAAATTTGTTCATCATATTGAAATTGTAAAGACCGTCATAAGAAGTTCTTAGAATAAAAGAACAAAGCTTCTAAAACACAGTCTTCTTCTCATTTCTGCTAGCACAGGTGTTTCGGCCAATGATTCATCATCGTCATCCGCAAAAATCATCATCCTTCCTGTGACGCGCGCCGAACCCCGTGGGCGCCCCTTAACCGCCCGCTTAAGGGCGATCGGGCAAGTGAGGTTCGTTGACAACTTGCAATGAATTACAAGTGCATCTATTTTGGGCAACAAGGAGGTTTCATGGAGTTGCCACCTAATAGAACATTGGGAAAGTTCATCTCGCCTCAGTGAGCCTAAGACGGCGCATATTTGCATTTTGGGCAAGCTAAAGGGGTCTTGGAGGCAATCACCCCAATAGAACATTGGGAATGACCCTCTAACCCTATGGAGCCTAGGATTTATTAAGTCGTTTGACACAAGAGGTGTCTTGGAGGTCTCGTTCCAATGAATGATCGGATAGACCTCTCGCCTCGTTGAGCCCAAAGACAAGAGATGGGTTCGGGACTTCTCGTCTATTTCTACCTTGGTTAATTTTACAATTAAATTTTGAGCTTATTAGTTCACTCTCTCTCCACACAATGCAATTTAATTAAAGGCGCAATTATTCATGTTAAAAGCGTTAATAAATGAATAAAGAAAAAATATAAATAAACATTCCAAAATAAATTACAATAATACTAGGAGCGGAATAAAACTCCCATTTATAAAAGTGCGATACATACATAAAACGGAGAATTCATTTATTTTGAGGACTTCGGTCCTCGCATGCATTTATTATGAAAATGATTTTTATGTGACATGTTCATTGGCTAAAATAGGACTTTGGTCCTATATTTGCAAAAATCACCAAATTAATTAATATAAAACATTTGTCCATTTTTATTTAATGCGAAATAAGACAATTTACATAAACATAAAGATAAAATAAAAAAACGCGTGATTAAATAAATAAATGGCAAAGGGATAAAGGATTAAACCAATTGGAGTCCTCCATGTTGTGCAATAACAACCTCCTCTCAAGCTCAAACCATCCCAAGGACCAAATATTATAATCTCACAAAATAATTAATAATATTAATACTTATAAACAAAGCAAGAATAAATTTAAATAAAGATTAAAATCCAAAAAATAAATAAAAACTACTGATATTTTAAAAAACAGAAAAGAAAAGATTTTGAAAATAAAATAAAAAAATAATAAGAAGAAAATAAATAATAAAAGAATAAAACAACTTTGAAAACTAGAGACAGAACCAAGGGACGGCCATAAATGATTGACCGACGGGCGTCCCTGGGGTGACCGGCGGGTAATAAGTGCACCGTTTACGTGCCGTCGCTCAGCCGAGAGACGGGCGTCGGTGACCTTATTGCCCGTCGGTAACCTCTGTTCTTTAAAAAAAATAGTAAAAACGAAACTTTTCACAATTTCACAACAAAATGATTTTTCCCAACACAAAAATCGAAAATAAATGCAAATATTTAAAATAAATTAAACAGAATGTATGTCCTGAATATTTAACCTCGGATTTTACCTTTTAGGATGGATTTTCGGATGGTTCGAATCCTGCACGCTTCACAAGAAATGAGCAAAAATCAAGAAAAGAAATTTTGGTTTTTCTTTCTTGATAATCACAAAAATGTTCCAATGTTGGAATCTATAAATATTGATGGGAAACTAATTGATTTTAGCTCCCTTGAATTAATTAGATTCACCAAATCAAAATAAAATAAAAATGAAGAAATTTTTAATGAGATGAAAAGGCTAGAATCAATAATCAGAAATGGATTTTTAGGGTAAAAAGTAGCTAAATTCGTCCAACCCCTAAAATGGTTCAAAAAAACCCTTTTTATATTATTTTTTTTCCAAAACCCTAAGACCGACGGGCATTGGGAGTCCACCGACGGGCGTCTGTTGAATCCTTTTTCCCATAGGAAACAGGATTTATTCCGACCGGCGCCGGAAGTCTACCAACGGGCATCGGCTAAATCCCTTTTCCTGCTGGAAACAGGATTCAACTGACGGGCGCCGGAAACCCACAGATGGGCATCTGTGCGAGGACACGTGTCTGTCGCTCATCTCACCGACATCCCGTCCCTCATGGTGAGAGACGGAACTCCCCAGCGAGTGATGGGTGGTCCATTATCGACGGGCTGGCCGCCGATGGAGGAAAAAATCTTCTTTTCAAGCCCCAAAAACTCCCAATTTTCCTTTTTCTCATTACTGCAAATAAAAATCCATATTTCTCGTGAATCTAGAGGACCAAAGTCTCCGAATCTCATCCGCTGATTCGAAATCGGACATCGATTTCTTCATCGGGTAATCTCTGATCTAGACTGCCTCGGGACATGGTGCTTACACTTCCCCACTTAGGTACTCAATTTGTCTTCCTCTCCTTCTTCTGCTCTTCTGGGTCAGAGATCTGCTTGCTATCAATAAGGTCTTGTACTCGGTCCCTTAAAGTCTGATAATAGTCCGTCAGATGCCCTGTGTGTTGGTTGAAGGCACAATACTGATCTGCCCTATGAGTGGGATGTCCCTGGCTTCTGGCGAGTTTAGGAGGCAATGGCTGTAATATCCCCTCCTTCATCAGCTTCTTAAAAACCCATGACAAGGATCTGCCCAAATCAAAATAGTGGCTTTGATTCATTTTCGTAGTTAGCACTCCCATCCTCTTAACATTGCCCTTACTGTTGTTATGGATACCCGAGCTTTCATTTTTCAGAGCATGTATCCTCACTGTATCTCCATCCTTTTCAGGCACAGTGTCCCATTCTAGAGTAGATCCCATATCTCCTCTTTGCTTGACTGGTGAAACGAGTGTAACCTTGTCTCTGGGCTGGGAAGTAAAAGGAGACGCCGCGGTCATCGCTGTATAGGCCTTCTCGACAGTGGTCGGCCCAACTTGGTTAAGGGAAATTGCCATAAGTTGAGCCTAAAGAACTAGCGCCATGGCATCCATCCTTTCCTTAATCATGGCCAATAACCTCTTTTCGAGCTCTTCAAGCCTTCCATCTATCTCTTGGGCAATTAAGGCACGAGTCTTTTCAATCTGTTGTGAAGGGCCAACCATTTCTAATACCTTCTGATGGTCTGGTAAGGATGCTAAACCTTTGTCAGCCAACCCAAGTTCGGATCGCTCTTTAGATAACTATCGGGATCCTTAAACCACCCAAGGAAATGGTCTACAATGGCTGAAAAGCAAGGGGTTAGAATGATGTATGAATAACATGCTATGAATGGTCGTGTTGTATAACAAATGGCATACAATGGCTAAAAAGATCAAAGAGGTTAGAATGATGTATGCAATGCATGGAATAAATTTATGCACAGGGTGATATGCACATGTAAAGATTATATGCATAGAATAGAATCTACACACGCGAAATGTATTTTTTTTTATGTATGAATGATATGTAATGCATGATCGTGCTATGCAAATGGTCATTGATGACTGAAAGGTCTAGGGATTGCAATGATACATGTGATGCAGTAAAAAAGAAATAAAAAATGATACACAGGATGATATGTACATGTGAAAAAATGATATGCAAACAAAAGGCTATAGACACACACGAAGGAAATGTATATGCTTTTAGTATTATTATTATTTATTTTATTATTATTTTTTATTTATTTTTTTAATATGCATGAATAACACACAATAAATGAGCATGCTATGCAACATTCACATCTACATGCAAGCAAATAGATCCTCCCAACCTTATCACCCCCACACACGAGGTCACGCGGTCTCTTTCCTAGGTGGGTTTAATCCATTTGTTAACAGGGAACCCATTGGACACGTATAGTGCACAGTCAAAAACTAGTAGCATAACAACTCTTGCCTAATATACATACGTATGGGTGTTTGGCCATTATGTATTAAACAATTCAACTAAATTAAGATGGGCCCACCGGGGCATGAAAGCCTTTGATGAAGACAATTTAATTTGATTGATTTTGGTCAATATATAACGGCAAAATAGCAAGCGCGGTATTATGGTACATTTCACCTAGTGGGAGTATCTATTGCCATTACATGGGCTTCGGTCAAAGGTGGTGTTACTTTAGGTCTACCCAAGCATGGTCCCTACCAACGGGTCTAGCTCATCACGAGCACAGTGATCAATTGGATCTCCATTTGATATACCATTAATAGCATAAGGCTTGGGCTGGTGATTATCCCGAGCATTTCCCTACAATGAGTGAAAGTAGGGTCGTGTTTAGGAATGCACCGGGGTAGATAGGGGACCAACTAACATAATTCTAAGGCTCTAATGGATGCAATGCGATTTCGATTAGAAATTGAATTTTTGATTCTTAATAACTTAATTATAATTTTAACTTAAGTCATTTTTGAAGCGAAGTTTCGATCAGTCCCCAGTGGAGTCGCTGTGACGCGCGCCGAACCTAGCAAAGGCCTAGTTGAGCCCGCTTTTAGGGCTCGAGGGATTGGTTCACGTCTTTTTTGATCTTGCGCATCATGAGACATTTTGGATGCCTCATTTCTAATTGAACATTGGAAAAGATCATCTAGACTCACAACGCCTTTAGGCACCTTTGAGGTATTTTGGAGTCGCCACCCAATTTACAAGAAATTGGGAAAGGTCTCTAACCTCTATTTGTCTAGATCAGAGATGGTGTTCGGAACTTCACTCTTATTAATGACTTAAGCTTATAAATGAGTTTTTAAGAAATCAAAATTCCATCTCGCATCTCACGCGATCATGCGATAAATTTAATGCGCAAGTCAACCACATTGGAAAGCGATAAATAAAGCCATAGGTAAATAAATAATAAAGCAATAAATAAATAAATAAATTACAAATAAGAAATTGAATGAGATAGAACAATCCCCCCAAAATAATAAAGCATAAAAATAAAGTTTGCCCCAAAATTAATTACAAGGGCCCAAAAAGAAAAGAATAAAAATAATCCAAAATGCATAAGAGTAATTAAAATGCATCATACATAAATCGGGTCATTTATTACATTTTATAAATATTGGTTCCTTTTTATTAGCTTGAAAAAAATAGAGAACTATTTTTAGGTATTGATTGAAAAAACCGGGATAAGTGATCACATTTTATGAAAATTTAGTTTTCCATTTGAAAGTGAGATTTTGTTGGTTAAAATAGGACGTTGGTCCAATTTATTAAGAAAAATCCCAAATTATTAATTATCTAAAAAACGTGATTTTCTTTAATACGGATAATTAAAAAATATTTTACATACAACACATAGAAACAATAATATAATAAAAGAAATACAACGATTAAAATGCAAACCCCTAAATTGGACAGTCTTTAATTCTCCAATCCTCCAACCCGGGCCTGAAATGTAACTCGCGAAGATAAATAATTTTGAGACAACAAAACAAAAAAAATGAAATAATTATTAGTGAAGTGAAATAAATAAATAATACATAAATGAACAATTAAATAAAAATAGTAAATAAACTGATTAAGTAAACTAATAAAAATAATTAAACCAAGACAAATAATTCAACAATAGCATTAATGATTTTTAACAGATAAAAATGGAATAAGGCAGAAATGGACTAAAAAAACAAATTAATATCATGCATTTACGCTGGATTGTCGGGAAAACAGGAAAAACGAATAGAAGAAAAGGGGCGGACGTGCACGACTCGTGCATGCCTTGCAGGAGTCGTGCAAGGTGTGCACGGGTCATGCGATAGATGCACGACTCATGCACCTACTGCACGGGTCGTGCAGTCCGATCGGGAAACAGGGACAACGACACGATCGAATGGGTGAAAGAAAAAGAAACAACGGCACTATCCGATCGGGAAAAGTGAAATCCGATCGGGCAAGTAAGACTCAAGCAAAAACGAAGCCAAAATCCAATCGGCAACCAAAAACAAATCACGACTCAAACACCCATAAAAATAGAGATGAACAGAGGAAATGATAACAAACCAACAAACGCAACATCATGAGATCAAAACATGCAAAATATCATGCGAACTAAAGCAACAAACACACTTATTTAATCATAACAGCAACAAACGTGCGATAAACAAGTTAATAAAATCAAATAAGAAATATATATACAATATGTACAATGAACAGAATTAACTGGCACAACAAAACGAAGAAAAGAAATAAGAAAGAAAGAAAGAAGAAGAAGAAGAAAGAAAGGACTATTCAGTATTTACCCTCAGAATGATATTTGATCTACAGATGATGATGTTCTGATTTCCTTTTTGATTTTGTTTGAAAAGAGATAAAAAATAGAGACTGATGAAACTTTCAATCATTTTCTTCCTCTCAAAATCTTTCCCTCTGTGTTTTTCTTTCTTTTTCAGTTTTTTCCTTCCCCTCCAGTTCCTCATCCTCTTCTCTTTTGTTTTTCAACCCCTCCTTTAATGCTTCAGATCAAGATTAGGTTGTTTCTCACCAAATCAGTCATAAACCCATGCTTTCAAACCAAATCCATTTCAAAAAAGGAAGAGAGACGTTGGGGGGAAGAGAAGCACTTGAGGCAGCCTCTCACCCGAGAGATGGGCCTCACATATTAACCTTATTAACCTTACTTTCATTTTAACATTCACTAATATTTATGATTCATGCATTCCACTACATTATGCTTCGTCACCAGTTTTTCACTATTCACTATTACAAGTTACATGCTTCACTATATTAAGTTACACATGACATTATACACATACAAATCTGTACACTTAAGAGTGACCCTTCACGCTCCTATTGTGGCTTGCAGGAACCTTCCAAAATGTGTCTCCAATCTACAACCTACATGGGAGATAAGCACCTGTGCTAAGCAATAATGCTTAGTGGGGATGTAAACACAAGCACTAACATAATAATCACAAAGCACTATACAAATAAGAACATGCTTAACACACATGGCATATCATGAACACTCACTAAATCAATATTACACTAGCGTGCCAATATACCATAGTTCATGTTAATCACAAATCATATATTATCTATAACATACTCTAAATCACTATTCACTAACCAAGTTCGCTATTCACTCCACTATGTCAATGAAGAACAATAAGTCACTATCAATCAACAATCATGTACACTGCTCATTAGTCACTACGCTAAGCCATTTGTAGGCTCACTGCACTATCAATAATTCAATAGCATGGCATAAATATCACACTATCGTTAAGAACAATAATACATATTTATCACGAACACATACAATATCTTTGTCATTCATTAATAGCCTGTATAGTCTTAGAGGCAAATATGGATACACTATTCAATAAACACTAGAGACCGAGGTCTCGAACACTATATCACTGGATACCTGTCGGTATTAAACACGAGATACCCATCAGTGCCACACTAGCAGCCGCAATTCACTAGCCCTTTATAAGCATGCTTATTTACCCACGACTCGACAACAGGCTTATAAGTTTATTCATTCATCATGCAATCATTCTTAAGTCAGCATCCATTCACATGTAAATCCATCAAGTGCGCATTAGGATTCATTCACATGATTATTTTACTTCACATTTTAATAACACGCATGACGATGCAATCAAGCTTAGTTAGGCTTATCATGCATCTCTAATTCACATAATGATGTTCTCGCATAATGATGCAATCAAGCTTAGTTAGGCTAATCATGCATCCAAAGTTCACATTTTGCTTAAAAAGAGAAGACTAGTCTGAGGTACCTCACGGTGGCAACCAATCTGGTTGTGACTGTGACCACTCAGATTCTCAAAACAGAATGCATAATTTCATACCTCACGGTGACAACCAATCTGGTTGTGACCGTGACATACAAATAGTTGCTGGACAGAATGCATACTGGGGTACCTCACGGTGGCAACCAGATTCATTGTCACCGTGACATACCAACTTTACTCGGCAGAATGCAACTTATACACACCTCACGGTGACAACCAATTCGGTTGTGACCTTTACCTATGCCAAATTGCCATTACACAGCTGTGTTTTACCAAGATACAACTGTGCTATTTTCCACACTTTGCATTCTTGCATTCTCAATCTTTTGGCAAACCTTTTCGCAATCACAAGCACACTTTACCTCTTCAATACTCATGCCATAACACACAATTAACCTCTAACATGCATCTTTCATAACCGCTATACAACTCAATCATTCAAACATGCAAGATACCTCTACCATACCTATCAATTGAACACAACAATAGCTTTCACTAATCAATATAGTCAATATCACTATTATCATTTCCATAGCCACTATTCACTAATTCACTATCCAATTCAATGACAATAGCAAAATCAATATCACATATCATTAACAAGAACTTCAAACACGCTAACACATCAATACACAACAAATCCCTAACCTCTTGGAGCACTCCTTCCTTTACTCTTCTATATCACTTTCTCTTTACTCTTGGCAAGTCTACTCCATTCTTTAACTCTCATGCACAAGTTACATTCAAAATACAATTAACAACTCAACGACGCTCAAGAAAAGGAGTAGAAGAAAGATAATCAAGTAAGTAAACTCTACGTTGCTAGCTACTTCCCTTCACTAACCAAATTGACTCCCAAACTCAACATGCAATGGAAGGAGGTAACAATGGAGTAGAGAAGAGATGAAGAAGCTGGAACACAATGAAGAGACAGAGAGAGAGCAAGAGTGGCCGGATACAAGAAACAATTTGGCTGATTAATCCCACTAAACCACCTCATGCTTGCATGAAAATATGAGGTGTCAAGTTACTACCAACACATAGCTAGGTGGCTGCCCTAACACATTCCACTTGGACTCCACTAACATTCAGCTGAATCCACTAACTTTGATTAACTTAATTAACAGCCATTACACTAATTAATCTTCATTTGCTAGTTAATCATGCAAAGTACAATTCAGCCACTACAATACTTTATTTCTTTTCAATTAGGTCCCTAGTTCCATATTTCAATCAAGTCTAATACTATAAACCCTAATTATCATTCACACAATTACACTAATGACACTCAATTCTACTAGGGTGATTTTTGGGATGTCACACAAATGCCCGCCTGTCACCACAAATGGTCGTCTGTCACCATAAACGGTCGTCTGTCAAGGACAGAAGCCCCTAAACTTCTTTTTTCAACTGTTTTACACTTTTCGGACCCTATTAGACCTTCGTTTGACCCCAAAATTTATATTCGGGCTCCTGCTGACATGCTCTATCCGATGGTCTAATAAAATATTTTTTGACTGCGGGAAGTACTATTCACCCCGAAAGCACTATTCACTATTGAAAAATACTATTCACAGCTAGCCCGGTATTGTGGTCATTACAAATCTCCCCTCCTTACTTACATCGAATAGTCCATCTAATAAACTCCATATCAATATCATCATCATTCATTCCTATTACTCCAATACAGTCATATAACACTAACATTATACACTTATAACCTGTACACTTCACTCATTTCAGTATACCTTTCTTTCCTCTACCTTTCCATTTCATATATTTAACTCTCCATTTTCCTTGTTCCCAAATGCTACTGTCCAAAAACAACAGTAGCCTACTTTGGGAATTGACAACATTGCTATCCAAATAGCAAGTCGCCTCACTCAAATCAGTAAAAACTGTCATTGTCACAATATGCCACCTTGCATCATCATCATACAGTCCAAATCATTCCTAAAAGTGCCATTATCTATATCAAAAAAATTTTCTCTAAAAGTACAAATCTCCAAAATTTGAGTTACAAATAATTTGCATTCTTACACAATCATAAGCTTAATGTCATTCTCCATCTATCCTTAACATATAACATCAACTTCACAGAAATAGAATTCAATCAAATTGGCTAAGGAAAACACATCCTTAGGCACTAACGAGACAATTTGAATACACTTTGTTCACTATAACACTATGATCTCCAGGAATTCTCACTAAAACATTCAGGTCTAACTATGCATCCTTCAGATCCTTTTCCTTAATTGGCATGTATATGAATTTTATCCATTCAGTTAACCCCACTCCGATTTTAGAATCGCCTAAACCCTCTCTGATGCCAATAAAATGTAATACGTTTATTGCTTCCATACACCTCATACATTACATTGCTTATGTTATTATCATGATTGCTTAATTACTATCAAATCAGTACTTAAGACAAATGCGGTAAAAGAAATTTTCTTTCTTTTCTTTTCAACTTATTCTTTCAATTTACAATTATAACTATCATAACACTAACATATTACATTCCATGAAGATCAAACATTACATTTCGTATCACATCATTCAATAATAATCTATCATATACATACTACACAATACATACTCAACACTAAAATCTTTACATATACATGCCACTAACAATATACATACTATTCTTAGCTCCACTACAATTGTACAGCTCGATCTCCAAACTGATGGCATGCCTACTCCTCAGACATCATTACTCGGTACTTGCACGCAGTCATATAAATTACATGCTGGCATTAAAAATGCCCAGTAGTGATTACGAATCTAAAAACTTTCAATTCTAACTTATGCACATACATACATGCATGTCGCTTTAGTCCTTACTTTAGACCAAACAATGTGATATTTCTATCTTTTCCTTCATATTTCTTAAATTCCTATGTACACTCTACATTTTACTTTAATTACGATTTTACACTATTTTTCTTCCTTGCACTCTTAACTTAATATCTTACTTGCAAACTATTCACTTTGGCCCTTCACCTATTCGTTGACTTATTACTCTTCTAATCCTCATTCTAACATTATTCTTTAAGTTCATCATTTAACATCTCTGCTTTTCATTTAATTTTAACTTCATTTCTTGTAACAAATCATTCTGCCCCTCTAACCTTTAAATCTTTGCATTTATACCCTTCACTTCTATAATACATTTACTTTAAAGCGTTCACTTCATTTCACTTCGTTTCACTCCGTATACTTCTATAATGCATTTTACTTTAACCAACTCCTCAATTTCATTTAAATCACTCACTAAACCTTAATCAATGTCGTTTTACACTCATATTGTCACATCCCAAATATGGCCTAGTAGAATTGTATGTGTAATTGGATTATTTAAAAGGGTATTTTGGTAATTTATGCAAATGGATTAAGGATTTAATTGAAGAGTTATTTAAAGTATTTAGAGGAAGAATTTTTATTAGTGATCAATTGGTAATTTATAAGGATTTAAAAGGAATTTACAAGGACTTGAAGCAAAAGTCAGGAAAGATGAAAAAGAGGTCTAATAGTAGAGTGACATGTGTAAGGGTTGGTGAGTGCATTAATGGGGATTTGAAAGGAGTAAAGATAGGGAAGGCTGGAAATTTTAGCTTCCCCGTGGAAGCTATTGGATTTTGCTCCTCTTCCCTTGCCCTCTCATGTTTTTCTTTCTCTTCTCCATTTCTACTCTCAAGTCTTGCATGTGCTGTTCTTCAATCCTTGAGCTAGGGTTTTGAGATTTGAAGAGATTCAAGAGGTAAGAGGTTGTGTTATTTGGTTTGGGGTTCTTCTTTTTCTTCTTTTTCCAAGGGTCTGATATAGGGTTATGGTTTTGTTTTGCAGGGATTAATTGGGTTTTATTTTGATTTGATTTGTACAAGAATCTAAAGAAAGGAGAAAGGCTAAAGGAAAAGGAAAGGTTGTAGCTTGAAGATAGTTGATTTTAGAAGCTCCATTCCAGTTTGGGAGTGTTTGCCATCCTCACTTTGGATCATGTTTTTGAGTTTAAATGTTGATGTTGTTTGTGAGTTTTTGGTATATAGAAATGCATGAGTATAGTAACTTTGTGTACATGATTTGTGGTAGCAAAATAATGACGATATGCATGTTAAATTAGAGGTATATGTATTATCATGATGGATGAATTTCTGGGTTTTTGGAATCTCTATAAATAATATTTTGATGTGTGATAATATTGTGTGATTTGTGTTATTATGATTGTGAACGTGTTTTGGAGGCCAAAAAGGTAAGCTTCTACATGAAATTGCATGAAAAATGGGTTTGGGTAAAGTTGGGTTTTGATTTTCCTTCAATTCCCGTTTTTGCATTTCTGGAGATCAAGGAGAATCGATCCTGTCGCGAGCGCGACGTTCATCGTGAGCGCGACAGAACCGGCTCTTCTCTTTCTTGCGGTGTAGATGGCTTTGTAGTGGGAAGGTCACGAGTTGTGAGGGAGGATCATGACTCGTGACCCTCTTCCCTTAGCAGTCACGAGTCGTGAGGGAGGATCACGACTCGTGACTATCCCTTTTCTGTGAGGCGAGATGCGTTGCCGTCACGAGTCGTGAGTGAGGATCACGACTCGTGACCTCCTCTTCCTGCAAAGCTTTGGCGTCACGAGTCGTGAGGGAGGATCACGACTCGTGACCGCCCCTCCCCTGTGAGACGCTAGCGTCATGAGTCGCCACTGCATGTGCGACTCGTGATCAGCCTCTCTTCCCTCACTGTTGCGAGCGCGACAGTGAGGCCTCTCCTGCCCTATTTTGAAAAAGAGTTTTAAACTTCTTTTACATGTGGTTTTTCACTACATGACACATGATTGTGTTTAAATCTGTATTATAATTTGATAATTGTTTAAATATGAGATATATGTACATAATTAATATTATTATTATATGTGATTTAAATGCCTATAATTTATATGCACATGTGTTATTTATTTATGAGTACGTGTTCTTATTGCACCCTGTATATGGTGTATATGTTCCCAAATTTGACCAACATACGTGTATACCCAAAATAACATGATTATACTTGATTTATTCTCTATTATATGAATATTATTTCAGAACGTGATTGAGTTATTTTATGAGCCTAGTAGTCATAGTTAGTGGATAGATAAGCGCTTATCCAGGGTTAGAGTGTGAGTACAGCTGCTATATGTTATTTGTTACATGCGGGTCCCATTTGGATCATATAAGATGTTTGAGACCTCGGTCTCCAGTATACCTTTGGGTATACATGATTATAAAATGTTTTGAGACTCATGTCTCCATATGCTTGAGATACTGTGTCCTATCAGTATCATTAGTACCCGTATCCACTAGTTAGCAAGTAATCGGGCTATTATACGACTTTGATGTATGAAGTTATTAGTTATATGAAATGAATATATGTTATATGTATATGTATTTGCATTATGTCATGTTGACATATAATATTTGTAATCGGACATAAATGGTTAATTGTTTGTATTGTGAGAATGCATATGAATACTTGTTATAAGCATGAGTAGTATATGTTTATATGCTTTTGTTATTATTAAGCTTATATATATGTTTATTGCAATTATATGTACATGCGTGTGTTGTTCCTCTCCACTAAGCGTTATCGCTTAGCACGGGCTCTTTTCCCGTGTAGGTGGCAGGTTCGTTTTGGTAGTCGGACATGTGCAGGTCGGCCACTAGAAGTCTAGAACTGGAGTTATTTTATCTTCCACTGTATTTTTTTTTCTATATGGAGTATGATTTTGAAAATGTAATTTTGTAAAGAACGATTTTGTATATGTATATGTTTATCTTTTACAAATCCCTTTTATAAAAACTATATGGTTATATATATGGATTTGTTATCTTTTAATTAAATGTATTTGTTTTCTTAACTTATTTGAGTATATGTATACGTATTTGAGTTTGTATTTGAGTTTGTGCACGTGGCACCCCGGTATCCTTCCAACGGGGGTATCGGGGTGTGACACATATACTTAATTAATAGGCAAATTACAGTTTAACCTTCACATTCTTACACTCATGAACATTTTACTTGTCAGTCCATATTAAATCATTTCTTGGCAATTAGATCAATTAACCATTCATTTAATTATTTTCACTCATTAATCCTATTATTTAACTTAATTACTCATTTTTGCATCTTATTACGATTTTGCCCTTTCACTTGTCATTTAATTACTATTGTTGCACTAATTCATTTGTTCACTTAATTAAATACTATTTTTACTTCACTATTCATTTTATTCTATTGGGTACCACCACTATGTAAATGTTCACTTTGGCCCCTAATCTTTCCATAAATTACAAATTTACCACTATTACTTCATAATTACAATTTTGTAACTAGCTTATTTCTCTTTTCATCTTAAATTAATTATTTAGCTTACAAATTACATATTAGCCCTTACTCTAGCACTTTCATGTCAAATTACACTTTAGTCCCTAGACTTTGCGTTCTTTGCATACTTTTCATTTAATTTCACTTTTCTTTTTTATCACTTATTAACTTACTTTTGCACTCAATTACTGTCTTACCCTTAAACTTTTATCAAATTACGATATGGTCATTCTTTTAACATTTAAGTATGATTTTTCCATTAATCAACTATATTTTCACTTTTACTCACTTATTAGCTTACGATTTATCAATTAGTCTTTCAACTAATTGTTTTTATGATAAATTACGTTTTGCTCCTTAAACTTTTATTTTCTTTCATATGAGTTATTTCTTACTCAACTTATCATTTCCATTTCACTTTTTACATTTTCATATAATTTGAAAATTATTATCTATTTAACTTATCCTTTGGGTAAATTTCTTTCAATTAATTCCTTTTTCATTTAAACACTCATTTCCATTATTACTTTTTACAATTTCATATCACTTTTACAATTATGCCCCTAATAAGATCCCAATAAAAAATCTACAGACTAGATATACGGGACGTGGTCACAAAGGTCCACTACAGTACAGTAAGGAATGACCCCAAGGGACCATTCCAACAGTATCACAAAACAGTACACTGAACATAGAACATATCTATGCACTATGGGAGACCATCGTGAATCTGCCATAGTAAAGCAAGTCGTCATGACTTGCACCGCGGTATGGGTGTCCCTATGGCTAGCCACACATATCCTGAACTAGATTTAGACCGCCGGACACTACTAAGGGCAATTCTTTTACAAATGACTTTCAAATCCACTTTTCATGCTTAACATTTCCATTTTATATTTACATTTCATATCCATTTCATTTCACTAATTACGCAACATTTTCATCGATGCTGCACTTTCCATATTATATACTTATTTTACACAATAAGTATGCTTTAGCCATTAAATGGCCATGAATTTACTTCAAAGCCACTCTCATTCTTTTCTTATCATTTTCACTTCAGTTATTCATTTAATCAAACATATCACCATACATATAATTTCGATCATTTCAATATTTGTCAATATTTTCCACCATGGACATAATGGGAAAATATTCTCAAAACTACTTTATTAAATTATTATAATTTCAATTACGTTCATATACTTTCAAAATTTCATATGAGATCATTTTATAACTTAATATCATTAAATGGCCTGAATATATGTCTTTGGTTCATTAAATCAATTATTTAGTTTTCATGCATTTCTTTCCATTTCAATCTTTCTTTCACTTCTAATTCATTCATTTACCTAACATATCACTCACATATTATTTATACCATATAACCTACCACATTTTCTCTGCTAAACCATTCGTCCATCCTTGACATTTTACCCTATCATTTTATTTTTCACTCATTCACTACTTATCCCACTAAATTAAGTCCCAAATCACATGTATATACCATTCAGTCACACTTATTCACAAGGTATACTATCCATATACCTACATATACCATTATGTTTCACTATGACCAAACCTTATACTTGGTTTTCTTCCAAATTAATCATTCTAATTAGCTTAGTTATCTTCCTTAAGCTCAATTGTCACATCAATTTCAATTAAACATGCTCTAGACACCGGGGTCTGAGTCAGATTTTGATGGCAATTTTGGGTACTTGGTAAATTCCTTCAAAAAAATATAATAAAATTAAAAAAGACAAAAAAATGAGATTAGGTTAATTTAATTAGATAAATCAAGAATTATGATTAGTTTAATTTAATTAGTTAATATTGTAAGATAAATTAATTAATTAGTTAATATTTTAGGATAATTAAAATGTGATAATTAATTAGATGTGATAATTTAGGTAGATTAAGTAGGTATAAAAATATAGAGTATTTAATTAATAGAGTATTTAATTAGTTAGTGTGTTAGTTTAAGTAAACCAATTAAAATTAAAAACAAAAAAAATCAGAAAATAGAAAAATGGAGGAAATTACCATTTGCACCTAATTAACCCTAATTTTAGGGTATAAGAAGAAAAGAATGAAGGGAAATTGGGGGCTCTCTCGGATTGGAACATGGGAACAAAGGAAAAAGAAATAGGAAATAGAAAGAGAAAAGAGAGAAGAGAGAGCAAGAACAGAGGAGGGAGGCCGGCCATAGAAAGAAGAAACCGAAGAAAATATAAAAGAGAGAGTAGGAAAATAGAGAGCAAAAGAGACACAGCAAGAACAAACAAAATAAAAGAATAGAAAGGAAAAAGAAAGGGAAACAAAGAGCCAAAGAGAGAAGAAAATAAGGAAAAGAGGAAAAGGAGAGAGGAGGAGCAGACCCAGGCCAACGGAAAGCACCAGATGCCGGAACCGGAGAAGAAAAAGAAGAGAAAGGAGAGGAGGTGGCGGGGGCTCCGCCGGCCAACCACCGCCGCACACGGCGGCACGCGCCCCACCGGAAGAACCACCACCTCCGGGCGCACCCAGTCATAGCCGCCGTTTCCCCATCGGACTCCGGCAGCCGGCACGTGAGGGAGAAGACCGGCGATCGTTGCAGCGCGTTTTCCCGGCGATGGCGACTTCCGATCGGCGCGTGGATACCGCCGGCGGGTTCCTCGGGTGCTGATCTTCCTTCCGGCGATGGTGGTGTCGGTCACCCCTCCTCCGACGATCCTCTGGCGACCGGTAAGCCTCTTTTCCTCTTTTTACTTATTTTTTATTATTATTAATATTATTATTATTATAATATTATTATTATATTTATTTATTATTCTATTTTAATATTATTTTATTATTTTATTATTGTTATTTTTATTATTATTATTATTATTATTATTATTATTATTGTTATTATATGGTTATTGTTAATTAATTGTTATATTTGTGTATTATTAGTATTTTGTGTTATGTTAATATTATTATTATAATTATTATTATTATTATTAATATTATTATTATTATTGTCTAATTTGTGTTAATTTTATGTTGATGTTATTATTTAATTGATTTGTGATAATTTAATTTTATGTTTTAATATTATTATTATTATTATTATCATTATTGATTATTATTATTATTATTGTTATTTATTTATGCAATTATTTATGTATTCATTTATTTATTTATTTAGAAATATGTAATTTTTATTTCATTCTATTTTATTCATCTGAGGTCTGTAATAATAAAATGATTTTCGACCGCTCTTAAAAAGAACTACCACACAAATGTTTTATACCAAAATGAAATGTTTACTAAATAAAATTGGACCAATGTCCTATTTTTACCCGATAAAATCATCACATGAAAATTGTTTTCCATAATGAATGCATGCGAGGACCAATGTCCTCATTGTTAATGAATAACCCGTTTTATGCATGTATCGCGCATTTACAAATGAGGGTTTGTAGACACTGGGTCCCGAGTAGCCTTGATCAGGATTACCCGATGATGAAATTTAGCTATGCCGGCTTATAGGCAAAAAGATTGGAGTTCAGAAGTGATTTTCCTTGTCTTTTCGGTGAGTAAAAAGGGTATTTTAAAAATATTTTAAAAATATTTTTTAAAAATTATTTTGAAGAAGAAAAAGTGTGTTTTAAGTTGAGGGTATTTTATATAAAAAAAAAAAAAAAAATAAAATGATGAAAAAAATGAAGAAAGTAGGAAAAATGGAAAATGGGGGAAAAGATTCGCGACGGAAGGGCGACGGCCAAGGGCCGTCGCGAATGTCCGTGCGCGAAGCGCTGCGGAGCGTGCGCTCCGCGCGGCCGACGCCCTGGGCGTCGGTAGCTCTGCGCGCGCGACGCCTTGGGCGTCGCTCGCTCCGCGCACGACGTGCGCGGAAGTTCCGCGCAACTCCGCGCGGAGACGTGCGCGAGGAGCGCGGAAATCGCCGAAATCGCCCCACTTCGCCCATTTCGCCCACTTTTCGACCCCCACTCGATTTTCAACCGTTTTTGGACGGTTTTTGGTGGTTTTTGGGTAGTTTTGATGATTAAAAACACTAGAAAAAATTCAGAAACGGGGGAGAATGAACCAGGAACATTTTGGAGAAAAAAAACTGAATTTTGGAGCTTTGAGTTGAGAGAAAAAAATCCATCTTACACACTTGTTTCCAAGAACTTTTCTTCAAGTCTTCAAGCTATTTTCTAAGGATTTTCACAAGAGAAGACAAGGAATTCAACACTTCTATCTTCAATTCTTCAAAACTGAATTTGAGGGTAATTATTCTTGGCTTTACTCATTAATTCTCTTGTTAATTTCATTTATTTTGGCTTCCAATTAACATATCAAACATGTAAATTCTCTTAGTCTCCATATTCTTCTTCTTATTTTTTTATCTTCAATTATTCATATAACAAATAAGCTTTTTAAATTCTATTATCTTTTTTCATGTCAAATTATTCTTTGTTCATGTAATTATGCATGTATTAGGTTGTAAATACCTTTAATTTCTTAATGCTATATCATGTTTATTATTATGCTTTCTTTTGCATGTATGAGTGTTATAATCATTATTTTATGCTAGTCATGCATGTTAAGTTGTGTTATTCTCATGTTACACATTTATTCATGTCTTAACTATAATAAAATTGATTGTCACTAATCTTCCATGTATGTTAATAACTAATATTAATAAGTTGCATATGCCATGATACTTCATCACCTTATGCATGATAAATTGCATCTTAATCACTTTATGCATGTTAAATTGCATCGTAATTATTTTTTATGCATGTTATAGTATCTTATGCATGTTATATGGTCATGGTACATATTATCTTTTTATGTCATATTATTTTGTTGGTTTAATCACTAACATGAATTTCTTTTTGATTTTTTGTTGCAAATCATTGTTTTGTTCTCATTTGAGCATCCATGCACATGAAGGAGGAGTTGCGGGGTTTGGTATTTCCTTTATACATTTTTAATTCCCATTTTATTTACATTGCCTTGTATATATTCATTGAATAAAATGTTTTCTTATGCGCGCCAAAATAAAAACCACAAAAATAGTTTTACTAAATTAACTTGGATTTTTCATAATAAAACGGGACCAATGTCCCAGTTTTCATCCCGAATAAGATCATCACATCCAAAATGTTTTCTTTAATTGTGCATGCGGGGACCAAAGTCCTCATAATTAATAAACTCCCCGGTTTTATGTATGTTTGCACTTTTAAATGGGAGTTGTATTCCGCTCCTTGTATTATTGTAATTTATCGCTTTTGATATTTATTCTGCTCATTTACTGCTTTTCAAAATGTGAATAAATGCATTTTTTTAATTAAACTGCATAGTGTGGAGAGAGAGCGAATTAATGATATTAAAATTTGATCATAAACTAATTGAGGTAGAAATAGATGAGAAATCCCGGACCCAGCTCTGGTCTTTGGGCTCAAGAGGTTAGAGGTTATCCTTCAAGATACTTCTTGAGTCACGAGGCTTTAGCGCTAATCCTAGGCCTCATGGCTCAATATGGATAAAAAGCGCAGTCTTAGGCTCTCCGAGGCGAGAGAAACTTTCCCAATGTTCTATTGGGTGGCGACTCCATGAAACCTCCGTGTTGCTCAACATAGACGCACTTGCGATTCATCGTAAGCTGCCAACGGACCCGCAAATGCCCCGGTCGCCCACGTGCGGGCGGTCTGAAAGGGCGGCGCTCGGGATCCGACGCGCGTCACAGTGGCGACTCCACTGGGGACGATATGGTCGAGATTTCAATTTGAAAATACCTCGTTTAACATTTATGGCTAAAATTTAATTCATAAATTCGCTTTATCTCAAAATTGCATATCATCTCATTAGAGCTTTAGATTAAGTTAGTTTGGTCCCTTTTCAAGCCCCGGTGCGTTCCTGAAGCACCTCCTCATTTTCACTCAATTTGGGGAAGTGTTAAGGATAATCACCAGCCCAAGCCACGTACCTCAATGGTATATCAAAATGACGACCCGATCGGTCGCTATGCTTGTGATGAGCTAGACCCGTCGGCAGGGATCATGCTTGGGTAGCCTTAAAGTAACATCTCCCTTGTCCAAAGCTCATGTAATGGCAATAGATACTTCCACTAGGTGAAATGTACCGTAATACTATGCTTGCTATATGGGCCATCATATATTAAACGAAACCAATTTAATTAAATGGTCTTCATCAAAGGCTTTCATGCCCCGGTGGGCCCATCCTAGTTAAATTGAATTGTTCAAATACATAATGGCCAAACACCCATACGTATGTACATTAGATAGGAGCTGTTATGCTGCCGGTTTTTCACCGCGCATCATACGTGTCCATTGGGTTCCACGTTAATCCCTGGATCAAGCCCACCTAGGAAAGAGACCGCACTACCACGTGTGTGGGAGATATAAGGTTGGAAGGATCTATTTGCTTGCATGTGTTTGTCTATGTTGCATTAACACGAGCATGCATTGCATTTTAATCATGCATCATCTTAACAATTTTTACACTTCAGCCATCATAGATTCTCCTGGGTGGTCTAGGGGTCCCGACGGACGGTTAAGAAGGACACCGCTTTTGGGGTTAACTGAGTTAGTGTCAGATCAGAGTTCAGAGTCAATCTCAGAAAATAGTGTGGGGTTTTCTTCCGAATCATCAACAGGAGTAAGCATGGCTAATCCATCAAATGAGTCTGATGCAACCCGGGCAGTAATCGTTGAGGAGGTAGGAAAGAGAATGGAGGAATTTGAAGCCCGAATGATTGCAATGATGGGCAATCTTGCCGCCACTATAGCTGGGCAACAAGCTGCTGCTATTCCTGTCCGAGTACCAGCTGAACAAGAGGTTGTTAGAGAAGAACGTCCTGCTGCGGTTAACCAACCAGTGGTTGACCCACCTATAATTGAGCAAAGAGTACCTGCACCCATTGAGCGCAGAGAAGGCCCCAGGTCTGAAGCTGAATTTGGGGAAGATGAGCATGAGGATCATGCAGTAGCTAAAGAGAAGTCGCCAAAGCTGGATGAGGCAATGTGGAGGAAAATGGAAGAGAGATTTGAGGTCATGGCAAGGATGATGACCGTGGGAAAGGGAATGAACCCGGAAGATCGAGAGCTGGATGGGGATGACCTAATTCCCCAGAATTTTAAGATGCCGGACATTCCCAAATTTGATGGAACCTCTGACCCTGCCGCACACATCAAGCAATACTCGCTGGTCATGAAGGGAACGACCTTAACAAGAAAGCAGAAGATAGAATATTTCTGCTTGAGTCTCACAGGAGCTGCTATTGATTGGTACCATGGGCTTGACAGGAGATCCAAGGAGGACTGGGACTTGTTAACCGAAGAGTTCCTTAAGCAGTACGATTGCAGTACCCGGATGGAGGTCACTTTGAAAGATCTCGAGTTGCTACAACAGAAGGCTGGGGAGTCCTTCCACGAGTACCTTACTCGGTGGAGAAACCGGGTTATGGAGATGAAATGCAAACTGGACACTTCTGATCAGATCCGGCTGTTCATTCGAAATGCCAGCCCCTACTTGAGAGATGGATTGAAAATGAAGGGACTGAAAGATTGGGAGTCTTTGAAGGACATTGCCATAGAAGCGGAAGGAGAATATTTATCCAAGAGGGCAAATAGTGAGTCCTATGCCCGGAGGGGATACAGCAATCAGGGGACGGCCAAACCAGTAGGTTCATGCAGTGGTAACAGAGTTGGGAAGACTGCCAAGGTATCTGCAACCGGCGTAAGTCAGAGGTATTTCTCCAACTTGGGTAAGCCTTTATCATGGGTGCTGAAGAGGCTAATAAAAGAAGGAAAACTGCGGCCCCTATCACCTAAACCGGCCAAGGCCCAAGGACAGCCGGGGCATAAAGAGAATGAATACTGCGCATTCCACCAACATACCGGGCATTTGACGGATGAGTGTATAACGCTAAGACATCGGGTCCAAGATCTAATTGACAACAAGCAGATCACCAATCCTGAGCAGAGAGAAAGCAAGAAGAAGTCTGGTTATAACACAGTGCCACCTCCAGTCTTTATGATCGGATCGAGCCTACCAGAATGGTATGTGATGCAAGACCTATATGGAAATGAGTATGTCGCTATTACTCGCCCTGCAGTGGATGAAAAAGGGGTTTCCGTGGCAGCGATAGACTGTTGGTCCACTAGTGAGAGTGGAGATGACGAAGATGAGAAAAATGGAGAGTTTACGGATCCGTGGGATTCAGAGGAAGAAGAAAGAGTAGAAGCAGTAACAAGAAGTGGGAGGGTCATTCCAGAAGTTGAGAAGCAGCAGGACCCAGCACAAGCAATCGCAGAGAAAGAGCCGGAAGAAAATTCAATAGTGAAGCAACTGAAAAAGACCACGGCTCAGATATCTATTTGGGACCTCTTGAGACAGTCCCCCTCGCACCGACAGAAGTTAGTCGAAGCATTGAGCGTATCCACCGTAGCAACTACAATCTCTCCATCCGAGCTTTTAGACCTTGTAAAGGGGGGATCCGGGGAGAAGTTGGTTTTTTCTGATGTGGACCTACCAACAGAGGGTCGCAACCACAACCGACCTTTGTACATCAAGGCACAGATCAATGGTAAACACACCGCTTGTGTCATGGTTGATGACGGGTCATCGATAAATGTCTGCCCTTTGGTGGCACTTCAGGCCTTTGGGATGGATGAGAGTATGTTAAGCAAATCTGACCTGACCATCACTGCCTACGACAACTCCAGGAGGCAAGCATCGGGAATTTTCAAAGCTTTGGTAAAGACAGGGCCCATTGAGACAGAAACAGATTTTGTGGTTCTGCCGATCCCAGCAAACTTTTCAGCTCTACTTGGTAGACCGTGGTTTCACAAGTTAGGGGGAGTGCCATCCACATTACACCAGATAATTAAAATACCCCATGAAGGAGAAGTAGTGACCATTAAAGCAGCAAGAGAGAACCAAGTGTCTGCCTTGGAGATCTCTAATCAGCCATTCAGTGGCTTTCATGTATCGATGATCGGAGAAGAGCAAAACCTAGAAGGTAGCCCTCAAGTGGTGAATATGCTGAAGAAGATGCACTTCCTCCCAGGAGCTGGTTTGGGAAAAGAGTCACAAGGGCTGCAGAATGCTATCACTACACGTGGTCAGAAAGATCGAAAGGGGTTGGGCTACAAAGGAGAATATGGTAAGAAGAAAGGGTCAGGGAAGATTCCCCATATTTCGGAGAGCTTTGTGCCATCATCATCATTTTGTGCTTACATCGGAGAAGAAGAGCCGCAGTGGGTAGATGGGAAGATTATCCCTGGATTTGAAATTTTCAACGATGTCTTTGATTGGGAGATCGGAGTTGTTAAAGCTGTAGAGAACTTTTGGGATGAGGAGATTATGACCCAATGCAGCATATGGGACAGGGATGAGCCTGAAGAGATCGTCACTGATAAGCTGTTAGCCACCAGACTTAAGGGGAAGGAGAAGATAGTGGAGCCAGAGCCAAAGATTGAAGATCTCAAGATTTCACCAAATCAAGAAGCCAAAGCACAGTCAGCTGCAGCATCGGCGTCGACTAAAGTTGATAGTCATTTAGATTCTCTTTTTATACCAGAACTCTTTGAGAACAATGTTAATGTTTCTGATTATGTTAATGAGATGAACAACTTTGCTTACTTGTGTGATGTTTCTGATGATTTCATTTCGCATGATCATAAGCATGATGCATTCATTTTTGATATTAATTCAACTGGCACAACCGCATTTAATCTCGAAACTTTGGAAAATCCAAAGGAAATTTTGCTAGCATCAGACATAACTCCTGAAGAGAGAATAAAATTTGAGAGAATATTAAAAAAATATAAAAAAGTCTTTGCCTGGACCTATGAGGATATGCCGGGAATAGATCGAGATGTTGCCGAACATGCCATCCCAACTTACCCAGAGTTTAAACCAGTCAAGCAAAAGCTTCGGAGGCTTAGGCCAGAATGGGCACAGAAAGTGAAAGAGGAGATCCACAAGCAGATTGAGGCTAAGTTCCTGATAGAGGTTCAATACCCAACATGGTTAGCTAATGTGGTTCCTGTAGCTAAGAAAGACGGTAAGGTTCGAGTATGCGTCGACTATCGAGACCTGAACAAAGCTTGCCCTAAAGATGATTTTCCACTGCCTCATATTGATGTGCTAGTAGATAGTGCTGCTGCTTGTATGATGTATAGCTTTGTGGATGGATACGCAGGGTACAATCAAATTCTTAACAAGATAGTGGACCGGATCAAGACAGCCTTTATCACCGAGTGGGGGACATATGCCTATCGGGTTATGCCTTTTGGGTTGAAGAATGCAGGAGCAACCTATCAGAGGATGGCGACCAAGGTTCTCAATGACTTAATCCACAAAGAAGTGGAGGTGTACGTCGATGACATGATGATTAAGTCGGCTACCAGGGAAGGTCATTTTGAGGCTTTAGAAAAGTTCATTCAAAGAATTAGCAAGTATGATTTGCGCCTCAATCCCAAGAAGTGCATTTTTGGAGTTACATCAGGAAAGTTGTTAGGACATGTAGTAAGCCAGAGGGGAATCGAGGTAGATCCCGATAAAGTCAAAGCCATAAGAGAGATGCCAGTGCCCCAGAAGGAGAAGGACATCAGAAGTTTCCTAGGAAAGCTTCAGTACATCAGCCGATTTATTGCCAAGCTAGCTTCAGTATGTGAGCCTATTTTCAAGCTTCTTAGGAAGAATCAGCCGGTGCTATGGAACGATGACTGTCAACTGGCCTTTGACACCATTAAGGACTATCTGCTAAATCCTCCGGTGTTAAGACCACCACGCCATGCCAAACCACTAATCCTGTACCTAGCTGTGGAAGATAACTCAGTGGGTGCTATGATGTCTCAGGAAGATGATTTTGGTATAGAGTTTGCCGTTTACTATCTTAGCAAGAAATTCTTGCCTTACGAAGCCAAATATGTGGAGGTAGAAAAGATTTGTTTAGCAGTTATCTGGGCTTCTAAGAAGTTGCGACACTACTTTCATTCCTTCAAGGTACAAACGGTTGCCAAACATAATCCGCTCAGATACCTCCAAGAAGCACCCTCTCTACTAGGGAAGATGGGAAGATGGTTACTGCTGTTGCAGGAATTTGACATTGAGTACATAACCAGGAAAACCATTAAGGGAAGAGCTGTAGCGGAGTTCTTAGCCGAGCATCCTATTGAGGGAGATCAGTTTGAATACAACTTCCCAGATGAAGATGTCACGGCCATAGCAGTACAAGGGTGGCAATTATTCTTCGATGGAGCAGTCAATAATAAGGGAGCAGGCGTAGGAGTTATTCTGACGACCCCAGATGGTGAAAGACTACCATTGGCTAAGAAGCTGAGGTATAAGGCTACCAACAATGAAGCAGAATACGAAGCTTGCATCTTTGGATTGGAAGCATTACTCGCTCTGGGGGCAAAGACCGCAGAAGTATTCGGAGATTCCTCCTTGGTAATTCATCAAATTAAAGGAGAGTGGTCAGTCAAGGAAGAAAGGCTGTTGCCTTATGTAAAGCACTTGAGAGCGTTGAGCAGCCAATTTGAGATTTGCACTTTTCACTTCATCCCCAGAGACGAAAATCAGTTAGCTGATGCTCTAGCAACTTTAGTGTCTATGTGGGACAACCCAACAGGGGTTGCGATGAAACCCGTGCTGATATATAGTTCGGCAAGACCTGATTTTGAAGCAGAACAGGTAATGGACATTGAGGCCACTGATGGAAATCCATGGTATTATGACATTCAGAATTATTTAGAGAGATCAGTCTTTCCAGAGGAAGCCACTGAGAAGGACCAAAAAATGATCAGGAAGTTATCCACTCAATTCATCAGTGTTAATGGCACTTTATACAAAAGGCAAGCTGATGGTATCCAGTTAAGATGTCTGGCAGAGAAAGAAGCTAAAAGAGTTATGGAAGAGGTTCATGCCGGGGTTTGTGGAGCTCACATGAATGGCTTAGCCTTAGCAAAGAAGATCATGCGCCAAGGGTTTTATTGGCTCACAATGGATACAGATTGTTCAAAATTTGTGAAGCAATGCCGGTTATGCCAACAGTACACGAATTTGAGGCATGTGCCAGTTTCAGAGTTACATAACTTAGCATCTCCATGGCCATTTGCAGCATGGGGAATAGACATCATAGGCGAAATCCATCCTACGGCTTCTAATGGGCATAGATTCATCATAGTTGCCATTGACTACTTCACTAAGTGGGTTGAGGCTGAATCTTTCAAGAAGGTTGATGCAAGGGATATGGCTAAATTCATCGAGCGGAATTTGATATGCAGATATGGTCTCCCACATCACATTGTGTCTGATAATGGGGTACAATTCCTAGCAGAGACTAAACAGATGCTCCAGAAATATGGGATCCAACATCATAAGTCTTCTCCTTACCGTCCTCAAGCGAATGGTGCAGTTGAAGCGGCGAATAAGAATGTGAAGAGAATTTTAGCCAAGATGGTTCAGAACTACAAGGATTGGGCAGAAAAGCTACCCTTCGCACTTTGGGGTTATAGAACAACAGTCAGAACCTCTACGGGGGCAACACCATTCTCTCTGGTGTACGGAACTGAAGCAGTCCTACCGGTTGAAATTGAGCTGAAATCATTAAGGGTAGTCATGGAAGCTGAGATTCCTGAAGCAGAATGGGCACAACAACGTTTGTCACAGCTAAATCTGTTGGATGAAGACAGGTTACGAGCCTATTATCACAATCAAGTTTATCAGAAGAGACTAGCTCGGTCCTTTGGCAAGAAGGTACGAAAGCACCCGTTGAAAGAAGGGGACTTGGTCTTTAAGATGATGAGGCCAGGAGTTCCAGACATACGAGGAAAATTCAGACCAACCTGGGAAGGACCTTTCGTTTTGAAAAAGTTGCTAACAAAAGGAGCAGCGATTTTAGCAGACAGCGATGGGAATGAGTTCAAGGACCCGGTCAATGTCGATAGGCTTAAAAGGTTCCATGGCTAAAGACCAAAAATAAAAAGAAGAGAATAAATGCCCCGCGGGTCGAAAACCGAAAAAAGGCGACCTTTCTAAAATTGGGCGCCCTGTCAGGGTGAAAACCGAAAAAAGGCATCCTGGGCAAAAATTAAGGGCCAAGAGAAAATATTCAATCGAGAAAACCCGAGAGGGCCGATTGATAACAGGAGTTTGATGCTGACAAAACCCACTCCGAGATTAGGTGTAGTCATATGCTTTTGAATTCTTGTCAAATGAAAATCATGCATGATGAAATCATGTAGAAACGTACACAATTTTGCAAGGAATAAAAGAATATATTTTCATTGATCTTTCAGTTCTGTCTCAAAAAGAGTTATATCAATTTTTCATCTAATGATTATCGCTCATCAGATATGTCCTATTTGCTCTTAACAAAAGCTTTGGTGATAACCTTCTCTAAAAAAAAAAAAAAAAAAAAAAAAAAGCCGTTAGAGATGAAAACCGTAACTGACTCTCTAAGCAAAAGTTAGGCCAAAGGGCAGGGTGAAAACCTGGAAACAGGCAGTCTGCCCTACAAAAAATAAAATAAACAAAAGCCGCTGGATTGGGTTGGGTCCATTCCAGGTAAAAGTTAGGCAAAGGGTTGTGTGAAAATCCCATAAGGGACGCATTTCCCGCAAAGAAAAGCTAGTGCGAAAATCCACAAGGGACGCACTACCTTTAAAACAATGACATTCAATGCCTGGAGCGATAAGGCGGCATTATTTCAAGATGATCTTCCGTCAGTCAGACAACACGCAACACAGAACATGAAATAGAATCCCAAGTAAATGATCATTGACCAGGGGGCAAGGGATATACACCGGACGTCTCTTTCAAAAAGCTTGTCGACGATCCTCAGGATTCAGGGGGCATGGTACAGCAGACAAGCTATAAGTTCAGCAAATCATGGATCACCTAGGGCGCGATCTATACATTTTTGCAAGCATTTGCATTCCATAACATACACACATGATTTCTTGTATATTCCTATGCATACAATCTTGCAGGAGAAGTCGGCGGGAAACACCCACAAAAGCCAAGTGATGACACTAGTCCAAACATCTAAAGGAGCAAAAAAAAAAAAATAAAAATTAAACAAAAATAAAAAATAAAAAATAAAAAATAAATTCACAATGGTTAGCACGATGGCGGCACTACCCACAAGAGGTTAGCACGACCACGGCACTACCAATTCACAGCGGTTAGCACGATGGCGGCATTACCCACAAGAGGTTAGCACGACCACGACACTACCAATTCACAGCGGTTAGCACGATGGCGGCATTACCCACAAGAGGTTAGCACGACCACGGCATTACCAACTCACAATGGTTAGCACGATGGCGGCACTACCCACAAGAGGTTAGCACGACCACGGCACTACCAATTCACAGCGGTTAGCACGATGGCGGCACAACCCACAAGAGGTTAGCACGACCACGGCACTACCTATTCACAGCGGTTAGCGCGATGGCGGCACTACCCACAAGAGGTTAGCACGACCACGGCACTACCAATTCACAGCGGTTAGCACGATGGCGGCACTACCCACAAGAGGTTAGCACGACCACGGCACTACCAATTCACAGAGGTTAGCACGATGGCGGCACTACCCACAAGAGGTTAGCACGACCACGGCACTACCAATTCATAGCGGTTAGCACGATGGCGGCACTACCCACAAGAGGTTAGCATGACCACGGCACTACCAATTCACAGCGGTTAGCACGATGGCGGCACTACCCACAAGAGGTTAGCACGACCACGGCATTACCAACTCACAATGTTTAGCACGATAGCGGCGCCACCCACAAGAGGTTAGCGCACCTACGGTATTACCAGCTACAACCAAAAGACAGCAGTAGCTATCATCATAACTCCATCAAGCAGGAAGATCGCTGCTTCAGGTACGCGTTTCTTTCCTTTTCCTGAATTTTGGCTCACCTAGGCACCCATGCACTAGTCTCTTCAAAATTGGGGGCAACTGTAGACACTGGGTCCCGAGTAGCCTTGATCAGGATTACCCGATGATGAAATTTAGCTATGCCGGCTTATAGGCAAAAAGATTGGAGTTCAGAAGTGATTTTCCTTGTCTTTTCGGTGAGTAAAAAGGGTATTTTAAAAATATTTTAAAAATATTTTTTAAAAATTATTTTGAAGAAGAAAAAGTGTGTTTTAAGTTGAGGGTATTTTATATAAAAAAAAAAAAAAAAAAGGGTGAAAAATGATGAAAAAAATGAAGAAAGTAGGAAAAATGGAAAATGGGGGAAAAGATTCGCGACGGAAGGGCGACGGCCAAGGGCTGTCGCGAATGTCCGTGCGCGGAGCGCTGCGGAGCGTGCGCTCCGCGCGGCCGACGCCCTGGGCGTCGGTAGCTCTGCGCGCGCGACGCCTTGGGCATCGCTCGCTCCGCGCACGACGTGCGCGGAAGTTCCGCGCAACTCCGCGCGGAGACGTGCGCGAGGCGCGCGGAAATCGCCGAAATCGCCCCACTTCGCCCATTTCGCCCACTTTTCGACCCCCACTCGATTTTCAACCGTTTTTGGACGGTTTTTGGTGGTTTTTGGGTAGTTTTGATGATTAAAAACACTAGAAAAAATTCAGAAACGGGGGAGAACGAACCAGGAACATTTTGGAGAAAAAAAACTGAATTTTGGAGCTTTGAGTTGAGAGAAAAAAAATCCATCTTACACACTTGTTTCCAAGAACTTTTCTTCAAGTCTTCAAGCTATTTTCTAAGGATTTTCACAAGAGAAGACAAGGAATTCAACACTTCTATCTTCAATTCTTCAAAACTGAATTTGAGGGTAATTATTCTTGGCTTTACTCATTAATTCTCTTGTTAATTTCATTTATTTTGGCTTCCAATTAACATATCAAACATGTAAATTCTCTTAGTCTCCATATTCTTCTTCTTATTTTTTTATCTTCAATTATTCATATAACAAATAAGCTTTTTAAATTCTATTATCTTTTTTCATGTCAAATTATTCTTTGTTCATGTAATTATGCATGTATTAGGTTGTAAATACCTTTAATTTCTTAATACTATATCATGTTTATTATTATGCTTTCTTTTGCATGTATGAGTGTTATAATCATTATTTTATGCTAGTCATGCATGTTAAGTTGTGTTATTCTCATGTTACACATTTATTCATGTCTTAACTATAATAAAATTGATTGTCACTAATCTTCCATGTATGTTAATAACTAATATTAATAAGTTGCATATGCCATGATACTTCATCACCTTATGCATGATAAATTGCATCTTAATCACTTTATGCATGTTAAATTGCATCGTAATTATTTTTTATGCATGTTATAGTATCTTATGCATGTTATATGGTCATGGTACATATTATCTTTTTATGTCATATTATTTTGTTGGTTTAATCACTAACATGAATTTCTTTTTGATTTTTTGTTGCAAATCATTGTTTTGTTCTCATTTGAGCATCCATGCACATGAAGGAGGAGTTGCGGGGTTTGGTATTTCCTTTATACATTTTTAATTCCCATTTTATTTACATTGCCTTGTATATATTCATTGAATAAAATGTTTTCTTATGCGCGCCAAAATAAAAACCACAAAAATAGTTTTACTAAATTAACTTGGATTTTTCATAATAAAACGGGACCAATGTCCCAGTTTTCATCCCGAATAAGATCATCACATCCAAAATGTTTTCTTTAATTGTGCATGCGGGGACCAAAGTCCTCATAATTAATAAACTCCCCGGTTTTATGTATGTTTGCACTTTTAAATGGGAGTTGTATTCCGCTCCTTGTATTATTGTAATTTATCGCTTTTGATATTTATTCTGCTCATTTACTGCTTTTCAAAATGTGAATAAATGCATTTTTTTAATTAAACTGCATAGTGTGGAGAGAGAGCGAATTAATGATATTAAAATTTGATCATAAACTAATTGAGGTAGAAATAGATGAGAAATCCCGGACCCAGCTCTGGTCTTTGGGCTCAAGAGGTTAGAGGTTATCCTTCAAGATACTTCTTGAGTCACGAGGCTTTAGCGCTAATCCTAGGCCTCATGGCTCAATATGGATAAAAAGCGCAGTCTTAGGCTCTCCGAGGCGAGAGAAACTTTCCCAATGTTCTATTGGGTGGCGACTCCATGAAACCTCCGTGTTGCTCAACATAGACGCACTTGCGATTCATCGTAAGCTGCCAACGGACCCGCAAATGCCCCGGTCGCCCACGTGCGGGCGGTCTGAAAGGGCGGGGCTCGGGATCCGGCGCGCGTCACAGGGTTGTATTCTGCCCTTAGTATTATTGTAAATTTATTTCATGCTTTAATGCTATTTTATTTTATGCTCTTAAATGGATGAATGCGCTTTAATTTAAATTGCATCGTGTGGAGAGAGAGCGAATCAATGATAATTAAAATTTCATCATAAAATAATCGAGGTACAAATAGATGAGAAATTCCGTACCCAGCTCTGGTCTTTGGGTTCAAAGAGGCTAGAGGTCTACCCTCCAAGACACCTTTTTGTGCCACGAGACTTTAGCGCTAATCTTAGGCTCCTTAGGGCGAGAGGTTTACCTTCCAAGACCCCTCTGGCTGGCCCAAAATGGATACTAAGCGCAGTCTTAGGCTCTCCGAGGCGAGAGAAACTTTCCCAATGTTCTATTGGGTGGCGACTCCATGAAACCTCCTTGTTGCCCAACATAGACGCACTTGCAATTTATTGCAAGCTGTCAACGGACCCACAATTGCCCGATCGCTCTCGAGCGGGCCGTCAGAGGGGCGGCCGCGGGGATTTGGCGCGCGTCACACATGCATTTTACACTCAATCACTATTCAAACATAATACAAAACCCTAATTTTTACATGAAAATTTTTAGAAAATATAACCACAAACCTCATATCCATGGCCTAGTCTTCACAAGCTCCTCAATTCTTGTCTTTAACCTTTGAAAAGCCTTTTCCCCTTGAAATCTCCTCATTGGACGAATACACATAACAAATAAACATCCATTAATTTCCTTCTTATATCATTTATAACCTCAAAAATACTCTCAATACACTCTAATCTATCATCTAGAACCAATAATTCAAATTAAATCAACTTATTTTTCTTACCTCCCTTTGAAGACCTCATCTTTAATCCTTATTTTTTTTTACTTTTAATCCATCAAATGGATACTAGAGGCTGATACACACTTATAGAGGGGTTGAATTACATTTAAGGTGTTTGAATTTAGGGAGCAATTAACCAAGGATTGAAGAAATTGAGAGAGAGGAAGAAGAGAGGGAATTTGACCAACTAAGGGAAGAAGAAGGCTGGAGGAGATAAGCACTATTCACCCACTCATCTGCCATTTAATTGCTTTTATAGTGGACCAACCTTTGTCCAACCAATGGTCCAACCTATAAATCCCAATTAGCCATTTTCAGCCCATTATGCACTTTTCTATGGTTTTCTCACTTCCCAACTTCAATTTCACTCAAATTATATTCCATAGTTTATATCATGTAAAAACTAGGCTGTACACAAAATTTCACCCCAATCAAAATCCATTTTCGGCCCGGTTCAATCAAGCCGATCCGATCACCAAATTTCCAATATTCTGATAAAATTCCATTTCTATTACCAAAAATTCTTAAATATCATTTAGAGTCCATCTGGAACTTTTTATCAATTTTGGACATCATTTACTATTTTAAAAGACTCGGTCAAACTTTCGATCAACTCAAGTATTATTCAAATCGAAATCATAACTTTTTTCTTACTTTCTAAGTGTAACTCCTCATAAAAATGACTCCATAATACTTAAAATATATTCATTAGACTCCAATAATATTTTTGGACCAATCAAAAACCATTTCTCAGTCCGATAATTATTTATCAGTTCGATACTTCAATTTTCTAGTGTCACCAAAATTAAATCTTTCATTTCCATTTGATTCTACTCGTCAATATGAGTATGTTCATATTTTCAAAATATTTTTCTGAGGTCCATAGCTCAAGAATTGGTTCGATCAAACTCAAGTCAAAATCGGTCAAACCGGACTGGAAAAACCTTCATACACCCGTCTAAAGTTTCAAATGGCCTGGCCGTCCCTCATGACTGACGGCTTGGCCATCTGTTGCCCCACAGATGCACGTCTGTCAAGGACAGACTTCCCTAAACTTCCTTTTTTCGCTGTTTTACACTTTTCGGGCCCCATTTAACCTCCCGTTTGACCCCAAATTTCATATTTGGGCTCTCGCTGAAATGCTATATCCAATGGTCTAATAAAATATTTTTCAACTCCGAGAAGTTCTATTCACCCCGGAAGCACTAGTCACTATCGAAAAATACTGTTCACAGCTAGCCCAATATTGGGGTCATTACAATGGCCGAATTGGTAGACATTTTGTAAATGCTATGCACTGAATGATGGGAATGATAATAAATTGTGCAAAGTGAAAAATGATCATTATTATACATGATGCACGGAATTTTGGATCATACATAATGAGAAATTTGGAATAAGAATGAATTTATGGCATAAAGTAAAGAAATGACATGATAAAATATTTTGCCCTTAGTAACTAGTAATGAAACCAGAAATATGTGATGTAATTGGCTAGCCATAGGAACATACATCGTGGTAGCGAGTCACGGAGACTCGTGTTCTGTTACTTCTGAATGTTAGCATTTGTTATTGCTTCTGTATCTGTATAGACTTTGAGCAAGTTACCATCATCCTTATGCTGTGTATGTGCTAAGCTTCTGAATTATTTATGCAAGTACCTGTAAGTTATATGCATGCTTTGTATTGTTGTGACTTCTTGGAAGTCCTTTGCTTTTGTTTATCCCCACTAAGCGTTATCACTTAGCACGGATGTTTGTTTTCGTGTAGGATGCAAGTTGGTTTTGAAGTGAGGGTCCCTATTTGCTGGCCACTAGGAGTTTTGATTTTGAAGAGTTTCTTTTTATATTGATTATAGTATTCTTTTTTTATAGGACTCTTGTATAGTGTTTGTATATGTAATGAAAGGCATGCAATATTGTTTTATGGCGTTGTAATATGTTTACTTTATAAGTTCGGTAATGTAAGTATGTTTTATTTTTAAAGCTTCCGCTTGTGTATGTTTTTGTAGGTTTCTGCTTTAGTTTATGTGTGTATGTTTATATGCGTTTGTGAGTGTGTGCGTAGTAATCCGATGTTCCTCCTGAGGGGCATTGGGGCGTTACAATAACTACAAAATACTTTCACATATTACAATTACAAAGTTAAAAATTTTGCCTTGTACATACTTATCTCGTATGTTTCTTTTCACATTAATCATATTACATGCAAATCATTATTGCTGAAATCGATTCTATTTACATACAATCAACAAATTTAAAATCTATTTACGGAACTTTTACAGACTTATTGGCCTTAACTGATGCGGATTGTTCTTATTGACACCTCTATCTTTCAAACTTACACAGATGAAACACCCCTACTAAGCATAAAATGGTTAGCGGGGAAAGCATGAGATGGGTGGCCACTCGTAGTGGTCATCTATACATATCACATATATATGAAGCATACTTATATCAAAAGGGATAACATAAATAATTTCAATAAACAAACTTATCAAATATCACATGCCGGAAACATATTCATTAATTGATATTACCAATATCATATTTTACTTATTATTCAATTCATTTATTTTAATAACATACTAATTATACCACTGAATACACATATCACTTGTAGCAATATGCTTAGACAATATACACATGCACAAGTTTTATTCATATAAGACCTAAAGCTATATTATGTTTTTATCCTGTACCATTTAAAATTAACTCTGATTTTACACATATATTCAAACATAACATGTACAACTTTATCAAATCATTCTCTAAACATTTACGAATCACGATATCTATTTCTTATCTGATATGCTTTACCTTGAGTGAATATTCTATACTTATCATTTTCACTTAGAGACGACATAAGAATGTTCATATATATTCGACGTACACAGGTTTCTTAGAAAACATACTCACATTAGTCATCATAAGTGTAAATCCTAAATTATTAAAACTCTTATCATATTATTTAATTATTACAAATATAGATATTAAACATTTTCAATAATTTCTTATAATAACTTCATATATGCAACTGTATTCATAATCCCTAAACATATAAAAAGTATACATTACATGCATACACATCCTTGAACAATCAAAAGTCCTACACACTTACTCATTAAAATAAGCATATATAGTAATAGACCCTTAAAGTTTGCACACATAAATACTTTCAATTATACAATTATAATATACATTACTCATTTAATATTCTTTTATTCTCTTATCACCTGCATTTATAAAGTAGTGGATAACGGGAAGAAATGCATAAGTACCCGAAGGTACAGTACAATTACGTATAGGGATCCAATCCGGGATCCAAAATGCATAGGGATCCAACAGGATCTAGAAACACATAGGGATTAAACCATGATCCGAAGATATAGTGTGACGCGCGTCGTTCCCCGTAGGATGCCCCGAAGGCCCACTTTTAGGGCTTTCGAGAGAGGTTCATGAAAACTTATAAGGTATTTACAAGTGCATCTATTTTGGGCAACAAGGAGGTTTCTTGGAGTCGCCACCCAATAGAACATTGGGACAGGTCGTCTAGCCTCGGTGAGCCTAAGACAGCGCATAATATCCATTTTAGGCAAACCAAAGGGGTCTTGGAGGCATTCACCCCAATAGAACATTGGAATGACCCTCTAACCCTATGGAGCCTAGGATTGTAAATTGAGTCTTTTGGTGGGACACAAGAGGTGTTTTTGAGATCCCATTCCAATGAAATATCGGAATGGTCCTCTCGCCTCGTTGAGCCCAAAGACCAGAGATGGTTCGGGACTTCTCATTTATTCATACCTTGGTTATTTTGTAATTAAGTTTTGAATTTAAATTTTCATCCCTTTTCTCATACATTTTGATGCAATAATTAGAGCGCAAGTTATTCAGTTAGGGAAAGCGGTAAATAAAACAAGATTAAAATAAAATACAGGAAAGTAAATACAACAAAACTAGGGGCGAAATACAACCCCCGTTGTAAATAAAGTACAAACCATACATAAATCGGGATATTCATTAATGATGAGGACATTGGTCCTCGTATGCATATTTATTATAAAATAATTTTTATGTGATGACTTTGGATGGAGAAAATTGAGACATTGGTCCCATTTTTATTTAGGAAAAAATACCAAGTAAATTAATAAAAATAGTTTGGTGATTTTCTTTCTAGCGGATCTAAATAAACAATTTTACAAGAAAATTATATGACAAAAATAAAAAAAAACCAAATAAATAAAATATTACAAATAAAAAAAATAAACATATAACCCAAATGAGCCATTCTGGATCCCCCGTGTGCTCGCAAAAAAAAATACCCAAGTAAAAAATGAGTTTTGACATAAAAAAAATATAAACAAAATAATGTTAGTAATTAAAACAATTAAATCAATAATAAAAGATGAAATGGAATAGAACAAGATAAAATAGCATGATATCAAAATGACAAATGAATTAATATGTTAACAATTAAAATAAATGTGAAAATGCATTTTTATGACAAATTAAATAAATGATGTGATTAAAATAAAATATAACATGTTAATGAATTAATACATGAAAATTATGAACATGATGAAAAATAATGAAAATAAACAATAATTGAATGAACAATAAGTATAACATGTAACAATGATAAAAGAATGATAAAAGGTAATGAAGAAAAGAATGATAAAAATAATTAAAACAATGACATGATTAATTACTATTATCACAATTAACATAAACCATTTATATGGAAAAAAGATTAATCAAAATTAATTAATTAATTACATGCTGAAAAATAATGATGAATCAAAATAAAATAAATTATTTACATGTTAGGAATAAATAAGAAATCAAAATTTACATGAATAAAAAAACAAAATCATATATAAACATATTAAATAAAACAAACATAACAATAATAGAATAACAAATAAATGGAATCCATAAGTAAATTAATGAAAATAATAAAATATACATGAATAAATTAAATATAAACAAAATAAATAAAAATCAAGCCCAGAATATTTACCCTCAGAGTTTCGGATTTGATTTCAGTAAAAGATGATTTGATTTCCTTTGCTTGTGACTTTCAAAAATTTAGAGTTGAATATGATAAATGTAGGAATTTTATTCTAATAAAAATAGGCTTGAAAAAAAAATAATTTAGCAACAAAATTAATTGCTTTTGTTTATAGAGAAAACAAAAGAATTAACTTGAATGCTTAAGAATAAAAAAACTGATTTTGAAAGTGAAAATTAATCTCTTATGTTTATGGAGAAAACAAAGAAATTAATTTGGAATAATTAAGAATTGAAAATCAAATTTTCAATATCCATTAATCCTTGTTAATTGAAAAAAGAAATTTGAAATTTTTGGAAGAAAAATCAAAGAAGAAGAGAGGAAAATCTAAAATTTTGGTGAAAAGAAAAATTATGGAGGCCCCCTTTTTAGGTTTTCATCATAAAGAATTTATAGGATGTAAAAAATGATGCCCTAATTCAATTAGGGAAAAGAATTTTATTTTAACACAAATTCCTTTATTTTTAATGATAAAATCAAGTTTCATTAATTAATTACCTGAAAAAATGTTTTAGAATTTTATTTGGACTGAAAAACCTTCATTTAGGGTGAAAAAATGCGTTTTTTGGGGTGAAAAATCGGAATAAATGGTGAAAAATCGGAAAAGAGAAGATTCAGGTCTTTTAGCGACGGCCGGGAAAGGAGGGACGCCCGTCGCTATTGAGGGACGGGTGTCACGCGCGACGCGCACAGCACTGCCACGCGGCCAACGCTCCAAAATTATTATTTTTTTTAAAAAAGTTTTATTTTTTTTAAAAAAATTATAATTTCTAAGCCCCATTTTTCAAATCTAATTTTTTAAAATATTTTTTATTATTTTTCAATTTTTCACTCTAAAATGCAAATTTGACGAGGAAATCATCACTTTTAACCTTTTTAGCCTATGAAGGCAATTGTCATCATCGGATAACTTCGATTTAAGCTGACTCAAGACCCGGTGTCTACACATAGGCTACAGTAAAAGACCCTATAGGCATGCCTATTGTAGACACCGGGTCCCGAGTAGCCTTGATCAGGATTACCCGATGATGAAATTTAGCTATGCCGGCTTATAGGCAAAAAGATTGGAGCTCAGAAGTGATTTTCCTTGTCTTTTCGGTGAGTAAAAAGGGTATTTTAAAAATATTTTATAAATTATTTTGAAGAAGAAAAAGTGTGTTTTAGGTTGAGGGTATTTTATATAAAAAATTAAAAAAAAAAAAAAAAGGTGAAAAATGATGGAAAAATGTTGAAAATAAAATGGGGGAAAATAATCGCGACGAAAAGGCGACGGCCAAGGGTCGTCGCGAATTTCCGTGCGCTCCGCGCACGGAGCGCGCGCTCCGCGCGTCCGACGCCCTTGGCGTATGGCGCCCTGCGCGAGCGACGCGCAGGGCGTCGCTCGCCCCGCGCACGTCGTGCGCGGAAACTCCGCGCAAATCGTGCGGAAACGTGCGCGACGCGCACGATTGACGCCCCACTTCGCCCATTTCGCCCACTTTTCGACCCCCACTCGATTTTCAACCGTTTTTGGACGGTTTTTGGTGGTTTTTGGGTAGTTTTTGATGGTTAAAAAACACTAAAAAAATTCAGAACGGGGGGAGGACGAACCAAGAACATTTTGTTAGAAAAAAACTGAATTTTGGAGCTTTGAGTTGAGAGAAAAAAATCCATCTTACGCACTTGTTTCCAAGAGCTTTTCTTCAAGTTTTCAAGCTATTTTCTAAGGATTTTCACAAGAGAAGACAAGGAATTCAACACTTCTATCTTCAATTCTTCAAAACTGAATTTGAGGGTAATTATTCTTGGCTTTACTCATTAATTCTCTTGTTAATTTCATTTATTTTGGCTTCCAATTAACATATCAAACATGTAAATTCTCTTAGTCTCCATATTCTTCTTCTTATTTTTTTTCAATTATTCATATAACAAATAAGCTTTTTAAATTCTATTATCTTTTTTTCATGTCAAATTATTCTTTGTTCATGTAATTATGCATGTTTTAGGTTGTAAATACCTTTAATTTCTTAATGCTATATCATGTTTATTATTATGCTTTCTTTTGCATATATGAGTGTTATAATCATTATTTTATGCTAGTCATGCATGTTAAGTTGTGTTATTCTCATGTTACATTTTTAATTCATGTCTTAACTATGGTAAAATTGATTGTCATTAATTTTCCATGCACATTAATTACTAATATTAATAAGTTGCATGTGCCATGATACTTTCTCATCTTATGCATGTTAAATTGCATCTTAATTATTCTATGCATGTTAAATTGCATCTTAACTATTCTATGCATGTTAAATTACATCATGATTATTTTATGCATATTATATTTTCATGGTACATATTATCTTTTTATGTCATATTATTTTGGCTTAATCACTAACATGAATTTCTTTTGTTTTATTTTTGGTTGCACATCATTGTTCTTACTTTCAATTGAGCATCCATGCACGTTGAAAGAAGGAGGAGTTGCGGGGTTTGGTATTTTCTTTATACATTTTTAATTCCCATTTTATTTACATTGCCTTGTATATATTCATTAAATAAAATGTTTTCTTATGCGCACCAAAATAAAAATCACCAAAATATTTTTACTAAATTAACTTGGATCTTTCATAATAAAGCGGGACCAACGTCCCAGTTTTCATCCCAAATAAGATCATCCAGAATATTTTCTTTAATTGTGCATGCGGGGACCAAAGTCCTCATGATTAATAAATTCCCCGGTTTTATGCATGTTTGCACTTTTAAAAGGGAGTTGTATTCCGCTCCTTGTATTATTGTAATTCATTGCTTTACTTGCTAATTTATGGTTTTCCTAACATGTATAAATGAGCTTTTAGATTAAAATTGCATCGTGTGGAGAGAGAGCGAATTAATGATAATTAAAATTTGATCATAAATTAATCGAGGTAGAAATAGATGAGAAATCCCGGACCCAGCTCTGGTCTTTGGGCTCGAGAGGTTAGAGGTTATCCTCCAAAATACTTCTTGGGTCACGAGGCTTTAGCGCTAATCCTAGGCCTCATGGCCCAATATGGATAAAATGCGCAAGTCTTAGGCTCTCCGAGGCGAGAGAAACTTTCCCAATGTTCTATTGGGTGGCGACTCCATGATACCTCCTTGTTGCTCAACATAGACGCACTTGCGATTTATCGCAAGATGTCAACGGACCCGCAAATGCCCCGATCGCCCACGTGCGGGCGGTCCGAAAGGGCGGCGCTCGGGATCCGGCGCGCGTCACACCTATCTATCCATGACTTAATTAATGTAGGCTAATACTCATAATTGTGTCCATCACATAACCATACATGTAACATGGTCATATAATGATCACATACAGTTAAAACTCTTGTCACATAGTCAACTTCAAATACTCTTTATAACTAACTTGACATTCCATGTCATCTTATATATGCTCAATACATAGATTCATTTATGTTATTTAACAATATTAAACAAATAGCTTAATCATTCCAAACAATTTCAGGCTCCATTTGACAAGAAATTTAGCATTTAATACTTAATTATTTACATAAATTCCATGCTTATATATATATATATATATATATATTTACCTTTTAGCATTGTTCAAAAACATACTCATATATTGTTATACAATTATATTTACATTACTATTTCACATGCCCAATTATGGTGACCTAATCCATATAAACAATCTATCCAAGACCCGACTTTGCAGGCTAATCGTCCTTAATCCAATTATTCTCATTACCACATTGAATAATAGCCACCCTAATTATCTTACAAATTAATTCCATACACACACTGTCCATTTCATAAGCCAAAATGATCGTTATTTAATTTATATAACATATTACTATCACATCATTTAATACTAACATAACATCAAAAATGGCATACACAAGCTTAATGGTCAATAACCAATCTAACCAGGTTGCATTGCTCATAAATAACTAATATAGAATGCCAATTCATTTTTAACTTTATTCGGTAAATTTTGATTATTAAGTACTTTACTAATTACTCATTTTCATAACCTATTCACTTATATTTCCAAGTGGTAACCACTGAAATACTTATTTATTAACCCTAAACACGTGTGAGATAAGTTCTAAAAAGTTTAGGTGAAGTTCGGTTTCAATTTTGGATGAAAAATGGACCATATAGTCAAAACGGGGGGACACTTGAGGGATGGGCTAACCCAAAATAGCTTTTGAACCAACTATGTTTCACCAAAAGAGATTGCAACCTCAAATTACACATCCAAAATCACAAGGAAAGTATCATTTTTAGCTAAAATGGTCTGCATAACAATTAAGCATCAGGATGTTAGATTTCTAATGGCACAAATTTCAAGTCATTTGGAGCTAAAACCAGGGTGATATGCCCAAATTTGTCTACACTGCTCCAAAGACCTAGAAAGTTTAGCTACTAGAATGAGTGATTTTAAGGCCCTTAGAGTCCAAAATAAATTATACTATTTCTACAACATTTTTAGCCAAAGAAGTCCCGGTTCTTATGCAATTGGAATCATGCAATCTGGACTTTAAATATCAACTTATGCCCAAAGCAATCATCAGAGGTCATTCTGCTACTTTAGACAGAACTGCACTATGTAATTCAACAAGCCTAAATTCAAATATCCTAACGCAACTAATCCACCAAATTCAATCTAAACTAACAAAACACATACACAAACACCTTAGAATATGCAATTCATCAATAAATATTCATTAACAAAACAATTCCCAAACCTATTTTCCTTTGCTCCTTTAAGCTTAATTGGCACTTTACTCAACAATCTTCTCTTTCCCCTTTGAAGTTGCAGCCTTCTCCTATACAACCAATTCCTAATTTCTAGAATTGGAATTATAAATCAAATCCCAATTTGAAACTCAAGAGCAAAAGATGAAAAGAACCAAATCAAACCAAACCTTTACCTTTACTAGCAAAGCTAAACAATTTAACAATTAATCTTGAATTCAATTAAGCAATAATAGATGGCTGCCTTGATAAGATAGAAATGGGATGAAGATGAAGTGAAAATCTAGAATTTGTACTTTTAATGGCCGGCCAAAGTGAGGTGAGGAAAAGACAAACTCCACCTTACCAAAACTATATAAATATGCATTCTAATGCATACATGGCCACACCAACTTAAGATTCCACTAAAGTTATCACTTAAGCACACTTTAGTTAAATTAATCCATTCTTAACTTAATTAATCTCCCACTTTAATTAATTAATCACCCACTTATCATTTAATCACAAAAAATTCAATTTAGTTCCTTAACTTGTTAATTTATGCAATTAAATCCTTGAATTTTCAATTGAACCCAATTAATTTCTCAACATGTAAACATAATCAATTTCACAAGTTAGCCTACTCTCATGTAATACAACTAGGGTACAAGAGGGGGCCTTACAACATGGTCTCTAGGGCATATTGCTAACAACTGTGAGCTTTGGCTTCCCTCTTTTTGGTTTTTGAAGCTTTAAAGCTCTAAACACCAACTTTCAAGCTTATATTTTCTACCATCCAGTCAAAGAGAGATCTTAGAGCTTCAAGTTCCTTTATTTACAAGAGAAAAGCACACTAAAGGCAATATTATAAAGCTTTTTTCCCTCTTGTCCTAGTTTTCTTTCAGGATAAGCTTTTGCATTCATTCTTAAATGTTGTAAGTTTAACCATTTAGGTGTTTTCTATCATTTCTTTTATGTTCTAAATAGATTTAGATTGTGAAACTCACTTTGGCTAGTTGCCTTATGGTAGAAGCATATAGGTTTTGTATTGAAAGTTTACTTTTTTGTTGCTTAAAAAAAGGATCTTTTAAGGATTTTGAGTGTGTTTCCTTCTCCTTGGTTTTTTTGGCTTTGAAACCCATAATAGGGCAATGAACAAAATAGAGAGGGAAGAAAAAGTCACTATTTTGACATGACTTATTGAGCCATAGCCACAACTCAATCTTGCTTCTCTCAAAATTGTGAGCCTAGCTGACTTATACCCTGACTCACTAGTCACGAGTGTAAGTCACCACTCATGCTCGCGACTTTAAGTCACGATTATTACTCAATTTTTGGGGCATGACTCACTAGTCACGGCATAGATTTCATTTCCCTCCTTTTTTAAATCTCTTTACTATTTTGTATAGATTTTTTTTATTTCTTTTGCATTTCTTATTTTTCCCGCGCATAGTCTGTGCTCCTAGATGTGTTGTGTGGTCACTATAATAGTGTAGCTTTAATTATTTATTATTATTTATTGCCCCAATTTTGTGGTATAATTAGAGGATTTTTGTCCGATTGTTGCAAAATTTCACAAAGGGTTAATAAAAGTGGACTAACTTTTTATTTTATGACCAAAACTCGTGTGAAATTAATAATAAATTTTAATAATGTAAAAGATTTTGTATATAACTAGTCAATTTGAATCTTACTAATAAAGTAGGACCCATGTTCGAGTTGTCTACCAATAAAGTCATAATAAACTATTTTTAATAATTGTATGAGAGGACCAATGTCCTTGCCTAAATAAATCCAATAGATAGCCCATTTTGATGTATATGACTGCATGCTAGTCTAAGGTTTGTATTTTATGTCATGCTTTATCGCTTTCCAACTTGAAAGAGTGCGCTTTACTTTTTATTGCCATGATATATGCATGAGAAGGGAGATAAAATCATCAATCCTAAGGTCCAACAAATGCCATACTAATTAAGGGTATGCATAAGAGTGAGGTTTCGAACTCTTCTCTTGGTTTGGCATCATGAGTCAGACCACCACTCCCAATATTCTATTGGGTGGCCACTCCATTATACCTACCTTGTGATGCCCAAGGTTGCATCCTAAGGTCGATTGCCAATAATGGGATAGGAGTACCCTGAAATGCTATCTCATGCCTTTTGATGTTTGGGACTCGATAAATAGGGTCAAATTCCTTCTCCATTGTGAAGTGACTGGCCTTGATGAGTAAGAGACCTTCGCCTAATCGTCGCTAAAAGTGGGACAGGTCTAAATAAAATGGTCTTCCCAATGACGTGCATCATAGTGGGACTCCTCTGGGGACTCATGAGACTTTTCTTTGAAAGTACCTTTAGTTAATAAAACATGAATGGATTTTGGATTAAAAAATTTTATCATTCTTCAAAATTTGCATTAAAATCGTGCTAGAGCCTTAAAATAAGGTAGGCATCCGTCTTTTTATCCTAATGCATTCTTAAAGCACGACCCTATATTCACTCAATGTAGGAAAGTGTAAGGAATAATTACTAGTTTAAGCCCCATACCTTATGGTATATCAAATCATGACCCAATTCGTCATTATGCTTATAATGAGCTAGACCCATTGGTAAGGATCATGCTTGAATAGCCTTAAAGTTATATACCTAGACTAATGCCTATGTAATGGCATAGATAAATCCAATAAGTTAGCTAATAAGCTCTTTAATAATTTTGCATTGTTTGTGACGTGGGCCTTTTATGTATTGACCAAACCCAAATAGATCTAAATGTTTGTTAGTCAGGCCTTCTATGCCTAGATAGGCACTTCCTGTCTTATTTGGATTGCTCAAATAAAAAAAGGCCAAATCTTTTCGTATGCTTTTAATAAAAGAGGTGTTATGCTGCCGAATCTTCACTACGCACCATACGCGTCTATTGGGTTCCTTAATAATCCTTAGATTAAGTCCATCTAGAGAAGAGACTACCTGACTGCGTGTAAGAGTAATAAGGTTAGAAGGATCTGTATGTGTTTATTGATGTTGCATTTTATGATTATGCATCTGTATTCTCGACATGCATCACATTAATGCCTTTATTTTGCAACCATTATAAATTAATCGTCGCCTAGGTGGTTTTTGGGTCTAAATTATTGCATCATCAAGAAACCTGCACCAATACAGTCTATGCCACTTGCAACCAATCACAGCTCAGAGTAGGTTTCAGATTGGGGTTCAAATAGCATTTTCGAATGGTTTTTAGAACAATAGGTTTTAGATAAGAGGTTGGAAGATTTTGAGAGGAGAATTATGGCTATGCTTGCCAACTTCTCGGCCAATTTGGCCTACAACTCAGGCACTCCACTAGAAGCTGCCTGTAGACACTGAGTCTTGAGGCAGCCCAGATTAAAGTTATCCAATGAAGACATCAATATTTATTTCAAAGGTGGAGGGACCAAAATTGTAGGTTTGCGCCTATGGATTTCACAAAGTTTAAAAGTTATCTTTGACCAAAACCCTTTTGTGTTTTTACTAGGCTTAAAAAGGTTTTCAATGGAAAAAATATTGGTTTTTTTGGTGACCGACGGTCGTCCCTTGTGAGGGACGCCCGTCGGTCTAGCGTCAGGGGTGCCAGTCTGAACAAACCACAGGAAGGATAACCTATTGAGCGACGGATGCCCATCCCTCACTTGAGGGATGTCCGTCGTTCACTCTTAGGGATGCCCTCTCTTGAACGACAGACGACTGATGGGTAAGATGGGAATTCGCATCATTTAGTTGAGCGACGGCCCTCTATAATGGCCTGAATACTAGGTCAGTAATGATTAGTGAAATCTATAGAATTTTATGTGAATTTCGTATGAAAATATCAATGATTGTGCCTAAAAAGGCAATAGAGGAGAAAGGTTAAACGTGCTCAGGCCAAGGAAGCCCCTGATGGATAACCTCCCGGAAGTTAGTAGTGAAAAGTATTTTATTGGACTATTGGAAAGTGTCTGTAAATCGGAGTCCATTGATGTAATTTGGAGTGAAAATGAGGTCAAATAGGTCCTTGGAAGTCAAACTGAAGAAAAGCCTCTAGTTCGATTCAAAGAGTAATTAGGTTTAACCGAAGTTTGACCGAGGATTTAAAGTTAGTAAATGACCTCTGAAAAGTTATCTGAAAGCATATTTAGACTCAAAATAGTATGTAGAACAATTTGGTAGTGAAAAAGTAATTTTATGGTAACACTGAAAAATGGATAAATCGAACCGGTCCAGTTGAACCGGACCGAATAAGGACCCTGAATGAGATGGAATAAAGGTTAAATGAGTTATTAAGAGTAAAATTAAGGTCAAGGATGAAAAGTGAACTGAACCGGTTCAACCAGTGAACCGGACTGGTCGGACCAATTGACTTTGGTTCGACTAGTTTGACCGGACTCTAAATGGAGTTATGGACCTCAAAAAAATTATCTAAAAGGATGGATTTGCTTGAAATATTATGGAGAATAAAATGGTAATGAAAAATAAAATTTACGATGAGACAGAAAATTGAGTTATCGTACTGGTAAGAAATTATCCGACCGGGAAACGATTTTAGATTGAGCTAAAATTTTATGTGGAGGCTAAATTATATATTTTAAGAATTATGGAATTGATTTTGAGTGAAATTGAATTTAGGAATTGAGGAAAATTATTTTTGGTTGGAAAATGAGCTTAAATTACTTAAATGGGCTTTGGGTTGGCCCAATTGATTGGCCCATTAGGAGAGGATATATAAAGGCTAGAATATCATATTTCTCTAGAGAAATCCCTAGAATTCCAGCAGCTCTCCTCCTCCTCCATAAGGCATAATTGTTCATCTTGATTCTTCCTCCATTTTCTTCAACTCTCTTTTCATTCTCCCAAAATCCAAGCCCCTTAAGCAAATTTTAGCCTCTTTTTTCAATAATAATGGTCTCTAAAGTTCATTTGAAGTGGAAGAAGTTGGTCAAAGTTAGTGACAAAGGTTATGCCCTAAAAATGAGGTAAGTGATTTAGGGTTCTATAATTTTATTTAATGGTTCAACACGTACTTTAGGATGTGTAGATCTTATTTATGTAGTTATATTGCAAAAAGGAAGCAAATTGACGATTGTTCCTTTGGATTGTATATTCGGCCACATGGAGAATTAATGGAAAGCAAAGAGCTTTAAGGGTGAAAGATGAAAGAAATGAAGATCTAAGTGTGGGGAGCATGAATATAAGGTTAGTGGATACAATATCCTTCTTTTTCCATTGAAAATGCATGATTTTAGGTTATGTTCATGTTACATGTATGTGATTTATGCATGTTTAATTGAATCAAACCTTATAAAGATGATTTGGAGGGTTAAAAATGGTTATTTATGTGTTTAAAATGAGAAAATGAAATCTTGATGAAGAAACCTAACTTGGGCCAAATTGAATCTTAAAGAAAATAGTGAATTTGTTTGGTTATTTAAGTATGTAAATGGTATATTTGAAGTATATAACATGTAATATAACTAGTAGAGTGATTAATGGAGTGAAAAATAATCAAGGTGAAAATTTCAAGGTGAGGCCGAATGGTATACCTAGGCTTACTTTATGTATATTTAATTGTTATGGCATATAAATGATGTTTAGATAATGTTTAGCATGATATTAAGTAAATGGAATTATTGAGAAAGATGAGGACATAGTTGGAATTATTGAAAAAGTTAAGAACATAATTAGAATTATTTAAACTTAGGGACATAAATTTAATTATGGAAAAATATTAAGTACCTAAATGTAATTATTAAAATATTAAATTGGTTATATGTTAATAAATTAAGAAATAATAATAGAAATTAATGAAACTGATAATGAGAATAATAATATTAATAATGGCAATTAAGTGAAATAGAAGTGTAATTTTGTAATTATGGTAAATATAGAGGATTCAATTGTAAATTAATTATAGTAGGGTTCTTAAAAGGATTATAGTAAATTAAATTATAGTGCATGATTATTGAATGGAACTAAAAAAAAAAAGACTGAAAAAATTAATTGTATAACTTGTTAAACTAGAATGTAAAAAGTGTTTACTTAAATATAGTGAGAAATAATTAATGTAAAGGTAATTGAAATAGATTGTATTGTGATTGCTAAGAGCTAGTGTAAATGAAAGAAAAAGAAAAGAAAGTGTTAAGGGCTTAAAAAAATTTAAAATGTCAAATTGATAATGCAAGAGTGACAATAATGACTGTTCTAGTAAGTGATAACAGGGATTGTTAAAGTGATTGATAGACCAAATGAAGTGACATTAATGTTGAGAATGTCAGTGCAAATAGTAACGATATTGTTAACAGAAATGGAAGTTTTAGAGTATAATCACAGAAATGAAAAAAAAAGGATATAAAGATAAGTGATAAAAATAAAGAACATAATATTTAAATAGTGTGACGAAGGTAATATACTTGCATGAGCATGCATATAGTTATAGTTATGGAAAATTTAGGATATGTATCCACCACTGGACATTTTTAATGCTCAGTGTGTAGAGTGGTACTGCGCGCAGGTTATAGAAGATTTTGATGTGGCCAAAGTTGTAGTGACGACCGAGGGAAGTTTTCGACAGCTGGTAGAAGGACTAGCATGGCATGTATACGACTGCATTGGATGGTATAAGTATTTGAATTGCATGTTAGTGTACTGTTACGTTCTTTGTATATGAGTACGTTTGTGATTGTTAATGCTAAAAAAAAAAATTCACTGAACTTTCGAGTGCATTGTAATGTTCGTCAGTGCAGTGCTGTGACATTTGATATCCGTATCATTTATGGGTATAAGGGTGTTACATTTATTTTGGTATCAGAGCAAAGGGTTAGGCGGTCCTAAGACCGGATATAGTGTAATGAGGACGAAGTGATACGTATACATGCCATGAATAGCTATTGATGACAAAAGTGACTATTGGTGTTTGAGGGAATATTAGAATAGCTTAAGCTTATTGAATTGTAAGGGGGTGTAAGGTATGATGACTGATGGGATGTGAATGGATCTTTTGAACTGAATGTTATCATCGTATAATGGTTGTGATTTATGATAGTTGTACATAAGAAAATTTCGAGGACTTGTAATGGCTCGAATACCAAATCAGTAATGATCAGTGAAATCTGTAGAATCTATAGTGTGAATTTCGTATGAAACTATCAGTGATTGTGCCTAAAAAGGAAGTAGAGGAGAAAGGTTAAATGTGCTCAGGATTATGTATCCACCACTGGATATTTTTAATGCTCAGTGCGTAGAGTGGTACTGCGCCCAGGTTATAGAAGATTTTGATGTGACCAAAGTTGTAGTGACGACCGAGGGAAGTTTTCGATAGCTAGTGGAAGGACTAGCATGGCATGTATACGACCGCAGTGGATGGTATAAGTATTTGAATTGCATGTTAGTGTACTGTTACGTTCTTTGTATATGAGTACGTTTGTGATTGTTAAAGCTGGAAAAAAAAATTCACTGAACTTTTGAGTGCATTGTAATGTTTGTCAGTGCAGTGCTGTGACATTTGATATCCGTATCATTTATGGGTATAAGGGTGTTACATTTATTTTGGTATCAGAGCAAAGGGTTAGGTGGTCCTAAGACCGGAGATAGTGTAATGAGGACGAAGTGATACGTATACATGCCATGAATAGCTATTGATGACAAAAGTGACTAACGGTGTTTGAGGGAATATTAGAATAGCTTAAGCTTATTGAATTGTAAGGGAGTGTAAGGTATGATGACTGATGGGATGTGAATGGATCTTTTGAACTGAATGTTATCATCGTATAATGGTTGTGATTTATGATAGTTGTACATAAGAAAATTTCAAGGACTTGTAATGGCTCGAATACCAAATCAGTAATGATTAGTGAAATCTATAGAATCTATAGTGTGAATTTCGTATGAAACTGTTAGTGATTGTGCCTAAAAAGGAAGTAGAGGAGAAAGATTAAATATGCTCAGGCCAGGGAAGCCCCTAATGGATGACCTCCCGGGAAGCCGGTAGTGAAAAGTATTTTATTAGACTGTTGGAAAGTGTATGTTAAATTGAGTCCATTGATGTAATTTAGAGTGAAAATGAGGTCAAATAGGTCCTTGGAAGTCAAACCGAAGAAAAGCCTCTAGTTCGATTCAAATAGTAACTAGGTTTGACCAAAATTTGACCAAGGCTTTAAAGTTAGTAAATGACCACTGAAAAGTTATCCGAAGGCATAGTTAGACTCAAAATAGTGTATAGAACAGTTTGGTAGTGAAAAAGTAATTTTATGGTAACACTGAAAAATGGATGAATCGGACTGGTCCAGTTGAACAGGACCGGATAAGGACTATGAATGAGATGGAATGAGGGTAAATGAGTTATTAAAAGGTCAAGGATGAAAAGTGAACCGAACCGATTCAACCAGTGAACCGGACTGGTCGGACCAGTTGACTTTGGTTTGACTAGTTTGACCAAAGTTTAACCGAACTCTAAATGGAGTTATGGACCTTAGAAAAATTATCTGAAAGCATGGATTTGCTTGAAATATTATGGAGAATAAAATGGTAATGAAAAATAAATTTTACGATGAGACAAAAAATTGAGTTGTCGGATTGGTAAGAAATTATCGGACCGAGAAACGGTTTCAGAGGCTAAATTATATATTTTAAGAATTATGGAATTAATTTTGAGTGAAATTGAATTTGGGAAGTGAGGAAAATTATTTTTGGTTGGAAAATGGGCTTAAATTACTTAAATGGGCTTTGGGTTTGGCCCAATTGATTGGCCCATGATTTGGCCCTTTAGGAGAGGCTATATAAAGGCTGGAATATCATATTTCTCTAGAAAAATCCCTAGAATTCCAGCAGCTCTCCTCCTCCTCCTCCAAAAGGCATAATTGTTCATCTTGATTCTTCCTCCATTTTCTTCAACTCTCTCTTCATTCTCCAAAAATTCAAGCCTCCTAAGCAAAGTTTAGCCTCTCTTTTCAATAATAATGGTCTCTTGTAACACTCTTATTACACTATACTATACGTACGGTGACCGGATGTCTCAACTGTCGTGTTGTACTAATGTCACCATGATATGTTACAGTACACAGTTCAGTAAAAAATTTTCGCGTTTAAACTTCAATGATACACTAAAACAATCATTAATAATACAACCGTTAATACAGCGCTCTATTACAATCTCATACTTATCTTACACAAAACATAAATCCATACCGTCCGTTATGACCACATACATGCCATGTCTATGCTACTGTTTTTGCTACCCGTCACTTCTTCCCAGTCAACAATCACTTGTCGGCCACTTCAACCTTTCTATCTCTTATAACCTGTATGCCGTTACAGAATTACGTGCTGAGCATAAAAATGCCCAGTGGTGGATATATATCTCAAACTTTCCATCTAAGGTCACATATGCATGTGTGACGCGCGCCGAACCCCATGGCCTCCCGAAAGCCCACTTCAGGGCGATCAGGATGAGATTCATTAAAACTTGTAAGGTATTTACAAGTGCGTCTATTTTGGGCAACAAAAAGGTTTCTTGGAGTCGCCACCCAATAGAATATCGGGAAGGGTCATCTAGTCTCAGCGAGCCTAAGACGGCGCATACATATCCATCTTGGGCAAACCAGAGAGATTTTGGAGGTCTCAGCCTCTACCCCCTAGAGCCTAGGATTATGTAAATTAAGCCTTTTGTAGGGGAACAAGAGATATTTTGGAGGTTCTAGACCTCTAACCTCATTGAGCCGAAGACCAGAGTAGGTTCGAGACTTCCCATTTATTCATACCTTGGTTAAGTTTATAATCGAGTTTTGAATTTAGAGTTTCATCCCATTTCTCATTCATTTTAATGCAATTAATTAAAGCGCATGTCAATCACGTAGTGGAAGCGAAAAATGAAAGCATAAATAAAATAAAGCATATGTAAAAATATTACAACAAAACTAGGGGCGGAATACAACCCCCATTTTAAATAAAATACAAAACATGCATAAAACGGGATATTCATTAATGATGAGGACATTGGTCCTCGCATGCATATTTATTATAAAATAATTTTGATGTGATGGTTTTATTTTTGATGGAGAAAAATGAGACATTGGTCTGATTTTTATTCAGGAAAAATTTCAAATTAATTAATAAACATGGTTTAGTGACTTTTTTCTAGCGGGTCTAAATAAATAATTTTACAAGAAAATTACATGGCAAAAATAAATGAAAAAGCCAAAATAAATAAATATTACAAACAAAGAAAATAAATATGTAACCCGAACAAGCCTCTTGGATCTCCCCGTGTGCTCGCAAAAATGCCCAAGCAAAAAATGAGATGTGAAATAAAATAAAACACAAATAAAATAATGTTAGTAATTGAATCAATTAAAATCAATTAAATATAAAATAAATGATAAGATAAAATAAAATGAGATAAAATGAAATGATATCAAAATCATAAATGAACTAAAATGTTACCAATTTAAAGTGAACTAGAAAAATGTGTTATTAATGACAAATGGATTGAATGAAGTGATTGGAATAAAATATAACATGTTAATGAATTAATATGTAAAAATATGAACATGACAACAATAATGATGAAGATAATCAAATCAATGAATATATAAAATAATAAAGGAAAGAATAATAAAATAAATGAATTAAAGAATGATGAAAACAATTAAATGAACAACATGATTAATTAATGTAATTACAATTAATATAAAATATTTACATGGTAAAAATATCTATTAAAATGAATTTATTAATTACATGTTAGAAATAATGATGAGTTAAAATGAAATAAATGAATTACATGTTAAGAATTGAAAGAAAACAATATTTACATGTTAGAAATGATAAGAAAATCAATATTTATATGAACAAAATAATATATTAACATATTAAATTAAAACAAATATAAAAGCAATAGAATAAATGAATAAATAAATGAAAATAATAATAATAATAATAATAATAATAATAATAATAATAATAATAATAATAATAATAATAATAATAATAATAATAATAATAATAATAATAATATACACGAATAAGAATAAAATCATATATAAACAAGTTAAATAAAACAAATCTGAAATAAATAAAATAAATAAATAAATGAAGTTATTAAAAATATACATGAATAAATTAAACATGAACAAAAATAATAAAAAGAAAGAATAAGCCCAAAATGTTTCGGATACGATGAAAATAAAATGATGATCGATTTCTTTGTTTGATGATTTGCAATATTAGAGTGTAATATGATGAAAATATTGGAATTTTATTCCAAGAAAGAAATAGGATAAAAAAATTATCAAAAATTTTTTAAGAGCAAAGAATTGATTTCTTTGCCTGAAGAAATGATTTTGATAAAAAAAAGATTTTTATTGATTAAAATTAAAGAAAAAATGATTTGGTTTATATAAAACTAAAAATCAAATGGAAAAAATTAGATTTTGATAACAAACACTTACTTTATTTGTATCAAAATTAATTTTCCATCAAAAATAGATTCAAAAGAAAATCAATGGAAAAAATTTTATTTAACACAAATAAAAGGTTAAAAAAAATTTGGAGAACAAACAATTGTTGTGTTTGTCTCCAAAAATTAATCAAACAACAAAATTCCTTCTAAATATATATTTAGAAGAAATTATGTTGAAAAAAAAAAGAATGAAAGATGAACTCAATTTTTTTGTTCTTCTTTGGTAGGGAAAAAATCTGAAATTTTTTTAGAGTTTGAGAGGAAGAAGAAGAGAAAAGATGAAGAGAAAAAACCCTAGCCAAAAACCTCTTTTTAGGTTTTCATCTCATTCTTTTTATATGAAGAAAATAGGAAAAATAAAATAATTAAAGGGATAAAATTTAATTAAATCAGATATTACCTATTTTAATTTTTAAAAATGGAAAAAATCCCTTAAAACCTTGAAAAAAGGGATAAAAAACTGATTTTTAGGTCCAAAAATCGGAAAAAAGGGGTATCAGACCCTTTAGCGACGGCCAGAAGTAGGGACGCCCGTCGCTATATAGGGACAGGCGTCGGAGCAGCAGCGCTGCGCACATCCGCACGCGCCAGCGCGCTGTGCGGCCCGCAGTGCGTGCAATGCTTCGCGCGCTTTTAGCGACGCGCAGCATTGGCGACGCTGCGCGTCGCCTTTGCGCGCGCTGGCCTGCATGCTGCCGCAGGCGCGCCGCCGCGCCAGACACTCGGGATCCGATTTTTTTTTTTTTTAAATTTTAGATTGACTAAAAATACTATAATTTTAAGCCCCCATTTTTCAAAACTAATTTTTAAAATACTTTCTTTATCTTTTCACTCTAAAATGCAAATTTGAAAAGAAAATCATCACTTTTAACCTTTTTGCCTATGGAAAGGCATCTTATCATCATTGGGTAACTCTGATCTGGGCTACCTCAGGACCCGGTGTCTACAGTTGCCCCCAATTTTGGGGGAAACTAGTGCACTCGTGCCTAGATGAGCAAAAATTCAGAGAAGAACGAAAGAGATACGTACCTGAGGCAGCCCTTACCTTTTTGCCGTGTGGAATGTTGCGACTTGTTGCCATTGAGCTATAGCGCTATCAGACTGTGGCTCATTTGCAATCTTTTCTATCGCATTGTCCCGCTCACCTCCGGTCGGCTTGCACGGCGTCTGTGAGATGCGGTGTCCTCTAACCCCAATCCCGTTGCGATCTGCTCTATCGCTGGTGTCACATCCCAAAATAGCCCTGGTCGGATTGTGCATGCTAAGTCGGGATCGGAAGGGTATTTCAGTAATTTGTGCATGAGAATTTGGATAATAAGGACTTAATGGCAAATAATTAATTAAGTATGTTAAGAAGAGAAGTGCTAGTGTGTGCTTGTGGTTTATGGAAGTAGGATATGAGTGGGTTATTGGAAATGATTGGGTGTGACTCAAGTATGGTGCTTTGATTTGGAAAGTTTGAGTGGATATTATGGTCCAATTGAGTGCTGCCAAGTGGACTGTTAGGTGGGCATTGAAAGAAGAAAAAGAAGAAGTAAGCGGAAGAGAGAAGAGGGAACACAGATTTTTGGTTTGGCTTTCCCGTCCCCTCCTCTCAAGCCCTCCCTTCTTCTTCTCTTCTCCTTTCTTTGCTTCTCCTTTCTTTCTCATTTGGCTTGAGTTGTGTTTGGCTTGAAGTGAGGCTGCTTTGAAGAGGTAAGTTGGTTTAAGGTGTTCTACGTGTTGTGTTTCTTCTTCTTCTTCTTCATCTACTGGTTTCATCTTCAATTAGGGTTTGAACTAAGGAATTGTGGGTTTTGTTGTGCAAGCTTTGGATTGCATGAAGAAGCAAAGTAAAGGCAAGGAAAGGATTGAGGTTTGATCTTGAAGCGTAATTTTGGATCGTCATTTCCAGGTTTGGGAGTGTTTTGAATGCATGCAATGTTTGGAAGCTTCTGTATTCTTCAATTTCAGCATGTCTCTGCCCTATTTCTCACTAGGCTTGTAAATGTGTTTGCATTATCTAATTTCTGGAATTTGTTATGTTTTGAAATGTGTATATGCATGATTATGTGAGTAAATGTGTTAGTAATGCATGAATAGGATTAAATTGGAAGTACTGTGTTTGGGTTTTGAATTTACTGTTATTTGTTAGGGTTTATGTTCTTGAAGGAATTAAATGTGTCTATGCATGATTTTGGTTGATATGATTGTTGAATTAAGTTGCAATTATCTTGTTTATGCTGTTTGGGACATCGATTGAAAGGTAAGATGAGTTTTGGTGGTGTTTTGAATTAGATTGAAAATGGTTTTTATCGAGTTCTTTGAATTTCTGGAAAACGATGGAAATCTGCATGTTTGCGTTAGCGGGGGAGAAGAAGGAGGCGGCTCACGCGACGTGAGCTATGCTCACGTGACATGAGCCATGCTCACGCTAGGTGAGCAATGCTCACGTGACGTGAGCAATGCTCACGAGACGTGAGCTATGCTCACGCGAAGTGAGAAATGCTTACGAGGCGTGAGCTATGCTCACGCGACGTGAGCAACCTTCACGTGACGTGAAGGTTGCTCAGGTCTCCCGATTCTTCTGTTTTGCTTCTATTTTTCTTTCCCCAAGCGACCAGTTTTTATAAAATGATTTCCAAACGCTTTTTAATGGTATTTTCCTTTACTGTGTGCTATATTACCTTGCTGATATGACTGATTATCCCAAGTTATTTGATATTAATAATATGTTATCTATGATAAGTTATATGTGGTATTTTGGAATAAGTTTTGGATTACAGTGATCCTGTTAAATGACTGTGGGATTTTAACTGTATGGTTTGGATTGAGATATGCCTATTGTTGTGATCTTTATTGCATGTCATATTTCGAATGCGAGGGATTTATGAAGGTTAACTTTCTGACTGTTTAGTTCCAAACATGTTCTGTCTTAATGAAAATTATGTTAAGCATATCTTTAGTCTATTTCTTCTTTAGGAGTAATTTGCCATGCTTAAGATTATGTTGTAACTTTCCTCGTTTAAGATGATGCGTCTTTGGTCATTGGCATAATATGATTCCACATGTGTTCCTGACATGCATTAGTATGATGAGTATTGTTATAATATGATTGATGGAATTTTCGCATGCTCCAGAATATGACTTGAATGAGGTATGATTGATATTATGCTATGCTATGTTTATTTGAATAATATGATTAATGTCTGAATGCATTGTTATGCTTTAGCTTTGGAACTCATTGTGTTATGTTAAATGTAATTTGGACTATGCATGATTTATGCTTAGTATCTTCACCTAATGCATGATTAAGATTTTGTATTGATAATCATTGGCATGGTAGTGCTTCTATACCTGATTCTTGGCATGCTTTAGAACATTGTTTAATGTTAAAGTGTATGGACTGTAATATGTTTTGCAATGAGAATTGAATGATATATGACCAACTTTATGAGCATATTTATATGTCTATCATTCTCTAGTTTATGCATGATGTATATATATATTTATGCGTTATGCGATTCGAAGCGTGAATTGTTTTATGCATGACCTGCGAGAGTCAGTCTAGTGGATAGTTAGGCATGCCTAATAGAGTCTGTTAGCTGCAGCCCATAGTTCTGTTTGGACCCCGATCAGGTCCCCGTTTGGTTCCTCGCGAACCCTTTTCTGTATTAGATCTTGTTTAAGGTCCCTTTTGAAAATATATGTGAAAGTTAAAGTATAATGGTTTAATCGATTCGTACCCGTAATGTACTGTCTGTAATCGGCTCGTACCCGAAAAGTACTGTCTGTACACTCGTTATCCACTACCTAGAGTCAGCAGGTGTTCTTTGAATGTTTATTTGAACTGCTCTGATCTGATTTGGCTATAAATGGATTATCTGAATGAGTATATCGGATTATTTATGAATGAATATGATTATGAAATACTGATTGTATGGCTTTATTATATGAGCATGTTTATATGGATTATGTTTTAGCCTTCGCATATTGTCCTTGTTATTTTGAAATAACCATCAGAATGTGATATCCGTTTGAGCATGATAAGGATTTCAGGAATCAGTTTATATGTATATAAATGTGACTATGGGCTTTAGAATGTATGTCTGTATTAAGTAAGCATGATTTTATATCTAACATGATTATCCGTACTTGTCATGTGAATTGTTATAAGTTTCTGAATGCTTTGAAATGATTCGATTGATGTATTTAAGTATATGACTTAAGCATAGTTTTGTATATATATTAGCATGTGAACCGAAGCAGTTGTGATGGTAAGTATGTGATGATTACTGTACTTTCTGCATGTTGATGATATGATTGTAATGTTATGTGATTATGCTTTCAGTCTCCGCTATTAGAGTGTTTTCGCTGATACTTTATATATGAGAGTTGCGCAGCGGTAATATGATGCTTTGGATTTTGTACCTTGGATTTTGACTAGTGTGTGTGTTTAGAATGTCTAAGTATGTTGGTTAGCTAGCATTCTTAACATGATGATTGGGTTGTCAGTTCAGGCATGGGTATTTAGTTATGTCAATCGCATGTGTAAAGCTCTTATGACTCCGCACGGTAAGATGCTATTATTTGATACCATTGTAGGTTTATGCATGTGATATAGTATGTAGTTCTGCATGATGATACTTGTATCGTGTATTGTATTATGTCTGTTTTGGCCTATCCTGGACATGAGTTTATGGTTTGATTGTGAGTATTGAAATGAATGCCTTTATTATGCAAGTCTAATTATTTATATGTTATGTATATCCGCATTTGCCATTTTAATGTGTTTTGCCTTGGCGACCATTGTGAATGGCCGTCCATACTCTTGTGTGTTCTCCCCACTAAGCGTTTATCGCTTAGCACGGATTTCCTTTCCGTGCAGGTGGCAGGTTTGGTTCTGTTCGAGTTGCGCTTCTGCACGGTCGGCCACATAGGAGTTAGAAGTTTTGTATTTTGTTCAGCTTCTGTATTTCAGCTTTTGTAATTCTGTAGTATTGTATATGTGATTAATTATGTTTTGATCTTGAGTTTTCTTTTGGGAATGTAATAGTTAGTATGTTTTTATGTTTAGTTATTCCTTTGTTTTATTATTTCGCTTATGCTTCCGTTGAATGGTCATATGTATGCCTCTGTGTATGCTTCAGCTTAGTGTCTGCGTGTGCGTAAGTTATTGCATGATCAATCCGTGCCTGCAGGTAAGGTAAGTTTTTAATTAATCCGTATTTTCGTATGCATGTTATGTATTAAAGTATGCTTCCGTGTTGTGCATGTTCATATCTGTATGAGTGAGCGTCGGGTAGCGCGTCCATCGGCGTCCTTCCAACGGGGACGGTGATGGGGGTGTTACAGCTGGTGCCCCGCTAACCTCGTCTTAGTCTGTACGGTAGCTGATCCATCCCGCTGGCCTCATCTCGGCTTGCACGGTGTCTGTGAGATGCGGCATTCTCTAACCACAGTCCCTTTGCGATCTGTTCTATCACGTGTGCCCCGCTGTCCTTGTCTTAGCATGCACGGTGTGAGGTGCAGTGTCTCTAATTCCAACCCCTGTTACGATCTGTTCTACCGCTTGTGATCTGTCAGCCTCGTCCTGACCTGATTGCCCCCGGCATAATGTGAATGACGAGGTTTGCTTTTCTGGGCTGTTTCTGATAAGGTTAAGCTGAACCCACCTCTCGGATCATCTCAGGTTGAAGGGATTTGGAATATTTTTCAAAATAACTTGATGTTTCGAAGAGACTGAGAAAGACTTAAGAAAAGGTCTTAAAGATAATGCTACAAAGAGACTGAGAATGCCTTAAGAAAAGGTCTTAAATATAATGCTCCAAAGAGACCGAGAATGCCTTAAAAAGGTCTTAAAGATAATGCTCCAAAGAGACTGAGAATGCCTTAAAAAAAGGTCTTAAAGATAATGCTCCAAAGAGATTGAGAATACCTTAAAAAAGGTCTTAAAGTTAATGCTCCAAAGAGACTGAGAATGCCTTAAAAAAGTCTTAAAGATAATGCTTCAAAGAGACTGAGAATGCCTTAAAAAGGTCTTAAAGATAATGCTCCAAAGAGACTTTGATGCTCATTGGGAGACTTTGATGTCGAGCCTCTAGAGAGAAAATTATTATTTGAGGTTTTGGTTGCATGCCCGCAGGCGGATAGGTTTCATGTCTTTGGTGATTTTTCTGTTTTTGTTTTTATTTTGGGATTTTCTTTCTTGGAATTTTTACACTTTGGATGCATTCGAATTTTTACAGTATGTTGGATTTTCAAGGCCTTGAAAATATCTTCTTCTTTTTGCATTGTTATTTTGCTTTGTTGGTCTTTGTTGTTGTTGTTGTTGCTAGAGAAATTTATTTTTGCCTGAGATTTTGCACATTTGAATTTGGATTTTGTACACTTATTGTGTGATGTGTGTGAGCGTGCCTCTTATGACAGAAAAACTTCCCTGTTCGCTCCTGGCATGGTGTGCATGGAAAGGCTTATTCTTTTCCCTCTTGGGAGCAGGTTCTTGAGATTCTTCTCTTGTGAGGACTTCATTTGATCTGATTATTTGGCATGGATGAGTGCCGATGCAGAGCTGAAACTGTACCTCGGCTCACTTTTGCATCTGATTTCCTTTAGCATGGTGTGCCCGGATAGGCTTGTGTGACGCGCGCCGGATCCCGATGCGCCGCCCGTTCGACCGCCCGCACGTGGGCGACCGGGGCATTTGCGGGTCCGTTGGCAGCTTGCGATAAATCGCAAGTGCGTCTATGTTGAGCAACACGGAGGTTTCATGGAGTCGCCACCCAATAGAACATTGGGAAAGTTTCTCTCGCCTCGGAGAGCCTAAGACTGCGCTTTTTATCCATGTTGAGCCATGAGGCCTAGGATTAGCGCTAAAGTCTCGTGACTCAAGAAGTATCTTGAAGGATAACCTCTAACCTCTCGAGCCCAAAGACCAGAGCTGGGTCCGGGATTTCTCATCTATTTCTACCTCAATTAGTTTATGATCAAATTTTAATATCATTAATTCGCTCTCTCTCCACACGATGCAATTGATCGAAGGCGCATTCATTCATATTTGAAAAGCCGTAAATGACCAAATAGATAACAAAGCAATAAGTTACAATAATACAAGGAGCGGAATACAACTCCCTCTTGTAAATGTGCGAGGCATACATAAATCGGGGCATTGCTTATTCTTGAGGACTTTGGTCCTCGCATGCATCATTATCAAAAATGGGATAATTTATATGTGATGATCTTTATTGGATGAAAATAGGGCGTTGGACCCTTTTGCATTTTTATACAAAACTCACTTTTATTTAAGTACAAATTGTTGATCCATCTTTGCATTTAATTGAATAAAAAGAGCTTATTCATATACATAAAATAATCAATGAATGAAAAAGCAAGAGAAGATAAATTAAGAGGTTTAAGAAAACTAAACCGGACGAAATCCACCATGCATGGTAGGCAGCCACTCACGCTCGAAATTATCCAAGAGGACCAATATACACTCACAAAGAATTAAGAGATGTTAACATTCATGAAATTAACACATGAGAAATCGAAAAGACTAAATAGAGGTGAAAAATGATCAAAACCATGGAGGCAGAACCCACCGACGGCCTGTTCCCGGTTGACCGACGGGCGTCGGTTTGGTTATTCAACACGCCCGTTTGTCACTCAAGAAGGGATGTCTGTAGGTGGGTGACCGACGGGCGTCGGTCATAAAGTTGACCCGTCGGTCACCTCTGTCTCCGGAAAACAGAAAGGAGAAAAGGGCCTTTTGAGATCAAAAAACAAATTTTATCCAAGAAGGAGATGAGGGAGTCAAAATGAAGAAAAGTAATGATAGGTATTCAAAACTTACACAAAATGAATAAATGAATGACAAATAATTAAATAGGAGGTGAAAGTAAAGAGAGAGTCCGGAATATTTACCCTCAGATAGTTGCCTTGGGTAGAATTTTGATGTCGGTTAGATCCCCGCGCGTTCCACGAGAAAGTAAAAGAATGAAAGATTAGAGAGAGAAAATGAGCTATTTCACCTCCGATCTTTCAGAAAGTCGATTTAGGAATCCAAATCTAAAGAAAACTAATTAGTTTTTAGTTCCTTTGATCGATTTGATCCTTGATTAAGTAAAATTCTTTAGGGAAATGGGTGTGTTTGGAAGAGAGAGAAAACGTGCTTGAATTTTGGCAGAGTTTCCCCTTCTGAAGAATTTTCCAACCCTTTTGAAGTGGAAATCCGGACCTTATATAGCCAGACACGACCGACGGGCGTCGGTGCGTAGGGGCGGGCGTCGGAAGAATCCTACTGACACAAGGACACTTCCGACGGCCCTGCCACCTTCACCGACGGGCGTCGGAACGGTTGCGTGCCCCGGGAAACCAGGCGGCTCCTGACAGGGGCGGTGACTTTTCGACGGGCGTCGGAAAATCCCCCAAGCCGTCGGTGACTCAAAGCGACGGGCTACTTCCACAGACGGGCTGGCCGTCTGTGGAGGACAAAAAAACCTTTTGACCTAGAAAACTCCCGTTTTCTCCCCCTCTGCCCCTGAAGTGTAGAAAAACCTCATTTTTCACGGAACGCGGGACTAAAACCTCCAACTTCAGCCTCCTGTACAGGCCTCGAACATTGATTTCTTCATAAGGTAACCTCTGATCCGGACTGTTCCAGGACACGGTGCTTACAGTTGCCCCCAGTTTTGGGGAAACTAGCGCGCAAGTGCCTAGATAAGCCAAAACTCAGAGAAAGGTTGGAAAGAAAGCGTACCTTCGACGACTTTTCACCTTCCGTGCCTTCTGTCAGTTAGATCTCATATCGATCTGGTGAAGAGCGGTGTTTCTTGAACCGCAGCTTCGGGGGTGAAGAGCAGTGTTTCTTGAACTGCAGCTTCGATCTTGGAGTGTGGAAACTCTTCGATCTGATGAAGAGCGGTGTTTCTTGAACCGCAGCTTCGATCTTGGAGTGTGGAAACTCTTCGATCTGATGAAGAGCGGTGTTTCTTGAACCGCAGCTTCGGGGGCGAAGAGCAGTGTTTCTTGAACTGCAGCTTCGATCTTGGAGTGTGGAAACTCTTCGATCTGATGAAGAGCGGTGTTTCTTGAACCGCAGCTTCGATCTTGGAGTGTGGAAACTCTTCGATCTGATGAAGAACGGTGTTTCTTGAACTGCAGCTTCGATCTTGGAGTGTGGAAACTCTTCGATCTGATGAAGAGCGGTGTTTCTTGAACCGCAGCTTCGATCTTGGAGTGTGGAAACTCTTCGATCTGATGAAGAGCGGTGTTTCTTGAACCGCAGCTTCGGGGGCGAAGAGCAGTGTTTCTTGAACTGCAGCTTCGATCTTGGAGTGTGGAAACTCCGATGGTTTCCTCGTTTCAAGGAGATCTTTTTAATCGATGTCTGTGTTCAGATCGATATTTCTCTGTACCTGTGAGATAAAAGATTTCGTTAATTCCTGTTTGAGTAATCATCTTTTGACCTGTTATTGATTATCATTCTTTTGTTGCTTGTCTTGGTTTCATGTTATTATTTTTTATCGTCATTTTTATCGACACATGAGTAAATAGGAGAAAATACACGTTCTGCGGTGTTATTTAAGCAATTAACCGAAAAAGAAAAGAAAAACATGCAAATAATGAAGCAAAAGTTTTTCCACTAAAAATGTCATTTTTGTACAATGCATATACAAAATACAAAAGATACAAAATAACTCCCTGAAACTCAGAGAGGTGTGTAGTCTGAGGGCTCATCGGGATCCTCATCATCCGAGATATGCACGGTCCCTGGCGGAGGTGGACGGGCCTGAGGGGGTGGCGGAGCTGTAGAGGGTCCTGCCTCGTGATCGTGGGCTCGCCTGAACTGAACCTGCGCGTAGCCGTCCAAGAAGGGCTGGGTACAAGTGCCCAGAAACCCTAAGGTCTCAGAGATCTTGTCCCCCAACTTCTTGAAGGCTTGGCTCAACTGAGTGGTCTGCTCTGCGGCGGCCGTCCTCCTACGCTCTAAGCTCTGCTCCGTCTGCTGCCTAAACTCCCTCATGGCTTGAGAAAGAGGCGGGAGAATCCCCTCCATCGCCTGGACGCGGGATCTCAGAGAGTCAAGTGACTCATCAATCATCTGAAGGGTCATATCGACCCTCTGAGACGCCTGGTCCTGTGACGTCCTCACATCATGAGCGAGCTGCTGCCTGAGCTCCCTCTGCCCCTGAGCAATCTGCTCAAATAGCCTCATCTGCTCTCCTCTGAAGGCCTCCAGAACCCGAGTCTGCTCATCTCTAAGGGCATCCATGGCCCGAGCCTGCTCCCTCGCTGCATGCTCCATATAGCCCGCCTGCTCTCGGGATAGTCGCTCTACCGTCTGAGACTGCTCCTGGATAGCAGCCTGCTGGCGATCCAACCTCTCATGAATGGCTCTATCCCTCTCATCCTGTCGCCGCTCAAAGGCCATAAACATGGAGGAGAGGAGCTGGGACAAGTCTGGCTGAGCTGGCTGATGTGGCGCTGGCCCTGGTGGCGGTGCCGAAGAAGTGGATGCCCCAGGATCGCCCCGAGAGTATGGGTGGTATCTCTCGGAGGGCTCGCGGGCAGGCCTCTGTACCCTGGTACCCGGCGACGGGGCTGGAGTCGGGGCCCTAGATGCCGGTGAAGAGGCAAAGAGATCGTCCATCGTGATCTCAAAATCAAAATCCAAGGGGGTCCTAGGAGGCTCCTGCTGCTGTGGCGGAGGTACTGTCTGTGACTGAGGAGGTGGAGGAGGCTGATGCTCCGGCTGAGGCTCAGTCTGTGGAGGCTGCGGCTGCACCTGCGGAGGCTGAGGCTGCGGCTCGGGCGGTGGAGGCTGCCCCTCCTGGTGCTCTGGGTGATCAGGGTCTGCCCCCAGGGGTGGAAGCGAGAACAGTCGCCGGGTCTCATGGATAGTCAACACCCTATAAGACTCCGCCTGACCTGGAATCTGAGAGATCATCCCCATCTGAACTGCGGCTGCAGCATCTACATGGATACCCTCCGGTAGAGGTCCTCTCAGTCTCTCGGGGTTAAACCCCAATCCCAACAGTAATCGGGTGATGACTCCTCCTACCATCACCACCGGTGTCGACCCTCTGCCCACTCTGGTCAGGTTGGCCAAAATCTCGTGGCTAATGTTGAGACGCTGGCCCGCCACCATAGCCCAGAGGCTCCAGATCTCGGCCGCGTTAAGCGACCCTGGATTACCAGCTCGACCGAGGTACGAGCTGGAAAGCACTCTGTGCAGATACCGGAGTGCCTGAGACACCAGTACGGTGCTCTTCGCTGTATCGTGATCATACAGCACTCCTGGTATAGCAATAGCCGCCCAATGGACGCGTCTCACCGCTCGCCGCGGGATCTCAACCTCCTCTCCCGAAGGAAGTCCCATAGCCTGAGCAAACCTCTGCCTGGTGATGCTGACATGGTCACCATCAAACCAAAACTGTACCACCCCCGGGTCAGTATCTGCACTCTGAAAGCCCGTGTAGCGGAGAGTGGCCAACACCTGGCGGGTAGCCTCTGGGAATGTCTGGAAGGCAGGCTCAAGAAACTCTGTCCAACCCGCTCCCTCGGCAAGTAAATCGAACTCCGGGGCCAACCCGAGGGCCTCTAGAAAAGGGCGAGATACAAAGCGGCTGGCCTGAAACTCCACCTGAGCCAACGCCCTATACCTCTGGGCGGACTCGTCATCCATCCAAGCCGGGGCCTCAAGCCCGGGCTGGGCCTGTGGTGCTCTGCGTCTGGGAGGCATCCTGTAAAAAAGGAAAGAGTCAGATAGCGAAAACTTGGCGAAACAAACACTATCAGTTTTATTTTCCAAAATTTAAGGTCCATCTGGGCCTTATCATGGGCAATGGAGGCCCAACATAGGATAAAAAAGAAAGTAATGACAGATAAAAATAGCAAACATCCCGGCTACGGAAGTACCCTATCACGCCTTGTACGCATCATGGCAAAGGAACATGTAATCCTTACGGAGATAATTAAAGCGAATAAAGATGGGCTTTCTAAGTCCTAAGGCATTCTTCATACTTGGAAAAGTAAATAAATATTCAATTCCAGAATAGAATAAAAAAATTTGGGCAGCACCCCGGCAGGGATGTGCCCAACCTCCTGCGTGAAAAAGCAAGACAAAAGGCCTCAGGCCCTAGCAATATTATATGCATGCAAATGGGGCGCACCCCGGCAAGAGTGTGCCCCCAACAACTCAAAATAGCAGCCTCAGGCCACAAAAGCAAATCATGCACAAAAATGGTGCGCTAAAAGGATGCAATTCTAAAGCATCAAGATTATAGAAAAACTCTATTTCTATGTGATCATGCAAAAAGTTCGGATTTAATTACAGAATAATATAGAAAAATTGGCAGCATTTCCCCCTAAATTCTAAAATTATCTAAAACTTTCTTAAGGTTAAAAGAAAGAATGTAGAAATAAAAATAGAAAAAGTAATAAAAAGTACTAAAGAAGTAATTATTTACTTACTTGTAATCCGGAGAAGTGTAGAAACTAGAGAAACACAAATATCCGAGCACCGGGTGAGTATATAATGCGAAAAACTGAAGAAATCGCGAAAAAATAAGAAGAAAAGACTCAAAAATCGCTAAAAACTGCTTAAAAACCGCTTGAGAGAGGAAGAAGAAAGGGACAGCAACGTTTGCGCCGTCTGTCACTCGTCCTTATATAGAATTTCGTGACCGACGGGCAGGGCGTCTGTAAAAGCGACCGACGGGCTGGCCGTCTGTCGCGAAATGAATGCAATTTAATGCGCATGATGAAATGATGACGCGTGTTTCTGCCCGGGGGACTTCCGACGGGCAGGCCGTCCCTATGGAGGGGCGGTCAGGCCGTCTCCGTAGAGAGGCGGGCAGACCGTCTCTGTATAGGGGCGGGTAGGCCGTCGGTGACCTTCTCCTATAAAATCTGCAAGATTTTCTTGTTTCTTCATTTCCCCGCACCTTGGGCTTTTATTCTTCTCAAAAATGCTTTCCTCTCCTTTTCAAAGGATGCACCGTATTCTAGATGACAAACACACTTGGGGAGAAGGCGCCCTTTCCTCTCTAGCTGGGCTGAAATATCTGTGTCGGGTGAAAATCGACCAGAACCTTCTCCTGGCGGCGACCCACTTCTGGAACCCTAGATTTCACGTCTTCCAGTTCACCTATCAGGAACTGTGCCCTCTATCTGAAGAATTGGCTTCCATCCTGGGAGCCCAGTTCCCTCCTGGCGCTCTGCCTTGCATCCCCCGCTGCGGCCTACTTCAGATCCGGGACGTAGCCCTAGCTCTGGGTATATCCCCCTCGGAGGCCAACCGGCTGATTCCTTCGAGTTCCTCCTTTTCTCTGGAGCCACTGATCGAGGCCCTAGATCAATTCACTGACATCTCCACCTATCGGGTAAGTATCACGTTCCTATTCTGCATGGTGAACTTCCTTACTGTTGTTCCAGGAGGCTTGACAGGTGACTTTCGTCTGCTTGAAGTTCTGAGCGACTTTCATCTGGGACTGTCCCCTCTACCACTCGTCTTGGCCGAAACCATCTTGAGCCTGGACGCTGTGAGCTCTGGATCCACCACAACTTTTACCGGTAGCCCCTTATTACTCCAGGTACGTCATTATTTTAAAGATAGTGCGTCCCTTATGGATTTTCACACTAGCTTTTCTTTGCGGGAGGTGCGTCCTTCCGGATTTTCACACAACCCTGTGCCTTATTTTTGCCTGAAGCAAACCCTACTTACTCCAGCGGCTTCTTTTTTTTTTTTTTTTTTTTTTTTTTTTTTTTTTTTTTTTTAGATCTGGCTACAGGAAAAACTGAAAATGTTGTCTGAACCGCCCCCTCGAGTCATTCCGCGGTACATGCCGAGCCATTTCTTGCCTCGCCGGCGACTGTATGGGTACGCTGTGACTGGTGAAGGCATTACCAGATTCGGTGAGCTGTCAGATGATGACATCAGTTTTACATCCGCCTGGCTCCCGCTGTCTCATGCGGTCACCGATGGGCCATCAGGTTGCGTCCCTCTCTGCGGCCTCCGCCAGGCCACCTTCTGCATTACCTCGCGATGTTTACGGCAGCTGGGGATGACCCAGGATATAGTGAGGGTTCCCCTGTCCTTCCGAGGAGGAGATCTCTCGGTCGCATTTGCTTCCCGGTATCACAAGCTATGGGGTAGATTACCCGTGAAGACCGTCATCCCGAGGTTTGGCGATCATTCTGCGTCCTCAACCAGCGGGTACAAGAAGTGGATCCTCAGCCCAACCTCCGATAATAGGACTCGAGGGCTCAAGCATCTGATCGGCGAGAGCAGCAGCAAGACCTAGCTTAGCCTACATGTGTATTTCTTTTTGTGCTACATTTCTTTTTAATGCAGAACTAGAAAATGACAGAAGTGAAAAGAATAATATTCATCCTTTTCACAAGCTTTGTGTATATTTCCAGATAATTTCAGCATACATGATCAGTTTTGGCATTCACTCAGTTGCTTATGCGCTATCAATACATGAAACCAAATTTTAACAGCATCAACTCCTGTTACCGATCGGCCCTCTCGGGTTTTCACGATCGGACATTTTCTCTCATGCCTCTAATTTTTGCACAGGATGCCTTTTTTCGGTTTTCACCCTGTCGAGGCGCCCAATTTTAGCACAGCCGCCTTTTTTCGGTTTTCGACTTGCAGGGCATTTTATTCTCTTCTTTTTATTTTAGTCTTTAGCCGTGGAACCTCTTGAGTCTGTCAACATTGACTGGCTCTTTGAACTCGTTCCCATCACTGTCTGATAAGATTGCAGCCCCTCTGGACAACAACTTCTTAAGGATGTACGGCCCTTCCCAGGTAGGTCTGAACTTCCCTCTAATGTCTGGTACCCCTGGCCTCATCTGCTTGAAAACCAAGTCTCCTTCTTTTAACGGATGCTTTCTCACCTTCTTCCCGAAAGTTCTCGCTAATCTCTTCTGATATATCTGATTGTGATAATAAGCTTTCAGCCTACTCTCATCTAATAAGTTCAAATGCTGCAATCTTTGTTGCGCCCATTCGGCTTCCGGGATTTGGGCTTCCATGACCACCCTTAGAGATTTGAGTTCGATCTCTACCGGCAATACTGCTTCTGTTCCGTATACCAGGGAAAATGGAGTAGCGCCTGTAGATGATCTCACTGTCGTTCTGTATCCCCACAGGGCGAAGGGCAACTTTTCAGCCCAGTCTTTGTAGGTTTGGACCATCTTGGACAGAATCTTCTTCACATTCTTATTGGCGGCTTCTACTGCCCCATTCGCTTGTGGTCGGTAAGGAGAGGATTTATGATGCTGCACACCATATTTCCCGAGAAGTTTTCTGGTTTCCCCCATAAACTGCACTCCATTATCAGACACTATGTGGTGAGGGAGACCATATCTGCAGATCAAGTTCCTCTCTATGAACCTGGCCATATCCCTCGCGTCAATTTTCTTGAAGGATTCTGCTTCGACCCATTTGGTGAAGTAGTCGATTGCAACTATGATATATCTGTGCCCATTGGACGCCGTAGGGCGAATCTCTCCGATGATATCTATCCCCCAAGCGGCAAACGGCCAAGGAGATGTTAGGTTATGTAGCTCCGATACCGGCAGGTGTCTCAAATCCGCATACTGTTGGCATAACTGACATTTCTTGACATACTTTGAACAATCAGTGTCCATCGTGAGCCAATAAAAGCCTTGCCTCATGATCTTCTTGGCCAAGGTCAAACCATTCATGTGGGCCCCGCAGACCCCCGCATGGGTTTCCTCCATTATCTTGCGCGCTTCCCTTTCATTCAAGCATCTGAGCTGAATCCCATCTGGCTGTCTTTTGTACAGCACCCCTTCCAAGGATATGAATTGAGTAGACAACCTGCGTATCATCCTCTGGTCCTTTTCAGTGGCTTCTTCTGGAAATCTACCGCTTTCCAAGTAATTCATGATATCAAAGTACCATGGCTTCCCATCTGACGCCTCTAGTTCCAATACGGGCTTGGTTTCAAAGCTGGGCCTATCAGAGCTCGAAATTAGCACCGGTTTCATGACCACTCCCTCAGGATTATCCCACATTGACACTAAGGTTGCCAACGCATCAGCCAGACGGTTCTCATCTCTGGGCACAAAGTGGAAGGTGCAAGTCTCAAACTGCCCACATATCCTTTTCAGATATAGAACATAGGGGACCAGTCTCTCCTCCTTAACGGCCCACTCACCTCGGATCTGGTTTATTACCAAGGACGAGTCACCAAATACCTCTACATTTCTTGCCCCCAACACCGCCAAAGCTTCTAACCCGAAAGTGCACGCTTCATACTCAGCTTCATTGTTGGTTGCTTTGTATCTCAGTTTCTTAGCAAGAGGGAGTTTCTCATCATCTGGGGTCGTCAGGATGACTCCGACTCCGGCTCCTTTGTTGTTTACCGCCCCGTCAAAGTGCAACTGCCATCCCTGAACAGAAATCGCGCCTATGCTCTCGTCAGGAAAGGTAAATTCGGGGGTGTCCCCTTGGATAGGATGCTCAGCAAGAAACTCGGCTACAGCTCGCCCCTTAATAGTCTTGCGGGTGATGTATTGCACGTCAAACTCTTGTAGCAAGAGCAGCCACCTTCCCATCTTTCCAAGCAAAGACGGTGCCTCCTGCAAATATCTTAAAGGATTCTGCTTGGCTACAGCCTGAACCTTGTATGAGTGGAAGTAATGCCTTAGCTTCCTTGACGCCCAAATCACTGCAAGGCAGATCTTTTCCACTTCAGCATATTTTACTTCGTAAGCCAGAAACTTCTTGCTGAGGTAATAAATTGCAAATTCCACCCCAAACTCATCCTCTTGAGCCATCATGGCACCCACTGAACCGTCCTCTACTGCTAGGTACAGAATAAGCGGTTTAACAGGTTGCAGAGGCCTTAGTACTGGCGGATTTAACAGGTACTCCCTGATATTATCAAAGGCTCTCTGACAGTCTTCATTCCAGACTACGGGCTGGTTCTTTCTAAGCAGCTTAAAAACAGGTTCGCATATCGAAGTGAGCTTGGCAATAAATCGGCTAACATACTGCAACTTGCCTAGAAAACTCCTTACATCTCTCTCCTTCTGTGGCACAGGCATCTCTCTGATAGCTTTCACCTTATCGGGGTCAATTTCTATCCCCCTCTGACTGACGACATGTCCCAACAGCTTTCCTGAAGTCACCCCGAAAATGCACTTCTTGGGATTAAGTCGTAGATTATACTTGTCGATTCGGATGAAGAACTTCTCTAGAGCTTCAAAGTGTCCCTCTCGGGTGGCCGATTTGACCATCATATCATCGACATATACCTCCACTTCTTTGTGAATCAGGTCGCTTAGGATCTTGGTTGCCATCCTTTGGTATGTGGCCCCTGCATTCTTCAGGCCGAAAGGCATAACCCGATAAGCATAGGTACCCCACTCCGTGATAAAAGCGGTTTTAACCTGGTCAGCTATCTTGTTCAGGATCTGGTTGTAGCCCACATATCCATCCCCAAAGCTGTACATCGCACAATTGGCGGCGCTGTCTATCAATACATCAATATGGGGTAGTGGAAAATCATCTTTAGGACAGGCTTTGTTGAGATCTCGATAATCCACGCACACCCTGACCTTTCCGTTCTTCTTAGCCACAGGAACAACATTCGCCAACCAAGTAGGGTATTGGACTTCCACCAGAAACTTAGCTTCGATCTGCTGTCGAATTTCCTCCTTAACCTTGTCAGCCCATTCTGGTCTCAGCCTTCGCAACTTCTGCTTCACAGGCCTGCAATCTGGGTAAGTCGGGATGGCATGCTCCGCCACGGCTCGGTCAATCCCCGGCATATCCTCGTAGGTCCAGGCAAAGACCTTTTCATGTTTTCTTATTATTTTCTCAAAATTTTTTCTCTCCTCAGGAGTTATATCTGATGCTATTAGAATTTCTCTCGGATTTTCCGAGGTTCCAAGATTGAAAGACGTTGTGCCAGTAGAGTCAATGTCAAAAATTGATGGAATATGATCATGTTCATGCATGTTGAAATCATCAGAAACATCGCACAAATAAGTGAAATTGTTCATCTTATTGATAATATTATTGTTATCATTTACATCATAAAAGAGTTCTGGAACAAAAAGACAATCTAGGCTAGAATCTTCCTCTGCCACTCCCGAGGTTGATGCCGCTGCAGCTTGCTCATTGACTTTCTGATCTAGCAGAGGCCCTTTAGGCACGTCGGAAGAAATCTGCAAATCCTCTAGTCCCATCACTAAATCTGCTGCCTTCCCTTTTCCTTTTAGCCTGGCAGCTACCATTTTCTCAGTAACGACCTCCTCAAGCTCGCACTTATCCCAAATGATCCCCTGAGTCATGACTTCTTCATCCCAAAAGCCTTCAGCGGTCCTGACAAACCCGACGCTCCAGTCATACACATCGTTAAAAATTTCAAAGCCGGGGACAATCCTCCCATCTACCCACTGAGGTTCACTTTCGCCAGTATAAGCGCATATTGAGGATGCGGGGACAAAGCTCTCTGAAATGTGGGGGATCCTGTCTGTTACTCTCTTCTTGCTAAAACCACCTCTGTACCCCAGACCCTTCCGGTTCTTTTGCCCTCGAGTGGTGATCGCGGTCTGCAACCCTTGGGAGCTTCTGCCCAATCCAGCCCCAGGAAGATAGTGCATCTTCCTCATCATATTAACAACGGCCGGGCTATCTCCTGACCCGTGTTCTTCCTTTATCATAGATACATGAAAACCGCTGAATGGCTGATTGGCAATTTCTAGCGCTGAGACCTGGTTCTCCCTGGCCGCCTTGATAGTTACCACCTCCCCTTCGTGCGGGAACTTTATCATCTGATGCAGTGTGGATGGCACTCCCCCTAATTTATGAAACCATGGTCTCCCTAGCAAAGCCGAGAAATTGGCAGGAATGGGCAGAACCACAAATTCAACTTCCACTTCGATAGGTCCCGTCTTGACCAAAGTCCTGAAGGTTCCCGAGGCTTGCCTCCTCGAGTTATCGTAGGCCGTGATAGTCAGGTCAGACCCGCTGAGCATACCCTCGCTTAAGCCAAAAGCTTGCAAAGCTATCAAAGGGCAGACGTTGATAGAAGACCCATCGTCCACCATAACGCAAGCAGTGTGCTTTCCGCTAATCTGCGCCTTAATGTACAAGGGTCGGTTATGATTACGGCCTTCTGCCGGTAAGTCGACGTCGGAAAAGATCAACCTCTCCTCGGATCCTCCCTTGATTAGACCCAAGAGCTCTGATGGGGAAATAGTGGTGGCAACTGTGGCTTCAACCAAAGCCTCTACTACCTTCTGCCTATGAGAGGGGGATTGCCTCAACAAATCCCAAATGGATATCTGAGCTGTGGTCTTCTTCAATTGCTTTATAATCTGCTCCTCCTCTGGCCCTTTCTCTGCCACTGGCTGTACTGGCTCAGGTAGCTTTGCAATCTCAGGGATCACCCTTCCACTTCTAGTGACAGCGCCTACCTCTCCCTCTTCTTCGTCGGAGCCCCACAGATCAAGGTTTAATCCTTCTTCACCCTCGGTTTCTCCACCGCTCTCACTGCTGGACCAACAATCAAGAGTCGCCACAACTGCTCTCTCCTTTTGATCCTCGGAGTTACCGACAGCAGGTTCCTCATTCCCATACAGATCTTGCATCACGTACCACTCTGGCAGGCTAGATTGGATCATGAACACAGGTGGGGGTACAGCATTATAACCAGGCCTCTTCTCAGCTTCTCTCCTCTCAGGGTCAGAGATCTGTTTGCTATCGATCAAGTCCTGAACCGAGTGCCGAAGCGCTTTGCATTTATCAGTGACATGGCCCGAGTACTGGTGGAATGCACAGAATTCGTTGTCCTTATGTCCCGGTTTCCCTTGTGTCGGAGATGGCCTAGGAGTTAGAGGACGCAATTTTCCTTCCTTCATCAGCCTCTTCAAGACCCAGGATAATGGTCTCCCTAAGTTCGAAAACTTCCTCGGGGTGGCTACCTCAGTAGCAGACACTTCACCCATTCTTCTAGTGCTGTTACTGGGGCCTGCCGGCCTACTAGCTCCTTGACCGGGGTTAGCCCTTTTGGCAAAGTTATCATTGTTAGCTTTTCGGGTCAAAAACTCCCCTTCTGCTTCGATTGCTATATCCTTGAGAGACTCCCAGTCTTTTAACCCCTTCATCCTCAGTCCCTCCTTCAAGTACGGGCTCGCGTTCTTAATGAAAAGACGAATCTGATCTTGGGTATCAGGCTTTCGGCGCATCTCCATTACTCGGTTCCGCCATCGGGTAAGGTACTCATGGAAGGATTCCCCGGCCTTCTGTTGGAGCAACTCAAGATCTTTCAGAGTCACCTCCATTCTGGTGTTACAGTCATATTGTTTCAGAAATTCCTCAGTGAGCAGATCCCAATCCTCTTTAGTGCGACGGTCAAGGCCGTGATACCAATCTATGGCATGAGAGGTCAGACTCAGACAAAAGTATTCCACTTTCTGCTTCTTGGACAACGTGGTCCCTTTCATGACTAGAGAATATTGCTTCACATGTGCAGTAGGATCAGAAGTACCATCGAATTTCGGTACATCCGGCATTTTGAAATTATAAGGGATCGGATCCTCCCCGTCCAGTTCCCTATCCTCAGGATTCATCCCGTGGGCTCTGCCTATCATACGAGCCATGGCCTCGAACCTCTCTTCCATCTTTTTCAAAATAAAATCATCAGCCTGAGGTGCCTTCCCCTTCTCGGATGCCATGCTCAACCTATCATCCTCGATATCTCTATCGTCATCAAGTCTCAGCACTGGTCTTCTTCTCAGCTCTCCCGAAGCCACTGATCTCAACTCTACCGGTGGCGGCCTAACGGGCTCCTCTCGCCTTTCAAACCTTTCTCCCTCAGGCTCGTTCAGTCTTACCGGAGGAGGAGGAGGAGGATTCTGTGGAGCATTCGGCTGAGCATTCTGCTGTGCTAAAGCGGCTAACATATTCATCATTCTACCCTCGAATTCCTCGAAACGGCGGCCCACTTCTTCGGCAATCATGGCCCTGGTGGCATCTTCCCCCCTGGGTGAATTTGCCATCTGAGATACCGTGTCACTCACTTCTGATAAAATCTCGGGCAGACCCTCTCTATCTGACAGCTCAAGAACTCGGATCAGTCGTCCGGTCGGTGATCTAGTCCACCTGGGCAGATCTATGATGGCTGCAGGGACAAAAGTTAGAATGATGCATGAAATGTAGGTACAATGCGTGATCGTGATATGCATCATTTACAGAGCACAAGCAAGCAAGTAGGTCCTTCCACCCTTATTTCTCCCACACACGTGGTCGTGCAGTCTCTTTCCTAGGTGGGATTGGCCCATGGGTTAACAGGGAACCCAATAGGCGCGTATGGTGCGCAGCGAAAAACCGGCAGCATAACACTCCTATGCTAATGTACAAGCGGATGGATAATGATCGTCATATATTCGGACGCTCCATAAATTTCGACATGGCCCTACCGGGGCATGATAGCCTTTGGCTAGGTTACCAAGTGAGATATTTGGATTCGTCCAATACATAAGGATCCATACAGCAAGCATGAGATTTAAGGTTCATATTACCTGTGGAAAGCAGCTATGGCCATTATATGAGCTTTGGACAAGGGAGATGTTACTTTAAGGCTACCCAAGCATGATCCCTGCCGACGGGTCTAGCTCATCACGAGCATAACGACCGATCGGGTCACCATTTTGATATACCATTAAGGTACGTGGCTTGGGCTGGTGATTATCCTTAACACTTCCCCAAATTGAGTGAAAATGAGGAGGTGCTTCGGGAACGCACCGGGGCTAAAAGAGGGACCAAACTAGCGTATTCTAAGGCTCTAATGATATGCAAATGCAAATTTGAGAGAAAGTGAATCCATGAATTAAATTTTAATCACAAATGTTAAAAGAGGTATTTTCAAATCAAAATCTCGAACCATAAACGTCCCCAGTGGAGTCGCCACTGTGACGCGCGCCGGATCCCGATGCGCCGCCCGTTCGACCGCCCGCACGTGGGCGACCGGGGCATTTGCGGGTCCGTTGGCAGCTTGCGATAAATCGCAAGTGCGTCTATGTTGAGCAACACGGAGGTTTCATGGAGTCGCCACCCAATAGAACATTGGGAAAGTTTCTCTCGCCTCGGAGAGCCTAAGACTGCGCTTTTTATCCATGTTGAGCCATGAGGCCTAGGATTAGCGCTAAAGTCTCGTGACTCAAGAAGTATCTTGAAGGATAACCTCTAACCTCTCGAGCCCAAAGACCAGAGCTGGGTCCGGGATTTCTCATCTATTTCTACCTCAATTAGTTTATGATCAAATTTTAATATCATTAATTCGCTCTCTCTCCACACGATGCAATTGATCAAAGGCGCATTCATTCATATTTGAAAAGCCGTAAATGACCAAATAGATAACAAAGCAATAAGTTACAATAATACAAGGAGCGGAATACAACTCCCTCTTGTAAATGTGCGAGGCATACATAAATCGGGGCATTGCTTATTCTTGAGGACTTTGGTCCTCGCATGCATCATTATCAAAAATGGGATAATTTATATGTGATGATCTTTATTGGATGAAAATAGGGCGTTGGACCCTTTTGCATTTTTATACAAAACTCACTTTTATTTAAGTACAAATTGTTGATCCATCTTTGCATTTAATTGAATAAAAAGAGCTTATTCATATACATAAAATAATCAATGAATGAAAAAGCAAGAGAAGATAAATTAAGAGGTTTAAGAAAACTAAACCGGACGAAATCCACCATGCATGGTAGGCAGCCACTCACGCTCGAAATTATCCAAGAGGACCAATATACACTCACAAAGAATTAAGAGATGTTAACATTCATGAAATTAACACATGAGAAATCGAAAAGACTAAATAGAGGTGAAAAATGATCAAAACCATGGAGGCAGAACCCACCGACGGCCTGTTCCCGGTTGACCGACGGGCGTCGGTTTGGTTATTCAACACGCCCGTTTGTCACTCAAGAAGGGGTGTCTGTAGGTGGGTGACCGACGGGCGTCGGTCATAAAGTTGACCCGTCGGTCACCTCTGTCTCCGGAAAACAGAAAGGAGAAAAGGGCCTTTTGAGATCAAAAAACAAATTTTATCCAAGAAGGAGATGAGGGAGTCAAAATGAAGAAAAGTAATGATAGGTATTCAAAACTTACACAAAATGAATAAATGAATGACAAATAATTAAATAGGAGGTGAAAGTAAAGAGAGAGTCCGGAATATTTACCCTCAGATAGTTGCCTTGGGTAGAATTTTGATGTCGGTTAGATCCCCGCGCGTTCCACGAGAAAGTAAAAGAATGAAAGATTAGAGAGAGAAAATGAGCTATTTCACCTCCGATCTTTCAGAAAGTCGATTTAGGAATCCAAATCTAAAGAAAACTAATTAGTTTTTAGTTCCTTTGATCGATTTGATCCTTGATTAAGTAAAATTCTTTAGGGAAATGGGTGTGTTTGGAAGAGAGAGAAAACGTGCTTGAATTTTGGCAGAGTTTCCCCTTCTGAAGAATTTTCCAACCCTTTTGAAGTGGAAATCCGGACCTTATATAGCCAGACACGACCGACGGGCGTCGGTGCGTAGGGGCGGGCGTCGGAAGAATCCTACTGACACAAGGACACTTCCGACGGCCCTGCCACCTTCACCGACGGGCGTCGGAACGGTTGCGTGCCCCGGGAAACCAGGCGGCTCCTGACAGGGGCGGTGACTTTCCGACGGGCGTCGGAAAATCCCCCAAGCCGTCGGTGACTCAAAGCGACGGGCTACTTCCACAGACGGGCTGGCCGTCTGTGGAGGACAAAAAAACCTTTTGACCTAGAAAACTCCCGTTTTCTCCCCCTCTGCCCCTGAAGTGTAGAAAAACCTCATTTTTCACGGAACGCGGGACTAAAACCTCCAACTTCAGCCTCCTGTACAGGCCTCGAACATTGATTTCTTCATAGGGTAACCTCTGATCCGGACTGTTCCAGGACACGGTGCTTACACTTGTTCTCTTGGGCATTTCTCCTCTGTACATATTTACTTGATTTTAGGCCGGATACAGTGGCCGATCATGTCGAGCTGAATCCGTCCTTTGGATCATCCTTGCTCATGAGGTCTATTCAGACCCTTTAAGAGACAACGACGCGATCGAATGGGTGAAAGAAAAAGAAACTACGATATTATCAGATCGGGAAAAGTGAAATCCGATCGAGCAAGCAAGACTCAAGAAAAAATGAAGCTAAAATCCAATCGGCAACCAAAAACAAATCACGACTCAAACACCCAGAAAAACAGAGATGAACAGAGGAAATAATAACAGCCCAACAAGCGCAACATTATGCGATCAAAACATTGAAAATATCATGCGAACTAAAGCAACAAACACACTTATTTAATCATAACAGCAACAAACATGCGATAAATAAGTTAATAATATCAAATAAGAAATATATATACAATATGTACAATTAATAGAATTAACTAGCACAACAAAACAAAGAAAAGAAATAAGAAAGAAAGAAAGAAAGAAGAAAAAGAAAGAAAGAAAAGAAAGAGAGATGGCTATTCAGTATTTACCCTCAAAATGATATTTGATCTGCAGATGATGAAGTTCTGATTTCCTTTTTGATTTTGTTTGAAAATAGATAAAAAAAACAGAGACTGATGAAACTTTCAATCGTTTTCTTCCTCTCAAAATCTTTCTCTCTGTGTTTTTCTTTCTTTTTCAGTTCTTTCCTTCCCCTCCAGTTCCTCCTCCACTTCTCTTTTATTTTTCAACCCCTCCTTTAATGCTTCAGATCAAGATTAGATTGTTTCTCACAAAATCAGTTATAAGCCCCTGCTTTCAAACCAAATCCCTTTGAAAAAAGGAAGAGAGACGTTGGGGGGAAGAGAAGCGCGTGAGGTAGCCTCTCACCCGAGAGATGGGCCTCACGTAGTGAGACTGCATTTCACCATTATGCGATGGGCCTCACAAACATGAGGCTCCATCTCACATGGGTGAGATGGGCCTTACTGCACAGGGACCCCAAAACCCTTCTTTTTTTTTTTTAAATAAAGAAAACGAAAAAACATTTTTTTTTCGAGGAAATCATTACTTCTACCTGTCCTTTGCCTGTGAATAGGTACCATTTTCATCATTGGGTAACTTCGGTCTGAGCTGCCTCAGGACCTAGTGTCTACAATTGCCCCCAATTTTGGGGAACGTAGTGCCTGGGTGCCTAAGTGAGCCAAAACTCAAAGAAAGAAAGAAGGAGCGCATACCGGAGGCAGCTATCTTCTTGGATTGGGTGATGCGTCGAGTCTGCTCCTGACTTACAAAACACGAGGGTTGCTCTTCTGAACTGCACCGAGCCTACTCCAGACTTATAAAGTGTGGGGTTGTTCTTCTGAACTGTACCGAGCCCGTTCTAGGCTTACAAAGTGTGGGGTTGCTCTTCTAAACTGTACCAAGCCCGTTCTAGGCTTACAAAGTGCGGGGTTGTTCTTCTGAACTGCACCGAGCCTGTTCTAGGCTTACAAAGTGCGAGGTTGTTCTTCTGAACTGGACCGAGCCCATTCTAGGCTTACAAAGTGTGAGGGTTCCATCCTCAGATGGTGATGGTGTTCACTTAGATATTTCCTGCAAAATTATGTGCACAAAAGTATATATAAGAAATTATGTATGTATGACATGAGATATAGATGTTTGCAAAAATGGATAGACCATGTCCTAGTTGGTCAAGGGTCCATTAAGGATAAGGCTTGGCTGCTCCGCCATGCACCTAAGGATCTAGAAGAGTGTCATCTCGGCTTTAAGAACTCTGGCCCAAAACCATTTAGAGAGAATCATCAAGAGTGCATCCTTGCCCCTTGGATCAATGATTATATTCCCAGGATTCTGACTCATGTCCCTGCATCTGAAGTAAGGCCGCCTTATTATTTCGGGCATCGAAAGTCATTATTTTAAAGGTAGTGCGTCCCTTATGGATTTTCACACTAGCTTTTCTTAGCGGGAAATGCATCATTTCAGAATATCACATAACCCTATGACTTATTTTTTGCCTGGAATGGACCCAACACAATCCAGCGGCTTTTATTCATTTTATTTTGTGTAGGACAGACTGTCTGTTCCCAGGTTTTCACCCTGCCCTTTGGCCTAACTTTTTCTTAGAGCGCCAATTACGATTTTCATCTCTAACGGCCTTTTGTTTTTAGTTTTTTTTTTAGATTGTAAAGGAGGCTGAAGCTATTGCCAAAAATCTTTCAGGTATAACCGGCATTTACTTACGTCTTAGATCATGGTTGCTTGAGCTTAGTTCTTATCATGAAGGTGCTATAGAATTGGTTTCACAGTTGATAACAGGATGAGTCCGCTAGAAGACTCGAGTGATGAGAGTGGCAGAGGGTAGATAGCAACAATGTGCTAAACGACTTTGAGTATGCAAAATGAACTGCTCTGATCATATCAACATTTATGACGTAAATGCATATGTTTCAGTTTGATTTCATTACACATGATCATTATTTGGCATTAATCTCAAAAAAACACAAAGCCCCATCTAATCTCTGGATGGATCTTGAAAGCATCAAACTCCTCTTATCAATCAGCCCTCTCTGATTTTTATGATTTAATATTTTCTCTCAGCTCTTAATTTTTTCTTTGAACGCGAATTCTAGATGCAACGTTGGGGACGAAACTTAACTCAAATGCATGAATGCACTCGTGGATTCCTACTTGAAGTTCAAGAAACACCATATGCCTCTTCCTACGTACCAAACCTTATTAAAAGGTCATCTCCACTAATTGGATAAAACTGAACCAACAATCAAGAGGTCTTACTTTGGTTGTAACGTTAGGCTTGGGTAGATGGCTGTCAAAGAAGGATCATGTCGCTAGAGAAAAATGGCCGCAATATTTACTCGACTGATGGGTGAACCGTTGTCAGCTCAGTCGCATATACAAAGGTATTCTTGAATTTGGGATCGATAACATTTTAGCTCATCAAGATCAGAATAACAATTAAAAAGGTAATCGTCGAAAATGGTTACTATCTTGAGCTCTATTTCTTTTTCTTTTTCCTTTTTTTTCTTTTTTTTTTTTGCAAGCTCATGTCTTTTTCGCATGACTAAAACCCTCTTCCTAAAGTGCAAACTTATCCTTAGCAGGGCAATTTTTGATAACCCAAATAATTATCAATGATGTACATCCATTCTTACTAGAGCAGTAATTTTTCTAAGGGGAGGTAAAAATCATTTTAGGCGAAGGGTAGTTTCAACATGTGTAACAACAAAATCGGTATGCATTTAGCATACAAGCATAAAGGCTTAACGGGTTAGCAAGCGATTGCGAAATAAAGGTAGAAAACAGTTATTTAGAGAGCTATACAAAGAAGGGCTGCCTAAATCATTTTCTAGGTTCCCTCTTATCCAGGGATTTTCTGATGGATAATCAGAAAGGTTCTAGTGCTCTTAGTGAGTTTTCATCCAATCCCCTAATCGTAACTAGTTTTTCTATTTTTATTTTCAACTCTCAAAATTTTTCTCTCTTCAGGACTTATATTAGATGCTATCGAGATTTTCTTTTGGATTTTCCAAAGTTCTGAGATTAAATGTAATCGTATTAATTGAATTAATATCAAAAAATGAATGCATCGTGTTGATGAGAAATGAAATCATCAGAAACACTATACAAATAAGCAAATTTGTTCATCATATTGAAATTGTAAAGACCGTCATAAGAAGTTCTTAGAATAAAAGAACAAAGCTTCTAAAACACAGTCTTCTTCTCATTTCTGCTAGCACAGGTGTTTCGGCCAATGATTCATCATCGTCATCCGCAAAAATCATCATCCTTCCTGTGACGCGCGCCGAACCCCGTGGGCGCCCCTTAACCGCCCGCTTAAGGGCGATCGGGCAAGTGAGGTTCGTTGACAACTTGCAATGAATTACAAGTGCATCTATTTTGGGCAACAAGGAGGTTTCATGGAGTTGCCACCTAATAGAACATTGGGAAAGTTCATCTCGCCTCAGTGAGCCTAAGACGGCGCATATTTGCATTTTGGGCAAGCTAAAGGGGTCTTGGAGGCAATCACCCCAATAGAACATTGGGAATGACCCTCTAACCCTATGGAGCCTAGGATTTATTAAGTCGTTTGACACAAGAGGTGTCTTGGAGGTCTCGTTCCAATGAATGATCGGATAGACCTCTCGCCTCGTTGAGCCCAAAGACAAGAGATGGGTTCGGGACTTCTCGTCTATTTCTACCTTGGTTAATTTTACAATTAAATTTTGAGCTTATTAGTTCACTCTCTCTCCACACAATGCAATTTAATTAAAGGCGCAATTATTCATGTTAAAAGCGTTAATAAATGAATAAAGAAAAAATATAAATAAACATTCCAAAATAAATTACAATAATACTAGGAGCGGAATAAAACTCCCATTTATAAAAGTGCGATACATACATAAAACGGAGAATTCATTTATTTTGAGGACTTCGGTCCTCGCATGCATTTATTATGAAAATGATTTTTATGTGACATGTTCATTGGCTAAAATAGGACTTTGGTCCTATATTTGCAAAAATCACCAAATTAATTAATATAAAACATTTGTCCATTTTTATTTAATGCGAAATAAGACAATTTACATAAACATAAAGATAAAATAAAAAAATGCGTGATTAAATAAATAAATGGCAAAGGGATAAAGGATTAAACCAATTGGAGTCCTCCATGTTGTGCAATAACAACCTCCTCTCAAGCTCAAACCATCCCAAGGACCAAATATTATAATCTCACAAAATAATTAATAATATTAATACTTATAAACAAAGCAAGAATAAATTTAAATAAAGATTAAAATCCAAAAAATAAATAAAAACTACTGATATTTTAAAAAACAGAAAAGAAAAGATTTTGAAAATAAAATAAAAAAATAATAAGAAGAAAATAAATAATAAAAGAATAAAACAACTTTGAAAACTAGAGACAGAACCAAGGGACGGCCATAAATGATTGACCGACGGGCGTCCCTGGGGTGACCGGCGGGTAATAAGTGCACCGTTTACGTGCCGTCGCTCAGCCGAGAGACGGGCGTCGGTGACCTTATTGCCCGTCGGTAACCTCTGTTCTTTAAAAAAAATAGTAAAAACGAAACTTTTCACAATTTCACAACAAAATGATTTTTCCCAACACAAAAATCGAAAATAAATGCAAATATTTAAAATAAATTAAACAGAATGTATGTCCTGAATATTTAACCTCGGATTTTACCTTTTAGGATGGATTTTCGGATGGTTCGAATCCCGCACGCTTCACAAGAAATGAGCAAAAATCAAGAAAAGAAATTTTGGTTTTTCTTTCTTGATAATCACAAAAATGTTCCAATGTTGGAATCTATAAATATTGATGGGAAACTAATTGATTTTAGCTCCCTTGAATTAATTAGATTCACCAAATCAAAATAAAATAAAAATGAAGAAATTTTTAATGAGATGAAAAGGCTAGAATCAATAATCAGAAATGGATTTTTAGGGTAAAAAGTAGCTAAATTCGTCCAACCCCTAAAATGGTTCAAAAAAACCCTTTTTATATTATTTTTTTTCCAAAACCCTAAGACCGACGGGCATTGGGAGTCCACCGACGGGCGTCTGTTGAATCCTTTTTCCCATAGGAAACAGGATTTATTCCGACCGGCGCCGGAAGTCTACCAACGGGCATCGGCTAAATCCCTTTTCCTGCTGGAAACAGGATTCAACTGACGGGCGCCGGAAACCCACAGATGGGCATCTGTGCGAGGACACGTGTCTGTCGCTCATCTCACCGACATCCCGTCCCTCATGGTGAGAGACGGAACTCCCCAGCGAGTGATGGGTGGTCCATTATCGACGGGCTGGCCGCCGATGGAGGAAAAAATCTTCTTTTCAAGCCCCAAAAACTCCCAATTTTCCTTTTTCTCATTACTGCAAATAAAAATCCATATTTCTCGTGAATCTAGAGGACCAAAGTCTCCGAATCTCATCCGCTGATTCGAAATCGGACATCGATTTCTTCATCGGGTAATCTCTGATCTAGACTGCCTCGGGACATGGTGCTTACACTTCCCCACTTAGGTACTCAATTTGTCTTCCTCTCCTTCTTCTGCTCTTCTGGGTCAGAGATCTGCTTGCTATCAATAAGGTCTTGTACTCGGTCCCTTAAAGTCTGATAATAGTCCGTCAGATGCCCTGTGTGTTGGTTGAAGGCACAATACTGATCTGCCCTATGAGTGGGATGTCCCTGGCTTCTGGCGAGTTTAGGAGGCAATGGCTGTAATATCCCCTCCTTCATCAGCTTCTTAAAAACCCATGACAAGGATCTGCCCAAATCAAAATAGTGGCTTTGATTCATTTTCGTAGTTAGCACTCCCATCCTCTTAACATTGCCCTTACTGTTGTTATGGATACCCGAGCTTTCATTTTTCAGAGCATGTATCCTCACTGTATCTCCATCCTTTTCAGGCACAGTGTCCCATTCTAGAGTAGATCCCATATCTCCTCTTTGCTTGACTGGTGAAACGAGTGTAACCTTGTCTCTGGGCTGGGAAGTAAAAGGAGACGCCGCGGTCATCGCTGTATAGGCCTTCTCGACAGTGGTCGGCCCAACTTGGTTAAGGGAAATTGCCATAAGTTGAGCCTAAAGAACTAGCGCCATGGCATCCATCCTTTCCTTAATCATGGCCAATAACCTCTTTTCGAGCTCTTCAAGCCTTCCATCTATCTCTTGGGCAATTAAGGCACGAGTCTTTTCAATCTGTTGTGAAGGGCCAACCATTTCTAATACCTTCTGATGGTCTGGTAAGGATGCTAAACCTTTGTCAGCCAACCCAAGTTCGGATCGCTCTTTAGATAACTATCGGGATCCTTAAACCACCCAAGGAAATGGTCTACAATGGCTGAAAAGCAAGGGGTTAGAATGATGTATGAATAACATGCTATGAATGGTCGTGTTGTATAACAAATGGCATACAATGGCTAAAAAGATCAAAGAGGTTAGAATGATGTATGCAATGCATGGAATAAATTTATGCACAGGGTGATATGCACATGTAAAGATTATATGCATAGAATAGAATCTACACACGCGAAATGTATTTTTTTTTATGTATGAATGATATGTAATGCATGATCGTGCTATGCAAATGGTCATTGATGACTGAAAGGTCTAGGGATTGCAATGATACATGTGATGCAGTAAAAAAGAAATAAAAAATGATACACAGGATGATATGTACATGTGAAAAAATGATATGCAAACAAAAGGCTATAGACACACACGAAGGAAATGTATATGCTTTTAGTATTATTATTATTTATTTTATTATTATTTTTTATTTATTTTTTTAATATGCATGAATAACACACAATAAATGAGCATGCTATGCAACATTCACATCTACATGCAAGCAAATAGATCCTCCCAACCTTATCACCCCCACACACGAGGTCACGCGGTCTCTTTCCTAGGTGGGTTTAATCCATTTGTTAACAGGGAACCCATTGGACACGTATAGTGCACAGTCAAAAACTAGTAGCATAACAACTCTTGCCTAATATACATACGTATGGGTGTTTGGCCATTATGTATTAAACAATTCAACTAAATTAAGATGGGCCCACCGGGGCATGAAAGCCTTTGATGAAGACAATTTAATTTGATTGATTTTGGTCAATATATAACGGCAAAATAGCAAGCGCGGTATTATGGTACATTTCACCTAGTGGGAGTATCTATTGCCATTACATGGGCTTCGGTCAAAGGTGGTGTTACTTTAGGTCTACCCAAGCATGGTCCCTACCAACGGGTCTAGCTCATCACGAGCACAGTGATCAATTGGATCTCCATTTGATATACCATTAATAGCATAAGGCTTGGGCTGGTGATTATCCCGAGCATTTCCCTACAATGAGTGAAAGTAGGGTCGTGTTTAGGAATGCACCGGGGTAGATAGGGGACCAACTAACATAATTCTAAGGCTCTAATGGATGCAATGCGATTTCGATTAGAAATTGAATTTTTGATTCTTAATAACTTAATTATAATTTTAACTTAAGTCATTTTTGAAGCGAAGTTTCGATCAGTCCCCAGTGGAGTCGCTGTGACGCGCGCCGAACCTAGCAAAGGCCTAGTTGAGCCCGCTTTTAGGGCTCGAGGGATTGGTTCACGTCTTTTTTGATCTTGCGCATCATGAGACATTTTGGATGCCTCATTTCTAATTGAACATTGGAAAAGATCATCTAGACTCACAACGCCTTTAGGCACCTTTGAGGTATTTTGGAGTCGCCACCCAATTTACAAGAAATTGGGAAAGGTCTCTAACCTCTATTTGTCTAGATCAGAGATGGTGTTCGGAACTTCACTCTTATTAATGACTTAAGCTTATAAATGAGTTTTTAAGAAATCAAAATTCTATCTCGCATCTCACGCGATCATGCGATAAATTTAATGCGCAAGTCAACCACATTGGAAAGCGATAAATAAAGCCATAGGTAAATAAATAATAAAGCAATAAATAAATAAATAAATTACAAATAAGAAATTGAATGAGATAGAACAATCCCCCCAAAATAATAAAGCATAAAAATAAAGTTTGCCCCAAAATTAATTACAAGGGCCCAAAAAGAAAAGAATAAAAATAATCCAAAATGCATAAGAGTAATTAAAATGCATCATACATAAATCGGGTCATTTATTACATTTTATAAATATTGGTTCCTTTTTATTAGCTTGAAAAAAATAGAGAACTATTTTTAGGTATTGATTGAAAAAACCGGGATAAGTGATCACATTTTATGAAAATTTAGTTTTCCATTTGAAAGTGAGATTTTGTTGGTTAAAATAGGACGTTGGTCCAATTTATTAAGAAAAATCCCAAATTATTAATTATCTAAAAAACGTGATTTTCTTTAATACGGATAATTAAAAAATATTTTACATACAACACATAGAAACAATAATATAATAAAAGAAATACAACGATTAAAATGCAAACCCCTAAATTGGACAGTCTTTAATTCTCCAATCCTCCAACCCGGGCCTGAAATGTAACTCGCGAAGATAAATAATTTTGAGACAACAAAACAAAAAAAATGAAATAATTATTAGTGAAGTGAAATAAATAAATAATACATAAATGAACAATTAAATAAAAATAGTAAATAAACTGATTAAGTAAACTAATAAAAATAATTAAACCAAGACAAATAATTCAACAATAGCATTAATGATTTTTAACAGATAAAAATGGAATAAGGCAGAAATGGACTAAAAAAACAAATTAATATCATGCATTTACGCTGGATTGTCGGGAAAACAGGAAAAACGAATAGAAGAAAAGGGGCGGACGTGCACGACTCGTGCATGCCTTGCAGGAGTCGTGCAAGGTGTGCACGGGTCATGCGATAGATGCACGACTCATGCACCTACTGCACGGGTCGTGCAGTCCGATCGGGAAACAGGGACAACGACACGATCGAATGGGTGAAAGAAAAAGAAACAACGGCACTATCCGATCGGGAAAAGTGAAATCCGATCGGGCAAGTAAGACTCAAGCAAAAACGAAGCCAAAATCCAATCGGCAACCAAAAACAAATCACGACTCAAACACCCATAAAAATAGAGATGAACAGAGGAAATGATAACAAACCAACAAACGCAACATCATGAGATCAAAACATGCAAAATATCATGCGAACTAAAGCAACAAACACACTTATTTAATCATAACAGCAACAAACGTGCGATAAACAAGTTAATAAAATCAAATAAGAAATATATATACAATATGTACAATGAACAGAATTAACTGGCACAACAAAACGAAGAAAAGAAATAAGAAAGAAAGAAAGAAGAAGAAGAAGAAAGAAAGGACTATTCAGTATTTACCCTCAGAATGATATTTGATCTACAGATGATGATGTTCTGATTTCCTTTTTGATTTTGTTTGAAAAGAGATAAAAAATAGAGACTGATGAAACTTTCAATCATTTTCTTCCTCTCAAAATCTTTCCCTCTGTGTTTTTCTTTCTTTTTCAGTTTTTTCCTTCCCCTCCAGTTCCTCATCCTCTTCTCTTTTGTTTTTCAACCCCTCCTTTAATGCTTCAGATCAAGATTAGGTTGTTTCTCACCAAATCAGTCATAAACCCATGCTTTCAAACCAAATCCATTTCAAAAAAGGAAGAGAGACGTTGGGGGGAAGAGAAGCACTTGAGGCAGCCTCTCACCCGAGAGATGGGCCTCACATATTAACCTTATTAACCTTACTTTCATTTTAACATTCACTAATATTTATGATTCATGCATTCCACTACATTATGCTTCGTCACCAGTTTTTCACTATTCACTATTACAAGTTACATGCTTCACTATATTAAGTTACACATGACATTATACACATACAAATCTGTACACTTAAGAGTGACCCTTCACGCTCCTATTGTGGCTTGCAGGAACCTTCCAAAATGTGTCTCCAATCTACAACCTACATGGGAGATAAGCACCTGTGCTAAGCAATAATGCTTAGTGGGGATGTAAACACAAGCACTAACATAATAATCACAAAGCACTATACAAATAAGAACATGCTTAACACACATGGCATATCATGAACACTCACTAAATCAATATTACACTAGCGTGCCAATATACCATAGTTCATGTTAATCACAAATCATATATTATCTATAACATACTCTAAATCACTATTCACTAACCAAGTTCGCTATTCACTCCACTATGTCAATGAAGAACAATAAGTCACTATCAATCAACAATCATGTACACTGCTCATTAGTCACTACGCTAAGCCATTTGTAGGCTCACTGCACTATCAATAATTCAATAGCATGGCATAAATATCACACTATCGTTAAGAACAATAATACATATTTATCACGAACACATACAATATCTTTGTCATTCATTAATAGCCTGTATAGTCTTAGAGGCAAATATGGATACACTATTCAATAAACACTAGAGACCGAGGTCTCGAACACTATATCACTGGATACCTGTCGGTATTAAACACGAGATACCCATCAGTGCCACACTAGCAGCCGCAATTCACTAGCCCTTTATAAGCATGCTTATTTACCCACGACTCGACAACAGGCTTATAAGTTTATTCATTCATCATGCAATCATTCTTAAGTCAGCATCCATTCACATGTAAATCCATCAAGTGCGCATTAGGATTCATTCACATGATTATTTTACTTCACATTTTAATAACACGCATGACGATGCAATCAAGCTTAGTTAGGCTTATCATGCATCTCTAATTCACATAATGATGTTCTCGCATAATGATGCAATCAAGCTTAGTTAGGCTAATCATGCATCCAAAGTTCACATTTTGCTTAAAAAGAGAAGACTAGTCTGAGGTACCTCACGGTGGCAACCAATCTGGTTGTGACTGTGACCACTCAGATTCTCAAAACAGAATGCATAATTTCATACCTCACGGTGACAACCAATCTGGTTGTGACCGTGACATACAAATAGTTGCTGGACAGAATGCATACTGGGGTACCTCACGGTGGCAACCAGATTCATTGTCACCGTGACATACCAACTTTACTCGGCAGAATGCAACTTATACACACCTCACGGTGACAACCAATTCGGTTGTGACCTTTACCTATGCCAAATTGCCATTACACAGCTGTGTTTTACCAAGATACAACTGTGCTATTTTCCACACTTTGCATTCTTGCATTCTCAATCTTTTGGCAAACCTTTTCGCAATCACAAGCACACTTTACCTCTTCAATACTCATGCCATAACACACAATTAACCTCTAACATGCATCTTTCATAACCGCTATACAACTCAATCATTCAAACATGCAAGATACCTCTACCATACCTATCAATTGAACACAACAATAGCTTTCACTAATCAATATAGTCAATATCACTATTATCATTTCCATAGCCACTATTCACTAATTCACTATCCAATTCAATGACAATAGCAAAATCAATATCACATATCATTAACAAGAACTTCAAACACGCTAACACATCAATACACAACAAATCCCTAACCTTTTGGAGCACTCCTTCCTTTACTCTTCTATATCACTTTCTCTTTACTCTTGGCAAGTCTACTCCATTCTTTAACTCTCATGCACAAGTTACATTCAAAATACAATTAACAACTCAACGACGCTCAAGAAAAGGAGTAGAAGAAAGATAATCAAGTAAGTAAACTCTACGTTGCTAGCTACTTCCCTTCACTAACCAAATTGACTCCCAAACTCAACATGCAATGGAAGGAGGTAACAATGGAGTAGAGAAGAGATGAAGAAGCTGGAACACAATGAAGAGACAGAGAGAGAGCAAGAGTGGCCGGATACAAGAAACAATTTGGCTGATTAATCCCACTAAACCACCTCATGCTTGCATGAAAATATGAGGTGTCAAGTTACTACCAACACATAGCTAGGTGGCTGCCCTAACACATTCCACTTGGACTCCACTAACATTCAGCTGAATCCACTAACTTTGATTAACTTAATTAACAGCCATTACACTAATTAATCTTCATTTGCTAGTTAATCATGCAAAGTACAATTCAGCCACTACAATACTTTATTTCTTTTCAATTAGGTCCCTAGTTCCATATTTCAATCAAGTCTAATACTATAAACCCTAATTATCATTCACACAATTACACTAATGACACTCAATTCTACTAGGGTGATTTTTGGGATGTCACACAAATGCCCGCCTGTCACCACAAATGGTCGTCTGTCACCATAAACGGTCGTCTGTCAAGGACAGAAGCCCCTAAACTTCTTTTTTCAACTGTTTTACACTTTTCGGACCCTATTAGACCTTCGTTTGACCCCAAAATTTATATTCGGGCTCCTGCTGACATGCTCTATCCGATGGTCTAATAAAATATTTTTTGACTGCGGGAAGTACTATTCACCCCGAAAGCACTATTCACTATTGAAAAATACTATTCACAGCTAGCCCGGTATTGTGGTCATTACAAATCTCCCCTCCTTACTTACATCGAATAGTCCATCTAATAAACTCCATATCAATATCATCATCATTCATTCCTATTACTCCAATACAGTCATATAACACTAACATTATACACTTATAACCTGTACACTTCACTCATTTCAGTATACCTTTCTTTCCTCTACCTTTCCATTTCATATATTTAACTCTCCATTTTCCTTGTTCCCAAATGCTACTGTCCAAAAACAACAGTAGCCTACTTTGGGAATTGACAACATTGCTATCCAAATAGCAAGTCGCCTCACTCAAATCAGTAAAAACTGTCATTGTCACAATATGCCACCTTGCATCATCATCATACAGTCCAAATCATTCCTAAAAGTGCCATTATCTATATCAAAAAAATTTTCTCTAAAAGTACAAATCTCCAAAATTTGAGTTACAAATAATTTGCATTCTTACACAATCATAAGCTTAATGTCATTCTCCATCTATCCTTAACATATAACATCAACTTCACAGAAATAGAATTCAATCAAATTGGCTAAGGAAAACACATCCTTAGGCACTAACGAGACAATTTGAATACACTTTGTTCACTATAACACTATGATCTCCAGGAATTCTCACTAAAACATTCAGGTCTAACTATGCATCCTTCAGATCCTTTTCCTTAATTGGCATGTATATGAATTTTATCCATTAAGTTAACCCCACTCCGATTTTAGAATCGCCTAAACCCTCTCTGATGCCAATAAAATGTAATACGTTTATTGCTTCCATACACCTCATACATTACATTGCTTATGTTATTATCATGATTGCTTAATTACTATCAAATCAGTACTTAAGACAAATGCGGTAAAAGAAATTTTCTTTCTTTTCTTTTCAACTTATTCTTTCAATTTACAATTATAACTATCATAACACTAACATATTACATTCCATGAAGATCAAACATTACATTTCGTATCACATCATTCAATAATAATCTATCATATACATACTACACAATACATACTCAACACTAAAATCTTTACATATACATGCCACTAACAATATACATACTATTCTTAGCTCCACTACAATTGTACAGCTCGATCTCCAAACTGATGGCATGCCTACTCCTCAGACATCATTACTCGGTACTTGCACGCAGTCATATAAATTACATGCTGGCATTAAAAATGCCCAGTAGTGATTACGAATCTAAAAACTTTCAATTCTAACTTATGCACATACATACATGCATGTCGCTTTAGTCCTTACTTTAGACCAAACAATGTGATATTTCTATCTTTTCCTTCATATTTCTTAAATTCCTATGTACACTCTACATTTTACTTTAATTACGATTTTACACTATTTTTCTTCCTTGCACTCTTAACTTAATATCTTACTTGCAAACTATTCACTTTGGCCCTTCACCTATTCGTTGACTTATTACTCTTCTAATCCTCATTCTAACATTATTCTTTAAGTTCATCATTTAACATCTCTGCTTTTCATTTAATTTTAACTTCATTTCTTGTAACAAATCATTCTGCCCCTCTAACCTTTAAATCTTTGCATTTATACCCTTCACTTCTATAATACATTTACTTTAAAGCGTTCACTTCATTTCACTTCGTTTCACTCCGTATACTTCTATAATGCATTTTACTTTAACCAACTCCTCAATTTCATTTAAATCACTCACTAAACCTTAATCAATGTCGTTTTACACTCATATTGTCACATCCCAAATATGGCCTAGTAGAATTGTATGTGTAATTGGATTATTTAAAAGGGTATTTTGGTAATTTATGCAAATGGATTAAGGATTTAATTGAAGAGTTATTTAAAGTATTTAGAGGAAGAATTTTTATTAGTGATCAATTGGTAATTTATAAGGATTTAAAAGGAATTTACAAGGACTTGAAGCAAAAGTCAGGAAAGATGAAAAAGAGGTCTAATAGTAGAGTGACATGTGTAAGGGTTGGTGAGTGCATTAATGGGGATTTGAAAGGAGTAAAGATAGGGAAGGCTGGAAATTTTAGCTTCCCCGTGGAAGCTATTGGATTTTGCTCCTCTTCCCTTGCCCTCTCATGTTTTTCTTTCTCTTCTCCATTTCTACTCTCAAGTCTTGCATGTGCTGTTCTTCAATCCTTGAGCTAGGGTTTTGAGATTTGAAGAGATTCAAGAGGTAAGAGGTTGTGTTATTTGGTTTGGGGTTCTTCTTTTTCTTCTTTTTCCAAGGGTCTGATATAGGGTTATGGTTTTGTTTTGCAGGGATTAATTGGGTTTTATTTTGATTTGATTTGTACAAGAATCTAAAGAAAGGAGAAAGGCTAAAGGAAAAGGAAAGGTTGTAGCTTGAAGATAGTTGATTTTAGAAGCTCCATTCCAGTTTGGGAGTGTTTGCCATCCTCACTTTGGATCATGTTTTTGAGTTTAAATGTTGATGTTGTTTGTGAGTTTTTGGTATATAGAAATGCATGAGTATAGTAACTTTGTGTACATGATTTGTGGTAGCAAAATAATGACGATATGCATGTTAAATTAGAGGTATATGTATTATCATGATGGATGAATTTCTGGGTTTTTGGAATCTCTATAAATAATATTTTGATGTGTGATAATATTGTGTGATTTGTGTTATTATGATTGTGAACGTGTTTTGGAGGCCAAAAAGGTAAGCTTCTACATGAAATTGCATGAAAAATGGGTTTGGGTAAAGTTGGGTTTTGATTTTCCTTCAATTCCCGTTTTTGCATTTCTGGAGATCAAGGAGAATCGATCCTGTCGCGAGCGCGACGTTCATCGTGAGCGCGACAGAACCGGCTCTTCTCTTTCTTGCGGTGTAGATGGCTTTGTAGTGGGAAGGTCACGAGTTGTGAGGGAGGATCATGACTCGTGACCCTCTTCCCTTAGCAGTCACGAGTCGTGAGGGAGGATCACGACTCGTGACTATCCCTTTTCTGTGAGGCGAGATGCGTTGCCGTCACGAGTCGTGAGTGAGGATCACGACTCGTGACCTCCTCTTCCTGCAAAGCTTTGGCGTCACGAGTCGTGAGGGAGGATCACGACTCGTGACCGCCCCTCCCCTGTGAGACGCTAGCGTCATGAGTCGCCACTGCATGTGCGACTCGTGATCAGCCTCTCTTCCCTCACTGTTGCGAGCGCGACAGTGAGGCCTCTCCTGCCCTATTTTGAAAAAGAGTTTTAAACTTCTTTTACATGTGGTTTTTCATTACATGACACATGATTGTGTTTAAATCTGTATTATAATTTGATAATTGTTTAAATATGAGATATATGTACATAATTAATATTATTATTATATGTGATTTAAATGCCTATAATTTATATGCACATGTGTTATTTATTTATGAGTACGTGTTCTTATTGCACCCTGTATATGGTGTATATGTTCCCAAATTTGACCAACATACGTGTATACCCAAAATAACATGATTATACTTGATTTATTCTCTATTATATGAATATTATTTCAGAACGTGATTGAGTTATTTTATGAGCCTAGTAGTCATAGTTAGTGGATAGATAAGCGCTTATCCAGGGTTAGAGTGTGAGTACAGCTGCTATATGTTATTTGTTACATGCGGGTCCCATTTGGATCATATAAGATGTTTGAGACCTCGGTCTCCAGTATACCTTTGGGTATACATGATTATAAAATGTTTTGAGACTCATGTCTCCATATGCTTGAGATACTGTGTCCTATCAGTATCATTAGTACCCGTATCCACTAGTTAGCAAGTAATCGGGCTATTATACGACTTTGATGTATGAAGTTATTAGTTATATGAAATGAATATATGTTATATGTATATGTATTTGCATTATGTCATGTTGACATATAATATTTGTAATCGGACATAAATGGTTAATTGTTTGTATTGTGAGAATGCATATGAATACTTGTTATAAGCATGAGTAGTATATGTTTATATGCTTTTGTTATTATTAAGCTTATATATATGTTTATTGCAATTATATGTACATGCGTGTGTTGTTCCTCTCCACTAAGCGTTATCGCTTAGCACGGGCTCTTTTCCCGTGTAGGTGGCAGGTTCGTTTTGGTAGTCGGACATGTGCAGGTCGGCCACTAGAAGTCTAGAACTGGAGTTATTTTATCTTCCACTGTATTTTTTTTTCTATATGGAGTATGATTTTGAAAATGTAATTTTGTAAAGAACGATTTTGTATATGTATATGTTTATCTTTTACAAATCCCTTTTATAAAAACTATATGGTTATATATATGGATTTGTTATCTTTTAATTAAATGTATTTGTTTTCTTAACTTATTTGAGTATATGTATACGTATTTGAGTTTGTATTTGAGTTTGTGCACGTGGCACCCCGGTATCCTTCCAACGGGGGTATCGGGGTGTGACACATATACTTAATTAATAGGCAAATTACAGTTTAACCTTCACATTCTTACACTCATGAACATTTTACTTGTCAGTCCATATTAAATCATTTCTTGGCAATTAGATCAATTAACCATTCATTTAATTATTTTCACTCATTAATCCTATTATTTAACTTAATTACTCATTTTTGCATCTTATTACGATTTTGCCCTTTCACTTGTCATTTAATTACTATTGTTGCACTAATTCATTTGTTCACTTAATTAAATACTATTTTTACTTCACTATTCATTTTATTCTATTGGGTACCACCACTATGTAAATGTTCACTTTGGCCCCTAATCTTTCCATAAATTACAAATTTACCACTATTACTTCATAATTACAATTTTGTAACTAGCTTATTTCTCTTTTCATCTTAAATTAATTATTTAGCTTACAAATTACATATTAGCCCTTACTCTAGCACTTTCATGTCAAATTACACTTTAGTCCCTAGACTTTGCGTTCTTTGCATACTTTTCATTTAATTTCACTTTTCTTTTTTATCACTTATTAACTTACTTTTGCACTCAATTACTGTCTTACCCTTAAACTTTTATCAAATTACGATATGGTCATTCTTTTAACATTTAAGTATGATTTTTCCATTAATCAACTATATTTTCACTTTTACTCACTTATTAGCTTACGATTTATCAATTAGTCTTTCAACTAATTGTTTTTATGATAAATTACGTTTTGCTCCTTAAACTTTTATTTTCTTTCATATGAGTTATTTCTTACTCAACTTATCATTTCCATTTCACTTTTTACATTTTCATATAATTTGAAAATTATTATCTATTTAACTTATCCTTTGGGTAAATTTCTTTCAATTAATTCCTTTTTCATTTAAACACTCATTTCCATTATTACTTTTTACAATTTCATATCACTTTTACAATTATGCCCCTAATAAGATCCCAATAAAAAATCTACAGACTAGATATACGGGACGTGGTCACAAAGGTCCACTACAGTACAGTAAGGAATGACCCCAAGGGACCATTCCAACAGTATCACAAAACAGTACACTGAACATAGAACATATCTATGCACTATGGGAGACCATCGTGAATCTGCCATAGTAAAGCAAGTCGTCATGACTTGCACCGCGGTATGGGTGTCCCTATGGCTAGCCACACATATCCTGAACTAGATTTAGACCGCCGGACACTACTAAGGGCAATTCTTTTACAAATGACTTTCAAATCCACTTTTCATGCTTAACATTTCCATTTTATATTTACATTTCATATCCATTTCATTTCACTAATTACGCAACATTTTCATCGATGCTGCACTTTCCATATTATATACTTATTTTACACAATAAGTATGCTTTAGCCATTAAATGGCCATGAATTTACTTCAAAGCCACTCTCATTCTTTTCTTATCATTTTCACTTCAGTTATTCATTTAATCAAACATATCACCATACATATAATTTCGATCATTTCAATATTTGTCAATATTTTCCACCATGGACATAATGGGAAAATATTCTCAAAACTACTTTATTAAATTATTATAATTTCAATTACGTTCATATACTTTCAAAATTTCATATGAGATCATTTTATAACTTAATATCATTAAATGGCCTGAATATATGTCTTTGGTTCATTAAATCAATTATTTAGTTTTCATGCATTTCTTTCCATTTCAATCTTTCTTTCACTTCTAATTCATTCATTTACCTAACATATCACTCACATATTATTTATACCATATAACCTACCACATTTTCTCTGCTAAACCATTCGTCCATCCTTGACATTTTACCCTATCATTTTATTTTTCACTCATTCACTACTTATCCCACTAAATTAAGTCCCAAATCACATGTATATACCATTCAGTCACACTTATTCACAAGGTATACTATCCATATACCTACATATACCATTATGTTTCACTATGACCAAACCTTATACTTGGTTTTCTTCCAAATTAATCATTCTAATTAGCTTAGTTATCTTCCTTAAGCTCAATTGTCACATCAATTTCAATTAAACATGCTCTAGACACCGGGGTCTGAGTCAGATTTTGATGGCAATTTTGGGTACTTGGTAAATTCCTTCAAAAAAATATAATAAAATTAAAAAAGACAAAAAAATGAGATTAGGTTAATTTAATTAGATAAATCAAGAATTATGATTAGTTTAATTTAATTAGTTAATATTGTAAGATAAATTAATTAATTAGTTAATATTTTAGGATAATTAAAATGTGATAATTAATTAGATGTGATAATTTAGGTAGATTAAGTAGGTATAAAAATATAGAGTATTTAATTAATAGAGTATTTAATTAGTTAGTGTGTTAGTTTAAGTAAACCAATTAAAATTAAAAACAAAAAAAATCAGAAAATAGAAAAATGGAGGAAATTACCATTTGCACCTAATTAACCCTAATTTTAGGGTATAAGAAGAAAAGAATGAAGGGAAATTGGGGGCTCTCTCGGATTGGAACATGGGAACAAAGGAAAAAGAAATAGGAAATAGAAAGAGAAAAGAGAGAAGAGAGAGCAAGAACAGAGGAGGGAGGCCGGCCATAGAAAGAAGAAACCGAAGAAAATATAAAAGAGAGAGTAGGAAAATAGAGAGCAAAAGAGACACAGCAAGAACAAACAAAATAAAAGAATAGAAAGGAAAAAGAAAGGGAAACAAAGAGCCAAAGAGAGAAGAAAATAAGGAAAAGAGGAAAAGGAGAGAGGAGGAGCAGACCCAGGCCAACGGAAAGCACCAGATGCCGGAACCGGAGAAGAAAAAGAAGAGAAAGGAGAGGAGGTGGCGGGGGCTCCGCCGGCCAACCACCGCCGCACACGGCGGCACGCGCCCCACCGGAAGAACCACCACCTCCGGGCGCACCCAGTCATAGCCGCCGTTTCCCCATCGGACTCCGGCAGCCGGCACGTGAGGGAGAAGACCGGCGATCGTTGCAGCGCGTTTTCCCGGCGATGGCGACTTCCGATCGGCGCGTGGATACCGCCGGCGGGTTCCTCGGGTGCTGATCTTCCTTCCGGCGATGGTGGTGTCGGTCACCCCTCCTCCGACGATCCTCTGGCGACCGGTAAGCCTCTTTTCCTCTTTTTACTTATTTTTTATTATTATTAATATTATTATTATTATAATATTATTATTATATTTATTTATTATTCTATTTTAATATTATTTTATTATTTTATTATTGTTATTTTTATTATTATTATTATTATTATTATTATTATTATTGTTATTATATGGTTATTGTTAATTAATTGTTATATTTGTGTATTATTAGTATTTTGTGTTATGTTAATATTATTATTATAATTATTATTATTATTATTAATATTATTATTATTATTGTCTAATTTGTGTTAATTTTATGTTGATGTTATTATTTAATTGATTTGTGATAATTTAATTTTATGTTTTAATATTATTATTATTATTATTATCATTATTGATTATTATTATTATTATTGTTATTTATTTATGCAATTATTTATGTATTCATTTATTTATTTATTTAGAAATATGTAATTTTTATTTCATTCTATTTTATTCATCTGAGGTCTGTAATAATAAAATGATTTTCGACCGCTCTTAAAAAGAACTACCACACAAATGTTTTATACCAAAATGAAATGTTTACTAAATAAAATTGGACCAATGTCCTATTTTTACCCGATAAAATCATCACATGAAAATTGTTTTCCATAATGAATGCATGCGAGGACCAATGTCCTCATTGTTAATGAATAACCCGTTTTATGCATGTATCGCGCATTTACAAATGAGGGTTTGTAGACACTGGGTCCCGAGTAGCCTTGATCAGGATTACCCGATGATGAAATTTAGCTATGCCGGCTTATAGGCAAAAAGATTGGAGTTCAGAAGTGATTTTCCTTGTCTTTTCGGTGAGTAAAAAGGGTATTTTAAAAATATTTTAAAAATATTTTTTAAAAATTATTTTGAAGAAGAAAAAGTGTGTTTTAAGTTGAGGGTATTTTATATAAAAAAAAAAAAAAAAAATAAAATGATGAAAAAAATGAAGAAAGTAGGAAAAATGGAAAATGGGGGAAAAGATTCGCGACGGAAGGGCGACGGCCAAGGGCCGTCGCGAATGTCCGTGCGCGAAGCGCTGCGGAGCGTGCGCTCCGCGCGGCCGACGCCCTGGGCGTCGGTAGCTCTGCGCGCGCGACGCCTTGGGCGTCGCTCGCTCCGCGCACGACGTGCGCGGAAGTTCCGCGCAACTCCGCGCGGAGACGTGCGCGAGGAGCGCGGAAATCGCCGAAATCGCCCCACTTCGCCCATTTCGCCCACTTTTCGACCCCCACTCGATTTTCAACCGTTTTTGGACGGTTTTTGGTGGTTTTTGGGTAGTTTTGATGATTAAAAACACTAGAAAAAATTCAGAAACGGGGGAGAACGAACCAGGAACATTTTGGAGAAAAAAAACTGAATTTTGGAGCTTTGAGTTGAGAGAAAAAAATCCATCTTACACACTTGTTTCCAAGAACTTTTCTTCAAGTCTTCAAGCTATTTTCTAAGGATTTTCACAAGAGAAGACAAGGAATTCAACACTTCTATCTTCAATTCTTCAAAACTGAATTTGAGGGTAATTATTCTTGGCTTTACTCATTAATTCTCTTGTTAATTTCATTTATTTTGGCTTCCAATTAACATATCAAACATGTAAATTCTCTTAGTCTCCATATTCTTCTTCTTATTTTTTTATCTTCAATTATTCATATAACAAATAAGCTTTTTAAATTCTATTATCTTTTTTCATGTCAAATTATTCTTTGTTCATGTAATTATGCATGTATTAGGTTGTAAATACCTTTAATTTCTTAATGCTATATCATGTTTATTATTATGCTTTCTTTTGCATGTATGAGTGTTATAATCATTATTTTATGCTAGTCATGCATGTTAAGTTGTGTTATTCTCATGTTACACATTTATTCATGTCTTAACTATAATAAAATTGATTGTCACTAATCTTCCATGTATGTTAATAACTAATATTAATAAGTTGCATATGCCATGATACTTCATCACCTTATGCATGATAAATTGCATCTTAATCACTTTATGCATGTTAAATTGCATCGTAATTATTTTTTATGCATGTTATAGTATCTTATGCATGTTATATGGTCATGGTACATATTATCTTTTTATGTCATATTATTTTGTTGGTTTAATCACTAACATGAATTTCTTTTTGATTTTTTGTTGCAAATCATTGTTTTGTTCTCATTTGAGCATCCATGCACATGAAGGAGGAGTTGCGGGGTTTGGTATTTCCTTTATACATTTTTAATTCCCATTTTATTTACATTGCCTTGTATATATTCATTGAATAAAATGTTTTCTTATGCGCGCCAAAATAAAAACCACAAAAATAGTTTTACTAAATTAACTTGGATTTTTCATAATAAAACGGGACCAATGTCCCAGTTTTCATCCCGAATAAGATCATCACATCCAAAATGTTTTCTTTAATTGTGCATGCGGGGACCAAAGTCCTCATAATTAATAAACTCCCCGGTTTTATGTATGTTTGCACTTTTAAATGGGAGTTGTATTCCGCTCCTTGTATTATTGTAATTTATCGCTTTTGATATTTATTCTGCTCATTTACTGCTTTTCAAAATGTGAATAAATGCATTTTTTTAATTAAACTGCATAGTGTGGAGAGAGAGCGAATTAATGATATTAAAATTTGATCATAAACTAATTGAGGTAGAAATAGATGAGAAATCCCGGACCCAGCTCTGGTCTTTGGGCTCAAGAGGTTAGAGGTTATCCTTCAAGATACTTCTTGAGTCACGAGGCTTTAGCGCTAATCCTAGGCCTCATGGCTCAATATGGATAAAAAGCGCAGTCTTAGGCTCTCCGAGGCGAGAGAAACTTTCCCAATGTTCTATTGGGTGGCGACTCCATGAAACCTCCGTGTTGCTCAACATAGACGCACTTGCGATTCATCGTAAGCTGCCAACGGACCCGCAAATGCCCCGGTCGCCCACGTGCGGGCGGTCTGAAAGGGCGGCGCTCGGGATCCGACGCGCGTCACAGTGGCGACTCCACTGGGGACGATATGGTCGAGATTTCAATTTGAAAATACCTCGTTTAACATTTATGGCTAAAATTTAATTCATAAATTCGCTTTATCTCAAAATTGCATATCATCTCATTAGAGCTTTAGATTAAGTTAGTTTGGTCCCTTTTCAAGCCCCGGTGCGTTCCTGAAGCACCTCCTCATTTTCACTCAATTTGGGGAAGTGTTAAGGATAATCACCAGCCCAAGCCACGTACCTCAATGGTATATCAAAATGACGACCCGATCGGTCGCTATGCTTGTGATGAGCTAGACCCGTCGGCAGGGATCATGCTTGGGTAGCCTTAAAGTAACATCTCCCTTGTCCAAAGCTCATGTAATGGCAATAGATACTTCCACTAGGTGAAATGTACCGTAATACTATGCTTGCTATATGGGCCATCATATATTAAACGAAACCAATTTAATTAAATGGTCTTCATCAAAGGCTTTCATGCCCCGGTGGGCCCATCCTAGTTAAATTGAATTGTTCAAATACATAATGGCCAAACACCCATACGTATGTACATTAGATAGGAGCTGTTATGCTGCCGGTTTTTCACCGCGCATCATACGTGTCCATTGGGTTCCACGTTAATCCCTGGATCAAGCCCACCTAGGAAAGAGACCGCACTACCACGTGTGTGGGAGATATAAGGTTGGAAGGATCTATTTGCTTGCATGTGTTTGTCTATGTTGCATTAACACGAGCATGCATTGCATTTTAATCATGCATCATCTTAACAATTTTTACACTTCAGCCATCATAGATTCTCCTGGGTGGTCTAGGGGTCCCGACGGACGGTTAAGAAGGACACCGCTTTTGGGGTTAACTGAGTTAGTGTCAGATCAGAGTTCAGAGTCAATCTCAGAAAATAGTGTGGGGTTTTCTTCCGAATCATCAACAGGAGTAAGCATGGCTAATCCATCAAATGAGTCTGATGCAACCCGGGCAGTAATCGTTGAGGAGGTAGGAAAGAGAATGGAGGAATTTGAAGCCCGAATGATTGCAATGATGGGCAATCTTGCCGCCACTATAGCTGGGCAACAAGCTGCTGCTATTCCTGTCCGAGTACCAGCTGAACAAGAGGTTGTTAGAGAAGAACGTCCTGCTGCGGTTAACCAACCAGTGGTTGACCCACCTATAATTGAGCAAAGAGTACCTGCACCCATTGAGCGCAGAGAAGGCCCCAGGTCTGAAGCTGAATTTGGGGAAGATGAGCATGAGGATCATGCAGTAGCTAAAGAGAAGTCGCCAAAGCTGGATGAGGCAATGTGGAGGAAAATGGAAGAGAGATTTGAGGTCATGGCAAGGATGATGACCGTGGGAAAGGGAATGAACCCGGAAGATCGAGAGCTGGATGGGGATGACCTAATTCCCCAGAATTTTAAGATGCCGGACATTCCCAAATTTGATGGAACCTCTGACCCTGCCGCACACATCAAGCAATACTCGCTGGTCATGAAGGGAACGACCTTAACAAGAAAGCAGAAGATAGAATATTTCTGCTTGAGTCTCACAGGAGCTGCTATTGATTGGTACCATGGGCTTGACAGGAGATCCAAGGAGGACTGGGACTTGTTAACCGAAGAGTTCCTTAAGCAGTATGATTGCAGTACCCGGATGGAGGTCACTTTGAAAGATCTCGAGTTGCTACAACAGAAGGCTGGGGAGTCCTTCCACGAGTACCTTACTCGGTGGAGAAACCGGGTTATGGAGATGAAATGCAAACTGGACACTTCTGATCAGATCCGGCTGTTCATTCGAAATGCCAGCCCCTACTTGAGAGATGGATTGAAAATGAAGGGACTGAAAGATTGGGAGTCTTTGAAGGACATTGCCATAGAAGCGGAAGGAGAATATTTATCCAAGAGGGCAAATAGTGAGTCCTATGCCCGGAGGGGATACAGCAATCAGGGGACGGCCAAACCAGTAGGTTCATGCAGTGGTAACAGAGTTGGGAAGACTGCCAAGGTATCTGCAACCGGCGTAAGTCAGAGGTATTTCTCCAACTTGGGTAAGCCTTTATCATGGGTGCTGAAGAGGCTAATAAAAGAAGGAAAACTGCGGCCCCTATCACCTAAACCGGCCAAGGCCCAAGGACAGCCGGGGCATAAAGAGAATGAATACTGCGCATTCCACCAACATACCGGGCATTTGACGGATGAGTGTATAACGCTAAGACATCGGGTCCAAGATCTAATTGACAACAAGCAGATCACCAATCCTGAGCAGAGAGAAAGCAAGAAGAAGTCTGGTTATAACACAGTGCCACCTCCAGTCTTTATGATCGGATCGAGCCTACCAGAATGGTATGTGATGCAAGACCTATATGGAAATGAGTATGTCGCTATTACTCGCCCTGCAGTGGATGAAAAAGGGGTTTCCGTGGCAGCGATAGACTGTTGGTCCACTAGTGAGAGTGGAGATGACGAAGATGAGAAAAATGGAGAGTTTACGGATCCGTGGGATTCAGAGGAAGAAGAAAGAGTAGAAGCAGTAACAAGAAGTGGGAGGGTCATTCCAGAAGTTGAGAAGCAGCAGGACCCAGCACAAGCAATCGCAGAGAAAGAGCCGGAAGAAAATTCAATAGTGAAGCAACTGAAAAAGACCACGGCTCAGATATCTATTTGGGACCTCTTGAGACAGTCCCCCTCGCACCGACAAAAGTTAGTCGAAGCATTGAGCGTATCCACCGTAGCAACTACAATCTCTCCATCCGAGCTTTTAGACCTTGTAAAGGGGGGATCCGGGGAGAAGTTGGTTTTTTCTGATGTGGACCTACCAACAGAGGGTCGCAACCACAACCGACCTTTGTACATCAAGGCACAGATCAATGGTAAACACACCGCTTGTGTCATGGTTGATGACGGGTCATCGATAAATGTCTGCCCTTTGGTGGCACTTCAGGCCTTTGGGATGGATGAGAGTATGTTAAGCAAATCTGACCTGACCATCACTGCCTACGACAACTCCAGGAGGCAAGCATCGGGAATTTTCAAAGCTTTGGTAAAGACAGGGCCCATTGAGACAGAAACAGATTTTGTGGTTCTGCCGATCCCAGCAAACTTTTCAGCTCTACTTGGTAGACCGTGGTTTCACAAGTTAGGGGGAGTGCCATCCACATTACACCAGATAATTAAAATACCCCATGAAGGAGAAGTAGTGACCATTAAAGCAGCAAGAGAGAACCAAGTGTCTGCCTTGGAGATCTCTAATCAGCCATTCAGTGGCTTTCATGTATCGATGATCAGAGAAGAGCAAAACCTAGAAGGTAGCCCTCAAGTGGTGAATATGCTGAAGAAGATGCACTTCCTCCCAGGAGCTGGTTTGGGAAAAGAGTCACAAGGGCTGCAGAATGCTATCACTACACGTGGTCAGAAAGATCGAAAGGGGTTGGGCTACAAAGGAGAATATGGTAAGAAGAAAGGGTCAGGGAAGATTCCCCATATTTCGGAGAGCTTTGTGCCATCATCATCATTTTGTGCTTACATCGGAGAAGAAGAGCCGCAGTGGGTAGATGGGAAGATTATCCCTGGATTTGAAATTTTCAACGATGTCTTTGATTGGGAGATCGGAGTTGTTAAAGCTGTAGAGAACTTTTGGGATGAGGAGATTATGACCCAATGCAGCATATGGGACAGGGATGAGCCTGAAGAGATCGTCACTGATAAGCTGTTAGCCACCAGACTTAAGGGGAAGGAGAAGATAGTGGAGCCAGAGCCAAAGATTGAAGATCTCAAGATTTCACCAAATCAAGAAGCCAAAGCACAGTCAGCTGCAGCATCGGCGTCGACTAAAGTTGATAGTCATTTAGATTCTCTTTTTATACCAGAACTCTTTGAGAACAATGTTAATGTTTCTGATTATGTTAATGAGATGAACAACTTTGCTTACTTGTGTGATGTTTCTGATGATTTCATTTCGCATGATCATAAGCATGATGCATTCATTTTTGATATTAATTCAACTGGCACAACCGCATTTAATCTCGAAACTTTGGAAAATCCAAAGGAAATTTTGCTAGCATCAGACATAACTCCTGAAGAGAGAATAAAATTTGAGAGAATATTAAAAAAATATAAAAAAGTCTTTGCCTGGACCTATGAGGATATGCCGGGAATAGATCGAGATGTTGCCGAACATGCCATCCCAACTTACCCAGAGTTTAAACCAGTCAAGCAAAAGCTTCGGAGGCTTAGGCCAGAATGGGCACAGAAAGTGAAAGAGGAGATCCACAAGCAGATTGAGGCTAAGTTCCTGATAGAGGTTCAATACCCAACATGGTTAGCTAATGTGGTTCCTGTAGCTAAGAAAGACGGTAAGGTTCGAGTATGCGTCGACTATCGAGACCTGAACAAAGCTTGCCCTAAAGATGATTTTCCACTGCCTCATATTGATGTGCTAGTAGATAGTGCTGCTGCTTGTATGATGTATAGCTTTGTGGATGGATACGCAGGGTACAATCAAATTCTTAACAAGATAGTGGACCGGATCAAGACAGCCTTTATCACCGAGTGGGGGACATATGCCTATCGGGTTATGCCTTTTGGGTTGAAGAATGCAGGAGCAACCTATCAGAGGATGGCGACCAAGGTTCTCAATGACTTAATCCACAAAGAAGTGGAGGTGTACGTCGATGACATGATGATTAAGTCGGCTACCAGGGAAGGTCATTTTGAGGCTTTAGAAAAGTTCTTTCAAAGAATTAGCAAGTATGATTTGCGCCTCAATCCCAAGAAGTGCATTTTTGGAGTTACATCAGGAAAGTTGTTAGGACATGTAGTAAGCCAGAGGGGAATCGAGGTAGATCCCGATAAAGTCAAAGCCATAAGAGAGATGCCAGTGCCCCAGAAGGAGAAGGACATCAGAAGTTTCCTAGGAAAGCTTCAGTACATCAGCCGATTTATTGCCAAGCTAGCTTCAGTATGTGAGCCTATTTTCAAGCTTCTTAGGAAGAATCAGCCGGTGCTATGGAACGATGACTGTCAACTGGCCTTTGACACCATTAAGGACTATCTGCTAAATCCTCCGGTGTTAAGACCACCACGCCATGCCAAACCACTAATCCTGTACCTAGCTGTGGAAGATAACTCAGTGGGTGCTATGATGTCTCAGGAAGATGATTTTGGTATAGAGTTTGCCGTTTACTATCTTAGCAAGAAATTCTTGCCTTACGAAGCCAAATATGTGGAGGTAGAAAAGATTTGTTTAGCAGTTATCTGGGCTTCTAAGAAGTTGCGACACTACTTTCATTCCTTCAAGGTACAAACGGTTGCCAAACATAATCCGCTCAGATACCTCCAAGAAGCACCCTCTCTACTAGGGAAGATGGGAAGATGGTTACTGCTGTTGCAGGAATTTGACATTGAGTACATAACCAGGAAAACCATTAAGGGAAGAGCTGTAGCGGAGTTCTTAGCCGAGCATCCTATTGAGGGAGATCAGTTTGAATACAACTTCCCAGATGAAGATGTCACGGCCATAGCAGTACAAGGGTGGCAATTATTCTTCGATGGAGCAGTCAATAATAAGGGAGCAGGCGTAGGAGTTATTCTGACGACCCCAGATGGTGAAAGACTACCATTGGCTAAGAAGCTGAGGTATAAGGCTACCAACAATGAAGCAGAATACGAAGCTTGCATCTTTGGATTGGAAGCATTACTCGCTCTGGGGGCAAAGACCGCAGAAGTATTCGGAGATTCCTCCTTGGTAATTCATCAAATTAAAGGAGAGTGGTCAGTCAAGGAAGAAAGGCTGTTGCCTTATGTAAAGCACTTGAGAGCGTTGAGCAGCCAATTTGAGATTTGCACTTTTCACTTCATCCCCAGAGACGAAAATCAGTTAGCTGATGCTCTAGCAACTTTAGTGTCTATGTGGGACAACCCAACAGGGGTTGCGATGAAACCCGTGCTGATATATAGTTCGGCAAGACCTGATTTTGAAGCAGAACAGGTAATGGACATTGAGGCCACTGATGGAAATCCATGGTATTATGACATTCAGAATTATTTAGAGAGATCAGTCTTTCCAGAGGAAGCCACTGAGAAGGACCAAAAAATGATCAGGAAGTTATCCACTCAATTCATCAGTGTTAATGGCACTTTATACAAAAGGCAAGCTGATGGTATCCAGTTAAGATGTCTGGCAGAGAAAGAAGCTAAAAGAGTTATGGAAGAGGTTCATGCCGGGGTTTGTGGAGCTCACATGAATGGCTTAGCCTTAGCAAAGAAGATCATGCGCCAAGGGTTTTATTGGCTCACAATGGATACAGATTGTTCAAAATTTGTGAAGCAATGCCGGTTATGCCAACAGTACACGAATTTGAGGCATGTGCCAGTTTCAGAGTTACATAACTTAGCATCTCCATGGCCATTTGCAGCATGGGGAATAGACATCATAGGCGAAATCCATCCTACGGCTTCTAATGGGCATAGATTCATCATAGTTGCCATTGACTACTTCACTAAGTGGGTTGAGGCTGAATCTTTCAAGAAGGTTGATGCAAGGGATATGGCTAAATTCATCGAGCGGAATTTGATATGCAGATATGGTCTCCCACATCACATTGTGTCTGATAATGGGGTACAATTCCTAGCAGAGACTAAACAGATGCTCCAGAAATATGGGATCCAACATCATAAGTCTTCTCCTTACCGTCCTCAAGCGAATGGTGCAGTTGAAGCGGCGAATAAGAATGTGAAGAGAATTTTAGCCAAGATGGTTCAGAACTACAAGGATTGGGCAGAAAAGCTACCCTTCGCACTTTGGGGTTATAGAACAACAGTCAGAACCTCTACGGGGGCAACACCATTCTCTCTGGTGTACGGAACTGAAGCAGTCCTACCGGTTGAAATTGAGCTGAAATCATTAAGGGTAGTCATGGAAGCTGAGATTCCTGAAGCAGAATGGGCACAACAACGTTTGTCACAGCTAAATCTGTTGGATGAAGACAGGTTACGAGCCTATTATCACAATCAAGTTTATCAGAAGAGACTAGCTCGGTCCTTTGGCAAGAAGGTACGAAAGCACCCGTTGAAAGAAGGGGACTTGGTCTTTAAGATGATGAGGCCAGGAGTTCCAGACATACGAGGAAAATTCAGACCAACCTGGGAAGGACCTTTCGTTTTGAAAAAGTTGCTAACAAAAGGAGCAGCGATTTTAGCAGACAGCGATGGGAATGAGTTCAAGGACCCGGTCAATGTCGATAGGCTTAAAAGGTTCCATGGCTAAAGACCAAAAATAAAAAGAAGAGAATAAATGCCCCGCGGGTCGAAAACCGAAAAAAGGCGACCTTTCTAAAATTGGGCGCCCTGTCAGGGTGAAAACCGAAAAAAGGCATCCTGGGCAAAAATTAAGGGCCAAGAGAAAATATTCAATCGAGAAAACCCGAGAGGGCCGATTGATAACAGGAGTTTGATGCTGACAAAACCCACTCCGAGATTAGGTGTAGTCATATGCTTTTGAATTCTTGTCAAATGAAAATCATGCATGATGAAATCATGTAGAAACGTACACAATTTTGCAAGGAATAAAAGAATATATTTTCATTGATCTTTCAGTTCTGTCTCAAAAAGAGTTATATCAATTTTTCATCTAATGATTATCGCTCATCAGATATGTCCTATTTGCTCTTAACAAAAGCTTTGGTGATAACCTTCTCTAAAAAAAAAAAAAAAAAAAAAAAAAAAGCCGTTAGAGATGAAAACCGTAACTGACTCTCTAAGCAAAAGTTAGGCCAAAGGGCAGGGTGAAAACCTGGAAACAGGCAGTCTGCCCTACAAAAAATAAAATAAACAAAAGCCGCTGGATTGGGTTGGGTCCATTCCAGGTAAAAGTTAGGCAAAGGGTTGTGTGAAAATCCCATAAGGGACGCATTTCCCGCAAAGAAAAGCTAGTGCGAAAATCCACAAGGGACGCACTACCTTTAAAACAATGACATTCAATGCCTGGAGCGATAAGGCGGCATTATTTCAAGATGATCTTCCGTCAGTCAGACAACACGCAACACAGAACATGAAATAGAATCCCAAGTAAATGATCATTGACCAGGGGGCAAGGGATATACACCGGACGTCTCTTTCAAAAAGCTTGTCGACGATCCTCAGGATTCAGGGGGCATGGTACAGCAGACAAGCTATAAGTTCAGCAAATCATGGATCACCTAGGGCGCGATCTATACATTTTTGCAAGCATTTGCATTCCATAACATACACACATGATTTCTTGTATATTCCTATGCATACAATCTTGCAGGAGAAGTCGGCGGGAAACACCCACAAAAGCCAAGTGATGACACTAGTCCAAACATCTAAAGGAGCAAAAAAAAAAAAATAAAAATTAAACAAAAATAAAAAATAAAAAATAAAAAATAAATTCACAATGGTTAGCACGATGGCGGCACTACCCACAAGAGGTTAGCACGACCACGGCACTACCAATTCACAGCGGTTAGCACGATGGCGGCATTACCCACAAGAGGTTAGCACGACCACGACACTACCAATTCACAGCGGTTAGCACGATGGCGGCATTACCCACAAGAGGTTAGCACGACCACGGCATTACCAACTCACAATGGTTAGCACGATGGCGGCACTACCCACAAGAGGTTAGCACGACCACGGCACTACCAATTCACAGCGGTTAGCACGATGGCGGCACAACCCACAAGAGGTTAGCACGACCACGGCACTACCTATTCACAGCGGTTAGCGCGATGGCGGCACTACCCACAAGAGGTTAGCACGACCACGGCACTACCAATTCACAGCGGTTAGCACGATGGCGGCACTACCCACAAGAGGTTAGCACGACCACGGCACTACCAATTCACAGAGGTTAGCACGATGGCGGCACTACCCACAAGAGGTTAGCACGACCACGGCACTACCAATTCATAGCGGTTAGCACGATGGCGGCACTACCCACAAGAGGTTAGCATGACCACGGCACTACCAATTCACAGCGGTTAGCACGATGGCGGCACTACCCACAAGAGGTTAGCACGACCACGGCATTACCAACTCACAATGTTTAGCACGATAGCGGCGCCACCCACAAGAGGTTAGCGCACCTACGGTATTACCAGCTACAACCAAAAGACAGCAGTAGCTATCATCATAACTCCATCAAGCAGGAAGATCGCTGCTTCAGGTACGCGTTTCTTTCCTTTTCCTGAATTTTGGCTCACCTAGGCACCCATGCACTAGTCTCTTCAAAATTGGGGGCAACTGTAGACACTGGGTCCCGAGTAGCCTTGATCAGGATTACCCGATGATGAAATTTAGCTATGCCGGCTTATAGGCAAAAAGATTGGAGTTCAGAAGTGATTTTCCTTGTCTTTTCGGTGAGTAAAAAGGGTATTTTAAAAATATTTTAAAAATATTTTTTAAAAATTATTTTGAAGAAGAAAAAGTGTGTTTTAAGTTGAGGGTATTTTATATAAAAAAAAAAAAAAAAAGGGTGAAAAATGATGAAAAAAATGAAGAAAGTAGGAAAAATGGAAAATGGGGGAAAAGATTCGCGACGGAAGGGCGACGGCCAAGGGCTGTCGCGAATGTCCGTGCGCGGAGCGCTGCGGAGCGTGCGCTCCGCGCGGCCGACGCCCTGGGCGTCGGTAGCTCTGCGCGCGCGACGCCTTGGGCATCGCTCGCTCCGCGCACGACGTGCGCGGAAGTTCCGCGCAACTCCGCGCGGAGACGTGCGCGAGGCGCGCGGAAATCGCCGAAATCGCCCCACTTCGCCCATTTCGCCCACTTTTCGACCCCCACTCGATTTTCAACCGTTTTTGGACGGTTTTTGGTGGTTTTTAGGTAGTTTTGATGATTAAAAACACTAGAAAAAATTCAGAAACGGGGGAGAACGAACCAGGAACATTTTGGAGAAAAAAAACTGAATTTTGGAGCTTTGAGTTGAGAGAAAAAAAATCCATCTTACACACTTGTTTCCAAGAACTTTTCTTCAAGTCTTCAAGCTATTTTCTAAGGATTTTCACAAGAGAAGACAAGGAATTCAACACTTCTATCTTCAATTCTTCAAAACTGAATTTGAGGGTAATTATTCTTGGCTTTACTCATTAATTCTCTTGTTAATTTCATTTATTTTGGCTTCCAATTAACATATCAAACATGTAAATTCTCTTAGTCTCCATATTCTTCTTCTTATTTTTTTATCTTCAATTATTCATATAACAAATAAGCTTTTTAAATTCTATTATCTTTTTTCATGTCAAATTATTCTTTGTTCATGTAATTATGCATGTATTAGGTTGTAAATACCTTTAATTTCTTAATACTATATCATGTTTATTATTATGCTTTCTTTTGCATGTATGAGTGTTATAATCATTATTTTATGCTAGTCATGCATGTTAAGTTGTGTTATTCTCATGTTACACATTTATTCATGTCTTAACTATAATAAAATTGATTGTCACTAATCTTCCATGTATGTTAATAACTAATATTAATAAGTTGCATATGCCATGATACTTCATCACCTTATGCATGATAAATTGCATCTTAATCACTTTATGCATGTTAAATTGCATCGTAATTATTTTTTATGCATGTTATAGTATCTTATGCATGTTATATGGTCATGGTACATATTATCTTTTTATGTCATATTATTTTGTTGGTTTAATCACTAACATGAATTTCTTTTTGATTTTTTGTTGCAAATCATTGTTTTGTTCTCATTTGAGCATCCATGCACATGAAGGAGGAGTTGCGGGGTTTGGTATTTCCTTTATACATTTTTAATTCCCATTTTATTTACATTGCCTTGTATATATTCATTGAATAAAATGTTTTCTTATGCGCGCCAAAATAAAAACCACAAAAATAGTTTTACTAAATTAACTTGGATTTTTCATAATAAAACGGGACCAATGTCCCAGTTTTCATCCCGAATAAGATCATCACATCCAAAATGTTTTCTTTAATTGTGCATGCGGGGACCAAAGTCCTCATAATTAATAAACTCCCCGGTTTTATGTATGTTTGCACTTTTAAATGGGAGTTGTATTCCGCTCCTTGTATTATTGTAATTTATCGCTTTTGATATTTATTCTGCTCATTTACTGCTTTTCAAAATGTGAATAAATGCATTTTTTTAATTAAACTGCATAGTGTGGAGAGAGAGCGAATTAATGATATTAAAATTTGATCATAAACTAATTGAGGTAGAAATAGATGAGAAATCCCGGACCCAGCTCTGGTCTTTGGGCTCAAGAGGTTAGAGGTTATCCTTCAAGATACTTCTTGAGTCACGAGGCTTTAGCGCTAATCCTAGGCCTCATGGCTCAATATGGATAAAAAGCGCAGTCTTAGGCTCTCCGAGGCGAGAGAAACTTTCCCAATGTTCTATTGGGTGGCGACTCCATGAAACCTCCGTGTTGCTCAACATAGACGCACTTGCGATTCATCGTAAGCTGCCAACGGACCCGCAAATGCCCCGGTCGCCCACGTGCGGGCGGTCTGAAAGGGCGGGGCTCGGGATCCGGCGCGCGTCACAGGGTTGTATTCTGCCCTTAGTATTATTGTAAATTTATTTCATGCTTTAATGCTATTTTATTTTATGCTCTTAAATGGATGAATGCGCTTTAATTTAAATTGCATCGTGTGGAGAGAGAGCGAATCAATGATAATTAAAATTTCATCATAAAATAATCGAGGTACAAATAGATGAGAAATTCCGTACCCAGCTCTGGTCTTTGGGTTCAAAGAGGCTAGAGGTCTACCCTCCAAGACACCTTTTTGTGCCACGAGACTTTAGCGCTAATCTTAGGCTCCTTAGGGCGAGAGGTTTACCTTCCAAGACCCCTCTGGCTGGCCCAAAATGGATACTAAGCGCAGTCTTAGGCTCTCCGAGGCGAGAGAAACTTTCCCAATGTTCTATTGGGTGGCGACTCCATGAAACCTCCTTGTTGCCCAACATAGACGCACTTGCAATTTATTGCAAGCTGTCAACGGACCCACAATTGCCCGATCGCTCTCGAGCGGGCCGTCAGAGGGGCGGCCGCGGGGATTTGGCGCGCGTCACACATGCATTTTACACTCAATCACTATTCAAACATAATACAAAACCCTAATTTTTACATGAAAATTTTTAGAAAATATAACCACAAACCTCATATCCATGGCCTAGTCTTCACAAGCTCCTCAATTCTTGTCTTTAACCTTTGAAAAGCCTTTTCCCCTTGAAATCTCCTCATTGGACGAATACACATAACAAATAAACATCCATTAATTTCCTTCTTATATCATTTATAACCTCAAAAATACTCTCAATACACTCTAATCTATCATCTAGAACCAATAATTCAAATTAAATCAACTTATTTTTCTTACCTCCCTTTGAAGACCTCATCTTTAATCCTTATTTTTTTTTACTTTTAATCCATCAAATGGATACTAGAGGCTGATACACACTTATAGAGGGGTTGAATTACATTTAAGGTGTTTGAATTTAGGGAGCAATTAACCAAGGATTGAAGAAATTGAGAGAGAGGAAGAAGAGAGGGAATTTGACCAACTAAGGGAAGAAGAAGGCTGGAGGAGATAAGCACTATTCACCCACTCATCTGCCATTTAATTGCTTTTATAGTGGACCAACCTTTGTCCAACCAATGGTCCAACCTATAAATCCCAATTAGCCATTTTCAGCCCATTATGCACTTTTCTATGGTTTTCTCACTTCCCAACTTCAATTTCACTCAAATTATATTCCATAGTTTATATCATGTAAAAACTAGGCTGTACACAAAATTTCACCCCAATCAAAATCCATTTTCGGCCCGGTTCAATCAAGCCGATCCGATCACCAAATTTCCAATATTCTGATAAAATTCCATTTCTATTACCAAAAATTCTTAAATATCATTTAGAGTCCATCTGGAACTTTTTATCAATTTTGGACATCATTTACTATTTTAAAAGACTCGGTCAAACTTTCGATCAACTCAAGTATTATTCAAATCGAAATCATAACTTTTTTCTTACTTTCTAAGTGTAACTCCTCATAAAAATGACTCCATAATACTTAAAATATATTCATTAGACTCCAATAATATTTTTGGACCAATCAAAAACCATTTCTCAGTCCGATAATTATTTATCAGTTCGATACTTCAATTTTCTAGTGTCACCAAAATTAAATCTTTCATTTCCATTTGATTCTACTCGTCAATATGAGTATGTTCATATTTTCAAAATATTTTTCTGAGGTCCATAGCTCAAGAATTGGTTCGATCAAACTCAAGTCAAAATCGGTCAAACCGGACTGGAAAAACCTTCATACACCCGTCTAAAGTTTCAAATGGCCTGGCCGTCCCTCATGACTGACGGCTTGGCCATCTGTTGCCCCACAGATGCACGTCTGTCAAGGACAGACTTCCCTAAACTTCCTTTTTTCGCTGTTTTACACTTTTCGGGCCCCATTTAACCTCCCGTTTGACCCCAAATTTCATATTTGGGCTCTCGCTGAAATGCTATATCCAATGGTCTAATAAAATATTTTTCAACTCCGAGAAGTTCTATTCACCCCGGAAGCACTAGTCACTATCGAAAAATACTGTTCACAGCTAGCCCAATATTGGGGTCATTACAATGGCCGAATTGGTAGACATTTTGTAAATGCTATGCACTGAATGATGGGAATGATAATAAATTGTGCAAAGTGAAAAATGATCATTATTATACATGATGCACGGAATTTTGGATCATACATAATGAGAAATTTGGAATAAGAATGAATTTATGGCATAAAGTAAAGAAATGACATGATAAAATATTTTGCCCTTAGTAACTAGTAATGAAACCAGAAATATGTGATGTAATTGGCTAGCCATAGGAACATACATCGTGGTAGCGAGTCACGGAGACTCGTAGCAGTGGACCAATGGCAGATCCATACCGATATATATATATATATATATATAATAATGTTGAATGACTAATATTTTCCAGTAATCAAATAAAATATTTTTTGCCTCCAGGTGTACTTTTTACCCTGGGTGCTCTAATCACCCTTAAGAAAACACTATTTACGACTAACTGAAAATTAAGCCATGACAATAACACTTTAACTATTTACTACCAATCTAGTGTACATGCCAATCTTAGAATAAGAAAAAAAACCAAAATTACGTTAAAAAAACCCAAATTACGTTATCAATGCCCTTCTTAATACATCCATTCTTTTGACTTGGTATGACTCCGGTTTGATGTAGATATATTGGACTAATCCTTTTTATCTTATGATTGCTTCCCTTTTCATATGCACGGAAAGAAACCATGCGCTAAGCTAAAAGCTTAGTGCTGACCACCAAATTTACTTTTCTAACAAAAAGACACACATAAAGATGAGTATAAAATCCATATATACACACACATTTTTGTAAGTCATATCTTCACACAGGATTTGTTCGCATCAACATTAAAATACATGCATTAGATGGAGTAAAGGAACATTTCATGTAATAATTTAACTCTCATAGACAAGCAAAAGAATCTTCAGTAAACATACATAATTGAGTTTTCAAAATCATTAAATAAAATCTCTCTAAATACTAATCATGCATACTTTTTACTTACTCTATATATTTATATGAGTTAATTAATCATGCATACAATACACTTATCATGTACTTCCATGCTAATTTCTAGGGATATACTATAGCATCCAAATTCTCAATTGCACATCAGGAATCATTTAACATTATCTCACATACTATGTTTAAGCTACTTACATATATGCATAAATATCGTACATATTTGTAAACATTTAGTTCATGTACATATATTAAGTCATTTTCATTATATAATTAATTTTTAAGGTTATTTACTATTATCATTTATTAAATAATGATTTCTTTTTCATTAAAATTACTATTTAATTTACTTAATTTACAGTCTCGTTACATGTTCTCCATTTTTAGAATGCCACTTAAATCTATGGTTTTGCCCCCTATAATAGCTGATAGAAATCTTGAATCGAATATGAGAGACGTGGACCCCATAGGCCCAAAATATATAAGGGTGACCCCGAAGGACCACCAATGCCATGTACATATACTATATATCCTATAAAAAGCCATGTATCCTGTAAAAAAGCCATATAAGTTTATAAACCGCCATTGGCCTACACATATATGAGTCGCCACGACTCAAACCGCGGTAAGTGTCCCTATGGCTAGCCAATTATATCCTATATTTCTGATTTACTACTAGCATACTAAGGGAAAAACTAGTTGTCATTTCGTTACCATACAACATTCCATTCTTATTTCCAAATTTGATAAAAAAAAAAATCATATTTCATGGTTCTCATAATGCATACTTGTACTTTTTCTCGTAATACATGCTCGGAATCGTTTCACATCTCAATTCTAAGCTTGTTCTTATTCATAAAATTTATACAATCCATGTATAGAAATATACATATAGCTTTATGCCATCACTTATTTGGCACAGTCATACATTACGTCAGCTTTTCCATCTTAAATAGTTATCACTGACAAATCATATAATTCAGGATTAACATATTCATGTTCAAGCACCATCATACATATGGACACATACCTTATTTTTGCATTAAGTAAATATTCACCATTAAAATTATGAACATTTCCCAAAATAGGACATTATCATGGCATTTCCAAATCATAATCCCTCACTTTTAAATAACATGCAAAACTCAAATATTAAGTGATACACGCATTACACATCTCTAAATTTAGTACTTATTTAATTATCTCATTACATGTGCTATATTTACATATGCATACAATTATTTCATGCATTTCTTACAAATTAATTTGTCCTTAATTCCACTTCTCTAAACTCAATTTCAACTACCCTAACTTTTTACTACTTATACATATAAATTTTTATACTAAAAATTTTTTAAAGGTTTAAAATCAATTTAGTTCGTCAAGATAACCAATCAAAGGTCTATTTTTCTTGTAAATGATTTTTTAAATAAATACCATAATATATTTAATACACATATATTGAAGTTTTCATGTATTTTACTAATTTCACATTGTACCTAACAATTACTAAAATTGGAGAAAACAATAAACATGCCAACAAGTAATATTCCAAAGAGATTAAAACAAGATCTCATATTATACGAATCCAAAACTTGAACAGCTCAAATTCTATCTAACAATAGGGAACTCAATTCACATTCTCTCAATTCTAAAGTGTGTATATGTTAATGTAATTTTAGCTTAGTCAAGCCAGTTCATCAAGCAGCACAACCAATTGATCAATCAATTTAACAAACCATATAAACACTCAAACTGTATTTAAAAAAAATTCCCAAACAGACTTAATTTTATATAAAATTCATGTAGTCACATACCAGTTGGAGTCGAATTCCATAATTACATATCATTTCTGTTGTCTCTTTCATCGGTCACTAGAACCTCAATGGAGAGACGCCACCATCAACAAAAGGAGCTCAAGGCATCAAGCCTTCTTTACCAGTGGTAACACGTTGGAATGACATGTCATCTGGTCAGAAATGCCCTTGGAAGGTTTTGGTGTACTCCTCCCAATCTGTTCGTCATCAGCAAGTGAAGAGTAACGAAGGCCATCCTAAGGTGTGCCTTGCCCTTAGCTGTCATCCAGTGCCAATGGTCCTGTAACCTAATGCCGGAGGTGACCAAAAAATGATGGAATGTCTTCGATTTCTCTCTCTTGAAGAAGGGGTAGAAATGGTGAAAACGGTGGCTGAACGGGGGAGGTTGGTCGCTGGAGTGAGTGGATAGCACTGGGCTGTCACCGATGCTGGGTCGTTTGAGATCGCTGGCCTTTATAGTTTCAGTTTCTCCCCCCTCCCCTTGTTATTCGATTTTCTCTCTTATTTATTCTTTCTCTCTTTCTTTCTCTTTCTTTATTCTTCTAGTAAAATCTAGGCTTAAGATATTTTTATTTATTATTATTATACTTTTTTATCTTTATATTTTATTAATTTTCAATATAGTTATTTATTGTGTACATAATTCATTATATCAGAATTGTTAATTCAAAAGCCCAAAAATAAATATCAACACTTCTTTCTTAATAAATCTCTTTATTAATATTAATTTCAGTCTAAAAATTACAATTTAACTGACTCAAAATTTTAAGTGTTACATTTCTTCCCCTTTTAAAGAGAAAATTTCATCCTCAAAATTTATCTGGACTTGAACAATAAAGTACGATTCATCCTCTCAATCAATTTTGCACTCCTAATGAAAGTTTGCAAACAACTTAATTGCATTCTAATGTCTCATCAAAGCCATTATCTCTTTGTCAATGGCAATGCTTCATATATCGTTTGTGGAGACAATGGAAGAAAGGGAAATCTATTCTGAATAAAATGATTATATGCATAACCCCTTTTTCCTTGCAGCACTCAAAAATATTTAGAATTAACAAATTTTGGCTCTACATCGCCTAAAAATTGAGGTATAATATTCCAAACCTTTTCAAAGGCAAGTACTACATCCTCATAGTAGAAGTAAGGTGACCCACTAGTAGCTTTTGAAAATGCTCTATGAATTGCAACCTCTAAATTAGTGAGAATTCTAAATCCAATAATTGGATTTAGGTGACGTGGCTTCTTATCATTAAAAAATGATCAACAATACTTTTCTTCTCAACTCTACTTGCAAATTGGGTCCCAACTTTGTAATACACTTAACTAATAACATATATACTTTGGAGTCATATCGCTTGTAACAACCCAAAAAGGGCCTAGTCGGAATTTGAATGCTAAGTCAGAAAACTAAGGGTATTTCAATAATTTGTGCATGAGGAAATTTGGATGATAAGGACTTAATTGCAAAATTAATTAAAATGTTAAGTGAACCAATTATCTAGTGAAGTGTGTGTATTGTACCAAGGATGTATAGTGCTTATTGAAGAGATTATTTAGTGTGTGGTGTGTATGGTGCCTAGGAAGTGAATGGTTAAAATTGTGACATTTGGGATGATTGGAGAGTGACACATGGCTTGTTAGGAGGTGGCAATTAATGAAAAAGGAAGAGAAAGGGAAGGGAGGGTAGAAATTGAGGAAGCTTCCCAAGGAAGTTGTCCCTTTTTCCCCTCTTACCTCACTTTCCCGTTCTCTCTCCTCTCCCTTTCTTCATTTTTCTGCTTCCCACTTCTTCCCTTGTGTGCTTCCTTGAGCTTTAAGGTTGGATTTCTGATTTCAAGCAGGATTTTGAAGAGGTAAGTTCTTGGTTTTGTTTGGGTTTGCTTTGGATTCTTCATCTTCTTCTTTATTTCTAGTTTGTATGAGTGAGAGAATGGCTTGATTAAGTGTGTATTAGCTGGGTTTTTGTGTAAGAGTTTGGTGTTAAGAAGAAGATCAAAGGGTAGGAAGTGGGTTCTTGAAGATTAAGGATTTGAGCACCATTTTCAAGTTTGGAAATTGATTCTTCTATAATGTTTAGTTGGAAGTCTATTGCCCTCATTTTGGCTTTAATGTGTATGTGTTTTGTGTCTTGTAAATTCTGGAAATTTTAAGTGATTTGTTTGAGTAAATGCATGTGTGATGATGATCTTAGATGGGTTGTCATATAGTTGTGATGATAAGGTCTGATTTTGGCAAATTCTGTTCAGTTTTCATCTGACCGCCGTGTATTATTTTTGTCATAAGTAGAGTTTTAGACCTCTAAATCATGTGATTATTAAGCCATTAGAACCATGACTTTCAAATCTATAAAAGTCTTAGAAATTACCTTGGGAAAATTCTTGTTCTATGATCTTGAAAATTTGCCTAAACCCTAGTGTCTTTGTTTGGTCGGGTTACTTAAACAGTATAGGTTGTTTAGCTCATATCTGAAGTTATAGACGTCCAAATGACCTGAAATTTATCCCATTTTCATTCTTAACATCCTAAGGATCAATATTTAAGAGGAAGTTTTGCCTAAAAATGAGTTTTATGGGTTGGTTTAGTTGATATAAGGTCGGGGTGAGAAACTGTCCCGACAGTCTGATTTTCGTAGAGCATATGAGGGAGGCTTCTGTCGCGAGCGCGACAGAACCTAGTTGTTCAAGGTGTTTTCTCTTATTTTGAACCCCTTGGTTGGCATGAACCCTTGCCCTTCCTTTCCCTCCTTTAGGTTGAGTATTTTGGTACGTTTTGCTTCCAAAATGCATCCGAACTTCGTCGTAACTGTCTAAAACTTATTCATTACTTGTTTAGAGTGTTAAGATGAATAAATAAATGATTAACAATTGAAAGTTATGGGTAATTGATGCTTTGCCATAAGAGTTTGATAATGGAATTGAGTGTGCACATGCTTTTAGTTGTTGAATGTGACATGTTATGTGATATTAGTTATTTGTGATTGAATCATGATGAAATGCTTGGGTAATTGCTATGTATATGATATAGTGTATAGAGTATATAGTGTGTAGAGTCTTTATGTTAAGCCTGAAGTATCAAAGTAGTGGATAGATAAGCATGCTTATAAAGGGATATATGAGTGCAACTGCCTATGTCGGCCCCGTTTGGGCCAAGCGACCAACCTCCGAGATGGTCATTTTTCGTGCAGTGATAAAACGTTTTGAGACTTCGGTCTCCCATATAGTGTGTGATCGAGACTTCGGTCTCTCACAATTGATACTGTTCGCAGTATCCTCTGTCGTGTAGTGCTCTCGTATCCACAGCTAGTGAGATTCAGGCTAAGCTTTGAGTTGTGTAAGTGTAGTGTTATAATTGTCCAATGCAGTGTTATAAGTAATGAGTGGCTTGATATAGTGATTATATTCTGATATGATTTTTAGTATGTCGTGCATGTGATATCTCGCGTGTTGCCATGGTAAGTATTTCGGTATGTGTACGTATTTGTTTATGCATGGCTTATTGTATTCCTATTTAGTGCACTTGTTTCTGTCTGTTTTGTTCCTCCCCACTAAGCGTTATCGCTTAGCACGGGCTATTTTCCCGTGTAGGTGGCAGGTTAAGTTCTGGTTCGCATCGCGCATCTACAGGGTTGACCACTTAGAAGTGTAGAGTTTTACTTCGATTTTCAGCTCTTGTATTCTGTGTATTTAAGCATTATATATATATCGTTTTTGTATTTTGCATAATTATTATTGTATATGTAATAAGGATCTTTATGTAATTTTGTAAGTAATGCATATTTTATTATGTTATCGTTTGCTTTCGCTGAGATGTATGCATGTGTGTCTGTGTTGTCGGGTAGCGCTTCGGTATCCTTCCAAGGGGGGTATCGAGGTGTTACATCGCTTCCTCAATATTCATTTTGGCATGTATACTTGCCTCCTTCACTTACTTTCCCTAATCCTTACTTAACCCCCTTATTACTTCCAATCTACTACCATTTTTCCATAAAAGATATCTTTTCCTAGCTTATATGCACTCAATATACATATATACATACTGTCAGCTTCCTTTCAATTGGGGCATATGCATATAATCTGGTGTTTATCATTAATGGTTGAATAATGCTGATGTAATGAATGTAAAATATTCCATGCATGCAATGTTATGCAAATGCACATCTCATGTAATGCCAATGCATATTACCCCATCCCATGCATAAGATGTTCAAATGACTAGCCTGCTATTAAGGAAAATTGACAGGTACGTAAAATGCCACAACCTCCTTCCTTCTTAACCAGCTTCTACTATCCTATGCACACCCTGAAATGCCTAAACCCTTACTCTGATATCATTAAATGTAACACCCTAAACCAGAACCAATATGCAGACCGGATAAGAATGTTACAAACCTATTTTAAAGTTCATAGTATACACTACAAGAAATTTGACTTTTTATAACGCAAAAAATTGTCATGAAAAATTCATTTTTTGTCACTGAAAAGATAAGGTGACGATTTTTTATCGTCATAGAGAACGTAACGGTAGGCGCGTAACATAAAAGTTTACTTGACGATTTACTTTTTTGTCACCGTAAGTATATTTTTTGTGACGAAAATGATTATCGTCATCTTTAGTTCTTACTTTTCATGACAAAAATTATGTCATAAATAAAATTATATTTCGTCACATTATATTGTTTATCGTCACTAAAGATTGATATTTTTTATGACAAATTTAAAATTCGTCACGAAATTAAATATTTTTAATGACGAAACTCTACTTCTGATTAAAACCATTAAGCATTGGTTACGTAATTATCGTCATAAATAAATATAATTTTCGTCATAAAATATTTAATTTCGTCACTAAATCTAATACTTTAAGTGACGAAAAATGATTTCGTCATTAAAATAATGTGTATTAACGATGAATATAAATCATCATATTACGTTACATTTTAGTGACATAAATAGGGATAAAAATAATTGTCACAAAACATAGTTTTAGTAACAATTTTTTATTGTCATTAAATTATGTTTTTTTATTACAATATTAATATCGTAATTATAAACATTATATCGTTATTTATGAACTAATAAGTCGACAAATTATGACAAATATACTTATCATATATGCATTGTAGTAAAAATGACATATTTTAAATTTAATATTATACAATCAATTAAATTTCTAAAAAATATTATCAATCAACTAATATAAAGTATTTATTTAAACAAAAAGTCAATTAAATAAAAAGATACTACTTAATGCAAAAAAAAATTAAAATATCCTAATTCATAATTCAAAAATAAGAAGCTAATAGCCTTGCTGGCAAAATGGAATCCTAGTCAAGAAACTGGTATGCGATCTCACAAAGATGTCTCGTGAGTAAGCCAGAATCTTGAAAGATCTGCAAATAAAATCAATGTCCAATTAAGAAAATGAGATGACTTACAGCCATGGAAGATCCCACCCCAAATGACAAATATAATAGGAGAAATTTTTTTATAAAGTTCTACGCTATCGATACCAATGATCCAACTGACATAAAAACACAACAGAAATAAAACCTGAGAGTAGAGTTTATAGCTTTCAGTTGTATTTGGAAAATCAAGATCCACTACCTGTGAGGTTCAAGACAATGAAGGCAAATGTTAAAAGCAAGTACCAAAACAAAGCAACTGATTTCTTTAGCAATATAATACATAGTGGAAGTTAGATCAGAATTTCAATGACACAGTGACACAAATTGATGGTGATTTCACTTAAGAAAACTAAAAAAAGATTTTAAAAACTTTCAAATTACTACCCTATCTCATTTAAAGCACATAATAAAGATATCTCACGGCTTTGGTAGCATTGATTAATTTAATGACTTCCTGCCAAAAGCTGAAATTGGCATAAGAACTACGAAATAGAATAGATGAAGTGTACTTACATGCGTCCACATTGTCTTCTTTATTTGACACAAAAATAGACTATATCCCACATGTTCTGTTACCATCAATTAAGTTTCTACCATATGATTAGTTATAGTGATCATATTAAGTTTCTGCAATAAGAAGTGAAGACATTAGGAAGGTAAAACAATTGAATGCATAGAGTCCATATATACTGCTTGAAAGATCTCTAAATTAAACAAGCACAGCTCCTCACACTTGAGAATGGCCACAACTTAAATAACGACAATGAAGCCTACATGTTTAGCACAACAAAGCGTATAAACCAATAAATTCCCATACCTTAAGATCATGAATCAACTGTGCAAGGTCTTCAATAGAATAGATATCATGATGAGGAGGAGGACTGATAAGTCCTGCTCCAGCTATAGAATTTCTAGTAACAGCAATATCTCCTATGACTTTGTGACCAGGAAGCTCACCTCCTTCCCCAGGCTTGGCACCCTGTGGACCATAACAGAGCATAGCCAGAACAAAATAAATCATAGGTTTACAAAACAATTCAGCTTGTGTTTAGTCTTACCAAATGTCAAAGTAGGTATCAGTTAAAGATGCAAATGCACCCGTGGGTGCTTTGCAACACAGCATTATTCTTATACATTTAAGGACCATGCTTTCAACACCATAATTAATTGCAGATAACATTCTAAAACAAAATTAACAAATAAAATAAGAGATGATACATAAATTACCAGAGTCCTTAACTGCACTACCAAAGTATAGAAAGAACCTATTACTTTGCTTATCCAATCCCATTTACAAATTGTAACATCCAAGTAAAATAATTTCTATCACAGCAAACATCGAATAACTAAAATCAGATCAGTACCTTTGGATTTGATATGCAGAGGATGCCGAGAGATAAGGAACTGCACTATGAATATGTTGTTCCCCAAAGTGTAAAAGATGCTCCAGTGAACGAATTGCCATTTCAAGCCCCAATTTCTTGGCCATTGCTACCATAGCAATCCCAAGCACAGCTAGTCGCTGGTGGGTTTCACCCTTCTCAAGATCTCCTGTCTGCACTAACCATCAAAAACTATAATTGTAAATCCATAAACCCCATGAAGATCATAACAATTTTGCAATAATTAGGACACCATTTATGAGTTAAATCACTGGACGTATCTCTTGTATTTCAAGGAACCCAAATCCAATTTGAGAATTTAACAAGAGATAAATTGGGCACTGGATCGAGCACAGCAAACACAGATCAATGACGCACCACAATAAAAAAAAAATTTATTCAAACAAGAAGTCACTCGATACCCAAAAAAATTAAAGAAAGAAAATAATTAAATCCATTAAAAAACAGAGAGAGGCATAACCTGATTGAAGAATGAGCTATTGATATTGAGAGAGAGGAATGTGGCAAAGACTGCAAGTGAGAGAGATAGGCACGCGGCGGAGACGGCGGCTGAGATAGTGCGAACTGTGGCGGAGACGGGGAAGTCATCGAGAGAGGATTGCGGCGGAGAAGGGGAGTCATTGAGCGACGAGGGCAGCGGAGACAGATTGATTTTGGAAGAGAGAAAAGGAGTTAGGGGAAAAAATGTATTTTGGATTTTTGGTTACAATTTTTACAATTTTTTAATTTACATTAAAATATTTTATTTTAAATTATTATTATTCTATTACTAATTAATTAACTTTCACGTATAATTTAGTTATTTTTATAAAAAAGTAGATGACAAACTACTTTTGGTCATTAAAACATTTATTGGTGATATTTTTATTTATAATATAAAATAAATTATTTATAACATAATCTAATTGTAGTACATTTTTATTATAATCAATTGTGATAAAATATTATGATCACACAAACTGGTTGTGTTAGTAATAAATTTATACTTTATCACAATATATTCATTTTTTTGTGATATATTTGTTTGTCATAAATTAAATTTATATTTTATGATATAATTTATTTGTCGTATATTAACATTACAACTAATTATGACATAATATTATTATTGTCATAAATAGACTGTACCGGTGACGAAAGTGTATTTCGTCATAATATATTCATTTTTTGTGACATATTTATTTGTCATAATCATAAATAAAATTACTATGACGAAATAATTTTATCGTCACTAATTTATTAAATTGTGACAAAAATAATTCATGTCACAAAAAATAAGTATTTCATGACGAATTTATATGTCGCAAATAGTAATTTTTGTCATTAAATTTTTTTCCCACCAAAAGAAAAATGTTGAAATTTTTCCCTTAATATCAAAGGTGACAAAATTGTACCTCATCACCTTATATTAATTTTTTGTGACACATTTAATTGTCATAAATAAAATTATTTTTTAAACTAAAATTTTTTAAAAAAATAATTAGAATTTTTTTATCGATATCTTATTTGTGACACAATGATTTTATTGTCACTAATTTATTAATTATGACAAAAAATAATTCGTCACAAAAAATAAATATTTTGTGACGATTTTATGCGTTGCAATAAATTATTATTTTGTCATTAAATTTTTTCCCTCCAAAAAAAAGGTGGAAAATTTTTCTTCCTAAACAAATCATGACGAAATATATTTTTCGTCACAAAATTAATCTATTAGTGACGAAAATTAAAACATAAAATGACGCAAAATAATTTTGTCACAGTAATAAATAATATGGTGACGTTTTAAAAAATTTGTCGTTGTAAGTTATAATTAGTGACGAAATTTTATGCGTCATTAAAAAATTTGTCACAAAAAGTAAAATTTCTTGTAGTGATACAAGTAATAAAATTTTTCTTCAAAATTCATATATCACTCCAATTTGTGCTATTAAATTTAAAATTCCACTACAATATTGCCTATCTCCCTCTAAAGAAAAGTTTTTTTACACTTCTAAAATCGCACATACATTCCCATACTCTAAACAAACTCCAACACAAGTTTTCCCATCCTCCCATTTTATAATAAACCATACATATCATATTAAATAGTTTACATAATTCATCAGTATTTCATACTTATTTCAACAATACATAATACATGAACAATAATATCATTCATGTCCATAATATAACATATTTGTTTCTAAGTTATTTCCACATAATACAAGTATTTTATGCATAAGTAATAATTTGCTCCATAAACTAATAACTTAAATATAATTGTTCAATACATGACTTATACTCCAATAAGACTTCAACTATTTACTACCAATCTAGTGTACATGCCAATTTAAGAATAAAAAACGCAAATTACATCATAAATGCCCTTTTTAACACATTTATTCTTTTTACTTGGTATGACTCCAATTTGGTGCAGACCTATTGGACTAGTCTCTTCTATCTTTTGATCGCTTCCCTTTTCCTACACGAGGAAAAAAACCATGCACTAAGGTAAAATCTTAGTGGTGACTACCAAATTTACTTTTCCAACAAAAACACACACATAAAGATGCACATAAAATCCATACATATACACACATTTTTATAAGTCATTTCCTCATACAGGATTTGTTCACATAAACATTACAAAGGAACATTTCATGCAATAATTTTACTCTGATAGACAAACAAAAGAATCTTCATTAAACATACACAATCGGGTTTTCAAAATCATTAATTAGAATCTCCCTAAATACTGATCAAGCATACTTTTACTTGCTCTATATATTTATGAGCAAATTAATCATGCATACAATACACTTATCATGTACTTCCATGTTAATTTCATGAAATTCTTAAGCAATTTAATAGGGATATACTATAGCATCCAAATTCTCATTTGCACATCATGAATCATTTAACATTATCTCACATACTATGATTAAGATACTTACATATATGCAAAAATATCGTACATATTTGCAAAAATTTAGTTCATTTACATATACCAAGTCATTTTCATCATATCATTAATTTTTAAGGTTATTTACTATTATCATTTATTAAATAATGATTTCTTTTTCATTAAAATTACTATTTAATTTACTTAATTTACAGTCTCATTACATGTTCTTCATCTTTAGATTGCCACTTAAATCTATGGTTTTACCTCCAGTGCTATCCTGTAGAAATCCCGAACCGGATATGCGGGACATGGACCCCATAGGCTCAAAACATATAAGGGTGACCCCTAAGGACCACCAATGCCATGTACATATATTATATATCCTATAAAAAGCCATGTATCTTGCAAAAACAAACCATATAATGTTGTAGACCGCCATTGGCTAACACATATACGAGTTGCCATGACTCGAATTGCAATAAGTGTCCATATAGCTAGCCAATTATATCATATGTTTTTTATTTACTACTAGCCTACTAAGGACTAAACTAGTTGTCATTTCATTACCATACTGCATTCCATACTTATTTACAAATTTGAAAAAAAAAAAATCGTATTTCATGGTTCTTATAATGCATCCTTATGCATACTTGTACTTTTTCTCTTAATACATGTCCAGAATCGTTTCACATCTCAATTCCAAACTTGTTCATATTCATAAAATTTATACAATCCATGTATAGCAATATACATATAACTTTATACAATCACTTATTTGGCACAGTCATACTTTACATTAGCTATTCCATCTAATATAGTTATCACCGATAAATCATATAATTTAGGATTCACATATTCATGTTCAATCAACATCATACATATATACACATACCTTATTTTTGCATTAAGTAAATATTCACCATCAAAATTATAACCATTTCTCAAATTCGCACATTATCATGGCATTTTCTAGATCACAATCCAAATGTTGTACTCACTTTCAAATAACATGCAAAATTCAAATATTAAGTTATACATGCATTACACATCTCTAAATTTAGTACTTATTTAGGTATCTCATTACATGTACAATATTTACATATTCATACATTTATTTCATGCATTTCTCATACAATTATTTCATGCATTTCTTACAAATTAATTTATCCTTAATTCCACTTCCCTAAACTCAATTTCAACAACCCTAATTTTTTACTACTTATACACACACATTTTTATACTTAAAACTATTTTAAAGTTTTAAAATCAATTTAGTCATGAAGATAACCAAACAAAGGTCTATGTTTCTTGTCCCATGAATTTTCAACTAAATACCATGATATATTTAATACACATATGTTGAAGTATTAATTCACTTGATATTAATTCACTTTACACATGACTTAAACAAATACACTAAATTGCTTAGCTACCGATTGACCTATAACTGTCTTAATTACTATTCATTTGGTATAAATTTCGGCAGTATAACGGGTTGTATTTTGCACTACCCAAACCTACACTTTTGAAAATCCACAGCCTCGGCAAGGGCACAATAATAATAATAGTCCATATCCATTCAATCACATCCAACATTCCATCACACAGACATGATAATAAACTACACAGATAATATAACGTATTACATTAGTACATGCCCAAGTTCCAATACTAGATTAAGTATATACATGCCATAATATAATCCATTACATACATCAAAGATAAACCGACTTCAACTTCTTCAGCTTGCTCCCAAAAAGACTGAGGTATGCTGCTCCACCTAACGCGTACTTACACGTAGTTAAAAACAACGACGTGCTGAGCATTAGAATGCCCAGTGGTGGTTACCAATCTATAAATTTCCTAACTAATTCCATTTATTTAACATAATATAAATACTTCTTTTTATTATTTACACTTATTATTATTTACTCCTAATTCACTTAATAATTCATTTAATTAACCACATTATTATTTATTTAGTCACTTAATTCACTATATATTTAAGATTCTTACTAATTTCTTTAATTTCCATTTATTACACTTTAATCACTATTCTTTTCACTTAATTCCATTTATGTCCCTAACTTTTCCGTTAATTCCTTTTACGTACTTACTTTTTCATTAATTACAATTATGTCCTCATTATTACACCAATACCACTTATATCCCATCTTTTACCATAATTACACTTATGTCCTCATTTTTATACATAATTACCAAATTGACCTTATTTATTCAATATTTACACTATTTATCTCATTTATGCCCTTTTTCCACTTTTACCCATTATTTAACTTATCTAATTACAATTTCACCCTTTTACATTATCTTTTCACTTTATAACTCACAATTTAGCCAAATTACAATTTAGTCCCTAAATTATCACTTTTTTACTGTTTCACTATTTTAACACCATATCTACCCAAAATTAACATTTTACCCTTCCACTTACACTTTTAACTAATTTTTATAAATTTTTACCAACTTTTAGTAAAATTATCGTTTTAACCCAAAACTTTCCATTTACTTCATTTTAGTCCTGTTATCACTTATTTTCACCAATTTCACTATTTTAATCATTTTAATCACATATTTACCAGTATGCCCCTATTATGGACCCGGTAGAAAATCTACTGACCGGATATACGAGACATGGGCCCCACAGACCCATTACACTATAAAATGGTCCCAGTAGAACCAATTTCACTGCACTGTACTATACTATACACTAAGTTTCACTGTATATTGAGATAAGCTCTCATCGGCTTATCGATAGTGAGTCGCCATGACTCATACCGCGGTGTGGAATCCCTATGGCTAGCCAATTATATCTTGGACTAGATTTCATTACCAGACAACTACTAAGGGCAATATTTTCTCAGAATTCATATAATTATCACATTATGTCAATATGCATATTTCAACATACATCTCATTCTCACATTCCACTTCACATACACACTTATTTATCATTGTATGGTCATATTATGCCATTATATTACATGTATTATCAAAATCCACTTATATATTACCACATTTACCATTCGGCCAAGGATGCCACTTTTAATACCATGCACTATAATTTAGTTTAATCACTCAATCATCTTAATTACATGTTAAACAAACCTTGCATACCAATTACATGCCATAATCCCTCACATATCTCATTTAATCCCTTTATATACTATTTGGCCTTAACACTAAAAGTTCTTCATAAATTCTTCTCAACCTTTTTATCATTCCATCATGTTATACACATGTTAAATATATCATAAGCATCATTTACATGCCATAAATCACCTTAGAATTCAATAGTTTCCTTAATGTTCAATTCGGCCACACTTAGGTTTTTCATACCACTTTGATTTAATTTCATCTAATTATATTTTTACATTAATTTAGCCTACTAAACATGAATATCAAGTTAGATTTAATTAATCACTTCATTATCTTATACCTATACTTAAACACAACCTAAAAATCAACACAAATCATAGGAAATATGTAGATTTAGTAACCACAAACCTCAAATCCAAGCTTTATATCACTCTAGGTTTGCTTCTCCTTCCCTTTGGCATGAGAAACTTCCTCTTCTCTTGGAGAACCTACCATGGCTGAATACAATTATGCCCATAACATTAAAATCAAGCTTCCAATGCAAAATCTAATTTCATAAACATGTTCTACATCCCAAAAAATGCCATTAGGGACCAATAAACTCAATTAAAAACTCCTAAATCATAAACCCAAAAACTTATCCTAACCTTTGCTCTCTTGATTTTTCCACTTTCCAGTGCTCAAATTGGACTCTAATTGCTTAAATATGATAATAGAGGGGCTGAATATTATCTATGAGGTAAAAATTTGGAGAAAGATTGAGGGAAAATTGAAGAAAAATTGAGGAGAAGGGAGGAGAAGAGGTTCGGCCTTGAAGAGATGAGAAGAGACCGACTTTGGCTGGATTTCTCTAGAGAAATCTAGCCTTATACCTTCTTACATACCTCTCTAATGAACCGAACCGGTCCAACCAAAGTGGTCCGTCCGATTTAAACCAAAATTTTGGTTTTTCGGTTCATTTGTACTTTTCCAAAGCATCTATATGTTCCCCTTATTATTTTCACTTCCAAATTCCATTCATCTTAAAACATCAAAAATAGACTACCTACAAATGTTCAGCTCAATCGGAGTCCATTTGGGCACCGATTCACTTAAATCGGTCCGATTCGATCAATTTTTCTTCAGCTGTAAAATACAACTCTAAAGCTGTCAAAATTCATAGAAATCACTTCCATTACATTATTCTACATATTCAACATCTATTGGGGCCTACTAGCCACTAAAAACCCCTTGGTCAAACCTCGGTTCCATTTGAACCGGACCAAAGGCCAACTTCACAATGATTTTCTGAGGTCAATTTAACTCTACTTTCTACTCAAATTTCACCAATAGACTCCTGACGATCCACAGATCATTTTCATGAAATTAAAATTTTTCGGGCGTCGAACAGCAGGGTTTGCTGTATAGCCACCCCGGTATTACCCATCCCGAAATTATTATACTTCTGGCACACTTAACGCTAAACTTTGGCATTGGTAAACTCACTCCCTACAATATTCGACACTACGGTTATCACGGTAACACTAAAATTTTGGAATGACACTTCTAGACTGGTGTTTGGGCCATTACAATTCTACCCCCCTTCAAGAAAATTTTGTCCTCAAAATTTACCGGAACTAAAAAGCTGTGGATACTGCTATTGCATGGTTGCTTTAGACTCCCATGTTGCTTTTTCCACATTATGATGGTTCCAGAGCACTTTCACTAAAAGAATCTGCTTATTTCTGAGCTGTCTAACCTCTCTGGCTAAGATCTTCACTGGATATTCTTCATAAGTCAGATCAGCTTGTACCTGCACTTCTTCTAGTTCAATCACATGACTTGGATCAGATCGGTATCTTCTCAACATCGATACATGAAACACATCATGGATCTTCTCCAAGGCCTATGGAAGCTTTAAACTATATGCCACTAGACCCACACGCTGAATCACTTTATATGGCCCAATGAATCTTGGCTATAACTTACCTTTCTTCCCAAATCTAAGAACCCGCTTCCATGCAGAAACTTTTAAGAACACCTTGTCGCCCACTTGAAACTCTATATCCTTCCTTTTCAAATCAGCATATGATTTCTGTCGATCACTGGCCTCCTTTAATCGCTACTTGATCACTCTAACCTTCTCTTTAGTTTCTCTGATTAGATCGGCTCCCACTAACTTGTTTTTACTTAACTCTATCCAACACAAAAGAGTCCTGCACTTCCTGCCGTACAAAGCTTCATACAGGGCCATCTTAATGCTTGACTGATAACTATTATTATATGAAAATTTCGCCAAGGGCAAATATCTTTCCCAACTGTCCTTGAATTCAAGCACATAGCATCTAAGCATATCTTCTAATATCTGGATCACTCTTTTTGACTGGCCATCTTTCTGGGGATGAAAAGCTATGCGATAATGCAATCCGGTTCCCAATGCTTCCTGCAACTTCTTCCAAAACTGGGAAGTGAAACGAGGGTCTCTGTCTGAAATGATGGAGGTGGGTACACCATGCAATCTCACTATCTCATTAATATACAATTTCGCCAATCGGGTCAGTGGGAAGTCCATCCTCACTAGCAGAAAATAGGCAGACTTAGTAAGCCTATTAGTAATCACCCAAACAGCATCATGCTTCCTTCAGGTGAGAGGTAATCCTGTCACAAAATCCATTGTCACTCGATCCCACTTCCATTCGAGTATAGTGATAGGCTGGAGTAACCCAGATAGCACTTGATGTTCTGCTTTCACTTGTTGTCATATCAGACATTTCCCCACAAAATTCGACACATCCCGTTTCATTCTTAGCCACCAATAATGCATCTTCAGGTCTTGATACATTTTGTTACCCCTTGGGTGCATAGCATAACTACTGTGGTGTGCTTCTGTCAAGATACTTTTCTTCAACTCTAGTTGATTTGGCACACATAGTCTTTGCTTGTAGTATACACTACCATCTGGAGCCACTGTGTAATCATCACTGCCACTATCCTTCACTCGATCTATCACTATAGTCAACTTGTCATCTTGCTTCTGGGCAGCTTTAACTTGCTGCATAAAATTAGGCTCGACTTGTAATTCCACTATCAAAGCTCCACTATCAGCTACATCAAGCTTTACATTCATAGCTTTCAATGCTGCCATAAATTTTCTAATAAGTGCTTCAGCTACAATATTAGCTTTTCCTGAGTGGTAGCCGATGAAACATTCAAAATCTTTTACAAATTCAAGCCATCTTCACTGTCTGAGATTAAGCTCCTTCTATGTGAGCAAGTATTTTAAGCTTTTATGGTAGGTAAATATGTAGCACTTTTCACCATAAAGGTAGTGCCTCCAAATCTTTAAGGCAAACACTATAGCTGCAAGCTCAAGATCATATATAGGGTAGTTCTTTTCATGATTCTTAAGCTGGCGGAAGGCATAAGTGTAGACACCGGGTCCCGAGTCGGGTTTAATGTCAAAAAGTGATTTTGGGTCCGTAGTAATTCCCTCCGAAAAAATATATAATATAGATTAGGTAGATAAAATTAAAAATTAATTATTAATGTTGGGTTAATTTAATTTATTAATATTGTAAGTTTAATTAGATAATTAAAATGCATGAAAGATTAAAGATTAATTAGTTAATATGTGAAGTGTTTAATTAATTAGATAAATTATATGATATATTAAATAGATTAATTATATTAAGATGTAAAATATGTAATGTAATTAATATGTAATGTTTAAATTAATTAATGTGTGTTATTTAATTAAGTTAAAGTAATTAAAAAACAAAAAATGGAGGAAATTACCATTATGACCCAAAAACCAACCCTAATTTTAGGGTATAAGAAGAAAAGAATGAAGGGAAATGGGGGGGCTCTCTCTCTCGGTTGGAACAAAAAAGAAAGAAAAAGAAATAGAAAAGAAGGGAGAGCAAGAACGGAGAGTGGTAGCAGGCCATAAGACCAAGAACAAGCCAAAGAGGTAAAAGAAAAAGAAAAGAAAAGAAACAGAGAGCAAGAAAGGCAAATAGAAAAGGAAAACAAAAGAGAAATCAAAGAGGAGATAAAAGAAGAAATAAGAAAAGAGAGGGAGGGCCAACGGAAAACACACAGCAGCCATAGACCCACGACGCCGGAGAGAAGAGAAAAAGAAAAAAAGGAAGAGGAAGGAGGCACGCCCTCCGCAGGCCAGCCATGGCGCTGAACCACCGCACGCGCCCCGCCGGAGTGAAGAGGAGACCCGGATGAAGCTGATGGTGGTCGCCGATCAGCCGCGGTCGCCGATCAGCCGTAGTCGCCGGCGTGGAGGAGATCGGCGAGAGAAGAGAGGACGCTGCCGACGCGACTTCCGACCTATTCCGGCCACATTCCGGCGCGTGACCACCGGCGTTCGACTCCCGGCGCTCTGATCTACCATCCGGTGTTGGCGGTGTCTCCAACGGCCGCTCCGACGAGCCTCCGGCGAGGGAAATCCGGTGAGCCTATTTTATATTTATTTATTTTAATATATTATTAATTAATATTATTTATTTATTTATTATTATTATTATTAATATTTATTTATAATTCTGTTTTTATTATTTTTATTATTTTATTTAATATTAATTTTTCTGTTTATTATTATTATTATTATTATTATTATTATTATGTTTCTTTATTATTCTGTGTTTTTATTAATATTATTATTATTATTATTTTTATTATGGTGTTTATTTAATATTCTGTTTTAGTATTATTATTATTACTAATTAATTTACTAGTTTACATTATTATTATCTAATTTATTTGATTTATGCATTATGGTGTTGTATTGTTTATAATTGTTATTAGCACTAATCAATTCATGTTTATTTTACTTTCCTTGCTATTAGTATTAATATTATTTAATTTATATATCTTAGCATTAGTATTTTATGATATTACCGCAAGCCTTATTATTTTTATTTTATTATTATAATTATCATTCATATTGCATATCCATTAATTACACTAAATTAACTATCAATTTATTTCATTAATAATTTGTTTAATTAATTATTCATTTATCGATTTATTTATCATTTAATTTAATTTAATCCATTATTAACTTTAATTATTTTTCCAATTTACTTTATTCAATCATTCATTTGTATATTTATTTATTCAATTGTTTACTTATTCACGATTAACCAATATCATTTTTCTATTTTAACTGCGGGAGGCATGTGGTTCTTTTGAGAAGTATGGTCGGAACAGGTAAATTAGGATGAATTTATTATTTATTATTTGGAATATGTAATTATTATTTTATTCTTTTTATTCGTTTGTGGTCTGTAATAATAAAAGATTTTCGACCGCGCTTAAAAAGAACCACCATACAAATGTTTTCTACCAAATAAAAACATTGGTTAACAAAACTGGACCAACGTCCTGGTTTTCATCCCAAACAAAGATTTAAGCTTATTCAATAATCTTATATCTTTTTATAATAATAAGTAGTCTGGAACCAATGTTCCCATCTAAATGAACAACCCGTTTTATGCATGTATTGCACTCTTTGCAATGAGGGTTGTATTCTGCCCTTAGTATTATTGTAATTTTATTTTATGCTTTTTACGCTTTAATTCTATTTTATCTTATGCTCTTAAATGGATAAATGCGCCTTCAATCAATTGCATCATGTGGAGAGAGAGCGAATTAATGATAATTAAAATTTGATCATAAAATAATCGAGGTAGAAATAGATGAGAAATCCAGAACCCAGCTCTAGTCTTTGGGCTCAAAGAGGCGAGAGGTTTACCCTCCAAGACACCTCTTGTGTCACGAGACTTTAGCGTTAATCCTAGGCTCCTTAGGGCGAGAGGTTTACCTTCCAAGACCCCTCTGGTTGGCCCAAAATGGATATTAAGCGCAGTCTTAGTCTCTCCGAGGCGAGAGAAACTTTCCCAATGTTCTATTGGGTGGCGACTCCATGAAACCTCCTTGTTGCCCAACATAGATGCACTTGCGATTTATTGCAAGCTGTCAATGGACCCACAAATGCCCCGATCGCCCTCAAGCGGGCGGTCCCATGGGCGGCCGCGGGGATCCGGCGCGCGTCACAGTGGCGACTCCACTGGGGACGATATGGTTCAAGATTTCAATTTGAAAATATCTCGTTTAACATTTATGGTTAAAATTTAATTCATAAATTTGCTTTCTTTCAAATTTGCATTACATCCCATTAGAGCTTTAGAATATGCTAGTTTGGTCCCTCTATTAGCCTCGGTGCGTTCCTGAAGCACGACCCTATTTTCACTCAATTTAGGGAAGTGTTAAGGATAATCACCAGCCCAAGTCTCGTGCCATCAAATGGTATATCAAATGGTGACCCGATCAGCCGTTACGCTCGTGATGAGCTAGACCTGTCGGCAGGGACCACGCTTGGGTAGCCTTAAAATATCATCACCTTGGACCAAAGCCCATGTAATGGACATAGATATTTTCCCTAGGCGGTATGAACCATAATACCTTGCTTGTTATATGGATCAATATGTATTGGACAAATCCAGATAATTTGACTGATCACTTAATCAAAGGCTTTCATGCCCCGATAGGCCCATGTCAATTTATTCGGACTGCCTAAATACGTGATGATCATAATCCATGTGCTTGTGCATTACTTAAGGGCGGTTATACTGCCGGTTTTTTTTCATCGTGCACTATACGCGCCTATTGGATTCACTGTTAACCCATGGGTTAACCCCGCCTAGGAAAGAGACCGCACTACCTCGTGTGTGGGGTTAATAAGGTTGGAAGGTTTTACTTGCTTGCATGTGGTTGTTTATGCTCACGCATTGTATATTATCATCCATGCATTATTCCAACAATTTGAATATTTTTGCCATCAGTTGGGAAGGAAATCAATCCCGAGGACAGAGATTCAAGAAATGAGGAATTGTTGCATCAGAGATTTAAAATGCCTGAGCTACCGAAGATGGATGGTACTTCAGACCCTTCTGCCCATATCAAGCAATACACTTTAGCGATGAAGGGCACGGGGCTAAGTAGGAAGCGAAAAGTGAAGTATTCTTGCTTCAATTTAGTAGGTTCGGCGGTAGACAGGTATCATGGGCTGGATAGGAGAGTCAAGGAAGAGCGGAACCTTCTGACTGATGAGTTTATGAGCAATAATAATAAATAAAACACATGCATTTTATCTCATGTGTAATTCTTTTTATAATCCGTGCACTCTGTATATAAGATTGCCTGTATCATAATTTGTGAATATAAATATAACACGTTTGTCATGCATGCACATAATAATGCTTGTCGCAATACATACATATTAACATTCTTTATGACATCCATTGTGCGCCATTATCTATATATACAGCATACATCATCAAATATACATATTAACATGCATTATACCAAGCACAGACATACTGCCCCCGTGACACACAAAAAAAAAGGAAGAAAAGAAAATGAAAATGAAAATGAAAATGAAAATAATGAAATGAAATAAAATAAACACATTCATCATGTGTCATAGCATGTGTGCTCACATTACATATGTACATAAATATTGTGTTGGAACATACATATACTGTTGCATGTCATAGTGTGCACACATTAGCATACTTCATTAGATTAGACATTATACACATCATGACACTTTGCATCTCTCACATTGTGCGCCATATCATGAACATACATTATCATGCATGCGTTATACCATGCACATATGAATCCTGTATCATGCATGTCAGTCGTCACATATATACCATGCCACATTTTGCGTGTGCATACCATGTAGATACACGTACCTTGTAGGTGCCACTCATTTCTTGCGACCACTTTCATCTCATATCTTGTATCGCACACCATAGAAGCTCACTGTATACAATCATTCTCATGCTGTGTCCCATCTCATGTGCATTATTTGTATATGTTCTGCACTTCTATATATGTGAGTCTTGCCACTCCTCGAACTCATTGGCGCACATTTTCGTGCCAGATCATCTTCATCCTACATCACGTCATCTTGCATACATATCTCTATCATGTCTAAATCATGCCATGTTCACATGTACCATATATCATGAACATTCATCCCCATACTGTGCCATAGGTTGTACTCATGCTTTCATCGTATACATGTACATTACAAATTTATGCATGCACATCATTTGTCATGCATTGTTCACACATTCACACTCACTTATAATTTTTCGTTAATATTTTACACTCACACATCTTTGCACATATTTCATGTACGCATTTTTATACAAAATGTTTTTACACAAGTTTCGCACATATAATTCCTTGCGCGCATACACGACACTATTGCATACGCCATTCCATATACATGATTTCTAACGCATAGTTTGCACATATTTTTTTTACAAAAAAAGAAACAAAAAAAAATTATAAATTTTTTTTTTTATTTTCTTAAACGATTTTTGTGTATATACATTTCGATAGAATCAAAATTTTTGTGTTAAGCCATACCCTAAAACGCTGGCACGTTTGCACCTTATTGCGGTACCTTTGATTCAAGGTTTGACTCTGCCTAATTAGTTCTCAACTATGAATGGATTTGATCTTAATTCTAGAAATCTGTGTTTCATTCCACTTTGAATTAAGTAAGGGGTAGATATGTTTGATCTTTAAGAGCTAGATTACATGAAGATATTTGACCATACCATGTGATTTCTAAATTTCGAGCACTTTTGGTCCGTTTTTGAAAACAAAAAAAATTAGTTGCAATTAAGGGATTGGATGAAAACTCACTAAGAGCACTAGAACCTTTCCGATTACTCGTCAAAGTGACCCCTGGATAAGGCTGAATCTAGAAAATGATTTAGGCACCATTTCTTTGTATAGCTCTCTAAATGACCATTTCCTACCCTCATTTCAAAATCGCTTGCTAGCCCGTTGAGCCTTTATTTTGGTATGCTAAATGCGTACCGATTTTATTGTTACACACGTTAAAACTACCATTCGCCTAAAATGATTTTGGCTTCCCCTTAGAAAAATGGCCGCTCTAGTAAGGATGGATGTACATTATGACATTTCTTTGAGCTATCAAAACTTGCTCCAATAAAAGGGAGTTTACACTTCGAGAAGAAAATTTCAATCATCAAAAGTTGCCCCGATGAAACTGGATTTACACTTTGGGGAAAAGAGCCTCAATTTTTGACAATTCTTTGAGCTACCAATAATCACCCTGATAAGGATGGATTTACCCCTTGAGAAAAATTTTCAATTATCGATAATTTTTGGGCTACACTTCAGGAAAGGGGTTTGAATCATCGATAAAATTTTTGTGTAGTTAGAGACATGAGCTTGCGAAAAAAAAGAAAAAAAGAAGAGCGAAAAACGAAAAAAAGTAAAAGAAGAAAAATCGAAATTGAAGAAAGAATAGAAAAAAAGAGAAGAAAAACGAAAAAAAAAAGAAGAAAAAAGAAAAAAAAAGAAGAAAAACGAAAAAAAAAGAGAAGAAAAGTGGTAGGGCCCAAGATAGTACCCCTTGACGAGTTCGGTGGTTATCTTTTTAGCTTAATTTTTATGCTGAGCTTGATGAGATCAAGTATTACCAAAATTCAAATCCAAGAATATTTAGACAATATACAATTGGGGTTGGGAATGGTCCTTTCATCCGTCGAATGAACGTTGCGGCCATTTTTCTCTAGCGACCTGATTCTCCTTTGATAGCCAATTACCTAAGCCTAACGTTACAACCAAAGTAAGACCTCTTGATTCTTGGTTTGGCCTTATCTAATTAGCGGAGATGACCTTCTAGTAAGGTTTGGTACGTAGGAAGAGGCGTATGGTGTCTCTTGAGCTTCAAGCGGGAAGCCACGAGTGCATTTGTATTCGAGTTGAGTCTCGTCTCCAAAGTTGCAGTTAGAATTTGCTTTCAAGTGATGAAAAACTCTGTTTTGGTCTTTGCACATACACACAGAGATCGCATGGTACGCCTCGTATTTACATGCTGATTTAGTAAACATTGATACTTACGTGTTTATCTTCTTGCCCTTCATTAGGAATGACTCCCGAATTCTTTTGCTGAGATTGAATCAGTTGAGAATGTGGTTCATTCAGTATACTCAAAGGCAGATAGAAACTCGAGTTTGAGGTGCCTAATAGGTTGCACTCATTTTACAATCTTGGGGTATTTCTTATCACTACCCATGAAAATGATACTTCGCGTACACTCTCAGCAATATTCTTTGTACATATGCTTTTTGTGAATGTTTTTACGCATAATTGTAGCAAATATTTTCAATAAATAGTTTTACATGTACAATTCTTGGTGCATGTCTTCTGGCATAAGAGCTTTAGCGAATACATTTCATAAGTGCTTTTGACGCATGTGGCTCTTTATGGGCATATCCTTTGCCAGCATCTTGCATCCACATTTTTCGCATGCATTCAATACACATATATGTGATTTTTCCTACATATGTTTCATACACATAGTTGTATGTGCACACATTGCACACACTCAATTCCCTATGTAGCTTTCATGTATATAACATATCCCATCTGTCTTTGCATATGATTTTTTACATCTATGCCGATGAATGACTGTAACACCCCCATCGCCGTCCCCGTTGGAAGGACGCCGACGGACGCGTTACCCGACGCTCACTCATACAGATAACCACATGCACAGTGCGAAAGCATACGTTCATACATAACATGCATACAGAAATGCGGATTAATTAAAAATTTACCGTGACTTACCTTGCGGTACAGACTGAACATGCAATAATTCACACACATGCAGGCACCAAGCAAAAGCATACACAGAAGCATGCATATAACCATTCAACGGAAGCATAATCGAAATAATAAAACAAAGGAATAACTAAACATAAGGACATACTAACTATTACATTCCCAAAAGAAAACTCAAGAACGAAACATAATAATTACATATACAATACTACCGAATACAAAAGCTGAAATACAGAAGCTGAACAAAATACAGAACTTCTAACTCCTACGTGGCCGACCTTGCAGAAGCGCGACTCGAACAGAACCAAACCTGCCACCTGCACGGAAAGGAAATCCGTGCTAAGCGATAACGCTTAGTGGGGAGAACACACAAGAATATGGACGGCCATTCACAATGGTCGTCAAGGCAAAACACATTCAGATGACAAATGCAGATATTCATAGCATATCAATAATCAGGCTGCACAATAAAGGCATTCATTTCAATACTCACAATCGAACCATAACTTCATGTTCAGGATAGACTAAAACAGACATAATACAATACACAATACAAGCCTCATCATGCTGAACCACATACTATATCTCATGCATAAACCTACATGGGTAGCAAATATCAACATCTTACTGTGCAGAGTCACAAGAGCTTTACTCATGCAATTGACATAACTAAATACCCATGCATGAACTGACAACCAAACTATCATGTTAAGAATGCTAACCATTTAACATACTTAGACATGCCAAACACATACACTAGTCAAATATCCAAAGGATAACACTTAGAGCATCACAATACCGCTGCGCAACTCTAATATATATTAAGCATCATGCAGAAACATTCCGATAACGGAGACTGAAGGCATAACCACTTAGTATTCATTCATCATCATCATGCAGAGAGTACAGTAATCATCACATACTTACCATCACAGCTGCTTCGGTTCACAAGCTAACATATTAACAAAACATGTTTAAGTCACATACATAAATTCTCTAGTCGCATCATAATCAAAGCATTCAAAACTCATAACAAATCACATGACGAGTACGGATAATCATGTTAGATATAAAGTCATGCTTATTTAAAACAGACATACATTCTGAAACCCATAGTCACATTCATATACATATAAACTGATTCCTGAGATCTTTATCATAATCAAACGGATATCACAATCATATAGTTATTTCAAAGTACTACAAACCAGTAGAGCACCTGCTGACTCACAATAGTGGATAACGAGTGTACTGAACTGATTAGTACCTTACGGGTACAAGTCGACTGAAGGTACCTTACGGGTACGAATCGAAAACCATTTTATTTATCACAAAAGCATTTTACTGATGGGGGATCTTAACCCGATCCAAATACATTAAAAAGGACCACGAGGATCCGTACTGATGGGGGGTTCGCGAGGAACCATACGGGGGACCTGATCAGGGTCCAATACGTTCAAAGGGCGCTGCAGCTACTGAAAGACTCTATTAGGCATGCCTAACTATCCACTAGACTGACTCTCGCAGGTCATGCATAAAACAGTACACATTTCGAATCGTACAACGCATAATATATATAAATATATACATCATGCATAAATTAAAGTACAATAGTCATATAAATATGCTCATAAAGTCAGTCATATATCATGCAATTCGCATTGCAAAACATATTACAGTCCATACATTTTAACATTAAACAATATTCTAAAGCATGCCAAGAATCAGGTATAAAAGCACTACCATGCTAATGATTATCAAAACATAATCCTAAACATGCATTAGGTGAAGATACTAAGCATAAACCATGCATAGTCCAAATCGCATTTAACATAACACAATGAGTTCCAAGGCTAAAGTATAACAATGTATTCTGACATCAGCCATAATATTCAAATAAGTCTGGCATAGCAGGATACCAATCATACTTCATACAAGTCAAATACTGGGGCATTCAATAACTCAATTGATAACATCAGCACTATTCACCTTTCTAAAGCATAACAGGAACACCTATAGAATCACATTATGCTAAAGACCAAGGACGTATCATCATAATCGGGGAAAAATACAGCATAAACTTAAGCATAGCAAATTATTCTTAATGAAGAAACAGACTAAAAATATGCATAGCATAATTCACATTAAGACAGAACATGTTTGGGACTTAAACAAATAGAAAATCAGCATTCATAATTCCTTCGCATTCAGAATATAACTTGAAATACCTGTCACAATAATAAGCATATTTAAGTCCCAACCATACTGTTAAAATCCCACAAACGTTCAACAGGATTACTATAATCCAAACTGATTCCAAAATACTACATATAACTTATCTTAGATAACATATTATTAATACCAAATAAATTGGAATAATCAGTCATGTCATCAAGATAATATAACACACAGTAGAGGAAAAATACCATCAAGAGCTTTTGGAAACCATTTTATAAAAACTGGACGCTTGGGGAAAGAAAAACAGAAGCAAAACAGAGGAATCGGAGACCTGAGCAACCTTCACGTCACGTGAAGGTTGCTCACGTCGTGAGCAGTGAGCAATTGCTCACGTTGTGGGCAATTGCTCACGTCGTGGGCAATTGCTCACGTCGTGAGCATTGCTCACGTCGCGTGAGCATAGCTCACGCTTCGTGAGCAATTGCTCACGTCGCGTGAGCATAGCTCACGCCGTGAGCATTTGCTCACCAAGCGTGAGCATGGCTCACGTCACGTGAGCATAGCTCACGCCGTGAGCCCTTCTCTCTTCTTCCCCTCTATCGCAATTTGCAGACTTCTTCGTTTTCCCAGAAATTCGATAGAAATCATTTCCAATCAAATTCACAACACCACCAAAACTTATATTACCTTTCAATCGATGTCCCAAACAGCATCACAAGATCATTGCAACTTAATTCAACAATTAAATCAACCAAAATCATGCATAGACACATTTAAGAATATAAACCCTAAAAGTTACAGTAGGTTCAAAGCACAAACTCAGAACTTCTAAATGGATACTTGTCATGCATTACTAACATAATTACTCACATACTCACACATATACACATTCCAGAGCACATTAATTTCCAGAAATCAGACTAAGCAAACACCATTATAAGCCTAGTGAGAAAATAGGGCAGAGACATGCTGAGATTGAATAACACAGAAGCTCAGATATTGCATGCATTCAAAATGCTCCCAAACCTGGAAATAACGAACGATCCAAAATCAGCTTCCAACTTCAAGATCAAACCTCACTCTTTTCCTTGCCTTTACTTTGTTCCTTCTTGTAATCCAAAGCTTGCACAAATAAAACCCACAATTATTCTTCAAACCCTAACTCCAACAAAACTAAAACCAGGAGAAGATGAAGAAGAAGAAGAACAGTATGTAGAAATCTTAATCCAACTTACCTCTTCAAGCAAAAACACAATCCAAGCCACACAAATCCAAGCCAATAGAGAAAGAAAGGAAAAACAAGGAAGGGAGAAGAGAAGAATAAGGGAAAGCGTGAGAGGAGGGGGACGGGAATGAAATCTGTGTTCCCTCTCTCTTCCACTTTCTTTTCTTCTTTTCCCCATTCACTGCCCACCTAACAGTCCACTTGGCAACCTCCTATTGGACCCCAAACTCCACTTAACATTTCAAACCATGGCACAATACTAGAGTCATACCCAAACATTGCCTTAAATATCTTGTCTTAATGCTCTTTAGTCCTTAGACAAATTACACTTCACTCACTTACACATTTCTTCCTTTACCAACTTAATTAACTTTTCAATTAGGTCCTTAACACTCCAAATTCTCAAACACAATTTACTGAAATACCCTTCCGATCCCGACTTATCATGCATAATCCGACCAGGGCTATTTTGGGGTGTGACAACTCTTCCCTCCTAAAAGAATTTCGTCCTCGAAATTCACAGCGAAACACTTACATCCACACAACCCAAACAAACAAAACTTACTTAGACAAAAGCTTACAAAGTAACTTACCAGAAGAACCTGCGGTCTCCTTCGAATCCTTGCTAGATGCTACAAACTCTGAAGACACTCGAGAAGATCTGAGCAAATCCTCCACATCCTTTCTAGCTTGCCCAGCTAGATTCTCACTCATCTTCTTAGGACAACTGACAATCTGGTGTTCCATACTGCCACACCTGAAACAAGCACCTGAAAGCTTCCGACATGGACCACGATGTCGCTTCTGACAGTGCTGACATACTGACGGTCCCCACTTCTTACACTTGTTCCCATGTTGCTTCTGACATTGCTGACACAACGAAGGTTCTCGAACCCTCTTCCCTGCTGACACTTCACTAACCGATCCTTTTCTCTTCTGAGGAACATGCCGCACAACTTCTTGAGAAGCACGAGGAGCAGTCAATCTATCCAAAATCCGAATCAATCCTTGTACTAATGTCCTATCATCAGAAACACGACCAGAATCTTCAACTGGAAGATGCTCTGAAACATCCTGATCAGCATTAACTCGATTCACACTTTCTGTAGTCTCGCCCACATTCTCACTAGGATCAGACTCCATCTAGACATGACACAAAACAAGACGCATCTGCATTAGGCCACGACACAAAACCGACTCTCATGCAAAGACTCATCACATAACAAACAACACACCCAGAACCAACAAACCTGGGCTCTGATACCACTAACTGTAACACCCCCATCGCCGTCCCCGTTGGAAGGACGCCGACGGACGCGTTACCCGACGCTCACTCATACAGATAACCACATGCACAGTGCGAAAGCATACGTTCATACATAACATGCATACAGAAATGCGGATTAATTAAAAATTTACCGTGACTTACCTTGCGGTACAGACTGAACATGCAATAATTCACACACATGCAGGCACCAAGCAAAAGCATACACAGAAGCATGCATATAACCATTCAACGGAAGCATAATCGAAATAATAAAACAAAGGAATAACTAAACATAAGGACATACTAACTATTACATTCCCAAAAGAAAACTCAAGAACGAAACATAATAATTACATATACAATACTACCGAATACAAAAGCTGAAATACAGAAGCTGAACAAAATACAGAACTTCTAACTCCTACGTGGCCGACCTTGCAGAAGCGCGACTCGAACAGAACCAAACCTGCCACCTGCACGGAAAGGAAATCCGTGCTAAGCGATAACGCTTAGTGGGGAGAACACACAAGAATATGGACGGCCATTCACAATGGTCGTCAAGGCAAAACACATTCAGATGACAAATGCAGATATTCATAGCATATCAATAATCAGGCTGCACAATAAAGGCATTCATTTCAATACTCACAATCGAACCATAACTTCATGTTCAGGATAGACTAAAACAGACATAATACAATACACAATACAAGCCTCATCATGCTGAACCACATACTATATCTCATGCATAAACCTACATGGGTAGCAAATATCAACATCTTACTGTGCAGAGTCACAAGAGCTTTACTCATGCAATTGACATAACTAAATACCCATGCATGAACTGACAACCAAACTATCATGTTAAGAATGCTAACCATTTAACATACTTAGACATGCCAAACACATACACTAGTCAAATATCCAAAGGATAACACTTAGAGCATCACAATACCGCTGCACAACTCTAATATATATTAAGCATCATGCAGAAACATTCCGATAACGGAGACTGAAGGCATAACCACTTAGTATTCATTCATCATCATCATGCAGAGAGTACAGTAATCATCACATACTTACCATCACAGCTGCTTCGGTTCACAAGCTAACATATTAACAAAACATGTTTAAGTCACATACATAAATTCTCTAGTCGCATCATAATCAAAGCATTCAAAACTCATAACAAATCACATGACGAGTACGGATAATCATGTTAGATATAAAGTCATGCTTATTTAAAACAGACATACATTCTGAAACCCATAGTCACATTCATATACATATAAACTGATTCCTGAGATCTTTATCATAATCAAACGGATATCACAATCATATAGTTATTTCAAAGTACTACAAACCAGTAGAGCACCTGCTGACTCACAATAGTGGATAACGAGTGTACTGAACTGATTAGTACCTTACGGGTACAAGTCGACTGAAGGTACCTTACGGGTACGAATCGAAAACCATTTTATTTATCACAAAAGCATTTTACTGATGGGGGATCTTAACCCGATCCAAATACATTAAAAAGGACCACGAGGATCCGTACTGATGGGGGGGTTCGCGAGGAACCATACGGGGGACCTGATCAGGGTCCAATACGTTCAAAGGGCGCTGCAGCTACTGAAAGACTCTATTAGGCATGCTTAACTATCCACTTGACTGACTCTCGCAGGTCATGCATAAAACAGTACACATTTCGAATCGTACAACGCATAATAAATATAAATATATACATCATGCATAAATTAAAGTACAATAGTCATATAAATATGCTCATAAAGTCAGTCATATATCATGCAATTCGCATTGCAAAACATATTACAATCCATACATTTTAACATTAAACAATATTCTAAAGCATGCCAAGAATCAGGTATAAAAGCACTACCATGCTAATGATTATCAAAACATAATCCTAAACATGCATTAGGTGAAGATACTAAGCATAAACCATGCATAGTCCAAATCGCATTTAACATAACACAATGAGTTCCAAGGCTAAAGTATAACAATGTATTCTGACATCAGCCATAATATTCAAATAAGTCTGGCATAGCAGGATACCAATCATACTTCATACAAGTCAAATACTGGGGCATTCAATAACTCAATTGATAACATCAGCACTATTCACCTTTCTAAAGCATAACAGGAACACCTATAGAATCACATTATGCTAAAGACCAAGGACGTATCATCATAATCGGGGAAAAATACAGCATAAACTTAAGCATAGCAAATTATTCTTAAAGAAGAAACAGACTAAAAATATGCATAGCATAATTCACATTAAGACAGAACATGTTTGGGACTTAAACAAATAGAAAATCAACATTCATAATTCCTTCGCATTCAGAATATAACTTGAAATACCTGTCACAATAATAAGCATATTTAAGTCCCAACCATACTGTTAAAATCCCACAAACGTTCAACAGGATTACTATAATCCAAACTGATTCCAAAATACTACATATAACTTATCTTAGATAACATATTATTAATACCAAATAAATTGGAATAATCAGTCATGTCATCAAGATAATATAACACACAGTAGAGGAAAAATACCATCAAGAGCTTTTGGAAACCATTTTATAAAAACTGGACGCTTGGGGAAAGAAAAACAGAAGCAAAACAGAGGAATCGGAGACCTGAGCAACCTTCACGTCACGTGAAGGTTGCTCACGTCGTGAGCAGTGAGCAATTGCTCACGTTGTGGGCAATTGCTCACGTCGTGAGCATTGCTCACGTCGCGTGAGCATAGCTCACGCTTCGTGAGCAATTGCTCACGTCGCGTGAGCATAGCTCACGCCGTGAGCATTTGCTCACCAAGCGTGAGCATGGCTCACGTCACGTGAGCATAACTCACGCCGTGAGCCCTTCTCTCTTCTTCCCCTCTATCGCAATTTGCAGACTTCTTCGTTTTCCCAGAAATTCGATAGAAATCATTTCCAATCAAATTCACAACACCACCAAAACTTATATTACCTTTCAATCGATGTCCCAAACAGCATCACAAGATCATTGCAACTTAATTCAACAATTAAATCAACCAAAATCATGCATAGACACATTTAAGAATATAAACCCTAAAAGTTACAGTAGGTTCAAAGCACAAACTCAGAACTTCTAAATGGATACTTGTCATGCATTACTAACATAATTACTCACATACTCACACATATACACATTCCAGAGCACATTAATTTCCAGAAATCAGACTAAGCAAACACCATTATAAGCCTAGTGAGAAAATAGGGCAGAGACATGCTGAGATTGAATAACACAGAAGCTCAGATATTGCATGCATTCAAAATGCTCCCAAACCTGGAAATAACGAACGATCCAAAATCAGCTTCCAACTTCAAGATCAAACCTCACTCTTTTCCTTGCCTTTACTTTGTTCCTTCTTGTAATCCAAAGCTTGCACAAATAAAACCCACAATTATTCTTCAAACCCTAACTCCAACAAAACTAAAACCAGGAGAAGATGAAGAAGAAGAAGAACAGTATGTAGAAATCTTAATCCAACTTACCTCTTCAAGCAAAAACACAATCCAAGCCACACAAATCCAAGCCAATAGAGAAAGAAAGGAAAAACAAGGAAGGGAGAAGAGAAGAAGAAGGGAAAGCGTGAGAGGAGGGGGACGGGAATGAAATCTGTGTTCCCTCTCTCTTCCACTTTCTTTTCTTCTTTTCCCCATTCACTGCCCACCTAACAGTCCACTTGGCAACCTCCTATTGGACCCCAAACTCCACTTAACATTTCAAACCATGGCACAATACTAGAGTCATACCCAAACATTGCCTTAAATATCTTGTCTTAATGCTCTTTAGTCCTTAGACAAATTACACTTCACTCACTTACACATTTCTTCCTTTACGAACTTAATTAACTTTTCAATTAGGTCCTTAACACTCCAAATTCTCAAACACAATTTACTGAAATACCCTTCCGATCCCGACTTATCATGCATAATCCGACCAGGGCTATTTTGGGGTGTGACAATGACTCTTTACCACATGTATGATCATTTGCATGCATGGTCATTTGCACATAGTTCGCATACATAATCCCTTGTATATATTTATCGTGCATGAACTTTTGCATGTCCTTCTCATTCATGATCATTTGCAAACATGTTAGAATAACGATTCTTAGCACATGTTCCATAATCTTCCACATGGATATAAGCCATTGGCATATATGACATACACATAAGCATTTCAGGATCATAGTCCTTTGCATGTCATTTCATAAATGCATAGCCTTTCACATGCATTCCATGCATACATGGTGTCCAACGCACACTAGATAGTATACATCAGCCCCACGTAGACAAGCTGACTTTTCCCAAAGTCCTCTGAGGAGGCAAAATCTTTAAATCCTCTGAAAAGGCAATTCTCCAAAGCCTTCTCAAAAGGCAATTCTTAAGCCCTCTAAAAAAGCGATTCTTAATCAACCAAAATTCTCTCCGGGGGCAAGTCAACCTAAGTCCTCTCAAGAGGCAAAGCAAATTAACCAAAGTCCTCTCCGGGGCAATCAGTTCTCTAAGTCCTCTTAAGAGGCGATTCTTATCCCTCTGCATACGTTTTTGATGCTTGAAAATTTGCATGCATAGCTTTTCACATGCATTCCATGCATACATGGTGCTCGACACTCCTCTCAAAGTCCTCTGAAGAGGCATAAAAAGAAAAATCCTCTGAGGAGGTAAAATCTCAAAGTCCTCCAAGGAGGCAAAATGTCCCAAAATCCTCTGAGGCAAAATCTTTAAGTCCTCCGAGGAATCAAACTTTCCAAATTCTCTTAAGAGGTAATTCTCAAGTCCTCCGAAGAGGCAATTCTCAAGTCAACCCAAGTTCGGGGGCAAAAATGCGCACGAGGCAGTTCTCTTTGAAAAGAGTATGGGTCAGAGTCCATGAAGCCAAGGTGATGCTTTTCTAGATCCTTGGGGGCATCAGGCAATGTGAGAACCCAGCCAATACCCTCAACAAATCTCTTGACCACCTAGAATGTGGTATATCCATTTTTGCATCTCACATGCATGCATAGATGTTTTGGATATCTTCCAGTATATCATGCGCATTCAATCCTTCACGCGTATAGTTGTGTACACATAATCTTGTGCATTAATCATTTACTTGTGATTCAATCTTTTGTATATGCCTTCGTGCTAATGATTTTGCAGGAAAAAGCCAAACCAAGCGATAACTTCGGCATCATGAAGTCAAGAAGAAACATGCGCAAGTTGAAACCATGCGGTAACTTGTAAAGTCCTTTATCAAATTATCTTTTAAGTCCTTCTTTAAAGGCATTCTCAGTCTCTTCGGAGCATTCTCTTTAAGACCTTTTTCACAAGCATTCTCAGTCTCCTTGGAGTATTAGCTTTAAGGCCTTTTCTCAGTCTCTTTGAAACCATGCGGTTATTTTCAAGAATATTCCAAATCCCTTCAATCCTGAGATGATCCGAGAGGTAGGTTTAGCTCAACGTTGTCAGGCACTACCCAGAACAGGGCAACCGGGCAAGCAACATAACTCTTTTAACCGATCTCTCATTTCTAGAAAATCAAAGGCTCTCAGTGAGCATCAAAGCCTCTCGGTGAGCATCCAAGTCTCCCAGTGAGCATCAACTGACAATGACCCCAACAGGCAGGTGCCGCTACAGGTACGTATCTCTTTTTAATTTACCCTATAAATTTGCATCTTCCTTTTTGCAGAAAAAAAAGATAGTTTAAGATAAATATCAGCGATAGGGCAGATCGCAACTGGGACTGCAGCTAGAGAACACTGCTCTTCACACCGAGATTGTAGCCAGAGAGTGCTGCATCTCACGGTTCACGCGGCAGCCAGAGAGCGCTACGCACCTTGCAGATCGAATGGGGGTTAGCAAGGGAACTTCAGATCGAAGCTGCAGTTAAAGAAACACTGCTCTTCACACCGAGATTGTATCCAGAGAGTGCTGCATCTCACGGTTCACGCGGCAGCCAGAGAGCGCTACGCACCTTGCAGATCGGATGGGGGTTAGCAAGGGAAGCTGCAGTTAAAGAAACACTGCTCTTCACACCGAGATTGTAGCCAGAGAGTGCTGCATCTCACGGTTCACGCGGCAGCCAGAGAGCGCTACGCACCTTGCAGATCGGATGGGGGTTAGCAAGGGAACTTCAGATCGAAGCTGCAGTTAAAGAAACACTGCTCTTCACACCGAGATTGTAGCCAGAGAGTGCTACATCTCACGGTTCACGCGGCAGCCAGAGAGCGCTACGCACCTTGAAGATCGGATGGGGGTTAACAAGGGAACTTCAGATCGAAGCTGTGGCTAGAAAAACACCGCTCTTCACATCGAGATTGTAGCCAGAGAGTGCTATATCTCACGGTTCACGTGGCAGCCAGAGAGCGCTACGCACCTTGCAGATCGGATGGGGGTTAGCAAGGAAACTTCAGATCGAAGCTGTGGTTAGAAAAACACCGCTCTTCACATCGAGATTGTAGCCAGAGAGTGCTACATCTCACAATTCACGCGGCAGCCAGAGAGTGCTACGCACGTTGCAGATCGGATGGGGATTAGCAAGGGAACTTTAGATCGAAGCTGTGGTTAGAAAAACACCGCTCTTCACATCGGGATTGCAGCCAGAGAGTGCTGCATCTCACGGTTCGCGCGGCAGCCAGAGAGTGTAACACCCCCACCGCCGCCCCCGTTGGAAGGGCACCGGCGGGCGCGCTACCCGACGCTCACTCACGATGCGACAAAACATACAACGGAAGCATACATGCGCTAAGCGGAAGCATTCAATAACCAATAATAAAAATCTTAGAAAATATACTTCATTACTATAAAAACAAAATACGAAGCTATATACAATATCCCAAAAGATTACAACTTAAAATCCTTTACAAAAATAATACATATACAAAAAGAATTACAGGAGGAGACAAAATAAATAACTCGACTCCTATGTGGCCAGCTTGCAGATGCGTGACACGAGCAACTCCCAAAAATCCTTCACGCTACCTGCACGGGATAAAAGCCCGTGCTAAGCGATAACGCTTAGTGGGGAGAAACAAGCACAACAGAACACTATATAAGAAAACATGCACTAACATACATAATTCATTATGAATCAGAGTACAGAGATATAAATATATATTTAGGATAAATAATACAATGCACTAAACCATTACACTATTCAGAGTCACGCTATGATCAGAACACTTCACTAAATCAATACCAAACAGTTCACACAATAGCCTGAAACCAATGGTGGAGGATACGGGAACACGGCATGGGAGACTGAAGCCTCAAAAACACTTTAATACCCGAAGGTAGCGCGGGAGACCGGGGTCTCAAAACATTTTATCACTACACGGAAGATGACCATCTCGGAGGTCGACCGCTTCGCCCAAACGGGGCGGACAAAACAGCTGTACACTAACCCTTCTTAATCATGCTTAATTATCCTATACCTTGATACTTCAGGCTCGATAACACATTCATTCGCACGACCTTACCCAATCAAAAGCAAGATTCAACTCTAGACTCTAACATCAAAAGAATTCATAACTAAAACACTAATACAATGGCATCATGAGTCATAAGCACAAACATATTTCATGCAATAGTGAGAAACCGTGCAAAGTGAAACAAAAGAAACACATTCAGAAAACAGGGCAAGCAGGAAGGGCGTCTATCGCGATCGCGATAAGTGTCGCGCTCGCGATAAAGCACGGGGCACTTCCTCGCGAGGTCGCGCCAAGGGGCCTACTCGCGACGAAGCACTTGCGACAGAAATTCACGGAGCCGAGCTCTGTCACGCTCGCGACGAGTGTCACGATCGCGACAGAGACCAATTTCTTCCTCCTCGCGCGCACGCTCGACAGCACGCCCGCGCGGAGGGTTCCGCTACCGAGCTCTCTGTCGCGGTTGCGACAACATCATGATCGCGACAGTGGGCTCTTCAAGAACAAAGGGCCAAGTCCGCCTTCTGTCGCGCTCGCGACAGACGTCGCCATCGCGACAGAACCCAGATTCACCCAATCTGCACTTTTCCCTTCATTTTTCACACACAATACTCCATACATGCAAACAAGAGACACAAACACTTACCTCATAGCTCTTGCACATCACCGCATCATTTTTAAGGTCCCGTAAACATATTTACACAATAATCAAATATAAATTCAACATGAAATCACTCACAACCAAACTCAAATACACTAACGTGGCATGTTCAAATTCCGAAAACACATAACATTTTCACTATATCACTATCACTTCACTATAAATCACTACTTGATTTAAACATGCATCCATAAAACACTCAAGATTACAAATGGCATACAATCTCAAAATAGAGTTGATCCAAAGAGGAAATTAGGGAAAAAAAAACACAATCCACAAGCATAGCTCCCAACACTTGCATGCATTCAAACCCCATACCCAAATAAACACTCAAGAACACAGCTCCCATACCTGGAAAATGAAGCTTCAAACCGCTCCTCACGAAACCACTTTATCCTTGCCCTTGCTCTTCCTTCTCTCTTTCGATGCTTGCACAAAACCCAGCCACAACACACTCAAATCAGACCCAAAACCACAATCACAACCAGAAAAAGAAGGAGAAAGAAGAACTGAAATACCCAAAGCACTCCAAACCACTTACCTCTTACAATCCTTCAAGACCTTAGCTCAAGATTCCCAAGAAAACTCAAGAGAAAAGAGATGGAAGCAGAAAAATGGAAGCAAGAGAGAGGGGAGAACGGGAAATGAAGGAGAGAAGAGAGAAATGAGGTAGCTTCCACGGGAAGCTAGTCAAATTTCTGCCCTTCCCTTCCCTCTCTCTTACTTTTCATTAAATGCTCACCAACCTCCAAGCCACTTGTCACAATCCTAGAGAATCAATCAATCCATCTTAACATAACCGCTCTTGGCACCAAACACTAAACACACACAAGCCTTTCCTACACAAATATCTTCAAAGTACCATACTCCACTCACACCATAATATTTCTTATAAATCCACTTTCATCCTAGGCACCATGCACCACAAAACACACAATAAAAGCCCTAAGACCATTTACACCCTACAACCATACACTTTAAGCAATCACTATTATTTCCTTTAACACATAATTCCTTATTATCCTATTTTCCTTATACTCAATTTCCGAAAATACCTTTACTTTACCGACTTACCACGCAAATTCCGACCAGGCCCTATTTGGGTTGTTACAGAGAGTGCTACGCACCTTGCAGATCGGATGGGGGTTAGCAAGGGAGCTTCAGATCGAAGCTGTGGTTAGAAAAACACCGCTCTTCATACCGAGATTGTAGTCAGAGAGTGCTACATCTCACGGTTCACGCGGCAGCCAAAGAGTGCTACGCACCTTGTAGATCAGATGGGGGTTAGCAAGGGAACTTCAGATCGAAGCTGTGGTTTGAAAAACACCGCTCTTCACATCGGGATTGTAGCCAGAGAGTGCTGCATCTCACAGTTCACGCGGCAGCCAGAGAGCGCTACGCACCTTGCAGATCGGATGGGGGTTAGCAAGGGAACTTCAGATCGAAGCTGTGGTTAGAAAAACACCGCTCTTCACATCGGGATTGTAGCTAGAGAGTGCTGCATCTCACAGTTCATGCGGCAGCCAGAGAGCGCTACGCACCTTGCAGATCGGATGGGGGTTAGCAAGGGAACTTCAGATCGAAGTTGCAGTTAGGGAACATGCTCTTCACACCGAGATTGTAGCCAGAGAGTGCTACATCTCACAGTTCACGAGGCAGCCAGAGAGTGCTACACACCTTGCAGCCGAATGGAGGTTAGCAGATCAGAAAACCGTACTAGCTGAATGGAGGTTAGCAGATCAGACTTTATACTAGCCGGATGGGGGTTATCCAGAGAATGCCAACAAGCAGAGACTGTGGTCAGAGAGTACCGCTTCTCAATAATTGAAGATGCGGTTAGAAAAATACTGCTCTTCACCTAGAGATTGTGGTCAGAAAGTACCGCTCCTCAACAATCAAAGCTGCGGTTAGAAAAACACTGCTCTTCACCTTGAGATTGTGGTCAGAGAGTACCGCTTCTCAACAATAGAAGTTGTAGTTAGAGAATACTACTCTTCACCTCGAGACTGTGGTTAGAGAACACCGCATCTCACAATCGGAGTTACAGTTAGAGAACACTGCTTTTCACACCGAGATTGTAGTCAGAGAGTGCTACATCTTGCAGTTCGCGCAGTAGTCAGAGAGTGCTACGCACCTTGCAGATCGGATGGGGGTTAGCAGGGGAACTTCAGTCGCAGTTAGAGAATACTGCTCTTCACACCGAGTTTATAGCCAGAGAGCGCTACATGTCTTCAACCCTGCGCATGCCAAGATGAGGCCAGCAGAAGTCGAAGCTGCAGTTAGAGAAACACTGCTCTTCACACCGAGTTTGTAGCCAGAGAGCTCTACATCTCTTCAACCCTGCGCAAGCCGAGACGAGGCCAGCAGAAGTCGAAGCTGCAGTTAGAGAAACACTGCTCTTCACATCGGGTTTGTAGTCAGAGAGCACTACATCTCACAAACTCCGTGCAGGCCGGGACGAGGCTAGCGGAACACTTGTGGTAGAATAGACCACAGATCGAGGTTGTAGTCAGAGAGTGCTACATCGCCTCAACACTGCGCGAGCCGAGACGAGGCCAGCAGAAGTCGAAGCTGCAGTTAGAGAAACACTGCTCTTCACACCGAGTTTATAGCCAAAGAGCGCTACATCTCTTCAACATTGCGCGAGCTGAGATGAGGCCAGCAGAAGTCGAAGCTGCAGTTAGAGAAACACTGCTCTTCACACCGAGTTTATAGCCAGAGAGCGCTACATCTCTTCAACACTGTGCGAGCCGAGACGAGGCCAGCAGAAGCAAAACCTGCAGTTAGAGAAACACTGCTCTTCACATCGAGGTTGTAGTCAGAGAGCACTACATCTCACAAACTCCGTGCAGGCCGAGACGAGGCTAGCGGAACACTCGTGGTAGAATAGACCACAGATCGAGGTTGTAGTCAGAGAGCACTACATCTCACAAACTCCGTGCAGGCCGAGACGAGGCTAGCAGAACACTCGTGGTAGAATAGACCACAGATCGAGTTTGTAGTCAGAGAGCACTACATCTCACCAAAGCTGCGCAAGCCGAGACGAGGCCAGTAGAAACAGGTCGAGACGAGACCGGTAAGGGCACATGTACCTACGCAACAAGGTAAGGTCCGGCATCCCCAGGTATGTAATTCTCTCTCTTCCTTCTTTGAATTTTGGCTCACCTAGGTGTCTATACACTAACTTCTCCAAAATTGGGGGCAACTGTAGAGACCGGGTCTCGAGTCGGGTTTAATGTCAAAAAGTGATTTTAGGTCCTTAGTAATTACCTCCAAAAAAATATATAATATAGATTAGGTAGATAAAATTAAAAATTGATTATTAATGTTGGGTTAATTTAATTTATTAATATTGTAAGTTTAATTAGATAATTAAAATGCATGAAAGATTAAAGATTAATTAGTTAATATGTGAAGTGTTTAATTAATTAGATAAATTATATGATATATTAAATAGATTAATTATATTAAGATGTAAAATATGTAATGTAATTAATATGTAATGTTTAAATTAATTAGTGTGTGTTATTTAATTAAGTTAAAGTAATTAAAAAACAAAAAATGGAGGAAATTACCATTATGTCCCAAAAACCAACCCTAATTTTAGGGTATAAGAAGAAAAGAATGAAGGGAAATGGGGGGGCTCTCTCTCTCGGCTGGAACAAAAAAGAAAGAAAAAGAAATAGAAAAGAAGGGAGAGCAAGAACAGAGAGTGGTGGCAGGCCATAAGACCAAGAACAAGCCAAAGAGGTAAAAGAAAAAGAAAAGAAAAGAAACAGAGAGCAAGAATGGCAAATAGAAAAGGAAAACAAAAGAGAAATCAAAGAGGAGATAAAAGAAGAAATAAGAAAAGAGAGGGAGGGCCAACGGAAAACACACAGCAGCCATAGACCCACGACGCCGGAGAGAAAAGAAAAAGAAAAAAAGGAAGAGGAAGGAGGTGAGCCCTCCGCCGGCCAGCCACGGTGCCGAACCGCCGCACGCGCCCCGCCGGAGTTAAGAGGAGACCCGGACGAAGCTGATGGTGGTCGCCGATCAGCCGCAGTCACCGGCGTGGAGGAGATCGGCGAGAGAAGAGAGGACGCTGCCGACGCGACTTCCGACCTATTCCGGCGACATTCCGGCACGTGACCACCGGCGTTCGACTCCCGGCGCTCCGATCTACCATCCGGTGTTGGCGGTGTCTCCAACGGCCGCTCCGACGAGCCTCCGGTGAGGGAAATCCGGTGAGCCTATTTTATATTTATTTATTTTAATATATTATTAATTAATATTAATTAATATTCTTATTTATTTATTTATTATTATTATTATTAATATTTATTTATAATTCTGTTTTTATTATTTTTATTATTTTATTTAATATTTATTTTTCTGTTTATTAATATTAATATTATTATTATTATTATTATTATGTTTATGTTTATTTATTATTCTGTGTTTTTATTAATATTATTATTATTATTATTGTTATTGTTATTATGGTGTTTATTTAATATTCTGTTTTTAGTATTATTATTATTACTAATTAATTTACTAGTTTACATTATTATTATCTAATTTATTTGATTTATGCATTATGGTGTTATATTGTTTATAATTGTTATTAGCACTAATCAATTCATGTTTATTTTACTTTCCTTGCTATTATTATTAATATTATTTAATTTATATATCTTAGCATTAGTATTTTATGATATTACCGCAAGCCTTATTATTTTTATTTTATTATTATAATTATCATTCATATTGCATATCCATTAATTACACTAAATTAACTATCAATTTATTTCACTAATAATTTATTTAATTAATTATTCATTTATCGATTTATTTATCATTTAATTTAATTTAATCCATTATTAACTTTAATTATTTTTCCAATTTACTTTATTCAATCATTCATTTGTATATTTATTTATTCAATTGTTTACTTATTCATGATTAACCAATATCATTTTTCTATTTTAACTGCAATGCGGGAGGCATGTGGTTCTTCTGAGAAGTATGGTTGGAACAGGTAAATTAGGATGAATTTATTATTTATTATTTGGAATATGTAATTATTATTTTATTCTTTTTATTCGTTTGTGGTCTGTAATAATAAAAGATTTTCGACCGCACTTAAAAAGAACCACCACACAAATATTTTCTACCAAATAAAAACATTGGTTAACAAAACTAGACCAACGTCCTAGTTTTCATCCCAAACAAAGATTTAAGCCTATTCAATAATCTTATATCTTTTTATAATAATAAGTAGTCTGGAACCAATGTTCCCATCTAAATGAATAACTCGTTTTATGCATGTATTGCACTCTTTGCAATGAGGGTTGTATTCTGCCCTTAGTATTATTGTAATTTTATTTTATGCTTTTTACGCTTTAATTCTATTTTATCTTACACTCTTAAATGGATAAATGCGCCATCAATTAATTGCATCGTGTGGAGAGAGAGCGAATTAATGATAATTAAAATTTGATCATAAAATAATCGAGGTAAAAATAGATGAGAAATCCCGAACCCAGCTCTGGTCTTTGGGCTCAAAGAGGCGAGAGGTTTACCCTCCAAGACACCTCTTGTGTCACGAGACTTTAGCGTTAATCCTAGGCTCCTTAGGGCGAGAGGTTTACCTTCCAAGTCCCCTCTGGTTGGCCCAAAATGGATACTAAGCGCAGTCTTAGTCTCTCCGAGGCGAGAGAAACTTTCCCAATGTTCTATTGGGTGGCGACTCCATGAAACCTCCTTGTTGCCCAACATAGACGCACTTGCGATTTATTGCAAGCTGTCAATGGACCCACAAATGCCTCGATCGCCCTCAAGCGGGCGGTCCCATGGGCGGCCGCGGGGATCCAGCGCGCGTCACAATAAGCAATCACTTTTCCATCCTGCATCAGTACACAACCCAAACCATTTAAAGATGCATCATTGTAAATGGTGAAGTAAGATAAGTGTAATTAAGTGAGTGTAAAATTAGGGTTTCCGGTTGGGGACTAAATTGTAATTGAAAATTTTAAGGACTTGATTGTAAGAATTAAATATAATATAGTGACCAAAGTGTAATTGTGTGTGATTAGTGTAAGTAGAAGTTTAATTAAGCAAAGTGGTGGTTAATTAATCTTAATCAAAAGTTAGTGGGTATTTATTAGTCTTAATTATAGACTTAGTGGGATCCAAGTGTCCTGACTTGGAGCAGCCACCTAGCAATTGGAGAGTTGGTGTCTTGACACCTCATATTGCCATGCATATATAAAGATTGGGAAGTGGCAAAATCTGTCACTTTTTTCTTCCTTTGGGTCCGGCCACCTACCCAAAATCTGTTACCTCTTTCTTGTGTTCTTCAACTCTTTTCTATCTCTTCCTGGTTCTTCATCCATTTCGTTGGTTTCCTAAGGGCTTGAGTTAGCTTGTTTGAAGGTTTAAGTGATGAGTTTGAAAGGTGAGTCTAAGTATTGTTCATCCTTTTTCTTCTTCTTTTTGATTTGGAAATTTCAAATTATGAGTATTTTCTAATTAAGCTCTGCATGTGTATGTTGTGTCTTTGTAAGTTGGTGAATCAAGTAAGAAAGCCAAGGGTAAAGAAAAGGTCACCTAGCTACTGGAAGTGAAGGAGTGCTTCAAGAGGTTAAGGATTAGATTTTGTGTTAATCTTGATTAAATGAATGATTGATTAATTAGGATATATGTGTACTTATGTGATAATTGATAAGATGTTAAAAATTGAGATGTGTGTTGAAATTGTTGATTGAATTTCCATGAGATCATGACCAAAGTATGAACCCTAGTTTTAGTGGAAAACTCTGTTCATATTGCACCAGACCTCTGTGTGATGTTTTGCTCATAAATGGAGTTTGAGAACTCTAAATTAAGTGATTGTTGTGAATTAGAACCATGATTCCCATACTATAAAATTCCCAGAAATGACCATGAATGAATTTTGAATATAAGACCCTTAAAAGTGACCAAGACTTAAGTGTCTCTATTCTGGCAGGTTCATTAGAATAGTATATGTTGTTTAGGTCATATCGGACGTTTTAAATGTCTAAATGACCTGAAATTTGTCCCATTGGAAACTTAACATCCTAGCGAACAATTTTTAAGAGATGTTGTGCCTATAAATCAGGTTTAGATGTTGTTTTAGAAGGTACAAGTTTGAGGTGAAAAGCAATCTCATAAAGTTCCTGATGGAAGCTATTGTTGCGAGCGCGATAGAACAATCTAAAAGTGGGATTTTCTTCTTGATTTGGAGAACATTTCCCACCTTTACCCTCCTCTAGTTTGTGTATTTGTGTGTGTTTATCCTTCCCGAAATGCCCCCGAACCTCAGTACAAGTTCCTATATCTTATCCAATTCATGTTTAACATTGTGATATGAGTATATGAATGATTGACAATTGAATATATGTAAATGATGCTATGGCATAATAGTTTAATAAAGGAATTAAATGCATAACGGAATGTGAGTATCCTTTCTAAGCCATTTGTATATGCAAGGCATGAGATGATGCGAGTTTGTTCTACGTGATGACTTGTACCATGATGTTTCTCTAAGGAAGTACATGAGTACCTATATGCGAACGTATAATACTATGTGAATGTATAATACTATGTGAACGAATAATACTATGTGAATGAGCAATACCATGCGAATATGCTAGCCATGATGGTGAGTTATGAAGTGAGGCATAAAGCAATAATGATTATGTTGTAATGCTATGACGATGATTTTCTTTATGAGTATTGCGAGTAATAACTAGATTAATAATTAGCCTGCGAGTCAAACAGTGGATAGGTAGGCATGCCTATAGGGTCTAAACACTGCGGCTGATAGCGTTAGATTTCTTCGAAAATATTTGATCTATTGAGTCCTCATTGGATTAATTTATGCATATTTTTATGTTGATTGAGTCTATACCTATGGGTACTGATAGCGAGTCTGTATCTTAGGATACAAAATGATTGTGGTACTTTCAAGTACTGATAGCATTACCCATTATCCGCATTTTTGAGTTGCAGGCAAGGTAAAAATAACTAATTAAGCTAAATTGCGTAAGTGAGTATCTTATGATATGAATGGTGAATGCAAAATATTGTAGATTGATAAATGCAAAAACATTGTAGATTGATATATGCAAAACATTGTAGATTGGTATGTGATAATGTTGCATTTGATAATAATTTGCTAACATGACTTATTGAATGTGAATATCATATTGTTATTATGAGTGTAAAGTTTGTTAGCATGAAATATGACTTGTAGACATGGGTTTATTATTAGCTGATAACGGTTGATATATATATATATGTATGTGTCGATTGTATATTGTTTTCCCACTAAGCGTTATCACTTAGCACGGGTTTTCGATCCATGTAGGTTCTGAAGTGAAGTGATTCGAAGGACTTCCCCACATTTTGGTTGGTCAAAACACTAAAACAGCTTGGCTTAGTGTAGGTTTTGCCTTTTGTATGGTGATATTGTAAATTATAACTTTTGGGCATGCAATTATTAAAGTATTTTTCTAAGAGCATGAGATGTAATATTATATAAATGTAAGTGTACGTGTATGCATAATGATAGTCTTCAGTTACATGTGAACGAAATTTATTAGTTCAAGAGTTTGTATAATGAGAATGTATGCGATATGCGTGTGTTGTGATGACTGTTCTCATCTGCCACAGCGAGGCTTCGCGGGCGGATGGGAAAGGGGTGTTACACAAGTAATATTCTAAAGAGATTAAAATAAGATCTCACATTATACGAATCCAAAATGTGAACAACTCAAATTCTATCTAACAATAGGGAACTCAATTCATAATCTCTCAATTCCAAAGTGTGTATATGTTAATGCAATTTTAGCTTAGTCAAGCCAGTTCATTAAGCAGAACAACCAATTAATCAATCAATTTAATAAATCATATAAACACACAAACTGTATTTTAAAAAAAATCCCTAACAGACTTAATTTTATATAAAATTCATCTGAAAAAGAAATTTGGGTAGTTAGATACCAGTTAAGTTCAGATTCGAAAAAGGGGCACAAATGTTGAAAACAATGGCTGAACGGAGGAGGAGACTGGTCGCTGCGATGAGTGGATAATGTTGGGCTGTCACCGGTGCTAGGTCATCGAAGTTTGCCGGCCTCTCCTCTCTCTCTTCTTTGTTTTGATTTCTTTCCCCTCTCCTTGTTACCCATTTTTCTCTCTTATTAATTCTTCCTCTCTTTCTTTCTCTTTCTTTATTCTTATAGTAAAATCTAGGCTTAAGATATTTTTATTTATTATTATTATAATTTTTTTATCTTTATATTTTATTAATTTTCAATATAGTTATTTATTGTGTATATAATTCATTAAATCATAATTGTTAATTCAAAAGCCAGAAAATAATATCAACACTTCTTTTTTAATAAATCTCTTTACTAATATTAATTTCAGTCTAAAAATTACGATTTAAATGACTCAAAATTTTGGGTGTTACATAAAATCATAATTTTAGAGATATAATTACAAAATTTGTGAATTATAATAGTAAAGTAAAGAAATAATTGTAATTGAAATAAAAAGAAGAAAATAGGGAATTAAGGCAACAATAAGAGAAAATTAAGGAAATTAATAAAATAATGGGCATATAAATGATACTTGCATGTGTGCGCAGTTGAAATATATAGGTTAGGTATCTACCACTAGGCATATTTTGCTTAGCGAGTGGTGTTTACTGCACGTAGGTTCTTTGGACGATGATTTGAGCAGGCAAGGGGCAGAACTGCATGAAAATGTGAAGCGTAGTGCTTTGAAGAAGAATTTTGTAATAGCAATTGTATATGTCATGTATATGTAAAAGGAACTCATGTATAACTATGGATTTATTTTATACAGGTATTGTAACTTATGTAATTAGACATATATGTGTATAATGGAAAGGCATGATATGGTTGATATGATTTTGTGGACGTTGATTATTGATATAGAAGTGCATATGTTGTAAATGGAGGTGGAGATGGTGTGAATACTTAGGGACTATTAAATTTGAAATTTCCATGAGGGTTAGGATGTATTGCAACCGTTATGCTGCTGGATTTTGTTTTACCAGATGAATGGTGATTTTGTGACTAATTAAACAAATGCCACATGCATAAATTAGTAAATAATAATAATAATGTGTATAAAAAAATTATGGCCCAATTTTATAAAGAAATTAATTGAGATTATAATTAAGAATGCTTGTAAAACCCTATACCCGATCCGAATAGCGAGCTGGATAAGAATGTTACAAACTACCCTACGATCCATAAATATATGAATAAGAAAATTTCCTTTTAATTAATAATACTACTTCAAATTTGCTACTATTAAATCTGATAAAATTTCAATAGAATCTCCCTATAATATTGCCTATTCTCCTGTAATGAAATGTTATTTTACACTTCTAAAATTATGTATTCATCTTCAATACTTGAAAATAGACTCCAGCACAAGTTTTTCCATCCTTCACTGAATATCATACCATACATATCCATGCAATTCACATATCTATCAGCATACGATACTTGTTTCAATTATTCAAAATACATAAACAATAATAGTATTTTGTCTATAATATAATATGCTTATTCCTAAATTAATTACATATAACACACAGACCTCCTACATAAACAACATTGAAACACCATTGCTTAATAATTCAATTAAAATCATTCAATACAAGTGTGCTAATATAACATTGCTTCAAACAATTTATCAAGTGTGCATCCCCAATTCTTCCTTCATTTATCAATTTGGCATGTAACTTAGGTTCTTTCACATTTTTACCCATATTCTAAGTTCCATCTTACAAGCATGTACTATTTAAGCAAATTATCAAATTGCCCCTCAACTTTTAAATTAATAACTCTTATGTCCTTTATATACTTTAATATGTTTAACTCTTATAATTCACTTTGTAATTTACCTCAAACATGGCATACTACTACCAAGGTATATTTTGGGGCAATACATGTACCACCCAAGCACATCTTCACATCATGGCATATTCGTTCTATATTATCATACATATAGCTATTGACTTTTCACAAGTATGTTCTTAATTTAAATGTATATATATTTACATGTCAAGAACTTCTATACATAGTTCTAATTCACCCATATCAAATTATTAGTCAACAAGAATCATTAAAATAAAGTTTAAGTCATAAACTTAAACATAGGCATGTAAGCTTTATATCATGTTTGAAAATGAATACATACCTTTAAGTAGTTATGAGTTTACACCTAGTAACATTAGGCCAAGAAATATGCCTAAACATACCATTTTAGATCAAACATGTTAAATGTGCATAGTCATTTTATTTCCAAATTTATAAAAACAATTTAACATGCATACCCACATTTTTTTATCCTATTATTTCATCTTTTATATCTTTATCATGTCAACATATACTCAACTATGATCATTTAACCCATATACTTATTCATAAATGTATGCCATCCATATATAATTAATACAAGTGCATATAAATCACTTGTATGAATGTAATCAGTTAGCACACACTTGGTTCACATCATTATCCTAATGTATTCTTACACATTATATGTTCATATTGTTATTATTCTCTTTAGACATGTGTTGGACAAGTGCCAAAAACTTTTAAAAAAGTTTGGGTAAGGTTCGAGGTTGATTCGATAAGAAAAACTCAAGTTTAGGTCAAAATATGGTTAAAATTGCAGGCAGGAATGACCTAGTAGTCGTGTGGGGTACCATTTTTGAGTTCAGAACCATTTTTCATGGCTAGCAAGCCTTTCCTAACAGTCGCGTCACCCTATTCTGGACAAGGTAGATTTTTTATGTTATTTTACTTTGAATTTTTGACAAGGTAAATAATCTTTTTAGATCAAGTTTTGTTCTTAACATTTGTTCTCCTATATCTTAAATTTCTAATGAATTAAAAATAAACTTAATTGAACTTGTAAAATGAGAGATATGGCCAAAATACTACAGATTATTCCTAAGCACCTATTAGAATCAGAATTGGTATTCTATTTTGAGAAACTATTTGGGAATATTTGAAATAGAATTTGGTCATAAGCTCTTCATGAATGTTACTCTATTATGAGTTTAGTTTTTATAGAAATTAAATTCATTTCAATTGAAGGAGTTACACTCTAATCATTACATACTGCTTTACAATCAGTGATAGATTCAGGTCTCAATTTTCAAACCCAATTTTGAGAGCCTTAAAAATAGAACTAGATTCTAATCTCTTTATAAAAGTTCTAGTTATATGTCTTAATTTTAATCTATAATTAGAATCATTAAATTTCAAGGTTTGTGTTCTGAGTTATAATTAAAAAACTATAGACTGTTCCTAAGAACCTCACACCTGTCCAAGGAAAAAACTGATACATTACTTTGGGAGAATATTTATGGATGTTAAATACATAATTTGATCTTGAGTACTTATATAAGTTGTAGACATATTTCTTAAGTTTCATACAATATTTGAATCACTCAATTCCAGGGTCTATAGGCAGAGATATGGCCAAAGCACTTAATACTGTTCGGAGGACTCAACAACAACTTAAGGCACATTTTTCCCCAAATTTCCTTAAGGCCTTTATATGCAAGATTCAAATGTTATCACTTTATTTCATTACCCAATCATCAATTTCACATGTTCAACACTTTATATATCAATTTCTTGCATGTTGATCGGTGTTTAGCAAGTGTACTGAATCGACAAGTAATATAGCGAGTATAATTAAAGACCCGTGAATATCAAACTCAAAGGAAAGAGGATTGTTAAACTAAATGTCTAATACCCCAATTTGCACCCTAACCATTTTGGACATGATTCCTACGTATTTATGTTTCGGGTAAATGAGTATTATTGTGATTATGAGTTAATGCATAATCGGAACTAAGCTAATAGAAGAAATTAATGTAGTAATTTACATGTGAGGACCCAATTGCATAAATAGCTAGATTTAATTGCATTAGTTAAGAAGTTGATTGGGCCTAAGGATAGTTATTATTAATTTAGAGTAAATGTGAGAATTTAGGAAAGAAGAGGGATTAATGGGGAAATGAAAAGTCTGCACTAATCACTTTTTGGTAATTGTTCACTCTAGAAGGTGGAAGAGAATTCATGGCTTTATAAGCCATGAATGTCGACTGGGTTAGAAAGAAAAGAGCCAGCCAGTTTCTCCTTCCACCAAAATTGTCATCCTCTTCTTCTTGCACTTGAAAATTTGTTTGAGATTACTCAAGCTAAATCCAAAGTAATGGATTAGTTTAAAAGTGGGTTTGAAGTATTAAGGTAATAATAAGTTCTTGTTCATTATCTTTTTCCTTTTTAATGGTTAAAGGGCAAGTTATGGTATTTATGAAATTGTTATGGTTTTGCTACTTGAACTTGATATTGTAGTTGCTGAAGGTAAGAAAAAGGAGAAAGAAGAAGAAAGAAGGGGATTGAGTTAAAGGAAAAGTGAATTTTGAGGTTTGGGAATTTCTATTCCTTTATTTTCAATTTATCTAAACTTAAGTAATTGAGGTGTTTATGTGTTTAAGAATATTGCTAAAATGGTATGGGAGGTATTTGAGTGTGGAACAGTCATTATGGAAAGGGTTGTATGTGAAAAGAATGAATTTGGATGTGGTTTGAGTTAGGAATCATAAAACATAGCACATCAATTTCAAGATTAGCATAGTTGTGCTTTTGAAAACACAGCTGTGTTTTAGTAAAAATGAGGCAGCTGTGCTAGGTTACACGGCAGTCAGGGATATCCTTACCGCCTTGTGATCGTGATAAGTTACAGAGTTGTGGCAGTCCATGGCTTACACGGAGGGCAGGTCAGCCCTTACCGGTATGTAAAAGCATACTGTCCAACTTGTGGATTGTGAGGTCTTTCACACGGAGGTCAGGCATATCCATATCGCTGTGTAAATGCATTCTATTCAGCAACTTGTAATTTTGGACATCCCACACGGCGGTCAGGACTTTCTGCCCACTGTGTGGAGTCCTTTACACAGCGGTCAAGAGTGTCCATATTGCCATGTAAATACGTTCTATTTTGACAAGGTTTAATTTCTATCATTCCACACGGTGGGCAAGTTTTCCTTACCGCCTTGTGACCCCTGTTTTCTAGAAATTATTTATGAATTTTTATTATCAAATGGCTTCTAAATGACACCGAATTTCATGTAAGGGCTATTTATCATTAATAGATGATAATCACTATATTTCTGTACTATTCTATGATTTTCTGATACGAGGAATATATGTGCTATGCAAATTTTTACTTGACGCCATGACATGATAAACCTATAAAGTTATATGCTTTCTCGCCTGCTTTAGACCGAGTGGTGGATAGATAGGCATGCCTATGGGGATTCTAATTACTGCAGCTACTGTTCTATCATATGGACCTCATTTGGATCATCCTTACCGCAAAAGAATAACATGACTAATATAACGCCCATTCCCGGCCACTAGGTTAGCTCCGCTATAGCAACCAGGCACGGTCATTACACACACAAACTCACACAAGCTTTACTATCACAACATCATGCCAACAAAACGAATAATAAAATTTCATCATCAGTATACATTCTCATGCATCATATGTCTTAAGTTCCCATGCCGTTTAACATACTCAGATACTTATATATATACAGGCCTTCATTAAGTTTACAATACTTAATTATAACAGCTTTACATATTTTCTTTTGCCAAAACAACATCGTTAATGACTTGCACAAACACATAGTTAAACCCCAAAACCTACACTAAAGATGTAGTCCCAGTGTTGACCGTTGCTAATGCGGACTCATCCTTCCAGAATCACCTTGCGTTTGAACCTACACGGATCAGAAAGAACTTGTGCTAAGCGATAACGCTTAGTGGGGAACACATATATATAACATATAGGCTCATACCTAGCACAGATATTAAACATGCATCATAATACAATCATGCTTAGACCTATAAATCCAAAACATTTATATATCATTTCACACATAGCATTGTCATTTTCAAAGCATTCACACACCAACTTAACCCTTAAGATTATCTTTATCTTTTATGTTTTGGGTTTGCCTGCAGTTCAAAGACGCGAATAATGGGTATCACATTGTATCCCTGTGGTACTGTAATTTCATTGTATCCGTGGATACACATATACACATTTGTACCCAAGGTACAGTAACTCATTAAGATTAATATTCCACATTAAAGAATCTAGCAAGGATTTATTTCACATTGTGATTCCAGAGGAATCGGACACATTGGGCTGCAGCACTTGACCCTATAAGCATGCCTATCTATCCACTACTTGACTTGCAGGCTAAAGTTGATTAATTTCATTATTGATTTCATAGCTGTTAATTTCAATAGCACATACATAAACTACATCAAATTCTTCACTTTGCATAATTACAAAACATTAACAAACCACATTATTCTTTTACACATCTTATAACTCTTGGATAACTTGTAATCAGGTCATTAACCAACAAGCATTTGCATTCTTTAATCATCATATTTATATGTATATTTGCTTCATATAACCTTGATATCATGCTCATATAAAATAGTCACAAGCTTGGTCAAAAGCCACACAAGTAACAAACCAAAATAATTTAGAGTTACTTGCCAAAACAGGGTACCTCACGGTCACCACCAGTTTGGTTGTCACCGTGACATACTGAGGTCTTCAAAATAGAAAGCAAGCCAAGGTACCTCACGGTCACAACCAATTTGGTTGCCACCGTGACATACCAAGCACTTTCAAAACAGAATGCAAAATGAGGTATCTCACGGTCACGACCAATTTGGTTGCCACCGTGACATACCAAACATTCCCAAACACAATGTAGAAACGGGGTATCTCATGGTCACAACCAATTTGGTTTTCACCGTGAGATACAGTACACTTGCGAGCATAATGCACACTTTGGCACCTCATGGTCACAACCAATTTGGTTGTCACCGTGACATGCCAAACTCAGTCAGGCAGAATGGTATTCCTGCTTACCTCAAGGTCACAACCAATTTGGTTGTCACCGTGATCTATGCAAAAATATCAAAACTCAGCTGTGTTTTACCTAAGCACAGTTGTGTTCCCAATCTAAATTCTCATATCCCTTTCAAGACCTCAAAACCAATCCGCCTTCTGTCATTCAAGCCAACACATTCTTCAACACATACCTAATTTCCTCTAAGCCAAACTCATCCAAATGTATAGAATTTAACACATACATAAACTCAATACTCAACATTCCATTCAAATATCATAAATATAACACTAGTCTCTAGCCTAATCCGCTAGATACAGTTTTCGGTCTTTAAACCTAATCAATACATTCATTCATATCTTTTAGGATTCCTACTACCAATTAGTTCATGCTTAGTCAAATTATACAAGCAAAATACAAAACACGCCAATACACTTTTAGGGTTAGTTCCCTAACCTCGTCACCTATGCTCCTATTATTCACTGAGCACTTGCTTCTCCGATTTTTATTTTTCCCTTGTCTTGCTTTGTTCCTTCCACTACAAATCCCAGTCCAATTTCCAAAATTAAAATACAACATCAGCTTCCACACCCATTCAAAAACAAAGAAACAAGAAGAGGAGATGAAGAGTAATCCAACTAAACCACTTACCTTTCAATTTCCACTTCTTAATTCTTTGATCAATATAGCAAAACTCATGGAACCAAAGGAAAGAATTCTAAAGAAAGACACACGACAAAGAAGGGTAGAAAAATAGAATTGAGAGAGATAAAGATGGCTAAAAACACATGCAATTCAATGATCTTTCTCTCTCCACTTAAAGCTTATATTGCAAGCAAAGGAAGAAGCGTCAATTTCCTTAGCTCATACGTGGAGTCCACCGCAACTCCCTTAATCCAAATCTTATTTAGTTAAGCATCATTAATACTAATTAATCCTTACTTATTGATGATCATGCACAATAGCCAATATGCCACTTGACTTTCTTTTGGTTATTCAATCAAGTCCTCCATCAACTTACTTTTTAGGTTTTAAATTAACATACTCAATGCAACCAAACTCACCTATCTTAATTTAAGCCAATTACTGCTAGGGTACATTTTTTACCATTACAATTAAAGTATATTGTACCTTTGAGTACCACTGTTTGTACCTTCAGGTACCACTGTTTATTACTCTTCCCGTTATCCACTCCCCCAGGTTAATGCAGGAAATTGTGTGATAGTATTATGTGCTCATTACTATGAACTAAAATATGCTCACTATAGCTATATGGTTGCTCTCTATTCTATTTACACGGAGGTTACGACTATGTATTATGTATCTAGTGATGATCTATGTTTATGCATACATTATGCATGTTTGGTTTCATCGACTGCTATGAGTAGTCATCCATTTCATGTTAATTTCCCACTAAGGTTTACGATTAGCACGGCTGTTCTATCCGTGTAAGTACCGAAGATAAAGTTAGCGCAAAGGACATCTCGCGTTAGTCAAGGCCAACACATCTGTAGAAGAACCCATATGTAGGGTCCTCATTTTTTATATAAGTTTTTTATATTATGTCTTTATGGCTTGTAATTATATAATTTAATAAAGTAATCAGATATGTTTATTATTAGAACATCTATTGAGTAATGCAATGCGATATGGACTTTGTTACAATTTCTTGTATAGTCTATGGAAATGATGAAACTTTATATTTCAAAATATTAGACATGTAATATATTTGTACACTCTTATAACAACCCGATTTGCACCCTAGTGGAATTGGTAGTGCAAATTTCTATATTTGTATGAGTTTAAGTGTAATTAAGGACTTACTTGAAAGATAAGATATGTTGTTTGAGGGAAGAAGAGACTTGAGGGACTTAAGTGTCACAACCAGAAAAGTACCTTAGAAGGATTCGTGCATATTGAGATGAGTGGTGACCAAAGTTATGCAAATTGAAGTGTTAGGTATGTAAAATGAACCATTTAAGAATTTAAGTGAATGTTTCGGCAAGTACGATTAATGGTAAAATTGTGAAGTGTGAGTTTAGGACTTAATTGAAGGAGTAAGATTAATTTTGTGGGCCAATGTTAAGAATTATATAGAGGGGTGCTAAATGTAAGAAGAGAAAGGAGTTGATGGACTAAATGAGAGAATTGACATAAATATCTATTTTTGAATTTGAAATTCTGGAAAAGTATGTGATTAATGAGGTTTCTAATTGGTTTAAAAGTTGGGTTTTATATTGCTTTTGATGATTTGAAAGTTTGATTTGAGTTATGTTGAAATTTTGATTGTATTGGAGGTTTGGGATTATTGTGATTTGATGCAATGCATGATTGTATTCTTTGATTTGATTTACTGGAAATTATGTGGTTAGTGATGATCATGTTGGTCCATATGTTATGAGTTTTGTTTGATTGAGTTAAGATGCCTTATTGATGGATTGTTAAATCAATTGAGTTGTTATGATCTTAAGCATGTTTTGAGTCTGGTTTTTCATAATTTATGGTATGTTTCTGGGTTTTTGTTATTTTACATGGGGGTAGGGATTTCCATACCACCATGCAAATGCATTCTGGATTGATGTTTTCCTGGTTCGTCGAGCCACACGGTGGTAAGGAATTCCATACCGCAGTGTAATTGCTCTCTGGACACTTGTGGGAATGACTGTCTTCGGCTGTCTCATAAGTCATGAAGGCTGGCATGACTCGTGAAGCTCCTTTACGAGTCGTGAAGGATGGCACGACCCGTGAAGCTCCCTCGTGGTGGCTATGCATGACTCATGCAACTTCTGTCACGAGTCATGACATTGTACACGACTAGTGAAGCTTCTCTCACGAGTCGTGACACCGTGCACGAGTTATGACACTGAGCACAACTCGTGATAGCCCTCTTCCTGCCTTGGTGTTTGTTCTTTCCTTACCACCGTGTAAAATACCTTACATGGCGATAAAGTCTGGTCATACAGCCGTGTAATTGCCTTCTGTTCTGAAATTTTCTAACTATTTGAATTCTTGTCCTTTTGTTCCATTTTAAGTTATATTTTTGATTTTAATATTTATTTAGCATTACCTCAGCTTTTAAATGAAATTTAACTGTAATTATTTTTGCTTCATCAAATAATAGTGACTGTTATGTTTCGATTATGGAATATTTTATGTATAGCCTGTGTGAGTCAGTCTGTGGATAGATAGGCATGCCTATAGAGTTATGTTGCTGCAGCCCCTCTGTTCTGGACCCTAATCAGGTCCCCGTTTGGATCCTCACGATCCTCAATGTGTATGGATCTTGTTTAAGATCCGCAATGTGAAAATATTTTTATGAGAAAATAAGAAATTGCTTTTCGATTGTACCCTTGGGTACCCCCAATGTGTTCTGTATATACGCTTATCCACCCTCTTGACTTAGCAGGCAATTAAATGAATTGATAAGTTTTGTGATAATGTGCAAAGAGTAATGTGAATAAAGTATTTGAAAGTGTTTGTTGAAATGATGAGCTTGTGTTTCACGCACTAAAGTGTTTTGGATCCTTTATGGACTCGAATGTGGAATTGTGTGGTATCTTTGGATACCTAAATGGTTTTGTATCTGAATCTAATGTCAGTTAATCGAAAAGAGATGTAACCGATAATGTTGTTCCAATAAGTGTGTAAGAATTAATATTGACTGTCTAAGAATTCTTATATGGATAATGCATGTTATAAATCTATTCAAAAGCTATGGGTATGATTGTCTATATGAAGTCTTTGTAAAGAATTATTGAAATATTTGATATGCATATTTGTTATGGTTGAATAATTAGTGATTGAATTCTATAAATATATTCATTTACATGTTGAATTGAGAAACACGTATGTTATGTATTTGCTTGTCTTCTGAACCTTAGCTTGGACGACCAATGTAAGTATATGGGTAAGGAATACTTGTGTATTATTTGTTGGTTTTCGAAGAATACGATCATTGCATGTTGATTTATAGTTAATGGGAAATAAAGTGGTAAGAACGATATAGATAACTGAATTTAAGAAAGGATTTAGAATTAATTTGGAATATGTATGTACAAAGATTTTCTATAGAACTACGTGGTTCTAATTCCCCAATCATAGGGATACGTAGGAAGTTTGGAATAATTATTCCAAGCCCGAACCAAATCTGAAAGTCTAAATGTTTTTGTTGGTTTTGATCAATTAATGGGTTGAATAAATTAAATGTTTTAATGTAAGTGCTAATACTACAATTTGCATGATTTTGGAAATATTAGTAATAATGGGAACCGATATGACTTAATTTGCCCCGCTAGCAAATGTATCTTTGGTAACCTAGGAGGTATAAGTATTCACATGGTTAATTTAAATGAATTAGGCAAACAATGAGTATATATTATGTCAATGTAAGTTAAAAAGGTATTAAAGTAAATTCTAGCTAAGGTATAAAAGCGAATGTGCAAAGGAAATAGTGTAAGTTTTTGTATGAGGAAAGAATATGAATTTGTGATAAATTTAACCGGTATATTTTATGCTTATGAATATGTGTAAATGCATGTGCTGGTATCACAATCACTGTGAGTGGATGGTTATTATTGTTTGTGGATCCCTCTTAAGCGTTATCGCTTAGCACAGGTGTTTCTCTATGCAGGTTAGGAGATTAGAGTAGCGCAGCGGTCCTTTGTGACTTTGGCCAATAAGTCGGTAGATCTGTATAGGAAATATTTTTGATTTTGGCATGTAATTAAGTTTTTATTTATTAGAATTTGTAGTAAGTTGTAATATTCTATAGTGCGAATAGTGGTGTGTGGATAATATAGGTTTAGGATGTGCATGTCTTGGGGTCCTGTTTCAAAGAAATTTTATTACTCTAATTTATGTATTGCCATGTGTGTCTTTGTTTGGTAGCACCCTCCGCTCACCGTAGCTCTTCGTCCTTTGATATGCTATGTGTGGGAGTTGGGGGTGTTACATTAAGGGAGCATTTGCTGTGGACTAAAGAGATAATTTGCAAGTTAGTGAGACAAGTGGCTTGATGTGGTTGTGCCACCTAGGATTAGCACATGCACTATATAGGTTGTTAGTGGGAAAATCTGTCCCAATGGGATTGTATGCAAATTCTTCTCTCCTTTCCCTCTCTTTCTCTCGGTTTTCTTCTCTCCACTTTCTTCTTCTTTGAGTTTTGATTTGCTTGTTGAGATTCTGCATTTTGGATTGATTGAAGAGTGATTGTAAGATTGAGTCTTAAAGGTAAGTGTATTTGGATTGAGTTTCTTCTTCTACTCCTTTCTTTGTGTATGGATTGGTTGAGTATATGGATTAAGAGTTTGTTCTTGATTTGGATATTGCAAGAAGTTGAGGCTGGAAGAAGGGAAAAAGGCAAGGATAAGGTCTGGTTTTGGTGGAGGGTCAGCTGCTTCTAGAGGTTAGGATCGCGTGCCCTTTAATTTATGCATGTGTTTTTTTATTTAAGTCATTGATGCATGTTTGTGTTTTGAGTTAGATTTCTGATTATGCTTGTGTTGTTAGTTTGGTTATTGATAATTTACACCCTATTTTAGAGCATGTTGATTATAAGTATGCTTAGTATTGTATTTGAGAAGCATGTGTTCATGATTTGGTTATTCATGTTCTTCATTGGAATTTGGTATTTGATTTAGTGTTAATTGTTGATTAGAGCCTTATAGTGTAATTGCCATATTGTACTACAAGTCTTTGATAGCATGCTTGTCAGTATTGTTGGATGATGTATGAGTATGCATGAGAAATGTGTTTAGTGGTTTTGGAGCGTTTAGTTATATGTTTACTAGAATGTATTATTATGCAAGATATCTAATGATATTATATTGGTTCATGTGGATATATGAGTGATTATATATTATGATAATGATAAATGTGATTTAATGTTTTGACCTTATGAATTTCTTATTTATATGGAGACCAATAATGTGGCAAATCGGGTGAGTATATGTGTCTATATAAATGTATAAACAATGTGTATGAATTAACTGATGAAGTGTGAGGTGGGAAATAAGTTATATACGTATGAAAGTGGATAATTCTAAGAACTATCCGATACTTGTGTGACGCAGTATTTGTGAAGGTTTGTTAAGCGAACTTGATTTATATAATTGAGTCAATTATTTAGCCTGCAAGTTGAGTCGTGGATAGATAGGCATGCTGTGACGCGCGCCGAAACCTAGCAAAGGCCCTCTTTGAACCTGCTTTTGGGATTCGAGGGATTGGTTCGCGTCTTTTTTATCTTGGGTACCATGAGACATCTTGGATGCCTCCTTCCCAATAGAACATTAGGAAGGATCATCTAGTCTCACAACGCCTTTAGGCACCTTTGAGGTATTTTGGAGTCGCCACCCAATTTAGGAGAAATTGGGAAAGGTCTCTAACCTCTTATCGGTCTAGACCAGAGATTGGTGTTCGGAACTTCACTCTTATTTATGCTTTGGTTAATTATAAATGAGTTTTTAATTTCCTAAAATTTTATCTCTTATCTCACACGATTTATGCATTTGATTAAAGCGCACTACAAGCACTCAAAAGTAATAAAGGAAAGAAATAAAGAAAGCGATAAATAAAGCAATAAAGGAAAGCAGTAAACACATCAAGCATACAATTACAAGAGAATTTGGGGCGGAATACAACCCCAAACAAAAGAAGATTAAAAATGTAAATTGGGACGGAATACAATCCCAAATGGAAATTAAATATTGTTGCCCCAAAATTAATTACAAGGGCCCAAAGGGAAATACATGAACATAGATTTAAACAAGCAAAAAAAATCAAACATAAAAAAGACATACATAAATCGGGGTGTTCGTTTGGTTTAGGAACATTGGTTCCTTCGCGCTTATTTTGAAGAGGGATCGAATAGTTAATCGATTGCTAGTTTGAAAAATCGGGATGAGTAATCCCATTTTTGGAGAAAATTTAACTCTTCGTTTTATTGTGTCATTTTACATTCCTTGGCTAAATTGAGGGACATTGGTCCCAATTTTATTAGTAAAAATTCCAATTTAATTATAAAAATACTTTTGTGATTTTTTTTTCTCACGCGTGCATAAATAAAATATTTGTTTCACAAGTAAACACAACAAAAAGGAGGGAGATAAGGAAGATCTCACCAAACCAACGTGATCCTCTACGCGTCGTCACCCATCCGGGAAGACACGGGGACACTCATATAACGCGACCCAAATTAAATCTCAAGCAGAAAAGTAGCATCAAAAGTATTAGCAATAATTCTAAAAATTAAGCAACCAAAGGCAAAATAAATATGTAACATGTTAATTTAATATAGCAAGTAATTCACATGCAAAAATAAATTAAAAGAATCATGCAAAGACCAAAAATAATAATAATAGCTAATATCAAAGTAATCGAATAACAATAATAATATCAATAGTGGAAAACAAACATGGAACTATAATATTAATAATAACAATAAATGGCAATAATAATATGACGCAGTAGTAATAATAATAATAATGATAATAATAATAATAATAATAATAATAATAATAATAATAATAATAATAATAAATATGATGGTGATAATAACAATAATAATAAAATTATAATGACAAATAATGATGACACAAAATATACATAGAGCAATAATACTAATAATATTAATAATAATATCACAAAATAACAATAATAGAATAATGGAATAATAATACTAATAATAATAGAAACAGTGACCAAGTTGACTACTAACAATAATAATAAGAATGAGGGCAACTGGAACATTTCAATAATAATAATAATAATAATGAGAGGAAGAAAGGCATGTCGGCAACTAATGAAAGAAAGGAAAACTAAAATCTCAATGGTTAAACTAAAACCCACAAGAAAATCAAATAAATAGCTACATAAACATGTTAACAGTGGCAAAACAAACTCAAAAATATTAGGCAATAGACATGGTATTAATGGCATAATGCAAAAATATTAATAACAATAAATAATGTACAGGAAAAATAAATAAATGAGAATGGTTCCAAGTGTTTACCCTCAGAATTTATAGATCGAAAAATAGGATGCCTTGATCCGTTCTCCTTGTCGAATTTACAATGATAAACACCCGAAAAAAATATAAAAAAATCTATATTTTAAATAAATTAGCTCAAGAAAATATTTTTTTTTGGATGAATAAGCAAAGAAAATTAATTTTTCTTGCTCAAATCAAACCCAAGATGAAATGTTTTTTTTTAGAGAAGAAAAGATTAAAACTTGAGAAAAAAAAGCTTAAGAATTTTTTTTTTTTTTTTTGAAGAAGAAGAAACAAAAGGTTTCCTGGAGAGAAAACCCAAACTCCTTTTTTTTTTTAATAAAATTGCCGTCCTCCTTGTAATGAAGGGAAGCTCCAATTTGTTTCCCTGTCTTGGTCCCAAAATAGGAAAAGACAAATGCTCTTTTAATTTTCGTTACCCAAAAATAATATAAAAGCATGAAACCAATTTTTTACAGACTGAAAAACTGACCAAGAGATACACAGTCGAAAGCGACTGCACAAAGGGGCAAAACTGCTCGCGCGAAGACCCTATGACGCGTACCCCAGGGCGCGCACGTCGCCTGGAGAGGCGCGCGCGTCGCCTGGAGAGGCGCCCGCGTCGCCTCGGTGAGACGCGCCCCAGGGGGCGCGCGCAGCCTTGGCGAGGCGAACCCCAGGGGGCACGCGCGCCCTAGGCGATGCGTGCCCCAAGGGCACGTGAGCCCACTCTGCCCCCGCGCGGGCGCGGCCCGGACGCATGGCACGCGAAAAAAAAAAGCAAAAATAAAAAACAAAAAATAACTAAAAAATAAAAATAAAAATAAAAAATAAAAATAAAAATAAAAATAAGAACAAAAATAAAAATAAAAATAAAAAATGAAAATGAAAATGAGAGTAAAAATGCAAATTTTTGAATTAAAATTTTAGAAGAACAAAGGAGATTTTTGACAAAGAAAACATCATTATTGGCACCTCTACTTATGGCAAGTACCATTTTCATCATCGGGTAATCCTGATCTTGGACCTCCTCGGGACTCGGTGTTTACACATGCCTATAGGGTCTAAGTGCTGCAGCCAAATGCATTCAATTCCTCTGGAATCATCAATGCAATTTGAATCCATATTGGATTCCATAATCCGTACTTATTGATATGTTATTGATCTTTCATGTACCTACGGGTGTTGATGTGAATGTGTGGTATCTATGGATACTAATGTGATTACTGTACCTCAAGGTACTGATGCGATACCCGTTATCCACTACTATAGAATTGCAGGCAAGTTAGGAAAATAACTAATAAGCAACTGATTGATAGTCAACTGTACATGGTTAGTGTGTTTGTGTGTATTATATGTGATAAGTTAAGGTGAAGCGATGTGGTTTGTGATCATGACTTGATGGGGATATAAGTTATAAATGAATTGGCATGGATAATTGTTAAGGGTAAGATTATTGTATAATGAATACATTATGTGGTATTAAGTAAACTATGTGATGATAACAAATAAGTGATTGTAATTGATAATGAGTTGGTAAATATGTGATAATGCCATAGAATGATTTAAGTATGCATTGCACAGATTTGAATTTATAATTTGATTATGGTGTTAAAACGTATGCAATTACGAAATGATGTTTTTCTATATGTGAATATATATATATATATATATATATATATGACTCAGTGTATAGTGATATCTATCGGTTTGCAAGAAATGATTAGAGAAATCAACAAAATAAGTAAGTTATTATGTGATTTTAGATTTTGAAGTAAAGTACTATATAATGGGTGGACGATAATGATACTGATGGATGCTAGTGGGTAATTATTGATTTTTGCACTAATTCAATTGTTAATTATAATTGTGTATATGTGTTAAAAGTATGAGTGTGTGAATTGTATTGATGAACACTATGAGTGTTCATCCACTTTCTATTGTTCCCCACTAAGCGTTGTCGCTTAGTATGGATGTTTTGTCCATGCAGGCATCAGAAGATAGCATTTGGAAGATAGTCCTGCATCGCCAATGGCCAACACATAGGATCCACTATATATGTAGGATATTGGGTAATATTATAAGATGTGTAATTATAGTTGGTAATGTGTAAAGAGACTAAGTTTTTGTATTAAGAAAGTTATACTTTGTAAAGCTAATAATAAAGGACTACAAGTGTTTTGTAATGTAATGCATAGATTCTCGGTTTGTAATCTAAATTTAATGTTGAAAGAAATTTATTAATCCTATACTTTGTTGGTAAAACTATTTGTTGCGCATGTGTTTGTGTTGTAACACTCCATAGTCACCATAGTAAATCTCTACAGGTGGTTAAGGGGTGTTACACCTAAGATCATGCTTCCATAATCATCCCTCGTTATTATACTATAGCATCAAGTTAATACATCTATATCACATTATACATCTTGATTTACACATACATATATATAATCTTATCTATAATTCATAATTATATAATTGCATTACATGTCAAACTTTAACACATCGCATCCACATTCTCATTATAATGACGTTCTTTGAAATGTTCACGATACTATCATTAGCCTTGCCTGCAACTCAAAGACGCGGATAACGGGTATCGCAATCAGTACTCGAAAGTACCACAATCAATTCGTATCCGAAGATACACACTCACTATTAGTACCCGTAGGTATAGGAATAATAAATAATATGATATATAAATGAAGCCAATCAAGATTCAATAGAATAAAGATTTCCAAACAAATCTGATGCTATCGGTCGCAATATTTAGACCTTATAGGCATGCCTACCTATCCACTACTTGACACACAGGCTAATTATTATTTCCAGGTATCTAACATTCATTTGCAATTTACATTAGTCACATAGTCATATGAGATAGATCAGTACATAATAGCTCACATACACTTGTAGGTATACAATCATGTTCACATTCTCTTCCAATAATATGCATTCACATAGTTCACATTCATGTCATAGGTCTAACTAATGTTGATATACTAATATAAGTTCCACTCCATGTCATTATATAACATTACACAATGTTCTATAAAGAATTACACCTCATTTGTATGCCTCATGGTGACAACCATTTGGTTGTGACAATGACATATATGATTACAAAACAGAATGTAACTCAGGGGTACCTGTAACACCCCACTCCCATCCACATGCATAGCTAAGCTACAGTGGTTGGAAGCGGATGCCACAATACTTATCACAAGTGAAGTTCCTACTTAACACATACATAAGATCATTATACAACATTCCAAGCCAATTAATTTCATTCGCATGCAGTGGAAACATTCACATCACATACATAAAACCATACAGTCCAATTAAATGACATCCCATACTGAGCTATATAATAATTAATACATGCCCATAATTGTATCATTAGTTACATGTCTTAACAAAAGTATTCAAAATCTACACTAGGAAAAGGAGACCTAATGTGTTGATCAGTCCAAAATGCGGGGACGCCCTTCGGATAACTTCGCTGATGAACCTACACGAATTAAAAATCCGTGCTAATTGATAACACTTAGTGGAGAAACAATAACAATATAAACAATATTCAAGCAGACATATATACATAATAATATCCATTGATTCAAAGTAGCATACATGGCACCGTTCACATTTCATATATATACATATAACATGCTAGCATCATCATAATCAGTACACTATTAATAGTTATATAGCATAACAATAAGTTATAACACTTATCATACTCACTCATAATAAGAATATGTTTTGCATTGAACCATATCACATCTCATCGCATCATGAATACATATTCATATATATATATATATATATATATATATATACAAATTGAATCGCATATTCGTATACAAACATATTCATTAAGTAACTACTTTAATTATTAAGCCTTGCTTGCATTTCAATGATGCGGATAATCGGGTATCGCATTTGTACTCGAGATTACAATAAATTCAATTGAATCAGTATATACACATTTATCGCATTGGTATCCGAGGGTACAAGAATATTCAATATGATATTCACTAATTCGCATTGAGGAATCCTAACTGGATTCAAATCACATTGGTGACTCCAAAGGAATCAGATGCATTTGGCTGCAGCACTTAAACCATATAGGCATGCCTATCTATCCACTACTTGACTTGCAGGCTAAATTATTAGTCCGGTTATGGTTATTATCAATGTAAATATAATCTTTACACAATATCACATTGTTATATTGTAGTTCACATCACACTTCCTTCATCATTGCATATGTATAGTACCATACGAATATACATATACCAATATATATCTCATATATGAATGATCATAATCATATCAAATAATAAAGATTGAAATCATGTACATGCTCAAATATCATTCACACGTATGCTTTATCAAAACTTAAAACCAATAAGAAAACATCTCTAGCATACAGAAGTGTCACGCTCACGATAGACTTTGAGTTCTCATTCTGTCGCGCTCGCGACAGAATGCAGTCTCGCCTCTGTCGCGCTTCCAATTCGCACGCGCTCGCGACAGAAAGCCCACTCGACCAGCAGAGTGTCCTGTCGTGCTCGCGACCCTTGTCGCGCTTGCTACAGAACTGGAATTCCTCATCCCAAGCTCTTCCATCCACACTTCCCAAGTCTCATCTCCTCCCCGCTTTGCATGCAACTCCCGTAGCTTATTCTCGACCCATTATTAGCCAATATGATGTATTACCCATCTGTTTATTTACTTGTTATGAATTCAATTACACCAAATTTATCAGTTATTATTACCTATATTAGGAGTTGTGGCATATGGAACTATACTTGTTCCGAATGCCCTCCTATTCATATTAATCAACCTATTCACCTCCATTGAAGACCATATGATCCCCAACTCAACATGGTTTCTTCTACATTCCCTTTATTACATTACTAAAGATTAAAGTTCTCACATCTAATTCCTAATAACCTACACTTTATGTGTTTAAGTTTACACAACGCCACAAGTTAATTACCTTACCAAGTTAGTTCTTATTAGCAAAATTTAGCACATTCAACTTACCAATTTTAAGACATTCTTCCCCCACACACATGCAACTAGCCAATCCTCACAAGTCACTCATCAATGACCATTCCATCAAATAGGAAAAAAATCGCAACATGAATATTATTCCAATGCAAGTATTCATAATAAGGCACAAGATAGCATAACACATCACAATAAGCAATCTCCTCATCATTACATACCATATCAATGCATGCATTTCATATATACCCAACCTAACTCAAGATTTATATAAAAAAAATGCTCATGAAAATAGAGTTTCTCAAACCTCTACTCCTTTGCTCCTTGCTAAAATCACTTGGTGCTTGGCTCACCAACCTTGGCCTTCCCTTCGTCCCTCTTAGGTTCTACCTCTACAACCAAGGCCCATATTTTCCAGAAATGGAGAATAAGAATCAGAATCTCATTTCTAAACACAAGAAGAAGATGAAAGAGAAAGGATTTCGGGTAGGATAGTTACTTACCTTCTAAAATGAACACATGCATTCACACATGCAACTTTTTTAGTCTTCTAAAATGCAGCAGGAATTTCACTTGAAAAACCAAAAAGAAATGGAAGAATGAAGAAGAGGAAGAGAAGAAATTACAGAAAAGGAGAGAAAGATGGAGGAGGAAATGTTTAAAGAGAGAGAAGGAAGACAAAAAAATGAAAGAAGAGAAGAAAGCTGCCGCCCACATGCTGCCACTCCCAACTACTCTCTCTCCAACATGCACAGTCCTAGGTGGCAATTACAGAAATGGATCATGGGCTTCTACTACAAATCTTCCCTATTAATGAACTTCTAACCTTCATCCCACTTGAGACATCTAATATGAACCAAGCCCACAACCTCAGTAGTCCTAGTTAAGCCCAACTACAAATCTGGTTTCTTTAGTCTACTAAACCCATGCAAAGGCAAGTCCAGCCCTTTAACAATGTTATGCTCTTTTACACTTTAGACACTTAAACAAATTTTTTTAGGCAATTAAATCCCAATTGAACAGACATTAAAATTCCAGATTTTATAATTCTACAACATGCCATTTACCAATTCACCCAATAGAACATACATTACTCCTAGGGTGACATACGGGCTGTTACAGTACCTCATGGTGACAACCATTTGGTTGTGACCGTGACATACCATGAGCCTCAAAATAGAATGTAAATCGAAGGTACCTCACGGTGACAACCATTTGGTCGTGACCGTGACATACCTAAGTTTTAAAACAGAATGCTACTCGTGCATACCTACAGTGGCAATCAATTGGTTATCACCATGACATATGCAAATTTGCAATCCAGAATGCAATTTGTGCATACCTCACGGTGGCAACCAATTCATTGTCACCGTGACATATGCCAAACTTTATGCAGAATGCTAAACTCAAGCACTCAACCTACACATTTTGAACCACAAATTCTAACTTACAAATTCTTGATTCTAACACTCCACAACATGCCAATCTAACCAACATAAACACTTCCTTTAATTAGATTAAAAGACACTTCAAATCTATATTACTCTTAACTCATCATGCTTCAACTTTTTATTAGCATCATGCTCATTCCAACCTTCTAATGCAACTTAAAACCATTATAGCACATGCCACTTCTGATTAGCAAGCATACAATTCATATAGGCTTATTTCTTCAATTCTATTATTCTCATAACTTAAATACACAATTCAACTCAAATATACACATCTTGCCAATTACAAACTCTTAGTCAATCCGTTGATCATAAACACAATCATTTCATTACATTCTTGAAATTAGGGTCTAATTTTGCGATTTAAACTCATTGCAATCATTATAGCTCAATAGATTCAATTCTTCAATTCAACACATCTCATAACACACTACAAGAAATTTTACTTTTTGTGATAAATTTTTTAATGACACATAAAATTTTGTCATTAATTATAACTTACAACGACAAATTTTTTAAAATGTCACCATAATATTTATTACTTTGAAAAAATTATTTTACGTCATTTTATGTTTTAATTTTCGCCACTAATAGATTAATTTTGTAACGAAAAATACATATCGTCGTGATTTCTTTAGGAGAGATAATTTCCCACCTTTTTTTAGGGAAAAAATTTAATGACAAAATAATAACTTATTACAACGTATAAAATCATCACAAAATATTTATTTTTTGTGACGAAATATTTTTGTCATAATTAAATAAATTAGTGATAATAAAATCATTTCGTCACAAATAACATATCGATATAAAAAAATTCTAATTAATTTTTTTGAAAAATTTTAGTTTAAAAAATAATTTTATTTATGACAAATAAATGTGTCACAAAAATGAATATATTGTGACGAGATATAATTTCGTCACCTTTGATATGAAGGGAAAATTTTCTACTTTTTTCTTTTGGAGAAAAAAAAATATAACAAAAAATGACTATTTGCGACCAAATTGGAATTTTTATTAATAAATTCGGACCAATATCCTAGATTTTAGCTAAGAAATGCAAAAATATCGCGGACTAAAACAAAGAGTTTATTTTATTAAAAATGGGATCACTCATCCCGATTTTCATGACAAATACCAAAAATAACTCTTCGATCCCTTTTTTTTAAGCAAGCATGAAGGAACCAATGTTCCTAAACCGAATGAATATCCCGATTTATGTATGTTACCTTTTTTTGATTTATTTTATGTGATTGCTTAATTTTATGTTTATGTTTTGTGGGCCCTTGTAATTAATTATTTTTGGGGCAATTTTATTTTCTTTCACTTGGAGATTGTATTCTGTCCCTTTCATGTTAAATTTTATTTAACTTTTCTTTTCATTTGAGAGATTGTATTTGTCCCAATTTCTCTTTTGTAAATGGTGTGGATTTGTGTGTTTACCGCTTTATTTATATTTTTCTTTTACTGCTTTCTCGATGCTTGAAGTGCGCCTTAAATAAATTGCATTAATCGTGTGAGAAGAGAGATGGAATTTTATAATCTAAAAACTCTCTTATATTTAACCAAAGCATAAATAAGAGTGAAGTTCCAAACACCTTCTCTGGTTTAGACCGTAGAGGTTAGATGACCTTTTCCAATTTCTTGTAAATTGGGTGGCGACTCTAAAATATCTCAAAGGTGCCAAAAGGCCTCATGAGATTAGATGATCCTTTCAGCGTTCTATTGGAAGGAGGTATCCAAAATATCTCATGTTGCCCAAGATCAAAAGATGTGAACCAATCCCTAGAGCTCTAAAAGCGGGTCTCGCCTACGAGGGCCTTTGTTAGGTTTTACACGCATCACATAGTGTCCAGAAGATTGTTCTTGATGAATATTGCAAATGGAATCTAGCACGGATTGGCAGAAATGAGGTTGCGCCACTTAAACCAGACAAAGTAGAAAACTTCTGAAGTGTTATCGAGGCCTAAAAAAAAAAAGAAAAGGCCATTACAGATGAAAATCGTAATTGGCTCTCTAAGTAAAAATTAGGCCAAGGGACAGGGTGATAACCTGGAAATAGACCGTCTGTCCTATAAAAATAAAATAAATAAAAAGTCGTTAGAGTGGGTTAGGTCCATTCCAAGCAAAAGTCAGGCACATAGTTTTATAAAAATCCCTAACGGGATGCTTTTTTCGCTAAAAAAAAAAAAGCTAGTGTGAAAATCCAAAGAGAAGCACTACCTTTAATAAATGACTACTGATACTTAGAGCAATAAGGAGTTGTTAGTAAGGAAAATGTCCGAATAACCTCCCTTCAGGCAAATAGTATGCAATTCAAAATTCAAGAAAGAGTCTTAGGGGTGCATTCCCGATAGCTAGGGGGCATAACTCTCAACAAATAGAGTGAAGATATATGGGGTACACCTTATTACCATATGACTATTAACAAAAGCACACAAGTCAGATTTCCCTGAAGAAATCATGGGTCAGAATTCCTAAGCCAAGACGACACTTTTTTAGGTTATTGGGGACATTAACTAGTACGAGCACTCTGTGGAGGACTATATTATCTTTAACTATAGCACAAAAATGATCAACTATTTCCTCTGAAAACAATAAGAGAGCTCAGAAAGAAGGCAAAGGAGAAAAAACTAAGAGGAGAAAGCACCAGAAGAGAGCTTGCCTGCAATCCACTTGAAAATGGAGTTCTAAAGGAGAAATGAGTGGGACAGCAACCAAGTCACACCCACAACTAGATCTCATGATCACTTAGGGAACGGTCTACCCCGTCTTTGCACACATTCTTTTGACACAATAATATTTACAAGCATTCTTACATGTATAATTTTCCCAAACTTTTTGCACATAGAGTTCTTACGAATATTTTTGCACATACAGTTTTCTTTCGCAAATATTTTTTGCAAACACTCGTGTACGTACCCTTCTTGTAAATACCAAGTGCACATATTTTTTTATGCATAGAGCTCTTTACATGCATCCCACATGTATGATTCTAATAAAATGGGACCAATGTCCTAATTTTTTTTCCAAATAAATTGTCACTTCAAAATTATTTTCTTTAACTATGCATGCGAGGACCAATGTTCTCATCAATAATAAATACCCCGTTTTATGTATGATTTATATTTCATTTTACAATGGGGGTTGTATTTTGCCCCTAGTTTTATTGTAATCTATTTTATTTACCCTTATTTTAATTTTTTATTTACCGTTTTATTATGTGATTAATTATTGTATCAAAATTTATGAGAAAAGGGATGAAATTTTAAATTCAAAACTCAATTGTAACTTAACCAAGGTATGAATAAATGAGAAGTCCCGAACGAAAAAAAAATCAAAAACGGGCGAAAAGGGGGCGTCAGGGGGCAAGCGACGCCCGTCGGCGCTCCTGACGGGCATCGCCCACACGCAGCAGTGCGTGATGCCCTGGGCTTTGCTCGCGCGGGCGAGCGCACCCCGCGGGCTGGCCTGCACACTAGGGTGCGGCATTCGCTGAAATTTTTTTTTAAAAAAATTTTTCCTAAAACACACTAATTTCAAAACATACCCTTTTGTCTCAAAATAATATTTAAAATATTTTTTTTAAAATACATTTTTATTTATTTCTAATAAATCAATTTGACAAGCAAATTATCACTTCCAACTTTCATTTTTGCCTATAAATAGGCACACTTAATTTCATAATTGGGTAATCCTGATCTAGGCTGCTTCGGAACCCGGTGTCTACAAGCAACTACACAAAAATCCCTTCTTTGAGCTGCCAAAAAGGGTAGAGTTTTTTGATTCAGTCTCAAAAAGCAGTCACGCCACATCCTCTCAATTCTCTATCGACTTTGAAATGGCCAACTCACCAAGGGGGACAGATGCTACTAGGACCTTGATAGCTGAAGAGGTGGGCTGCAGGTTGGAGGAATTTGAGAACCGAATGATGGCTATGATGGCCACAATGGCTCAGCCAGCTGCACCACAGAACCCACCTCCTCCTCCCATGAGACAAAATGAACAGGAGGAGGTTAGAGAGGATCCGCCAGAGGAGATACGTCTAACACCTGTGGACTTAAGGGCTACCACATCAGGGGCCTAGAGGAGAAGGCTGGCCCAGAGGTTGGAAGATGACCTAGAAGAGGATGAATACGAAGAAACAGTGTCAGAAAGAGGGAAGGCACCTCAGAATGAAAAAGCCATCTGGAAAAAGATGGAAGAGAAGTTCGGAGTGATGGTGAAAATGCTGACAAGGGGTCAAGGGATAAACCCCGAAGACAAGGATTTGGAAGGGGAAGATCTAGTCCCGATGAACTTCAAGATGCCCGACATCCCCAAATTTGATGGCACTTCCGATCCCACCGCGCATATAAAGCAGTACTCGCTGGTGATGAAGGGTACTACTTTAACCAAAAGGCAGAAGATTGAGTACTTTTGCCTAAGCTTAATCGGCCCAGCAGTGGATTGGTATCGCGGGCTTGATCGCAGAACAAAGGAGGACTGGGATTTATTGACGGAAGAATTTTTGAGATAGTACGACTGCAGTACGAGAATGAAGGTGACTCTCAAGGACTTGGAATTATTATAGCAGAAGGCAGGCAAGTCTTTCCATGAGTATTTGACCCGATGGAGGAACCGGGTGATGGAGATGAAAAAAAAGCCATATACTCAAGATTAGATATGGCTCTTTATCAAAAATGCAAGCCCATATCAGAGAGATGGATTAAAAATGAAGGGGTTGAGAGACTGGGAGTCTCTGAAAGACACCACTATCAAATCAGAAGGAGAGTACCTCTCTAGGAGAGTAAGTAACGAGAGTTATGCCAAGAAGGGCAGCAACAGTCAGGGGGCAACTAGATCAACAGGCTCCGGTAGTGGCATGAGGAAGACAACTGAAGTTTTAGCCACCATCACGGCCCCGAGGCATTTCTCCAATCTAGGACGGTCTCTGTCATGGGTACTTCGGAGGTTAATGAAGGAAGGTAAGTTGCAGCCTCTGCCACAACAACCAGCCAGGACTCAAGGTCTGCCAGGACATAAGGACAATGAATACTGTGCATATCATCAGCAGAATGGGCATACGACTGATGAGTGCAAGGCACTGAGGCACGCGATTTAGGACTTGATTAATTCGAAGCAAATCACAGACCCAGAGAAGAGAGGGAATCAGAAGAAGACTAGGTACAACAATGTGCCCCCACCAGTATTCATGATCGGGTCCAGTTTGCCCGAAGAGTATGTATTAAGAGAGTTATACGGCATCGGTGCCAACACTGCTATCACTGGCCTCCATGAGGTAAGTGAAGAAGGGCTTTCCACTACAGTGATCGATTGCTGGTCCACTGATGAAAGTGTAAATGAAGATAATGATGTTGAGAGTGAAGTAGTTCCCGACCCGTGGGGTTCGGAGGAGGAAGGAGGAGGAAAGAAGGAGAAGAAGAAGCAAGTAGGAGCAGTAACCCGAAGTGGAAAGGTAGCTCCAGAAGTCGAAAGGCCACAAGATCCCACAGTAGGCCAAAAAGAAAGGGAGCCAGAAGATGACCCAGTATTGAAGCAGCTAAAAAAAATGCCGGCTCAAATTTCAATATGGGATCTTTTGAGGCAGTCTCCATCCCACAAGCAGAAGTTGGTAGAGGCATTATGTGAGACAACTGTGGCCACGACCATCTCGCCCATAGAATTGCTGGATGTGGTAAAAGGAGGAGCTGAGGAAAATGTGATATTCACGAGTGCTGACTTACCGGCAGAAGGCCACAACTATAACCGCCCCTTGTACATTTGGGCACAGGTCAATTAGAAGCACGCGGCTTGCATTATGGTGGATGGTGGTTCATCAATCAATGTGTGCCCTCAGGTAGCAATGGCAACTTTTGGGGTGACTAAAGATATGCTGGCTAAGTCAGATTTAACGATCACGGCTTATGATAACTCGCGAAGGAATGCCTCTGGGATGTTTAAAACGGCGGTTAAGACAGGACCAATGGATACAGAGGTGGTGTTCGTAGTGCTGCCTATTCCTGCCAACTTTTCGGCCCTTTTGGGGAGGCCATGGTTCCATAAGCTGGGAGGCGTACCCTCTATATTACACCAGATGGTCAAAATTCCTCACGAGGGGTAGCTTGTGACCATAAGGGCTGCCAGGGAGAACCGGGTTTCTATATTGGAGATTGCAAGGCAGCCTTTCAATGGGTTCCACATTGCTGTGATAGACGGCAAAGAGCAGATAGATGGAAGCACCCGAGTGCTAAACATGATGAAGAGGATGTCATTCCTCCCCGGCGCAGGACTAGCCAAGAATTTGCATGGGCTGCCAGCCGCCATCGCCACTAGAGGCTAGAAGGATAGAAAGGGCCTTGGATACAAAGGTGCGGTGAACATGGGGAAAAGGCCAATGAAGGAAGTCCCCCACATCAGAGAGAGCTTTGTACCAGCCACAACAGTATGTGCTTACATGGGAGAAGCTGAGCTTTAGTGGGTTGACGGAAGGATTGTACCGGGGTTTGAGGTCTTTAATGATGTCTTTGACTGGGACATTGGAGTGATCAAGCCCGTAGAGGGCTTTTGGGACGAAGAAATCATAACCAGGGAGGCAGTCTGGGACCGCAAGACACCCGAGGAAGTTAACACTGAAAGGCTAGTGGCTACCCAACTAAAGAGGAAAGCAAAGGTCGAAGAAGCTGTACAGGGGCTCGCTGCAGAGCCTCCAAAATGCCAGATCGATGCAGAGCCATCAACTTCAACAGTTGCACCGACGGAAGAGGAAGAGGAAAATAATTTAGATTTTCTTTTTACTCCAGAACTTTTTGATAATGTTAATGACAATTTTAGTTTTATCAATAAAGTAAATGATTTTGCTTACTTGTGCGATGTTTCTGATAATTTCATTATGCATGATCATGATCATAATCCATCTATATTTGATACTAATTCAAGTGATGCTACTCCATTTAATCTGGGAACCTCGAAAAACACGAAAAAAATCCTAATAGCATCTAACATAACTCCTGAAGATACACAGCCAAACCGAAAGGTGGAATTGTTCAAGCTTGTTTGGCAAAAAGGTCAACCTTTGACCATGACCACAGCCCCAGACTTAGGCATAGAGAATAGACCAAACATTCTATCCCAGTCTAAGTTCAATGCCTCTACTGTCTATGAATGGAACATAGATGGTATGTCTGAATATAACATCCTTAGTCTTCTACAACAGATGACTATGGCCTCTAATGCTTATAAAACCCAAACTGGTACACCTGATAGGGCCATTGCTGAACTTCTAGTTGCAGGATTTTCAGGACAACTAAAAGGATGGTGGGATTATCATCTCACTGCCCAACAGCAGTTAGAAATATTAGGTGCAATCCAAACCACAGAGGATGGAACACCCATTCTCGATGAGATAGGTAACCCCATACCTGATGCTGTAGCAACCCTAATCCATACGATTAGTCTACACTTTATAGGTGACCCTTCTCATTTAAAAGATAAAAACGCAGAATTACTTTCAAACCTTAGGTGTAAAAAGCTCTCTGATTTTCAAAATTACAAAAACACTTTCTTAACTAGGGTGATGCTTAGGGAAGATTCCAATCAACCGTTTTGGAAAGAAAAATTCCTTGCTGGCCTTCCTACCCTTTTAGGAGAAAGAGTCCGTAATAAAATCAAAGAAGCTTTTGGAATTAATCAAATTCCTTATAACCATTTGACCTATGGGGAATTAGTTAGTTTCACACAAAAAGAAGGTTTAAAAATCTGCCAAGATTTAAAACTTCAAAAACATTTGAAATGGGAAATGAATAAAACTAGGCAAGAACTAGGATCATTCTGTAAACAGTTTGAAGTCTCCACAGAAGGTCAAACAAAAACCTGTGGAGGTTCCTGTTCTAAATCCTACAAAAAGCCTCATAAACGATTTTCTTCAAAACCTAACAAACAAGAGTTTTATAAAAGATCCAAACCACAAAAGCCTTATAAGAGAAGATCTTTTAAAAAGCCCTTCAAACCAAATTTTAAACAAGTCACTTGTTTTAAGTGTGGCAAACTAGGCCATACTTCAAAATATTGTAGGCTTAACAAAAAAACTTCATGAGTTACAAGTTGAGGAAGAAACAATACAAAAAATTGAAGCCATCCTCCTTGAAACATCAGAAGATGAATCCCAAACAAAATCATCTGAGACAGAAGATTCTTTTCCAAATGATGAAATTGCTGCCCTCCGATTCCTCCAGTAGTAAGTTGGGTAGTAGTTTTAAATCAATAAATATTTTGAAAAAAGATCAAGAATTGATTCTTGATATCATCAAACAAGTGGAAGATTCGAAACTTCAAAAAGAAATCATTGAAAAACTTTTGAAGTCTTTTGAACCAAAAACTCCAAAACCTTCCACTTCTAAACTCATTCCAAACAGTACTTATGATCTTACAAAAATCTTAAGTACTAAATCAAAAGAAAAACCTCCTGTGACAATTCAATCGCTTCAAGAAGAAATTAAAATTGTCAAACAAGAGCTAAAAACTCTTAAAGAAAAACAGGAGATAGATTCAAACCTTCTTCATGCTCTTTTATCACAAGACTCTAGTACTGATAATAATGAGAATGAAGAAAAGGAAGAAAACGAAACTGCTAATCTAGACTTAGAAAATAAAATTCAAAGTTTAGAAAATGCTCCAAATAATTTCTTGTTTATTTTGAGAGAAATAACTACGAGAAAATATTTGGTAAAAGTTTCCCTTATTTTTTTAGATGATTTCAAAATTGATACAGTTGCCCTTTTTGATACAGGAGCTGATCTAAATTGTTTAAAAAGCTGTATCGTTCCAAAAAGATTTTCTGAAAAAACTTCTAAAAAACTTATCGCAGCTAATAACTCCGACATGAAAATAAGATTTAAAACAGAAGCTTCCATCCAAAATGGTAGCATCTTCATCAAAACTCCTTTTATTTTACTTGAAAATATCAGTCATACTGTTATTTTAGGGACTCCATTTATTAACATGATTACTCCCTATTCTGTTATATATGATGGTATTTCTTTTAAAACAAATAGAGAAAAACTTATTTTCCCTTTTGTTGAAAAACCCAGAACAAGGAATTTAATCCTTTTGAAAGCTTGTTCTGTTTACAAAAGTGAATTGAATTGTATAATTCAAGGAAAGCAAAAACATTTACAATTTCTCAAACAGGATGTTTCCTTTTTTAAAATCCAGAAAGGCTTGGAAAATAATTTGGTAAAACAAAGAATTTCTGATTTTCAAAAAATAATTGAAAATGAAATTTGTTCAGATTTACCAAATGCTTTCTGAAATAGAAAACAACATATGGTTGATTTACCATATGAAAATGAGTTTTCAGAAAAATAAATTCCAACAAAAGCTAGGCCAATTCAAATGAATCATTATCTCGAAGAACATTGCAAAAAAGAGATTCAAGATTTAAAACAAAAGGGTCTAATCACATAATCCAGATCTCCCTGGAGCTGTGCAGCTTTTTATGTTAACAAAAACTCTGAAATTGAAAGAGGCACGCCTAGGCTTGTAATTAATTATAAACCATTAAACAAGGCTTTAAAATGGATTCGTTATCCAATTCCAAACTAAAAAGATCTTTTGCAAAAACTGCATTCAGCATTTGTTTTTTCAAAATTTGATATGAAATCAGGTTTTTGGCAAATCCAGATTGAACCAAAAGATCATTACAAAACTGCTTTTACTGTTCCATTTGGACAATATGAGTGGACGGTTATGCCGTTTGGTTTAAAAAATGCTTCTTCAGAATTTCAAATAATTATGAATGATATTTTTAATCCTTTTTCAAATTTCTGTGTTGTTTATATTGATGATGTTCTTGTCTTTTCAGAATCAATTGAACAACATTTCAAAAACCTCAGGACATTTTTCAATGTGGCAAAGAAAAATGGACTTGTTGTTTCAAAAACAAAAATCTCTCTTTTCCAAACGAAAATTCATTTGTTAGGTCATTACATCTCCCAAGGAACAATTACTGCAATAGAGAGATCTTTAGCTTTTGCGGATAAGTTTCCAGACAAGATCCTAGACAAAACCCAGCTCCAAAGATTTTTGGGTAGTCTAAATTATGTTCTAGATTTTTGTCCCAACATCAACCGATTAGCAAAACCTTTGCATGATAGGTTGAAGAAAACCCATGTTGCCTGGTCTGATGAACATACAAGTATAGTTCAACAAATTAAGAAACAGGTAAAAGAAATTCCATGCCTGCATTTAGCTGACCCATTAGCACCTAAGATTGTTGAGACTGATGTGTCTGACTTAGGTTATGGAGGTATTTTAAAGTAAACAGTGGGCGGGAAAGAATGCATAGTCCAGTTCACTTCTGCAAATTGGAATGATTGTCAGAAAAATTATTCTACAATTAAAAAAGAAATTCTTTCAATTGTCATGTGCATTTCAAAATTCCAAAGCGATTTACTAAATCAGAAGTTTTTACTTCGGATTGATTGCAAATCTGCCAAGGAAGTTTTACAAAAAGATGTTCAAAACATCGCATCAAAACAAATTTGTGCCCGTTGGCAAGCTATCCTTAGTATTTTTGATTTTGAAATTGAATTTCAGTCTATGTGTTCGGACTGCAGTTTGGTCCCTATGTGTTTGGATCTTACTATGATCTCTATGTGTTTTGGATTCCGGATATGGATCCCTATGCATATTGAAAATATACCCTCAGGTATCTATATGTTTTAACCCGTTTATCCACTGCTTTATAAATGCAGGCAATATGAAAAAAATAATAATGAAATAATTAATAAGTGATATGTGTATGCAATGGTATGGTATGGTTAATAGGCAATATGTGATAAAAGAAAGTAACATGATAATAAATGACATGTGAACCTTATGATTATTGATGACATTTTATTGGTTATTATATATGTTGGTTATTCTGTTATATATGCGCAATGTTATACATTGATGACCATTGTGAATGGTCATCCATATTATATTTATCCCCACTAAGTTTTATAGCTTAGCACGAGTGTTTATCCGTGTAGGTTCTGAAGGCGGTAATTTTGGAAGGACAGTCCCGCATCTTCAACGGCCAACACCTTAGGGAACCCGTGTTTGATGTAGGTTTTGTTATAAGAGAATTTTTAATATGTAATGTAATAATATTTTGTATGAAAAGGATGACTGTAATATATTTATATGTAAGAATTTATGCTATATATATTATTTTATATGAGGTTGTGCGTGAAATTTTATTGTTATGAGTTTTGTTATTTATGTGGTGCAACATCCTTTAGCTACTGTGGCAACTCATCTTCTAAAGATGCAGTGGGCTACACGTGGGTAAGGGGTGTTACATAGGGGAAGTATTTATTTATCACTACATGGGCTTCACTTAAGGGCTGATAATTCAAGGTTACCCAAGCATGATCCCTACCAATGGGTCTAGCTCATCGCGAGCTTAATGACCGATTGAATTATCATTTGATATACCAAAATGGTATCAGGCTTGGGCTGCTGATTATCTTTAACACTTTCCTATATTGAGTGAACATAGGGCCGTGTTTCAGGAACGCACTGAGGTGAGAAAAGGACCAACTAGCATAGTTATAAGGCTCTATAATGCAATGCCATTTTGAAAATGAATAGAATTTTACGTATAAAAACTCAATTATATATTTTTATCCAAGGCACGTTAAGAGTGAAGTCTCTATGTCCCCAGTGGAGTCGCCACTGTGACATGCCCTAAACTCGAGTTTGTCCCCGGAAGCCCCACTTTTAGGATCCGAAAGGGGTTCATCAAACTCGTGATCAATTGTGAGGGTATCTATTTTGGGCAACAAGAGGTGTTTTGGAGTCGCCACTCAATAAAACATTGGGAAAGGTTGTCTAGCCTTATTGAACCTAAAACAATGCGTATGTGTCTATTTTGGGCAATCAAGAGAGTATTTTGGAATTTCCTTCCAATAGAACATTAAAAGGGTCATCTAACCTTCATGCAATGGAAGGGTGTACCTCAGACTTGACCAACGGGCGTCCCTCCTGAGGGACAACTATCGGTGACCCAAAACTCATAATTTCGCGACTGAAATCATTTTTCTAAGTTCAAAAAGACCCAAAAGGATTTTCAATCATAGATGACGTGAATTTTTGAAATTCATAAGTGGTAACCAAAAACTTTAACCCTCCACCTGTGAAATAGGAATCAGTGTCCATATCGGGTAACTCTAAGCTGAGCTACCTCAAGACCCGATGTCTACACCCAGTGTCTACAGTGGCCCCCAATTTTGGAGAGGCTGGTAAACTAGTGTCTAGGTGAGCCAAAGTTTATAGTAGAAGAGTTAGAAATGCGTACCTGAGGTGGTTGTCTCCTTGTTGGTGCGAATTGTTGATGGAGAGAGGACTTTGCTGAATTGATGCCTCTTAAGAGGACTTGGCTAAGTTGGTGCCTCTTAGAAGGACTTGGTTGAATTTGAACTGATGCCTCTTAATAGGACTTCATGGGATTTACCTTTTAAGAGGACTTCAGGAGATTTGCCTCTCAAGAGGACTTACTGGGATTTGCCTCTCAAGAGGACTTCAGGAGATTTGCCTCTGAAGAGGACTTCACGGGATTTACCTCTTAAGAGAACTTGCTGGAATTGAAGCATTTTAAGAGGACTTTGGTGGCCTTTTCAAAAGTCTTTGTAGGATTAATGCCTCTTAGGAGGACTCCGGTGAATTTGCCTCTTAGGAGGACTCCAAGGGATTTGCCTCTAAAGAAGACTTTGATGGATTTGCCTCTTAGGAGGACTTCATGGGATTTGCCTCTTATGAAGACTTTGGTGGAGTAACCTCTTAGGAGAACTTCTAGGGATTTGCCTCTTAAGAGGACTTTGGTGGATTAGCCTCTTAAGAGAACTTTGGTGGATTTGCCTCTTAAGAGGACTTTGGGGTTTGCCTTTTGAGAAGACTTTGGGGTTTGCCTCTTAAGAGGACTTTGGTGGATTTGCCTTTTAGTATGACTTCAAAGGATTTTCCTCTTAAGACCACTTTGGTGGATTTGCCTCTTGAGAGGACTTTGGGGTTTGCCTCTTCAAAGGACTTTGGTGGATTTGCCTTTTGTGAGGACTTTGGGTTTGCCTCTTAAGAAAATTTTGGTGGATTTGCCTCTTGAGAGAACTTTGGTGGATTTGCCTCTTGAGAGAACTTTAGTGGATTTGCCTCTTGAGAGGACTTTGGGGTTTGCCTCTTAAGAGGACTTTGGTGAATTTGCCTCTTAGAAAGACTTCAAGGGATTTGCCTCTTAAGAGGACTTTAGTGGATTTGCCTCTTGAGTGACTTTATGGTTTGCCTCTTAAGAGGAATTTGGTGGATTTGCCTCTTGACAGGACTTTGGGGTTTGCCACTTAAGAGGACTTTGGTCGATTTGCCACTTAGGAGGACTTTGGTGGATTTGCCTCTTAGGAGGACTTCAAAGGATTTGCCTCATAAGAGGACTTTGGTGGATTCGCCTCTTGAGCGGACTTTGGGTTTGCCTTTTCAGAGGACTTTGGTAGATTTACCTCTTTGGAGGACTTTGAGGGGCTTTTTGAAAGGGCGTTAGATGAGTTTGCCTCTTTAAAGGACTTTAGGGGCCTTTTGAAAGGGCTTTGAGGGATTAATGCTTCTTAAGAGGGCTTTGCTGATTGGTACCTTTTAAGAGGGCTTTATTGATTGGTGCCTCTTGAGAGGGCTTCGCTGATTGGTGCCTCTTGAGAGGGCTTTAGTGATTGGTGCTTCTTAAGAGGGCTTTGGTGATTGGTGCCTCTTAAAAGGGCTTGGCTGATTAGTGCCTCTTGAGAAGGCTTCGCTAATTGGTGCCTCTTGAAAGGGCTTCGCTGATTGGTGCATCTTGAGAGGGCTTGGCTGATTGGTGTATCTTGAGAGGGCTTGGCTGATTAGTGCCTCTTGAGAGAGCTCCAATTATTGGTGCCTCTTGAGAGGGCTTTAATGATTAGTGCCTCTTTAGAGGGCTTTGCTGATTGGTGCCTCTTGAGAGGGCTCTATTGATTGGTGCCTCTTAAAAGGGCTTTGGTGATTGGTGCCTCTTGAGAGAGATTTGCTGATTGGTGCCTCTTGAGAGGGCTTCGGTGATTGGCGCCTCTTGAGAGGGCTTCGATGATTGGTACCTCTTGAAAGGGCTTCGCTAAATGGTGCCTCTTGAGAGGGCTTTGGTGATTGGTGCCTCTTACGAGGCTATGGTGATTAGTGCTTGTTGAGAGGGCTTTGCTGATTGGTGCCTCTTGAGAGGGCTTTGCTTTGGTGCCTATTGAAAGGACTTTGAACCCGATGTGACTAACGCCAGCTTGTCATCATACAAAACCACATGGAGATGATGAACGTGATTAGTTAACGTCAGTTTGTCGACGTGTTAAACCACGGTTGGTGAATGTTTAACCTCAACTTGTCGGCCTGTTAAACCATTATTGAGTTGATATTGTGCCTGTTGAAAGGACTTAATGCTTGTAAGAAGGACTTTGAAGAATTGTGATTGATTAATGCCAACTTATCGGCTGTTAAATCACATTGATTTGGATATTTGATGCCAGCTTGTCGGTATATCAACTCTCCTTTAGTGAACTGATTGATGCTAGCTTGTCAACATGTCAAATCAGGATTAATGAACTGATTGTTTCCAGCTTATCGGCATGTCAAATATCCTTTGATGGACTGTAGTCGCCATCTTATCGGAATGACATATCAGGTTTGACTAGTTGACACTAGCTTGTCAACATGTCTAACCAGGATTAGTAAGAGACTTTGAACTTTCGGCAAAGAAGTTTTTTTTTTAAAAATTTTTGAAATTATTTATACAAGGAATGTTACCTGATTGCCCCTAGCATGGTGTGAATGATTTCAACTTTATGGGGATTTCATCTTGATCTGATTGTCCAATGTGGGTGAGCACCAATGTCAAGCTAAAGTTGTCCCTAGGCCCACTTTTGCTTGTGAGGTCTATTAAGACATTCCCTGCAATGTTGTATGCACAAGATTATATACAAGAGATTATGTATGCATAAGGAATTATGTCCGAAATATATGTGTAAAGCTATATAAATACATGAAACACATGCAAAGGGTTGTGTATATGAATTGTGTGCATACAACTGTATGTGTGAATTATATGCATGTGATATATGTATGAAGTTGAGCATGTGAAATATGCATAAAGAACCATGTGTGTTTCATATATGTAGAAATTATGTACAAGGAATATACACAATATGTACATGGCTTGTGTAACTCCCTAATACCCCTCGAGAGGAATATCGGGTTGCTACCAACGATCTAACGCATATCAATAGACAACATACAAAAACAGTGGCGGAAGCATACTAAAGCATACATAAACGGAAACAAATAACAGGTTAAAGCATACTTGCGTAAATCGTTCTTACAATATCCATAATATAAAAATATTAACAATATTACATGCCTTCCTCACATATACGAAACACTGTATAGGAGTTCTACACAAAAAGAACACTAAAATTATTACAAAACGAAACCCTTCAAAACCAAAACTCCTAGTAGCTAGCAGATGAGGACTCTCACTTCAGAACTAAACCAACATACCTACACGGAAAAAACACCCGTGCTAAGCGATAACGCTTGACGCGATCTCAGCAAGTGTACTGAATCGGCAATTAATAAAGTGGGGTAAAGTTAGGACCCCGAGTTATCGTACCCAAGGGATTGTGTGTGCAAGCTAAGATGATTAAATGTATGCTAAAGAATTCCCAATTTTTGATTGTGTGAATGATTAATCTATTAATTATAATAGAAGAATTAAACAGCTAAACTATGCAAGTAAAATAATCAAATTAAACTGACAGCAATTTTTGGCAAAAATAAAATGATGGCAAAAAATTAACAAGTAAAGAAATCAATATAAGAAAAACGTTGCTCGGGTTCACTCATCCACCCCATACCCAAATGTGAATTAATTTAATTTAAGAAACATAAACTAATGAATTCAGGATAACCCTCCTAACCCAAGCGTCCCATTCCGGAGTAAGCTACTCTAATTGTATGATGTCCCATTCCAAAGCAAGCCATATAATTAACCTAAGCACGGGTCTGAAATCCTAAGTTCGGTTTGCTTTCCCATTCCGAAGCCAACAACCCAAAACCCATTTATATTACTCCTCACTCTAGTCTTAAGCCATAAAACCTTGCACATCTAGATTCCCATTCCGGAACAGTCCAAAGGATACAGAATTCATGAAAGAAAACTAAGTAAAAACATTCATAGCATTTAATCCATACAAGCTTAACAACCAACAAAGATATACGATAGAAATCATTCATCAAGGCTGGAAAATAACTTGAGGAAATAAATTCCATGAACTGGCAATAGGCAACAGTGAAATAAACCATTCATTCATATATATAATTTCAAAAGATGTTCAAGATTCACATCACGGGTAGGGGATTCAAAGATCCCTCGAACAACTATGAGACTACTCACGATCCATTACAAAATTAAGAGGAAAAAGGAAAGAATAAACCCATAAATTCAATTAAGGAAGAAATCCCGATTGAATCCCATGTTCTTCAATTGTCTTCTTTGAATCTTCGATGGAGAATAGCTCAAAACTATGGAAATCTGAATAAAAAAAAATACTATGTATTGAAATTAATCTATGTGTTTTTAATGTAATTCTCTTGATTTGTAATTTAAATATAAATAAAATATTAAAACCCTAAATTAAGAACAATAGAAAAGTTTAGAAAATTCCAGATCTAAAAACCCTATTTGAAAAAACTGCTAAAAAATTCATCCCCCGGCAAAAAAAGGAATCTGATATTTAAAGATCTCGAGGGGTCACGGTGACAATGAAATGCTTGTCACCATGAGGCACTATAGGTCATGGTAGCAACCAAATGGTTATCACCGTGAGACTGTCGAAGATACAATTCTGCCTGGATGCACAAGAGGGGGTCATGATGACAACCGAATTTATTGCCATCGTGAGGTGCTTGACTTCAGCTACTGTCTTGGATATCTCTATGTCACGGTGACAATGATATTTGTTGTCACCGTGAGGTACTTTAGCCCTCGAATCTGTCTTGCCAATTTTCATGTCACGATGACAACCAGAAGTGTTGCCACTGTGAGGTACCTTCTCATTGGAATCTGCCAGATGAATTTCTATGTCACGGTCACAACCATTTGGTTGTGACCTTGAGGTATGTATGACCAGAATACTGCTTTTGATAGATTTGTATGTCACGGACACAACCATTTGGTTGTGACCGTGAGGTACCTAAGAATTCCTACAATCAAAGATCAAACTCTATTAAAATGCTATCCAAAGTGCATAAAATCTAATTTAACTAAAATTGACAAAATTAACTAAAAGTAATTACAACACAACAATAATCATAACTAAAAACCCAAATATCATACGAAAATACTAACAAAACTAAGTACTAAATTGAAGTTATCAAAACACCCCACACTTAGACTTTGCTCGCCCTCGAGTAAATAAATTATCCACATTCCTGAATTTTCAAACTCTAACTTGGAAAAAGAAAACTTAAACAACAATCATAGCAATAAGCAGAAGAGTCTTAACCACAAATTCTCAAGTCAGTTTATATCAAGTAATTTCGTGTGTGTGTGTGCTAGGCTAAAAATAATTTTTCACTCTTCAAAACAAAACAACCAGCGCAATCCAGCAATTGAGCAAAGAAAATGAACAACAAAATGAATTGCATACTGGTTTCGCACTTGAAACTCAAGATAATCATAAGCCTCTCCTTTAGCACCGGAACCACACTGGTCATCTCCACTAAACAACTCAAGTCAAGAACAAAATCACTAGGACTTATTACAAGGTTACAATGCTAGGTTAGGGAATTGGCTAACAAGAATAGTTAAGGAAATCAAACAAAGAGTCAGCCACTCTACCTACATACACCACTACCCAATCTGAACAAAAATTTACATTGACCCACTTTCACTTTACCCAAAGTTGCCAAAACTTGACTAAACTTCCCATAATGAAAAATATTAGACCACAAGAAAAAGAGAAGATGAACATCCCTAAAAAATTTTCTCTCAAACCCGATCCTCTATGTACGTATAATCATTTTTCTCTATTTGAGGGTACACCACACTTGAATTTTTCTACATATGACTAACTCAAAATCAATGATCCATATTCTCATCAATATATATATATATATATATATATATATATATATATATATATATATATATATATATATATATATTATTTTATTTTTTTGAGATAATTGAGCTACTCTAATTTTTTTCTAGATGAACAAAGTGAAATACCCACAATTTTCATTTTCTACAAAATTGGACTTCATTAAGGGAAGATTAACAATATACTAGGCAACACCCCATAGTTTCACAAATTTTCTCACACTCAAACTATTTTAACAGTAATACCCTTATTCAACTTTCAATGCTATCCCAACCCAATCTTAGAGTGGACAATTCTTAAAAAGGATAGGGAAAAGCATTTAGGTTAAATGGTAAAATATGAGTGTCACAATAAAAATTGCATGGTACGCTTTTAGCATACCAAATTGGCTCAACGGGGCTAGCAATGGAAAATTACGCATATAGGTAGGTGTGACGCGCGCCGAACCCCGTGGGCGCCCCGACAACCCGCTCTCAGGGCTTTCGGGAGAGGTTTATAAAACTTGTAAGAAATTACAAGGGCGTCTATTTTGGGCAACAAGGAGGTTTCATGGAGTCGCCACCCAATAGAACATTGGGAAAGTTCGTTTAGCCTCAGTGAGCCTAAGACAGCGCTGCTATATCCATTTTGGGCAAGCCATAGGGTTCTTGGAGGTCCCATCCTAATAGAACATTAGGATGACCCTCTCGGCTCGTGGAGCTTAGGACTATGCGAGTTAAAGCCTTTTTACGGGACACAAGAGGTGTCTTAGAAGTCCCATTCCAATGAAACATTGAAATGGTCCTCTCGCCTCGTTGAGCCCAAAGACCAGAGATGGTTCGGGACTTCTCATTTATTCATACCTTGATTAAGTTAAAATTGAGTTTTGAATTTAAGTTTTCATCCCTTTTCTCATACGTTTTAATGCAATAATTAGAGCGCAAGTTGGTGATTCAATGAAAGCATACTTAAAATAAAGTGCATAAAAATAAATTACAACAAAACTAGGGGCGGAATACAACTCCCATTGTAAAATAAGTGTAAATCATGCATAAAACGGGGTATTTATTAAGAGTGCGGACATTGGTCCTCGCATGCATAAATAGAGAAAATAATTTTGAAACGACAATTTATTTTGATGAAAAACTAGGACATTGGTCCCATTTTGTTAGAAAAAATTCCAATTTATTAATACAAAACTTTATGCGAATTTTTAATTAACGTGCATGAAAATAAACAAACTTATTACAAATTACATATTAAATAATAAAAGCAAAATAAAAGCGAAATAATACTAAAAATGATAAAAAAATATAAATTCTACCAAAATGGTGTCTTCAAACTACAATGGGCTCCCACTTGGCAATAAAAAATTCACACATGAAAAATAAGTATTGAAATAAAAACACAAATAAAGATGATGTTAGTAATGAAAAATGAATTAAATATGTAACATGTAAAATAAATGAATTAAAATAAATAAAACAACATGCCTAATGTATGATAAATTAATTAGATGGCATAATAAAATATAACCTAACACATGAACAATTTAACATGTATAAACAAAAACAATAAAATTTAAAATGCATGAAAACATGAAAATAATAATGATGACAACAATAATTAATTATAATAATAAACAAAACTAATAAAAATAATAATGATAGTAATAATGATAAATAATAATAATAATAATAATAAGAATAATAATAATAATAATAATAATAATAATAATAATGATAACACTAATCACAATAATAATAACAAATAATAATAATGATGATAATATCAAAAAATATGAACAATCAAATTAAATATGCAAGTAATAATAATAATAATAATAATAATAATAATAATAATAATAATAATAATAATAATAACAACATCAAAGAATATGAACAATCAAATTAAATATGCAAGTAATAATAATGATAATAATACAATCATGCTAACACATATTAAATGATAATACTAATAATAACAATAATATATGAACAAAAATAATGACAATAATATGAACATGAACAATTAAATAAAAAATAAGAATAATAATATGAACAATTAAATAAAAGATTAAGAATAAAAAATAATAATATGAACAATTAAATAAACAATAAGAAATAAGAGGTAAAATAAATAATAGATCTAAAAGAATTTACATGATAGCTAACTAATTATAAACAAAAATAAATTGAAAATTAAATTAAAAGTGGAGCCAAGAAATGTTTACCCTCAAATTTGATGTGATGAATGAAGTTGGATGATAATTTCCTTACTTTGATTTAGGAAAAATAAAATATAATGAAATTTTATCCCAAGAACAAATAATTGATTTATTTGTCTTAAGGAAAAATTATGAAAAGGAAATAAGAAAATTCACAAGAACAAATAATTAATTTATTTGTCTTAAGAATTAAATTAAAAAAATTCAGATTAGAACACTCGGCGAATTTTTCTTGAAGAAGAAAAAAAGAAGAAGAAGAAGAAGAAGAAGAAGAAGAAAAGAGAAAGTATATTTTTCTTAAGAAAAATCCCCCCCAAAACCCTTACTAAAAACCCCTTTTTATACATAAAAAAAAAACCCAAAGAAAATCAGATTTTTATTAAATTGGATAAAATAAATTTAATTGCAATAATCACAAAAAACTCATTAATTTGAAGGGTTTGGAAAATAAAAGGTTTTTGCATTAAATTACACAAAAAAATAAAGAAAAAATCAATTTTTAGGCCAAAAAATGGAAAAAACAGCAGATCGGCCGTCGGAGGGGCGCTGCCGCAGCCCGACACTCGCGATCTTCCGATTTTTTTTTTTTAAAAAAAACAACAATTTCAAAACATACCCTTTTTGTCTCAAAAATAATTTTTAAAACATTTAAAATATTTTTTAAAATACATTTTTATTTATTTCTAATAAATCAATTTGACAAGGAAATCATTACTTTCAACTTTCATTTTTTTGCCTATAAATAGGCACACTTAATTTTATCATTGGGTAATCCTAATCTACGCTGACTCGGGACCCGGTGTCTACAGTTGCCCCCAGTTTTGGGAAAACTAGTGCACTAGTGTCTAGGTGAGCCTAAACTCATAAAAGGGAAAGAAGCGCGTACCTGAGGCGGCCGTCTTTCCGGAACGGGTGATGTTGTTGTGGTGGTTGTCGCCAGCTTGTCGGCGTATCATCCATTGTTGAAGCGGTAGTGCCGTGATCGTGCTAACCCTCCGTGGAGTGGTAGTGCCGTCATCATGCTAACCCTTCTGAAGTGGTAGTGCCGTGGTCGTGCTAACCTTCTGTAGAATGGTAGTGCCGCTATCGTGCTAACCCTTCTGATTTTGTGAAGCGGTAGTGCCGTCATCGTGCTAACCCTCTGTGGAGTGGTAGTGCCGTCATTGTGCTAACCCTTCTGAAGTGGTAGTGCCGTGGTCGTGCTAACCTTCCATAGAATGGTAGTGCCGCCATTGTGCTAACCATTTCTGAGTTGGTGAAGTGGTAGTGCCGTGATCGTGCTAGTGGTAGTGCCGTCATCGTGCTAACCCTTCTGAAGTGGTAGTGCCATGGTCGTGCTAACCTTCCGTAGAATGGTAATGCCGCCATCGTGCTAACCCTTCTGAGATTTAAAGCAGTGCTGTCTGTGAGCCCTTTGGTTGATTGTTGGATTGATATTTGAACTGATGTTTGAATTGATGTTTGGATTGATGTCGTTTTGGTTGGTTGCCCCCTAAGAGGACTTTGGTTGTTACTTGGATTGATGCTTAAACTGATGTTTGGATTGATGTCGTCACTCGTCTTCTGCCGATGTCTGCATCAAATCTCTCTTTCTGCAAAATATGGAAACTAAAATATGCAGGAAAAATAGTGAGCATGCATGTGAAATGCATGGGTTATGCAGAAATGCAGGATAAGAATTCATCTAAGTGGACTTAGAGATGATCTAGCTACAATTTGTGATATGATCAATGCCTTTTGGAATTGCCCTTTTGAATTTTATGTCTTTGGAATTGTGAGGTTCTCATCTGATACCTGTAGTCATTTTTTTGAAGGTAGTGCGTCCCTTGTTGATTTTCACACTAGCTTTTCTTAGCAGGAAATGCGCCCTTTACGGATTTTCACATAACCCTGTGCCTTATTTTTGCCTGGAATGGACCCAACCCAATCAAGCGGCTTTTTTATTTTCTTCTTTTTTTGATGGATAGACTGCCTGTTTTCAGGTTTTCACCCTATCCTTTTGCCTTACTTTTGCTTAGAGCGCCAATTACGGTTTTCATTTCTAACGGCTTTTTTTTTTTTTTACAAAGAGGTTACAGCTGTTGGCAAAAATCTTTCAGGCACGATCGGCATGTGCTTACACCCATGACCATGGTTGTATGAGCTTGATTGATTTCACAAATGATAGCAGGATAAGTCAGCTGAAGTGCTTGAGTGGTGAGAGTAGCAGAGGGTAAACAGTAGATGACTTTGATCACACAAAGTGAACTGCTATTATCACACCAATATATCATTGCATAAATGCATGTGTTTCAATTCGATTTCATTAATCATGATCATTGTTTGATATTAATCTCAAAGAATATAAGACCTTATCTAATCTCGGGATAAATCTTGAAATCATCAAACCCCTATTATCAATCAACGCTCTCGAGTTTTATGATTGAATATTTTCTCTCTACTCTTTAAAAAAACTCTTCTTTTTTTTGACGCAAATTCTAGATGCAACGTTGGGGACAAGACTCAACTCAAATACATAAATTCACTTGTGGCTCCCCGCTTGAAGCTCAAGAAACACCATATGCCTTTTCCTACGTACCGAACCTTATTAGAAGGTCATCTCCACTGATTGGATAAGACTGAACCAAGAATCAAAAGGTCTTACTTCGGTTGTAACGTTAGGCTTAGGTAGATGGCTATCAAAGGAGGATCAGGTTGCTAGAGAAGAATAGCCGCTCAACTCAATGGTGTACTGGAAAGGTATTCTTGAATTTTGGTTTGATAATACTTTTAGCTCATCAAGCTCATAATAACAATTAAGTTAAAGTGATCGCCACAGAAACTCATCAAGAGATTACTAGCTTGAGCTCTACTTCTTTTTTGTTCTTTTTTTTCGATCTTTTTTTTTTCTCTTTTCTTTTGCTTTCTTCTTTTTTTTCACGAGCTCATGTCTTTCGTGCATGACTAAACCCTCTTCTCAAAGTGTAAACTCATCCTTACCATGGCAATTTTTGATAACCCAAAAAATTGTCAATGATGTAGAATTGTCAATGATGTACATCCATCCTTATTAGAATGGCCATTCTTCTAAGGGGAGGCAAAAATTATTTTAGGTGAAGGGGTAGTTTTAACATGTGTAACAACAAAATTGGCATGCATTTAGCATACCTCCATAAAGGCTCAACGGGCTAGCAAGCGATTGCGAAATAAAGGTAGAAAATAGTCATTTAGAGAGCTATACAAAGAAGAGCTGCCTAAATCATTTTCTAGGTTCCGTCTTATCCAGAGATCACTTTGACGAGTAATCAGAAAGGTTCTAGTGCTCTTAGTGAGTTTTCATCCAATCCCCTAATTGTATCTAGTTTTTTTTTTCTATTCTTATTTTTAGCTCTCAGAATTTTCCTCTCTTCAGGAGTTATATCAGATGCTATCAAGATTTTCTTTGGGTTTTCCAAAGTTCTGAAATTAAATGTAATCGTATTAATTGAATTAATATCAAAAAATAAATGCATCGTGATCATGAGAAATGAAATCATCAGAGACATTATACAAATACGTAAGATTGTTCACTTTATTGAAATTAGCAATACTGCAAATACTGTCATAAAAAGTGTTCTTGGAATAACAAGCAACTAAAAACATCATCTTCTCTTCCGATCACATTCACGGTGGGGGAACTGCATTATACCCTGCCCTCGTCTTCTTGTCTCTCTTCTCAGGGTCAGTGATATCCTTAGCATCAATAAGGTCTTGAATTTTATTCCTCATAGTCCGACAATAATATGTTAGATGCCCTGTGTGCTGATGGTAAGCGCAGTATTGATCCTCTCTATGCCCCGGCTTTTCTTGATTCACGGCTGGTCTGGGTGGCAATAGTCTCAGCTTGCCTTCCTTTGTCAATTTGTCCAGCACCCAAGACAGAGAGCGGCCCAAATTGGAGTAGTACCTCTGAACCTGTCCAACCTCAGTGGCTGAAACCTCGGCCGTCTTACCACTTCTGTTACTGCTGCTTCTTGCACCGCCTGGTTTGTACCCTGACTGGTTGCCATAACCTTTCCCAGCAAAGTTATTTTGGCTTGCTTTCTTCGCTAGGTAAGCACCCTCAGCTTCTACAGCAATGTCCTTAAGGGACTCCCAGTCTCTGAGCCCCTTAAAGCTGAGCAGGTCTCTCAAGTAAGGGCAAGAGTTCCTGATAAATAGCCTGATTTGGTCAGCAGTGTCAGGCTTTCGCTTCATCTCCATGACCCTATTTCTCCATCTTGTAAGGTACTCATGGAACGACTCATCATTCTTCTGCTGTAAAAGCTTGAGGTCCTTTAAGGTGACCTCTATTCTGGTGCTGCAGTCATATTGCTTCATGAACTCCTCAGTCAAAAGGTCCCAATCTTCCTTGGACCTCCTATCTAATCCATGGTACCAGTCCATAGCCGGACCCACCAGACTAAGGCAGAAGTATTCCACCTTCTGTTTCTTGGTCAACCCCGTGCCTTTCATAACTAGGGTATATTGCTTGATATGTGCAGATGGATCTGAAGTACCATCAAACTTCGGCAGCTCAGGCATTTTGAACCTTTGGAGCAATAGCTCTTCATCGCCTAAATCTCTGTCTTTAGGGTTGATCCCCTTTCCGACTGATAGCATACGGGTGATTGCTTCAATCTGTTGCCTCAACCCTCTCATCGCCTCATCTTCTGCCCTGGGTGCTCTAACCCCCACAAATTGAGGTGCTACTGCCTCTTTATTTCCCTACTCTAACACAAAATCTTCCTCAGGATTAGGGATTATTGCCCTTCTTTGCTCAACAGGCACGGCAGCCATATGTTCATTAATAATCTGGCGAGGAGCATTAACTACATCAGGGGCTTCTCTGCCAGCAAGTGGTTCAACTTGCCCCCTAGCATGAACCATCGGGGGTTGTGAAGCAATGGGTGGATATGAAGCAGCTGGTAGTTGTGGAGCAGGAGGATGAGCAATCCTATCAGCCATAGCTCCCATCATTTCCAACTCTTCGCTCAAAATCCTCTAGCCTCCTAGCTAGGTCTTGAGTTGTTAAGGCTCCGGTCTCTTCTGCCATTTGTGATTCTACGGATGACTCTCTGGTCGTTGAGGGTGGCTCAGAATTCCAGTCAGACACTAATTCTGTCAATCCAAGAGGCAGATTTATCCTCACCAGCCGACCGTCAGAACCCCTAGTCCACTTCGGTGAATCTATGATGGCTGAAAAGATTTGAACTGTTAGGATGATGCATGAATGATATATACAATGCATGATTGTGTTGATGCAGCATGGACAATCACATACAAGCAGATAGATCTTTTCAACCTTATTACTCCCACACACGAGGTAATGTATTCTCTTTCCTAGGTGGGCTTGGTCCATGGGTTAACGGGGACCATTGGACGCGTATGGTGCGTGGTGGGAAACCAGCAGCACAACACTTCTTATTTTAAAGCACATGCGTATGGGTTTGGCCTTTATTCAAACATTTCAACCATATTAAGATGGGCTCACCGGGGCATGAAAGCCTTTAATAAAATACCATTTAATTTGATTGATTTTGTTCAATATATAATGGCCCACATAGCAAGCATTGTATTAAGGAGCATATCACCTAGGGGAAGTATCTATTGCCATTACATGAGCTTTGGTCAAGGGTGATGATACTTTAGGGCTACCCAAGCATAGTCCCTGCCAACGGGTCTAGCTCATCACGAGCATAATGACCGATTGGGTCTCCATTTGATATACCATAAGGTACAAGGCTTGGGCTGGTGATTATCCCTAACACTTCTCCACATTGAGTGAACGTAAGGTCGTGTTTTGGGAATGCACCGGGGCTAGAAAAGGGACCAAACTAGCATAATCTAAGGCTCTAGTATGGATGCAATGCAAATTTGAAAAGGGATAAAATTTTTAAATTAAAACTCAATTATAATTTTTAACAAAGGTACTTTCGAATTGAAGTCTCTTATGTCCCCAATGGAGTCGCCACTGTGATGCGCGCCGAACCCCGTAGGACCCCCGGCGACCCGCTCTCAGGGCTTTCGGGAGAGGTTCATAAAACTTGTAGAAATTACAAGGGCATTTATTTTGGGCAACAAGGAGGTTTCATGGATTCGCCACCCAATAGAACATTGAAAAAGTTCATCTAGCCTCAGTGAGCCTAAGACAGCGCTGCTATGTCCATTTTGGGCAAGCCAGAGGGGTCTTGGAGGTTCCATCCTAATAGAACATTAGGATGACCCTCTCGCCTCGTGGAGCCTAGGACTATGCGAGTTAAAACCTTTTTACGGGACATAAGAAGTGTCTTGGAAGTCCCATTCCAATGAAACATTGAAATGGTCCTCTCGCCTCGTTAAGCCCAAAGACCAGAGATAGTTCGGGACTTCTCATTTATTCATACCTTGATTAAGTTAAAATTGAGTTTTGAATTTAAGTTTTTATCCCTTTTCTCATACGTTTTAATGCAATAATTAGAGCGCAAGTCCGTCATTCAATGAAAGTATACTTAAAATAAAGTGCTTAAAAATAAATTACAAAAAAATTAGGGGCGGAATACAACCCCCATTGTAAAATAAGTGTAAATCTTGCATAAAATGGGGTATTTATTAAGAGTGAGGACATTGGTCCTCGCATGCATAATTAAAGAAAATAATTTTGAAGTGACAATTTATTTGGATGAAAAACTAGGACATTGGTCCCATTTTGTTAGAAAAAATCCTAATTTATTAATAAAAAACTTTATGTGAATTTTTAACTAACGTGCATGAAAATAAACAAACTTATTACAAATTACATATTAAATAATAAAAGCAAAATAAAAGTAAAATAATACTAAAAATGCTAAAAAAAATATAAACTCCACCAAAATGGTGTCTTCAAACTTTCATGGGCTCCCACTTCGTATTGGAAAACTCACACATGAAAAATAAGTATTGAAATAAAAACACAAATAAAGATGATGTTAGTAATGAAAAATGAATTAAACATGTAACATGTAAAAAATGAATTAAAACAAATAAAACAACATGCATAATGTATGATAAATTAATTAGATGGCATAATAAAATATAACTTAACACATGAACAATTTAACATGCATAAACAAAAACAATAAAATTTAACATGCATGAAAACATGAAAATAATAATGATAACAACAACAATTAATTATAATAATAAACAAAACTAATAAAAATAATAATGATAGTAATAATGATAAATAATAATGATAGTAATAATAATAATAATAATAATAATAATAATAATAATAATAATAATAATAATAATAATAATAATAATAATAATGATAACACTAATCACAATAATAATAACAAATAATAATAATAATGATGATAATATCAAAAAATATGAACAATCAAATTAAATATGCAAGTAATAATAATAATAATAATAACATCAAAAAATATGAACAATCAAATTAAATATGCAAGTAATAATAATGATAGTAATACAATCATGCTAACACATGTTAAATGATAATACTAACAATAACAATAATATATGAACAAAAATAATTACAATAATATGAACATGAACAATTAAATAAAAAATAAGAATAATAATATGAACAATTAAATAAAAGATTAAGAATAAGAAATAATAATATGAACAATTAAATAAACAATAGGAAATAAGAGGTAAAATAAATAATAGATCTAAAAGAATTTACATGATAGCTAACTAATTGTAAACAAAAATAAATTGAAAATTAAATTAAAAGTGGAGCCAAGAAATGTTTACCCTCAAATTTGATGTGATGAATGAAGTTGGATGATAATTTCCTTACTTTGATTTAAGAAAAATAAAATGTAATGAAATTTTGTCCCAAAAACAAATAATTAATTTATTTGTCTTAAGGAAAAATTATGAAAAGGAAATAAGAAAATTCACAAGAACAAATAATTGATTTATTTGTCTTAAGAATTAAATTAAAAAAAATCAGATTAGAACACTTGGAGAATTTTTCTTGAATAAGAAAAAAAATAAGAAGAAGAAGAAGAACAAAAGAGAAAGTATATTTTTCTTAAGAAAAATCTCCCCCAAAATCCTTACTAAAAACCCCTTTTTATACATAAAAAACCCAAAGAAAATCAGATTTTTATTAAATTGAATTAAATAAATTTAATTGCAATAATCACAAAAAACTCATGAATTTGAAGGGTTTGGAAAATAAAAGGTTTTTGCATTAAATTACACAAAAAATGAAGAAAAAAATAATTTTTAGGCCAAAAAACGGAAAAAACAGCAGATCGGCCGTCGGAGGGGCGCGCAGGGGCGACCGACGCCCGTCGGCGCGCCCGACGGAGCGACGCCCAGCGCGCTGGCCAGAGCGCTACGGCACTGCAGCGGCCAGCGCGCTGCCGCAGCCCGACACTCGCGATCTTCCGATTATTTTTTTTAAAACAAAAAATAATTTCAAAACATACCCTTTTTGTCTCAAAAATAATTTTTAAAACATTTAAAATATTTTTTAAAATACATTTTTATTTATTTCTAATAAATCAATTTGACAAGAAAATCATCACTTTCAACTTTCATTTTTTTGCCTATAAATAGGCACACTTAATTTCATCATTGGGTAATCCTGATCTAGGCTGACTCGGGATCCGGTGTCTACAGCAGGTCAAAAGTCATTTAAAGTAGTTACCAAAGAAAAATTTGCCTAGGTCATGTCCTAAACCTGCTTGAATTGTTATATCGTTTCGAATGGTGATGAGGAAGGTTCTAACTATCCTAAAATTCCTTCACTCAAAAACTTTCACACACTGGTTTTTTCAAGTTTTTCGCAAACAAGCCTATAGTGCACAAAAGATAGGAAATTACAAGATATATGACTAATTGAGATTAATTTGCATCTACAACCTTCAACTACTCTCTTGCTAAGATCAATTCTTAAGATAAACCATTCACAATTTAAAGTTCAACGCATTCACATCAGGAATAACTAAAGGCAAACTAAGCTAAGATAGAAAAATTCAGGCAACAACAATTCAGTACACAAATAACTTAAACTCAAAAAAAAAAAACATGCGAATAAAATTAAATAAAACATATTAAGTTGTTAGATACACATGAAGATGTTAGAATTACTTCCCCTACCCCACACTCAAAATCTTGCTGTCCTCAGCAAGTCAAATAGTTACACAACAAAAATAAATTAGAAGAAAAAAAAAAGGATAGGGTGTTTCCCTGCTCAACTCTCCGGTGGTGGTGGTGGAGGAAATTGCGCATCAAAGCGCGCAGTCAAAGAAGTGAGTCCCATCAGCACTTGATCCATTTGGGACTGAAGGTCGGCTTGCATTGCGGAGATGGACTCCATGCGCTCCATGAGTGCATTGTACTGTTGAGAGGAGAAATGCTCATGCTCTGGAGCTGCAGAGGCTGGTGCTTCAGGATCTTCCTCTTGCTCACGCGGTAAGCCTCCGAAGCCACGCTCCACTCTCTGCAGATACTCCTCTCGAGTAGTCAAATGATATCCATCTGCAGTCGTCTCATCATCCGCTATCACCTTCATATTTTTCAACATCTTCTTGTCAATAACTGCGATGGAAGGTAACGGTCTGGATTTCTCAATGGGTAATGTACACCCTTAGCAATAATAGTCACCAAACCACCAAGCGCTATCTTCTTTACTTTCTTTGGGTACCACTGCATTTCCTCCAATTTGTGCAATAAATGCAGGGCACGATTAATCTGCACTTGTAATGACCGCAATACAGGGTTAGTCGTGAATAGTAATTCTCGATGGTAAATAGTGCATTCAGGGCAAAAATTGCACCTGGAAGTGAAAAATATTTTATTTGACCATCGAAAAATATTAGTCATGGTGAGTCCTGTGGAAAAATTTGGAGTGAAAATGAGTTTAGATAGGTTTCCAAAAGTCAAAAATAAGAAAAATCCTGAACCGTATTTAACGACTCCGACTTTATCAAAATTTGACTGAGCCTCTAAAAATAGTAAATAACCTCTAAAAATTATTTTGAGAGCATGGGTAAGCTTATAATAATATTTAGAAATTTTTGGTAAAGAAAAATTAATTTTAAGGTAACACTGAAAATTGCCGAATCGGACTGGTTAGAGTGAGCCAGTCCTGGAAACGGTTTCCAATTTATATGAAAATTTTTATGGGGACTCAATTATATATTTTAAGAATTATAAAATTAATTTTGAGAGAAATGGAGCTTGAGAAATGAAAGATTTAAATTAAAATTTCCTAATGGGCTATAATGTGGTTAAATGGGCTTAAGTAAGTAAATTACTTTGTTGGACCAAGGCTCATCTCATATGAATGAATATATACAAACCCATAGAGCAGAATTTTCTAGGGAAATCATGAAGACTCTCCAACTCTCTTCTCACCGATTTATCCCTCTTTCATTTTTCTATCAATTTTCTTTTAATCCCTTCAATTCTCACCCCACGATCAAGCCCCCAAATGTTATTTTAGCCCCTTTTCTAGATAATTGAGGTCTTCAATTTTCAGTTGAAGGGTTAGAAGAAAGATAAATTAAAGATTTAAAGTTAGGGTTTCAATTTGTGGTAAGAAAAATCAAGTTTTATAATTTAATTTAATGATTCTTTTGGGTAGTTTTGAGTTTGGAGAGCATGATTATGTGATTTTACTTCATAAAAGAGGAGGGGAAATGAAAGATTTTCACCTTGTGGTAATTGGCCTATGCAGGAAATAAAGGAGGAGAAGTTGTCACAAAATCTAAGGGTAAAGAAAACGAAATTTAGGAGGTGAGAAGAACAAGCTTTTAAGGTGAGTAGTTACAAATTCTATTTATTTCCAATGATTTAGAGCAAACTTAGGTTGTGTTTATATAATAACTATGTGAAACAAATGTGTATAATTGAAATAAATGTGATAATAATAATTTAGTATGTTAGAATTGATGAATTAGAAGGTTAATTGAAAAAGAAATAAATTCAAGGGTGAAAATCAAAGGATGGCCGAATGGAGTACTAATGGGAGATAGGGTATATATTAGGTATATTAGTGTAATAAAAGAGTATACATGTAAATTAAGAGATAAACTAATTAAATACGTGAAGAAGGAAATGAAATCAAACATTTAATATAGAATGGTAATGGTGGCCGTATGGTAAAGATAGGGAATTTAAGGGAAAATCTTACTAAATACTAAAATTAAAAGTATAAAATGAATATTAATTAAAAATTAGGCATGTGTGAATTTATTTAGAATTTATTATGCATAAATGAATATTTTAGAATAAATTAGTATATTATGTTCATAACAAAAATTTAATTAAATGTGAAAAATTTGTAAAAACTATGACATAATTTGAATATAAAATAAGAACGGAGGGTATGGTAATTTATTTATAATTTATTGAGGATAAATGAATATTTTTAGAATAAATTAGTACATACTAATTTAAAGGAAATGAAATTTAATGTATAGTTTTAAATGGATTGTTGATTTAAATGATTACGTTATTAAATAAGTGATGAAATAAATATAATTTAGTAAGAAAATAATGAATTTTATAAAGTTTTATTTTGTTGACATAATGGTATATTATGTTAAAATAATGTGAATATTTGTTTATCTTGCCCTTAGTAATAGTTTAGTAGTTAAATCTAGTTCAGGATATAATTGGCTAGCCATAGGGACAGTAAAACCGCGGTGTGAGTCATGGCGACTCACTTCTAGTAGACCAATGGCGATCTACAAATGAATGAATGTTCAAAATGTCAAATGAAATGAAATGTAAATGTATTAGTGATCCTACTAGGTCACTTTGGAATGATGTGGATCTGTGGGATCCACGTCCCGCATATCCGGTTCGGAGATTTCTACTGGACCGATACTAGGGGCAAATTAGTAAAAATGAGTAAAATTAATTAAACCCAGCCAAATGTGTAAAAAGGAAGGAAAAAGAATTAAAACGGAATAAATTATAAGGTTTAGGGACTAAAATGTAAATGATCATGAAATTAATTGAATAAGAAATAAATAATAATTTAAGGGTAAAATGATAGATTGGATTTGGAAATATTAAATAGATAGTGGCAATTTAGTAAATAAATAAACTAGAAGAGTAAAATCGTAAGTAGAAGTTAAATTAAGGACTAAAAAGGAAATTGAAATTAAAATAATTGAATTAGGAATGAAATAATATAATATAAAACAATGTAATATATTAGTATTAAAAGAGGTATTTGAAGTTAAATGTTTAATTGAGAAGATTATTATGTAACTAATAATTATATATATATATATATATATATATATATATAATATTATTATAAGAAATTAGTAATTAGTAATGTAAATAGATTATCTAAATAGTTATAAGGGATTAATAAAAGTGGGTGTAAATAGTAATGGTGTTAAGAATAAGTGTAAATTATTGAAAATAGTAATAATATTAATAATAACAATAAGAATAAGAATAACAAAATTTGCATTTTGAATAAATTAATAAATGGATTTAAAGAAAGTAAACTAGTAAGTATAGTTAAATAAATTAATTAAATTCATATTAGGTAAGAATAGATATTGCAAATACAGTTTTGAAAATGTATATTAGTTAGATGGAAATTCTTAGAATTGTAACTACCCCTGAGCATATTTAATGCTCAGCACGTAGTTTCTGTTGATTGCGTGTAGGTACAGGCTAGACGTGGAGCAAACATACTACTTTTTGGGAGACTGATGGAATTAAGCTTGTACCAGACATTTTGTATTTATTGATGTATGGCATGTATATACTTTTATGATAATGAAGTTTGTGGATTATGTAATTTATGGTATGTAATGGACATTAATATTTAGTGGATATAATGAGACTGTTTATGGTGTTTGGATGATGAGAAAAATATTGTATATTGTTGTTGTGCCCGTGTGGGCTACGTTTTGTTGATTTGCAGGTTTGGGTAGTGTGACGCGAGCCGGATCCCCGCGGCCGCCCGCACGTGGGCGATCGGGGCATTTGTGGGTCCGTTGACAGCTTGCGATAAATCGCAAGTGCGTCTATGTTGGGCAATAAGGAGGTATCATGGAGTCGCCACCCAATAGAACATTGGGAAAGTTACTCTCGCCTCGAAGAGCCTAAGACTGCGCTTGGTATCCATTTTGGGCCAGCCAGAGGGGTCCTGGAAGGTAAACTTCTCCCCCTAAGGAGCCTAGGATTAGCGTTAAAGTCTCGTGGCACAAAAAGGTGTCTTGGAGGGTAGACCTCTAGCCTCTTTGAGCCCAAAGACCAGAGCTGGGTCCGGGATTCCTCATCTATTTCTACCTCGATTAGTTTATGATCAAGTTTTAATTATCATTGATTCGCTCTCTCTTCACGCGATGCAATTGATTAAAGGCGCATTTATTCACATTTGGAAAGCCGTAAATCAGCAAATAAATATCGAAAGCAATAAATTACAATAATACAAGGAGCGGAATACAACTCCCTTTGTAAATGTGCGAAGCATACACGAATCGGGGCATTATTTATTTTGAGGACTTTGGTCCTCGCATGCATCATTATTAAAAATTGGATGTCTTTTTATTTGCGACGATTTTTATTGGATTAAAATAGGGCATTGGACCCTTGCTTTTGTGTAAACCCCATTTTATTGAATATAAAACATTGAGTCACTTTTATACATTAACGAGATATGAAAAGAGCATATTCATATACACAGAATAATCAATGAATAACAAATGAAGGAAATAATCAGAAGGATTAGGAAACTAAACCGGACGAAAATCCTCCGAATATGGTAGGTAGCCGCTCCAGCTTGGGATAGTCCAAGGGAATCAATATACACTCATAGAAAGTTAAAATATGTCAATATACATACAATCAATATGTGGGAATCCAAAGGGACTTGAAAAAGATAGAAAATCGTTTAAAAGGGAAGAGACAGACCCATCGGCGGCCTCTTTTAGGTGACCGACGGGCGTCAGTCAAGATGACCGACATGTCCGTCTGTCACTCAAAAGGAGGGCGTCTGTAGATGAGGTGACCGACGGGCGTCGGTGATAGAGATGACCCGTCGGTCACCACTGTCTCCGAAAAACAGAAAGAAAAAGAAAATCCTTTTAAGGCCAAAAAGAGATTTTTACAATAAAATCAAGTAATGAGAGTCAAAATAAAGAAAAATAATGGCAAAATTGGAAGAATTAACAAATAAAGAATAAATATGGAATGATATGGAGAAGGAATCCGGAATATTTACCCTCAGATAATCGCTTTGGGTGAAATTCTTGAGTTGGTTAGAGCCCCGCGTGTTCCATGAAAAGCAAGATGAAGGATTGAAAAGAGGAAATCGGATTACTTCCTTCTCAAACCTTCAAAGTATGGTCTTTGGAATCAAAATCTAAAGGAAAACTAATTAGTTTTTAGTCCCTTTTGATGGATTTGATCCTCTTTTGAACAAGATTTCTTTATGAAATGTGTTTGCTGGAAGAGAGAGAAAATATGCTTAAATTTGGGCAGAGTTTCCCCTCTTGAAAATTTTTGGAACCCTTTTCTCTTGAAAATCCGGAGCTTTTATAAGCCAGACACGACCGACGGGCGTCGGTACATGGGGGCGGGCGTCGGAAGAATCCTACTGACACAAGGATTCGTCCGACGGCCCTGCCACATCCACCGACGGGCATCGGAAAGGTTGCGTGCTCCGGGAAACCAGGCGGCTTTCTGACAGGGGCGATGACTTTTCAACGGGCGTCGGAAAATACCATAAGCCGTCGGTGACCATAAGCGACGGGCTGACTTCACAGACGGGCTGGCCGTCTGTGGAGAGAAAAAAAGCTTTTTGATTCGAAAATCCCTTGTTTTCTCCCCCTGCCTACGAAAGGTAAAAAGACTCACTTCTCGTGAAACGCAGGACTAAAACCCTCCAAATCCAAACCATTTATACAGGCTCGGATACTGATTTCATCATAGGGTAACCTCTGATCCGGACCGCTCCGGGACACGGTGCTTACAGTTGCCCCCAGTTTTGGGGAAACTAGTGCACAAGCGCCTAGATAAGCCAAAACTCAGAGAAAGGACAGAAAGAAAGAAGGCGTACCTGTGACGGTTCTTACCTTTCGCGCCTTTTGCCGGGGAGACCTTGTCTCAGTCTATTCGGCGATGCGAAGATACCCCTACCAGTCTCGTCTCGACTTGTAGGTGCTGGTAAGGCGTAGCACCCTCTGGCTACGAACTCGACATGAAGAGCGGTGTTTTCCTAACCACAGCTTCGATCTGAAGTTCCCTTGCTAACCCCCATCCGATCTGCAAGGTGCGTAGCACTCTCTGGCTGCCGCGTGAACTGTGAGATGCAGCAGGATTTGGCTACAATCTCGGTTTGGTGAAGAGCAGTGTTTTTCTAACTGCAGCTTCGATCTGAAGTTCCCTTGCTAACCCCCATTCGATCTGCAAGGTGTGTAGCACTCTCTGGCTGCCGCGCAAACTGTGGGACGTAGCAGGCTTTGGCTACAATCTCAGTCTGGTGAAGAGCAGTGTTTCTTTAACTGCAGCTTCGATCTGAAGTTCCCTTGCTAACCCCCATTCGATCTGCAAGGTGCGTAGCACTCTCTGGCTGCCGCGTGAACTGTGAGACGTAGCAAGCTTTGGCTACAATCTCGGTCTGGTGAAGAGCAGTGTTTCTTTAACTGCAGCTTCGATCTAAAAAGCGGCACTCTCTGTACCTGTGTGACAAAAGGTTTTGTTAGTTCATGTTTGAGTGGTTATCTTTTTAACCGGTTCATTAATGGCATGATCTTGCTTTATTTGCTATGCCATGTTTCATTTGTAGTTTTCTTTTTATTGAATCGTTATTCATCATTTCTTACCATTTTTGTTTTGGGAATATGAGTGAAGGTGAAGACATATATTCATCTGCTGTATATGAATGAATCATAAATAACTGCATAAATGCATAAATCTGAAAGCAAAAGTTTTTCACTAGAAATATCCTTTTTGTACAACGTATATACAAAGTATAAATATACAAAAAATAACTCCCTGAATGTCATAGGGGTGTGTAGTCAGAGGGCTCGTCGGGATCCTCGTCATCCGATATGTGCACTGTCCCGGGCAGAGGTGGAGGCGGAGCTGGCCATGCTGGAGGTGGAGCCAAGGAGGGTCCTGCCTCAGCGTCATGGGTCTGCCTGAAATGGATCTGAGCATGGCCATCCAAGAAAGGCTGGGTGCAGGTCCTCATGAACTCCAGCGTCTCTGATATCGTGCCTCCCAACTTCTTGAACGCCTTGCTCAAATGAGTGGTCTGCTCGCTGGTGGCCGTCTTCATGTGCTCTAAGCGCTGCTCCGACTGCTCCCTGAACTCCCTCATGGTCTGAGACAAGGGTGGGAGAATCCCCTCTATCGCCTGGACGCGGGATCTCAGAGAGTCAAGTGACTCGTTAATCATCTGCAGGGTCATGTCAACCCTCTGAGATGCCTGGTCCTGTGACGTCCTCAAATCATGAGCGAGCTGCTGCCTGAGCTCCCTCTGACCCTGAGCAATCTGCTCAATCAACCTCGCCTACTCACCCCTATAGGCCTCCATGACCCAAGCCTGCTCATCCTTGAAAGCATCCATGATCCGAGCCTGCTCTCGTGTAGTATGCTCAATGTAGCCAGCCTGCTCCTGGGCCAACCGCTCCACTGACTGGGACTGCTCCTGGATGGCAGCCTGCTGGCGGTCTAGCCTCTCATGAATAGCTCTGTCCCTCTCATCATGCCGTCGCTCTAAGGCCGTGAACATGGAAGTGAGGAGCTGAGAGAAGTCGGGCTGAGCTGGCTGCTGCGACTATGGTGGCTCTGGAGGCGGTGCTGTAGAGGTGGATGCCCCCGGGTCACCTCTGGAATAAGGATGATATCTCTCGGGGGGCCAGCGAGTAGTCCTCTGCACTCTGATGCTCGGTGAGGGGACAGGAGTCGGTGTTCGGGATGCTGGTGAGGCAGCAAAAAGATCATCCATCGTGAACTCTATGTTGAAGTCCGACTGGGTCCTAGGCTGCTCCTGCTGCTGTGGTGGTGGCACAGTCTGAGGCTGAGGAGGCTGAGGAAGCTGAGGCTCTGGCTGAGGCTCGGGCTAAGGCTGCGGCCCTGGCTGCGGAGGCTAATCCTCTGGGTGCTCCGGGTGGTCTGGATCTAGACCCAAGGGTGGAAGTGAGAACATCCGCCGGGTCTCATGAATGGTCAGTACCCTGTAGGCCTCTGCCTGCCCTGATATCGGGGAAATCATCCCCATCTGCACTGTCGCGGCCGCATCCATATAGATCCCCTCTGCCAAGGGTCCCCTCAACCTGTCAGGGGTAACTCCCAATCTCAGAAGCAGTCGGGTGATAACTCCTCCTACTATCACCACAGGTGTCAATCCTCTGCCGACTCTGGTCAAGTTGGCCAAGATCTTATGGCTAATGTTGAGACGCTGGCCTGCCACCATGGCCCAGAGGCTCCAGAACTCTGCTGCGTTAAGCGACCCTGGATTACCAGCTCGACCGAGGTACGAACTGGATAGCACTCTGTGCAAATACCGGAGTGCCTGAGACACCAGTACGGTGCTCTTTGCCGTATCATGATCATACAGCACTCCCGGTATGGCAATAGCCGCCCAATGGGCGCGTCTAACAGCTCGCCGTGGGATCTCGACCCCCTCCTCTGTAGGGAGCCCCATGGCCTGAGCGAATCTCTGTCTAGTGATACTGAAGTGGTCGCCGTCGAACCAAAACTGAACCACCCCCGGGTCGGTATCTGCACTCTGAAAACCGGTGTAGCGAAGAGTGGCCAGGACCTGGCGAGTAGCCTCTGGAAAAGTCTGGAAGGAGGGCTCAAGGAACTCTGTCCAGCCAGCACCCTCGACGAGCATATCAAACTCTGGGGCCATCTCTAGGGCCTCTAGGAAGGGCCGGGATACGAAACGGCTGGCCCGAAGCTCTACTTGAGCCAATGCTCTATACCTCTAAGCTGACTCAGCATCCATCCAATCCAGAACTATGATCTCGGGCTGGGCCTGCGGTACTCTACGTCTGGGAGGCATCCTGCAAAGACGAAAAGATCAGATAGCGAAAATTTGATAAAACAAGTATTATTAGACTCATTCTCAAAGGGGACGGCCCACTTGGGCCTCACCAGGGCAATGGCGGCCCGAAATCTAAATAAAAAGCTGATAATAAATGAAAAGGGCAATGGCCGCCCACATGCCTTGCGTATATCAGAGCAAAACCACATGCAATTAGCATGGAAATAATTCGAAGCAAATAAAGAAAGTGGGCTTTCTAGGTCCCAAAGCATGCATTATACATGAAAATATTCAATTCTAGAATAAATAATAAAAATTTGGGCAGCACCCCGGCAGGGGTATGCCCGACCTCCTGCATAAAAAGGCAACAAAATAGGCCTCAGGCCTTGACAATAATATACGCATGTAAATGGGACGCACCCCAGTAAGAGTGTGTCCCCAACAACACAAAACAATGGCCTCAGGCCTCACGAGCGATATATGCACAGAATAGTGCGCTAGGAGATGCCTATTTCTAAAGCACCAAAGTTATAGAAAAATTCTATTTATATGTGATCATGCAAAGGTTTGGATTTAATTGCATAAAAATAAAGAAAAATGGGCAGCATCCCCCCTAAATTTCTAAGGCATCTAAAACTTCCTAATCATTTCTAAAGTTGAAAGAAGAAGAAATGAAGAAATAAATTGAATAAAATTCAAGAAAAAAGTAATTATTTACTTACTTGTAGTCACGAGAAGTGTAGAAACTGAAGAAATATAAATACCCAAGCACCCGGTGAGTAGAGAATGCGAAAATATGAAGAAATCGCGAAAAAATAAGAAGAAATGCTTTAAAAACCGCTAAAAAACGCTAAAAAACAGTTGGAGAGAGGAAATGAAAGGGACAGCAGCGTTTGCACCGTCTGTCACTCGCCCTTATATAGAATTTCGTGACCGACGGGCTGGGCGTCTGTAGGTGACCGACGGGCTGGCCGTCTGTCATGCAATAAATGCGATTTAATGTGTGTGATGAATGCAATGATGATGCATGCGCCTGCCAGGTGAATCTCTACCGACGGACAGGCCGTCTCTCTAGAGAGACGGGTAGGCCGTCGGTGACCCTTCCCTATAAATTCTGCCAAAATTTTTGCTCTTCTTGAGTCTCTTCATTTTCTAACATTTTGAGCCTTTCACCTTTCTCAACATGTCTTCCCCTCTAACCCAAAGGATGCATCGTATCTTAGATGACAAACGCACTTGGGGAGTAGGCGCCCTTTCCTCTCTATCCGGGCTGAAATATCTGTGCCGGGTGAAAGTCGATCAGAACCTCCTTCTGGAGGTGACCCACTTCTTGAACCCCTGGTTCCACGTCTTCCAGTTCACCTATCAGGAACTGTGCCCTTTGCCCGAAGAGCTAGCTACCATTCTGGGAGCCTGGTTCCCTCCTAGCGCTCTGCCTTACGTTCCCCGCTGCGGCCTATTCCAGACCCGGGACATAGCTATGGCCCTCGGCATACCTTCTTCTGAGTCCGTCCGGCTGATTCACCCGGGCCCTTTCTTCACTCTGGGACCATTGATCGAGGCCCTGGATCAGTTCACCGACATCCCCACCTACCGGGTAAGCATCATATTCTTGTTTTGCATGGTGAACTTCCTCACTGTTGTTCCAGGGGGTTTGACAGGTGACTCTCGCCTGTTCGGAGTCTTGGGCGACTTTCATCTGGGATTATCACCCTTGCCACTCATTCTGGCCGAGACCATTCTGGGCTTGGACACTGTGAGCTCTGGATCCACTACAACCTTTGCCGGCAGCCCCTTATTGCTCAAGGTACGTCATTATTTTAAAGGTAGTGCGTCCCTTATGGATTTTCACACTAGCTTTTCTTAGCGGGAGGTGCGTCCTTTCGGATTTTCACACAACCCTATGCCTTATTTTTGCCTGAAGTAAACCCTACTTACTCCAGCGGCTTTTTTCTTATTTTTCTTTTTCTTCTCTTCTTTCTTTTTTTCCTTTTTTTTTTCTTTTTCTTCTTTTTTCTCTTCTTTTTTTTCTTTTTCCTTTTTTCTTCTTTTTTTTTCAGATCTGGCTGCAAGAGAAACTGAAGATGCTGTCTGAACTACCCCCTCGCGTTACTCCACAGTACTCACCGAGCCACTTTCTGTCGCGTCGACAACTTTATGGGTGTGCCATTACTAGTGAAGGCATTACCAGATTTGGCGAGCTGTCAGATGACGACATCAGTTTTACGTCTGCCTGGCTCCCACTGTCTCATGTGGTCATTAATGGGCCATCGGGGTGTGTTCCCCTCTGCGGCCTCCGTCAGGCCACCTTCTGCATCACCTCTCGATGTACACGCCAGCTTGGGACGACCCAGGATGTAGTGAGGGTTCCCTTGTCCTTCCGAGGAGGAGCTCTCTCGGCTGCATTTGCTTCTCGGTATCATGAGCTGTGGGGCAGACTACCAGTGAAGACTGTTATCCCGAGGTTCGGCAATCATTTCGTGTCTTCGACTAACGAGTACAAGAAGTGGATCCTTAGTCCAGCATCTGATAACAGGACTCGAGGGCTCAAGCATCTGGTCGGCGAGAGCAGCAGCAGGAGTTAGCTTAGCTTACATATGTATTTCTTTTGGTGCTACATTTCTTTTTAATGCAGAACTGGGAAATGACAAAAATGAAAAGAATAATATTCGTTCCATTTCACGAATTTGTGTACATTTTCATATAATTTCAGCATACATGATCAGTTTTGGCATTTACTCAGCTGCTTACGCGCTATTAATACAAAGAACCAAATTTTAACAGCATCAACTCCTGTTACCAATCGGCCCTCTCGGGTTTTCACGATCGGATATTTTCTCTCATGCCTCTAATTTTTGCACAGGATGCCTTTTTTCGGTTTTCACCCTGTCGAGGCACCCAATTTTAGCACAGCCGCCTTTTTTTTCTGTTTTCGACTTGCAGGGCATTTTATTCTCTTATTTTTATTTTGGTCTTTAGCCGTGGAACCTTTTGAGTCTGTCGACATTGATCGGCTCCTTGAATTCATTCCCGTCACTATCCGACAAGATTGCAGCTCCTTTGGACAGCAGTTTCTTAAGGATATATGGCCTTTCCCAGGTCGGTCTGAATTTCCCTCTAATATCTGGTATGCCTGGCCTCATCTGCTTGAACACCAAGTCCCTTTCTTTCAGCGGATGCTTTCTTACCTTCTTTTCGAAAGTTCTTGCTAATCTCTTCTGGTAAATCTGATTATGATAATAAGCTTTCAGCCTACTCTCATCCAGTAAATTCAAGTGTTGTAGCCTCTGCTGCGCCCATTCGGCCTCTGGAATTTGGGCTTCCATGACCACCCTCAGTGATTTGAGCTCTATCTCAACTGGTAATACTGCTTCCGTTCCGTATACCAGGGAAAATAGTGTAGCGCCTGTAGACGTCCTTACCGTTGTTCTATATCCCCACAGGGCGAAAGGTAACTTTTCTGCCCAGTTTTTGTAGGTTTGGACCATCTTGGCCAGGATTTTCTTCATATTCTTATTAGCGGCTTCTGCTGCTCCATTCGCTTGTGGTCGGTAGGAAGAGGATTTATGATGATCGACACCATACTTCTCGAGGAGCTTCCTGGTTTCTCCCATGAACTGTACCCCATTGTCAGACACTATGTGATAGGGGAGGCCATATCTGCAGATCAAATTCCTCTCTATGAACTTGGCCATATCCCTTGCGTCAATCTTCTTGAAGGATTTCGCCTCTACCCATTTGGTGAAATAGTCAATTGCGACTATGATGTATCTGTGCCCATTGGACGCCGTAGGGCGAATCTCTCCAATGATATCTATCCCCCAAGCAGCAAAAGGCCAAGGTGATGTCAGGTTATGTAATTCTGATACTGGCAGGTGTCTCAAGTCTGCGTACTGTTGGCACAACTGGCATTGTTTAACATATTTCGAATAGTCATTGTTTATCGTAAGCCAATAGAAGCCTTGCCTCATGATCTTCTTAGCCAAGGTCAAACCGTTCATGTGGGTCCCACAGACACCTGCATGGGTTTCCTCCATCACCTTGCGGGCTTCCTTTTCATTCAAGCACCTGAGCTGAATCCCGTCCGACCGTCTTTTGTTCAACACCCCTTCCAAGGATATGAACTGAGTAGATAGCTTCCGGATCATCCTCTGGTCTTTCTCAGTAGCTTCTTCTGGAAATTTATCGTTTTCCAAGTAATTCATGATGTCGAAGTACCATGGTTTCCCGTCCGCCACTTCTACTTCCATTACAGGCTCGGTCTCAAAGCTAGGCTTCTCCGAACTCGAAATTAGTACTGGCTTCATAGCCACCTCAGGGTTATCCCACATTGACACTAAGGTTGCCAACGCATCAGCCAGACGGTTTTCATCTCTCGGCACAAAGTGGAAAGTGCAAGTCTCAAACTGCCCACATACCTCTTTCAAATATTCAATGTAGGGAACCAGTCGTTCTTCTTTTACAGCCCACTCACCTCGGATCTGATTAATCACCAAGGATGAGTCACCGAAGACTTCTATATTCTTTGCCCCCAATGCCGCTAAAGCTTCCAATCTGAAGGTGCATGCTTCATATTCGGCTTCATTGTTGGTTGCTTTGTACCTCAGCTTCTTTGCTAGAGGAAGTTTCTCATCATCTGGGGTTGTCAGGACGATTCCGATTCCGGCCCCTCTGTTATTCACTGCCCCATCAAAGTGTAACTGCCACCCTTGGACAGAAATTGTGACCATGCTCTCATCAGGAAAGGTAAACTCGGGAGTGTCCCCTTGAATAGGATGTTCAGCAAGAAATTCTGCTATGGCCCGCCCCTTAATAGTTTTGCGAGTGATGTATTGCACATCGAACTCCTATAGCAAGAGTAGCCACCTCCCCATCTTACCAAGCAAAGACGGCGCATCCTGCAAATATCTTAAAGGATTCTGCTTGGCCACTGCCTGAACTTTGTATGAGTGGAAGTAATGCCTCAGCTTCTTTGACGCCCAAATTACTGCGAGGCATATCTTTTCTACTTCAGCATATTTTATCTCATAAGCCAAGAATTTCTTGCTGAGGTAATAAATTGCAAATTCCACCCCAAATTCATCTTCTTGAGCCATCATGGCGCCCACTAAACTGCCTTCTACTGCCAGATACAGGATAAGCGGTTTGATTGGTTGCGGCGGCCTTAGCACTGGCGGATTCAACAGGTATTCTCTGATGTTGTCAAAGGCTTTCTGGCAGTCTTCATTCCAGACCACAGGTTGATTCTTTCTAAGCAGCTTAAAAACAGGCTCGCATATTGAAGTGAGCTTGGCAATAAACCGGCTGACATACTGCAACTTGCCCAGGAAACTCCTTACATCCTTCTCCTTTTGCGGCACGAGCATCTCTCTGATGGCCTTCACCTTGTCCGGGTCAATTTCTATTGCCCTCTGACTGACGACATGTCCCAATAGTTTTCCTGAAGTCACTCCGAAAATGCACTTCTTGGGGTTAAGTCGTAGATTATACTTGTCAATTCTGGTGAAGAACTTCTCTAGAGCTTCAAAGTGTCCCTCTCGAGTGGCTGACTTGACCATCATGTCATCGACATACACTTCCACTTCTTTGTGGATCAGGTCACTTAAGATTTTGGTCGCCATCCTCTGGTATGTGGCCCCTACATTCTTCAGGCCGAAAGGCATGACCCGGTAGGCATAGGTCCCCCACTCCGTGATGAAAGCGATTTTAACCCGGTCAGCTATTTTGTTCAGGATCTGATTGTAGCCCACATAACCATCTCCAAAGCTGTACATCGCGCAATGGGCGGCACTGTCTATCAATACATCGATATGAGGTAGTGGAAAATCATCTTTGGGGCAGGCCTTGTTCAAATCTCGATAATCTACACACGCCCTGACCTTCCCGTTCTTCTTCGCTACAGGGACCACATTTGCCAGCCATGTAGGATACTGCACTTCAACAAGGAACTTGGCTTCAATCTGCTGTCGAATTTCCTCCTTGACCCTGTCTGCCCATTCTGGCCTGAGCCTTCTCAACTTCTGCTTCACAGGCTTGTAATCTGGGTAAGTCGGGAAAGCATGTTCTGCCATGTCTCGGTCAATTCCTGGCATGTCCTCATAGGTCCAGGCGAAGACTTTTTCATGTTTTCTTATTATTCTCTCAAAATTTTTTCTCTCCTCAGGAGTTATATTTGATGCTATTAGAATTTCTTTCGAATTTTCCAAGGTTCCAAGATTAAAAGGCGTTGTATCAGTGGAATCAATGTCAAAAATTGATGGAATATGATCATGTTCATGCATGTTGAAATTATTAGAAACATCGCACAAATAAGAGAAATTGTTTGCCTTATTAATAATATTATAATTGTCATTTACATCATAAAAGAGTTCTGGAATAAAAAGACAGTCTAAACTGGAGTCTTCTTCTGCTACTCCCGAGGTTGATGTTGTTGCAGCTTGATCACTGGCTTCTTGATTCAGCAGAGGCCCCTCAGGCATGTCGGAGGAAATCTTCAAACCTCCCATTTTCGGCTCTAATTCTGCTATCTTCTCTTTCCCTTTCAGCCTGGCAGCTATTATTTTCTCGATAACGACCTCTTCAGGCTCGCATCTGTCCCAAGTGATACCCTGAGTCATGACCTCCTCATCCCAGAAGTCCTCAGCAGTTTTGACAAACCCGACTCTCCAGTCAAATACATCATTAAAGATCTCGAACCCAGGGACAATTCTCCCCTTCACCCACTGCGGTTCATTTTCGCCAGTACATGCGCAAACTGAGGATGCGGGCATAAAGCTTTCTGAAATGTGAGGGATCTTACCTGTCGCCTTCTTCTTGCCGAAGCCGCCTCTGTACCCTAGACCTTTTCGGTTCTTCTGACCTCGAGTGGTGATCGCTGTTTGCAACCCCTGAGAGTTCCTGCCCAAACCAGCCCCGGGGAGATAGTGCATCCTTTTCAACATATTAACCACAGCTGGGTTATCCACTAACCCGTGCTCTTCTCTTATCATGGACACGTGGAAGCCACTAAATGGATGATTAGCTATTTCAAGCGCTGAGACCTGGTTCTCCCTAGCTGCCTTGATAGTCACCACCTCCCCTTCATGTGGGAACTTTATCATTTGATGCAGTGTGGATGGCACTCCTCCTAATTTGTGAAACCAGGGTCTCCTAAGTAGAGCTGAGAAGTTAGCAGGGATGGGCAGCACTACAAATTCTACCTCCACTTCAATAGGTCCTGTCTTAACCAAGGTCTTAAAGGTTCTCGAGGCTTGCCTCCTTGAATTATCGTAGGCTGTGATAGTCAGATCTGATCCACTGAGCATATCCTCGTTTAAGCCAAAAGCCTGCAGAGCTATCAGGGGGCACACATTGATAGAAGACCCATCGTCTACCATAACACAAGTAGTGTGCTTGTCGTTAATCTGCGCTTTGATGTACAGGGGTCTGTTATGATTGCGGCCATCGACCGGTAGGTCGGCATCAGAAAAGACCAATCTCTCCTCTGCTCCTCCCTTGACTAAGCCCAAAAGCTCTGATGGGGAAATCGTGGTGGCGACCGTGGCCTCAACCAAAGCCTCTACTACCTTCTGCCTATGAGAGGGGGACTGTCTCAAAAGATCCCAGATGGATATTTGAGCCGCAATTTTCTTCAATTGCTTGACAATCTGACTCTCCTCTGGCTCTTTCTCTGCTGGCATCTGCACTGGCTCAGGCAGCCTTGTAACCTCGGGGACCACTCTTCCGCTTCTTGTTACAACCCCTATTTCTTCTTGATCTTCATCAGACCCCCACAAGTCAAGGTTCATCTCTCCTTCCCCCTCGGCTTCTCCGCCACTCTCACTGCTAGACCAGCAATCAAGGGTTGCCACGACTGCTCTCTCCTCTCTAATCGCGGAACAATCAGCAGCAGAATTCTCGCTCCCATATAGATCTTGTAGCACGTACTATTCTAGCAAGCTAGATCCGATCATAAACACGGGCGGTGGTACGGCATTATAACCGGGCTTCTTCTCAGTTTCCCTCTTTTCAGGGTCAAAAATCTGCTTGCTATCAATCAAGTCTTGGATAGAGTGCCGTAGCGCTTTGCACTTGTCTTTGATATGGCCTGAGTGCTGGTGAAACGCACAGAATTCATTGTCTTTGTGCCCAGGCTTTCCCAGCGTCAAAGCAGGTCTAGGAGCTAAGGGCTGCAATTTTCCCTCCTTCATTAATCTTCTCAAGACCCAAGATAAAGGTCTCCCCAAGTTCAAAAACTTCCTCTGGGTGGTTACGTCAGTAGCAGACACCTCGCCTGTTCTTCTGGTGCTATTACTGGGACCCGCCGGCCTACTGGTTCCTTGACCGAGGTTAGCCCTTTTGGCAAAATTATCGTTGTCAGCCTTCCTAGTCAAGAACTCTCCCTTTGCCTCGATGGCTATATCCTTGAGAGACTCCCAGTCCTTCAACCCCTTCATCTTCAACCCATCTTTCAAGTACTGGCTTGCGTTCTTGATGAATAAACAAATCTGGTCCTGGGTGTCAGGCTTTCTCCGCATCTCCATTACTCGGTTCCGCCATCGGGTGAGATAATCATGAAAAGATTCTCCGGCCTTCTGCTGGAGCAGTTCAAGATCTTTTAGAGTCACCTCCATTCTGGTATTGCAGTCATACTGCTTCAAAAACTCCTCAGTGAGCAGATCCCAATCTTCTTTAGTGCGACGGTCAAGACTATGATACCAGTCGATGGCATGGGCGGTCAGGCTCAGACAAAAGTATTCTACCTTCTGCTTCTTGGACAACGTGGTCCCCTTCATGACCAGAGAATACTGTTTCACATGAACGGTTGGATCCGAAGTTCCATCAAATTTCGGCACGTCTGGCATTTTAAAGTTATAAGGGATCGGGTCCTCTCCCTCCAATTCCTTATCCTCTGGGTTCATCCCTTGACCCCGGCTCAACATACGGGCCATAGCTTCAAACCTCTCTTCCATTTTCTTTAAAATGAAGTCATCAGTCTGAGGTGCCTTCCCCCTCTCAGATGCAAGGCTCATCCTATCATCATCAATTCTCAGCACGGGCCTTCTTCTCTGTTCTCCCGAGGCCACTGACCTTAACTCTACTGGCAGCGACCTAACAGGCTCTTCTCGTCTTTCGACCCTTTCTTGCTCTGGCTCATTCTGTCTCACTGGAGGAGGAGGAGGAGGATTCTGAGGAGCATTCTGCTGTGCCAAGGCGGTCAACATATTCCTCATCCTACCCTCGAATTCCTCAAATCGCCGGCCCACTTCTTCCGCGATTATGGCCCTGGTGGCGTCTTCCCCCCTAGGCGAGTTTGCCATCTGAGATACAGTACCACTGATTTCTGATAAGATTTCTGGTAGACCCTCTCTATCTGACAGCTCAGGAGTAGGAACTCGGATCAGTCGTCCGGTTGGTGATCTAGTCCACCTGGGCAGATCTATGATGGCTGCAGGGATAAGACGTTAGGCATGATGCATGAAATGCAGGTATAATGCATGGTCGTGATATGCAACATTCACAGAGCACAAGCAAGCAAGTAGGTCCTTCCACCCTTATTTCTCCCACAAACGTGGTCGTGCAGTCTCTTTCCTAGGTGGGATTAGCCCAGGGGTCAACGAGGGACCCGATGGACGCGCATGGTGCGCGGCGAAAAACCGGCAGCATGACACTCCTATGCTAATGTACAAGCGGATGGATAATGATCGCCACGTATTTGGACATTCCACAAATTTCGACATGGCCCTACCGGGGCATGATAGCCTTTGGCTAGGTTACCAAGCGAGACATCTGGACTCATCCAATACATGAGGACCCATACAGCAAGCATAGAATTAAGGTTCATTTCACCTGGGGAAAGTAACTACGGCCATTACATGAGCTTTGGACAAGGGAGATGTTTCTTTAAGGCTACCCAAGCATGATCCCTGCCGACAGGTCTAGCCCATCACGAGCGTAGCAACCGATCGGGTCATCATTTTGATATACCATTGAGGTACGTGGCTTGGGCTGGTGATTATCCTTAACACTTCCCCAAATTGAGTGAAAATGGGGTCGTGCTTCAGGAATGCACCGGGGCTCAAAGAGGAACCAAACTAGCATATTCTAAGGCTCTAATGATATGCGAATGCAATTTTGAGGGAAAGCGAATTTATGAATTAAATTTTAATCATAAATGTTAAACGAGGTATTTTCAAATTGAAATCTCGAACCATAAACGTCCCCAGTGGAGTCGCCACTGTGACGCGCGCCGGATCCCCGCGGCCGCCCGCTCGACCGCCCGCACGTGGGCGATCGGGGCATTTGTGGGTCCGTTGACAGCTTGCGATAAATTGCAAGTGCGTCTATGTTGGGCAACAAGGAGGTATCATGGAGTCGCCACCCAATAGAACATTGGAAAAGTTACTCTCGCCTCAGAGAGCCTAAGACTGCGCTTGGTATCCATTTTGGGCCAGCCAGAGGGGTCCTGGAAGGTAAACTTCTCCCCCTAAGGAGCCTAGGATTAGCGCTAAAGTCTCGTGGCACAAAAAGGTGTCTTGGAGGGTAGACCTCTAGCCTCTTTGAGCCCAAAGACCAGAGCTGGGTCCGGGATTCCTCATCTATTTCTACCTCGATTAGTTTATAATCAAGTTTTAATTATCATTGATTCACTCTCTCTTCACGCGATGCAATTGATTAAAGGCGCATTTATTAACATTTGGAAAGCCGTAAATCAGCAAATAAATATCGAAAGCAATAAATTACAATAATACAAGGAGAGGAATACAACTCCCTTTGTAAATGTGCGAAGCATACACGAATCGGGGCATTATTTATTTTGAGGACTTTGGTCCTCGCATGCATCAATATTAAAAATTGGATGTCTTTTTATTTGCGACGATTTTTATTGGATTAAAATAGGGCATTGGACCCTTGCTTTTGTGTAAACCCCATTTTATTGAATATAAAACATTGAGTCATTTTTATACATTAACGAGATATGAAAAGAGCATATTCATATACACAGAATAATCAATGAATAACAAATGAAGGAAATAATCAGAAGGTTTAGGAAACTAAACCGGACGAAAATCCTCCGAATATGGTAGGTAGCCGCTCCAGCTCGGGATAGTCCAAGGGAATCAATATACACTCATAGAAAGTTAAAAGATGTCAATATACATACAATCAATATGTGGGAATCCAAAGGGACTTGAAAAAGATAGAAAATCATTTAAAAGGGAAGAGACAGACCCACCGACGGCCTCTTTTAGGTGACCGACGGGCGTCAGTCAAGATGACCGACATGTCCGTCTGTCACTCAAAAGGAGGGCGTCTGTAGATGAGGTGACCGACGGGCATCGGTGATAGAGATGACCCGTCGGTCACCACTGTCTCCGAAAAACAGAAAGAAAAAGAAAATCCTTTTAAGGCCAAAAAGAGATTTTTACAATAAAATCAAGTAATGAGAGTCAAAAGAAAGAAAAATAATGGCAAAATTGGAAGAATTAACAAATAAAGAATAAATATGGAATGATATGGAGAAGGAATCCAGAATATTTACCCTCAGATAATCGCTTTGGGTGAAATTCTTGAGTTGGTTAGAGCCCTGCGTGTTCCACGAAAAGCATGATGAAGGATTGAAAAGAGGAAATCGGATTACTTCCTTCTCAAACCTTCAAAGTATGGTCTCTGGAATCAAAATCTAAAGGAAAACTAATTAGTTTTTAGTCCCTTTTGATGGATTTGATCCTCTTTTGAACAAGATTTCTTTATGAAATGTGTTTGCTGGAAGAGAGAGAAAATATGCTTAAATTTGGGCAGAGTTTCCCCTCTTGAAAATTTTTGGAACCCTTTTCTCTTGAAAATCCTGAGCTTTTATAAGCCAGACACGACTGACGGGCGTCGGTACATGGGGGCGGGCGTCGGAAGAATCCAACTGACACAAGGATTCGTCCGACGGGCCTGCCACATCCACCGACAGGCGTCGGAAAGGTTGCGTGCTCCGGGAAACTAGGCGGCTTTCTGACAGGGGCAGTGACTTTCCGACGGGCGTCGAAAAATACCATAAGTCATCGGTGACCCGAAGCGACGGGCTGACTTCACAGACGGGCTGGCCATCTGTGGAGAGAAAAAAAGATTTTTGTTTCGAAAATCCCCTGTTTTCTCCCCCTGCCTACGAAAGGTAAAAAGACTCACTTCTCGTGAAACGCGGGACTAAAACCCTCCAAATCCAAACCATTTATATAGGCTCGGATACTGATTTCATCATAGGGTAAGGAATATCGGGGCGCCACGCGGCTCACTTACGTATACATTTACATGTGATTCTTTTACTTTTATTACATAATGATGTTACTCAAAATGTAAAACTCTATCTCTAACTTGTAAAATAAATTGTAACAAAACTCCTAGTGGCCTTGACCCGCAGATGTCCGCTCACTGATCCGAACCTGTATACCTACACGGAAATAAACATCCGTGCTAAGCGATAACGCTTAGTGGGGATGAAAAAATACAAAGGACTTCTTTACGAAGTCACAAATAAATCACAAATTTCATGTAACAAATCAACTAGCTCATGCATATAGCTCTTATACATATATAGGTTGCATATTCAATTATCAAAGCAGTAAACTCACAAGTATAAAACATCTACTCTTCTACTTATTCATATACACTACAACTCGTACATATCATTTATTCAAATATACGTTATCATGTGTTCACATTCATGAAATCATGTACTTGTATTCAGAACTGTAATGTACTTAAACATTACTTTCATGTACTATAGCTTTTATTCAAAGCAGTGCTTTTAATCATCTCAAGTTCACTACACAACTTTTAACAAAACAGGCCTGACTTCCTTTAGTTGCGGATACGAGACGCTCTATAATAAAAACATTTTCGGTGGACCGAAGTCACAAAACATTTTCATCTATCTCTATAAATGACCGTTCTCAGAGGTCGACCCGCTTCGCCCAAACGGGGCGGAACATAGGCAGCTGCACTCGGTAATCCCTTTATAAGCATGCTTATCTATCCACGGCTATGGCCAGTCAGGCTAAACATAAAGACTCTATACTCTATATCAGATACATTGCATGTACTCTACTGTTCATTCAAGAACATTATACACTATTTACATATTAATGGAGCAAACCATGTGTATACATATACCCTATGCATATACTCGCATGTAGCCATATAATATCAATGCATCTTTGTACTCTACTTTACTAACTAATCAAATACACAATGCATTTTACATGTTCATAGACTTCACACATTATGATTCAATCATCACATGCATATCATGTTCAATAATTAAAAAGCATATATACATTAATTTCATTATTAAACTCTTATGCCATAGCTTTAATCACCTATGTTTTCAATTGACAACCACTCACATACTCATTCCATAAGGTTAGAAATGAATTGGACATGCTATAGGAACTTACCCTGAAGTTCGGGTGCGATACGGGTTCAATTCGGGAAGAAAAACACATAAAATGGTCAAAATAGAGAAGTGGAGGTCGTCACTACTCGTGACAGATGTCACTACTCGTGACAGAGCCACAAACAGAAACCCAACAACATCAATTTTGTTCAGGCTAAACGGAAATCGAAACGACGTTTTTAGGCAAAACTTCCTTCTTAACAAATTTTCCCTAGGATGTTAACTTTCAAATGGGACAATTTTCAAGTAAATTGGACATCCACAACAGCAAATATGATCTAAACAATCGGAACTGGTCAAATGAACCGGCCAAAGTAGAGACACCTCTGTTTTGGCCATTTTTGAAGGTCTTACAGCACAATTTGGCTCAAGCTTATTTCTGTAACAATTATAGATATAGAAGTCATGGTTCCATTGGCTCAATAATCACTCAATTAAGAGGTCTATAACTATACCTATGACAAAAACTTCACACAGAGGTCATATGACAATTAAACAGAATTTACCATATCAAATTTTATCATCAACAAATACACTCAATCAATCAATTCTCATACTTCTAAGCATATATACACATATCACAAGTACCACAAGCAATCAAAATGATATTTTCACATGATCCCAACCTCTAGAAATCTCGATCTCGTACTTTCTACTCGATTCCGACCTCCTCTTTACCCTTATCAACTCTCTTGCCTCCAGCTTGTACCAAAACCACACAAAAACACTTGGGTTACTCTTCTTTTTACTTTAAATCAAAAACAGAAATTAAATAGAAGAAGAAGACCAATGCTAAAATAATGCTACTTACCTTCTTCTCAAGAACTAAGCTCAACCTTTAACTTATACACTTCAAACCAACTCAATGAGCTCACTCAAAATAGACCAAAGGGGAAAAGAAAGAACAAAAGCAAGAGCAAGAGAGGGAGAACGGCTGACCAAAGGAAAAGAAAGAAAAAAAATAAAGAACAAAGGGCCAAACTCACGTAAAAGAAGAAGAAAGAAGCAAATGGTCAATCCTCATCCTCCATTTACTATTCAAATAAATGCCCACTTACTTTAATTAATTACAACTTTACCTTTAGTCAACCATGTTTATCCCCTTTAGTCCACTTAGTTCATCTTGTTCCTTTTTAACCAAACTAACTATTTTCCATTCAATTCATATTAAATTCATCTCTTGCCACTTGTCTCTTTCCTACGATGCCAAGTGTCACTCTCATATGCCGCCACTTGTCACTCTTATATAAACCACACTTAAGTCTCTTGCCAAGTGTCACCCTCTCAAGTTGCCATGTGTCAACACCCTATGATGCCACGAGTCAAAATTCCAATTTAATTAACCTATCACCGGAGGGTTCTGTCGCGCCCGCGACGCTTGTCGTGCTCGCTACAGGACTCTCACACTCAACATCTAATCTCTTTTCTGAACAAAATTCTATAATTCTTCTAGGGCTACTTTGGGGTGTTACAAATCTCTCCCCCTTAAGAAATTTCGTCCTCGAAATTTCCCTGCTAATCACTTGTAGGTAAATCTTTAAACAAATCTCTGAATCGCTATCACTTATACCATACAACTATCAAATCATGTACACTCCACACTTCCCTTAACACACTGCACTCTAATCCATATACCTCTTCTAAACATCAAGTACTGAATATATATCCTGTCAGCTTTTCTCAATGAAACGCATGCAATGATACTTTTTCACATACAAATGAGGGATGCGGATGAAATGGTCATGTAATGATTTATGTATGCAGGATGATGCGAAAATGCAATGTAAGCTACTGTAATGCACTTTTCCCATCCCCATGTTTCACTATGCTTATGTTCACACGATTCAAGGAGATAGCTGACAGGAATACAAAGTGTCACTTCGAACTCTTACCAATTCACATCTGCTGCTGTCTCTTCTACACTCTCATGCGAGTCGGACTCCATCTATACTTTACACAAATGACATCTGCATTAGGCCACAACTCTAGACAAACTATGACATTTAATCTATACTCTATCATCTTATAGTCCTGAACCAATTAACCTAGGGCTCTGATACCACTAAATGCAACACCCCCATACCCCCGGTAAGGAATATCGGGGCGCCACGCGGCTCACTTACGTATACATTTACATGTGATTCTTTTACTTTTATTACATAATGATGTTACTCAAAATGTAAAACTCTATCTCTAACTTGTAAAATAAATTGTAACAAAACTCCTAGTGGCCTTGACCCGCAGATGTCCGCTCACTGATCCGAACCTGTATACCTACACGGAAATAAACATCCGTGCTAAGCGGTAACGCTTAGTGGGGATGAAATAATACAAAGGACTTCTTTACGAAGTCACAAATAAATCACAAATTTCATGTAACAAATCAACTAGCTCATGCATATAGCTCTTATACATATATAGGTTGCATATTCAATTATCAAAGCAGTAAACTCACAAGTATAAAACATCTACTCTTCTACTTATTCATATACACTACAACTCGTACATATCATTTATTCAAATATACGTTATCATGTGTTCACATTCATGAAATCATGTACTTGTATTCAGAACTGTAATGTACTTAAACATTACTTTCATGTACTATAGCTTTTATTCAAAGCAGTGCTTTTAATCATCTCAAGTTCACTACACAACTTTTAACAAAACAGGCCTGACTTCCTTTAGTTGCGGATACGGGACGCTCTATAATAAAAACATTTTCGGTGGACCGAAGTCACAAAACATTTTCATCTATCTCTATAAATGACCGTTCTCAGAGGTCGACCCGCTTCGCCCAAACGGGGCGGAACATAGGCAGCTGCACTCGGTAATCCCTTTATAAGCATGCTTATCTATCCACGGCTATGGCCAGTCAGGCTAAACATAAAGACTCTATACTCTATATCAGATACATTGCATGTACTCTACTGTTCATTCAAGAACATTATACACTATTTACATATTAATGGAGCAAACCATGTGTATACATATACCCTATGCATATACTCGCATGTAGCCATATAATATCAATGCATCTTTGTACTCTACTTTACTAACTAATCAAATACACAATGCATTTTACATGTTCATAGACTTCACACATTATGATTCAATCATCACATGCATATCATGTTCAATAATTAAAAAGCATATATACATTAATTTCATTATTAAACTCTTATGCCATAGCTTTAATCACCTATGTTTTCAATTGACAACCACTCACATACTCATTCCATAAGGTTAGAAATGAGTTGGACATGCTATAGGAACTTACCCTGAAGTTCGAGTGCGATACGGGTTCAATTCGGGAAGAAAAACACATAAAATGGTCAAAATAGAGAAGTGGAGGTCGTCACTACTCGTGACACATGTCACTACTCGTTACAGAGCCACAAACAGAAACCCAACAACATCAATTTTGTTCAGGCTAAACGGAAATCGAAACGACGTTTTTAGGCAAAACTTCCTTCTTAACAAATTTTTCCTAGGATGTTAACTTTCAAATGGGACAATTTTCAAGTAAATTGGACATCCACAACAGCAAATATGATCTAAACAATCTGAACTGGTCAAATGAACCGGCCAAAGTAGAGACACCTCTGTTTTGGCCATTTTTGAAGGTCTTACAGCACAATTTGGCTCAAGCTTATTTCTGTAACAATTATAGATATAGAAGTCATGGTTACATTGGCTCAATAATCACTCAATTAAGAGGTCTATAACTATACCTATGACAAAAACTTCACACAGAGGTCATATGACAATTAAACAGAATTTACCATATCAAATTTTATCATCAACAAATACACTCAATCAATCAATTCACATACTTCTAAGCATATATACACATATCACAAGTACCACAAGCAATCAAAATGATATTTTCACATGATCCCAACCTCTAGAAATCTCGATCTCGTACTTTCTACTCGATTCCGACCTCCTCTTTACCCTTATCAACTCTCTTGCCTCCAGCTTGTACCAAAACCACACAAAAACACTTGGGTTACTCTTCTTTTTACTTTAAATCAAAAACAGAAATTAAATAGAAGAAGAAGACCAATGCTAAAATAATGCTACTTACCTTCTTCTCAAGAACTAAGCTCAACCTTTAACTTATACACTTCAAACCAACTCAATGAGCTCACTCAAAATAGACCAAAGGGGAAAAGAAAGAACAAAAGCAAGAGCAAGAGAGGGAGAACGGCTGACCAAAGGAAAAGAAAGAAAAAAAATAAAGAACAAAGGGCCAAACTCACGTAAAAGAAGAAGAAAGAAGCAAATGGTCAATCCTCATCCTCCATTTACTATTCAAATAAATGCCCACTTACTTTAATTAATTACAACTTTACCTTTAGTCAACCATGTTTATCCCCTTTAGTCCACTTAGTTCATCTTGTTCCTTTTTAACCAAACTAACTATTTTCCATTCAATTCATATTAAATTCATCTCTTGCCACTTGTCTCTTTCCTACGATGCCAAGTGTCACTCTCATATGCCGCCACTTGTCACTCTTATATAAACCACACTTAAGTCTCTTGCCAAGTGTCACCCTCTCAAGTTGCCATGTGTCAACACCCTATGATGCCACGAGTCAAAATTCCAATTTAATTAACCTATCACCGGAGGGTTCTGTCGCGCCCGCGACGCTTGTCGTGCTCGCTACAGGACTCTCACACTCAACATCTAATCTCTTTTCTGAACAAAATTCTATAATTCTTCTAGGGCTACTTTGGGGTGTTACATAGCAAGTCACAACTAAATAGTTAAGTATAATTTTATTCAAAATAAATTTATCCGCATATTAGTATAAGTACTAATGACTGACATAACTGCTAACGTACGTTAGGAAAGGTATATAAGGGTGTTACAGCACTCCCCTCACCATACATGCTAAAAATAGCGCCTCAGGTAGGTTCACCTACCCTGCCGAGTCCACATGACTCAAAAAAGATAAAGAGAAAAACCGATGAATAATTCACAAAGCATGGCTGTTGAGATGGTGCGCCTTCGTCTTTCCCGACACATAAGTAGTGGCTGTCACCGTATCTCTGATGGACACCTAAGTACTATCTTTATCATAATCATTGAAACAATCCGGTGCAAGGGGAGGAAATCCTAGCAACTCTGAGAATCTCACGAAAGAGATTTCATATTGTGTGCCCTCCAGAAAGAATGCAATAGCTCCAGGATCTGTAGCAGGATCTCGGCTGATCCGACGGCTGACGGTTGCCATAAAATCTCTCGTCAAATCGGGATAGACCTTCTCATTATGTGAAAATAGCCTCTCCCAGCCAATGTTCGCAATTAGTCAATGAATTTCATTCCGGATTTCCAGTTTCCCTAGCAGGTCAAAATCCAAATAACTAGTCGGAATGTAAGTGTATTTTGAGAATAACGCATAAGCCACCTTCTTGTTACTCGGCACCCAACTTGGCACTTTGGACACATCGACAAAAGGTTGGCTAGATGGTTGGCTAGGTGGTTGGCTGGATGAACTACCAGCCAAAGCAGCACTCTTTCGCTTAGGAGCCACTGCATTAAAATAAATGACCAAGTTCAATAGCATTCTAAGTGCATAAAATTGCAATGGCCCTAAATACCTAACATCAATTATCAAGGTTATTCTAATCAAGCATAATCATTTTCACATGCAACTTGATTCTATAAGAGATAAATCAATTCAAAAATAAGCTAAGAATGCTCAATGATAACAGATAGCACCATTAAACACTAAGACAAATTAAATTCTATATTCCACCTTAACAGGAGTTGCAACAATCTGGAAAAAGATTCATTGTGGCATTTTATCGAACATCTGATATGCATCAAATATACTTTCTGTAATTTTCAACCATAGGCATCAACCACAACCCAAATTTGAAATTGAAAGTAGGAATATACATAATAGAGTAGTTAGAGCCTAACAATATCCAATTTCACACAACATTATAAGTAAAATCAACACCCAATATGTGCCCTAACTTTTCCACTCCATATACATTCATGCGTTCAACAACAAATACGAAATTGAAGAAGAAAGTAAAAATTGATATTACTCACAACATGAATTCAAAGCATAATAAAAAGCAAATTCTAATTGGCCTTAAAATTCACCAACATGAACAGAGAAATAACGCAAAGAGAAAATAAATGAAAATGAAGAAAAAGAAAGAGAAAAAATTACTTACTTGTTGGAGTCTTGAAGAAATTGTAGGCTAAAGGGAAAATCAAAGCACAACAGTAAAAGAGAGAAGTGAATGATGCAAACTTAGAGAGTGTAAAGTGTGATGGAGTGAGAAATAAAGCACGGAAGACTGAGATTTTAAAACAGATTTCGTGGGGGTCACAGTGACAACAAAATGGTTGCTATCGTGACATACCCAAATTTTTCAATCCAGAATTGAACCGCCACAGGGTCACGGTGACAACAAGATTGGTTGCCACCATGACATACTCAAATTGCAAAATAGAATGCATCCTTCCACACGTCACGGCGACAACCAATTACCTTGTCACCGTGACATAACCAAATTGCAAAATAGAATGCAACTCTACCTTTGGTCACGGTGACAACAAGATTTATTGCCACCGTGACATGCTCCCACTTCAAAATAGAATGTAAATCACCAATAGCTCACGGTGACAACAAGATTTATTGCCGCCGTGACATGCTCCCACTTCAAAATAGAATGTAAATCACCAATAGGTCACGGTGACAACAAGATTGGTTGTCACCGTCACATATCACAAATCACAATCCATAATGCAATTTCTCCTAGGTCACGGTGATAATGAAATGCATTGTCACCGTGACATACTTGAATTTAAAATCCAGAATTCCATTCTCAACTGGTCATGGTGGCAACCAATCTTGTTGTCACCGTGACCTCCTGCAAATTTGCAAAATTTTCACTAATGTCACCAAACTTCAAGCTACAAAACTCGAAAATTCTCCAACAACAAGATAGCTACACTAAGACCACAAACCACAAAATTGACAAACAAACACGACTAACAACCTAAAAAGATCAATAAACACAAAATAACAAAATTTGAGAAATAGTTCTGCATTTAACAAGTCTGCAGCTGGACTTTTAAATACCGTCAAGGGTCTGCGAGGGTGGCAATCGCTGAAGCACTATCAAATGTCGATTCAAAATGGGGCTTCACGCGATGTCCATTTACCTTGAATTCATTCTCACCCTTCGGGTGCCTACATGTCACTACACCAAATTTGCCAGCTCCCAAAACTTCAAAGGGTCCCTTCCACTGCGATTTTAGCTTTCTGGGAAACAACCGCAACCTGTTATCATAGAGAAGTACTTTCATTCCAAGCACAAATTCCTTCCTTATCAACTTTTATCATACCACTTCTTGGTGTTGTCTTTGTATTTCGTGGCATGATTATACGCCCAAAATCTGAGCTCCTCTAGCTCATTCAGTTACAAGGATCTGCACTTTCTTGCACTTTCAGGGTCAAAATTCAAAAATTTGGTAGCTCAATAAGCTTTATGCTCTAATTCCACCGGAAGGTGACAGTACTTCTCATATACCAATCTAAAGGGAGACATCCCTATCGATGTCTTAAGTGTTGTCCTATAAGCCCACAGAGTTTCATCTAGCTTAAGGTACCAATCTTTCCTAGATGCATTGACCGTATTTTCTAAAATGGCCTTCAATTCCCGGTTGGAAACTTCAACCTGACCATTAGTTTGGGCATGATAAGGGGTAATGACTTTATGCCTAACTCCAAATTTTTTCAACAAGGCTTTAAATTGGTGGTTGCCAAAGTGTTTTCCACCATCACTAACAATGGCTCTAGGGGCTCCATAATGGGTGAATATATTCTTTCTCAAGAATTCTAACACAACCTTGGCATCACAAGTCCTAGTGGCTACAGCTTCTACCCATTTGCTCACATATTCTACTGCCACTAGAATGTATTCAAACCCATAGGATACCGGGAAAGGCCCCATAAAGTCAAACAACTCTACCTCAAGCATGTTAGTTAAGGGCATTTCATCTCTCCTAGTAATATTGCCTACCCTTTGGCATCTATCACACATTTGCACAAATAATTTAACATCGTTAAACATTGTAGGCCAATAAAAACTAGAAGAAAGAATTTTTGATACCATTCTATTTGATCCATAATGTCCACCGGCTTCCCCACTGTGACAAGCTCTGATAATCTCTCCCTTCTCTTCATCTGTAATGCACCTTCTTAGCACTTGATCAGTACATAGGCGAAATAGATAAGGGTCATCCCAAATGTAATGTTTTGCATCCGCCTTCAGCTTCTTCCTCTGCTGTCATGTAAATTCCTTTGGCATGTATCCTCCTGCAAGAAAATTGGCTATATTAGCGAACCAAGGTACATAAATTTCACACATAAATAAAGCACAAAGACATTCATCAGGGAATAAATCTAGAATTTCCCCTTCCTCGATGTGATCATTCTCCAATCTTGACAAATGATCCACCATAAAGTTTTTCGCCCCCTTCTTATCTTTAATTTCCAAATCAAACTCTTGCAAGAGGAGCACCCATCTAATCAGCCTTGGTTTTGACTCCTTCTTAGCAAACAGATGTCTCAAGGCTGTATGATCGGACCACACCTGTGACGCGCGCCGGATCCCGATGCGCCGCCCTTCCGGACCGCCCGCACGTGGGCGATCGGGGCATTTGCGGGTCCGTTGACATCTTGCGATAAATCGCAAGTGCGTCTATGTTGAGCAACAAGGAGGTATCATGGAGTCGCCACCCAATAGAACATTGGGAAAGTTTCTCTCGCCTCGGAGAGCCTAAGACTTGCGCATTTTATCCATATTGGGCCATGAGGCCTAGGATTAGCGCTAAAGCCTCGTGACCCAAGAAGTATTTTGGAGGATAACCTCTAACCTCTCGAGCCCAAAGACCAGAGCTGGGTCCGGGATTTCTCATCTATTTCTACCTCGATTAATTTATGATCAAATTTTAATTATCATTAATTCGCTCTCTCTCCACACGATGCAATTTTAATCTAAAAGCGCATTTATACATGTTAGGAAAACCATAAATTAGCAAGTAAAGCAATGAATTACAATAATACAAGGAGCGGAATACAACTCCCTTTTAAAAGTGCAAACATGCATAAAACCGGGGAATTTATTAATCATGAGGACTTTGGTCCCCGCATGCACAATTAAAGAAAATATTCTGGATGTGATGATCTTATTTGGGATGAAAACTGGGACATTGGTCCCGCTTTATTATGAAAGATCCAAGTTAATTTAGTAAAAATATTTTGGTGATTTTTATTTTGGTGCGCATAAGAAAATATTTTATTTAATGAATATATACAAGGCAATGTAAATAAAATGGGAATTAAAAATGTATAAAGAAAATACCAAACCCCGCAACTCCTCCTTCAACGTGCATGGATGCTCAATTGAAAGTAAAAACAATGATGTGCAACCAAAAATAAAACAAAAGAAATTCATGTTAGTGATTAAACCAACAAAATAATATGACATAAAAAGATAATATGTACCATGAAAATATAATATGCATAAAATAATCATGATGTAATTTAACATGCATAGAATAGTTAAGATGCAATTTAACATGCATAGAATAATTAAGATGCAATTTAACATGCATAAGATGAGAAAGTATCATGGCACATGCAACTTATTAATATTAGTGATTAACGTGCATGGAAAATTAGTGACAATCAATTTTACTATAGCTAAGACATGAATTAAAAATGTAACATGAGAATAACACAACTTAACATGCATGACTAGCATAAAATAATGATTATAACACTCATACATGCAAAAGAATGCATAATAATAAACATGATATAGCATTAAGAAATTAAAGGTATTTACAACCTAAAACATGCATAATTACATGAACAAAGAATAATTTGACATAAAAAAAGATAATGGAATTTAAAAAGCTTATTTGTTATATGAATAATTGAAGATAAAAAAAATAAGAAGAAGAATATGGAGACTAAGAGAATTTACATGTTTGATATGTTAATTGGAAGCCAAAATAAATGAAATTAACAAGAGAATTAATGAGTAAAGCCAAGAATAATTACCCTCAAATTCAGTTTTGAAGAATTGAAGATAGAAGTGTTGAATTCCTTGTCTTCTCTTGTGAAAATCCTTAGAAAATAGCTTGAAAACTTGAAGAAAAGCTCTTGGAAACAAGTGTGTAAGATGGATTTTTTTCTCTCAACTCAAAGCTCCAAAATTCAGTTTTTTTCTAACAAAATGTTCTTTTTTCGTCCTCCCCCGTTTCTGAATTTTTCTAGTGTTTTTAACCATCAAAAACTACCCAAAAACCACCCAAAACTGTCCAAAAACCGCTAAAAATCGTGTTTGGGTCGAAAAATGGGCGAAATGGGCGAAGTGGGGCGAGAAATCGGCGTCAGGGGCAAGAGATCGTGCGCGTCGCGCACGTTTCCGCGCGATTTGCGCGGAGTTTCCGCGCACGACGTGCGCGAGGCGAGCGACGCCCTGCGCGTCGCTCGCGCGGAGCGCCCGACGCCTAGGGCGTCGGACGCGCGGAGCGCACGGAAATTCGCGGCCTTTTCGTCGCGATTATTTTCCCCTATTTTATTTTCAACATTTTTCCATCATTTTTCACCTTTTTTTTTTTTTAATTTTTTTATATAAAATACCCTCAACCTAAAACACACTTTTTCTTCTTCAAAATAATTTAAAAAATATTTTTAAAATATTTTTAAAATACCCTTTTTACTCACCGAAAAGACAAGGAAAATCACTTCTGAACTCCAATCTTTTTGCCTATAAGCCGGCATAGCTAAATTTCATCATCGGGTAATCCTGATCAAGGCTACTCGGGACCCGGTGTCTACAGTTGCCCCCAATTTTGAAGAGACTAGTGCATGGGTGCCTAGGTGAGCCAAAATTCAGGAAAAGGAAAGAAACGCGTACCTGAAGCAGCGATCTTCCTGCTTGATGGAGTTATGATGATAGCTACTGCTGTCTTTTGGTTGTAGCTGGTAATACCGTAGGTGCGCTAACCTCTTGTGGGTGGCGCCGCTATCGTGCTAAACATTGTGAGTTGGTAATGCCGTGGTCGTGCTAACCTCTTGTGGGTAATGCCGCCATCGTGCTAACCGCTGTGAATTGGTAGTGCCGTGGTCATGCTAACCTCTTGTGGGTAGTGCCGCCATCGTGCTAACCGCTGTGAATTGGTAGTGCCGTGGTCATGCTAACCTCTTGTGGGTAGTGCCGCCATCGTGCTAACCGCTGTGAATTGGTAGTGCCGTGGTCGTGCTAACCTCTTGTGGGTAGTGCCGCCATCGTGCTAACCGCTGTGAATTGGTAGTGCCGTGGTCGTGCTAACCTCTTGTGGGTAGTGCCGCCATCGTGCTAACTGCTGTGAATTGGTGGTGCCGTGGTCGTGCTAACCTCTTATGGGTAGTGCCGCCATCGTGCTAACCGCTGTGAATATATGTTGTGGTCGTGCTAACCTCTTGTGGGTAATGCCGCCAACATGCTAACCGCTGTGGATTTATTTTTTATTTTTTATTTTTTATTTTTTGCTCCTTTAGATGTTTGGACTAGTGTCATCACTTGGCTTTTGTGGGTGTTTCCCACCGATTTCTCCTGCAAGATTGTATGCATAGGAGTATACAAGAAATCATGTGTGTGTGTTATGGAATGCAAATGCTTGCAAAAATGTATAGATCGCGCCCTAGGCGGTCCATGGTTCGCTGAGGTTGTAGCCTGCCGGCTCTATAATGCCCCCTGAATCCTGAGGATCGTCGACAAACTTTCTGAAAGAGACGTCCGGTGTATATCCCCTTGCCCCCTGGTCAATGATCATTTACTTGGGATTCTATTTCATGTTTTGTGTTGTGTGTTGTCTGACTGACGGAAGATCATCTTGAAATAATGCTGCCTTATCGCTCCAGGCATTGAATGTCATTGTTTTAAAGGTAGTACGTCCCTTGTGGATTTTCGCACTAGCTTTTCTTTGCGGGAAATGCGTCCCTTATGGGATTTTCACACAACCCTTTGCCTAACTTTTGCCTGGAATGGACCCAACTCAATCCAGCAGCTTTTGTTTATTTTATTTTTTTGTAGGGCAGACTGCCTGTTTCCAGGTTTTCACCCTGCCCTTTGGCCTAACTTTTGCTTAGAGAGCCAGTTACGATTTTCATCTCTAACGGCCTTTTTTTTTTTTTTTTTTTATAAATTTTAGAGAAGGTTATCACCAAAGCTTCTGTTAAGAGCAAATAGGACATATCTGATGAGCGATAATCATTAGATGAAAAAATGATATAACTCTTTTTGAGGCAGAACTGAAAGATCAATGAAAATATATTCTTTTATTCCTTGCAAAATTGTGTACATTTCTATATGATTTCATCATGCATGATTTTTCATTTGACAAGAATTCAAAAGCATGTGACTACACCTAATCTCGGAGTGGGTTTTGTCAGCATCAAACTCCTGTTATCAATCGGCCCTCTCGGGTTTTCTCGATTGAATATTTTCTCTTGGCCCTTAATTTTTGCCCAGGATGCCTTTTTTCGGTTTTCACCCTGACAGGGCGCCCAATTTTAGCAAGGCCGCCTTTTTTTCGGTTTTTGACCCGCGGGGCATTTATTCTCTTCTTTTTATTTTTGGTCTTTAGCCATGGAACCTTTTAAGTCTATCGACATTGACCGGGTCCTTGAACTCATTCCCATCGCTGTCTGCTAAAATTGCTGCTCCTTTTGTTAGCAACTTTTTCAAAATGAAAGGTCCTTCCCAGGTTGGTCTGAATTTTCCTCGTATGTCTGGAACTCCCGGCCTCATCATCTTAAAGACCAAGTCCCCCTCCTTCAACGGGTGCTTTCGTACTTTCTTGCCAAACGACCGAGCCAGCCTCTTCTGATAAACCTGATTGTGGTAATAGGCTCTCAACCTATCTTCATCCAATAGATTCAACTGCAACAATCGCTGTTGTGCCCATTCTGTCTCCGGAATCTCGGCTTCCAGGACTACCCTTAATGATTTCAGCTCAATTTCAATCGGCAGGACTGCTTCAGTTCCATACACCAGAGAGAATGGTGTTGCCCCCGTAGAGGTTCTGACTGTTGTTCTATAACCCCAAAGTGCGAAGGGTAGCTTTTCTGCCCAATCCTTGTAGTTCTGAACCATCTTGGCTAAAATTCTCTTCACATTCTTATTCGCCGCTTCAACTGCACCATTCGCTTGAGAACGGTAAGGAGAAGACTTATGATGTTGGATCCCATATTTCTGGAGCATCTGTTTAGTCTCTGCCAGGAATTGCACCCCATTATCAGACACAATGTGATGTGGGAGACCATATCTGCATATCAAATTCCGCTCGATGAATTTAGCCATATCCCTTGCATAAACCTTCTTGAAAGATTCAGCCTCAACCCACTTAGTGAAGTAGTCAATGGCAACTATGATGAATCTATGCCCGTTAGAAGCAGTAGGATGGATTTCGCCTATGATGTCTATTCCCCATGCTGCAAATGGCCATGGAGATGTTAAGTTATGTAACTCTGAAACTGGCACATGCCTCAAATTCGCATACTGTTGGCATAACTGGCATTGCTTCACAAATTTTAAACAATCTGTATCCATTGTGAGCCAATAAACCCTTGGCGCATGATCTTCTTTGCTAAGACTAAGCCATTCATGTGAGCTCCACAAACCCCGGTATGAACTTCTTCCATAACTCTTTTAGCTTCTTTCTCTGCCAGACATCTTAACTGGATACCATCAGCTTGCCTTTTGTACAAAGTGCCATTAACACTGATGAATTGAGTGGATAACTTCCTGATCATTCTTTGGTCCTTCTCATTGGCTTCCTCTGGAAAGACTGATCTCTCTAAATAATTCTGAATGTCATAATACCATGGATTTCCATCAATGGCCTCAATGTCCATCACCTGTTCCGCTTCAAAACCAGGTCTTTTCGAACTATATATCAGCACGGGTTTCATCGCAACTCCTGTTGGGTTGTCCCACATAGACACTAATGTTGCTAGAGCATCAGCTAACTGATTTTCGTCTCTGGGGATGAAGTGAAAAGTGCAAATCTCAAATTGGCTGCTCAACGCTCTCAAGTGCTTTACATAAGGCAACAGCCTTTCTTCCTTGACTGACCACTCTCCTTTAATTTGATGAATTACCAAGGAGGAATCCCCAAATACTTCTGCGGTCTTTGCCCCCAGAGCAAGCAATGCTTCCAATCCAAAGATGCAAGATTCGTATTCTGCTTCATTGTTGGTAGCCTTATACCTCAGCTTCTTAGCCAATGGTAGTCTTTCACCATCTGGGGTCGTAAGAATAACTCCTACGCCTGCTCCCTTATTATTGACTGCTCCATCAAAGAATAATTGCCACCCTTGTACTGCTATGGCCGTGACATCTTCATCTGGGAAGTTGTATTCAAACTGATCTCCCTCAATAGGATGCTCGGCTAAGAACTCCGCTACAGCTCTTCCCTTAATGGTTTTCCTGGTTATGTACTCAATGTCAAATTCCTGCAATAGCAGTAACCATCTTCCCATTTTCCCTAGTAGAGAGGGTGCTTCTTGGAGGTATTTGAGCGGATTATGTTTGGCCACCGTTTGTACCTTGAAGGAATGAAAGTAGTGTCGCAACTTCTTAGAAGCTCAGATAACTGCTAAACAAATCTTTTCCACCTCTACATATTTGGCTTCGTAAGGCAGAAATTTCTTGCTAAGATAGTAAACGGCAAACTCTATACCAAAATCATCTTCCTGAGACATCATAGCACCCACTGAGTTATCTTCCACAGCTAGGTACAGGATTAGTGGTTTGGCATGGCGTGGTGGTCTTAACACCGGAGGATTTAACAAATACTCCTTAATGGTGTCAAAGGCCAATTGGCAGTCATCGGTCCATAGCACCAGCTGATTCTTCCTAAGAAGCTTGAAAATAGGCTCACATACTGAAGCTAGCTTGGCAATAAATCGACTGATGTACTGAAGCTTTCCTAGGAAACTTCTGACGTCCTTCTCCTTCTGGGGCACTGGCATCTCTCTTATGGCTTTGACTTTATCGGGATCTACCTCGATTCCCCTCTGGCTTACTACATGGCCTAACAACTTTCCTGATGTAACTCCAAAAATGCACTTCTTGGGATTGAGTCGCAGATCATACTTGCTAATCCTTTGAAAGAACTTTTCTAATGCCTCAAAGTGACCTTCCCTGGTAGCCGACTTAATCATCATGTCATCGACGTACACCTCCACTTCTTTGTGGATTAAGTCATTGAGAACCTTGGTTGCCATCCTCTGATAGGTTGCTCCTGCATTCTTCAACCCAAAAGGCATAACCCGATAGGCATATGTCCCCCACTCGGTGATAAAGGCTGTCTTGATCCGGTCCACTATCTTGTTAAGAATTTGATTGTACCCTGCGTATCCATCCACAAAGCTATACATCATACAAGCAGCAGCACTATCTACTAGCACATCAATATGAGGCAGTGGAAAATCATCTTTAGGGCAAGATTTGTTCAGGTCTCGATAGTCGACGCATACTCGAACCTTACCGTCTTTCTTAGCTAAAGGAACCACATTAGCTAACCATGTTGGGTATTGAACCTCTATCAGGAACTTAGCCTCAATCTGCTTATGGATCTCCTCTTTCACTTTCTGTGCCCATTCTGGCCTAAGCCTCCGAAGCTTTTGCTTGACTGGTTTAAACTCTGGGTAAGTTGGGATGGCATGTTCGGCAACATCTCGATCTATTCCCGGCATATCCTCATAGGTCCAGGCAAAGACTTTTTTATATTTTTTTAATATTCTCTCAAATTTTATTCTCTCTTCAGGAGTTATGTCTGACGCTAGCAAAATTTCCTTTGGATTTTCCAAAGTTCCGAGATTAAATGCAGTTGTGCCAGTTGAATTAATATAAAAAATGAATGCATCATGCTTATGATCATGCGATATGAAATCATCAGAAACATCACACAAGTAAGCAAAGTTGTTCATCTCATTAACATAATCAGAAACATTAACATTGTTCTCAAAGAGTTCTGGTATAAAAAGAGAATCTAAATGACTATCAACTTTAGTCGACGCTGATGCTGCAGATGACTGTGCTTTGGCTTCTTGACTTGGTGAAATCTTGAGATCTTCTATCTTCGGTTCTGGTTCCACTATCTTCTCCTTCCCCTTAAGTCTGGTGGCTAACAGCTTATCAGTTACAATCTCTTCAGGCTCATCCCTGTCCCATATGCTGCATTGGGTCATAATCTCCTCATCCCAAAAGTTCTCTACAGCTTTAACAACTCCGATCTTCCAATCAAAGACATCGTTGAAAATTTCAAATCCAGGGATAATCTTCCCATCTACCCACTGCGGCTCTTCTTCTCCGATGTAAGCACAAACCGATGATGATGGCACAAAGCTCTCCGAAATATGGGGAATCTTCCCTGACCCTTTCTTCTTACCATATTCTCCTTTGTAGCCCAACCCCTTTCGATCTTTCTGACCACGTGTAGTGATAGCATTCTGCAGCCCTTGTGACTCTTTTCCCAAACCAGCCCCTGGGAGGAAGTGCATCTTCTTCAGCATATTCACCACTTGAGGGCTACCTTCTAGGTTTTGCTCTTCTCCGATCATCGATACATGAAAGCCACTGAATGGCTGATTAGAGATCTCCAAGGCAGACGCTTGGTTCTCTCTTGCTGCTTTAATGGTCACTACTTCTCCTTCTTGGGGTATCTTAATTATCTGGTGTAAGGTAGATGGCACTCCCCCTAACTTGTGAAACCACGGTCTACCAAGTAGAGCTGAAAAGTTTGCTGGGATCGGCAGAACCACAAAATCCGTTTCTGTCTCAATAGGCCCTGTCTTTACCAAAGCTTTGAAAATTCCCGATGCTTGCCTCCTGGAGTTGTCATAGGCAGTGATGGTCAGGTCAGATTTGCTTAACATACTCTCATCCATCCCAAAGGCCTGAAGTGCCACCAAAGGGCAGACATTTATCGATGACCCGTCATCAACCATGACACAAGCGGTGTGTTTACCATTGATCTGTGCCTTGATGTACAAAGGTCGGTTGTGGTTGCGACCCTCTGTTGGTAGGTCTGCATCAGAAAAAACTAACTTCTCCCCGGATCCCCCCTTTACAAGGTCTAAAAGCTCGGATGGAGAGATTGTAGTTGCTACGGTGGATACGCTCAATGCTTCGACTAACTTCTGTCGGTGCGAGGGGGACTGTCTCAAGAGGTCCCAAATAGATATCTGAGCCGTGGTCTTTTTCAGTTGCTTCACTATTGAATTTTCTTCCGGCTCTTTCTCTGCGATTGCTTGTGCTGGGTCCTGCTGCTTCTCGGCTTCTGGAATGACCCTCCCACTTCTTGTTACTGCTTCTACTCTTTTTTCTTCCTCTGAATCCCACGGATCCGTAAACTCTCCATTTTTCTCATCTTCGTCATCTCCACTCTCACTAGTGGACCAACAGTCTATCGCTGCCACGGAAACCCCTTTTTCATCCACTGCAGGGCGAGTAATAGCGACATACTCATTTCCATATAGGTCTTGCATCACATACCATTCTGGTAGGCTCGATCCGATCATAAAGACTGGAGGTGGCACTGTGTTATAACCAGACTTCTTCTTGCTTTCTCTCTGCTCAGGATCGGTGATCTGCTTGTTGTCAATTAGATCTTGGACCCGATGTCTTAGCGTTATACACTCATCCGTCAAATGCCCGGTATGTTGGTGGAATGCGCAGTATTCATTCTCTTTGTGCCCTGGCTGTCCTTGGGCTTTGGCCGGCTTAGGTGATAGGGGCCGCAGTTTTCCTTCTTTTATTAGCCTCTTCAGCACCCATGATAAAGGCTTACCCAAGTTGGAGAAATACCTCTGACTTACGCCGGTTGCAGACACCTCGGCAGACTTCCCAACTCTGTTACCACTGCTTGAACCTACTGGTTTGGCCGTCCCCTGATTGCTGTATCCCCTCCGGGCATAGGACTCACTATTTGCCCTCTTGGATAAATATTCTCCTTCCGCTTCTATGGCAATGTCCTTCAAAGACTCCCAATCCTTGAGTCCCTTCATTTTCAGTCCCTCTCTCAAGTAAGGACTGGCATTTCGAATGAATAGCCGGATCTGATCAGAAGTGTCCGGTTTGCGTTTCATCTCCATAACCCGGTTTCTCCACCGAGTAAGGTACTCGTGGAAGGACTCCCCAGCCTTCTGCTGTAACAACTCGAGATCTTTCAAAGTGACCTCCATCCGGGTACTGCAATCGTACTGCTTAAGGAACTCTTCGGTCAACAAGTCCCAGTCCTCCTTGGATCTCCTGTCAAGCCCATGGTACCAATCAATAGCAGCTCCTGTGAGACTCAAGCAGAAATATTCTATCTTCTGCTTTCTTGTTAAGGTCGTTCCCTTCATGACCAACGAGTATTGCTTGATGTGTGCGGCAGGGTCAGAGGTTCCATCAAATTTGGGGATGTCCGGCATCTTAAAATTCTGGGGAATTAGGTCATCCCCATCCAGCTCTCGATCTTCCGGGTTCATTCCTTTTCCCACGGTCATCGTCCTTGCCATGACCTCAAATCTCTCTTCCATTTTCCTCCACATTGCCTCATCCAGTTTTGGCAACTTTTCTTTAGCTACTGCATGCTCCTCATGCTCATCTCCCCCAAACTCAACTTCAGACCTGGGGCCTTCTCTGCGCTCAATGGGTGCAGGTACTCTTTGCTCAATAATAGGTGGGTCAACCACTGGTTGGTTAACCGCAGCAGGACGTTCTTCTCTAACAACCTCTTGTTCAGCTGGTACTCGGACAGGAATAGCAGCAGCTTGTTGCCCAGCTATAGTGGCGGCAAGATTGCCCATCATTGCAATCATTCGGGCTTCAAATTCCTCCATTCTCTTTCCTACCTCCTCGGTGATTATTGCCCGAGTTGCATCAGACTCATTTGATGGATTAGCCATACTTACTTCTGTTGATGATTCGGAAGAAAACCCCACACTATTTTCTGAGATTGACTCTGAACTCTGATCTGAAACTAACTCAGTTAACCCCAAAAGCGGCGTCCTTCTTAACCGTCCGTCGGGGCCTCTAGACCACCCAGGAGAATCTATGATGGCTGAAATGCAAAGATTGTTAAGATGATGCATGATTAAAATGCAATGCATGCTCGTGCTGATGCAACATAGACAAACACATGCAAGCAGATAGATCTTTCCAACCTTGTATCTCCCACACACGTGGTAATGCGGTCTCTTTCCTAGGTGGGCTTGATCCATGGGTTAACGGGGAACCCAATGGACACGTATGGTGCACGGTGAAAAATCGGCAGCATAACAGCTCCTATCTAATGTACATACGTATGGGTGTTTGGCCATTACGTATTTAAACAATTCAACTTAACTAAGATGGGCCCACCGGGGCATGAAAGCCTTTGATGAAGACCACTTAATTAAATTGGTTTCGTTTAATATATGATGGCCCATATAGCAAGCATAGTATTACGGTACATTTCACCTAGTGGAAGTATCTATTGCCATTACATGAGCTTTGGACAAGGGAGATGTTACTTTAAGGCTACCCAAGCATGATCCCTGCCGACGGGTCTAGCTCATCACAAGCATAGCGACCGATCGGGTCATCATTTTGATATACCATTGAGGTACGTGGCTTGGGCTGGTGATTATCCTTAACACTTCCCCAAATTGAGTGAAAATGAGGAGGTGCTTCAGGAACGCACCGGGGCTAAAAGAGGGACCAAACTAACTTAATCTAAAGCTCTAATGAGATGATATGCAATTTTGAGATAAAGCGAATTTATGAATTAAATTTTAACCATAAATGTTAAACGAGGTATTTTCAAATTGAAATCTCGAACCATATCGTCCCCAGTGGAGTCGCCACTGTGACGCGCGCCGGATCCCGATGCGCCGCCCTTTCGGACCGCCCGCACGTGGGCGATCGGGGCATTTGCGGGTCCGTTGACATCTTGCGATAAATCGCAAGTGCGTCTATGTTGAGCAACAAGGAGGTATCATGGAGTCGCCACCCAATAGAACATTGGGAAAGTTTCTCTCGCCTCGGAGAGCCTAAGACTTGCGCATTTTATCCATATTGGGCCATGAGGCCTAGGATTAGCGCTAAAGCCTCGTGACCCAAGAAGTATTTTGGAGGATAACCTCTAACCTCTCGAGCCCAAAGACCAGAGCTGGGTCCGGGATTTCTCATCTATTTCTACCTCGATTAATTTATGATCAAATTTTAATTATCATTAATTCGCTCTCTCTCCACACGATGCAATTTTAATCTAAAAGCGCATTTATACATGTTAGGAAAACCATAAATTAGCAAGTAAAGCAATGAATTACAATAATACAAGGAGCGGAATACAACTCCCTTTTAAAAGTGCAAACATGCATAAAACCGGGGAATTTATTAATCATGAGGACTTTGGTCCCCGCATGCACAATTAAAGAAAATATTCTGGATGTGATGATCTTATTTGGGATGAAAACTGGGACATTGGTCCCGCTTTATTATGAAAGATCCAAGTTAATTTAGTAAAAATATTTTGGTGATTTTTATTTTGGTGCGCATAAGAAAATATTTTATTTAATGAATATATACAAGGCAATGTAAATAAAATGGGAATTAAAAATGTATAAAGAAAATACCAAACCCCGCAACTCCTCCTTCAACGTGCATGGATGCTCAATTGAAAGTAAAAACAATGATGTGCAACCAAAAATAAAACAAAAGAAATTCATGTTAGTGATTAAACCAACAAAATAATATGACATAAAAAGATAATATGTACCATGAAAATATAATATGCATAAAATAATCATGATGTAATTTAACATGCATAGAATAGTTAAGATGCAATTTAACATGCATAGAATAATTAAGATGCAATTTAACATGCATAAGATGAGAAAGTATCATGGCACATGCAACTTATTAATATTAGTGATTAACGTGCATGGAAAATTAGTGACAATCAATTTTACTATAGCTAAGACATGAATTAAAAATGTAACATGAGAATAACACAACTTAAAATGCATGACTAGCATAAAATAATGATTATAACACTCATACATGCAAAAGAATGCATAATAATAAACATGATATAGCATTAAGAAATTAAAGGTATTTACAACCTAAAACATGCATAATTACATGAACAAAGAATAATTTGACATAAAAAAAGATAATGGAATTTAAAAAGCTTATTTATTATATGAATAATTGAAGATAAAAAAAAAATAAGAAGAAGAATATGGAGACTAAGAGAATTTACATGTTTGATATGTTAATTGGAAGCCAAAATAAATGAAATTAACAAGAGAATTAATGAGTAAAGCCAAGAATAATTACCCTCAAATTCAGTTTTGAAGAATTGAAGATAGAAGTGTTGAATTCCTTGTCTTCTCTTGTGAAAATCCTTAGAAAATAGCTTGAAAACTTGAAGAAAAGCTCTTGGAAACAAGTGTGTAAGATGGATTTTTTTCTCTCAACTCAAAGCTCCAAAATTCAGTTTTTTTCTAACAAAATGTTCTTTTTTCGTCCTCCCCCGTTTCTGAATTTTTCTAGTGTTTTTAACCATCAAAAACTACCCAAAAACCACCCAAAACCGTCCAAAAACCGCTAAAAATCGTGTTTGGGTCGAAAAATGGGCGAAGTGGGCGAAGTGGGGCGAGAAATCGGCGTCAGGGGCGAGAGATCGTGCGCGTCGCACACGTTTCCGCGCGATTTGCGCGGAGTTTCCGCACACGACGTGCGCGAGGCGAGCGACGCCCTGCGCGTCGCTCGCGCGGAGCGCCCGACGCCTAGGGCGTCGGACGCGCGGAGCGCACGGAAATTCGCGACGGCCCTTGGCCGTCGCCTTTTCATCGCGATTATTTTCCCCTATTTTATTTTCAACATTTTTCCATCATTTTTCACCTTTTTTTTTTTTTTTTATATAAAATACCCTCAACCTAAAACACACTTTTTCTTCTTCAAAATAATTTAAAAAATATTTTTAAAATATTTTTAAAATACCCTTTTTACTCACCGAAAAGACAAGGAAAATCACTTCTGAACTCCAATCTTTTTGCCTATAAGCCGGCATAGCTAAATTTCATCATCGGGTAATCCTGATCAAGGCTACTCGGGACCCGGTGTCTACAACACCACAATTTTTGCGCTCAGCAAAATATGGCCTGAACTTCTCGAAAGTATAGACAATTGCAAGAAGCTCCTTCTTAGTTGTGGTGTAGTTAACCTGAGCTCCCGTCAAGGTATGACTCGCATAATAAACTGCATGAAACACTTTCTCCCGCCTTTGTCCAAACACTGCCCCTACTGCAAAATCACTAGCATCACACATTAATTCAAAAGGCAAATTCCAATCTAGAGATATAATCACCGGGGCTGAAATAAGCCTTTGTTTCAAAGTTTCAAATGCCAGCATACAATCATTATTAAAATCAAAAGGGCCATCTTTCATAAGCAAATTGGATAAGGGTTTAGCAATTTTTGAAAAATCTTTTATAAATCTACGGTAAAACCCTACATGCCCTAAAAAACTCCTAATGCCCTTGACACTTGTTGGGGGTGGTAATTTTTCTATTACTTCCACCTTAGCTTTATCTACCTCTATCCCTTTCTCTAAAATTTTGTGCCCAAGCACAATGACTTCTCTCACCATAAAGTGGCTGTGATGCGCGCCGAACCCCGGGGAGCCCCGAATGCCTGCTTTTAGGGCGATCAAGAGAGATTCATAAAACTTGTAAGAAATTACATGTGCGTCTATTTTGGGCAACAAGGAGGTTTCTTGGAGTCGCCACCCAATAGAATATTAGGAAAGGTCGTCTAGCCTTAGTGAGCCTAAGACAGCGCTGCTATATCCATTTTGGGCAAGCCAGAGGTGTCTTGGAGACCACACCCTAATAGAACATTAGGATGGTCCTCTCGCCTCGTGGAGCCTAGGACTATGCAAGTTAGGCCTTTTTCGAGACACAAAAGGTGTCTTGGAGGCCCCACCCCAATAAAACATTAAGACGGCCCTCTCGCCTTGTTGAGCCCAAGACCAAAGATGGTTCGGGACTTCCCATTTATTCATACCTTGGTTAAAGTTATAATTGAATTTTGAATTTAGCATTTCACCCCATTTCTCATTCAATTCAGTGCAATTTAATTAAAGAGCAGGTTGGTCATTCAAGGAAAGAGATAAATAAAAGCATAATCAAAATGAAACATATGAAAGTAAATGATAACAAAACTAGGGGCTGAATACAACCCCCATTGTAAATAAAAAAAAACAAATCATACATAAAGCGGGTTATTTATTAAGGATGAGAACATTGGTCCTCGCATGCACACTTTAAAAAAGGGTGCTAAAGGTGATGGTTTATTTGGGTATGAAAAAAAACTAGGACATTGGTCCCATCTTTATTTAGAAGAAAACCAAATTAATTAATATAAATATTTTTGTGATTTTCTTTTTAAACATACATAAATAATTTTATTAAAAATTACAGGATAAAATAAATAAACCTAAAATAATGAAAAATAATAAAAATAACAAATTAACTCCCAAATGGTATCTTCAAATCTCTATGGGTTCCCACTTGCCATTAAAAAAACTCACACAAAAAGAATGAGTATTGATAAGACTGAGATTGTCTTTATCTAAAAAAGAGAGAAGCTGGTTGGAAGTTTCAAGTGGTAGAGAGTGAGAGCCGATCGGATGGTTGAGACTTGCAATAAAGAATGCCCGATCGAACCAGGCGTAAGCACTCCGAAACTTAAGTTAGTAGCTTTCTAGAGAGAGAATGCTTAGAGAGAGAGTCTCAGAGATTTGATACCTGGTGCCACTGTTTGTTGGGCTATCTATATGAGATAGGAGAGGTGCACTTGAGTGCCTGGGGAGTGATAACCGGCAGTCAGAGTAGGTGAGCGACGAAGCGACAGGGAGTAGGTAAAGGGCATGGCGCTGCCTTGTGTTAGTGGGCTGATTGGATGTGTTATCACGTCAGTCCGATCGGACGTGGCGCTGCCTTCATGCTCAAGCTTTGTGCTCTTTTCTGATGGGCCTTAGGCCCTGCTAGGTGGATTGGGCTGACTGGATGGGCCTCTTTGGGTATGTCATTTATGGTGTTATCACCTGTCCCCCCTCAAAAGGGTCCGATCGGGCATAAATTTGCCTTGAGTTGCTCCGCTCTGGGAAAGTTTACTTGAGTTGTTCCGCTCAGGAGATATCCGTTGGCCGATTTTTAAATTCGAAAGGCGCTTATCTGAAGAGACATGCCTGCTGAGACAGTTGTCTCATTTAATACTGTTGCGCGTGCACCAAGGGTGACGCTTCGTTCTTTGTACAGCAATGATGCTTTTGGAACACGTGGCAATCATCCATTGGTGAGACGTTTGGCATCTTCGAGAAGCTTTCGCCTATTTAAGGGTTCTTAGCATTTTTTTCCTCACTTTTCTGCAATCCTTAGAGGAACTCTACTGAATTTTCTTCTTGCCTCTTTTATACTTCGAAATTTTTTAGAGTACCTACAACCTTTAATCAAGTAAGTACTCCTTCCTTGTCTGCCTCTAATTTTTCTTCTCTTTCTTTCTATTGCACCATTGTATTTAACTCACTTCACCCCATTAGAGATTAGGGTTACTGTGTTAAAAATGGCTTCCAGTAGTGGTCGATCAATAGATAGGAGCTTCATGGAGGATTACAAGGATAAACCGGCAGTTGAGCGTTGCTGCAGATTGAGCCCTAGCGAGGTGGCTGAAATCCCCTCTAAATATGGCCTTCCCGATGATGTCTTCGTGATGCCCTACCCTGATTCCATGTTGGTGATGGATGCTCCCTTTGGTCATCAGGAGAACAAGTGGTTCGTTTGCCACCTTTGGAGCCTGGATGCAGGCCTGAGGTTCCTGTTGGGCGCCTTTGAGATAGCGATATTGGATAGTTATGGGATTGCCCCAAATCAGTTGCATCCGAACGGGTGGAGATCGGTGGCCTGCTTCAAGATTCTCTACAAGATAGAGGGGGTGGCTCCGACTCTAGACCTCTTCACCCATTTCGTTTACATATCTGGTCGGAGCAATGGGACAGAGTATTTGTTCACTAGCCGACCGAAAAGAAAACTTGTCCATATCCCCACCTTAATGAAAGGGTACAAGGAGAGGTACTTCTTGGTGGGGATGATTGATGGTTTTAGTGTGCGCCTTACCCGATCCAGTGGAGCCACCATCTTGAAGGACCAAGCAGCCGGTCGGCCTTTGTACGAGTCTGACATCAAGAAATTGATGGACACCATGGCGAGGCAAAGGGGACCCTACAAGTCAGATTTTCTACTGACGATATTGTTTGGGTCATCTAGCTCTAGATCTGGCGCAAATACAGAATGTGAGCATTAGGATTACAGTGGGGGGAGTAGCATGGCTTGACAGTCATGCATTGCATGTGCATTGAATTTATATTTTTTTGAAAATGGTACTTATCTTATTTGTCTTTGCGATGCAGCTGCGATGGCTGGAGAGGACGACATGACGAGGCAGCTCGCCGCTCGAGCTAAGGCCAAACGGGATGCCGATCGAGCTGCGATCCCTTCGATGGGTGCTCCTCCCCCTATTGTCCCGATTGCTGCAATCCCGGTCCCTCGTTCAACTTTGGTCATCTCCGGGCCTGCGGCTCCCCAGACTGGTGCTGAGGATCGGCCTCGACGCAGGCGGATGCTCTTAGAGGAGGAGTCCGACTCTGATAAAGTGCACGAAGCACAGCCAATCGTTATTCCTCCCAGCATCCAACAGCTGAGGGAGGTTGCCCATAAAAAGACTGCGGGGCTAGTGGCTGCCTCGAACGCCCAAGTGGCAGGAAAAGGCAAGTTGCCGATGCAAAATAAGCCGACCCGGTGAGCTACAGGGGGAGCCCCTGAGAGGCGAACTATGCCTTTAAAGGAAGTGCTGAGGGAGAACTTCTGTAGTGACTGGTCGGCGAGCAACAAAGTAGTCGCCAGTTACCTTTACCGGGGTATTCTTCAGGATGACGACTTTAAAGTCATTGGAGATCCTAGTGTGCTCGCCCGGGAGCTAAGTATGTTCAACCAGCAGAGCTTGGAGGTGAGATTTGGCCACCTTCATCTTTGTCGTCTGTAAATTGTTGATGTCCTCCTTCGCTAATGTGTTGTTTTTGTTATTATTTTTTAGCTGATCGGGATGGGCCATCACATGCATGGCGTAGCCAACTACTTGGAGGCAAGGTCGAAAGACGCTGCTAAGGCGAAGGGGGAGGCCGATGCTTAACGTGACGCTTCCTAAAAAGAAGACTCTGCCCTTAGCCTGGAGGTGTCGGATCTGCGAAAGGAGACCTCTGCTCTTCGTGGAGAGGTAGTAGATGCGAGGAAGGAGGCATCTAGGCACGCCCAGGAGCTAAAGTCTCGGCTAGGCGAGGTTGATCAGCTGAAGGGTGAGGTCTCACGTCTGACAACTGACAGTGCTCAATGCCAGAAATTTGAAGAGGAGGCGACCAGATTGAGCTTCGAGTGCAAGCTCCTGGGCACTGAGAAGGGTAAAGCCTTGGCAGAGTGCGATAAACTTCGAGCCGAGCGAGATTCGCTGAAGGCTGCTATGGAGGACAAGGAAACCTCCTGGAGGAAGAAGCTTGAAGAGAAGTGTGACGCGCGCCGAACCCTAGGCCACCCCGAAACGCCCGCTTTTAGGGCGATCGGAATGAGGTTCATGAAAACTTGTAAGGGATCACAAGTGCGTCCATTTTGGGCAACAAGGAGGTTTCATGGAGTCGCCACCCAATGGAACATTAGGAAAGGTCGTCTAGCCTCAGTGAGACTAAGACAGCACTGCTATGTCCATCATAGGCAAGCCTGGAGGTGTCTTGGAGGTTTCCATCCTAATAATAGGATCGACCTCTCGCCTCGCGCTTGGGCAAACCAGAGGTGTCTTGGAGGTTTCCACCCTAATAGAATATTAGGACGGCCATCTCGCCTCGTAGCGCCTATGACTATGCAAGTTTAAGCCTTTTTATGGGTCGCAAGAGGTGTCTTGGAGGGTTCCACCCCAACAGAATGCCGAGGTGGCTCTTTCGCCTCATTGAGCCCAAATACCAGAGTAGGTTCGGGACTTCCCATTTATTCATACCTTGATTAAGTTTATATTTGAGTTTTAAATTTATTATTTCATCCCATTTCTCATTCAGTTTAATGCAGTTAAATTAAAGCGCAAATGTCCATTCAAGGAAAGCGATAAGTAAGTAAAGTAAAATTAAAATGAAGTGCGTAAAATAAATTACAACAATACTAGGGGCGGAATACAACCCCCATTATAAATTGCAAGCGATTCATACAGAAATCGAAATATAAATTAAGAGTGAGGATATTGGTTCTCGCATGTATATTTATTATAAATTGGTTTTGAGGCGTCAACTTTTTTTTGTTAGAAAAAATAGGACATTGGTCCTCAATTTGTAAGGAAAATCCCAATTTGATTAATAAAAAAACATTTAACCATTTTTACATTAGCGGGAAAGTATAAAAAGAACATTATTCACAATAACAAAATAATAAAAAAGATAAAGTCCAAAGAATGAACTCGGTAGAAGACCATTAAGTCTTTGCAATAGCTTTTACACCAAACGACTCCAAATCCACCCAATAATTCAAAATAATAACTCACAAAATAAAGAACATGTTAGAGTAAATTTAAAGAACTAAAATAAATATGAAATTAAATTATAAGGAGGAAAAACAGAAGAAATTGAATAAAAAAAACTATTTAAAACAAAAGAAAAGAAGAAAAGGAATCAAATGGAAAAGAGGCCCAGGGACGACCCAAGACATGCCACCGACGGGTGACTCTGGGAGCGACGGACGGGTGTAAGGGCGACCCTCGATGTCCGAGCGACAGCCGTCGATGGTCCTTATGCCCGTCGGTCGCCTCTGTTTCCGAAATAGTAACCCAAAATTAAGTTTTCCTTTTTTGTTTTAATTTGAATAAAAAGGGATTTTTATGCAAGAAATTACCAAAAATAATTGAATTCAAAGTAATAGGTCCAGAATGTTTACCCTCAAATTTTTACCTCGTGAAGGTGAATGTTGCAAGATTCTGACTCCTCGAGCTCTACAAGGATCGGATTGTGATCACGTGATCGAGAGAGATTTTTTGTTGCAAAAATCTCACTTTGAAAAATAAACCAAGAGAAGGAAATTATTTTCTCTTTCTTGGAATTTGGATAGCAATGAATGTCTGAATTAGCTAGACGGATGAAAACGAGTGGATTTGGCTTCCTCGGATTAGCGTAATTCGAGAATAAAATAAAATAAAATAATAAGAAATTTTGAAAGAAAATTCTTTTTGGTAGAAATTGAGAATGAAATCCTCTGTGGAAAATTGCTAAGCTTTAGTTTTCTAATAAAAAGTTTTCTAACCAATAGTTTTTCAGCAAAATTTTCCAACCCCGAAAACTGAATCCTTTTCCCCTATTTATAGATTTTGGAAGGAATTTCAAATAAATTTAAATTTTAAATTCAGATTTGAAGAGGATTTTCCGAAATCAAATCAAAACCAAACGATTTTCAGAATATTCCTAAAATCAAATCTAATATTTAAAAATATTTGAAAATATTTGGGAAATTCAAAAAGATTTAAAAGATATTTTGTAAAATCCTTCAAAATTTGGAGAATTCGGCGGTTCAAACAACCAGATCACCGACCGACGGGCTGCCCGTGTATTACCGACGGGCGTCGATCGCAAGGGGCACCAGCGGTCTATTGGCTGACGGGCTCTACACGTGGCACGGAGATGAGAGACGGCTGTCTCTCTCGAGGAGCGGGCATCGCTCAGTCAAGCGACAGGCACCGCTCATTCAAGCGATGACCCCATTCTCGAGCGATGGGCGCCTTTCATTCGAGCGACGGGCTCCCTTCCCTGAGCAACAGCTGGTACTCGACATGAGAGACGAGCCTCTCGCGAGAGCAACGGGATATACTCCACTGACGGGCTGCCCGTCTGTGGGTTCAAATGCCAATTCTCAAAGTTGAACTCTTTTCGCCTGTCCGAAATCCCCCATTTACCTAGAAAACCTCCGGTCCTTATAAAATTGGAGGACGAACATCCACAACTTCCATCCCTTGTCCTAAAACCGACGTTAGTTTCTTCATCGGGTAACTCTGATCTGGACTACCTTAGGACCCAGTGTCTACAGTTGCCCCCAATTTTGGGGAAACTAGTACACTAGAGTCTAGATGAGCTAAAATTCTGAGGAAAAAGGAAGAAATGCGTACCTGAGGTAGTCCTTACCTTCCTGATGTTGCGTGGAAGCAAATGGTTTCTCGCCTCCATCCGGTGAGTCTCGTCTTGGCCTGCTCGATAACTGAGAGTCGCGGGAGGCAGTGTTATCCAATTGCAACCCATTTGCAATTTATTCTATTGTAGGTATACTGCTAGCCCCGTCTTGACCTGCACGGTGCGAGGAGCAGTGTTATCCAACTGTAACCCCATTGTGATTTGTCCCGATGGCCTCATCTCGGCTTGCACGGCGTCTGTGAGATGCAGTACTCTCTGACTACAACCTCTATTTGCAATCTGTTCTATCGCTTGTACCCCACTAACCTCATCTCAGTCTGCGTGGCTGTTATTCTGTCCCGCTGGTCTCATCTTGGCTTGCGCAGTGTGAGGTGAAGTGTTATCTAACTGCATCCTCTGTTGCGATCTGTTCTATCGCATGTCCTCCGCTGGCCTCATCTCGGCTTGTGCGGCGTGAAATGTCATGGGTGGTAATGTTCTCTGACCACAACCCACGTGCAATGTTCTGTTGCTGGTGTCCTGCTAGCCTCCTCTCGGCTTGCGCAGAATTTGAATTGTTTCATCGTTGACCATCTTCGAGTCAATGTGAATTCATGTTCTTGTGTTACAAAGGATTTGATTAATTCATTGCGAGTTGAATCGTTCGTTATCTTTTAAACAATTTTTGCATTATTATTATCTTTTTTTCATTCACCATGTTATCAAATGCTTGGAAAGTGTAGGTAAAATGTTAATCATGGCAGAATATATAGCATGAAATATAGATTTAACAGAATATAAGCATAAGTTAGTCAAAATGTAAACATAGATGTTCCACTAAATGATAACATATTTTGTACAAAAAATATATAAGTAAAATAAAATGCAATGAGAATGAGCTCCCTGAACAGTCTAAAGAGGGTGGTAGTCTGAGGGCTCATCCGGGTCCTCCTCATCATCCGACACATGCACTGGCTGGATCTATGATGTGGACGCCGATGGGCCCTGGATGTGGAGGGTCGGCTAGGCGGTGCTGGCGCTGGAGGTCTGAACCTAGCCTGAACATGAGGAGGGGCTGCGACCGGTGCAGCCTCGAGCTGTGCTCTGCAGGGTCCACCTGCTGGAACTGTACCTGTGCATAGCCGTCCAGGAAAGGCTGGGTGCTTACCCCCATGAACTCCAAAGTGTCTTGAACTACTCCGCCCAGCTCCTGGAATCTCCTAGACATCGTCAGTGTCTGGTCTCGGGCCGCACTCCTGATGCCATCGAGTCTAGACTCTGCCTGCTCTCTCAATTCCCTAATAGACTGGGCGATAGGTGGGATGGCACCCTCCAGCACTCCTACTCTGAATCCGAGGGAACTAACGGACTCATCCACCATCTGGACAACCGTATCCACCCTATCGGTTGCAGCACTATAGGAAGCTGTCAAATCCCATCTCAACTCCTCAATGAGCCTAGCCAGGTCCTGGATGACCCTCTCCTGCTGGGCCAACCTCTCTAATATAGCCCGATCATGCTCCTCGTACTGGCAATTCCGCTTAAGGAGGACCCTGTCTCTCTCCTCCTGCTGCCCAATCTGCTCAAGGAGGACCCTGTCTCTCTCCTCTTGCCTGTGCTCCATGGCAGCAAGAATAGACGTCATGGCGGCCATCAAATCTGGCTGGGCTGGCTGTGGTGTTGGTGCTGGTGCTGGCTCCGCCGGATAGTCTGGAGGTGGTGCAGTGGAGGTAGATGCCCCCGAGTGCCCTGCTCGGCTGTAAGGATGAAACTTAGCTGTATCTCGAGGCATCGACCTCTGTACTCGTGCCAGAGATGGAGGAGGACTCTGTACCCTCTGTGCTGGGGGAGTGACAAATAACTCATCCATGGTGAACTCGATCCCCGTGTCGACTGGAGTTTGTGGCTGTCCCTCCTCTAATGGCGGCATCTGTGGAGGCGGTCCCTCCTGAAACCCAGGCTGCTGGGGAGGCTGTCCCTCCTGAAACTTAGGCTGCTGGGGAGGCTGGTCCTTCTAAAACTCAAGCTGCTGGGGAGGCTGCTCCTCCATCTGGGGCTCCCCTGCAGGCTGAAGCGATAGGAGGCCTAGAGCACGTCTGGTCTCATGGATCGTGCGCAGTCTATTCTCCTTGTCCTGCCCCGATAACTGAACTATCATCCCCATGGTAAGAGCCGATGATGCATTAACATATATACTCTCCTCCAGTGCAGGTCCGAGACGGTCTAGACGAGCTCCTAGCTCCAGCAATAATCTAGTAATTACTCCTCCCACATATACTATAGGGGCTACCCCCCTACACACTCTGACCAAATTTGCCACGATCTCGTGGCTAATGTTGAGCCGATGCCCTGCTACCATGGCCCACAGACTCCAGATCTCTACGGCATTAAGTGAGCCCGGGTTACCAGCCCGTCCCAGGTAGGAGCTGGAGATAACCCTATGAATGTACCGGAGGACCTGCAACGAGAGCACCGTACTCTTTGCCATATCATAGTCATATGGCACTCCCAGCAGAGCTATGACCTCCCAATGCTAGCGCCTAATAGCCCTCTGAAGCACTATGACATCGTCTCCGAATGGTAATCCCATAGCCTCTGCGAACCGCTGGCGGGTGATGCTGTTGTGATATCCGTCTACCCAGAATTGAATGAACCCCTCCTCTATGTCCGATATCTGGAATCCCCCGTAATGCAAAGTAGCGAGAAACTCCCGGACAACCCCCGGGTGAGTGTGGAAGGCAGGCCATATAAACTCTGTCCATCCTATGGCCGCTACTAGTGCGTCTACCTCCTCCAACATACCCATAGCCTGTAGGAAGGGTCTGGAGATAAAACGGCTGGCCCGGAACTGAACTCAAGCCAGCAGCCTGAACCTCTCCCTTACCTCATCACTCATCCAGACAAAAGGCTCGGGCTCTGGCTGACCATGCGAAACCTGACGTCTAGGAGGCATCCTGAGAAGAAAAAGTAAGAAATTAGTTTGGCATCATCGCGGTAAATAACGGCTAAGCAAAGGATTATGACTTTGTAAATTTCGGTGGCATCCCGGGTCAAAATGCAATAATTTTCGCAGCGTTCTCATATGGGTATATTTATACAAAATATAAAAAAATTTGGGCGGCATCCCGGCAAGGGTGTGCCCCATTAAAAAAATCTTGGGCAACATCCCGGCAAAGATGTTCCCAACTAGAAAAATTTATGAAAATTTGGGTAGCATCCCGACAAGGATGTGCCCAACTTCCTGCACAAAGAAAATAAAAAAGGACAAGCCTCAGGCCCCAAGCAACATTTTAATTTATTCATGTCTTGTCGAGTTCAGGATGGTCCTAAAACTAAGTCCAATAGCGGTAAGTCCAAGTTTTCTAGGGATAACTTTCTTGCTCTCGTCATTTTGTTCTTTTCATTTTCATTTTTTATTATCCTTTTATGCATATTCACATCATGTCCCACATATAGTTCAAAGAAATTGAGTAGAAAAAGGCAGCAATTAACATTATATTTTTACCAAATTATGCTAACATGCATTTCTCATGAGAAATATTAAAATTAAATAGAAAGAAGAGCAGAAAAAATGAATAACTGACATGTATGTCGACGAGACTGTGCTGAAAATAAATTTGACTAAATTGTGTAAAAAGTGTGTTTAAATGTTCGGGTCAGTGCGGGGGTGGTTTTGGCTCAAACGGCACGTGAAACGGGTGAAAAATGAGTAAGATATGGATAAAAAATGGTTTTGGGGCTTCGGTTGGTGAGGGAGAGTGAAAAGGAAGAAGAAAAGAACTAATGGGCGTCGGTCACTCGCGCCTTTTATAGACTTTAGTGACCGACAGGCAACCCATCTGTCGCTCTAGATTCCAAATTTAAATGCCAATTAATTCCCTAATTTAATTTCTAATTAATAGCAATTAGTTACCTCATTAAATGTTTTTTTTTTACTCCCTGAATATTTTTCGACTTCCACGCCTGGACGTCCCTGCAAAGAAAATATGCACAAATTATTTTATGCACGTGCTATGCATGCAAGATGCAGGAAAAAGATCTGCCCATTGGTCAACCAGGCTGACCGACGGGCTTACCGTCGATTATATGACAGACAGGCACCTCAGGCTGACCGACGGGCTTACCGTCGATTATATGACAGACGAGCACCCCATCGGTCACTCCTCCCCATAAATTGCTCCTTTTTTCCTTGGTTTTCGTGCCTTTCCATCTTTCTAAGCTTAAATCCAAGTTTTTCCTCTGGTTTTTTCCTCTTTCTTGCTTATTTCCTTCGCCGATTTAAATTTTCAATTATAGCATTTTGAAAGATGTCCTCTGCTACCATTGTCAAGATGCACCGAGCTTTGGATAGCCCACAAACTTGGGAAATCTCCACTCTAGCTCCTTTTTCTGGTCTGAAATTCCTGAGAAGGGTCTAAGTAGACTATAATCTTCTCTTGGCTGTGGTTCGTTTCTGGGACCCGCGATTCCATGTCTTCAGGTTCACCTATCAGGAACTGTGCCCCCTACCTGGAGAGCTTACCGCTATTGTCGAGACCTGGTATCCACCCAACACCCTGCCTTGCATTCCCTGCTGTGGTCTGGTTCAGACTCGAGATGTAGCACTGGCCTTAAGCATTGCTCCCTCCGACACTGCCCGTTTAGTCCCTCAGGGCCCCACATTTGCCTTGGAGCCACTGATTGAGGCACTGGATGAGTTCCCCGATGCTGCTCCATACCGCGTGGGTGTCATCTTTCTTTTCTGCCTGATGAGGTATCTGATTGTGAGCTCAGAAGATCTGATTGTCGACTCTCGTTTGTTTGGGATTCTGGATGATTTTCAATGCGGATTGACTCCCTTTCCACTGATCCTAGCTGAGACTATCATAGGTCTTGATTTTGTTCATGCTGGGTCCTCTACTACTTTCTCTGGGAGCCCCTTATTACTCCAAGTAAGTCATTGTTTTCAAAGGTAGTGCGTTCCTTGTGAATTTTCACACTAGGTTTTCTTAGCGGGAAGTGCATCCTTTTCGGATTTTCACACAACCCTATACCTTACTTTTGCCTGAAGTGGACCCAATTCACTCCAGCAGCTTTTTCTTTGCCTTTTTACTTTATTTTCTTTGGCTTTTATTTTCTTCTCTTTTCCCTTTTTAGATATGGCTGTAAGAGAAGTTGAAGCTGCTGTCAGAACTAGCTCCCAAGGTCATTGGTCAATATTCTCCGAGGCATTTTCTTCCTCGCCAGTGACCGTACTTATTTGTGTCCCATGACGAGGGCATTACCAGATTTAGCGAGGTAACAGATGAGGACATTAGCTTCATGAGCGCTTAGCTCCCCCTATCTGCTGCGATAGTTGATGGTTCTTTAGGATGTGTTCCCTTGTGTGGGCTACGTGAGGCTATCTTTTACATCACGGCCTGATGCGCTCGACATCTCGGGGTGACTCAAGACATGGTGAGAGTCCCTTTATCTTTTCGAGGTGGAATCTTATCTGCAGCTTTTGCCTCCCGCTATCATGAACTCTGGGCTGGACTACCAGTGAAGACTGTCATTCCCTCTTTTGGTCATCAATCTGTTGTTTCTACTAGCGCATACAAGAGATGGGTGCTCAGCCCTGCCGTTGACAACAGGACTCGACGACTTAGACATTTGGTCAACGAGAGTAGTAGTAGGGTTTAGCTCAGATTTGTGTGCATTTTGAGCAATATGTTTCTTTTTAGAATAGAACTTAGAAAATAATATGAATGAATGAAATCAGTTTTATTTCATTTCACAAAATTGTGTACATCTCAGTATGATTTCAATATACATGATCGTCGTTCAACATTGATTTAAATATGCAAAACTACATTTATTCAATGAGCCAAATCTTGATAGCATCAACTCCTGTTACCAATCAGCCCTCGCGGGTTTTCTTGATTGGACATTTTCTCTCAAGCCTCTAATTTTTGACCAGGATGCCTTTTTTCGGTTTTCACCCTGACGAGGCGCACAATTCTAGCAAGGCCGCCTTTTTTCGGTTGTCGACCCGCAGGGCTTTTATTCTCTTATTTTGATTTTTATTGCCTTTAACCATAGAACCTTTTGAGTCTATCAACGTTGACCGGCTCCTTAAACTCGTTGTCATCGCTGTCTGACAAAATCACCACTCCCTTTGATAACAGCTTCTTGAGGATGAACGGACCTTCCCATGTAGGTCTAAATTTCCCCCTTATGTCTGCTTGAATACCAAGTCTCCCTCCTTTAGCGGGTGCCTCTTGACTTTCTTCCCGAATGATCTGGCCAGCCTCTTTTGATAGATCTAATTATGGTAGTAGGCTCTCAACCTGCTCTCATCCAACATGTTCAAGTGTTGCAGTCGCTGTTGTGCCCATTCAGCTTCCGGAATCTCAGCTTCCATAACAACCCTTAGTGACTTGAGTTTGACCTCGACTGGCAATACTACTTCCATCCCATAGACCAAGGAATATGGAGTGGCTCCTGTTGAAGTTCTAATAGTCGTTCTATAGCCCTAGAGTGCAAAAGGTAACTTGTCAACCCAATCTTTGTAACTATGAACCAGTTTGGCCAAGATTCTCTTGACGTTCTTATTAGCGGCTTCTACTGCTCCATTAGCTTGCGGACGATAAGGAGAGGACTTGTGATGTTCAATGCCATATATCTGAAGTAACTTCTTCGTTTTCGCCATGAACTGGACCCCATTTTCAGAGACTGCATGATGTGGGAGGCCATATCTACATATCAAGTTCTTTTCGATAAATTTGGCCATATCCCGAGCATCGTCCTTTTTGAAAGATTCCGCCTCTACCCATTTTGTAAAGTAGTCGATGGCGAATATGATATATCTATGTCCATTAGAGGCGGTAGGGCATATCTCTCCAATGATGTCTATCCCCCAAGCTGCGAACGGCCAAGGCGACGTCAAGCTATGCAATTCTGAAACGGGCAAGTGCCTTAAGTCCGCATACTATTGGCATAACTGACACTGTTTTACATATTTTGAGCAGTCTGTATCCATGGTGAGCCAGTAGAACCCTTGTCTCATGATCTTTTTGGCCAATGTCAGCCCATTCATGTGGGCTCCGCACATGCCAGCATGAGTTTCTTCCATCACCTTTTTGGCTTCTTTCTCGTCTAGACACCTCAATTGGATACCATTGACCTGGTGCTTGTACAACATCCCATCTATATAGATAAACTGGGCAAATAACTTGTGGATCATCCTCTGATCTTTCTCGATAGTCTCTTCTGGAAATTTTGCATTTTCTAGATAATTCATGATATCATAATACCGCGGCTTCCCATCTGCTACTTCTATTTCCATCACTGACTTGGACTTAAAACTAGGCCTCTCAGAACTAAAAATCAAGATCGACTTCATGAATACCCCTTCTGGATTGTCCCACATCGATAACAAAGTTGCAAGCGCATTGGCTAATTGATTCTCATCCCTCGGAACAAAGTGGAATGTGCATACTTCGAATTGATCGCTCAACTCCCTCAGGTGTTTGACATATGGCATCAACCTCTTCTTTAACGGCCCATTCGCCCTGAATCTGATTGATCACTAAGGACGAATCCCCAAATACTTCCACGTTCTTTGCCCCCAAAGCTATCAGTGCTTCTAACCCGAAGGCGCATGCTTCATATTCGGCTTCATTGTTGGTGGTTTTGTACCTTAACTTCTTGGCCAATGGGAGTTTTTCGTCATCCGGGGTTGTCAGAATAATCCTACTCCTGCTCCCTTGCTGTTTACAGCCCCGTCAAAGTGTAATTGCCAACCTTGAACCAAAATAGCTGCTACGTCTTTGTCAGGGAAATTGAACTCATACGAGTCTCCTTGGATTGGGTGCTCTGCCAGAAACTTAACCACTGCACGACCCTAAATGGTCTTTCGAGTGACGTACTCTACATCAAATCCTGTAATAGCAATAACCACCTACCCATTTTTCCAAGTAAAGATGGAGCTTCCTGCAAATATCTGAGGGGATTCTGCTTTGCTACTGCCTGTACCTTGTAAGCATGAAAATAGTGTCTCAACTTCTTAGAGGCCCAAATTACTGCCAGGCAAATCTTTTCTACTTCTGCATACTTGATCTCATAAGCCAAGAACTTCTTGCTAAGGTAGTAAACAGCAAACTCCACTCCAAACTCATCTTCTTGAGCCATCATGGCGCCAACAGAACTATCCCCTATGGCCAAATACAGGATAAGAGGCTTGACTGGCTGCGGCGGTCTCAGAACCGGTGGATTCAGCAAATACTCTCTGATAGTATCGAAAGCCTTCTGACAATCTTCGTTCCATACTACTGGTTGGTCTTTTCTGAATAGTTTAAAAATCGGTTCACAGATCGAAGTAAGCTTAGCGATAAACCTGCTGACGTACTACAACTGACCCAAAAAGCTTCTCACATCCTTTTCCTTTTACGGTATCGGCATTTCTCTAATGGCCTTAACCTTGTCCGGGTCAATCTCGATTCCCCTCTGGCTAACCACATGTCCGAGGAGCTTCCCTGAGGTGACACCAAAGATACATTTCTTGGGGTTTAATCGCAAGTTGTACTTTTCGACCCTCTGAAAGAATTTTTCTAGGGCTTCAAAGTGGCCTTCTCTAGTGGCCGACTTGATCATCATATCATCCACATATACTTCTACTTCCCTGTGAATTAAGTCATCTAGAATCTTTATGGCCATCCTTTGATAGGTTGCGCCTGCGTTTTTCAAGCCGAAGGGCATTACCCTGTAAGCGAATGTCCCCCACTCTATGATAAAAGCTATCTTAATTCGGTCGATTATTTTTTTGAGTATCTGATTGTAGCCTGCGTAACCATCCACGAAACTGTACATCATGCAGGTAGCTGCGCTATCCACCAGCACGTCTATGTGGGGCAATAGAAAGTCATCCTTTGGACAAGCCTTGTTCAAGTCTCGATAATCCACACATACCCTTACCTTGACGTTTTTCTTGGCTACTGGGACAATATTGGCCAACCAGGTAGGGTATTGTACCTCAATTAGGAACTTGGCTTCGATCTGCTTGTGAATTTCCTCCTTCACTTTGTCTGCCCATTCTGGCCTAAGCCTCCTCAACTTCTGCTTGACAGGCTTATAGTTTGGGTACGTCGGGATGGCATGTTCCGCGATTCCTCGGTCCACTCCTGGCATATCCTCGTAGGTTCAGGCAAAGACTTTTTCATGTTTTCTTAATATTCTCTCAAACTTTTCTCGCTCTTCAGGAGTTATGTTAGATGCTATCAAGATTTCTTTCGGGTTTTCCGAGGTTCCAAGATTAAATGGAGTAGCATCAGTTGAATCAATATCAAATATAGATGGATTATAATCATGATCATGAATAATGAAATCATCAGAAAAGTAAGCAAAATCGTTCATTTTATTGATAAAACTAGAATTGTCGTTAACATTATTAAATAGTTCTGGAGTAAAAAGAAAATCTAAACTATTTTTTTCCTCCTCCTCCGCCGGCGCATCTGCTGCAGCTGACGGTCCTGCATCATTCTGGCATTTCGGGCACTCTTCAGCAACCCCCTGTACGGCTTCCTCAATCTTTGCTTTCCTCTTCAGTTGGGTGGCCACCATCCTCTCAGTTATAATCTCCTCGGGCTCCTCGCGGTCCCAAATTGTCTTGCTGGTCATGATTTCTTCTTTCCAAAAGCCCTCTGCTGGCTTGATCAATCCAATGTCCCAGTCAAAGTCGAAACCCAGTACAATTCTCCCATCAACCCACTGAGGCTTAGCTTCCCCGGTGTAGGCACATACTACTGTTGCTGGCACAAAGCTCTTTTGGATATGGGGAATCTCCTTTGCTGACCCCTTGGCCCTCTTCACCACACCTTTATAACCTAGGCCCTTTTTATCCTTCTGGCCTCTAGTGGCTATGGCTTCTGGCAACGCCTAAGAGTTCTTGCCTAATCCCGCTCCGGGGAGGAATGACATCCCTTCATCATGTTTAGCACCTGGGGGCTCCCTTCTATCTGTTCCTCCCCATCTATCATAGCCACATGGAACCCACTGAAAGGCTGCCTAGCAATCTCTAGTATGGAAACCTGATTTTCCTTTGCGGCCTTTATGGTCACCACCTGCCTTTCGTGAGGAATCTTGACCATTTGATGTAGCATAGAGGGGACGCCTCCCAACTTATGGAACCAAGGCATTCCCAAAAGAGCTGAAAAATTGGCAGGGATAGGCAGGACTACGAACTCCACCTCTGTCTCCAGAAGCCCCATCGTAACCATCGACTTGAATGTCCCAGAGGCATGCCTTTTTGAGTTGTCATAGGCTGTGTTCATATCAGACTTAGCTAGCATATCTTCTATCACTCCAAAAGCTGCCATGGCTACCTTTGATTGATGAACCGTCGTCCACCATCACACAGGCCGTGTGCTTCTGACTAATTTGTGCCCGTATGTATAAAGAACGATTGTGATTGAGGCCTTCTGCCGGCAAGTCAGCATTTGTAAATACCACATTCTCTCCAGCTCCCCCTTTCACCACATCTAACAGTTTCGTAGGCGATATAGTTGTGGCCACAGTTGTTTCGCATAAAGCTTCCACTAACTTTTGCCTATGGGATAGAGACTGCCTCAGGAGGTCCCATATCAAAATCTGAGCTGGCGTCTTTTTCAGCTACTTGATTATTGGATCGTCCTCTGGCTCTTTTTCTTTTTGGCCGGTTACCAGCTCCTGGGGCCTCTCAACTTCTGGAGCTACCCTTCCACTCCGGGTCACCGCTCCCACTTTCTTTTTCTTTTCCTTCTTTTTTTCCTCTTCCTCCTTCGAACCCCACGGGTAGGGAAACATGTTAGGATTATCATTTTCACTTCCACTCTCATTAGTGCAATCGATCACTGCAGCAGGAAGCCCTTCTTCACTCACCGCATGGAGACTCATGATATCAGTGTTGGCATCATTGCCGTATAGCTCTCTCAAAATAAACTCTTCGGCAGACTGGACCCGATCATAAATACCGACAGGGGCACATTATTATACCCAGACTTCTTCTGACCTCCTCTCTTCTCCGGGTCTGTTATTTACTTTGAATCAATTAGGACTTGGATTGCGTGCCTCAAAGCTTTGCACTCATCGGTTGTATGCCCAGTATGTTGATGATACGCACAATATTCATTATCCTTATGGCCCGGCATACCTTGAATCCTGACAGGTCGAGGTGGCAAAGGCTGCAACTTACCCTCCTTCATCAACCTCCGAAGCACCCATAACAGTGACCTTCCCAAGTTAGAGAAATGTCTCGGGGTTGTATTAGTGGCTGATACTTTGGCCGTCTTCCTCATGCCACTACTGGAGCTTGCTGACCTACTTGCCCCCTGAGTGCTACTGCCCTTCTTGGCATAGTTCTCATTACTCGTCCTCCTAGCAAGGTATTCTCCTTCGGCCTCAATGGCGATGTCTTTCAGGGACTCCCAGTCTCTTAATCCCTTCATCTTCAATCCCTCTCTTAGATACGGGCTCGCATTTTTAATGAACAACCGTATCTAGTCTTGAGTATCTGGTTTTCTTTTCATTTCCATCACCCGATTCCTCCATCGGGTCAGATACTCATGGAAAAACTCACCTCCTTTCTGCTGTAACAGCTCTAGGTCCTTCAGAGTCACTTCCATCCTCGTACTGCAGTCATACTACCTCAAAAACTCTTCCATCAGTAAATCCCAATCCTCTTTAGTTCTGCGGTCAAGCCCGTGATACTAATCCACCGCTGGGCCAGTTAAACTCAGGCAAAAGTACTCAATCTTCTACCTTTTCGTCAAAGTAGTACCCTTCATCACCAACGAGTACTGTTTTATGTGTGCGGTGGGATAGGAGGTGCCATCAAACTTCAAAACATCTGGCATCTTAAAGTTCATCGGGACTAAGTCCTCTCCTTCCAACTCCTTATCTTCAGGGTTCATTCCTCGACCCCTCATCAGCATCCTTGCCATGACTTCAAATTTTTCCTCCATCTTCTTCCAGATGGCTTCTTCGTTCTGAGGTGCCTTCCCCCTTTCTGACACTATTTCTTCATACTCATCGTCTTCCCACTCATCTTCTACTCTCCGGGCTAGCCTTCTTCTCTGTGCCCCCAATGTGGTAGCTCTCAACTCTATAGGTGGTGGGCGAATCTCTTCTTACAACTCTTCTCTGACCTCCTCCCTTTTATTGTTTCTCATAGGAGGAGGTGGTGGGTTCTGTGGAGCAGGTGGCTGAGCCATGTTGGCCATCATAGCCATTATCCTATTCTCGAATTCTTTGAACCTTCTGCCTACTTTCTCAGTTATCAAGGCCCTGGTGGCATCTGCTCCTCTTGGTGAGTTTGCCATTTCTTCGTGTAGAGAAAACTGAGCTAAAGTAGCATAGCTAGTTTCTGAAGGAGTGTCTGGATACTCCACCCTTTCTGGTAGCTCGAAGAATGGATTTTTGCGTAGTCGTCCCTGAGAATCTCTTGACCACTTAGGCAGATCTATGATGGCTGCAAAACATATCCGTTAGGATGATGCATGAATGACATATAATGCATGATCGTGCTTATGCAACATCCACAAATCACATACAAGCACATAGGTCCTTCCAACCTTATTACTTCCACACACAAGGTCATAGTCTCTTTCCTAGGTGGGATTGGCCCATGGGTCAACAGGGGGCCCGATGGACACGTATGGTGCGCGGTGGAAAACTGACAGCCTAACCTCTCCTAACTAATGCACAGGCGCATCGTTATGTATTTAGGCAGTCCGAATAAGTTGACATGGGCCTATCAGGGTATGAAAACCTTTGATTAGGTGACCAATCAAATTATCTGGGTTTATCCAATACCTAATGATCCATACAGCAAGCATAGTATTAAGGTTCATACCACTTAGGGGAAGTAACTATTTCCATTACAAGAGCTTTAGTCAAATGTAGGGCTACCAAAGCATGGTCCCTGCCAATGGGTCTATCTCATCACAAGCGTAAAGATCGATCGGGTCTCCATTTAATATACCATGATGGCACAAGGCTTGGGCTGGTGATTATCCTTAACACTTTCCTACATTGAGTGAACGTAGAGTCGTGCTTCGGGAAGGAACCGAGGTTAAAAGAGGGACCAAACTAGCATAGATCTAAGGCTCTAATGAGATGCAATGCATTTTTGGAAAAGGAGGAAATTTTTAAATTAAAACTCAATTATAAATTTTAATCAAGGTACTTTCGAAGCGAAGTCTCGAGTATTGTCCCCAGCGAAGTCGCCACTGTGACGCGCGCCGAACCCCAGGGTGCCCCGAAATGCCCACTTTTAGGACGATTGGGATGAGGTTCATGAGAACTTGTAAGGGATCACAAATGCGTCCATTTTGGGCAACAAGGAGGTTTCATGGAGTCGCCGCCCAATAAAACATTGGGAAAGGTCGTCTAGCCTTAGTGAGCCTATGACAGCGCTGCTATGTCCATCATATGCAAGCCTGGAGGTGTCTTGGAGGTTTCCATCCTAATAATAGGATGGACCTCTCGCCTCGCGCTTGGGCAAACCAGAGGTGTCTTGGAGGTTTTCACCCTAATAGAACATTAGGACGGCCCTCTCGCCTCGTGGCGCCTAGGACTGTGCAAGTTTAAGCCTTTTTACAGGTCACAAGAGGTGTCTTGGAGGGTTCTACCCCAATAGAATGCCGAGGTGGCTCTCTCGCCTCATTGAGTCCAAAAACTAGAGTAGGTTCGGGACTTCCCATTTATTCATACCTTGATTAAGTTTATATTTGAGTTTTGAATTTATCGTTTCATCCCATTTCTCATTCAGTTTAATGCAGTTAAATTGAAGCGCAAATGTCCATTCAAGGAAAGCGATAAGTAAGTAAAGTAAAATTAAAATGAAGTGCGTAAAATAAATTACAACAATACTAGGGGCGGAATACAACCCCCATTATAAATTGCAAGCGATTCATACAGAAATCGGGATATAAATTAAGAGTGAGGACATTAGTCCTCGCATGCACATATATTACAAAATGGTTTTGAGGCATTGAGTTTTATTTGTTAGAAAAAATAGGACATTAGTCCTCAATTTGTAAGGAAAATCCCAATTTGATTAATAAAAAAACATTTAACCATTTTTACATTAGCGGGAAAGTATAAAAAGAACATTATTCACAATAACAATATAATAAAAAGATAAAGTCTAGAGAATGAACCCGGGAGAAGACCATTAAGTCTTTGCAGTAGCTGCTACACCAAACGGCTCCAAATCCACCCAACAATTCAAAATAATAACTCACAAAATAAAGAACACGTCAGAGTAAATTTAAAGAACCAAAATAAATAGGAAATTAAATGATAAGGAGGAAAAACAGAAGAAATTGAATAAAAAAAACTATTTAAAACAAAAGAAAAGAAGAAAAGGAGTCAAATGGAAAAGAGGCCCAGGGACGGCCAAAGATGTGCAACCGACGGGCGTCTCTGGTAGCGATAGACGGGCGTAAGGGCGACCCTCAACGTCCCGTCGCTCGCTTGAGCGACGGCTGTCGGTGGTCCTTATGCTCGTCGGTCGCCTCTGTTTTCGAAACAGCAACCTAAAATTAAATTTTCCTTTTAATTTGAATAAAAAAGGGATTTTTATGCAAGAAATTACCAAAAATAATTGAATTCAAAGTAATATGTCCCGAATGTTTACCCTCGGATTTTTATCTCATGAAGGTGAACGTTGCAAGATTTTGACTCCTCGAGCTCTACAAGGATCAGATTGTGATCACGCGATCGGGAGAGATTTTTGGTTGCAAAAATCTCACTTTGAAAAATAAACCAAGAGAAGGAAATTATTTTCTCTTTCTTGGAATTTGGACAGCAATGAATGTCTGAATTAGCTAGATGGATGAAAATGAATGGATTTCGCTTCCTCGAATTAGCCTAATTCGAGAATAAAATAAAATAAAAGAATAAGAAATTTTGAAAGAAATTCTTTTTGGTAGAATTGAGAATGAAATCCTCTGTGGAAAATTGTTAAGCTTTAGTTTTCTAATAAAAAGTTTTCTAATCAATAGCTTTTCAGCAAAATTTTCCAATCCTGAAACCTGAATCCTTTTCCCCTATTTATAGATTTTGGAAGGAATTTCAAATAAATTTAAATTTTAAATTCAAATTTGAAGAGGATTTTCCGAAATCAAATCAAAACCGAACGATTTTCAGAATATTCCTAAAATAAAATCTAATATTCAAAAATATTTGAAAAGATTTGGGAAATTCAAAAAGATTTAAAAGATATTTTGTAAAATCCTTCAAAATTTGGAGAATCCGGCGGTTCAAACAACCATATCACCGACCGACGAGCTGCCCGTGTATTACCAACGGGCGTCTGTCGCAAGGGGCACCAGCGGTCATTTGGCTGACAGGCTCTACACATGGCACGGAGATGAGAGAAGGCCGTCTCCCATGAGGAGCAGGCATCGCTCAGTCGAGCGACAGGCACCGCTCAAACGAGCGACAGGAGCCGCTCAATTAAGCAACGGCCCCTTTCCCGAGCGACGAGCGTCTTTAATTCAAGCGACGGGCTCCCTTCCCCCAGCGACGAGCGTCTTTAATTCAAGCGACGGGCTCCCTTCCCCCAGCGACGGCCGGCACTCGACATGAGAGACGGGCCTCTTGCATGAGCGACGAGATAGCATCCACCGACGAGCTGCCCATCTGTGGGTTCAAATGCCAATTCTCAAAGTTGAACTATTTTCGCCTTGTCCGAAAATTAACGTTAGTTTCTTCATCGGGTAACTCTGATCTGGACTACCTCAGGATCCGGTGTCTACAAGGAGCTTGCCTCTCAAAAGGAGCAGCTTCTTGATCAACTGGGAGAGGCTCAGGGGAAGTTGTCATCTCGGCTAACCTATGAGGCAGGGAGGCACTTCCCTGGGGTTAATCTCGACTGGATGGAAGATCCCAGCATTTTTCCCAATCCGCCATCTAGTGATGATAAAGAGGAGTCTCCCAGAGAGGAGGCGACCGATAGAGCGACATCGCCCACGAAAGATCCTTCGCCGACCGAAGTTCAGCCAAACGTGCCCCCCGGTGTTGAGGTTGGCGCTTCCTTGCCAGCAGATCTAATGCCTGAGGTGGCTGCCGAGCCTTCTCAGCCTGCCGCCCTCCCAACTGTAGAGCCTGCTGCCGAACCGAGTGTGGAGACAGCTGCTGATCTAGTCCCGGCTCTAGCTGATGTAGAAATTGTAAACATAGAGACATATATTAGATTAGGATTTTCCATTGTATACTTTATTTTTTTTGTACTTATCCTTGTAAGTTGTACAGTATACAATTTCTTCAATAAATGATAACTTTTGCGTAAATTGCAAATTTTCATAGTTATGAATTGGCATTCTTCAATAACTTGTAAAATCGCATATATCTTGCTAAAATCATATAACTTGCTAGTGTGATAGACTGATTAATCATAAATACTTCCTGAATTGGAATCAATAACCTTCAAGACCAGCATATGACTTCTTAGCCTCACATAGACTTGGAATTAGATGAATAGTTTCGTACATCAAGTTAGTATTTTTAGTTTGCCTTTCAATCTATGATTGCTGGGCAACACTTAACTTGGGAGAAACTTTTGCTATAACTTGACCCTCGCATTTTTGGTTTGGGATTAGCGTCGAACCTAGCGAATGAGTTAGCGGAGATTAGGCGTTTTCCGTATCTTCGGATCGGGAATATCGTCGATCCTAACGGATGAGCCAACATGTAATTTTTGGTTTTCGTATCTTCGGATCGGGAATATCATCGATCCTAACGGATGAGCACGTTGTGCAAACAGATGGATTTTAACTTTCGCATTTTCGGCTTGGAATGAGCATCAAGCCTAGCGTATAAATTGTACCATGCATGCCTTTTACAGAGATGAAGAAAAACTTCTTTATTGATTGAATTCATTTTTTGATACATCACTAGATATAGTACTTCTTGAGTACTTCAATGTTCCAACTCCTTGGGATGTCTTGCCCATCTATTGTTCGGAGCTTGTATGTGCTCGGGCTTAAGACTTTGGAGACTTCATAGGGCCTTTCCCAATTTGGCATTAGCTTTCCGACTCCTGTATTTCCCAAGCCTATGTCTGCCTTTCTAAGTACCAGATCACCAATGTTAAAAGCTCTAGACTTCACCTTTGTATTGTGGTATCTGGCGACTCTTTGCTTGTAGGCAGCGATTTTGGCATAGGCATCCTTCCTCCTTTCTTCTATTAAGTCTAGGCCCTGGCATCTTTCCTGGACATTCGTCCGTTCGGAATAGAATGCTAACCGATAGGATGGAAGGCCAACCTCTATGGGTATCATTGCTTCGGAGCCATAGACCAGAGAAAATGGCGTTTGATGAGTGCCCATCCTTGGTGAAGTTCTGTAAGACCATAGGACACTCTGCAGTTCTTCAGTCTGGTTGCCCTTCGCTTCACCCAATCGTTTCTTTAGGCCTTCTACGATGGTCCAATTAGAGACCTCTGTCATCCCGTTGCTCTGAGGGTGAGTGACTGAGGTGAATCTCAGGTTGATGTTCAAGCCTTGGCAAAAATTTCTAAATGTGGAGCTGTCGAACTGCTTGCCATTATCTATAATGAAAATGCAAAAATTTCTGAAGGTGGAGCTATCGAACTGCTTGCCATTATCTATAATGAAAATGTCAGGTAAGCCATACCTGCAGATGATGTTCTTCCATGCAAAATTTTTGACCCTCTCTGTCGTGATCGTTGCTAGAGGTTCTGCTTCGATCCATTTAGAGAAGTGGTCGACTGCAATGATGAGGAACTTCATCTGCCTTTTACCTTGAGGGAAAGGTCCTAGGATGTCCAGGCCCCATTGGTCGAATGGCTATGTGATTCCAATCGACTGTTGGACTGCTTCGGGCTGTCTCATGACCCTTCCATGAATCTTGCATTGCTGGCATCTTCTTACTTTTTCCTGGGCATCTCTAAAAATACTTGGCCAGAAGTATCTAGTCTGGAGTACTTTTCTTGCTATAGCCCTGCTAGCTTCGTGTGCCCCACAAATGCCTTCATGGACCTCTCTTAGGATGTAGTCTCCTTCTTCCTCTGTTATGCATTTGAGCCAAGAATGACTGAAAACTTTTTTGTACAAGTCACCGTTAATAATAGAGTAATTGAGGGATTTGTGTGATACCTTTCGGGCTTCGATTTTGTCTTCCGGTAGTTGCCCTGTTTGCAGGTACCGCTTAATCGAGCTCATCCAGGTTTCATCCCCTTGATCAATCTCCATCATTTTCGGCTCGTCTAAGGAGGAGGAGGCTTGGTCGATGACAGTGATATTTTCTTCTATTGTTGTTTGTTCAGAGGCAGACATTTTTACAAGCTGATCGACTTCAGAAGTTTGGTCCCTTAGTACCTTCTGGAGATTCCAGTCTGACCCAGATTCCTCGAGTGTTTTGAATGCAACCTTGACCTTTGCTAAGTACTGGATCATGTTGGTTTCTCTAGCTTCAAAGGTGCCCAAGACTTGGCTCGTTACAAGCTGGAAGTCACTCTTGATGGTCACTGACTCCGGTCGGATGGCCTGGAGTAGTCTTAATCCATGCAGGAGCGCTTCATACTCTGTCACATTATTAGTAGCTTTGAAGCAAAGTTTTATTGCGTACCTTATTACGATGTCCAAGGGGCCTGTTATCACAATGCCCAGGCCTCCTCAGGTATCATTCGCTGCGCCGTCCACAATTATTTCCCATTTTTGAAGCTTGGGTTGACTATCGGGCTCTTCGCCGGCGTATTCAGCAATAAAATCTGCTAGAGCCTGTGCCTTTATTGCCGCCCTGGGCTCATACCTCACATCCCACGACTGTAGCTTGATTGCCCATCCTACCATTTTGCCCTCAAGGTCGGGGGTCTGAAGAATTTTTCTGATTGGATGACTCGATCGGACCACAATCGTGTGTGCCTCGAAGTATTGTCTTAGCTTTCTCGTGCACATCATGAGGGCAATGATGAGCTGCTCGATCGGACCCTTCTTCAATTCTGCACCTCTGAGCACTTGGCTTACATAATATGCAGGCAGCTGTTGGGTTCCTTCTTCCCTGACCAGGACACCTGCAACAGCTTGACCAGAGGTGGATAAATAGAGATACAAATTTTCACCTGGGATCGGTCGGCTGAGCAGTGACGGGTTTGTGAGCAATTTCTTTAGCTCTTCAAAAGCTTGCTGGCAGTCTGCACCCCAGCTGAAAGTCTCATTTTTCCTCAGCTTCTTGAAGAAAGGAGTGCATCTCTTGGCTGAGGAGGAGATGAATTTTCCAAGGGCAGTGATTCTGCCATTCAGCTTCTGAACGTCCTTTATGCTCCTAGGGGGTTGCATCTCAAGAATGGCATTTATTTTCTCCGGATTGGCTTCAATCCCCCTTTGAGAAACTATGAAGCCCAAAAATTTTCCTGATGGGACCCCAAAGATGCATTTCTCAGGGTTGAGCTTCATCTGGAATTTATTCAAAGTGAAAGAAAATTTTGCCAGATCGACAGGGTGTTCTTCAAGGCTCTTGCTCTTGACGATCATGTCGTTCAAATATACCTCCACATTCTGCCCGATCTGGTCTTTAAAAATTTTGTTCATGAGACGCTGATATGTGGCACCCGCATTTTTCAGACAGAACGGCATCACCTTATAACAGAAGGTTCCGTCGTCTATGATAAAGCTCATCTTCTCCTGATCTAAGAGCCACATCAGGATTTGATGGTAGCCAGCATATGCATCAAGGAGGGAGTAGATTGCATGGCCTGCAGTGGCATCTACCAGTTGGTCTATGCTTGGGAGGGGGTAGCTGTCTTTCGAACATGCTTTATTGAGGTCTGTGAAATCCACACATATTCGCAGCTTCCCCGTCTTCTTTTTCACTAGGACCACATTGGCAAGTCACTCGGGATAGTCTACCTCTCGGATCATCCCGGTCTTAAGTAGCCTATCGACCTCCTCGGATATGAACTTCCCCCACTCAGGCGCATGCCTGCGGGGCTTCTGTCTTACCGGCGGGTGAGTTGGGCCATCCTAACTCAGGGACTCTACACCTCACGGCATGAGGGGCTATGGGCTCATCCTCTCCCTCTCCTAAGTAATCATCTCTCGGGTCGAGAGCCCTCACCCTTCTTTGCTCAACTGGTATTGCCGCTCTAGGATCGACGACTGGTTGCTGTACAGTCATGGTCGGTATGGGAGTCTCCATAACAGGTGTTTCAATTGGGTCAACCGTCGGAGCTCCAGACGACTGTCCAGCATGTGGTGTTATTTGGGCGGCCAAGTTTCCCATCATGGCTAAAATCTTCCTCTCGAAATCTTCAAACCTCTTGTCCAAGTCTTGTGTTGTTATCGCACCCGAATCCTGCGGTAAATCTGCCATCACAGATCTAGCGGACTGTTCTGAACCAGAATCTGAGCTTCTATCCCAAACTGAATCTGAGGCAAGTGCCAACCCTGATGAATCAATTGCTAGATTCCTAACCAACCTTCCACTGGGATCCCTGGACCACTCGGACGGATCTATGATGGCTGAGGCAACCAAAAGGGGTTAGCATGATGCATGGATGACACTAAGGATGCACGATCGTGTTAATGCATCACGGACAATCACAAGCAAGCAGATAAATCCTTCCACCCTTATTTCTCCCACACACGGGGTCGAACGGTCTCTTCCTAGGTGGGCTTAGTCCATGGGTCAACGGGGGACCGAATGAATGCGCGATGAGCACGGTGAAAACCCGGCAGCATAACACCTCCTAGTCTAATGAACATACGTATGAGTTTCGGCCATCACATATTTGGACATTTCAATTTCATTAAGATGGGCCTATCAGGGCATGAACGCCTTTGATAAAAGACCACTTAATTTGGTTGATTTTGTTTAATACGTGACGGCCCATATCACAAGCATTGTATTAAGGAGCATGCTACTTAGGGGAAGTTTCTACTTGCCATTATATGGGCTTTGGTCAAGGTGATGAAATTTTAAGGCTACCCAAGCATGGTCCCTACCAACAGGTCTAGCTCATCACGATCATAGCGACTGATCTGGTCTCCATTTGATATACCGAAGGTATAAGGCTTGGGCTGGTGATTATCCTTGACACTTCCCTACAATGAGTGAAAATAGGGTCGCGCTTCGGGAATGCACCAAGGTAAGAAGGGACCAACTATCGTAAGTCTAAGGCTCTAAAATGATATAATGCAATTTCGAAAAGAGATAGAATTTTAATTTTTAAAAACTCAATTATAAATTTTAACCAAAGCACTTTCGGAGCGAAGTCTCAAACACAAGTCCCCAGTGGAGTCGCCACTGTGATGCGCGCCGATGCCCAGCAAGGGCCCTCGCTTGTGAATCTACCTTTGGGATTTGAGGTATTGGTTTTGCGTCTTTTGATCACGTGTATTCCTCCCAATAGAACATTGGGGAGAACAACCTAGTCTAATGACACCTAAAGGCACCTTTGAGGCATTTGGAGTCGCCACCCAATTTGCAAGAAATTGAAAAAAAGTCTCTCACCTCTAACGGTCTAAACCAGAGATATGGTGTCCGGAACTTTCCTCTTATTTATGCTTTGGTTAATTATAAATGGGTTCTTAATCTCTTAAAATTATATCTCTCATCTCACGCGATCGATGCATTTATATTAAAAGCGCATTGCAAGCATATAAAGAAAAGGGGTAAAAAGCGATAAATGAAATAAATAAAGAAAACGGTAAATAAAAGCAGTAAACACGCAAGCACACAATTACAAGAAAAATAGGAGCGGAATACAACCCCAATAAAAGGAGATTGAAAATACAGGCGGGGACGGAATAGAATCCCCAAAAATAAAATTGCTCCAAAAATTAATTACAAGGGCCCAAAACGAAATGAACATGAATTTAAAACACTCACACAAAATAAGAAAAGGCATACATAAATCGGGGCATTATTTTAGGAACATTGGTTCCTTCGCTCTTGTTTAGAAGTTTAGGAACATTGGTTCCTTCGCGTTTATTTAAAGAGTGTTCAAAGAGTCGTTTTGGTTGTTTGATGAAAACAGGGATGAGTGATCCCATTTTGAAGAAAATTGACTCTTTGTTTTAATTGTGATATTTTTATTGTTTGGCTAAAATGAGGGACATTGGTCCCAATTTTATTAGTAGAAGATTTCAATTTAATTGTATAAATATTTTTGTGACTTTTTATCGCACGCGTGCATGAATAAAATTTTTACAAACAAACACATAAAACAACATAAAGAAAGAGTTGAGAAAGATCTCACCCAAAACCGGTGTGACCCTCCACGCGTCGCGACCCATCTGGGGAGTCGCGGGGACGCTCAAATGACCCGACTCAAGTCAAATTTCAGACAAAAATTAACATCAAAAATATTAGTAATAATTCTAAAAAAAATTAATCGAACAAATAACAATGAAATAATGGTAACAATAATAACCACGACAATAATAATAATGACGATAATAATAGTAATGAGTAATAATAATAATAATAACAATAATAATAGACATGGCAAGTGTAGCATGATGATAAAAATGAACAATAACCATGCCAATAATAACATCACAACACCATAAATTAAACATGCTAATAATAATAATTGTAATAACAATGATAATAATAGTAATAATAACAAAATCAACAACAATAACAATGGACATGGCAATACTTTAATAATAACAATAATGATGGTATAATAATAGTAGTGAGCATAAAAAGGTCAACGGGAGCAAAATGATCATAATAATAGTAATATGGCAGTAGCACGATCAAAATAATAATAATAATAATGACATACCGAAAATCACACTAATAAATAAAGGTAAAACAAACATTAAATAATAATAATGATAATAATAATAGTAATAATGATAGCAATAGTGACATGAACAACTAATAGAATAACAATAATAATAACTACATGTGATAGTAATAATAATAACAAATAATAGCATGAGCATAAACATGAACACAAACGTGATAATAATAACAATAAATAATAATAATAATAATGATAATAATAATAATAATAATAATAATAATAATAATAATAATAATAATAAAAATAAAAATAAGAATAATAATAATGATGATGATAATAATAATAATAATAATAATAATAGTATATGAACATGAAAATCCAATTAAAGCCAACAAATAACATATTAATAGTGATATTAACACATTAAAATGCTAAAAATAAATAATAGATGTGGTAATAATGGCAAAAATAATATTTAACAACAATAAATAATATACAAAAAAATAAATAAAAACGAGTCCAAAAATATTTACCCTCGGAATTTTTGGATCTGAAATAGGATGTCTCAATCCGTTTCCCTTGTCGATTTTTGAAGGTGATAAACAAAATAGAATGTAAAAATTGTGTTTTATTTTTTTTATAAAAAATTAGTTCAAGAAAAATGTTTTTAGTGGGATGAATAAGTTAAGAAAATTAATTTTTCCTTACTCAAATCAAACCCAAGGTTAAGTATTTTATAGTAGCAAAAACTAAAAACTAGAGAAGAAAGCTTAAAGATTTTTGAAGAATTTTTTGAACAAGAGAAATACTTCCTGGAGAGTAAAAAATGGTAGAGAGGAAAGCCAAAAATCCTTTTTTTTCAAGTGTTCCCGTCTTCCTAAAAAATGAAGAAGGAATCCCTATTAATTTTCAGTTTTGGCCAAAAATAGGAAGGGACAAAAAACCTTTTTATTTTTAGTTTATCAAAAACACACAAGAAAGTGAAAAACTGAAGAAAATCAGACATAAAAAGATGAAAAAAAATCGAAAAAAATAGCAGAGAAAGGGACAGCACGGGGCGAAGGCCAACTGGCCGCGTGGGGAGGGCAACGCGCGCATGGGGCTTCCTCTGCGCAAGCGCGCAGCGCGCTAGGGCAGCCTGCCTTGCGGGCGCCCCCGCGGGCTGCCGCAGGTGGCACTCGCAACCCCTTTTTTTTTTTTATAAAACCTTTAGGGACACAAAATTAATATTTTCTACCCTATTTTAATTTTTAATTTCTAAAATATATATTTTTATTTATTTTTCTACAAAAACACAATTTTGACAAGGGAATGATTAATTCTCACTTTCTCGCCGAAAATTGGCCTTTTATTTTCATTATCGGGTAATCCTGATTTTGGACCACCTCGGGACCCGATGTCTACACCTTGTTAGGATGATGTATGATTGAAATGTAATGCATGGTCGTGCTGATGCAGCATAGACAAACACATGAAATCAGATAGATCCTTCCAACCTTATATCTCCCACACACGAGGTAATGTAATCTCTTTTCTAAGTGGGCTTTATCCAAGGGTTACCAGGGAACCCATTACGGTGAAAAGCCGGCAGCATAACATCTCTTGCCTAATGTACATACATATGGGTTTTTGGCCATTATGTATTTAAACACCTCAATTAAATCAAGATGGACCCACCGAGGCATGAAAGCCTTTGATGAAAGACCATTTAATTTAACTGATTTTGTTTAATATATGATGGCCCATGTAGTAAGCACGGGATTACGGTACATTTCACTTAGTGAAAGTATATATTGCCATTACATGAGCTTTGGTCAAAGGTAGTGATACTTTAGGGCTACCCAAGCATGGTCTCTGCCAATGGGTCTAGCTCATCACGAGCATAACGACTGATTGGGTCTCCATTTGATATACCATAAGGTACGAGACTTGTCCTGGTGATTATTCTTAACACTTTCCCACATTTAGTGAACGTAGAGTCGTGCTTTGGGAATGTACCGGGGCTAGAAAAGGGACCAAACTAGCATAATCTAAGGCTCTAGCATGGATACAATGCAGTTTCTAAAAAGAATGAAAATTTTTAAACTAAAACTCAATTGTAAATTTTAACCAAGGTATTTTCAAAGCGAAATCTCAAGTATTTTTCCCAATGGAGTCGCCACTATGACGCGCGCCAAACCCCAGGGCGCCCCGAACGCCCGCTTTTAGGGCGATCAAAAGAGGTTCATAAAACTTATAAGAAATTACGAGTGCATCTATTTTGGGCAACAAGAAGGTTTCTTAGAGTCGCCACCCAATAGAACATTGGGAAAGGTCGTCTAGCCTCAATGAGCTTAAGAGAGCGCTGCTATGTCTATTTTGGGCAAGCCAGAGGTGTCTTGGAGACCCCACCCTAATAGAACATTAGGATGGTCATGTCACCTCGTGGAGCTTAGAACTATGCAAGTTAGGCCTTTTTCGGGACACAAGAGGTGTCTTGGAGGCCACACCTCAATAAAACATTGAGATGGCTCTCTCGCCTTGTTGAGCCCAAGACTAGAGATGGTTCGGGACTTCCCATTTATTCATACCTTAGTTAAAGTTATAATTGAATTTCGAATTTAGCGTTTCACCCCATTTCTCATTCAATTCAGTGCAATTTAATTAAAGCGCAGGTTGGTCATTCAAGGAAAGAGAAATAAAAGTATAATCAAAATGAAACGTATGAAAATAAATGACAACAAAACTAGGGGCGGAATACAACCTCCATTGTAAATGAAAAAACAAATCATATATAAAGCGGGTTATTTATTAAGAATGAGGACATTGGTCCTCGCATGCATACTTTAAAAAAAGGTGCTAAAGTTGATGGTTTATTTGGGTATGAAAAAAAACTAGAACATTGGTCCCATTTTTATTTAGAAGAAAAACCAAATTAATTAATATAAATATTTTTGTGATTTTCTTTTTAAACATGCATAAATAATTTTATTAAAAATTACAGGATAAAATAAATAAACCCAAAATAATGAAAAATAATAAAAATGACAAATTAACTTCCAAATGGTATCTTCAAGTCTCCATGGGCTCCCACTTGCCATTAAAAAAACTCACACTTAAAGAATGAGCATGAAAATTAAAAAAAAAAACACAAATAAAAGTGATTTTAGTAACAAAAAATAAATTTAAACATATAACACATGAAAATAAATAAAATAACATGCATTAAATGATAAATTAATTAAATGACATAATAAAAATAAGTAACCTAACATATGAACAATTCAACATGCATGAAATATAAAATAATAACAATAAAATTCAACATGTATAAAAATATAAATAATAATAAAATTGAAATTCAACATGCATACAAAACATAAATGATAACAAGAATAAAAACTCACCATGCATAAAAAGTATAAATAATAATGAGAATAAAATTCAACATGCATAAAAACATAATTAGTAAAAGTTAATAATAATAACAATAATAAATAATACTAACAAAAATAATAATAATAATAATAATAATAATAATAATAATAATAACAACATAATGATAATAATAATAATCACAAAGTAATAATAATAAAACAAAAGTAATAATGACATTAACAATAACAACAATAATAATAAATAATTACAATAAAGAAAATGAACAATCAACAATAAGAAAGATGAACAATCAAGCAAGCAAAATAAAATATGTTAAAGTATAATAATAATAATAATAATAATAATAATAATAAACAATCAAATAAGAACATAGGAATAAAAATAATGATAATAATAATAATATGAACAATTAAACAAGAACATAATAATAATAATAATAATAATAATAATAATAATAATAATAATAATAATAATAATAATAATAATAATAATAATAATGTAGACACCGGGTCTTGAGGCAGTCCAGGTCAGAGTTACCCTGATATGAGCTTAAATAGCTCATAATTAAACTATATTTTGTGGTTATAAATAATGTTTTATGTGTTTTTAGTTGTTGGAATTAGGTGTGTTTTATGTGTTTTGTTAAGTTTTGCATATAGGAGACAAATGGAGAAAATGTGGAGAAAATGGAGAAAAGAAGAAGAATTGAGCCAAGGCAGAAAAGCTTCTATCGCGATCGCGATAGGCGGCGCGAGCGCGACAGAGCGCGCTAAGGGAAGAAGAGAGAAAGAAGAGAAAGAGAAGAGAAGAGAAGCTGTCGCGACCAAGGGAAGGCGTCGCGAGGTCGCGATAAGGCGCGGAGAAGGCACACGTGAGGAAAGGGCGAGCGAAAGAGAGGGCGTGCTCTGTCGCGAGCGTGACACCTATCGCGGTCGCGACAGAAGGATCCGTTAGACACTAAAGTTCAAATTTGAACATGAGAAGTTGCACCTTTCCACCAACAATTATAACCTTTGTAGAAGGGCATCTGAAGGGGCATGAGCTGACATTATAAATTCTGTTTTTAACTGTAATTTACATATGATGACTTAGAATTGATCATTTGAATATTTTTTCTGTAGTTAAAAATAGTTTTCTTTTAGTTGTTCTTAAGTAGAGTTTATGTGTTGAAGAGAAGATATTCTACAAGAAAGAGGACTACAATTGGTGACTTGAAAAGGGTTGAGAAATCTCCTTCTTTAATTCTCATCTTTTAATTCTTCTTTGTAATTTTTATGATGTAATTCTGAACTTAAATGTTTAATATTAAATTATTTTATTGTTCATATTTATTCAAGTGTTCTTAATTGTAGAATTTCTCATTAGTACATTATTCATTATCATTATAAGTATGAGTTTGATTGAGAAATAAATTCATTCTTACATCTAATTGGAAATTCATCATCAAGATATTGTTTGAGAAATCATAATATTAAAATGGTTGTTATAGGTTGTGTTTTATTCTTAAGATTTGCATGTATAATAATCTAGTTCTTAAATGAAAATTTGGAATTAGACTTATATGTGTATGTTTTAGGCAGTCCTATTTATATTGAGAAAGTAAGTAGGAAATTTATTCAACTTGACTTACAAGACAAGAATGCTAAAATCATTAAGAACAATTAATTCAAGTTCCATCTTTTTATCTAGCATCATTAATCTTTTCTATCTTCTTGGATTCACATAAACTAGACTTAGTAAGTTTACATATTAGATTAATTTAGAATCACTTTTCCATCATTTTATAATTGTAAACAAGATTAAAAGCAATTAGTAATAGTGTGTAAACACGTTCCTCGTGGGATCGACATCTTAAGTACTATTGCGGTACACCGTATACTTGCGGTATAATAAGCATATATAGAAAATGCTCAACATACCCGATGAAGAGATTCACGTTGGTTTCCGGATAAATGGATGGAATTCGGAGGTTTTCGTCTTTCGGTTTCATAAGGATTAAAATCTTTTTCTCTATAGCGTGAGGTTTTGAAATTTTTCTTGAAATTAGAAGTTTTGCTCCACAGATGGGATGACCGTCTGAAGTAGGGACGTCCGTCTCTACTTGGGGGTGATCCCTGTCTCTATGCATAGTAGGGACGGCCCGTCTGTAGCTAGGGACGGACACGTGTCTGAGTATGGACGCCCGTCCCTAGTCCCGCGTTACAGCCCGTCTGTAGCCGAATTTCCACGCGTGCCCTTAGTAGGGACGCCCGTCGGTATGTGTAGGGATGCCCGTCGGTAGGGGATCTTACCAGATATCGCCGGATTTGATAAAATTTTATCTCTTATCTTTCAAATTTTGGGTAAGATTTGGTTAAAAATTGGATTTTAAAACTCCTTTTAAAATTCAAACTTTAAACTAATGCTTATCTGATTTTATCTCCAAAAATTCTATAAATTGAGAGGTAAAATTCATTATTTGGGGTTAGAAAAATTTGACAAAAATTTTTGGTGGAGAAAATTAAACACTTTTTGAGAGATTGGAATTTTTAGAGAAGATTTCTTTGTGAGCAATTTACCAAAAAGCTATAAAATCTCTATTTTTTAGAATTTTATTTGACAACAATTCTTCCAATTAATTTATTTCCTCAAATTTTCTTGTGAATTAAGCCAATTTGAGGTAACGAAATTCATTCGTTTCCATCAATACAGCTAATTCAAATACTCGATCGCTATTAAATTTTCCAAAAGGGAAAATACAAATTTTCTTATTTTGATCCGTTTTTATTTGATCCTTGTGGAGCGTGCCGGGACCTAGATTAATACTTGTGTGATTTAATTAGTTTATATTAATTATTCTCATTTTTTTATCTTTTAACTCATTTCCTTTAAAGTTTCCTATTATTTTCTTTTCTTTACTTTATTCATCAATTTTGATACTAACATGTTTATTCCTATGAGTTATTTTCTAACCATTTGGAATTAGAGTTGTAAATGATGATGGTCGAGCCAATTCGAGGATTTCCACACGGGTTCTTTCTTCACCCTTGTTTTTTTATTTATTTATGTTATTATTCAGATTACTTCAATGTCGTTAAAGCGAAAAGGGCCAAATATTTTATAGTAATTAATTTGGGGGTTTTCTCGAAAACTGTGGACCAATGTCCTATTTTTAACCGACAAAATTGACATTTCTTAAAATCAGTTTGTAACAACTATGCATGGCAGGACCAATGTCCTCACTTCAATGAATATCCCGTTTTTTGTATGATTTATATATTATTTTTATAATGAGGGTTGTATTCCGCCCCTAGTTTTATTGTAATTTATTTTGAGGATACTTATTTTAATAATGCTTTATTTATTGCTTTTGGTGTGAATGATTGCGCCTTAATTAAATGCATCGTGTGGAAAGTTGAAGAAACAATAAATTCAAAACTTAATCATAATATTGATCAAGGTACAAATAAATGAGAAGTCCCGAACTCACTCTGGTCTTTGGGGCTCAATGAGGCAAGAGGTCTAGGACTTCCAAGACACCTCTTGAGTCTCACCAAAAGATTGAAACTTACAATCCTAGGCTCCAGGGGGTAGAGGCAGAGGCCTCCAAGATCTCTCTGGCTAGTCCAAGATGGATATGTATGCGCCGTCTTAGGCTCGCTGAGGCTAGACGACCCTCCCCAATGTTCTATTGGGTGGCGACTCCAAGAAACCTCATTGTTGCCCAAAATAGACACACTTGTAAATACCTTACAAGTTTTATGAACCTCTCCTGATCGCCCTAAAGTGGGCCCTCGGGAGGCCACGAAGTTCGGCGCGCGTCACAGTGGTGACTCCACTGGGGACTTATTCGAGATTTCGATACGAAAGTACCTTGATTAAAAATTATAATTGAGTTTTAATTTAAAAATTTCACCTTCTTTCAAAACTGCATTGCATCGCATTAGAGCCTTAGATCTATGCTAGTTTGGACCCTTTTTCAGCCCCGGTGCGTTCCCGAAGCGCGACCCTACGTTCACTCAATGTAGGAAAGTGTTAAGGATAATCACCAGCCCAAGCCTCGTACCATCATGGTATATTAATTGGTGACCCAATCGGTCGTTACGCTCGTGATGAGCTAGACCCGTTGGCAAGTACCATGCTTGGGTAGCCCTAAAGCAACACCACCTTTGACCAAAGCTCATATAATGGCAATAGATACTCTCCCTAGATGGTATGAACCATAATACCTTGCTTGCTATATGGATCATTTTGTATTGGACAGACTCAAATAATCTGATTGGTCACCTAATCAAAGGCTTTTATGCCCCGATAGGCCCATGTCAACTTATTCGAGCTGCCTAAATACATGATGGTCAAAACCCATGCGTATGAACATTAGCTAAGAAAGGTTATCCTGCCGGTTTTTACCGTGCACTGTGCGCATCCATAGGGTTCCCTGTTAACCCATGGATCAAGCCCACCTAGGAAATAGACTATGACCTCGTGTGCGGGAGTAATAAGGTTGGAAGAACCTATGTGCTTGCATGTGATTTTTGAGTGTTGCATATCACGATCATGCATCTTAGCACATTCATGCATCATCCTGACCCTTTGTGTTTTTCAGCCATCATAGATTCGCCTAGGTGGACAAGAGGGTCTCGGGGGCGACTACGCAGAAATCCATTCTTCGAGTTACCAGAAAGGGTGGAGTATCCGGACACTTCTTCCGAAACCAGCTATGCTACTTCAGCTCAGTTTTCTTTACCCGAAGAAATGGCAAATTCACTAAGAGGGGCAGATGCCACCAGGGCAATGATAGCAGAGGAAGTTGGCCGAAGGCTTGAAGAATTTGAGAACCGTATGATGGTAATGATGGCCACTTTGGGTTAGCAAGCGGCCTCGCAGAACCCACCACCTCCTCCTATGAGAAATAATGAAAGGGGAGATGTCAGAGAAGACCCCCAAGAGGAAATTCGCATGCCACCTGTAAACCTAAGAGCTACTACCTCAGGGGCACAAAGGGGAAGACCAGTCCCAAGGCTAGATGATGATTGGGAAGACGAAGAATATGAGGAGCATATGTCTAAGAAGGGGAAAGCCCCTCAAGCTGAAGAAGCCATCTGGAAGAAGATGGAGGAGAAATTTAAAGCAATGACAAGAATGCTAACAAAGGGTCGAGGAATGAACCCGAAAGACAAGGAGTTAGAAGGAGAAGATCTAGTCCCAATGAACTTTAAAATGCCGGATGTTCCGAAGTTTGACGGCACTTCCGACCCCATGGCGCATATAAAGCAGTACTCGCTGGTAATGAAGGGCACCACTTTGATAAAAAAGCAGAAAATTGAGTACTTTTGATTGAGTTTGACTGGCCCGGCAGTAGATTGGAACCATGGGCTTGATCGCCGAACCAAGGAGGACTGGAATTTATTGACGAAAGAGTTTTTGAGGCAGTACGACTGCAGTACAAGGATAGAAGTGACCTTGAAGGACCTAGAGCTGTTACTTCAAAAGGGAGGCGAGTCCTTCCATGAGTATCTAACTCGGTGGAGGAATCAAGTGATGGAAATGAAGAGAAAACCGGATACTCAGGATCAAATACGGCTATTCATTAAAAATGCGAGCTCGTATTTGAGAGAAGGATTGAGGATGAAAGAACTGAAGGACTGGGAGTCTCTGAAGGACATCGCCATTAAGGCTGAGGGAGAGTACCTTGTCAAGAGAGCAGCTAATGAGAACTATCCCAAGAGAGGTAGCAGTAGCCAGGGGGCAAGTAGACCCACAGGTTTCGCCAGTGGCACGAGGAAAACTGCTGATTTTGAGAGCAAATCATCAATTTAATTGTCTCAAAATTTAATCCATCAACAAAATTCCATCCAAAAATATATTTAGAAGAAACTGTTGGAAAAATAATGAAAGATTGATTTTTCTTTTTGATCTTTGGTTGGGAAAAAAATCTGGAATTTTTTAGAGAGTTTGAAAGGAAGAAGAAGAGGAAAAGATGAAAAGAATTCCCCCTTGTAGGTTTTCATCTCTTACTTTTAATATGAAGAAAATAGAAAAAAAAAATTAATTAAAGGGATAAACTTAATAAAATCAGATATTATCAATTTTAAATTTTAAAAATTGAAAAAAACCTGAAAATCCCATAAAAAGGTGATAAAAAATGGAATTTTGTGAAAAAAAATCGAAAAAAATCAGTTTTGGGGAGAAAATGGCAATTTTGCGGCGAACAGGGGCTACGGACGCCCGTCGAAGCACCCGACGGGCGTTCGTAGCGCATGCTGGGCGAGAGCGCTCGCCCAGCGTGCAAGCGACGCTGCACGCAGCGCGCGCGGACATTCCCGCGATGGCGCTTCCCGCGCCGCAACGCGCACAGGCGCCGCCGCGGCCAACGATCGGAAATTTTTTTTATATAATTTTTAAAATTAACAAAAATACTATAAATCTAAGCCCTATTTTTCAAATCTAATTTTTAAAATATTTTTTTATTTTTCACTCTAAAATGCAAATTTTACAAGGAAATCACCACTTTTAGCCTTTTTGTCTGTGACAAGCCATCTTATCATCATTGGGTAACTCTGATCTGAGCTGCCTCAGCACCCGGTGTCTACAGTTGCCCCCAATTTTGGAGAAACTAGTGCACTAGAGCCTAGATGAGTCAAAATTCAGAGAAGAAGGAAAGAGATGCGTACTTGAGGCAGCCCTTACCTTTTTGCTGTGAGGAATGTTGCGACTGGTTGTCGTTGAGTTGTAGCGCTATCAGACTGTGGCTCATTTGCAATATTTTCTTTCGCATTGTCCCGCTCGCCTTCGGTCGGCTTGCACGGCGTGAGGTGAAGTGTTGTCTAATTGCATCCTCTGTTGCGATCTGTTCTATCGCTGTCCCCCGCTAACCACATCTCGGTCTGCACGGCGGCTGGTCTGTCCCGCTAGCCTCATCTCGGCCTGCAAGGTGTGAGGTGAAGTGTTGTCTAACTGCATCCTCTGTTGCGATCTGTTCTATCGCTGTCCCCCGCTAACCTCATCTCGGTCTGCACGACGGTTGGTCTGTCCCGCTAGCCTCATCTCGGCCTGCGCGGTTGTAGACACCGGGTCCCGAGTCCAGCATAAGAATGACAATGGTAATTTTGGGTCCTTAGTAATTCCCTCCAAAAAAAATAATAATATATATGATAATATATATAAATATGTGTGTGTGTGAAATTAGGTAATTAATTAGTTAATGTTGTTAGTTAATTAATTAGTTAATATTATTGTATTAATTAAAATGCATGTAAAATTAAAGATTAATTAGTTAATTAATTAGTTAAAATGTAGAATGTTTAATTAATTAGATAAAGTATATGATAATTTAAGTAGGATAATTAAAATTATATAGAATGTTTAATTAACTAGATAAAATATATATGGCTAAATAGATTAACTATATTAAGATGTAAAATATGTAGTTAATAGAGTATTTAATTAGTTAATGTGTTAGTTTAAGTAAATTAATTAAAATTAAAAATTAAAAAGAATGGAAAATTGGAGGAAGTTATTAGGGTAACCTAATTAACCCTAATTGGAGGGTATAAAAAGAAGGAGATGTAGAAAATAGAAGGGGGCTCTCTCTCTCGGCTGGAAACACAAGCAAAGGAAACCAAAGAAAAAAGAAAGAAAAGAGAGGAGAGCAAAAAACAAAAAGGGAGAAACCAAAGAAAAAGAAAATAGAAGGGGCTCGGCAGATCAAGAAAGAAAAAGACTAAGAAAAGAAAGAAAAAAAAAAGGAAAGGAAAAGAAAAGAGAGGAGAGGGCAAGAAGAGCCGGCCAAAGAAACAAAGAAAAAGAAAAGAGAACAGAGAGCAAGAAAGATACAGAGAGAGCAAGAACAAGTCAAGGATAATAGAAAGAAAAGGCAAGAATTGATAAAAGATAAAAGAAATCAAAGAAACAAACAAAGGATTTATACCAAAGAACCAAAGCAAAGAAATAGAAAGAAGAGAGAAAAGAGAGAGACCAGGGGCCAAACAGGGACGCCGGAGAGAGAAGAGAAAGAAGAAAGAGAAGGGGAGGAAGTGTCGCCTCTGCCGGCCATATCCGGCAACCGATCGCCGCACGCGCCCCACCGCCGTGGAGAGGAGGTCCGGACGATTCAGGCGACGCCCACCGTTCTTCCATCGGACTCCGGCAGACGGCGCGTGAGGGAGAAGAACCCGAGACAAAGGCAGCGGCTTCGCACGCGATTTCCGGCTAATCGGCGCCGGCTTCCGGCGCGTGGACACCGCCAGTGAGACCCTGTGACGATGATCTACACTGCGACGGTGGAGGTGTCGGCCACTGCCACTCCGGCGACCGGTAAACCTCCTTTCCCCCTTTTTATTTATTTATTATTATTATTAATATTATTATTATCATTATAATATTATTATTATTACATTTATTTATTTATTATTCTGATTTAATATTATTTTTATTTATTTAATATTATATTTATTATTAATTATTCTGTATATTATAATATTATTATTATATTATTATTATTATTATCATTATTTTATCTATTATTATTATTATTATTATTATTATTTGGGTGTTATTAATTAATTGTTATATTTATTCATTTATTATTATTTTCTGTTTTTATATATTGTTATTATTATTTATTTTATTGCTATTATTATTCTTTATTTGTCATGATTAATTATAATAATTATTGTGATTGTTGTTATATTTTATATATTGTTGTTATTATTATTATTATTTGCATTATTGCTATTATTATTATTATTATTATTATTATTATTATTATTATTATTATTATTATTATTATCAAATGCTATTTGTTTTATTATTAATAATATTATTGTTAGCATTTTTATTTTTGTTAGATTATTATAATTGTCATCATATTTTGCATCCATTAATTCTTCTAATTTAATTCATTTAATTGTTCATTTAGAATTTATTTATTTAGAAATATGTAATTACTATTTTATTTCATTTTATGTATTTGTGGTTTGTAATAATAAATGATTTTCGACCGCTCTAAAAAAGAACCACCACACAAATGTTTTCTACTAAATAAAATGTTTGCTAAATAAAACTGGACCAATGTCCTATTTTTACCCAATAAAACCATCACATAAAAATCGTTTTCCATAATGATTGTATGCGAGGACCAATGTCCTCATTGTTAATGAATAACCCGTTTTATGCATGTATCGCACATTTACAAGCGAGGGTTGTATTCTGCCCTTAGTATTATTGTAAATTTATTTTATACTTTAATGTTATTTTATTTTATGCTCTTAAATGGATGATTGCGCCTTTAATTTAAATTGCATCGTGTGGAGAGAGAGAGCGGACTAATAAACTCAAAACCTAATTGTAAAATTAATCAAAGTACGAATAAATGAGAAGTCCCGAACCTATCTCTTGTCTTTGGGCTCAAAGAGGCGAGAGGTTTACCCTCCAAGACACCTCTTGTGTCACGAGACTTTGACGTTAATCCTAGGCTCCTTAGGGCGAGAGGTTTACCCTCCAAGACCCCTTTGGTTGGCCCAAAATGGATACTAAGTGCACTCTTAGGCTCTCCGAGGCGAGAGAAACTTTCCCAATGTTCTATTGGGTGGCGACTCCATGAAACCTCCTTGTTGCCCAACATAGACGCACTTGCGATTTATTGCAAGCTGTCAGTGGACCCTCAATTGCCCGATCGCCCTCAAGCGGGCGGCCGCGGGGTATCCGGCTCACGCGCGTCACAGTGGCGACTCCACTGGGGAGATATTTAAGACTTCGATTCGAAAGTACTTTGATTAGAATTTACAATTAAGTTTTAGTTTATAAATTTCGCTCTTCTTTTAAATTTGCATTACATCCCATTAGAGCTTTAGAATATGCTAGTTTGGTCCCTTTATTAGCCCCGGTGCGTTCCCGAAGCACGACCCTATTTTCACTCAATTTAGGGAAGTGTTAAGGATAATCACTAGCCCAAGCCTCATACCATTAAGGTATATCAAATGGTGACCCGATCGGTCGTTACGCTCGTGATGAGTTAGGCCTGTTGGCAGGGACCATGCTTGGGTAGCCCTAAAATAACACCACCTTTTGACCAAAGCCCATGTAATGGCAATAGAAACTTCCACTAGGTGACATGTACCATAATATCGTGCTTGCTATTTGGGCCGTCATATATTGAACAAAATCAATTGAATCAGATGGTTTTCATCAAAGGATTTCATGCCCCGGTGGGCCCATCTTGATTTAATCGAATTATTTAAATATATAATGGCCGAACATCCATGCGCATGTGCTTTAAAGTATGAGTTGTTACGCTGCCGGTTTTTCACCGCGCACTATACGCGTCCTTTGGGTTCCCTGTTAACCCTTGGATAAAGCTCACCTAGGAAAGAGACCGCACGACCCCGTGTGGGAGAAATAAGGTTGGAAGGATCTATCTGCTTGCATGTGGCTGTTAATGCTGCACAACATGCACATACATCACATGTCATTCATGTCAAAAAAAATCAATCAAAAAATAAATATATAAAATATAAAAAATAAAAAATACATTTCATATTGTGTGTATATATCCTTTTGCCTGCATACTGTTTTTCACATACATATACAATCACGTGTATATTTTCATGCATTGCATCGCATAATTGCAATTTATTGATTTTTTCACTCCATCCGCACAATTCACGATCATACATTGTATATTGTCATACACTTATCATTCTAACAATTTAAATCTTCAACTATCATAGATTCGTCCAAGTGGATTAGAGGTCCCGATGGTCGATTAATAAGGACAGACTCGCCATTTGGATTGCTGGAATTAGTGCTTGATTGGGATCCTGAGCCACTCTCAGCATCTAGTACCTCATCCTCATGATTTACGAGCACCTACTATTCCACAACCACCTGTTGATCCACAACAACCAATAGTCCATGCTGGGGGGTAAGCCGAACCACCTACTGGTGGAGAGGCTCTTTTTATTGGCAATGCTACTGTTAACCTGTCAATGAGCATGGAGCTGTGACACCTATTAAGCTAAGAAGGGAAAAGATTCCCAATCCCAATGATGATTTATGATGGAGGAGAAAGATGAGCCAAAAAGTCTATCAAGCCGTGAGGGTTAGAGCACCCAGGGTAAAAGAAAAAGAGGCTTCAAAAGGGAAAATTACATCCATTGTCGGCTAAGTCAGCCTTAAACCAAGGGGAAGCTGTTCATAGCACGGATCAATTTTGTGCTTTCCACCAATATTGGTCAGTTAACGGATCAATGCCAAATTCTGAGGGGTCGAATTCAAGATCTTATTAACAATAAAGAAATTATTGACCCAGAGAAGAAGGGAAAATAAAAGCTGATGACAGATGAACGACATGGGTTGCAGTGCCTGCATTACTAGGAGTTGTCTTTACATTTGAGCTCCTTAATAATGGCATATGCAATATTGGTCATTTCAATTATATTGTTGCGTACTTGTATATTATTTCTAATGATTTCATTTCTCATGATCATGATACATTCATTCATTTTGACATTAACTCAATTAATACTACTACATTTAATCTTGGAACTTTGGAAAATCCAAGGAAAATCTTGATAGCATCTGATATAACTCCTGTAGAGAGGAAATTCAGAGAGAAAATAAAAATAAGAAAGAAAAACTAGTTGCAATTAGGAGACTGGATGAAAACTCACAAAAAGCACTAGAACCTTTCTGATTACCTGTCGAAGCGATCTCTGGATAAGACAGAACATGGAAAATGATTTAGGCAATCTTTTCTTTGTATAGCTCTCTAAATGACTATTTCCTACCCTTATTCTGCAATCGCTTGCTAACCCGTTGAGCCTTTATGGAGGTATGCTGAATGCTTGCCAATTTTATTGTTACACACATTAAAACTATCCCCTCGCCTAAAATGATTTTGGCTTCCCCTTAGAAGAGTGGCCGCTCTAGAAGGGATGGATGTACGTTTTAACAATTTTTGGGTTAACAAAAAAAAATGCCTTGGTAAGGGCGAGTTTACACTTTGAAAAAAGGGTTTAGTCGTGCATAAAAGGCATGAGCTCAAAAAAAAATTCAAAAAAAAAAGAAAGAAGAGAAGAAACAAAAAAAAAAGAAAAATCAATAAAAAACAAAAACAAAGAGAGCTCAAAACAGTAACCAATTGACTAGTTTCAATGATTACCCTTTTTTATTCTGATCTCAAGGAGCTAAAATGTTACCGAGCCCAAATTCAAAAAAAAATCCTTTGTATATGCAACTGAGCTGAGAACGGTTCATCCATCAGTCGAGAAAATATTACGGCCATTTTTCTCTAGCGACCTGATCTTTCTTTGACAGCCATCTACCTAAGCCTGACATTACAACCAAAATAAGACCTCTTGATTCTGGGTTCAGTCTTATCCAATTAGCAGAAATAACCTACTAAAAAGGTTTGGTACGTAAGAAGAGGCCTATGGTGTTTCTTGAGCTTCAAGCGAGAAGCCACGAGTGCATTCGTGCATTCGAGTTAAATCTCGTCTCCAACGTTGCATCTAGAATCCACGTTCAAAGAATAAAAGAAAGAGCACAGAGAAAATATTCAAATCGTGAAAAGAGAGAAGGCTGAGTGATAATAGGAGTTTGATGCTTTCAAAATCCATCCCGAGATTAGATGAGGTTTTGTATCTTGAGATTAATGCCAAATAATAATCATGTGTTATGAAATCAAACTGAAATACGTGCATTTATGCAATGATATTGATGTAACCAGAGCAGTTCATCTTGTATACTCAAAGCTACTGTCTATCCGCTGCTGCTCTCATCATTCAAGCACGCCAATCAACTCATCATGTTGTCAACTGTGAAGTCAGTGTCTACAGTTGTGCTTCATGACAAGAATCAAACCTGTGCAACTGTGATTTGAGGCACAAGCACATGACAGTCACACCCGAAAGATCTTTGGTAACAATTTCAGCCTCTCTGCAAAAAAAAAAAACGAAAACAAAAACAAAAAAAAAAAAAGAGAAAAGGTCGTTAGAGATGAAAACCGTAATTGGCGCTCTAAGCAAAAGTTAGGCTAAAGGACAGGGTGAAAACTTGGAAATAGGCAGTCTGTCCTAAAAAAAAAAAGGAAAAGCCGCTGGATTGGGTTGGGTCCATTCCAGGCAAAAAATATGGCACAAGGTCATGTGAAAATCCAAAAGGACGCATTTTTCGCCAAGAAAAGCTAGTGTGAAAATCCACAAGGGACGCACTACCTTAAAATAATGACTACAGGTCTAGGACGAGAACCTCATGATCCCCAAAGAGCATAAAATTCAAAGGCAATTCGAGAAGGCACTGATCTTACTGCAATTTGCAACCAAATCGGTTGTCGCCTCCAAATCCAATTAGAGGAATTTTTATATTGCATTGCTGCATACATGAGCATCTCACGTGCATACTCGCAATTTTTTCTGCATATTTGCCTTTCTAAGTCTTGCAGAAAAAGTGACTCGATGCGGACACCGGCAGAAACCGAGTGACGACATCATTCCAAACATCAATCAAGACCTCTCAGGGGGCACAATCAATCCAAGACCTCTCAGGGGGCAGATCTCAACCAAACACCTCTCAGGGGGCAGATCTCAACCAAAGACCTCTCAGGGGGCACACAATCAACCCAAGACCTCTCAGGGGGCAGATCTCAACCAAAGACCTCTCAGGGGACACGATCAACCCAAGACCTCTCAGGGGGCAGTTCAACCCAAGACCTCTCAGGGGCCACCATTTCAAAACTTCAGAAGGGTTAGCACGATGGCGGCACTACCATTCTACGGAAGGTTAGCACGACCACGGCACTACCACTTCAGAAGGGTTAGCACGATGGCGGCACTACCACTCTAAGGAGGGTTAGCACGACCACGGCACTACCACTTCAGAAGGGTTTGCACGATGGCGGCACTACCACTCTAAGGAGGGTTAGCACGACCACGGCAATACCATTTCAAATTTCAGGAGGGTTAGCACGATGGCGGCACTACCACTCCACGGAGGGTTAGCACGACCACGGCACTACCACTTCAGAAGGGTTAGCACGATGGCGGCACTACCACTCTAAGGAGGGTTAGCACGACCACGGCACTACCACTTTAGAAGGGTTTGCACGATGGCGGCACTACCACTCTAAAGAGGGTTAGCACGACCACGGCAATACCATTTCAAATTTCAGGAGGGTTAGCACGATGGCGGTACTACCACTCCACGGAGGGTTAGCACGACCACGGCACTACCACTTCTAAACAGTTAACACGACCACGCCACTCAACAGAACGGCTAGCACGATGACGGCACTACCACTCTATGGAGGGTTAGTACGATCACGGCACTACCGCTTCTGCAATCACAACAACAGCACTCAATTCAAGAAGACAGCCGCCTCAGGTAGGTGTCTCTGCATCTCTTTCTCTCTCTGAATTTTGGACTTTCTCCTTTGAATTTTGGCTCACCTAGGTGTCTATGCACTAGCTTCTCCAAAATTGGGGGCAACTGTAGACACCGGATCCCGAATCCAGCATAAGAATGACAATGGTAATTTTGGGTCCTTAGTAATTCCCTCCAAAAAATAATAATAATATATATGATAATATATATAAATATGTGTGTGTGTGAAATTACGTAATTAATTAGTTAATGTTGTTAGTTAATTAATTAGTTAATATTATTGTATTAATTAAAATGCATGTAAAATTAAAGATTAATTAGTTAATTAATTAGTTAAAATGTAGAATGTTTAATTAATTAGATAAAGTATATGATAATTTAAGTAGGATAATTAAAATTATATAGAATGTTTAATTAACTAGATAAAATATATATGGCTAAATAGATTAACTATATTAAGATGTAAAATATGTAATTAATTGAGTATTTAATTAGTTAATGTGTTAGTTTAAGTAAATTAATTAAAATTGAAAATTAAAAAGAATGGAAAATTGGAGGAAGTTATTAGGGTAACCTAATTAACCCTAATTGAAGGGTATAAAAAGAAGGAGATGTAGAAGATAGAAGGGGGCTCTCTCTCTCGGCTGGAAACACAAGCAAAGGAAACCAAAGAAAAAAGAAAGAAAAGAGAGGAGAGCAGAAAAGAAAAAGGGAGAAACCAAAGAAAAAGAAAATAGAAGGGGCTCGGCAGATCAAGAAAGAAAAAGACTAAGAAAAGAAAGAAAAAAAAGGAAAGGAAAAGAAAAGAAAAGAGAGGAGAGGGCAAGAAGAGCTGGCCAAAGAAACAAAGAAAAAGAAAAGAGAAGAGAGAGCAAGAAAGATACAGAAAGAGCAAGAACAAGTCAAGGAAAATAGAAAGAAAAGGCAAGAATTGAGAAAAGATAAAAGCAATCAAAGAAACAAACAAAGGATTTATACCAAAGAACCAAAGCAAAGAAATAGAAAGAGGAGAGAAAAGAGAGAGACTAGGGGCCAAACAGGGACGCCGGAGAGAGAAGAGAAAGAAGAAAGAGAAGGGGAGGAAGCGTCGCCTCCGCCGGCCAGATCCGGCAACCGATCGCCGCACGCGCCCCGCCGCCGTGGAGAGGAGGTCCGCACGATTCAGGCGACGCCCACCGTTCTTCCATCGGACTCCGGCAGACGGCGCGTGAGGGAGAAGAACCCGAGACAAAGGCAGCGGCTTCGCACGCGATTTCCGGCTAATCGGCGCCGGCTTCCGGCGCGTGGACACCGCCGGTGAGACCCTGTGACGACGATCTACACTGCGACGGTGGAGGTGTCGGCCACTGCCACTCCGGCGACCGGTAAACCTCCTTTCCCCCTTTTTATTTATTTATTATTATTATTATTAATATTATTATTATCATTATAATATTATTATTATTACATTTATTTATTTATTATTCTGATTTAATATTATTTTTATTTATTTAATATTATATTTATTATTAATTATTCTGTATATTATAATATTATTATTATTATTATCATTATTTTATCTATTATTATTATTATTATTATTATTATTTGGGTGTTATTAATTAATTGTTATATTTATTCATTTATTATTATTTTATGTTTTTATATATTGTTATTATTATTTATTTTATTGCTATTATTATTCTTTATTTGTCATGATTAATTATAATTATTATTGTGATTGTTGTTATATTTTATATATTGTTATTATTATTATTATTATTATTTGCATTATTGCTATTATTATTATTATTATTATCAAATGCTATTTGTTTTATTATTAATAATATTATTGTATGATATTATTGTTAGCATTTTTATTTTTGTTAGATTATTATAATTGTCATCATATTTTGCATCCATTAATTCTTCTAATTTAATTCATTTAATTGTTCATTTAGAATTTATTTATTTAGAAATATGTAATTACTATTTTATTTCATTTTATGTATTTGTGGTCTGTAATAATAAATGATTTTCGACCCCTCTAAAAAAGAACCACCACACAAATGTTTTCTACTAAATAAAATGTTTGCTAAATAAAACTAGATCAATGTCCTATTTTTACCCAATAAAACCATCAAATAAAAATCGTTTTCCATAATGATTGTATGCGAGGACCAATGTCCTCATTGTTAATGAATAACCCGTTTTATGCATGTATCGCACATTTACAAGTGATGGTTGTATTATGCCCTTAGTATTATTGTAAATTTATTTTATACTTTAATGCTATTTTATTTTATGCTCTTAAATGGATGATTGCGCCTTTAATTTAAATTGCATCGTGTGGAGAGAGAGCGGACTAATAAACTCAAAACCTAATTGTAAAATTAATCAAACTACGAATAAATGAGAAGTTCCGAACCTATCTCTGGTCTTTGGGCTCAAAGAGGCGAGAGGTTTACCCTCCAAGACACCTCTTGTGTCACGAGACTTTGACGTTAATCCTAGGCTCCTTAGGGCGAGAGGTTTACCCTCCAAGACCACTTTGGTTGGCCCAAAATGGATACTAAGCGCAGTCTTAGGCTCTCCGAGGCGAGAGAAACTTTTTCAATGTTCTATTGGCTGGCGACTCCATGAAACCTCCTTGTTGCCCAACATAGACGCACTTGCGATTTATTGCAAGCTGTCAGCGGACCCTCAATTGCCCGATCGCCCTCAAGCGGGCGGTCAAAGGGGCGGCCGCGGGGTATTCGGCTCGTGCACGTCACAGCGGTGTGAGGTGAAGTGTTGTCTAACTGCATCCTCTGTAGCGATCTGTTCTATCGATGTCCCCCGCTAACCTCATCTCGGTCTGCACGGCGGCTGGTCTGTCCCGCTAGCCTCATCTCGGCCTGTGCGATGTGAGGTGAAGTGTTGTCTAACTGCATTCTCTGTTGCGATCTGTTCTATCGCTGTCCCCCGCTAACCTCATCTCGGTCTGCACGGCAGCTAGTCTGTCCCGCTAGCCTCATCTCCACCTGCGCGGTGTGAGGTGAAGTGTTGTCTAACTGCATCCTCTATTGCGATATGTTCTATCGCTGTCCCCCACTAACCTCATCTCGGTCTGCACGGCGGCTGGTCTGTCCCGCTAGCCTCATCTCGGCCTGCGCAGTGTGAGGTAAAGTGTTGTCTAACTGCATCCTATGTTGCGATCTATTATATCGCTATCCCCCGCTAACCTTATCTCGGTCTGCACGGCGGCTGGTCTGTCCCGCTGGCCTCATCTCGGCTTGCGCGGTGTGAGGTGAAGTTTTGTCTAACTGCATTCTCTGTTGCGATCTGTTCTATCACTGTCCCCTGCTAACCTCATCTCGGTCTGCATGGCGGCTGGTCTGTCCCGCTAGCCTCATCTCGGCCTCCGTGGTGTGAGGTGAAGTGTTGTCTAACTGCATCCTCTGTTACGATCTGTTCTATCGCTGCCCCCCACTAACCTCATCTCGGTCTGCACGATGGCTGGTCTGTCCCGCTAGCCTCATCTCGGCCTGTGCGTTGTGAGGTGAAGTGTTGTCTAACTACATCCTCTATTGCGATCTGTTCCATCGCTGTCCCCCGCTAACCTCATCTCGGTCTGCACGGCGGCTTGTCTGTCCCGCTAGCCTCATCTCGGCCTGCGCGGTATGAATTGAAGTGTTGTCTAATTGCATCCTCTAGTGCGAACAGTTCTATCGCTATCCCCCGCTAACCTCATCTCGGTCTGCACTGCGGCTAGTCTATCCTGCTAGCCTCATCTCGACTTACGCGGTGTGAAGTGAAGAGTTGTCTAACTGCATTCTCTATTACAATCTGTTCTATCGGTGTCCCGCGCTAACCTCATCTCAGTCTGCGTGGCGGCTGGTCTGTCCCGCTAGACTCATCTCGGCCTGTGCGGTGTGAGTTGAAGTGTTGTCTAACTGTATAATCTGTTGCGATCTGTTATATCGCTGCCCTGCCCCCCGCTAACCTCATCTCGGTCTGCACGGCGGCTGGTCTGTCCCGCTAGCCTTATCTCGGCCTGCGCGATGTGAGGTGAAGTGTTGTCTAACTGCATCCTCTATTGCGATCTGCTCTATCGCTGTCCCCTCCTAACCTCATCTCGGTCTGCACGGCGGCTGGTCTGTCCCTCTAGCCTCTTCTCGGCCTGCGCGGTGTGAGATAAAGTGTTGTCTAACTGCATGCTCTGTTGCGATCTGTTCTATCGTTGTCCCCTGCTAACCTCATCTCGGTCTGCACAGCGGCTGGTCTGTCCCGCTGGCCTCATCTCGGCCTGCGCGGTGTGAGGTAAAGTGTTGTCTAACTGCATTCTCTGTTGCGATCTGTTCTATCACTGGCCCCCGCTAACCTCATCTCGGTCTGCACGGCGGCTGGTCTATCCCGCTAGCCTCATCTCGGCCTGCGCGGTGTGAGGTGAAGTGTTGTCTAATTGTATACTCTATTGCGATCTGTTATATCGCTGCCCCCCGCTAACCTCATCTCGGTCTGCACGACGGCTGGTATGTCCCGCTAGCCTCATCTCGGCCTGCGCAGTGTGAGGTGAAGTGTTGTCTAACTGTATACTCTATTGCGATCTGTTATATCGCTGCCCCCTGCTAACCTCATCTCGGTCTGCACGGCGGCTGGTCTGTCCCGCTAGCCTCATCTCGGCCTGCGCGGTGTTAGGTGAAGTGTTGTCTAACTGCATCCTCTGTTATGATCTGTTCTATCGCTGCCCCCCACTAACGTCATCTCGGTCTGCACGATGGCTGGTTTGTCCAGCTAGCCTTATCTCGGCCTGTGCGTTGTGAGGTGAAGTGTTGTCTAACTGCATCCTCTATTGCGATCTGTTCTATCGCTGTCCCCCGCTAACCTCATCTCGGTTTGCACGGCGGCTTGTCTGTCCTGCTAGCCTCATCTCGGCCTGCGCGGTGTGAGGTGAAGTGTTGTCTAATTGCATCCTCTATTGCGAACTGTTCTATCGCTGTCCCCCGCTAACCTCATCTCGGTCTGCACGGCGGCTGGTCTATCCTGCTAGCCTCATATCGGCCTGCGCGATGTGAAGTGAAGTGTTGTCTAACTGCATTCTCTGTTGCGATATGTTCTATCACTGTCCCCCGCTAACCTCATCTTGGTCTACATGGCGGCTGGTCTGTCCCGCTAAACTCATCTCGGCCTGCGCGGTGTGAGGTGAAGTGTTGTCTAACTGTATACTCTGTTGTGATCTGTTATATCGCTGCCCCCCGCTAACCTCATCTCGGTCTGCACGGCGGCTGGTCTGTCCCGCTAGCCTCATCTCGTCCTGCGCGGTGTGAGATGAAGTGTTGTCTAACTGCATCCTCTATTGCGATCTGCTCTATCGCTGTCCCCCGCTAACCTCATCTCGGTCTGCACGGCGGCTGGTCTGTCCCTCTAGCCTTATCTCGGCCTGCGCGGTGTGAGATAAAGTGTTGTCTAACTGCATGCTCTGTTGCGATCTGTTCTATCGCTGTCCCCCGCTAACCTCATCTCGGTCTGCACAGCGGCTGGTCTGTCCCGCTAGCCTCATCTCGGCCTGCGCGGTGTGAGGTGAAGTGTTGTCTAACTGCATTCTCTGTTGCGATTTGTTCTATCGCTGTCCCCCGCTAACCTCATCTCGGTCTGCAAGGCGGCTGGTCTGTCCCGCTAGCCTCTTCTCGGCCTGCGCGGTATGAGGTGAAGTGTTGTCTAACTGCATCCTCTGTTGCGATCTGTTCTATCGCTGCCCCCCGTTAACCTCATATCGGTCTGCACGGCGGCTGGTCTGTCCCGCTAGCCTCATCTCGGCCTGCGCGGTGTGAGGTGAAGTGTTGTCTAACTGCATTCTCTGTTGCAATCTGTTCTATCGCTGTCCCCCGCTAACCTCATCTCGGTCTGCACGGCGGCTGTTTTGTCCCGCTAGCCTCATCTCGGCCTGCGCGGTGTGAGTTGAAGTGTTGTCTAACTGCATCCTCTATTGCGATCTATTCTATCGCTGTCTCCCGCTAACCTCATCTCGGTCTGCACGGCTGCTGGTCTATCCCGCTAGCCTCATCTCTGCCTGCGCGGTGTGAGGTGAAGTGTTGTCTAACTGCATCCTCTGTTGCGATCTGTTCTATTGCTGCCCCCCGCTAACCTCATGTCGGTCTGCACGGCGGCTGGTCTGTCCCGCTAGCCTCATCTCGGCCTGCGCGGTGTGAGATGAAGTGTTGTCTAACTGCATCCTCTGTTGCAATCTGTTCTATCGCTGGTGCCCCGCTAACCTAATCTCAGTCTGCACGGCAGCTGGTCTATCCCGCTAGCCTCATCTCGGCCTGACGGTGTGAGGTGAAGCGTTGTCTAATTGCATCCTCTGTTTCGATCTGTTCTATCGCTGTCCTCTGCTACCCTCATCTCGGTATGCACGGCGTGAGGTGAATTGTTGTCTAACTGCATCCTCTGTTTGTGATCTGTTCTATCGTGTGTGCCCCGCTGTCCTCGTCTCGGCATGCACGGTGACTAGTCTGTCCCGCTGGCCTCATCTCGGCTTGCACGGTGTGAGGTAAAGTGTTGTCTAACTGCATCCTCTGTTGCGATCTGTTCTATCGCTGGTGATCTTCTAGCCTCGTCCCGGCTTGCACGATGTCTGTGAGATGCAGTACTCTTTGGCTACAACTGCTGTTTGCGATCTGTTCTACCGCTGGTGATCCGCTAGCCTCTTCCCGGCCTGCATGGTGTCTGTGAGATGCAGTACTCTCTAACTACAACCTCTGTTTGCGATCTGTTCTACCGCCGGTGATCCGCTAACCTCATTTTGGCCTGCACGGTGTCTGTGAGATGTAGTGATCTTTAAATACAATACCAGTTTGCAATCTATTCTACTGCTGGTGATCCGCTAGCCTCGTCCCGGCTTGCACGGTGTCTGGGAGATGCAGTACTCTCTGACTACAACTTCTGTTTGCGATATGTTCTACCGCTGGTGATCCGCTAATCTCATTTTGGCCTGCACGGTGTCTATGAGATGTAGTGCTCTTTAACTACAATCCCAGTTTGTGATCTGTTCTACCGCTGGTGATCCGCTAGCCTCGTCCCGGCCTACACAGTGTCTGGGAGATGCAGTACTCTCTGACTACAACCTCTGTTTGCGATCTGTTCTATCGCGTGTATTCTACTGGCCTCGTCTCGGCTCGCACAGTGTCTAATTTGCTGACCCCTATCCGGCTAGTACAATATCTGATCTGCTAACCCCCATCCGGCTAGTACAATGTCTGATCTACTAACCCCCATCCGGCTAGTCCAATGTCTGATCTGCTAACCCCCATCCGGCTAATGCAATGTATGATCTGCTAACGCCCATCTGGCTAGTGCAATGTCTGATCTGCTAACCTACATCCGGCTAGTGCAATGTCTGATCTGCTAACCTCCATCCGGCTAGTGCAATGTCTGATCTGCTAACCTACATCCGGCTAGTGCAATGTCTGATCTGCTAACCTCCATCCGGCTAGTGCAATGTCTGATCTGCTAACCTAAATCCGGCTAGTACAATGTATGATCTGCTAACCTCCATCCGGCTAGTGCAATGTCTGATCTGCTAACCTACATCCGGCTAGTACAATGTCTGATCTGCTAACCCCCATTCGGCTAGTATATTATCTGATCTGTCGACCATCCTTAGGTCGGTATAGTGAACCATTCGTCGCTTTCTTTGGTGGCGCTTATCCTGGACCTCTTCTTTTTACTACAACAAGGGAAAAGCAAATGTACAGGGCATATAAAAGACGAATACTTGTGGCAGTACATACCTGTTGAAGCCGATGTCAGAGTGTGCCCCCGAAGGACGGTTGGTTATTCCCCATTTTCTTGATTGCACTGATTGTGGCATGCCAGATATCGATTCCTCTATCATCTCCAATGCAGCCTCCTTGTTGAAAAGACCTGCATACTTCTCAAGAGGGTGAGAGAATTTGATGTTGAGCCTCCGGGGCGGAAAAAAAGATTTGAGCTTTCTCAAAGAAAAAATTAGATTGGAAATTTTGTTGTTTGCCTGCAGGCGGGTGGTTTTTCTATTTTGTTTTCGTTTTTGTTTCTGTTTTTTTTCTTGTTTTGTTTCTTTTGTGTTTTCACATTTTTGGACGCATTTGAACTTTACATTTTGAATGTATATACAGTATATTAGATTTTCAAGGCCTTGAAAATGTCTTCTTCTTTTTGTTTTGTTTGTTGTTTTTGTTGTTTTGGTTTGAGAAGTTATTTTTGTTGTTGTTTTGAGAGTTTGTATTCTTGTACATTTATTTTGTTTGAGAATTTGTACATTTGATTTTGGGTTTGATACACTTACCATGTGCTGTGCGTAAGCGTATATCTTATGATAGAGAAACTTACCTGATTGCCCCCAGCATGGCATGCATGAATCTGACAATGTTAAGATAAACTCATCTCTTGGATCATCTTTAAGCATGAGGTCTATACGGACCCTTCATCTGAGCCATGTATATATACAAAATACTGTCCACGTATGTGGAATTATGTGTGTGCAATATACATACATTTGAATCCGGATTTTGTACGCTTTGTGTGAGGTGTGTGAGTGTACATTTTATGACAGAGAAACTTACCTGTTTGCTCCCGGCATGGTGCGCATAGAAAGGCTTATTCTTTTCCCTCTTGGGAGCAGGTCCTTGAGATTCTTCTCTCGTGAGGACTTCATCTTGACTATTGTGTGATGTGTACAAGCATACATCTTACGATAGAGAAACTTACCTGTTGCTCCTGACATGGTGTGTATGAGTTGGCTTGCTCTCTTAAATGTCCTTCTAGGAGCAGGTCTTTGAGATTCCATTCTCGGGAGGGCCTCATCTTGATCCGATTGTTCGGCATGGATGAGCATCGATGTAGATTCAAAACTGTACCTTGGCTCACTTTTGCGTCTGATTTGCCTCCGACTATGTGTGGATAGTTCGGCTTCTCAAAGGATCTTATTTTCTATAGATTTGTGTGATTCCTGATTGCCCTGAGCATGGTGTGTCCGGATAAGCTTGCTCTTCTTAGCATTCCACCTCTATACCTATTCACCTGATTTTATGCCGGATACAGTGGCCGACCATGTGGAGCTGAACCCATCTCTTGGATCATCCTTGCTCATGAGGTCTATTCGAACCTATCCTTCTGAGTCATGTGCACAGCAACATATACAAAAGATTGTGTGTGCGTATGGAACTATGTGTGGGAAATATATGCATAAAGTTATATACACGAAACACGAGCAAAGGATTAATATACAAGAATTGTGTGTGCATATCTATACATGTAAAAGACTAAATGCACGTGACATGCATGTGATATGCAAAAATGAATAGACCACATCCCAGGTGGTTAAGGGATTCGTTGAGGGTGCTGCTCGGCTGCTCACATTGTCTGATGCCCCCAAGGATGTAGAAAAGTGTTGCCTTGACTTTACGGACTCTGACCCATAATTTTTTCAAGGAGAACTGACCCGTGCGTATCTTTGCCCCCCGGTCAATGAGCACTTTGCCCCCCAGGACTCTGAATTAAGATTTGCATTATGCATTATCTGCCTAAAGGTGAATTATTCGAGGTAATGCTGCCTTATCGCTCCAGGCTTCAAAAGTCATTATTTTAAAGGTAGTGCGTTCCTCGTGGATTTTCACACTAGCTTTTCTTAGCGGGAAATGTGTCCCTTTAGGTATTTTCACATAACCCTGTGCCTAATTTTTTGCCTGGACTGGACCCAACCCAATCCAGCGGCTTTTATTCATTTTATTTTTTGAAGGACAGACTTCCTATTCCCAGGTTTTCACCCTACCCTTTAGCCTAACTTTTGCTTAGAGAGCCAGTCACGGTTTTCATCTCTAACGGCCTTTTTTTTTTTAGACTCTCTTGCCTTTCAGGTACAGCTGCAAGAAAAGTTGGAGCTACTATCAAAGTCCCTTCCTAAGTAATCAGCAGTTATTCTCTGAGGTATTTCTCTCTAGGCATCAGTTGCATTCCTTTGATTTTCTGGATGAATGTGTTGCTAGATTGGGTGAGGTAGCAGATGAGGATCTGGTTCTTTAAAGGCCTCATGAGGCTGCCTTTTACATTACCACCTATTGTGCTTGATAATTCAGAGGGATTAATGATGTAGTGAGACATTCCCTATTATTTCGAGGCGGGGTCTTGTCTTCAGCCTTTGCTTCTCAGTTTCATGATCTATGGACTGAATTACCAGAGAAAACTACTATACCCTTTTTTGGGAATCATTCTGTAACTTCTACCAGCGCATATAGAGGATGGACACCTAGCCCCGCAGCTGATAACAGGACCTGGCCACTAAGGCACCCGGCCGGTGAGAGCAATAATAAGGTCTAGTTCAGATTTGTATGGATTTTAAGCAATATGTTCCTTTTTAGAACAGAACTAGGAAATAATATCAATGAATGAATTTAGTTTTATTTCATTTCACAACATTGTGCCCGTTTTAGTACGATTTCAATATACATGATCACCATTTAACACTAATTCAAAAATGCCAAACTACATTCATTCATAGAGCCAAATCTTGATAGCATCAACTCATGTTACCAATCAGCCCTCTCGGGTTTTCTTGATTGGATATTTTCTCTCATGCCTCTAATTTTTGCCCAGGATGCCTTTTTTTTCAATTTTTACCCTGACGAGGCGCCCAATTTTAGCAAGGCCGCCAATTTTCTGTTTTCGACCCGCGGGGTTTTTATTCTCTTCTTTTGATTTTATTGTCTTTAGCCATGGAACCTTTTGAGTCTATCAATATTGATCGGTTCTTTGAATTCATTACCATCGCTATCTGACAGAATTGCAGCTCCTTTTGATAACAGCTTCTTGAGGATGAATGGTCCTTCCCACGTTGGTCTGAACTTTCCTCTAATATCAGGCGCACCTGGTCTCATCTACTTGAACACCAAGTCCCCTTCCTTCAGGGGATGCTTCTTGACTTTCTTTCCAAAGGATCTAGCTAGCCTCTTCTGATAGATTTGGTTATGGTAATAGGCTCTCAATCTGTTCTCATCCAACATGTTTAAGTGCTGTAACCGTTGTTGTGCCCATTCAGCTTCTGGTATCTGAGCTTCCATAACCACTCTTAGTGACTTGAGTTCAACTTCAATTGGCAATACCGCCTCTGTTCCATACACCAAAGAGTACGGTGTGGCTCCTGTAGATACTCTGGTGGTTGTTCTGTAACCCCAGAGTGCAAAAGGCAGCTTTTTTGCCCAATCTTTATAATTCTGAACCATCTTGGCTAGAATCCTCTTGATACTTTTGTTGGCGGCTTCTACTGCCCCATTGGCTTGAGGGCGGTATGGGGACGACTTGTGATGCTCAATACCATACTACTGGAACAATTTCTGCACCTCGACCATAAACTGGACCCCGTTGTCAGATACCACGTGATGTGGGAGGCCGTACCTACATATCAAATTTTTCTCAATGAATTTCACCATATCCCTAGCATCAACTTTTTTGAAAGACTCAACTTCTACCCATTTGGTAAAATAATCAATGGCGACGATAATGTATCTGTGTCCATTAGAAGCCGTAGGACGAATTTCCCCAATAATATCAATCCCCCAAGCTGCGAACGGCCAAGGTGATGTCAAATTATGCAATTCTGAGACAGGCAAGTGCCTTAAATCTGCGTACTGTTGGTACAACTGACACTGCTTTACATACCTTGAGCAGTCATTATCCATGGTGAGCCAGAAGAACCCTTGCCTCATAATCTTCTTTGCCAGTGTCAGCCCGTTCATATGGGCTCCGCATACGCCAGCATGAGTTTCTTCTATTACCCTCTTAGCCTTTTTCTCATCCAAACATCTCAACTGGATACCATCAGCCTGCTGTTTGTATAATATCCCATTTATGCAAATGAACTGGGTAGACAATTTGCGAATCATTCTCTGATCTTTCTCAGTAGCTTCCTCTGGAAAAGTCATATTTTCTAGATAGTTCATAATATCATAATACCACGGCTTCCCATCCGCTACTTCTGTTTCCATGACTGATTTAGATTCAAAGCTAGGTCTCTCAGAGCTAGAAATCAAAACCGGCCTCATAACCACCCCTTCTGGATGGTCCCACATTGACACTAAAGTGACGAGCGCGTCGGCCAACTGATTTTCGTCCCTTGGAATGAAATAGAATGTACACACTTCAAACTGACTACTCAGGTCTCTCAAGTGCTTAATGTACGACATTAGCCTTTCTTCTTTAATAGCCCATTCGCCTCGAATTTGAATAATCATTAGGGATGAATCACCAAACACTTCCACTTTCTTTGCCCCCAAGGCTATTAACGCTTCCGACCCAAAAGTACATGCTTCATACTCAGCTTCATTATTGGTAGCTTTGAACCTCAGTTTCTTTGCCAAAGGGAGTTTCTCATTATCCGGGGTGGTCAGAATGACTCCTACTCCTGCCCCCGTATTGTTCACAGCCCCATCAAAGTACAGTTGCCATCCCTGAACTCCGATGGCTGTCACATCCTCATCTGGAAAATTGAACTCGTATGAGTCTCCTTGAATTGGGTGTTCTGCTAGGAATTCTGCCACTGCATGCCCTTTGATAGTTTTTCGAGTAACGTACTCTATATCAAACTCTTGTAGCAGCAACACCCACCTACCAATTTTTCCAAGTAAGGATGGAGCCTCCTACAAGTATCTCAAGGGATTCTGCTTTGCTACTGCCTGTACCTTGTAGGAGTGAACGTAGTGTCTCAACTTCTTAGAGGCCCAAATTACCGCAAGGCAGATCTTTTCTACTTTTGCATACTTAATCTCATAAGCCAGGAACTTCTTACTAAGGTAGTAAATAGTAAATTCCACTCCGAATTCGTCCTCTTAGGCCATCATGGCGCCTACAGAACCATCTTCTTTAGCTAAATACAGAATCATTGGTTTGACTGACTGTGGTGGTCTCAACACCGGTGGTTTCAGCAAGTATTCTCTGATAGTATCGAAAGCTCTCTGACAATCTTCGTTCCACACTACAGGTTGATTTTTCCTTAAGATTTTTATCGCCATCCTCTGATAAGTGGCTCCTGCATTTTTTAGGCCAAAAGGCATTACCCAATAAGCATACGTCTCCCACTCCGTGATGAAAGCCGTCTTAATTTGGTCAATTATTTTATTGAGAATTTGATTGTAGCCCGCATAACCATCTCCAAAACTATACATCTTGCAAGTAGCGGTACTGTCTATCAACACATCTATATGGGGCAACGAAAAGTTATCTTTCAGACAAACCTTATTCAAGTCCCGATAATCTACGCATATCCTCACCTTGCCATTCTTTTTGGCTACGGGGACAACATTGGCCAACCAAGTTGGATACTGCACCTCAACTGGAAATTTGGCTTTGATTTGCTGGCGAATCTCCTCTTTTACTTTATCTTCCCATTCCGGCCTAAGCCTTCTCAGTTTCTGTTTAACAGGTTTATGATCTAGATATGTAGGAATAGCGTGCTCTGCGACTTCCCGATCAATTCCTGGCATATCTTCGTAGGTCCAGGCAAAGACTTTTTTATATTTTTTTAATATTCTCTCAAATTTTTTTCGCTCTTCAGGAGTTATGTCAGATGCCATCAAGATTTTCAAGGTTCCAAGAATAAATAGAGTAGCATCAATCGAGCTAATGGATTATGATCATGCATAATGAAATCGTTAAAAAAAACATCGCACAAGTGAAGGAAATGGTTTGATTTATTAATAACACTAAAAAAACGTCACTAACATTATTAAAAAAGTTCAGAACTAAGAAGGAAAGTCTAAACTATCATCTTCCTCTCTCCGCTGATGTAGGTGTTGTTGCCGACGGTCCATAATCAACTTCAGGGCCCATCATTCCTTCCTTCTTAGGCGCTTAGTCCATCTTATTCTTTCCCTCTCGCTTTTCTGGGTCAGAGATCTGCTTGGAGTCAATCAGATCTTGAATGGCATGTCTTAAGGCCTTGCAATAATTTATGGTATGCCCGGTGTACTGGTGGAAGGCGCAATACTCATCCCCTTTATGATCGAGCTGTCCCTGGCTTCTGGCGGGCCTAGCTGGTAATGGCTGCAATATCCCCTCCTTCATCAGCCTCTTGAGGACCCAGGACAAAGATCTACCCAAATTAGAAAAATGCCTTTGCTTTACTTTCGTGCTTGGCGCTTCTATAATCTCTTCCTTTTCTGGGTCTGGCATCAGCTCTAGAATGCAATCTTTCAAGGTACGATAGTAGTCCATTTTATGCCCCGAATACTGGTGATACGTGCAGTACCAATCTGCTCTATATCTAGGGCATCCTTAACTTGGGGCAGGCCCGGCCGGCAAGGGTTGTAACTTTCCTTTCTTGATGAGACGGGTGAAATGCTAAGATAATGGCCTACCCGAGATAGTGAGGTGGGGCTGAGTTGTTCTAGTGGTTGGGACTTCTGCAGCCTTAGCATTTGCCTTACTATTGTCAAGGCCTCCTGAGCTTTCATCTTTTGGAGTACGCATGATTGCAGGGTCTTCATCCTCCTCGGACATAATGCCATGTTCTAAAGTAGGCCTCCTATTTCATCCTTGCTCAACCGGGGAATCAAGTGATCTCTTACCTCTAGTCTCAGAAGGAAAAGGAGGTACGGGAGCCGTCGCTGTATGAGCCTTCTCGATCGTGGCCGGCTTTGCTTGGTTGAGAGTTATTGCCATAAGCTGAGCTTGCAGAACAAGTGCCATAGCATCCATCCTTTCTTTGACCATGGTCAGCATCTTTGTTTCAAGCTCTTCGAACCTTCTATCCAACTCCTGGGCAATTAGAGCGCGAGTCTCTTCATTATGTTGTGAAGGGCCAGCCATTTCTAATGCCTTTAGATGCTCTGGTAAGAATGCTAAAACTTTGTCAGCCCACGTGAACTCTAATCGCTCCTTAGACAACTATTGGGATCCCCTAACCACCCAAGCAAATGGTCTATAATGGCTGAAAATCAAGGAGTTAGAATGATGTATGAATAATATGTAATGCATGATCGTGCTGTGCAACAAATGGTATACAGTGACTAAAAAAGATTACAATGATACATGTGAAACATTTGAAAAGCTATACACAGGATAATATGTACATGTAGTAATTATATACAAAGAATAAGATGTATACATAGAAAAAAAATAAAAAAAAATTATTTGTGCATGAATAACACGAATATGCAATGCATCATCCACAACCACATGTAAGCAGATAGATCCTTCCAACCTTATTGCCCCGCCACACGAGGTCGTGCAGTCTCTGTCCTAGGTGGGCTTGATCCATGGGTTAACAGGGAACCCGATGGACGCGCAGGGTGCTCAGTGGAAAACCGGCAGCGTAACCTCTCTTAGCTAATGTGCATACACATGGGTTTTGACCATCATGTATTTAGGCAGCCCGAATAAGTTGACATAGGCCTATCGGGGCATGAAAGCCTTTGATTAGGTGACCAAATCAAATTATCTGGGTTTGTTCAATACATAATGATCCATATAGCAAGCAAAGTATTATGGTTCATACCACTTAGGGGAAGTATCTATTGCCATTACATGAGCTTTGGTAAAAGGTGATGTTACTTTAGGGCTACCCAAGCATGGTCCTTGCCAATGGGTCTAGCTCATCACGAACGTAACAACCGATCAGGTCTCCATTTAATATACCATGATGGTACGAGACTTGGGCTGGTGATTATCCTTAACACTTCCCTACATTGAGTGAACGTAGGGTTGTGCTTCGGGAACGCACCGGGGTTGAAAGAGGGACCAAACTAGCATAGATCTAAGGCTCTAATGAGATGCAATGCAGTTTCGAAAAAGGATGAAATTTTTAAATTAAAACTCAATTGTAAATTTTAACCAAGGCACTTTCGAAGTGAAGTCTCGAGTATTGTCCCCAGTGGAGTCGCCACTGTGACGCGCGCCAAACCCCGGGACGCCCCGAAGGCCCGCTTTTAGGGCGATCGGGTGGAGGTTCATGAAAACTTGTAAGGTATTTACAAGTGCGTCTATTTTGGGCAATAAGGAGGTTTCTTGGAGTCGCCACCTAATAGAACATTGGGAAGGGTCGTCTAGCCTTAGCGAGCCTAAGACGGCACATATATATCCATTTTGGGTAAGCCAACAGGGTTTTGGAGGTGCCAGCCCAATAGGACATTAGGATGACCCTCTAACCTCGTGGAACCTAGGATTACACAGCGGGTAAATATTCATCTTGGGCAAACCAAAGAGATCTTGGAGGTTTCAGCCTAATATAATATTAGGATGATCCTCTACCCCCTGGAACCTAGGATTATGTAAATTAGGCCTTTTGGAGGGGAACAAGAGATATTTTGGAGGTTCTAGACCTCTAACCTCATTGAGCCCAAGACCAGAGTAGGTTCGGGACTTCCCATTTATTTATGCCTTGGCTAAGTTTATGATTGAGTTTTGAATTTGGAGTTTCATCCCATTTCTCATTCATTTTAATGCAGTTTAATTAAAGTGTATGTCATCCATTCAAGGGAAAGTGATAAATAAAAGCGTAAAGTAAAGTATATGCAAATATATTAGAACAATACTAGGGGCGGAATACAACCCCCATTGTAAATAAGATACAAATCATGCATAAATTGGGATATTCATTAATGATGAAGACATTGGTCCTCGCATGCATATTTATTATGAAACAGGTTTGATGTGATGATTTATTTGGGTATGAAAAACTAGGACATTGGTCCCATTTTTATCTAGAAAAGATGCCAAATTAATTAATAGAAATATTTTTGTGATTTTCTTTTTAGCGTGCCTAAAATAAACAATTTTATTAAAGATTACATAGCAAAATAAATGAAAAAGCCAAATAAATGAAATATTACAAATAAAGCAATTAAATATCTAACCCAAACGAGCCTTCTGGATCTCCTCGTGTGCTCGCAAAAAATGCCCAAGTAAAAAAAATAAGTTTTGACAAAAAAACAAAATACAAATGAAATAATATTAGTAATTAAATCAATTAAATAAATTAATGATAAAATGAGATAAAATAAAGAGGGATGGCATCAAAAATGGATTAAATGAATTGAAATATTAATAAACTAAAATAAATGGAAAAATTCATTATAAATGACAAATGAATTAAAAGATATGATTGAAATAATATAAAACGTGTTAATGAATTAATATATGAAAATATGCACATGATAATAATTACAATGAAAATAAATAAATAACAATAAATAAAACATGTGACAACGATAAAAAGAATGATAAAAATGAATAAGAGAACGATAAAAATAATCAAATGAATGACATGATTAATTAAATATGTTCACAAATGATATAAACCATTTACATGGTAAAAATATCAATTAAAACGAATTTATTAATTACATGTTAAAAATAATGATGAATTAAAGTGAAATAAATCAATTACATGTTAAAAATAATGATGAATTAAAGTGAAATAAATTAATTACATGTTAAAAATAATAAACAGTCAATTTTACATGAATAAAAACAAAATAATATGATAATATTAACAACAATAATGAAAATAATGAAAGAGAATGATAATAAACTAATAATGGCAATAATATTACATAAACATAATAATATAAACATTAAAAGGAATCTACAAGACATAGAATAAATAAATGAGAATAATAATGAAAATATACATGTTAATAAATTAAATATAAACAAAATAAATAAAGGAAAATAAAAGATTCAAACCCGGAATGTTTATGCTCAGAGTTTCGGATTCGATAAATGTAAAAATGATGATTGATTTCCTTGTTTTAGTTTGCAAAATTAGAATTGAGATATGAAAATGTTGAAAATTTATTTCAAGAAAAATAGGCTTGAAAAAAAATTAATCAAAAAAATTATTTGATAATAAAGAATTAATTTTTTTGCTCAAAGGAATTCTTTTTATTGATTAAACAAAAAAACCTTGAAAAAGTTTAATGGAAAACAAATGAGAAGACAAAAAACTGAATTTTGACAGCAAATAATCAATTTAATTGTCTCAAAATTTAATCCATCAACAAAATTTCATCCAAAAATATATTTAGAAAAAATTATGTTGGAAAAAGAATGAAAGATTGATTTTTCTTTTTGATCTTTGGTTGGGGAAAAAATCTGAAATTTTTTAGAGAGTTTGAAAGGAAGAAGAAGAGAAAAAGATGAAGAGAAAAACCCTAGAAGAATTCCCCCTTGTAGGTTTTCATCTCTTTCTTTTTATATGAAGAAAATAGGAAAAAAAATTAATTAAAGGGATAAAACTTAATAAAATCAGATATTATCAATTTTGAATTTTAAAATTTGAAAAAAACCTGAAAATCCCTTAAAAAGGTGATAAAAAATCGAATTTTGTGGAAAAAAATCGAAAAAAATCAGTTTTGGGGCGAAAATGGCAATTTTGCGGCGAACAGTGGCTACGGACGCCCGTCGGAGCGCTCGACGGGCGTCCGTAGCGCATGCTGGGCGAGAACGCTCGCCCAGTGTGCGCGCGACGCTGCGCGCATGGATATTTGCGCGTCGCGCGCGCGAGCGACGCTTGCGTGCGGAGCGCAGCGCGCACGCGCGCCGACGCTCGGAATTTTTTTGTTTTTTATAATTTTTAAAATTAGCAAAAATACTATAAATCTAAGCCCCATTTTTCAAGTCTAATTTTTAAAATATTTTTTTATTTTTCACTCTAAAATGCAAAATTTACAAGGAAATCACCACTTTTAACCTTTTTGCCTGTGACAAGGCATCTTATTATCATTGGGTAACACTGATCTAGACTACCTCAGTACCCGGTGTCTCCAGGTATGTATGACCAAAATACTGCTTTTGATAGATTTGTATGTCACGGTCACAACCATTTGGTTGTGACCGTGAGGTACCTAAAAATTCCTGCAATCAAAGATCAAACTATATTAAAATGCTATCCAAAGTGCATAAAAATCTAATTTAACTAAAATTGACAAAATTAACCAAAAGTAATCACAACACAATAATAAACATAACTAAAAACCCAAATATCATACGAAAATACTAACAAAACTAAGTACTAAATTGAAGTTATCAATGCTTAGTGGGATACAGATACAAAGGACTTCTAATGAAGTCGCAAAACATAACAATATACCGCAAGATAGCATACATAATTGCATTAAACATCACTAACTTGAACATATGCAAATACAAACATGTAATGGTTTAAATAGACATAAACATGCCCATGCTCCACTACAAGTATGGTTACCAAAACACAAATCTGAGTACATAAGGCAGATACCTTATCATAATACATATAAGGTAAACAATACTGAACACTGATTAATAGGGAGAATCATGTACACATAATAGTTATATTTTTACTTGCAAACTCAGATTCACATAGTAACTAAAGCCTGAGATCATATCTATGGTAGATACGGGTATTCAGAATACTGACTAGTAGTATCAGAAGACCGAAGTCTAAAACTTAAAATATCAAAAGACCGAAGTCTAAAACTTTCAGACACCTGAAGGTACAGACACTAAACGGGCCAACAGAAGCAACTACACTAAACCCTTTATAAGCATACTTATCTATGCACTACCTTGACTATTTAGGCTTACACACAACTCTAATCTCTATAACATATATTCATGTATCCAAACACAATTGCATTTCACTCAATTCATGTACATGCTAACATTCCAATAAGTATATAATTCATACTAGCAAATAATACATATGATCTATAATATGCATGTTCAAATATATTCCAATGCAATACCACACTCAATTGTGAACAAAAGAATCACATTTACAATATTGCACAGTGTCGCTCGCGACAGAATTCCAATGATCGCTTCTATCATGCCCGCGACCCCACTCGCGCTCGTGACAGAACCCAACACAAGCAGAGGTCGCCCACGCGGGCCTCGTCGCTCTTGCAACAGAATGCCAAAGTGGCTTCTGTCGCGCCCACGACGGAGCTCGCGCTCACGACAAAGCTTGGCACCGCTCGACCATGCACGAGATAACTCAGCAGGCAGACCTTGCCAAAGAGTGTTCTGTCGCGCTCGCGACAGAACTGAACTAAGTGTTCAACTCTAAGCAACCCAAATCTACTCATGCACAACCTTCACATATTCAAACTAATTCACATGCATGATCTCTAAAATCATGCCAATAACACTTCTAAACACTATATCAATAATAACACAATTCAAATACTAATTTCCATCAGAATATCAAATAAACAATATGATCATGACAAGTGCTCAACATGCCAAAATCTAAACATATGAACATATAAAATTGACTATAACTCTCAAATGAACTTTAACACTAAACCAAGCATACCAATGCACCATCTATTCAAATATGCCTCTAATAGCAACATCACAAGGACAATTCCTCAACATAACAACACATGCATGACTCAAAACTAACAAATTTTGCACATGCAACTAATTCAAAAGGGCACACGATCCCAACCTATAGGAAGCAACTCAAACTCTTCTCTTCAAGAACCAATCTTCTCTTTGCCTCTTTCTTTTCTCCTTTCCTCAGCTTCTTGCATAATCAACCAAGAATACACTTAATCTATAACACAACCAACTCAAAACACAAAAGAGAAATGGAGTAGAAGAAGACCTCATCAAACCAATTACACTTACCTCTTCAGTTCACACGGAAAACCTCTTTAAATGAGCCAATTCAAATCACATTCAAAGCAAACCAAAGAGAAAAGAAGCATAAATGTTCAAAATGCTGAAATAGGGAGCAAAAGAATTAAGAGAGAGGGAGAGGTGGCCAGCTGGATCACATGCAATGAGTGGGGGCAGGGAGAAGTGTTATTTTTCTCAGTTACCATGGATAGGATTCTAATATCTGGGTTTAGAAACTGCGATTGATTTGTAGAGAGAGATATTCTAAATTTCCAAATCAGCATTTACTTTTTTTTTTTTTTAATCTGACTAGGAAAGATATTTGCCACGTGTATGATGAAGTGTAAACGCTTAATTGGCTGCTATTAATTCCGTTTGCCAATTAGATTTTTCGTCCAAAATTAGAGTATTTTTCATTTATTAAAGTGATTTCGGAGATAAAAATTGACAAAAAAAAGTTAAGAATAATTTCACATCTTTTCCTATAGTTTGAGAAAAAAAAACATTCCTTATCTCTATTTTCTTTAAGACTAGCTTGAGGAAAAAAAAAATTCCTTATCTCTATTTTCTTTAAGACGCAAGTGAAAGAAGTGGATATAAATTTGGAACGGGTCGGCAAGGGTAAGTGGGTGAACTTAACCCGGTCCAAAACCACGGCAGCCCTAGAAGCGGCAGAGAGAGTGCGACGTTTTCTTAACTTGAGATAAAGTGTTCAGTGTTAACTGGCATGTATGATAAGTTCCATTAGAAATAAAAAGGAATTGAAGAACGGATTGACGAGAAAGGTTTGCATTCAATTGCATTTAGAAATTTAGAATAGCAGGAGTGCTATAGAGATGGATTTGGAAAAGAAGAGAGTAATTGCTCCTCGAGATGGTTTATCGAACAAAAGAGGCAAAAAGCAGATGAAAGATGAGTCTTATAAAGGGAAAATTAGCAAAACATGGCCTCCTCGATCATTATGGGTCCCTGGTAAAACTAAGGATGCAACTGAGAGTGGTAACGGCAGCAACAAGGTAAAGGAAGCTCATAAGTTCAAGAAACAAACCAAAAGCAAACCTCTTTCTGTATTTTCGACTACGAAAACTTTTAGGAACAAGCAGTGTCTCATTGATGGCGATGTTGCATCGGATGACCAGCAAAAGAAGAAGAAAAAGAAGAACATAATTCGGTTAGACCCACATGATTTCTCCAATAAACGGCTTGATGATGGATTAGTTACTACTACTGGTAAGCAAGCCTTACCTATTTCATGTGTTTTGCCCTGTCTATACATTATTCTGCTGGTTCAATCAAAAAAGAAAAAAAAAAATATTAACATGAGAAAAGGGTTCTTTAACTTTGTTGTACATCACTTGAAGCTGCCTATCTGTAGTTAAATTACTCAAAGCATTAGAAAGATGCCCAAAATAACTCAAGTTATGGAGTAATTTCCCTCGTGAAACTGTTCTCTCAATCCAACCTTGAGTGCTCCCTTAGACTGCTTCATTTTTTGCTTTTAAATCCCACAATGGATGCAATGTTCGTAATGTGTCTGGAGTAACTGGGATTTTGGATATCTCGAAATCAAATTCAAGGTATTCCTAGCTTCAGGATAATGTTGAACAAAGGAAGATTAGTCATTAACTGGATATTAATGTCCATGAATGTAAAAATACCAGAACCTTTCTTTAGGGATTTTTTTTTTTTTTTTTACAACTCCAAATATATGAAGATTTACTTATTGGTTTATATATATATATATATATATATATATATATATATATTAAGGTGTTACAGTAGGGTCTTGTTTGATGACAGGGAGCTAGAGGATATAAATAATGGAAATTTTACTCTGCAACTAGAACCTTTTTAGTTTTGATCCAGGTCCTAATGAAATGAAATATTTACAAGTTCCTATTTTACAGTAATTGGAAATTAGATAATTTTTTTTTAGTGCTTTTTGGCTGGCCTCATTTCCAGAGCTGTTACACTTTCCTGGATATGGACATCCATGGTACCACATGTTTAATTTCCCAAGTAGATGAATGTCGAAATGTGTTCAATAGTTGTGTAATTCTCCGACTTTGTACAAAAGCAAAGGATTCAGTGGGAGTGTTCTTATTGCATATTAAAGCATCTCCGTAGGTGTTCTCAATATCAACCTTTCTGTTTCCCTTTCTGAAATTGTTTGGTAACTGACCAATTACTGTAATGAAGTTGATATCTGTCTAAACAGAATCTTCATCTATTTTACATTTTATATAATGTTATGGCATGAAGTTTGAGCTTTTATTTTCAATCACTCATTTCCCTGTCTTTTTGGTCACTTTTCTTACCACTATATTTATTCTGCCAATTTTCTGAATCCTTTCAGAGAGTACAAAAGAGAAGAAAAAAGACATTGAGAAAGATGCTGAAATATCAAAAAATGCGCAATTCCGGGCAATAAAACCTAGTCCTTCCATCCTTTCCTCCGTGGAAGATAATGTAATTTGTATGATCAGGCTTTTAGATGTTGACTTTCATTTTACCTTTTCCATTTTCCTATGTTCTGATTTTAGATAATCTTATTCTCAGTTGTTAGGTCGTAGAAGACTGATTGAGCTAAAAAGGGCAGGCTATAACATTGAGCTATCAGCACCGTTAGACAATATCCCCCTATGTACAAGCTCTGAGAGAGAACGTATAGAAGAAAATGTATGTTTGTATTCTATCCATTTTTACAAATAATCTTTCTTTTTGTTATTTATTTATTTTCTCTCTCTTTGTTTCACCAATGCTGAAACTCTCTCACGCGAGCGAATGACATCATGTACCCATTTTTCTTTCTTTTCTTCTTCTTCTTCTTCTTCCATTTCCTTTTTTTTTTTTTTAATTATTATGTATGCTTCTTTCTTTCTATATGCATTTAATTCAAAACCAGAGCTGGTGCTAATCACTTTTGCCAGGTTTTTAGGAATAAATTGGAATTTTTCGCTGCTGTAAAAGCTTCATCTTCATTCCCATCTCCTGATCTTCCAGAAATTGCATTTGCAGGTAGGCATTTATCCTTTGTTTTGATGGAATTGAGTGTAAGGAAAAGAAAGAAATTCAATTTATTTTCTTTTCTCTTGTTTGGTTACTAAGTGTAGAAGAGAGATCATTAAGATCAAATTTGAATTCCCAATTTCCCTTTGAAGGCTAATAAATTTTCCTGCCTGTTTGGTGGGAAATCAGGGGAAATTAGAATTCATTTCTTCTCTGCTGCACCATTTACCTTTTATGTGCTTAATAACATACTTGTCTATATATTCTCTAGATTTCTTTTTCCTTTCTTCCTTTCCTCTCTAAAGTTTACAATTTATTTTCATTGCAAGGTAAATTCATGCACTGCATTTACAGGGGAACTTTAACCCAACTTTCATGTGGTTAATACTCTTTATATGTCAGCCTAAAATTTATTTGGCATAGGTTGCACTCTAAAGATTGTTAGCCATTGCCATATGATAATGTTGAACTCTAGTTTCTCAACCCAAATAAATGTTTTTTAGCCACAAACTAGATGTGCCTTCGGAAGCTATAACTTTATGAAGAGAGTGTAGATATGTTATTGGCAAAACACCTCTTATAGATTACAAAGTTCCTGATTAAATTTTCAATTCCTAGGATATCCAAAATGAGAAATTAAATTTATGAATTGGCCCCATTTTCGAATATGTGCTTGAAACATAATTAGGACTTCGGTTTATTTGGAGTGTGTTAAGTACAAGCGTAGGGTAAAAATGTAATTTGGTTAGTTAGTTAAGTTAGTTACTTAGCTAGTAGCTAAAAGGTAGTTTTACAGCTGTAATTGGTACCTAGTTGAGAATTTCTCTTTCTTGTAAAGGTGTTGCATATGCTTGTTTGGCTGTATGCACACTTCAATGGTTAGTTATTTCTTTCGCTTTATGTAAGTGTCCTTGCTATAGGGGACCACTATCATTAGAGAATCAAATCCAAATTATTACTCTCTCTCTTTTTTCTCTCTTCATATCCTTCTATTCTATTCTCTTCTCTTTTATTCCTTTCTTTCTTTTCTTCTAATTCCAGTTCATATTTTAAATTACCAAATTAGGATTTAATCCTAACAAATTGGTATCAGAGCAACAACCTTCTCTGGGTTAGATGACTAAGAACATAGCAGCTAAGAAGACCAAAGAGTCTAAAGAATTTGTGGTTTCCATGAGAGAACTTGAAGAGTAGTTGCATTCTTTGAATTCCAAATTTGAAGAACAACTAGAGACTAGACTTGGGTCTTTAGAATCTAATCTACAATATGAACAACTTAAGCTAGAGAACCAGAAATCAGTGGCCTATTTGGCTCAACTGATCTAAGGCCAAACTCCAAACCCTGGAGCTTTTGCCCTAGCATCCAGTAGTAGCACTCCCTTTCCCACTGCTGTTAGAGGTAAGGAAACTTTTACCCTCACATCTGATTTTAGGAATGAGCAAGGGCATTTGTGTACTCCTAGTGATAAGGAAGGAGTAGAGGTTTTAGGCCTGGGCAAAACTTACTACAAGAAGTTATTGCCAAAACCTGGATTTAACTAGCTTTGAAGGGTCAAATATCCAAGGGAAAGCAGAGGCATGGTACCAAAACTGGAGTATGAACAGGGGTACCATAGAATGGGAGGATTTTGTTGAAGCCATTGCTAAAAGGTTCAAAGAAGTTGGGGAAGATAATGTGGTTGAGAATATGTAAAGGCTTAGACAATGTACAATTGGGGATGAATATCTGGACAAATTTGAGACACTCAAGCTCAAAATGGAGAGAAAATACCCTAATCAACTTGAGTCTTATTATGTCTTCAGTTTTATTGGAGGCCTCAGAGATGATATTAGATCCATCATTTAAAGCTCCAAATTTATATACTGCCATTGAATAGGCAAAACTGCAAGAGCTCCATCTAGAGACTCTCAAACCTAGAAATTCTCCGAATTTCCTAATAAACCTTATAATTCCAATACTCAAACCTATAACAGAAATTTTTTCCCTACCAACACTTCCTCTAAACCAATAAACAACCCTCAAACTTACATTGCCCCAAAATTACCACAGCAGAAACCTCATTATGCTACCATAGCCTACTCACCCTAAACCCAACAATATTAACTACAATAGGACTCCTGGAATTGTTACAAGTGTGGAGAGAGGTACACACCTGGACATCAGTGCAGCTTTAAAGGGTTAATGGCAATGCATGTTACTATAGAGGATGATTTAGGGGAAGATGGGTGATCAGCCTATGTTGCATGAGACTAATGAACATATAGCTCTCTTTGAATGTTGTTGAGGGGGGGGCTTTGTGACAATACCATTAAGGTTAAGGGGCAAGTAAATGGCAAGGTAGCAATGATTCTAATTGACAGTGCAAGCATCCACTGCTTTGTGGACTCTAATGTGACAAAAACTCTCAAACTACCCTTCACGCTAGTTTCCCCTACTGGCAGTCAAATGCAAGGGATTTAGTTGGTCTATCCAAGGTAACTAGTTTAAGATTGACATGAGGGCTTTAGATTTAGGAGATTATGCAATAATTTTAAGGTCAGATTGGAGGAGGTGCCACTCTCCAATTATTTTTGACTTTGATGCTAGTGAATTGATCATTAGGAAAGAAGGCAAGCCATTCAAGATTAAGGGACTAGGTGAGCAAAACTCCCCAAAATGATGTCAGTTGAGACCCTCAACAAGGAAGTTTAGTAGGGCTGGAAAGGCCTCACATCCAAATTGTTCCTCATCAGTTTAAGGCCTGCCCTACTTGAGGAGGTACAACTAGAGTTACCCACCACACCACTTGAAGTTAAAGAGTTGCTTGAGCAGTACTCATCTGTCTTCCAAGTTCCTACAGCCCTACCTCCTCCTAGATCCTGTGACCACAAAATTCCTCTCAAACCAAACTCTGAACCAATAAATATAAGGCCCTACATATACTCTCATTAGTAGAAGGTCGAGATTGAAAAGCTAGTGGAAGAAATGCTTGACAACCACATCATACAATCCAGTGCTAGTCCTTATGCATCTCCAGTTTTACTAGTCAAGAAGAAGGATGACACTTGGAGGTTCTATGTGGACTAGAGGGAGCTTAAAAAACTCACCATTAAGGACAAATTTCACACTAGTTTCCCCTAGTGGCAATCAAATGCAAGGGAGTTAGTTGGTCTATGCAAGGTAGCAAGTTTGAGTTTGACATGAGGGCTTTGGAATTAGGAGATTATGACATAATTCTGGGTCAGATTGGATGAGGTGCCACTCTCTAATTACTTTTGACTTGATGTTAATGAATTAATCATTAAGAAAGAGGGCAAGCCATTCAAGACTAAGGGACTAGATGAGCGAAACTCCCCCAAAATGATGTCAGCTAAGGCCCTCAACAAGGTAGTTCAGCAGGACTGGAAATCCAAACTGTTCCTCATCAGTTTAAGGCCTACCATGCCCAAGGAGGTACAGTTAGAGTTACCCACCACTCCACCTGAAGTTAAAAAGTTGCTGGACCAGTACTCAACTGTCTTTCAAGTCCCTACAGCCTTACTTTCTCCTAGATCCCATGACCACAAAATTCGGGTTAATTACGTCTGTGGTCATCGAATTTTGGTGCTTATAACCAAATGGTCATAATAAAATAATTTGTAACATAAAAGTCATCAAACTTTTATTTTTTTTCAATTAAGGTAAAAATGACCGAAAAATTAATTTTTCATCAACGGAGGGTCACGCAAATATGCTACTTTATCAGTAATTTTCTAGAACGTGTCCACTCAGCATGCGATATAGCCTGTTTACATGGAGAAATTGACATATCAGCAAATACACGTGTTATGTTAACCTGTACAAAAAGACAAAAAAAAATTTTACTGACGTATATTTGTAGGAGGGTCATATTGGCATATTTGTGTAACTTTTCGTTGACAAAAAAATTAATTTTTCGGTCATTTTTACCTTAATTGAAAAAAAATAAAAGTTTGATGACTTTTATGTTACAAATTATTTTATTATGACCATTTGATTATAAGTACCAAAATTCGATGACCACGGACGTAATTAACCCCACAAAATTCCCCTTAGACCAAACTTTGAACTAGTAAATGTAAGGCCTTACAAATACCCTCATCAACAGAAGGTTGAGATTGAAAAGCTAGTGGCAAAAATGCTTGACAACTACATCATACAACCCAGTACTAGTCCTTATGCATCCTCAGTTTTACTAGTAAAATAAAAAAAGGATGGCACTTGGAGGTTCTGTGTGGATTAGAGGGAGCTTAACAAACTCACCATTAAGGTTAAATTTCCTATAACAATTATAGAGGATTTTCTAGAAGAGTTACATTGGGCTGTTTATTTTTTCAAAAATAGATTTGAGGTCTAGTTATCATTAGATCTGGATGTGGCTAGCTAATGCTTACAAAACAGCCTTTAAAACTCATTCAAGGCATTATGAATTTCTGGTTATGCCATTTGGCTTAATCAATGCCCTGCCACTTTTTAGTCGCTAATGAACAAAATTTTTCAGCCATTTCTCAAAAAATTTATCTTGGGTTTTCTTTGATGATATTCTCATCTACAGTCCCACTGTAGAGCTCCACTTCCAACACTTATAGCTGGTCTTTGATAAGCTATTGGAACATCAATTGTTTGCAAAGGAATCCATATGTGAATTTGGCAGAGATAGGGTCAACCATTTGGGTCACATAATCTCTTCTACTGGTATCTCTACTAACCCAAGTAAAATTGTAGCAATGCTCAATTGGCCTATTCCTAAAAACCTCAAAGGTTTAAGAGGACTTTTGGGTCTTATTGGTTACTACAGGAGATTTATTGTAGGCTATGGTATTTTATGTTAGCCCCTGATTGAGCTACTTAGAAAGGACTAGTTTGCCTAGAATCCTTCTGCTCAGGCAGCCTTTGACAACCTGAAGCAACTAATGGCTCAAGCTCCATTGTTAGCACTGCTTGATTTCAATGAGCATTTTGTTTTGGAATGTGATGCTAGTAGCACTGGATTGGGGGTAGTTCTCATGCAAAAGGGCAGTCCTTTAGCGTACATTTCTAAATCTCTGGGCCCTGGAAACCAGCAACTTTCAGTCTAGCAACTTCTTCTGTCCTAGAATGCAAGGGGATGTGGTGAAATGGGTGACCTAATGTGATGTCTGAAAGAGGTGCAAGTTAGAATTAGTGGCCTCTCCAGGTCTACTCCAACCCTTATCCCTTCCTAAATGTGGAAGGATATCTCAATGGATTTTATTGAAAGGCTTCCCAATTCTTCAAGGATGGACACTATTCTAGTGGTTGCGGATAGATTTTCCAAAATGGGCTATTTTCTTGCTCTCAAACACCCTTTTAATGCATATGTAGTTGCTCAAGTCTTTTTGGACCAAGTCTTCAAGTTACATGGCATGCCTAACTCTATTGTGTCAGATAGAGATAAGGTATTTACAGGAGGTTTTTGGCAGGAGTTGATGAAGTTGTTGGGCACCAAACTTTTGTTTAGTTCAACCTATTACCCTCAAACCGATGGGCAAACATAAAGGCTAAAAAGACAGTCTTGAAACTTATTTTAGATGCATGACTTCCTACAAACCTACTCATTGGTTCAGGTGGCTTAGTCTAGCTGAATATTGGTATAATACCAGTTATCATTTAGCTATTAAAATGAGCCATTTCCAAGCTTTGTATGGCTATGCTCCTTCATTGCCTAATCTTCCCACAAAATCAGGCTCAATTGTAGTGGTGGAAGACTTTCTACAGGCTAGGGAATCTATGACTGCTTATTTGAGGAACAAGCAGCAATTTATAAAAATAAAATGAAGAAATTTGTTGATAGGAGGAGGTTTGAAAGCGAGTTTGTTGTTGGAGACTGGGTTTTTATCAAAATTCAGCCTTATAGGCAGAATACTTTAGCCCTCATAAAATCTTTCAAGTTCACAGCTTGGTACTATTGGCCTTTCTTGGTGTTGGAGAGAATTGGCAAGGTACCTTACAAGTTGCAGCTTCCTTCCATCTGTTGCATTTATCCTATCTTCCATGTTTCCCATCAGAAAAAGAAGGTAGGATCTAATATTCGAGTTCATGCCACTTTTCCTCTCATCCTTCCTAAAAAATTTCTCAATTACTGGACCATTTTGATCAATGATTCTCATCTTCAACAGCTTTTGATCAAATGGCAACACTTACCTACCATAGATGCTACTTGGGAAGACAACCACTTCATTTAGCAGCTGTTTCTAGAGTTTTATCATTCTTGGTGACAAGAATGTGCACAAGGGGAGGTTATTGTTACGTACAAGCGTAGGGTAAAAATGTAAGTTGGTTAGTTAGTTATGTTAATTACTTAGCTAGTAGCCAAAAGGTAGTTTTAGTGCTGGTAGATAATTTCTCTTTCTTGTAAAGGTGCTGCACATGCTTGTTTGGCTGTATGCACTTAGTTATTTCTTTCCTTTTCCCTCTATGTAAGTGTCCTTGCTATTGGGGACCACTATCATTAGAGAATCAAATCCAAATTATTTCTCTCTCTGTTCTCTCTTCCTATCCTTGTATTCTATTCTCTTCTTCTCTCTTTCTTCTTTCTTTATTCTCTTCTAATTCCAGTTTTCATATTCTAAATTACTCTGTTTGGATTTAATCCTAATAGAGTGGTTGATGTGTTGAATCATATTCCTTTGCTCTAAAGGGTTTTACACCAAATTGAAAAAAAAGTATGAGCCTTAGGAGTGACATAGAAACCAAGGATGTCAGCAGCCGAATAGCTGAAAATCACATCACTTACCCCTATTGTCCATCTTCATCGTGTCTTGTGTATTCAATTGGATCAACAAGGGGAAGAGATTCACTATTTTAATTTGCATTCTTGTCACTTATTGGATAGAGCTTGGGGAAATAGAATGTCTTTCATAGTTTGATGGGATTGTTCTTTAGTTTTTTTTGAAGAGCAGAAGGATAGAAAATTGTGCGGTTGATTAATTATGCTTTTTGTAATAGGGTGGGGAAAGTAGAACTAGGACTACAACCCTAGGGAAACTTAGCATCCTTCTGATTATTTGGTGGAGGATGAATTAGGACATATTTGCAAATCTACCTCCATCTCGTGCCCCATTTTATCCTCTCAAGTTAAGCATGATTCTTGGGATTAAAAATTAAGTTACCTGTATTCAATTGAGAAAATGATATTTAAATCCATCTTGATTGGTGGAATTGAATGGAGACCACTTACTGTATGTAAAGATTAAAGAGATAGTGAGTATGGTGTTTACTCATTTTAATAGGTACACATGCAATTTCTTCTAGTCTTGCTGATAGACAAAATGAAGAAGAAGACGTGGAGTTGAACCAGAACACCTTTGGGCCCAAGAAACTGCAGGTTTACACCCCCAGGAAGAAGTATCAGGATAGGGGCAAAGGAGGAAGCATGAAATTCTATTATTGAGCTGGAATTCTGCTCATAGGGTTAATTAGGCCTAGTCCTAGCTGGACAAGGGGGAGTAACGGTTTTGTTTTTGGGAATGCTTTATTATTCTGTTTGGGGGAAGAGAGGGATATCTTTTTTAGCAATCATTTGTTAGCTGCTATTGAGTAGGGCTCCTTACTGGAGAGGGAAGATACCTTCATGTGACTTGTATTGCTGTATTTCCAGTTTTCCATAAATGAAACCCACCTCTTCTCTCTTCTATTTCATTGTTTGATCTGTTATTTGTCTGATTTGTTGGATACCAAGATTCTTTTTCCTATCATTTGGCGCCGTCTGTGGGAAACATCTGAGCCAATGGCAGAACCACCCAAAACCTGTTTGCAATCCAAGAACGAGTTACAGGAGCGAGTCGATGGCCATGATGAAGCCTTAGGTACAATGCAACAATCCATGGGTGCAATGCAACGATCCATAGCTACACTCCAACAGCTGGTGGTAGAACAGTTTGAGCGGATGGATGCTAAACTCCAGAAAAAAACTTGAGAAACAACCCGTAACACCAGAACAGGAAGACCCCCACAACGAAGAAACCGATGATAGTGTGGAAACACTTGCTAGGGTTTTCATCCGATCCCAAACACGATTTGGCCAACCCAGCGCTCCCCAACTGGATTCCTATGTCAGGACCAATCATTTTGGCATGGGATCGATATCCTTACCTCTGGTGAAAGTACCAGAGTTTTTCGGACCAGACCGACGAAGTTGGATCGCCAAGCTAGAATTATACTTCAACATACCCCAGACACCCGACGGCATGAAAATTCCAATAGCCCAGATGTGCCTAACCGGAGCAGCGATCACCTGGTTCTCTCAGGTATTGCGGGACAACCCACACCTTACTTGGGAGCAGTTTAAACAACGTTTGAATGGCAGGTTTGGAAATCGAAGAACCCACAATCCATATGAAGAATTGCGAGCCCTTTTCCAAACAGGTACTATCGACGAATACATAGAGGAGTTTGAGGAGATCATCGGGTACATCCCGAAGACATCGGAGGCTCAGTTTTTGGGTTACTTCATGGGAGGATTGAAGGAAGAAGTGGGAAGATGGGTTAGATGCCTGAAGCCCCAAAGTTGCGAAGAGGCCATGGAGATTGCTAGGGATGCCGAGCTCACTTTCACCCCCTTGGGGAGTCGATTGCTGGGCGCACGGGAGAGAGGTGGAGGAGGATGGAGCCAGATTGAAGCCACAAATGTCCCCCTACCGGTCGTTCGCCCCTTTATTTCAAAGGATGTGGGCCAGCCCGACCCAAGGTTCAAAAGTAGACGCCCAGACCCATTACCATTGAACCCAGTTGATACTCCCTCACCAGGACTCCCTTCTTCCAACCGAGCTTAGCAAGCCTCACGGAACAGGGGACCGCGCCATTTATCGTTGCGGGAAATCGATGAGCGCTGCCGGTTAGGGCTGTGCTTCAAATGCGCCCAACCGTACAACCCACAACATCAGTGTAGCACTGGGGAGTTACGTATTGCAATTCTGGATAACGAGCTCTTAGTGGCTATGGATGAGCAGGAGGATGAATCTGCAGGGGGTGATGCGTAAGATGAGAATGAGGGAGTAGGGGGAGAGTGCGCACTCATGGAGAATTTTTTCCAAGCAGGGGAAGGCACTCGAGCTCTAAGTACCCTTAAATTGAAGGGATTTATATAGGGCATTCCGGTCATCTTGTTGGTCGACTCTGGAGTGAGACATAATTTCGTATCCCGCAAACTGGTACGTTCACTGAATCTCCCTACTACCTCCATTCTTCCCGTTAAGATCAAGCTAGGGATGGTTATAGGGTCTCGATCCAAGAAAAATGTGCGGGTATTGATTTGGAATTGGGGACCCACGCCTGGATTGGAGGCACTGGTGTTTGAATTGGGACCAATTGATTTTGTATTGGGGATGGATTGGTTGAAAACATTAGGCAATGTCTTGCACAATTGGGAACAGAAGTGGATGAGGTTTGAGTATGAAGGCAAGCAGGTGGAATTGATTGGGATAGAAGGGACCCCCTCAGATGTGGGCGCCTTACAGGTTTGGTTAGGGGGCGGGAACCCGAGACAGAAACTGCGGCACATTCCACAGTTGGCACTAGCCCCAATGCCGGGTCTATCTCCAGAACGGACGTCGGAAATTGAGGCCATTATGCACCAGTTCTCTATTGTGTTTCAACCAATGACCGGGCTCCCACCTCGACGATTACATGATCATGCAATCCGGCTCATTCCAGGGCACGATGCAGTGAGTGTTCGTCCTTACAGGTACCCGCACCTATAGAAGGCTGAAATTTAGAAGCAAGTGGGAGACTTGTTGCAGTAGGGCCTTATTCGCCCAAGTCAGAGTCCTTACTCCAGTCTGGTCCTATCGGTAAGGAAGAAAGATGAGACATGGCGCCTATGTATTGACTACAGGGCATTTAAAAAGGCGACAATGGTGGACAAATACCCAATTCCTATGGTTGACGAGCTGCTGGATGAATTAAATGGCGCATAATTTTTTTCTAAGTTGGATTTAAAGACGGGATTTTATTAGATTTGAATGAGGGAAGGAGATGAGCATAAGACAACGTTTCGCACGCATGACGGGCACTATGAGTTTCTGGTAATGCCCTTTGGGCTCACTAACGCTCCCTCCACTTTTCAAAGTATGATGAACGATATCCTTCGCCCATTGTTGCGACGCATGGTCCTTGTATTTTTTGATGATATTCTGATCTACAGCCGGAGTTGGGAGGAACACCTGCAGCACTTAACCGTTGTTTTGCAGGTTCTACGAGATAACCAGTTCAAGGTTAATCCCAAGAAGTGCTCGATAGGCCAGTCTTCCATTGATTATTTGGGACAATGTATTTCCAAAGATGGAGTTACCGTTGATCCGTCTAAGGTTATTGCTGTTCAAAACTTTCCAAAGAATGTCAAAGGCGTTCGGGGTTTTTTGGGGCTGACCGGTTACTATCGGAAGTTTGTGAAAGATTATGGCAAGATTGCCAAACTCCTAACAGAGCTGACCAAGAAGAATGGTTTTCTTTGGACTGAGCAAGCTCAAGTTGCATTTGATACATTAAAAGGAAAGCTCACTACCGCACCACTGTTGGCACTTCCCGACTTCACTCAACCCTTTTGCGTGGAGTGTGATGCATATGACCTTGGGATTGGTGCTGTTTTAATGCAAGCAGGCAGGCCATTAGCTTACTACAGCAAGGCCTTGGCTGACCGGAATTTAGCCAAGTCAGCGTATGAAAAGGAGCTGATGGCTTTAGCACTGGCAATCCAACATTGGAGACCGTACTTGTTGGGCAAAAAGTTCATTGTCAGCACTGACCAAAAGAGCCTGCGCCATTTACTGCAACAGCGCATTACCACCCCGGACCAACAGCATTGGCTCTCTAAACTAATGGGATACATTTTTGAGGTGCAATATAAGCTCGGAAAAATGAATACCGCAGCAGACTCCCTCTCTAGACAACAAGATTTTGCAGAATTTGCCTCTTGAATTTACTCCTACCTGGGTTGATGGTGGTCAGATGTTTGACGAAGTTGAGTTGGACCCTTACTTGTCAAGTCTCAAAACAGCAGTACGGGCCAACCCACTTTCCAACCCGAAGTTCCAGTTGAAGTAGGGGATCTTATACCAGAACGGGAAGCTGGTGATCTCCTCGACATCAAAATGGATCCCTGCCATTTTGGAAGAGTTCCACAACTCTGTCACAGGGGGTCACTCGGGCTATTACCGAACTTACAAAAGAATTGGCTCGATGTTTTATTGGAAGGGAATGTTGCAGCGGGTCAAGGACTATGTAAAGAGTTGTTCAGTTTGCCAACGGTTTAAGGCTTCCACTTTATCTCCAACAGGGTTGTTACAACCTCTCCCCCTTCCACAGGTGGTGTGGGACGACATTTCTATGGATTTTATCACGGGAATGCCAAAATCCAAAGGGTTTGATGCCATAACGGTGGTGGTAGATAGGCTATCCAAATACAACTATTTTACAGCTCTTAAACACCCATACACAGCCCGCACCATAGTTGAATTGTTTGTCAGGGATATTGTCCGCCTCCACGGGTTCCCGAAGTCCATTATCAGTGACCGTGATCCAGTGTTTATGAGCCGTTTTTGGCAAGAGTTGTTCCGCCTACATGGCACCCAACTCCAGTTCAGTTCCTCTTACCACCCTGAGACGGATGGCCAAACCGAGGTTATCAACCGCTGCCTTGAGTCCTACTTACGCTGTTTCGCCGCAGACCAACCCCATTCCTGGAGCCAATGGCTGCCTTGGGCAGAATTTTGGTATAACACCACCTTTCACGTAAGGACTGGAGTTTCCCCTTTTGAAATAGTATATGGGAGAAGCCCTCCTACAATCATGTAGTATATCCTAGGAGAGGTCCAAGTGGAAGTAGTAGGCCGTGATCTCCTTGATAGAGATGAGGCACTGCATCAGCTCAAGCAGCAGTTATTGCATTCACAACAGCAAATGAAGACCCAAGCGGACCGACACCGCTGGGATGTTTCCTTTGAGGTAGGCGATTGGGTGTGTACTTGAAGCTGAAGCCCCATAGGCAACAATCCATCAGCTGGAGGATTTTTCCAAAATTATTTGCCCGTTACTTCGGGCCATACCAGGTAACTGCCAAGGTGGGTCCTGTTGCTTACCGCCTACTTCTTCCCTCCACTTCAAAGGTCCATCCTGTGTTTCACATCTCTCTACTTAAAAAAGCTATCGGAATGCAACCCATCTCTAGTTCCCTGCCTCTGGAATTAGAGCTGGACCCCGCCGGTGAACTTGACCCGGAGAAGGTAATAGCTACTCGGATAATCCAACGAAATGGAGAGTGTTCCTCAATGGCTCATTCAGTGGCACTCTAAAACTCTGGATGAAGCCACATGGGAAGACGAATATGTCATGAAGCGGTACTACCCACACTTCAGTCTTGAGGACAAGACTGATTTTCAAGAGGGCGGCATTGATAGAGAAAATGAAGAAGAGGACGTGGAGTTGGACCAGAACACCTTTGGGCCCAAGAAACTGCAGGTTTACACCCGTAGGAAGAAGTATCAGGATAGGGGCAAAGAAGGAAGCATGAAATTCTGTTATTGAGCTGGAATTCTGCTCATAGGGTTAGTTAGGCCTAGTCCTAGCTGGACAAGGGGGAGCAACGGTTTTGTTTTTGGGAATGCTTTATTATTCTGTTTGGGGGAAGAGAGGGATATCTTTTTTTAGCAATCATTTGTTAGCTGCTATTGAGCAGGGCTCCTTACTGGAGAGGGAATATACCTTCCTGTGACTTTTATTGCTGTATTTCTAGTTTTCCATAAATGAAACCCACCTCTTCTCTCTTCTATTTCATTGCTTGATCTGTTGTTTGTCTGATTTGTTGGATACCAAGATTCTGTTTCCTATCACTTGCATATTTCAATTTGTGCTTTTCACTGTATGATATAGTTGATCCAATATGTGGTTACCACAGCGTTGATAACTATTACTTGCAGTTCTACAAATAACCACATGGTACAACCTTGGCATGGAAACTTAAGAGTGCAGGACTACATGTTTTGGGGTACTTAATTGTGGCACACACAAATAGGGAAAAAAGAGAAAAAAGAAGTGGTTTCCAATTGATTGGTTGAATCAGTGGAGACCATTTATTGTATCTAAGATTGAAGAGACAATGAGTATGGTTTTTGCTCATTTTAATTGGTACACATGCAATTTCTTCTACAGTCTTGCATATTTCAATTTGTTCTTTTCACTGGATGATATAGTTTGATCCAATATGTGGTTACCACAGCGTCGATAAATAACCACATGGTACAACCTTGAGATGGAAGCTTAAGAGTGTAGGACTGCATTATTTGGGGTACTTAATTGTGGCACATAAATAGGGAAAGGAAAAAAAAAAGCTGTGATACCTTGACAGAAATTAAATTCTTTACTATTGAATTAATTTGATACTTTACAAGAGTGCATTTTTATACAAAAGAGAAACATATTCTAAGAAATATCCTTTACAGATTTTATTTACCTTAAAACTATTTCTGAAAGATTAGGATTAAAAATAATTCTTTAAGTATAATGTAATGCAGCCTGGAATAACAAAATCATCAATCACACACCCACTGTGCCTGTGGTACCAGCTGCCACAAATCAGCAATATCCATGCCTGTGGTATAAGTAGAACAGTCCCATGGCCAATATATGCTTTTCATGCTTTGACATTGACATTTTTCTGCGTCTAATTTTTCACTATTGTAGCCCAGTCCATAGGTGACACAAGCCTATATTGGAGAGGAAGCTATTTGGCATTTTTATTTACCGTGCAGTTGTTTGGACTAGGAAATTAAATTTGCAATTGATTATTTTAACAGGTTGATTTTTTCTTTTTCCCTTATATCTCCCTGCAGATAGATGTAGCCTCTATATAGGTAGTTGGTATTGTGTTAAATTGGGGGTATTTGAGAACTCTCTCTCCCTCTCCCTCTCTGTGTGTCTCTGTGTGAAGGAAAAGGAAAAAAAATATATCATTATGCTTTTCAAAGAATATGAATTTGCTAGATGTTTTACTGGATTATAATGCCCATTAGGCAGGTCAAATGTTGGCAAGTCATCGCTGCTTAATTCACTCACTAGACAATGGGGTGTTGCAAGGACATCAGACAAGCCAGGCCTTACTCAGGTGCAATCATTTTCTCGTGAAGTTTCATTATTGTTATTGTGCAATCATTTTCTCGTGAAGTTTCATTATTGTTATTATTATGGATTTGTTTGGTTACTTGATTGTTCTTGTGCAGACTATTAATTTCTTCAAGCTGGCGTCAAAGCTATGTCTGGTTGATTTGCCTGGTTATGGATTTGCATATGCAAAAGAAGAAGTTAAAGATGCCTGGGAGGACCTTGTAAGTATGCATAATTTATGTATGTACTTGTGTTGCTGTTTTTCATGGGTTTATTTGGACTATGGATACATCTTAACCATCCTTTTGTAAAGCTTAGCTTGATCTCCATCAGTGTCTGGTCATCAGTTTTACTGCCACTCTGTTGTGTTCTTGGAAAAAGTTCAGTTGTTTCATGATGGGCAATTAATATTTTGTTACATTGATGCTTTTTATTATTATTGTTGCTTGAAGTCTTTTGCGCTTTGTAATAATCACTTGAATAATTTGGTGTAATTTATTTTTTAAAAAGGGATGATTCATTGATAGTTCTAATATGTGAGCCACCTTGCATCTATTCCCTTGTGACTTCCGCATTTTTCTCTCCTTTTCATTCTGTGATTACTCTTTTTTCTTTTTCCCCACAAACTCTAGTGCTCCTCTCTTTTACTACTACATAAGAAAGTTCAATTTTCTATTTTGTTTTTCAACATTTGTTATTACATTGCTTAAAATTAATGAGTAGGATCTTTTTGAAAATTTGAACTTTCAGTAACAGGTGCATTTTAGTTACTGAATGTGTGGGAAAAAAGATACCAATCGTCAAATTTATAACTTAGAAGTCCTTAGGCATCACAAATTTTCCTTTGGCATCACATCCAATTAAATTGCATCACTAGATCCAAAAAAATATATTGTTGAAAAATTATTCAATGGATAATTAACTAATAAAGCAAATATGGGAAAAAAAAAAGATACCACTCATTTTATGTCAGGAAGAAAAGAAGGTACATTTTAAGTTTATGGTTGAAATGGAGTTTATCAAAACCAGTTCTACCAGAAGTATGGGGAAAAAGATACCGATCATGAAATTTATAACTTAGAAGTCCTTAGGCATCTCAAATTTTCCTTTGACATCACATCCAAAAATTGCATCACTAGATCCAAAAAATTATATTGTTAAAAAAATTATTCAATGGATAATTAATTAATGAAGCATTTATGGCTCAAAGTACTCCTAAACCGTGAAACCTTGGACTCCTAGAACTAACTTTGTTCCTTATAGAATTTGGTTTCTCATAGAATACTTAGACAACTAATGCTGTTAGAGCACACGTTGAGGATCAAATTAATTGCTGACAAAATCAAGCCAACCCCTTCTACTTAGCTCAAAATTGCAAAAACAGAACTCTGAATCTGCAAAATGACAAATGAGCTGCTTATCTAATTATACAAGTGTAAATACACTGCCAGCACTTACTACTCAATACTCTGCTGAAAAAGCTTTTATAGAATATAGGCACGATTCTAATGACCCTCTATAGTTGGTTTTTGCTTGCTCATTCGTGAACAATTTTGTGTAAGGAGATTTTCTTATTATCTCACTTGTGTAAAAAATAAGAGTGCAATAGGTTTTTTATGTAGAGAACCTACAACTAATTAGGAAGTATTCAGCTATCCTATATTAGAAATAATCTATACAAAATCAATTAAGGAAACATATCATGATCGTCAACACTCCTCCTCAAGTTGGTACAAAAAATATTAGAAAAGGGCTCATGTTGATGGCTGAGTGATAACTGGTATTGTACTAGTATTTTGCTAGGCTAAGCCACTTGAACCATTGAGCTGGATGGTGGAAAGTTGTGCATCTTAACTAGGTTTCAAGGCACACCTATTCATCCTTTCTGTCTGGATGGTAGGCAGAATTGCAATGCAATTTGATGCCCAACAGCTTCATCAATTCCTTCCAGAATCCTCATGTAAAAAGCTTACCTCTATCTGCACAATTGAGTTAGGCATTCCATGTAGCTTTAAAATCTGATCCAGAAATACTCAAGCAACCTCAGCGGCAGTAATGGGGTGTTTGAGGGCAAGGAAATGGCCCATTTTAGAAAATCCTTCAATTACCACTAGGATAGTATCTCTACTAGCAGATTTAAGAAGCCTCTCAATGAAATCCATGGAGATCTCTCTCCATATGTCGGAAGGGGGTGGCAATGGTTGAAGGAGTCCTGTGTATGCCATTGATTCAGACTTGCATCTCTTACAAACACTGTGCTACCCATTTCACCCCCTCCTTTTGCATTTCAGTCCAATAAAAAGTCTGTTGTAGCCTTTGGAGTGTCCCTCTAATCCCTGATTGGCCTCCAATGGGAGAATCATGGCAAGTTGCAATAAGCTGTTGCCTAAGTGAGGTAGACGAGCCAATGTACAATCTGCCCTTGTATTTAATCAGCTTTTTTGAGAGTGAATAATGGGGAAGGTCCTGGGGTTTGATGGACAAGGCTGTAATGAGCTCTTGTAGAACATAATCCCCTTCATAAGAATTGACAACTTTTGCTATCCAACTAGGAGTGTAGGTAGATAAAGTGATGGATTGAACCCCTTTCATGCTGTCTAGACAGAGCATCTGCCACTCTATTTTCAGTTCCTTTCTTGTAGAGAATGGTGTAGTCCAGGCCCAGTAGTTTGGAGATCCCCTTGTACCGGATATAGTTGTGGAGTCTTTGTTATAGGAGATGTTTGATGCTTTCATGGTCTGTTTTAACTATGAAGCTGGAGTCCTCCAAGTAAGGCCTCCATTTGGTAACAACAAGGATGATGGCCATTAATTCCCTTTCATAGGCAGACAACTGCTGGTTTTTAGGACTAAAGGCTTGGAAATGTAGGCCAATGGTCTCCTTTTTTGCATGAGAACTGCCCCCAATGCAGAATTACTAGCATCACACTCCAAGACAATCTGTTCTTTAAAATCTGGTAGTGCTGACAGTGGGGCTTGAGTCATTAGTTGCTTCAATTTGTCAAATGCTGCTTGGGCAGTAGAAGTCCACACAAACTGGTCTTTTTTAAGTAGCTTAGTGAGAGGTTTTCAAATAATCCCATAGCCTGCAATGAACCTTCTATAGTAACCTGTAAGTCCTAAGAAACCTCTTAAAGACTTGACATTTTTGGGGGCAGGCCAATTGATCATAGGTGCAATTTTGTTTTGTTCAATAGCAATGCCCTCAAAGGAGATCACATGACCCAAGTAGTTGACCCTATCTCTGCCAAATTCACATTTCGATTCCTTGGCAAACAGCTGGTGTTCCAGCAGCATATCAAAGACTAGTTGTAGGTGTTGGAGATGGAGTTTTAAAGTGGGGCTGTAAATGAGGATGTCATCAAAGAAAACCAGTACAAACTTCCTTAGGAATGGCTGAAATATGCTGTTCATGAGGGTTCATGAGGGACTGAAAAGTGGCTTGGGCATTGGTCAAGCCAAAGGGCATGACCAAAAATTTATAATGCCTTGAATGAGTTTTGAATGCTGTCTTGTAAGCATCATCCAGCCACATTCTAATTTGATGGTTTCCGGACCTCAAGTCTATCTTAGAAAAGTAGGCTGCCCCATGTAACTCATCTAAGAGGTCTTCTATGATAGGGATGTGGAATTTGTCCTTTATGGTGAGCTTGTTGAGCTCTCTATAATCCACACAAAACCTCCAGGTGCCATCCTTCTTCTTCACTAGCAGAACAACAAGGACTTTGTACTGGGCTATATAATGTGATTTTTCAGCATTTCTGCCACCAGCCTCTCAATCTCAGCCTTCTGCTGGTGAGAGTATCTGTAAGGCTTGACATTCACAGGTTCAGTGTTTGGTTTGAGGGGAATTTTGTGGTCATGGGCTCTAGGAGGGGGTAAGGCTGTAGAAACTTGGAAAACAGCGGAGTACTGCTTCAACAACATTGAAATTTCAGGTGGAGTGGCTGTCTCAAGCTGCAATTCCTTAGTGATTGCAGGTTTCAAACTGATGAGGAACAGCTTGGTAGTGAGACCCTTCTAGCCTTGTTGGACTACTTTGGTGAGGGCTTTAGTTGTCATCACTTTGAGAGATAATTACTCTTCTATCCCTTTAATCCTGAAGGGCTTGCTTTCCTTCCTAATGGTCAACTCATTGGCATCAAAGTCAAGAGTTATTGGAGAGTGACACCTCATCCAATCTGACCCAAGTATTATGTCATAATCCCCTAGTTCCAAGGGTCTCATATCAAACTCAAACTTGCTACCTTGCATCAGCCAGCTCACACCCCTGCATTTGACTGCTACTGTGACCTTCCTTCCATCTGCCACTGCTACAGTAGCAGGAGGTACTGTTGTGAAGGGTAATTTGAGAGCCTTTGCCACCTTAGAATCCACAAAACAGTGTGTGCTCCCTCTATCAATCAGGATCATCACTGCCTTCCCATTAACTTGCCCTTTAACCTTAGTGGTGTGATCATTTAACCCCCCTTCTACAGCATTCAAGGAGAGGGCTGTGTTCATTAGGCTATTCTTCTAGCATAGGTTGTTCCTCTTCAGTAACTTCATGCCAGTCCTCATCCTCGGACTCATCCCCTTCAGTAACCTGTAGTGCCCTCAACCCCTTTGGATTTCACTGGTGACTAGGTCTGTACCTATCTCTACATTTGTAACAGGATCTTGGGGTTCTGTTTTGGCTGGAGTGGTTGGGTTTAGGCTGAGTGTAAGTGGTGATGGTACTAGTTGGTTTCTTTTCCTAGGTGGCCTTCGGGTTAGTGTATGATTGAGGCGGGCTTTGTGGTCTAGAAGAGGCCATACTAGGAAGGAAGGTTCTGTTATGAGAAGTCCAGTTGTTGGAGTTCCGGGTTTGGGTAGAGAATTTGGTGGAATGTCTAGGTTTAGGGGCCTCCAAATGAAACTCTTGCAGCTTGGCTTGTTCAATGGCAGTGTAGAGGTTGGGTGGTTTGAACATCTTAACAAGGGACCTAATCTCATCCTTAAGCCCTCCAATAAAGTTGTAAACAAAGTAGGTTTCAGGTTGGTTGGTGTATAGTCTCTCCATTTTAAACTTAAGGAGCTCAAATTTTCTTCTCCAATTTCTTTGAACCTTCTAGCAATGGCTTCAGCAAAATCCTCCCAGTCTACTGCTCCCTTATTTCTACTCCAGTTTTGGTACCATGCCTTTGCCTTGCCTTGTAAATACAAGCCAGCCAATTCAACTTGTCTCTTAGGAATAACCTCATACACCAGGAAGTACTTCTTGCACTTGGAAATCAAAGTCTGGACATCAATCCCCTCAAAACTACTCAAATCAAGTTTTGGTAGCAACTTATTGTAATAAGTTTTCCCATGGCCATTTCCCTTTGCTCCTTCCCTTCCATCGGGAGTAGGCAATAACCCTCTCATTCCTAAATTCTGAAGTAAGGTGGATAGTGTTCTTAGCTCTAACTGCAGTAGGAAGAGGAGTATTGCTACTGGATGCTGGGGCAAGGGATTCAGGGTTTGATGATTGGCCTGTTATGACCCAGGCTCCCATAAGCCCAAGTCATACACATACACTTGGCGGAGTTGTCCACACAAGCCCAAGGGTTACATCAGGCCCATAAGTGGGAAGGCCTCTTGTTCCACCAAAAGGAATTTCTAGTAGTGGTGGGTGCCCATTACACTTATAAGCTACTAACTACCCATATAGTTAGCCGATGTGGGATCGTAACATTACCCCTCCCATCAACAGCCGACGTCCACGGCGGCTTTGTCACCCAATGGCGGCTTCTCCCTTTCCTTGGGTTCCTCTCCTAAGCCGCCTACCGCAGAGTCGATCTGGCTCTGATACCAATTGTTATGACCCAGGCTCCCATAAGCCCAAGTCATACCCACACACTTGGCGGACTTGTTCACACGAGCCCAAGGGTTACATCAGGCCCATAAGTGGGAAGGCTTCTTGTTCCACCAAAAGGAATTCCTAGTTGTGGTGGGTGCCCATCACACTTATAAGCCACTAACTACCCATATAGTTAGCCGATGTGGGATCGTAACATGGCCTTGAATCAGTTGAGCCAAATAGGCCACTGACCTTTGGTTCTCCATCTTAAGTTCTTCATACTAGTTTTGGCTTTTGGTTCTCATACTGGTTTGGTCTAGTATCAGTCCCTGCAGCTGAGATTCCAAGGTTCCTAATCTGGTTTCCAGCTGTTCTTCAAATCTGGAATGCAAAGAGTGTAGTTGTTCTTCCAACTCTCCCATGAGAACCACAAATTCCTCAGTCTCCTTGTTTTTCTTTGCTGCGGTATTCTTGGCCATCTCACCCAGAGAAGATTATACTCTGATACCAATTTGTTAGGATTAAATTCCTAACACAAGAATATTAGGAATATTTTGGATATATTTCTAGAATATGGAGTATAGACTAGGGTTATGGAAGAAGAAGAAGAAGAAGAAGAAGAAGAAGACGGAGAATAAAACAGTGAAAGAGCAAAAAATAGCGAGGAGAGAGAAAAGAAAAGAGATTCGTGTAACGATTCCGTAATTGATTGTGGTCCCTAGAAAGGACTAGCACATATAAAAGAAGCATAACTAATTCTGCTGATGCTAGCAAACAGCCAAAATGGCATGTGCAACACCACAAAAAGAAATCTAACCAATTCTGAAAATTCTTTCCCTAGGACCCAACAAGTAACTTAACTAACTTCTTTTTAATTTTACAACTTTACCCTCTTCGTATACTTAACAAAAATTGAGGAACATGAAAAATAGAATACAACTTAATATTTGGAGTACAGATAGTAGAACTCATCTCAGAAATAGAGGTTAAAGATCCATTAGCTACCCTGACACTATTCCTTTTTAGACAAGAAGAGTAGTTAGAAAAGCTTTTAGAAGTGCTTGTCATATGACTATTCGCATTAGAATCGATAATCCATGAATCAAGATGAGCATAATTGTTACTTGACTTGACAAAATTAGAGGTAGCATTGGAGGGAAGGGTTAAGCTAAGATAGAAGATGCCATGCTGAATTTTATTAGAAGAGACTTTCAACTGAAGTTTTCTGTTTGGATGATTTTTCTGTTTCTAACATATTTGCTTGAGTCCTTGTTGGGTTGACTTTTTTTCTCCCTTGACCACTAGTAGGTTTCCTATGCAACTTCCAGCAAGTCTCCTTTATATGCCTTAGCTTTTCACAGTAATCACAATGCAGATGGTCTTCATCATAAATAACAACTTTCGGCTGCTTATGAGTAACATGGGTAGTTAAGCCTTACTTCTGAACTGGTGTAGTGTAAAGTATGTTACCTCTTTTGGCCTCTTCCTGCTGGATATAAGAATGTGCCTCCTCAAAAGAGGGGAAAAGAGGATTTGCCAATAATTTGAACACTCAATTGGTGAAATTCATGGTTCAAACCAACTAAAAAACCATAGATCAACTCATTTTCAAGCATGTTTTGAATCAGTACCGCATCATTTTCACACTTGGCCTGAAAATCTTGATAATAATCCAGTTCTTGCCATAAACTTGTAACACCCCAATACCCATTGGGAGGATATCGGAGCGCCAAACACACTAAAGCAGAAACGATAAAACATGGCAAGCGAATAATCTCAACATACATGCAACTATATATCAAGATAAAAAGGACATGCTTAACTCAAAATCTTATAATCATAAACATTACATAATATATTGTTCCTTTACATATTACATGCATAACTTCCTTTTAAACATGTTCATTACATATACAAAATTCTTTACATAAATACTATACTGCTCTATACAAAAACAATTACTAACTAAAAACGAAGGAACTCCAACTTGAACTCCTAGTGGCTAAGACTTGTAGATGTCCAACTCCAGACTAGATTTATCAGCAAAACACTAGAATAGGGGTAAGTAAATAACGTATGCATTTCAATCTTAAATATGAACAATTCATATAACTATACATATACTTTAACATATACATAATCACTAACTTTTATCATGTAGAACATGCTATAACATAACAACATATTAGGAATTTTGTCATGCTTATAGTCACACAATAGCCTGAATTTCCATCTGCGATGGATACGGGTGCGATAGATACTGATTGGACACAGTATCAAACATATAGAGACATAAGTCTCAAAACTTATATACCCGAAGGTAAAAGAAGAAACCGAAGCCTCAAAACATTTAGACCCAACCGGGGCCTACTTTAGACCCAAACCGGGGCCAACATCGGCAGCTGCAACTTTAACCTTAAATAAGCATGCTTATCTATCCACTATTATGACCATTCAGGTTTAACTCATACACTATCCAAAACACTCAACTTTACATCTTCGACAATTCACATCAATAACACACTTATGTATCATGTTCAAATAACTTTACTCAAAATATACATGGATCTAATTCAATAACTTTCTTTAATACAAGCATAAAAGTATACATATAACATAATCAACAGCTTGGTACACAAATAATTCCATAATATTCACACAGAACACTTCCACACGGCGGTCAAAAAAAGTCATACTGCCGTGTGAAAGCCACACAGTGGTAAGAGAAATTCAAACCGCCGTGTGAACGACACAACACACAAACCAATCAGGCAGAATTACTTTACACGGCAGTCAGGAAAATCCATACTGCCGTGTGAACCAGTGCTGCAACGATACGCCAAACCAGAATCATTTTACACGACGGTCAGACAATGTATCACCGCCGTGTAAACAGATCAACTCTCAAATTCATTGTCCAGAAGCACTTTACACGGCAGTCAGGTTTTCCCTTATCGCCGTGTGAAGCCACGGACAACCCAATTTCAATGCTTTAGGCACGATCACACGGCGGGCAGGAAAACCATACCGCCGTGTGAAATCCAAAACTCACGAAATTAAGCACTGTTTTGGGCGTTCAAAAGCAACCAAAAACACACCAAAAGTAAACATACTTCCCAAGCCCAAAACCATCCATAAAACATGCATAGTCACTCAACCAAACTTCAATTTAACAAAACCCAAAACTCAATCTAACTCTAACATGCCACAACAATCCCAAAGCATAAAAAAAAAAAACATATACATAACTAAAACCTCCCAAACCTCAAAACGCAGTACAAAACCTCTTCTTCAAGCCCCAATCTTCTTTTTGCCTTTGCTCGTATTCTTGTCGGTAGCTTGCATACAAACCAAACAAAACACACTCTTAATCCTTTAATCCAAAAGTTCAAACTAGGGTAGAAGGAGAAGAAGAAATCATATCTAACAGAACTTACCTCTTCAATAAACCCTAAACCACTTCAAAACCCTACTCAAACTCTTGATGAACAACAAAGAAGGAGGAGCAAGAAACAAGAAATGAAGAAGAAGAAAAACTTCATGCAGGGAGAAGAGAGGGAGCGGGAAACAAAGCAAAATCTGTCTTCCTATCTCTCTCTCTCTTCCCTCTTCTTCTTTCATTAAATGCTTCCCAACTACCAATCCTAGTTGTCACCTCCTTATAGGCTGAACTTATAAAATCCTTGGCAAATGTCCTTATAAATCCTTTGGCAAATATCCATTAACTCACTTAAATTCTTTCTTAATAACTTTAATTTTTTTTCAATTGAGTTCTTAATTAATCCAATCCCATACTTGTCCAATTACATTATTGTCTTTAATCGTGCAAATAACTCTTTAAATTCTACTAGGGTCCAAATCGGGGGTGTTACCAAACTACCCGGCTCTGAAAAATAATTTAAAGCAGTAAGCTCACTTTGTTTTGTGCCATGAATTTTTTTATGAAGTTCAAAAATCTGATTATTATTTCCTGTTTGAGAATAAGTGATTTTTGTAACTTCCCATATATTCTCCGTAGTGTCAAGCATTAAATACTGTTGGGAGATCTTGGGGTGCATAGAATTAAGCCAAGACGTAACTAACTAGTTATCCAAGTCCCATTGACTAAAGGTGGGGTTAGTGACAGATGGTTGTTCCTTATTTCCATTAATATAACCTTGTAATCTTTTAGCCTCAATAGACAGTAAACATGATCTAGATCAGGCTAAATAGGCACTACTACCATCTAGTTTAACAAAATTAATTTGAGAGTATGAGCTGCCATTAATAGTATAATATGTCTCTACTTTCTTAATATGTGATATAATGGCGGGATTAAATTGAAAATAAAAAAATACAAGGAACAGCAGAGAAAAAAGAACCCGAAAATCAGCAGAACCTGTTCACGGGAAGCCCAAGAAACCAAGACTTCAGAAATGACCGGAGAGTAGTTGGTTGGAGCAGGAGAAGGCCGGTGAACTATACAAAATCAACTAAGAAAACATATCATGATAGTCAACACCTTGTTATATGGATCAAGCTGGCAAATATGAAGTGTCCAAGTGAGTTGCTGATATAGCAGATGAAGAAGGATAAAACTGATTTTGAACTCCCATATTTTATATATTATTGCTTTTTCTGTTGTCTGTTGCATGAATTGGTTTGTTGGATACTTTTGTTTCTTTATTCTGCCTATCTATAGGTAGAATTCCAAATATCTCAACATTATTTGTGCCAAATAAATTTCTCAAAGTTTGTTCAACCTTTTAGGTAAGGGAGTATGTTTCCACAAGAGTTGGTCTTAAACGAGTGTGTCTTCTTATTGACACAAAATGGGGAATGAAACCAAGAGATATCGAACTCATTGATTTGATGGAAAGGTGACAATTTACATCTGTACAATGCCATTTTTTTTATAGTTTGATTTATATCATATGGCATTCCTCGTAATTAATATGCTACTACTATATGGTCATAGTGAAGCATATATACCTACAAGGTGCTTGGTTACTTCATTAATCAAAAGTAATGCACCTATGTTTTTAACACTATCCACAAGGCTTGTGCAGCTTTCAGCAATTGTTTGTCCTCAACAAGTCTGCTTTTTTTTTTGTTCATGTGTGTTGGGCATTGCAATGACTTTACCTGTTGTGTTCTTTTTTCTGCTTCTGCCTTCTGGTTTCAGACAGTATTAGTATTTATAACAATAAGACCAGGACTTAAAGTGGTTATGCCCCACACGAACCATTATATAGTCTAAGAGAGTTAATAATATTACTTGTCATTCTAGTTCTGCTTCTGGTGGTGTGGCGAAAGCCTTTGCCGCACTATTCTTGTCACATATTTTGCTTGCATGCATGCATTCCAGTTGCCTACAAAGCAGAGCATGAAACAGTTGTTACAATTTTCCCTATTAATTTTAACAGATCTCAGACTAAATACCAAGTTGTGATGACCAAGACAGATTTGGTATTTCCTATTGATGTGGCGCGCCGGGCAATGCAGATTGAAGAGGTGAATTTGTGCATAATTAGATGACACTTTGTCGGCATCACTTCCTTGACTAACATTTTTCTGAATACTGTTGAGTTTTGCAGAGCCTTAAGGCAAACAAGTCTATCATACAACCTCTGGTATGGACAAGTTGATTGAGCAATTCATTTTGTTTATCTTTTAACATGTGATCTAATCCTCTTTTTGGTTCTTTTACTATAGATGATGGTGAGCTCACAATCTGGAGCTGGTATTAGAAGTTTAAGAACGGTGCTAGCTAAGGTTGCTCGGTTTGCGAAGCTCTAATTCATGGTCTGGTATCTTACCTCATCTTCAATGGCAGAGAAATTTAAGAATCGTACATGAATCTTGCCATCGGAGATAGGGATTTTGGTCCCCACCTGGCCAAAATCTTGGAATGTATTTCTATGAGCTTTTGCTGAAATTGGAGCTGCTTGTTATCACTATTCATTCTTCTGCATCTAAACACCATTCAAATGCTAAAGTTTGGTCAGCTTATTCAGCTAGACACAAGGTCCTACTGACTTTCTGTTGCTCCCGTCCTTGCAATTATGTTTGATTCATCCTGGAAGTGGATTTCTGATGATGACAATGGGATAACTGAGCTGAAAGGCAAGATTCATTGACAGTTAAAAGGTATTTATCTGTTTATTTGTCTGCCAAGTGCTGTTAATTGCGCCATTTAAGGTAAGCAATTATTCCATTTGTGAAAACCAGAGATTTCTTTATGATAAATCGGGGTTCCAATTATAGATGGTAGATTAATTGATCACACACGATTTCTTGTTTTTGATACTGTGAGGATAAATTCTTTTGTTCGGGATATATTGTATTCTTTTATCTTCTCTGGAGGCAGAGAACAGCATCTGTAAATTAGTTTATTGGTTATTTGTTCATATTGGCTATGAACTTTCCATATAGTTGAGTAATAAGTGAAGCATGTGAGCTTCATGCAGATATTGTTGTTGGTTCAAGCTTTTCACTTGTTAATTTGATAACTTTTATATAATTTTTGGTTTTTTCTATTTTAAGCTTTTGGAAACCGAACCGGACTTAATAAACCGAAGTTCTTATTTAAAATCATACCGATTGAATTAAAAACCGAACTGAATTGACCGAATTGTCTACTGTTTGAGTTTGATTCGGTTTTCGGTTTTAGTAATTAGGTTTAAGTAAGAGTTGTAAGTATGAAATTCATTTAATAAACAAATTCACATTTTACAAATAAAATGCATGAATAATCATTTGGACCCGGGAAAAATATATGCCTTGAATAGCCAGCAGCCGGGTAAGTCGCAGGACATCGTCTCTGCGTAAGTGATGCGACAAGCTAAAAAGTCAATGAAGAGATCCTCCGGAAATTGATCAAGATGAATTTGGTAGGTTGTGGCTTTAATATTTTTGCAACAAAATTAAAAACCACATTGTAAATCTTATGAATCATTTTCAATTCATCACCTGCACTAAAATATGTCTTTAGCTTTGATTTGTCTTTTAAAAATCATCAAAATCTTGATTCTGTAACAAAAAGGTGCTCCCTACTGTTTAACAAGGTATCAAATACACTGCAGCTTCTTTGAGCTTACGATGTGTCAACCGGTTTTAGAAAAAAAATGAGAGCCAAGTCTGGTGGTTATGTCAACAACTCATTCTCATATAAAAAATTTGAGAAAAGGGCGATATTTGAAATTTGTTCTTAAATTATGTAAAATAGTATATAGTTATTCTTGAATATTTTTTTTTTCTTTTGGATAAATTGGTTCCCATATATCCATTTTCTTTTGTAATGGAAAGGGGGTCATTAATTAAAGGGTTCATATCATGTGTCATTGTTAATGCAAATGTTAGTTATTTTAGTAACAGTGGGGTATTTTTTTTATATTAAGAATTAAAATTTAAATGGCAAATTACATCAAAAGCAAATATGACCATTATTTTTAAAAATTGCTATTTATTATATATATATTTTTTTTCTTTTTGAACCGTTGGTTTTTAGCATATATGAATTCTTCGTAAGCCAAATTAATATGAGAATGCAATGTAAGATAAGTAGTCGAAAAAATGGTTACATGCTTGTCATTATTCATTGGTGGCATTATTATTGGCAAGAAATTTTCGGTTTTATTATGCCATTTGTTTTTTGAAATGCGGTTAGGAGGACTACTGACAGTGATGTAATTGTTCTATGTATGTTATAATAGATATATAAATGATTATTATACTATTAAACTAAATATATTAATTTAAGTTTTATAGTAATTAATTGGTATCTCAATAAAAATGGGATTTAGACTTAATAAGGCTTTTTACATAATTATACAAAATAAATAAATAAATAAATAAATAAAAACAACAAAAAAAAGAAAGAAATATTCCAAAATGTCTCAAATATACAACATTTTAAAATTTTAATTTTATACGAATTTTTTTACAAAAATACCACTTTTATATAATATCAAACAAAAACAAATTACTTTTATATTCATCATTTCTCACTTTCCTATTTCCTATTTCGTTTTCCCTTCGCTCTCTCGCTTCCTACCCATTTTCGTATCACCGGTGATCTCCTTTTCGATTACCGACACTCTCGATTCAAGCCATCAACTCTCCCTCACTTTCGATTTCGAGACCACCGGCACTATCCATCTTGTCCACCGCCTACTCTCCTCTCCAAATCTGCTCCACAAGTTGTTTTCTCTCGGCACCAAAATCTTTGTGAATCTTTGAAAAGGATGGGAGAGAACAAAAGAGGATTTGTACCAAAATCTTTGTAAATCTTTGAAAAGGATGGGGAAAAGGATAGGAGAGAACAAAAGAGGATTTGTACCAAAATCTTTGTAAATCTTTGAAAAGGATGGGAGAGAACAAAAGAGGATTTGAACAGCGAACATGCTAGAATTGAGAATGTAGCCAAGAACTTGTGCTGGAAAAAGTTGGTGGAGAGAGATGATATTGCTATTTGGCAAAAACAACTTAATCACTTGAATTGTAAACTTAACAGGAAGATTACACAGAATCCACCTTTCTGCCTGGTAGATCAAGATTCAGATAAAGGCCGGTGCGTTTTCTTCTCCTCATTTTGCTTGTATTTAATACCATTTTTATATTTTGCTTTATTAAGACATGCTTCAAGTTTTAGATTTAATAAAACAATATTTGCTCATCATTTCCTAATATTTAATTATATACCCATATGCTAGTTAACATGGATGAGTATTTTTTAGTCTACGTTAGCATATAATATAAGTATTTATTTGGTTAGAACAGCTAACTACAGGGTCAGATATGGATTAATTAGCTAAGTAATTTATTTTTAATTTGAAGCTTGATTTGTGGTAATTAATTTTTTCAGGGGTCAATTTCACTCATGGTCACTCAACTTATCACTTATCGCGCAAAAGTAACCGACTTTTTTTTTCTTACTTAAATGTCACTGAACTTTTAACATTATTGCATAAAAGTCATGTTGACCGGAATCCGGCGACACGAATTGATGATTTTTTTGCAAAAATGTTAAAAGTTCAGTAACATTTAAGTTGAAAAAAAAAAGTTAATTACTTTTGCGAGATAAATGATAAGTCTAGTGACCGTGAGTGAAATTAATTTAAATGTAGCATTTGTTGAATTTATCAATCCACCAAGAGTCGTCGCCGGATTTCGGTAAACATGACTTTTGTGTAATAATGTTAAAAGTTCAGTGACATTTAAGTAAAAAAAAAAAAGTCGGTTACTTTTGCGCGAGAAGTGATAAGTTGAGTGACCATGGGTGAAATCAACCCATTTTATCAGGTATACAAAGTTGGAGACTTGTCTGAGTAAGTTGCCCGAGGTATCGAAGAATGAGGAAATTGCTGGAGGGAAATTGAAGAAATGGCCAGAGATTAAATGTCATACCACCAAGAATCAATAGAGCAACTGTAAAAGGAGTAGGGGTGAGCAAACTTCGGGTTTAACCGAAAAACCGAATCAAACCGATCGATTTTTTTATTTTGGTTCGGTTTTTCGGTTCGGTTTCAGTTCCTATTTTTCATAATGTTCGGTTATATCGGTTCGGTTCGATTTTGGAGGGCAGAAACCGAGCAATAACCGAACCGACCGAATTAGTTGCAAAACGACGTCGTTTTGCATATTACATTAAACACACCGTTTTGACTTTGATTCACTCTTCCTCAGTCCTCACTTTTCCCGTCATTTGCTAATTTCCCTCAGTCCCTTGCTTTCCCTCTCTGTATACCTAAAATCCTATTCCTCTCACCGCCATCACCTTCCACCACCAGATCCGCCGCTCTTCCTCACTCCCATCGCCTCCCTCCACTCCTCCTCTGTTCCTTACTAAATCTCCGCCTCCCTCCACGCCTAGCAGCCCCTCGGTTATTTGAGTAGCAAATCAGCATAGTATTTTTCAGGTATTGATTTTAATCTCAAACTCAAGAATAGTTTTTTAATTGATGCTGCGTTGATCTAAACTTCATGCTGCTTCGATGATAATTTTGTTCTTAGTTCTCAATTTTATTTTGATTTAGCAAGCATTTGGTCTAATATATTTATCATGCTTAAACTAGATCTACGAATTTTGGAGGTTTTATCTGTGTAGGAAACTTAGAATTGCAATTTTCTTTACACAATACTTATATAATTTTATTTTAATTTCTAAGAAAATTAGTGTCTGCTGCCAGTGTTTAACTCCGGTGACGGTGATCTTGCTGCCCCTTTCCGATATTTATCAATTATTAATATATGTTATTTTTAGGTGATAATTTGTAATTATTTGGGGATTTTGACGGTTGGATTGAAGGTCGATGAGATGATCTTGAACGAAGATGAAGTTTATTTTCAATGTATTTTGAATTGTATCTTTTTAATTTGGACAATTGAACTTGTATTTTTTTTCAATTTGTATGTTTGATTTTAGATTTATAATTTGTAATTTTGTATCATTTTTAGTTAGATTTTTTTAATTTAAAATTATGAAATTTCGGTTAACCATATAACCGAACCAAACCGACCGATAAATTCGGTTCGGTTAGAGTTCGGTTATATGGAAAATTTCGGTTCGATTCGGTTGCGTAAAATATAGTAATTTCGGTTTTCGGCAATAACCGAACCGACCGTTGCACACCCCTAAAAAGGAGTGACAGCAGAAACATTCTAGAAAGACATAGAGCTGTGGAAAAATATATTATGTTTTTATAAAACAGTTAACCTTTAATTAGGACAAGCTGGAAGGTACAATAATCTATTGGACATGAATGCTTACTTGGGTGGATTTGCTGCTGCTCTAACTGCTTATCCAGTTTGGGTAATGAGTGTGGTTCTTGTCCAAGCCAAACTCAATACTCTTGGTGTTATTTGCGAACGAGGATGTAGACACCCGGTTCCGAGATATCGCAGATCAAGATTACAATGATGAAATTAGATGTCTGTTCATAGGCAAAAAAAAAAAAAATTGAAAGTAATAGTTTCCTTGTCAAATTGTTTTTTTTAATATATATTTTAAGATTTTAAAAATAAAAAAAGAGGTTAAAAATTATAGTGTTCTAGTTAAGATTATTTTTAAAAAAAAAAATTCGGACGGTTGCGGCCACTGGCGTGCGAGGGCGGCGCCCCTCACGCGCAGGCAGGCCGGAGCGTGCAGAGCGTGGCGAGGTAGGCCGCCCCTCGCGTGCTGAGGAACGGGCAGGCCGTCCCTCAGCGTGCAAGAGCAGGTGAGCCGCGCGCTCCAGCCTGCCTGCCCTTGTGCGCGCCGGCTTGCCTGAGAGCGAGGGGCGCCTTCCCTCGTGCACCCGCGGCCGCAACCGGCCGAATTTTTTTTTTTAAACAATCTTAACTAGAATACTATAATTTCCAACCTCTTTTCTTGTTTTTAAAATCTTAAAATATATATTAAAAAAAAATAATTTGACAAGGAAATTATCACTTCCAACTTTCTTTTTGCCTATAAACAGGTATCTAATTTCATCATTTGGTAATCATGATCTGGATTGCCTTGGGACCCGTTGTCTACAGTTGCCCCCAATTTTGGGAAGGCTAGTACATGGGTGTCTAGGTGAGCCAAAATTCAGAGAAAGAAAAGAAGCGCGTACCTGAGGCGGCTACCTTCCTGCTGCTATGAGAAGGAAATCGTCTCTTTAAGTCGCCATCTAGACTGTAGAGCGATTGTCATCCTTTTGGATTGCACCGAGTCTTCTCAAGACTTCCGAAGTGCGGGTACTATTCTCAAATGGCGTGGCACCGAGTTTGCTCCAAATTTACAAAGTGCCGGGGTTGTTCTCCCGAACTGCACCAAGTCTGCTCCAGATTTACAAAGTGCGGGTGCCATCCTCAAATGGCAATACGCCGAGTCCGCTCCGGACTTACAAAACGTGGGGTTGTTATTTTGAACTACATCGAGTCTGCTCCAAACTTACAATGTGCGGAGTGCCATCTTCAAATGGTGATGCCCCGAGTTCGCTCCAGACTTACAAAATGCGGGATTGTTTTTCTGAACTGTACCGAGTCCGCTCTAGACTTACAAAGTGTGGAGTGCCATCCTCAAATGGTGATGAACCGAGTCTGCTCCAGACTTATAAAATACGGGAATTGTTCTCCTGAACTGCACCAAGTCTGCTCCAGACTTACAAAGTGCGGGTGTCATCCTCAGATGGTGATGCGCCGAGTCTACTCCAAACTTACAAAATGCGGGAATTATTCTCCTGAACTGTACCGAGTTTGTTCCAGACTTATAAAGTGCGGCTGCCATCCTCAAATGGTGATGTGTCGAGTCTGCTCCAGACTTACAAAATGCAGACGCCACTCTCTTGGGTTGCACCCTTTTGCATGTGAGGTTTTTCATTTAGACATTTCCTGCAGAATTATGTGCACAGGAATATATACAAGAGATTGTGTGTGTATGTCTAAAAAGCAATACGCAGATGCTTGCAAAGGAATTGTATGACATGAAATGCAGATGCTTGCAAAATGGATAGACCATGTCCTGGGTGGTCAAGGGCCCGTTGAGGATATGGGTTGGCTGCTCAACCATGCCCCTAAGGATCTAGAAGAGTTTCATCTTGGCTTAAGAACTTTGACCCATAATCTTTTCAGAGAAAGCCGTCAGGTGTGCATCTTTGTCCCCCGATCAACGATCATACGCCCAGGATTCTGACTCATGTCCTGGATTATGCATTACTTGCCTGAAGGAAGATCATCCGAAGTAATGCTGCCTTATCGCTCTAGGCATCGGAAGTCATTGTTTTAAAGGTAGTGCGTCCCTTGTGGATTTTCACACTACCTTTTTTTTGCGGGAAATGCGTCCCCTTGGGGATTTTCACATAACCCTGCGCCTAACTCTTGCCTGGAATGGACCCAACTCATTGTAACGGCTTTTATTCGCTTTATTTTTTTTGGAAGGGCAGACAGCCTATTTTCAGGCTTTCACCCTGCCTTTTGGCCTAACTTTTTCTTAGAGAGCCAGTTACGGTTTTTATCTCTAACGGCCTCCCTTTTTTGTTTTGTTTTATTTTTTTGGTGTGGCTTCAAGAGAAGTGAAGGCTGTTGTCAGAACCTCCCTTAAGGGTGATCAGCACATATCTGCTTAGACACCTTCAGATGAAAATGATTAGAGAATAGTCATTAGATAAATGAATGAAATATTTTCGTTTAAGACGGAACTAAAAACCAATGAAAATGCAAACTTAATTCTTTTATTCATTGCAAAATTGTGTACATTTCCATATAATTTCATCATACATGATCCTCATTTGACAAGAATTTAAAAGCACAAGACTATACCTAATCTCGGAATAGATCTTGTAAGCATCAAACTCCTGTAATCAATCGGCCCTTTTAGATTTTCATGACTGAACATTCTCTCTCTGCCCCTAATTTTTGCCCAAAATGCCTTTTTTCAGTTTTCACCTTGATAGGGTGCCTAATTTTAGCAGGGTCGACTTTTTTCGATTTTCAACCCATGTGGCTACTTTTTTTTTTTAATTTTTTTTGAAGCCTTTGCCATGGGACCTATTGACTCTTTTGAACTTTTTTTTATTATTGTCAACCGGGACAGCTGTTCTTTCTGATGAGGTTTTACCTTGATCCTTGTATGGTGCAAACAGTGAGCTCTCCGTGTGGACCTTGACTGTAAAAGCTCGTACCTCGTTCTTGGTTGACTTTGGTGCTCGATTTTCTGAGCTAGCTCTCTATGGTTGAGATGGGGTTGCAGGTTGGCCTCAGATGGCTGAGGTCAATACTATGGTTTTTTTTTTCACTCTTTTTGTTTTTCCTTTTTCTTTTGTTCTTTTGTTCTTTTCCTTTTCTTTTGTTTTTTTTTTTTCTGTGAAGACCCATAGCTTCGTCCGTCTTGAATTTGATAATTCAGCTTCTGAGGCACCCTTATTGATTGGAGGTTGGCTTCGTCTGGCTGCCTTGTATGCGTCCCAGATGTTGAGGAGGCAAGGGAATGCCTTTTGAAACTTTGATCACTGTTAGGTTAGCAAATTGAAGCTTAGCATGTCATTCCAGGTCCAGACAAAGGCATTTTCTTCTACTACCTCATTTAATCTCGAGATCCTTTTGGCATCCGATACTGCTCAACCATGCCCCTAAGGATCTAGAAGAGTTTCATCTTGGCTTAAGAACTTTGACCCATAATCTTTTCAGAGAAAGCCGTCAGGTGTGCATCTTTGTCCCCCGATCAACGATCATACGCCCAGGATTCTGACTCATGTCCTGGATTATGCATTACTTGCCTGAAGAAAGATCATCCGAAGTAATGCTGCCTTATCGCTCTAGGCATCGGAAGTCATTGTTTTAAAGGTAGTGCGTCCCTTGTGGATTTTCACACTACCTTTTTTTTGCGGGAAATGCGTCCCCTTGGGGATTTTCACATAACCCTGCGCCTAACTCTTGCCTGGAATGGACCCAACTCATTGTAACGGCTTTTATTCGCTTTATTTTTTTTGGAAGGGCAGACAGCCTATTTTCAGGCTTTCACCCTGCCTTTTGGCCTAACTTTTTCTTAGAGAGCCAGTTACGGTTTTTATCTCTAACGGCCTCCCTTTTTTGTTTTGTTTTATTTTTTTGGTGTGGCTTCAAGAGAAGTGAAGGCTGTTGTCAGAACCTCCCTTAAGGGTGATCAGCACATATCTGCTTAGACACCTTCAGATGAAAATGATTAGAGAATAGTCATTAGATAAATGAATGAAATATTTTCGTTTAAGACGGAACTAAAAACCAATGAAAATGCAAACTTAATTCTTTTATTCATTGCAAAATTGTGTACATTTCCATATAATTTCATCATACATGATCCTCATTTGACAAGAATTTAAAAGCACAAGACTATACCTAATCTCGGAATAGATCTTGTAAGCATCAAACTCCTGTAATCAATCGGCCCTTTTAGATTTTCATGACTGAACATTCTCTCTCTGCCCCTAATTTTTGCCCAAAATGCCTTTTTTCAGTTTTCACCTTGATAGGGTACCTAATTTTAGCAGGGTCGACTTTTTTCGATTTTCAACCCATGTGGCTACTTTTTTTTTTTTAATTTTTTTTGAAGCCTTTGCCATGGGACCTATTGACTCTTTTGAACTTTTTTTTATTATTGTCAACCGGGACAGCTGTTCTTTCTGATGAGGTTTTACCTTGATCCTTGTATGGTGCAAACAGTGAGCTCTCCGTGTGGACCTTGACTGTAAAAGCTCGTACCTCGTTCTTGGTTGACTTTGGTGCTCGATTTTCTGAGGTAGCTCTCTATGGTTGAGATGGGGTTGCAGGTTGGCCTCAGATGGCTGAGGTCAATACTATGGTTTTTTTTTTCACTCTTTTTGTTTTTCCTTTTTCTTTTGTTCTTTTGTTCTTTTCCTTTTCTTTTGTTTTTTTTTTTCTGTGAAGACCCATAGCTTCGTCCGTCTTGAATTTGATAATTCAGCTTCTGAGGCACCCTTATTGATTGGAGGTTGGCTTCGTCTGGCTGCCTTGTATGCGTCCCAGATATTGAGGAGGCAAGGGAATGACTTTTGAAACTTTGATCACTGTTAGGTTAGCAAATTGAAGCTTAGCATGTCATTCCAGGTCCAGACAAAGGCATTTTCTTCTACTACCTCATTTAATCTCGAGATCCTTTTGGCATCCGATACTGCTCAACCATGCCCCTAAGGATCTAGAAGAGTTTCATCTTGGCTTAAGAACTTTGACCCATAATCTTTTCAGAGAAAGCCGTCAGGTGTGCATCTTTGTCCCCCGATCAACGATCATACGCCCAGGATTCTGACTCATGTCCTGGATTATGCATTACTTGCCTGAAGGAAGATCATCCGAAGTAATGCTGCCTTATCGCTCTAGGCATCGGAAGTCATTGTTTTAAAGGTAGTGCGTCCCTTGTGGATTTTCACACTACCTTTTTTTTGCGGGAAATGCGTCCCCTTGGGGATTTTCACATAACCCTGCGCCTAACTCTTGCCTGGAATGGACCCAACTCATTGTAACGGCTTTTATTCGCTTTATTTTTTTTGGAAGGGCAGACAGCCTATTTTCAGGCTTTCACCCTGCCTTTTGGCCTAACTTTTTCTTAGAGAGCCAGTTACGGTTTTTATCTCTAACGGCCTCCCTTTTTTGTTTTGTTTTATTTTTTTGGTGTGGCTTCAAGAGAAGTGAAGGCTGTTGTCAGAACCTCCCTTAAGGGTGATCAGCACATATCTGCTTAGACACCTTCAGATGAAAATGATTAGAGAATAGTCATTAGATAAATGAATGAAATATTTTCGTTTAAGACGGAACTAAAAACCAATGAAAATGCAAACTTAATTCTTTTATTCATTGCAAAATTGTGTACATTTCCATATAATTTCATCATACATGATCCTCATTTGACAAGAATTTAAAAGCACAAGACTATACCTAATCTCGGAATAGATCTTGTAAGCATCAAACTCCTGTAATCAATCGGCCCTTTTAGATTTTCATGACTGAACATTCTCTCTCTGCCCCTAATTTTTGCCCAAAATGCCTTTTTTCAGTTTTCACCTTGATAGGGTGCCTAATTTTAGCAGGGTCGACTTTTTTCGATTTTCAACCCATGTGGCTACTTTTTTTTTTTAATTTTTTTTGAAGCCTTTGCCATGGGACCTATTGACTCTTTTGAACTTTTTTTTATTATTGTCAACCGGGACAGCTGTTCTTTCTGATGAGGTTTTACCTTGATCCTTGTATGGTGCAAACAGTGAGCTCTCCGTGTGGACCTTGACTGTAAAAGCTCGTACCTCGTTCTTGGTTGACTTTGGTGCTCGATTTTCTGAGGTAGCTCTCTATGGTTGAGATGGGGTTGCAGGTTGGCCTCAGATGGCTGAGGTCAATACTATGGTTTTTTTTTTCACTCTTTTTGTTTTTCCTTTTTCTTTTGTTCTTTTGTTCTTTTCCTTTTCTTTTGTTTTTTTTTTCTGTGAAGACCCATAGCTTCGTCCGTCTTGAATTTGATAATTCAGCTTCTGAGGCACCCTTATTGATTGGAGGTTGGCTTCGTCTGGCTGCCTTGTATGCGTCCCAGATGTTGAGGAGGCAAGGGAATGACTTTTGAAACTTTGATCACTGTTAGGTTAGCAAATTGAAGCTTAGCATGTCATTCCAGGTCCAGACAAAGGCATTTTTTCCTTTTTCTTTTCTTTTCTTTTTCTCTTTCTTTTCTTTTTCATCTCTCAAGTTTATCTCACTTCAGGAGTGATATCGGATGCCAAAAGGATCTCGAGATTAAATGAGGTAGTATTTATTAAGTTAATATCAAATATAAATGACTTGTGGTTGTGATCATGTGTAATGAAATTGTGAGAAATATAAGCAAAAAGTCATCAATATAATTAACATAAATAGTACTGCATAAATCAAGATTGAAAAAAGTTCAAACATAAAAAGCACATCTAATAGAAGGTTTCCTATCCTACTTCTTGCATTGCTGTAGCCATCTTCTGGAGCACGTTATTAGCGTCACGCTTTCTTCTTCCAATGCTCTGGATCAGCAATCTTTTTGCTATCAATGAGGTCTTAAATATGGTTCTTTAGAGTTCGATATTCATCAGTGTTATGCCCTGTATGCTAATGGTAGGCATAATATAGATCCGCTCGATGATCGGGATGTCCTTAACTTCTGGCGGGCTTAGCCGGCATTGGCTGTAGCTTACCTTCTTTCATCAACCTTTTAAGTACCCAAGACAATGACCTGCCTAGGTTGGAGAAATTTCTTTGGTCTACTTCAGTAGCCGCTACATCAACCATGTTTCCAGCTAGATTCCCACTGTCGGGCCCTGCTGACTTTCCTGCCCCTTGATTGTTATAATTTCTCAGGGCATAATTATCATTACTAGCCTTCCTTGCAAGGTATTTTCCTTCAGCTTCTATGGCTATGTCTTTTAGGGATTCCCAGTCCTTTAGCCCCTTCATCTTTAACCCATCTTTCAGATATGGGCTGGCGTTCCTGATAAACATCTTGATCTGGTCCGGAGTGTCTGGCTTCCTCTTCATCTCCATTACCCGGTTCCTCTATCGGGTCAGGTATTCATGGAATGACTCCCCTGATTTCTGCTATAGCAGCTCTAGATCTTTCAAAGTTACCTCTATCCTCGTGCTGCAATCGTACTGTCTGAGGAACTCGTTTGTCAACAGATCCCAGTCCTCTTTAGTCCTTCTATCGAGTCCATGATACCAGTCCATCGCGGGACTTGTTAAGCTCAAGTAGAAATATTCTATCTTCTGCCTTTTTGTCAGCGTTGTACCCTTCATTACAAGTGAGTAATGCTTCACATGTGCTATCAGGTCTGAGGTGCCATCAAACTGTGGCATGTCGGGCATCTTAAAATTCTGGGGAACTAGATCTTCGCCATCTAACTCTCGGTCTTCAGGATTCATGCCTCTTTCCGCTGTCAGCAAGTGAGTCATAGCTTCAAACCTCTCCTCCATTTTTCTCCACATTGCCTCCTCCGGCTTGGACAACTTCCCTTTTATTACTACTGACTCTTCTTGCTCTTCCTCCAAGTCACTTTCAGGCCTAGGAGCTTCTCTGCGCTCTATAGGTGCTGGAACTCGGGGCTTAACTGCAAGTGGGTCTACTACGGCAGGGGAATCCTCTCTAACAGGACATGGTTCATCTTGCCCCCCAGCCGGAGCAACGAGTTATTTCCCAGCAAGTGGCACTAAAGTGGCAGCAAGATTTCCTATCATTGCTATAATTCTGGCCTCAAATTCTTCAATTCTCCTACCCACCTCTTCTGCAATCATTGCACGGGTTACATTAGACTTACCTTGTCACACCCCAAACTGGGCCTAGTCGGAATATGCTTGCTCAGTCGGAGTGAGTGAGGGTAATTTGATAATTTGTGCATGAGGAATTTGGATAAATAGGGCTTAATGGCAAGTAATTAATTAAGTATGTTAAGAAGAGAAATATTAGAGTGTGCTTGTAGTGTATGGTTGTAGGGTGTTTGTTGGGAGCTTTGATTTATGAAATTGTATTTGTGAGTTGTTGTGCCCTAATTCTCACTTAGGACGTAAATGAGTTTGTATTGTTTAAATCTCTGGAATTTTGAGTGTTTTGGCATGTGTATAGGTATGATTGATGTGGGTAGATGAGTTAGTAATGCATGATTAGGATTGAATTGAAGGTAAGTGAGTTTGGGAATTTATGTGCCATTTATTTTGTGCATTTTCATGATTTTGATATCTTTGATGGAATTTCTGAGAAATTGATGTTTAAAGAGGTTCATGTTAGTATAAATGTTATGGGTTTTGTTTGATTTAAGTTGTGATGATTGATTGTTGAATTCTGGAAGTAAAGATTGAAGTTATTGAGTTTTTACCTGGAAATTTCGTGCCCTTATCACTAGTAGTGACGACTGTCACGAGTCGTGACAGTTGTCACGAGTCGTGACAGTAAGCCCTTGTCACTAGTAGTGACGACTGTCACTAGTAGTGACGATTGTCACGAGTCGTAACAGTAAGCCAAGCCCTTGTCACTAAGAGTCGTGACAGTAAGCCCTTGTCACTAGTAGTGACGACTGTCACTAGTAGTGATGATTGTCACGAGTCGTGACAGTAAGCCCTTGTCACTAGTAGTGACGACTGTCACTAGTAGTGACAGCCTCCTTTCCCGCAGCATGTTTCTAAATGTCTTCTGTCTTGAATTTTAATGTTTTAATTCTTGTCCTTTGTTCATTTTAACTTATGTTCTGGTTTTTAATAGTTATTTATCGTCACCTCAATTTTTAAGTTATATTTAACTGTAATTATCCTATGTACCTTTGGGTTGGTCAAATAGTAATGTAATGATTTCTGTTGTATTAATGCATGATCAGTTATGAACTCTATGTGTGATCGAAAATTTCGCAATGACGAATTAGCGGAATATTATGGTTAATATCTAATTGCAGTAATATGCCTAGCCCATGAGCTCAATGTGCCTTGTTTATATAATTGGTTTATGCATATTAAATATTATGGCTGTTTATATTGAGCACGTGGTATTAGAAGGTGAATGTTTTGTGATTCTGCATGTCGATGTATGAATTAGTATTTACGATCATTGGTGGTATAATATGGTTCCTTACATGTGATATTGATATGCCTTGAATAATGAACAATGTTAAAGTGTGTGATTGGGTTGCTATATAAATTGTTTTATGCATGACCGACATTATGAATTTATTTATGAGTCTATCATACTATGGGTTATGTATGATGATATATGTATATATATATGATGTTATTCAAAACATGATCTGTTTTATGTATGACCTGCGATAGTCAGTCTAGTGGATAGTTAGGCATGCCTAATAGAGTCTATATAAGTGTAGCTGCAGTGCCCTTTGAACGATTTGGACCCCGATCAGGTCCCCGAATGGTTCCTCGCGAACCCTATTATGTGTATGTGTATGGATCTTATTTAAGGTCCTGTTCAGGGAAATGCTTTTGAAATGTGGAAAGTGATTGTGCTTTGCGATTCGTACCCGTAAGGTACAGTTTGTTACTTGTTATCCACTATTTTGAGTTAGCAGGTATTTTGTTTGCTTTATCTGATATGAATATGAGAATATGATATCCGAATGTGTAAGATTTCAGTCATGCGAATCAGTTATGAATTCGAATGCGATTATGAATCTCTGATTGGGTTAAATGTGACTCAAATATGCCTATTATGTGCGATTATTCATATATACCGTATTATGACTGTGTTTGAATATAATCAATTGTGATTATAAGTATGTGAATCAAAATACGTATGAATGTGCTCTTGACCTTAGAATGTTATATATGTATGGTGTTATGTTGCGTGCACTCTCTCTTTCTTTCTCTCTCTAGTTTATCCTATTGTGGTGATTTGATGTTATACCTTGGGTTCCATTTAGTGTATGCGTCTTGTGACATGATTAAAGTATGTGTTGATACCTGGTAATGATGTATGGTAGTTGAGTGTATTATTGCTTGGTAACTGTGTTCCATGAGAACGGGTTTCCACTAAAGTAACGGTACCTTAATATGATATTTGCATGTCTAATTGTTCACGAGATTATATATGGTGAAGTGTTGCTAGCTGATCTCTCGGCGAGCCCGGTAAGTATATGCATGAGAATTTGTAGGTAGTTTTACATGAATATCTGTATCTACTGTGATCCTTTATCTACTTGGGGCTTTGCTTAATATGATATAAGAGTGTAGTATTCGGACGAATATGATATTGAGATGAGTACTCAGGTAATATGTATAAGTATGTGTGTATGATCTTCTGAATGCATGGCTTTCCTATGCAAGCTTGTATATCCATCTGTTATGGTTATTTGCATGTGCCATTTATGTATGTGACTTGCTTTGGCGACCATTGTGAATGGTCGTCCATATTGCTTGTATGTTCTCCCCACTAAGCGTTTATCGCTTAGCACGGGTTCTTTTTCCCGTGCAGGTGGCAGGTCTGGTCCGGTTTGAGTTGCACATCTGCAAGGGTTGGCCACATAGGAGCTAGGAGTTTTGGTTTTTGTCCAGCTTCTTTATTTTGGATTTTGTAATTCTGTATAAAATGTATATGCAACAACATGTAAAGATACTCATGTAATATTCTGGACCATGTAAATATTTGTTATTAAGAATTTCCCCTATTTTATCGTCTGTCTGTAACTTCTGTTGCTTGGTGGGAAATTTACATATCTGTATGTTTCTGCTTGGTGTACGTGCATTGGTGAAGTATGTATATTTAGTTTTACTCCTCAAGTTTTAAATTCTTCTGTATTTTTATACGCTTTGTATTGCTTCTATCCGGTAACACACCTACTCGTATGGCTTCCTACTCCCTCATGGATGGGTTTGCCTATGTATGGGTTGGGGTGTTACATACCTGACGGGCTAGCCATACTTGTCTTTGCTAATGATTTTGAAGAAAAAAATCTCACTACCTTCTGAGAGCGAATTTGAACTCTGATCTGACACTAGTTCTGGTAATCCAAAGAGTGGAATCCTCCTTAGCTGATCGTCGGGACCTCTAAACAACCTGGACGAATCTATGATGGCTGCAGAACACACCTTGTTAGGATGATGCATGATCGAAGTGTAATGCATGGTTGTGCTGATGCAGCATAGACAAACACATGTAAGCAGATAGATCATTCCAACCTTATCTCTCTCACACACGAGGTAGTGCGGTCTCTTTCCTAAGTGGGTTTTATCCAAGGGTTAGCAGGGAACTCATTGGACGTCTATGGTGCACGGCGAAAAATTGACAGTATAACATCTCTTGCCTAATGTACATACGTATGGATTTTTGGCCATTATGTATTTAAACACTTCAATTAAATCAAGATGGGCCCACTGGGGCATGAAATCCTTTGATGAAAGATCATTTAATTTAACTAATTTTGTCCAATAGATAACGGCCCACATAGCAAGCACGGTATTACGGTACATTTTACCTAGTGGAAGTATCTATTGCCATTATATGAGCTTTGATCAAAGGTGATGATACTTTAGGGCTACCCAAGCATGGTTGCTACCAATGGGTCTAGCTCACCACGAGCATAATGACCGATTGGGTCTCCATTTGATATACCATAAGGTATGAGGCTTGGGCTGGTGATTATCCCTAACACTTCCCTACATTGAGTGAACGTAGGGTCGTGCTTCGGGAACGCACCAAGGTTAAGAAAAGGGACCAAACTAGAATAATTCTAAGGCTCTAGCATGGATGCAATGCAATTTTTTGAAAAGAGATAGAATTTTAATTTATAAAAAACCCAATTATATTATTAACCAAGATAGTTTCGGAGCAAGGTTTCAAAGTCCCCAGTGGAGTTGCCACTGTGACGCACGCCGAAACCTGCTTAAATTTCCTGGGGTGCCCGCTTTTAGGGCTCGAGAGGGTTCGTGTCTTTTGATCTTGGGCAACATGAGATATTTTGGAATCCCTACCCAATAGAACATTGGGGAAGTTCATTTAATCCCATGAAGCCTTTTGGCACCTTTGAGATATTTTGGAGTCGCTACCCAATTTATAAGAAATTAGGAAAGTTCCTCTAACCTCGGTGTCTAAACCAGAGAAGGATTTGGAACTTTACTCTTGTTAATATCTTGGTTAATTATAAATGGGTTTTTAATTTTAAAATTCAACCTCTCTCCTCACGCGGTTATGCATTAAAATAAAGCACAAATCAAGCATCGAAAGAAGAAAGTAGTAAAGAAAGCGGTAAAATAAAGCAAACCACAAAAAATAAAAAAAAAGATAAAATTGGGACAAAATACAATCCCCCAAAATAAAAGATATTAAAATCTGGGACGAAAAATACAATCTCCCAAATAAGATCAAACAAAACATAAATAAATAACAAACTCAAATGAATAAGTAAACATTCAGGGTAGGAACATTGGTTCCTTCATGTTCACTTTAGAAAATCGAAGAGTTATTTTTATGCATTATTAGGAAAATCGGGATGAGAGATCCCATTTTGAGAAAATTAACTCTTCTTTTAAAAAGTGAGCTTTTTATTGGTTGAAATTAGGACAATGGTCCCATTTTATTAGAAAAAAATCCAATTTATTAATATAATTTTTTTTTGTGATTTTTAGTTAACGTGCATAAAATAAACTAAATTTATTACATGTGACATAATAAAAACAAATAAAAGCGAAATAAAAAAAAATGCTAAAAGTGAAAAAATCCACCCAAAATGGTGTCTTCAAATTTCCATGGGCTCCCATTTGGTATTTGAAATGCTCACACATAAAAAATATATTGAAATAAAAGTTATGTTAGTAACTAGTACATAAAATAATAAAAATGAATTAAAACAAATAAAATGCATTATGAGTGACAAACTAATTAAATGACATAATGAAATAAATAAACATATTAATAATTCAACATACTTAAAAACATAAGTAATAATAATAATAATAACAATAATAATAATAATAATAATAATAATAATAATAAACGATAATAATACTAATAATAAATAATAATAATAACAATAATAATAAAAAAAAAGATGAACAATCAAGTAAGCAAGAAGAAAAAGAAATAAAATAAATAAAACATGTTAAGCCATGTTAAATCTATGAACAAAATCACACACACACAAAAAAAAAACAATAATAGATCTAAAAAATTTACATGGTTGCTAATTAATTATAAAAAAAAAATATAATAAAAATAAAAAAAAAATTAAACCTAAAATGCTTACTCACAGAATTGGATTTGATGAATGAAGGTAAATTATCAATTTTCTTGTCTTAACTTGCAAAAATAAGACTAGAAAAAATAAAAAAATAAGATCAATTTCCTTGTCTTAACTTGCAAAAATAAGATTAGGAAAAATAAAAAATAAAAGGAAATTTTTATCTCAAGAACAAATAATTAATTTTTTTGTCTCAAGGAAAAATTTGTTAAAACAAAAGAAAATTTCCAAGAACAAAGAATTGTTCTATTCGTCTCAAGAATTAACTTAGAAAAATTCCCTTAGAACCTTAGGAAAAATTCTCTTGAAGAAGAAGAAGAGAAGTCATTTTTTTTGCCTTAAAAAATCCCTCCAAATTCTCTCTCCAAAACCCTTTTATATCTCTAAAATAAAATCAGATTTTTAAAAGAAATTAAATTAATTCCTGTAACACCCCCAACTCCCACACATGGCATATCGAAGGACAAAAAGCTATGGTGAGCGGAGGGTGCTACCAGACAAACACTCTTAGCAATAACGAAAAAGTAGAATAATAAAATTTCTAAAAACTGAACTACAATACATGCACATCCTAAACCTATATCATTACCACACCATCATTCGTACTAGAGAATATTACAACTTATTACAAATGCTAATAAATAAACTTAATTACATTCTGAAAATAATAATAACTTCTTATAAATTTCTACCGACTTGTTGGCCAAAGTCACAACGGACCGTTGCGCTATTCTGATCTCCTAACCTGCACAGAAAAATACCCGTGCTAAGCATTAACGCTTAGTGGGGCGAAACAAATAATATCCAGTTGCTCACAATTGTTGGAACAAACACATGCATAAGCAGTATATACATACATAAACATAAAGGAATAGCGGCGAAAATCATTACAAATTCATATCATTGTTCTGTTACGAAAACTTAAGCAATACACATGCATTTGAATCTATAGACCATACACAGAAATACTTTATTACTTTTTAACTATAAATACATTACACATACTCATTATTTATCTAAATCATTTAATTAATCATATTAATAGCTATACCTCATTGGTTACCAAAAATACATTTTACTAGTCAGAAAATATTAAGTCTTACCAATTCCCATTATTACTAATAAATCCAAAATCATGCAGATTATAGTATCAATGCTTAAGTCAAAACATTTCATTTTATCAAACCTCTTACTTGTTCAAAGACTAAACAAAACACTTCAATTTTCAAATTTGGTTCGGGCTCAAAATAAATATTCCAAGCTTCCTATATATCCTTATGGTTGGGGAATCAGAACCACGTAATTCTACAGAAAATCTTTATACACACATATTCCAAAACTAATCTTAACTCATTCCCTAAGTCCAGTTATCTATATCATGCTTACTACTTTATTTCCCTTAACTAATATATGCACATCATTACCGTACTCATGGGGCACCAACAAACACTGCACATAAATTCCTTACCAATATACTTACAGTAGATATCCAGGCTACAGTCCAGTGGGCAAATAATATATAACATACCTGTATTCTCATTTTAAATATATAACGAATATATTCATAACATCCATTTATTGACAAATCAACTATAGCAGATATGCATATCAAATACTTCAGTAAGCCTCTAACAAGACATCATATAGGCACTAATACTCATAACTTTTAAACAGATTAATAACATACATTTCCACATACAAATTCTTATGCAGTCAATATTCAGGCATACACACTTATTAGTACAGACATTATCTGTGACATCTCTTTTCATTTAAGTACATTGGCTGATCATGCAAAATACATAAGTACCCGAGGATACCACACAATTCCACATAGTTGTCCATTATGGATCCAGAACATATGAGTGCGTAAAGCACATGCTTAGATGATATATATATATATATATATATATATATATATATATATATATATATATATATATCCATAAACACATTCGATGCTTATTCACATATATTTCATTCATTTAATTGCCTGCTAAGTCAAAAGGGTGCATAAACGAGTAACAGAACACATTGGGGTACCCGAAGGTACAATTGAAAATAAACTTCTTCATTTTGTCATAAAAATGTTTTCACATTGGGAGATCTTAAATAAGATCCGTACACATTGAGGATCGCGAGGACCCAAACGGGAACCTGATCAGGGTCCAGAACAGAATAAAGGGGCTGCAGCTATCAGAACTCTATAGGCATGCCTATCTATCCACGACTTGACCGATGCAGGCTAAACACATAGGTTTCATTTCAGTATTTATAACGTTAATTCATTTTCATATAAGCACATGCATCTAAATACTTGTATATCACTAGCACTAATTATATTTATCATGTCTATAATATTAGGTATTAAGCACTTATTTACACATAACAAATCAATTTGCATTTATTATACTCAAAACTAATCACGTATTGCGTTATAAGTCAAAGTAATCATATGAACTTGGTAAACGTAATCATATTATTAATCATCATCCGCTCGTTTAAACTTAACAGATAAACTTATATTTCGATACACATATTCATTTATAACACAATAATGGAGGATCAAATTCTCATATTTCATTAATTACTCTGCCAAAGACCATATTGAATAATTCACATTTTAAATCATATATGCATAACATAAGTGAGAAACCATGCAAAGAAGAAATCTTTTCAAAAGCATTTTTAGGCAAAGAGGTCTGTTGCACTCCCAATGGGAGTCGAACTCGCGACAGACGAGCCCTAGGAGGCAATCACAAGTCGTGCTCACTGTCGTGACTCGTGAAGGAAACACATCAAAGCATAATAAAGAACAGAGGGAAAACAGGTGAAGGGGCGAAAGCTTGCACGATTCGTGCTCTCTTGCACGACTCGTGCAAGCTTGCGCAACTAGTGCAAGATTGCACGACTCGTGCTAGCTGCCATCCAACTCCGCCTAGTCGTGCACTTCATGCCGAGTCGTGCTGGTTGACACGACTTGTAAAATCCTCCTCTGAATGCTTGGCTGGAAGCGAAGAACCCATCTCTGTCGCGATCGCGACAAGTATCGCGCTTGCGACAGAGTCGCGTTTTCCAGATTTCCAGCAAAAGTGCAGAAATTCTCATAACCCAAAATCCACCACAATGCAATTAACTCACAAAGCTCTAACATACTTCAAAATGCACATTTAATACACTTTATACCACATAAAACCCATGTTTCAAACCAATTATCACAATCGAAACATCTAATTAAAACAATAAAAAACCAGAGTTCTTCAAACTCAAAAATTTTACCCTAAATTCATACAAATTCAATTTGATCCAATAATTCACAAAATCCCTAACCTCATCTCCTTTGCTCCTAATAGCCTCTTTAGATGATCTTTCTAGCTCCCAAGCTCATTCAAAATCCTCATCAAAACACACAAATACACAAAACTTAAATCTAGAGTTTTAAAAAAAACCAATTAAAAGAAATAGAAGAAATCAAAACTTAAACTTACCTTTCCTTAACACATTCTTCACTTAAATCACTTGAGCTAATCAATTCCATCAACAAATTTTGGGGTTTGATCTTAAGAGGGAACAATTGGCGTTGGAATAAGAAGGAAAGGAAGTAGAAGAGGAAGAGAGGAAGAAGGAGGAGAACGGGAGAACAGGAAAGGGGGAGAGCAGATTCTCTCCTCTCCCTCTTTCTCTCTCTGCCTTTTATACCTCTGCCCATTTCCTTGCCACTTGTCACCTTCCTATTGGTCCAATGTAGATATTTATGTTAAATTCTCTTTTTAATCCTCAAACTCTTATAACCTCAAACATTGACACTGATAACTTACTAATTTATCACATTGACCCACTTAATTAATCTTACTCCTTTAATTAAATACTAAACTCACACTTCACAATTTTACCCTTGACTGTACTTACCGAAACCTTTACTTAAATTCTTAAATTTGTCCAATTGGCATACTAAACACTTCAACTTGCATAATTTCGGTCACTACTCATCCTCAATATGCACAAATCCCTCTAGCATACTTTTTGGGTTGTTACAATTCTTCCCTTCTAAAAGAATTTCGTCATCCAAATTCACTTACATCAGAAAAATCTAGAAACTATACTCCAATGCACTATCATTTACACTGATAATTTCGGTATTATCATATAACACCTACATTCTACACTTATAATACATATATTTCACTTATTCCATTACACTTTTACTTTTAATATACTTACTTACTATTACTCATTCTCATCACTATACTCTTAAAACACTTCCTTTAAATCCAGATAGCTAAACAAATCATAACTTCTTCTTGTCCATAACTAAACTCAAACTCAAAAAAAAAAAATTCATTTAAATTAATCTCATACTTCTTTTCTCACTATCTTACATTCAAATCCATCACATTCATCAGAAAAGTCATTACTTTAACCACCAATCAGAAACCAAAGCACATATATCTCACATATATGTAAACCATTTAACTTACAACATTAGCTACACAATTCCTTAATACCCCAAAAATCTTTTCACATTCATTCATACAAGATTTCAAAATATTCCTTTTCTTAACTATGAATCTAAACACAATACATTCTTCTTAACAATTGCTATGCTGTTAAATCACACACCGAGTCTTGATATCAAATACTCAATGTACACCCTGTCAGCTTTCTCTCCATCAAAACTCATATGCAAATGCTTCTCATGTGTGATCAAAAGATAATGATGCAATAAGAATGTGATGGTTCATGCATGTAAGATGATGCAGAAATGCAATTGATGTTATAATAATGTACTTTTCCCATCCCCATTGTCACACCCCAAATCGGGCCTAGTCGGATTTGGCATGCTAAGTCGGTATTTCAAGGGTAATTCGGTAATTTGTGCATGAGAATATTGGACATTAAGGAATTTAGTGCACCAATTAGTCTAATATGTTAATTAGAGGAAGAATCTAATGAAGTGTGAGTATTGTACCAAGGTATTAAATATCTACTTAAGTAATTATATGGTGCATGTATGTGTATGGTGCCTTGGTGTTTGAAAGTTAAAGGAGGAGTTATTGGTCCAATAGGGGGCTGCCATGTGTCTTGGTAGGTGGGTAATTAATGGAAAAATGAGATAAAGAGAAAAAGAGAGAGGGAGAAGAGCAGATCACGTTTTTGCTCTCTCTTCTCCTCCTCTTTGTTCTTCTTTCTTTTCTTTCCCTTTGATTGTGCTCCTCTCCTTAGTTGTGCGTGAGTGGGTGTTTTGGTGGAGACTGAAAGCAAGATTAAAGAGGTATGTATTTGGGTTTTGGGTGCTAGGGTTTCCTACGTGGGATTCTCTCCCTCTTCTTCTTGTTTTGTTAAGTTAGGGTTTAGATTAAGTGATTTTTTGGGTTTGTTTGAGCAAGCTTTGGGTGGCAAGAGGAAGCTCAAGGGCAAGGAAAAGATTAAGGATTGAGGATTAAATATTGAAGAGGATAATGGGTTGTGCTTCAAAGAGGTTTGGGAGTTATTTGAGTTGTCTTTGCCTTTTTCTCATTTTGATTGTGTATGTGTTTTGTAATGTTAATTTCTAGAATTTTGAGTGTCTTGACATGTGTATATGCATGTAATTATTTGGGTAATTGTGTTAGAAATGCGTGACTTAGGATTGAGTCATATGTATGTGGGATTGGAAGGGAAAATACATGAATTGGGTAAGTTTGTTGTTGGTGTTCTTAATCTACAATTTTTTTAAGTTTTCCTTGAATTGATTGCTGAATTTTGTGATAATTAAGTGTATTTTGATCATGTGCATGTTGTGTTATGTATTTGAGTGATAAGGTAAGAGTTTGTGCATGATTGAGTGATTTTTGAAAGGTTTTGAAATGGTTTTGGAAAAAGAAGAACTTTCTGCGTTTTATTGGGATTTGGGAGTTTCGTCTCTGTCATGAGCTTCCCATTCTCGTGTTAAATCTCACTGTAGCTTTGCCTGTGTCCGACTCGGATGGAGAAGCATGACTCGTGCTCCTTTGGCGTGCGAGTCGTGCATCTCAATTGGACGTCTCCGTGGCGTGCTGTGGAGCACGACAGAAGAGAAACAACATGGACACGAGTCGTGTCCCTCAGCACGACTCGTGCTCATGTTGTTTCCTCTGCATGTCGTGCTTGAGGAGCACGATTGGGAAGAACCGTTGACACTAGTCGTGTCCCTCAGCACGACTCGTGTCCGTGACTCTTCTATCGCGAGTGCGACAGAGATCCCAATCCGCCCTGTTTTCCCACGCGCACAGTTTCCTGAAAATGATTTTTAAATGTCTTTCTCAGGGTTTTTCCTTACTGTATGTTATATGAACTTGTTTTTATGCCCATTATATTACAGATTATGCACGATAAATTATATGTTGTAATTTGAAACATGATTTGTATTGTTATTCTGAAGTGTGTGTTTATTGAAGTGATAATATGATATTATATTTGACATGAATTGTACTCTTGCATGATAAGGATTTTGTATGGATAATCTTTGGCATAATATGGTTTCCCATATTTGATTCTGATATACTTTAGAGTAATGTTAAAAGTGTGTGACTGGATTATAGTATATGTTTAGCAATGTGAATTGTATGATGTGTGTCTAGTATTAGAAAGATATGGATATGTCTATCATACTATGGTTTATGCATGATGATATATAAATATATATATATTATGCAATGAGAAACATGAATTGTTTTATGCATAACCTGCGAGAGTCAGTCTAGTGGATAGTTAGGCATGCCTAATAGAGCTTTGTAGCTGCAGCACCCTTTAAACGAATGGACCCCAATCAGGTCCCTGGCAGGTTCCTCGCGAACCTTTACTGTGTATGGATCTTATTTAAGGTCCTTTTAATGAAATATTTTCGAATGTGGAAAATGATGTTGCTTTTCGATTCGTACCCGTAAGGTACGCTACTATTCGATTCGTACCCGTAAGGTACGTTACCGTATTTTCTCGTTATCCACTAAAGTGAGTTAGTAGGTATTCTGTTTGCTTTGTCTGATATGAATATGAGAATATGATTTTGTATTATTAACTATTATGCTTAAGTATGTGGAATGGCATGCGTATGATTATGATCTTGAACTAGTGAATGCAACGAATTTAATATTATGCTATATGTTCCTTGGTTTCAGCTATCATAGCATTTTCGGCATGTTGTCATGTGTTTATGTTTCATAGCATGATATTTTATGGATTAAAATTGCGCAGCAAAAGTGTGGTGTGTTGGACGTTGTCCCCTGGGTTTCGGCTAGCGTATGTGTCTTATGGCATGATAAAAGTTTGATTGTATATGTGTAAATAGTGATTTTTGCATGATAGTTGGGGTGCATTATTGCATGGTAGTCTTATCACATGTGTATAGGTTTTCAGTTAACGTTTGGGTTATTGGTATGATGACTGCATGTCTAATTGTTAAGTAACTAAGCATAATGTGGTTTTGATATCTGATACTTGGGTAAGTATATGTATGTGAGATTGTAGGTATTATTGCATGATAGTACTTGTATCTTGAATGGTACTCTGTCTGCTTTGGTTGGTTCAACTCGGGTATTTGAATGTAGTTATGATTTTCTGAATGCATGGCTTTTATATGCAAGTATGTATATTTACCTGTTAGGACAATATGCATATGCCATTTGAATGTATTATGCCTTGATGACCATTATGAATGGCCGTCCATATTTCTTGTGTGTTCTCCCCACTAAGCGTTATCGCTTAGCACAGACTCTTTTCCTGTGCAGGTGGCAGGTTTGGTTCGGTTTGAGTCGCACCTCTGCAAGGTTGGCCACATAGGAGTTGGAAGTTTTTGTTTTGGTTCAGCTTCTGTATTTTTGATTTTGTACTTCTATAGTCTTATGTACTATGTATAGGGATTTTGATGTAATATTTTGAGCCATGTAAATATTTTTATATCTATGTATTCAGCAATTTCTCTGTTTTATATTTTGTCGTAGGCTTTTGTTGTATGATTGTAAGTATGCATGTGTGTGTGCTTTCGCTTAGTGTATGCGCACCCGTGAACTACATATATTCAACTTTTGCTCCTTAAGTTTTAAATTCTTCCGTATTTATATATGCTTTGTATCGCTTTTGTCTGGTAACACACCTACTCGTACGGCTTCCTACTCCCGTGCGGATGGGTTCGCCTACGTACGGGTAGGGGGTGTTATATTTAGTGGTATCAGAGCGCCGGTTTGGCAGTTCTGGTTGCCTTTGTTTGTTTGAGTGTTGAGTCTTTGTATGCTAGTTGGTTTGTGTCGTGTCTTTGCATGCGAGTCGGTTTGTGTCGTGGCCTAATGCAGATGTGTCTTGTCTTGTGTCGTGTCTAGATGGAGTCTGACCCGAGTGAGAATGTGGGCGAGACAACGGGAAGTGCGAACCCAGTTAGCGCTGAATAGAGTGTTTCCGAGCATCCTTCGGCTAGAGATTCTGGTCCTGCTTCCGATGATAGGACGCTAGTGCAAGGGTTGATTCAGATCTTGGATAGGTTGACTACCCCTCGCGTTCCTCGAGATTTTGTTCGGAAAGTACCTCAGAAGAGAAAAGTGTCGAGTAAAGAGGTGCCAGCGGGTAAGAGGATTCGAGAACCTCCGATGTGTCAACATTGTCATAAGCAACATTGGGACAAGTGTAAGAAGGTCAGGGAACCACCGATATGCCAGCACTGTCGAAAGCGACATTGGGGTTCGTGTCAGAAACTCACAGGTGCTTGTTTCAGATGTGGTAGCATGAAACACCAAATTGTTGATTGTCCTAAGACCAGAGAGAATCTAGCTTGGCAAGCTAGAAAGGATGTGAAGGAATTGCTGCGAGTTGCTCGTGTGCCATCGGAAGTTGTTACGCACCGTAGTAAAGTAACAAAGCTTGCAGAGCCTTCCGATAAGTTTTGTTTTGATATGTTCGAGTAAAGTTTTTTTTTTTTTAGTATTTTGAGGTGGACGAGTGTAAGCACCATGTCCCGAGGCAGTCTAGATCAGAGATTACCCGATGAAGAAATCGATGTCCGATTCCGAATGAGCGAATGAGATTCGGAGACTTTGGTCCTCTAGATTCACGAGAAATATGGATTTTTATTTGCAGTAATGAGAAAAAGAAAATTGGGAGTTTTTGGGCTTGAAAAAAAGATTTTTTCCTCCGTCGGCGGCCAGACCGTCGGTCATGGACCGCCCGTCACTCGTTGGGGAGTTCCGTCTCTCGCACAGATGCCCGTCTATGGGTTTTTGGCGCCCGTCGGTTGAATCCTGTTTCCAACAGGAAAAGTGATTTAGCCGATGCCCATCGGTAGACTTTCGGCGCCCGTCGGAATGAATCTTGATTCCTACAGGAAAAAGGATTCAACAGATGCCCGTCGGTGGACTCTTGACGCCCGTCGGTCGTAGGGTTTTGTGAAAAAATAATATAAAAAGGGTTTTTTGAACCATTTTGGGGGTTGGACGAATTTAGCTACTTTTTACCCTAAAAATCCATTTCTGATTATTGATTCTAACCTTTTCATCTCATTAAAAATTTCTTCATTTTTATTTTATTTTGATTTGGTGAATCTAATTAATTCAAGGGAGCTAAAATCGATTAGTTTCCCATCAATATTTATAGATTCCAACATTTGAACATTTTTGTGATTATCAAGAAAGAAAAACCAAAATTTCTTTTCTTGATGTTTGCTCATTTCTCGTGAAGCGTGCGGGATTCGAACCATCCGAAAATCCATCCTAAAAGGTAAAATTCGAGGGTAAATATTCTGGACATACATTCTGTTTAATTTATTTTAAATATTTGCATTTATTTTAGGTTTTTGTGTTGGGAAAAATCATTTTGTTGTGAAATTGTGAAAAGTTTTGTTGTTACTGTTTTTTTTTGAAGAACAGAGGTGACCGACGGGCAATAAGGTCACCGACGCCCATCTCTCGGCTGAGCGACGGCACGTAAACGGTGCACTTATTATCCGCCGGTCATCCTAGGGACGCCCGTCGGTCAATCATTTATGGCCATCCCTGGGTTCTGTCTCTAGTTTTCAAAGCTGTTTTATTCTTTTATTATTTATTTTATTTTATTTTCAAAATCTTTTCTTTTCTGTTTTTTAAAATATCAGTAGCTTTTATTTATTTTTGGATTTTAATCTTAATTTATATTTATTCTTGCTTTGTTTATAAGTATTAATATTATTGATTATTTTGTGAGATTGTAATATTTGGTTCTTGGGATGGTTTGAGCTTGAAAGGAGGTTGTCATGCACAACATGGAAGACTCCAATTGGTTTAATCCTTTATCCCTTTGCCATTTATTTATCTAATTACGCGTTTATTTTTATTTATCTTTATGTTTATGTAAATTGTTTTATTTCGCGTTAAATAAAAATGGACAAATGTTTTATATTAATTAATTTGGTGATTTTTGCAAATAAAGGACCAAAGTCCTATTTTAGCCAATGAAAATGTCACATAAAAATCATTTTCATAATAAATGCATGCGAGGACCAAAGTCCTCAAAATAAATGAATTCCCCGTTTTATGTATGTATCGCACTTTTTATAAATGGGAGTTGTATTCCACTCCTAGTATTATTGTAATTTATTTTGGAATGTTTATTTTTATTTTTGTTTTATTTATTTATTAATGCTTTTGACATGAATAATTGCGCCTTTAATTAAATTGCATTGTGTGGAGAGAGAGTGAACTAATAAGCTCAAAATTTAATTGTAAAATTAATCAAGGTAGAAATAGATGAGAAGTCTCGAACCCATCTCTGGTCTTTGGGCTCAACGAGGCGAGAGACCCATTTCGATGGGATCTCTAAGATACCTCTTGTGTCCCACCAAAAGACTCAAATTACAATCCTAGGCTCCATAGGGTTAAAGGGTCATTCCCAATGTTCTATTGGGGTGATTGCCTCCAAGACCCCTTTGGCTTGCCCAAAATGGAAATATGCGCCGTCTTAGGTTTACTGAGGCGAGACGAACTTTCCCAATATTCTATTGGGTGGCGACTCCATGAAACCTCCTTGTTGCCCAAAATAGATGCACTTGTAATTCATTGAAAGTTGTCAACGAACCTCACTTGCCCGATCGCCCTCAAGCGGGCGGTCGAGGGGTGCCCACGGGGTTCGGCATGCGTCACAGTGGCGACTCCATTGGGGACTGGTTCGAGACTTTGATTTGAAAATACCTTGATTAAAATTTACAATTTATTTTTAGTTTATAAATTCGCTTTCTCTCAAATTTGCATTACATCCCATTAGTGCCTTAGATTACGCTAGATTGGTCCCTTCTAAACCTCGGTGCATTCCCGAAGCACAACCCTACGTTTACTCAATGTAGGGAAGTGTTAAGGATAATCACCAGCCTAAGCCTCGTACCATTTGGTATATAAAATGGAGACCCAATCGGTCGTTACGCTCGTGATGAGCTAGACCCGTTGGCAGGGACCATGCTTGGGTAGTGTTGTCGGTTTTCGCAAGTATATGAAATTGATTCTAGTAATAAAGAGTGAATGAGTTATCGTTCCCACGAGGACTGATGATCAAGTACCAAAACTGTGATAATTTTCTATTATTTAGACAGGAAAAACTTAATTGATTAAAATAAATAGTAATTATGAAAATAGAACCACAAAAACAATTAAGAAATTGAAAGAAATCACTAGATGAGAAGCAGTGGTATCTTTGAGTTCACTTGAATTTACTTTTTCAATTATAAATATTAACAATCAAATTTAATTACTTAAGCAAGGAAAAATAATCCTAAAATATTTAACATGCTTTCCCAAGCTAAGCTAAACTTATTCACTAATGCCTATTAATCTTTTATAACAGAAATTAATGAATGAATTTATGAATATGATTATTCACAATAAATTCCCATAAGTCAAGTTATATTATTTCCATTCAAACTATATTCTTGTGTTGTTTACAATTCAAATTCAATCTTAAAATTTTCCTTCCGTACTAATCTTAAGAAAATAGATCAATCAATTAATGGCCAGTTAACTGATAGCATTAAGCATAATTATAAACAATTGCAAAAGTAAAGAAAGCTAATTGAAATAATTAAAGAGAGTAAAATTTAAAGCTACATCAAAGATAACCCTAAAGAAAATTTAGCTCATGTTAATCATGTTCAAGAATCCAAAATAACAATTCAAATTCAATAACATAGTTAAAGCAAACTTGAAATTGAGTAGAGATGAAAATCTTGGTGCTTGAAACTTTGATTCCAAATCTTGAGTTCTTTAATTCTTCTTCTTGTTTTCGTCTCCCTTTTAGAGATAGAATGACCTCTTTTTTATGGAAAAAGTGTCCCAGTTGGAATAAGAGAGCTCTAGGGCTTGTTTTCGAAGAAACAAAATAGAGTTGGAATTGGAAAACAATTAAAATACTCCATTTTCGTTCTTATTCCCGTCACCACACCCTCTGGTGGTGATTTTTGCCCAGTGTCACCACTTGAGGTGGTGAAACAGTCTGTCCATCTAACCCTCACAGCCTTGGGTGGTGAAACTCTCTGGTTGCTTTCTTTCACCATTTAGCACCCTTTTTTGAACCTCTAAAACTTCCAATGAATTCTCTTTGTCTTCAAATGAACTCCTAACTCTTTAATCATTGAAGATTAATAAAATTAACCTAAAACCACCAAGATTAACACAATTAAGCCAACTTAGCAATCAAAAGAAAAGAATTAAAAATTGTAACTAAAAGATAATGAAAATTAGCTACTAAACAACTATTCCAACCTAAAATTTACTTAAAATGACCCATAAAAACCTATAAAAAACCTACTAACAGGTAGACCTAAAGTAACACTACCCTTGACCAAAGCTCATGTAATGGCCATAGATACTTCCCTTAGGTGATATGAACCGTAATACCGTGCCTGCTGTATGGATCCTTATGTATTGGGTGAGTCCAAATGTCTTATTTGGTTACCTAGCCAATGACTTTCATGCCCCGGTAGGGCCATGTCGATGTATTTGGATTACTTAAATATGTAATGATCATTATCCATGCACTTGTGCATTAGTATAGGAGTGTTATGCTGCCGTTTTTTCGCCGCGCACCATGCGTGTCAATCGGGTTCCCTGTTGACCCATGGGCTAATCCTGCCTAGGAAAGAGACTATGACCGCGTGTGTGGAGTAATAATGGTGGAATGACCTATCTGCTTGCATGTGATTTGTTGTAACAACCCGGTGGTGGCCGACCGGGGGCTATCCCCGGAACATATCCCGTCGGGCCTTCCCAGCGCGTCGTTCATATAGCCACCGAGTTGCACTCACGGTCTTTACACTTCCCCTTGTGCATTTTTGCCTTCCGTGGGATTCGAACTAAGGACCTGGGGATAAGTCCTTAATTCATAGAATACCACTACCATTAGGCTATATAGCCTAATGGTAGTGGTATTCTATGAATTAAGGACTTATCCCCAGGTCCTTAGTTCGAATCCCACGGAAGGCAAAAATGCACAAGGGGAAGTGTAAAGACCGTGAGTGCAACTCGGTGGCTATATGAACGACGCGCTGGGAAGGCCCGACGGGATATGTTCCGGGGATAGCCCCCGGTCGGCCACCACCGGGTTGTTACATTTGTGGGTGTTGCATATCACGATCATGCATTTTATTGCATTCATGCATCATTCTGACTCCTTGTCTCTTCAGCCATCATAGATCTGCCCAGGTGGACGAGAGGACCTGCGGGACGACTGATCCAAAATCTTGTGTCTGAGTTACCAGAAAGGGAAAATTTCTCGGAGACTCATTCAGAGACTAGCTGCACTGTTTCAGAGATGGCTAACTCACCAAGAGGGAATGATGCCACCAGGGCTTTGATTACAGAAGTGGTTGGCCGAAGGTTTGAGGAGTTTGAGGGCCGAATGATGAACATGATGGCCGCAATGGCCCAGCGCACTGCTCCACAGAACCCGCCTCCTCCTCCTATGAGACAAAATGAATGGGGGGAGGATAGAGAAGAGAGGCAAGAAGAGATCCAACCACCGCCGGTAGATTTAAGGTCAGTAGCATCGGGGGTTCAAAGGAAAAGACCGGTTCAGAGGTTAGAGGATGACCGTGGAGATGAAGATTATGAGGATAGCATTATGTCAGAAAGGGGAAAAGCGCCCCAGTCAGAGGAAACCATTTGGAAGAAAATGGAGGAGAAATTTGAGGCGATGGCCCAAATGTTAAGTAGGGGTCAAGGAATGAATCCTGAAGATAAGGAGCTGGAAGGGGAGGATCTGATCCCATATAATTTCAAAATGCCAGATGTTCCCAAGTTCGATGGCACCTCCGACCCAACTGCTCATGTGAAGCAATATTCATTGATTATGAAGGGGACCACCTTGACGAAGAGACAGAAGGTGGAGTACTTTTGTTTAAATTTAACTGGCCCGACTATAGATTGGTATCACGGCCTTGACCGCAGAACCAAAGAAGACTGGGATTTGCTGATGGAGGAGTTTTTGAGGCAGTATGATTGTAACACGAGGATGGAAGTGACCCTCAAAGATCTAGAATTGTTGTAACAGAAGGCTGGCGAATCTTTTCATGAGTACTTAACCCGCTGGAGGAACAGAGTGATGGAAATGAGAAAGAAACCGGAGACTCAAGACCAGATTAGATTATTCATCAAGAATGCAAGCCCGTATCTGAGAGAAGGGTTGAAGATGAAAGGATTACGAGACTGGGAGTCCTTGAAGGATATAGCCATCGAAGCAGAAGGGGAGCACTTAGCACGGAAGGCAATTTTCGCCAATTATGGGTATGGCGGTACAAAGTTCAAAGGGGGTTCTAGCAATAATGACAAGAGTGATGGTGATGAGAGGGCTGAAGCATTGGTCACTGAGATGGCCGTGCACTGCGATTCCAACTTAGGTAGACCATTATCCTGGTATCTTGATCGTTTTACCAAAGAAGGGAGATTGCAACCATTGCCGCCAAGGCCAGCTATAAGGCAAGGAAGGCCAGGACATAGAGCAGATTGGTATTGTGCATATCATCAGCACACAGGGCATAAAACAAACTATTGCAAAGCTCTGAGGGAGTGCATACGAAAATGGGTTGACACTGATCAGATTCTAGATCCGAGGAAAAAGAGAAAGAGATAGAACAGTTATCTTTTTATTTTTGAACTATTTAATAATGACATTCTGGTTTTGTTAATGAGATGAACGTTTTTGCTTACTTGTGTTATATCTCCTATGATTTCATTATGCATGATCATGAATCCTCCATAGTTGATATTGATTCAATTGATGCCACTCTGTTAATCTCAGAACTTTGGGAAATTCAAAGAAAATCTTGATAGCATTTATTATAATTCCTGAAGTGAGAAAAAAGAAAAAAAAAGTCTTTGCCTGGACATATGAAGACATGTTAATGGTTGATCGCGGAATCACCAAGCACGCCATCCTAAATATCTCAATCATGGACTGATTATGCAGAAACTCAGAAAATTAAAGCCGGAAGGGGCAAAAAAGGCCAAAAGAAGGAATCCATAAGCAGGAACGGGACCAAATTCTTACTAAAGCACAACACCCGACGGGATTACCCAATGATGGTCCTAATGGTTACGAAGAAGTGCGCGTATGTGTGAACTCCTGGATTTGAGCGAAGCTTGTTAAAAGAAAAGTAAAGTAGCAAAAGAAAAAGCAAAAAACAAAAAAACAAAAAAAAAATAAAAGAAAAAAAAAGAAGAAGAAAAATTGGGAAAATTTAGAGAATTGATCAAGGGGCAAGCTTTGTTGAAATCCCGCTGAGTCACACATGCCTTTACTTTACTGTTTTTCTTGACTTCTGGAAAGGGACTGCAAGAATTACGTCGATTTGCAATGGATATAAGTTGCTTGAGCTTGGAAACAGGTACTATAGGGGGGTACACCCTATCGCCCCAATGGGCAGCATCATGCCAAGATGGTCTTCCGCACCACATAAGGGTCAAGGACAGAAGGACAAACTACGACTTAGGCCAGGGAATTGCTCTAGTAGCGTGCAAGTCTTCTCTTTGTTGCCCTTAAACCAATAGGGCAGCAAAAGCTGTTAACAAGAAGGTCTTGGTCAAGATGGCTTGAAACTACAAAGATGTACCTGAAAAATTGCCTTTTGCCCATTGATGCTAAAGAATCATCGTCAGAACCTCCACAAGAGTCACAGGGGCAGAAGCAGTATGGTCAATCGACATAAAGTTCAAATCTTTAAGGACAGTCATGAGAGCCCAGGTTCCAGAAGCCGGCTGGGCATGGTAACAGCAGCAGCAGTCAAACATATCAGACAGAGACAGCTCATGAGTTTATTGCCACAACCAGATCTATCAGCAAATACTATGCTCAATCATCCTAGAAGGAAGTCAGAAAGCAACCATGGAAGGAGAGAGATTTAATGAGACTAGATGTTCCAGACCAATGAGACAAATTTAGGTCGATGTGAAAAGACCTATTTGTTCTTCAGAAATTGTTAACAGGCAGTAATGAAGATGACTTCAAGAACCGATCAACGTCAACAAACCTAAGAGGGTCCATGGCTAAAGACTAAAATCAAAAGAAGGGAATAAATGCCCCGCGGGTCGAAAATAAAAAAAAAGGCGGCCTTGCTAAAATTGGGGGCCTCGTCAGGGTGAAAACCGGAAAAAGGCACTCTGGGCAAAAATTTGAGGCTTGAGAGAAAATATCCAATCAAGAAAACCCGAGAGGGCTAATTAGAGACAGGAGTTTGATGCTTACAAGATCTACTCTGAGATTAGACGTAGTCTTGCATTTTGAATCGATATTAGATAATGATCATGTGTAGAGAAATCATACTGAAATGCACACAATCTTTGAAAATACTTGTGCACATTATTTTCTAGTTCATTTATAAAAAGTGAAATCTTGTTCATTGCTGAATGCATGAAATCTAAATGACTACACTCCGCTATTGCTCTCACTGTTCGGATGTTATCAACTGCGAGACTAATCACCTACCTCTTGAATGCATTAGTGGGTGTAAAGGAATAGTCCCTAATGGATGGTATAATAGTTTTCACCGGTAGCTTGCCTAGAGGCCATAATGTAAGGAGGTAAAAGCCGAAGCTAAAGGTCTGCCTCGAAAGGACAGGGATATCTCACTGCATTGTTAATCCCTCTGAACTATCAAGCACAATGGGTGGTAATGTAAAAGGCAGCCTCATAAAGCCTTCAAGAACCCAATCTCCATCCGTTACTTTGCCTGACCTAGCAATACATTCATCAGGAGAGGTTATGGAATGCAGCCGATGCTTAAAGAGAAAATACCTTAGAAAATAACTCCTGATTACCCTAGAAAGGGGCTTTGATGATAGCGTCAATTTTTCCTGCAGCCGTACCTAAAAGGCAAAAGAAGAAAAAAAAAGGGCCGTTAGAGATGAAAACCATGACTGGCTCTCTAAATAAAAGTTAGGCCGAAGGGTAGGGTGAAAACCTAGGAACAGGTAGTTTGTCCAAAAAAAAAAATGAAAAAATGAAAAAAAAGCCGCTGGAGTGGGTTGGGTCCATTCCAGGCAAAAGTTAGGCACAGGGTTATGTGAAAATCCCAAAAGGGACGCATTTCCCGCTAAGAAAAGCTAGTGTGAAAATCCACAAGGGACGCACTACCTTTAAAACAATGACTTTTGAAGCCTGGAGCGATAAGGCGGCATTACATCGGATAACTTCCCTTAGTCAGGCAGTACATAGTTCAGAACTTGATTCAGGGTCCTGGGAGCAAAATACTCATTGACTGGGGGGCAAAGATGCACATGGATCAGAAGATTATGGGTCAGAGTCCATGAAGCAAAACGACACTTTTCTAGATTTTTCAGGGGGCATCAGAGAAGCCGAGCCAGTACCCTCAAGGAATCCTTTAACCGCCTAGGATGTGGTCTATCCATTTTTGCATCTCATATGCATCTCACATGCATAGATCTTTTGCATATCTCCCTGCATATCTCGTGTGTTTAATCATTTACACTTATAGTTCTGGACACACAATTCTTGTACATTAATCCTTTGCTCGTGTTTTGTGTATATAGTTTTCTGTATGTACATTTCACACACATGAGTCCATAAGCACACACAATCTGTTGTATATGTTGTTATGCACATGACTTAGAGGGAAAGGTCCGATTCTTTCAATCTAACTTCTCTTTAAGTAAGATTAAATCTCTTTTCCTCTCTTAAGGATTGAACATCAAAGCCTCCCAGTGAGCATCAAAGTCTCTCAGTGAGCATCAAAGTCTCTCGGTGAGCATCAAAGTCTCTCGGTGAGCATCAAAGTCTCTCAGTGAGCATCAAAGTCTCCCAGTGAGCATCAAAGTCTCCTAGTGAGCAATCAAAGTATCCCAGTGAGCATTAAAGCATCAAAGCCTCCCAGTGAGCATCAAAGCCTCTCAGTGAGCATCAAAGCCTCTCGGTGAGCATCCAAGTCTCCCAGTGAGCATCAACTGAAAATGACCCCAACAGGCAGGTGCTGCTAAAGAAAAAAGAAAGTTCAAGATAAACATCAGTGATAGAGCAGATCGCAACCGGGACAACAGTTAGAGAATACTGCATCTCATAATTGAGACTGTAGTCAGAGAGTGCTACATCTCACAGTTCATGTAGTAGTCAGAGAAGTACTACACACCTTGCAGATCGGATGGGGGTTAGCAGGGGAACTTCACAAATCGAAGTTGCAGTTAGAGAACACTGCTCTTCACACCGAGATTATAGTCAGAGAGTGCTACATCTCACAGTTCACGCGGTAGTCAGAGAGTGCTATGCACCTTGCAGATCAGATGGGGGTTAGCAAGGGAACTTCACAAATCGAAGTTGTAGTTAGAGAACACTGCTCTTCACACTGAGATTGTAGTCAGAGAGTGCTGCATCTCACAGTTCATGCGGTAGTCAAAGAGTATTACGCACCTTGCAGATCGGATGGGGGTTAGCAGGGGAACTTCACAAGTCAAAGTTTCAGTTAGATGACACTGCTCTTCACACCGAGATTGTAGTCAGAGAGTGCTACATCTCATAGTTCACGCGGTAGTCAGAGAGTACTACGCACCTTGCAGATCGGATGGGGGTTAGTAGGGGAACTTCACAAGTCGAAGTTACAGTTAGATAACACTGCTCTTCACACCGAGATTGTAGTCAGAGGGTGCTACATCTCACAGTTCACGTGGTAGTCAGAGAGTGCTGCGCACCTTGCAGATCGGATGGGTGTTAGTAGGGGAACTTCACAATCGGAGTTACAATTAGAGAACACTGCTCTTCACATCAAGGTGGTAGTCAGAGAGCACTACACCTCACACCGTGCAGGCTGAGATGAGGCTAGCGGTACAGACCAGCCACCGTGCAGACCGAGACGAGGTTAGCGGGGTGCCAGCAATAGAACAGATCGCAAATCGAGTTTGTAGTCAGAGAGTACTACATCTCCCCAAAGCTGCGAGAGTCGAGACGAGGCCAGCAGAAGCAAGTGAGGCTGCAGTTAGAGAACACTGCTCTTCACAATGAGGTCATAGCTAGAGAATGCTACATCTCACCAACACCTTACAGGTCGAGATAAGACCGGTAGGGGCACCTGTACCAAATTCACTCTCCGCTGAGCAGACTGAGATGAGGTCTACCCGGCAAGGAACGCGGAAGGTAAGGATTGCTTCAGGTATGCTATTCTTCCTTTTGTTTTCTTCCTTTCTCTGAATTTTGGCTCATTTAGGCACTTGTGCACTAGTTTTCCCAAAATTGGGGGCAACTGTAAGCACCGTGTCCCGAGGCAGTCCATATAAGAGATTACCTAATGAAGAAATCGATGTCCGATTCTGAATGAGCGGATGAGATTTGTAGACTTTGGTCCTCTAGATTCACGAAAAATATGGATTTTTATTTGCAGTAATGAGAAAAAGAAAATTGGGAGTTTTTGGACTTGAAAAAAAGATTTTTTCCTCCATCGGCAGCAAGACCGTCGATCATGGACCGCCCGTCGCTCGCTGGGGAGTTCCGTCTCTCGCACAGACGCTCGTCTGTGGGTTTTCGGCGCCCGTCAGTTGAATCCTATTTCCAACAGGAAAAGGGATTTAGCCGATGCCCGTCAGAATGAATCCTATTTCCTACAGGAAAAAGGATTCAACAGACGCCCGTCGGTGGACTCCCGACGCCCGTCGGTCGTAGGGTTTTGGGAAAAAATAATATAAAAAGGGTTTTTTGAACCATTTTGGGGGTTGGACGAATTTAGCTACTGTTTACCCTAAAAATCCATTTTTGATTATTGATTCTAGCCTTTTCATCTCATTAAAAATTTCTTCATTTTTATTTTATTTTGATTTGGTGAATCTAATTAATTCAAGGGAGCTAAAATCGATTAGTTTCCCATCAATATTTATAGATTCCAACATTTGAACATTTTTGTGATTATCAAGAAAGAAAAACCAAAATTTCTTTTCTTGATTTTTGCTCATTTCTCTTGAAGCGTGCGGGATTCGAACCATCCGAAAATCCATCCTAAAAGGTAAAATCAGAGGGTAAATATTTTGGACATACATTCTGTTTAATTTATTTTAAATATTTGTATTTATTTTTGGTTTTTGTGTTGGGAAAAATCATTTTGTTGTGAAATTGTGAAAAGTTTTGTTTTTACTATTTTTTTTTGAAGAATAGAGGTGACCGACGGGCAATAAGGTCACCGATGCCCGTCTCTCGGCTGAGCGACGGCAAGTAAACGGTGTACTTATTACCCGCCGGTCATCCCAGGGAAGCCCGTCGGTCAATCATTTATGGCCGTCCCTGGGTTCTGTCTCTAGTTTTCAAAGCTGTTTTATTCTTTTATTATTTATTTTATTTTATTTTCAAAATCTTTTCTTTTCTGTTTTTTAAAATATCAGTAGCTTTTATTTATTTTTGGATTTTAATCTTCATTTACATTTATTCTTGCTTTGTTTATAAGTATTAATATTATTGATTATTTTGTGAGATTGTAATATTTGGTCCTTGGGATGGTTTGAGCTTGAGAGAAGGTTGTCATGCACAACATGGAAGACTCCAATTGGTTTAATCCTTTATCCCTTTGCCATTTATTTATTTAATCACGCGATTATTTTTTATTTATCTTTATATTTATGTAAATTATTTTATTTCGCGTTAAATAAAAATGGACAAATGTTTTATATTAATTAATTTGGTGATTTTTGCAAATAAAGGACCAAATTCCTATTTTAGCCAATGAAAATGTCACATAAAAATCATTTTCATAATAAATGTATGCGAGGACCAAAGTCCTCAAAATAAATGAATTCCCCGTTTTATGTATGTATCGCACTTTTTATAAATGGGAGTTGTATTCCACTCATAGTATTATTGTAATTTATTTTAGAATGTTTATTTTTATTTTATTTATTTATTAACGCTTTTGACATGAATAATTGCGCCTTTAATTAAATTGGATTGTGTGGAGAGAGAGTGAACTAATAAGCTCAAAATTTAAGTGTAAAATTAATCAAGGTAGAAATAGATGAGAAGTCCCGAACCCATCTCTGGTCTTTGGGCTCAACGAGGCGAGAGACCCATTTGGATGGGATCTCCAAGACACCTCTTATGTCCCACCAAAATACTCAAATTACAATCCTAGGCTCCATAGGGTTAGAGGGTCATTCCCAATGTTCTATTGGGGTGATTGCCTCCAAGACCCCTTTGGCTTGCCCAAAATGGAAATATGTACCGTCTTAGGCTCACTTAGGCGAGACGAACTTTCTCAATGTTCTATTGGGTGGCGACTCCATGAAACCTCCTTGTTGCCCAAAATAGACGCACTTGTAATTCATTGCAAGTTGTCAACGAACCTCACTTGCCCGATCGCCCTCAAGCAGGCGATTGAGGGGGGCCCACGGGGTTCGGCGCGCATCACAATGAGTATTTTGATTCTGTAGGGTTTTGGTAGTACTCTATATGCCTGTTAGCTATCTCCAGAAAAGTGTTTGAATAAAAGCATATTGAATCATGGGGATGGGACAAAGTGCATCATTACAGCATTAATTGCATTTCTTCAGCATCACTCTGCATACATGAGCCATCACATTCTCATTGCATCATCATCCCTTTGACCATACATGATAAACATTTGCATATGTGTTTTGATTGAGAGAAAGCTGACAGGGTATACATGTACTATTTGATATTAAGATTAAGGATGGAAATGGTGAGCATAGCAACGGTTAAGGAAAGTATTCTACGTTTGGTTAAAATTGAGTAGAAAGTGATTTAAGCAAGTGAGTAATTTGAAATGAAGTGTATGAGTTTGATGGTGGCTTTAAGTATAGTGTTGGAATTTCTTTCCGACGTAAGTGAATTTCGAGAACGAAATTCTTTTAGGAGGAAAGATTTGTCACACCCCAAATCGGGCCTAGTCGGATTTGGCATGCTAAGTCGAGATTTCAAGGGTAATTCGGTAATTTGTGCATGAGATATTGGACATTAAGGAATTTAGTGCACTAATTAGTCTAATATGTTAATTAGAGGAAGAATCTAATGAAGTGTGAGTATTGTACCAAGGTATTATGTCACACCCCAACCTATAACATGGATACTTCTGTTCCATGTTTAGAGCGAGAAGTATCCCGATAGAAAGGAGTGTCACATCCCACTAGTACTACCATGTAACCATCATATTCGCAGAATTACATATTCAGTACAAATAAAACTTTAATAGAAAGAAGAGGATAATAGAACAAAATGAGTACTCTTATTAATATACAGAAATAGTTCTTTACATATTACATCAGATTACAAAAAAAGACCAATTTACAAAAGCCCAAGATACACTGTTCCAAAAGGGCCATCAAAATAATACATAGTTCAAAGGCTAACAAAACATTAGGCTATTACAAAAGAAGGAAAGCCTAAACTATAAAACTTCTGAACTCTAGTTGCGTTGGCCTTCCCGATGCGACACGCCCAGAACACGCGTACAAAAACCTTCCACACCTGCACGGATAAACACCCGTGCTAAGCGAAATCGCTTAGTGGGGAAACACACAATGCATGACCGCCACTCACAGTGACGGTAACAGAAAACACATGATAACAATACAATTATATATATGAAGATATATCATCATACATATCCAATTCATTTAATTGCATTCACATTCAGAGTTTTTTGCACAAAGGCACTCAATAACACCTGCTTAATCATAATGAGTGGATAACGAGTACACATAGATACTTGAAAGTATCGGTTCTATATGATAAACACATAGATACCCAAAGGTATCAAATATTCTTTTTATATCATTCCAAGTTGTTACACATAGAATCTTAAGAAAGATTCAAACAAAGGGATCGCGAGGATCCAGTCGGGGGACCTGATCAGGGTCCAAATCGTACACATAGCTGTAGCGGCACATAACTCTATTAGGCATGCCTAACTATCCACTTATCCGACATTAGCAGGTTATGCAAAATATTATCACATTTTCATACATGTAATTCATGTAAATAGATAGTCAAAGCTTTAATGAAAACTGCATGCAAAAGAAAATGAGTCATTAAACAAAAAGAAAAAGAAATCACATTTGGAAAATGCGTCTGTCGCGCTCGCGACGGTTGTCGCGATCGCGACAGAGACCAAACACATCTCCCCGCCCAGTCTCGCGGTCGCGAGAAGGTCTCGCGCTCGCGAGAGGACAAAAGCATCACCCTCTGTCGCGCTCGCGACAGTCGTCGCGCTCGCGACAGAAGACGGTCTTTCCCTTCTATCGTGCTCGCGACTACGGCGCGCTCGCGACAGAGGGGAGTCCTGCACTCACTCGGAGGTTGAGCGCTCTGTCGCGCTCGCGACATATGTCGCGGTCGCGACAGAGAGTTCCCTATCGAGCTCTTGGCGCGACACTTCTCGCGCCGGCGCGAGGGTTGAAAGCCCCGCGCTCTGTCGCGCTCGCGACAATGTCGCGATCGCGACAGACACGGGATTTCCAGCTCTTACGCCCAATTTCTGCAGAATTCCTACCAAAATCACATCCAAACTTCCAAATTTGATTCAAAACCTCAAAATTCAGCAATACCCTCATCCACAACTCATAATATGACTAAAAACCCAGCTTTACCATAATTTATTTCAATTAAATCAAATCAAATACATGCCCAATTCCAAGAAATCTCAAAACAACAAATTCTACAACACTAACAACCATTCACATGATCTCTCACAAATCATTCAACAATATTCATTCTTTTACATCACATATCACTTTAATTTCAATTTAAGTCATAACCACTCAACTCATAATCCTAATCAAAGCATAAACACATTCATCAAACTCAAATCACAAAATACACAAAAATATGAAAAATTCCCAAACCTTCTCTCCTTAGCTCCTAATCGCGAGCTCCGCTTCCGCTTGCGATTCCTTTTCCTTTATCGGGTCTAGGAGCCTCCTCTGAACCACAAACCCACAACAACAAAATCAAATCTAAAGCAACCCATAAGTAAATGCATACAAATCAAAACCTAGAGAAGAGGAAGAAGAAGAAATCTATAACACCCAACTCACCTTAGAGCTTTAAAACCACAAGCTAAGCAACTCAAACTACTCAAGGGAAAGAAAAGGGAGCAAGATCGGGCAAAGAAGAAGAAGAACGAGGAAGAAGAAAGAAGAAAAGGAGAATGGCGTGAGGAAGAGAAGAAGAACGGGAAAATTGAAAGGGAAAAGCTGATTTCTCACTCTTCACCAACCCATTAAATGCCCACTTATCCTCATTGCCACATGTCACACCCTCCTTAAGCCACATGCCATCTAACACATCCTACTCCCATGCTTGCTCATACACCCTAAGCTAACTCCTATTCACACATTTTACTTCTATACCCTCACTTATACACTAGTCTAATTTCCTCTTCTCACTAATACACACACTTATACAATAAATAAATTAAATAATCCAATTTAACTCAAACACATGTAACAATACACACACATATATACACGGACAGGCTCAAACTACTGGGGTGATTTTGGGGTGTTACAATACTCCCCCACTTAACAGAATTTCGTCCTCGAAATTCTTACCTGATCCAAACAATTGAGGGTATTGCAATCTCATAGCTTCTTCTGGTTCCCATGTAGCTTCCTCAATACCGTGATGCTGCCACAAAACTTTGACTAACGGTATTTGCTTATTCCGAAGCTGTCTGATTTCTCTATCCAAAATCCTCTTCGGTTCTTCATCAAAAGAAAAGTCTGACTGAATCCGGACATCTTGCACTGGTAGCACGTGCGAAGGATCTGACCGATATCTCCGAAGCATAGACACATGGAAAACGTCATGTAGCCTAGCTAACTCCAAAGGCAAAGCTAACTGATACGCTACTGGACCCACTTTTCTCAGAATCTCGTAAGGCCCAATAAAACGTGGACTTAGCTTGCCTTTCTTACCAAAACGGAGAACCTTACGCCATGGTGACACTTTCAGGAAAACTTTATCTCCTACTTCATACTGAATATCTCTACGCTTCAAATTTGCATAAGAACGCTGTCGATCCTTAGCTGCTTTCAAATTCTGTTGCACCACTCTCACTTTCTCCTCGGTATCCCGCACTATATCCGGACCTATCATAGCCTTTTCTGACAGTTCAGTCCAACACACTGGGGTTCTGCATTTCCGTCCATACAGTGCTTCATAAGGGGCCATACCAATACTCACCTGATAGCTGTTATTATACGCAAATTCCATTAAAGACACATACCGATCCCAACTTCCTGAGAACTCTAAAGCACAACCTCGAAGCATATCTTCCAAAATCTGAATAACCCTTTCTGATTGCCCATCAGTTTGCGGATGGAAAGCAGTACTGAAATTCAACCGTGTTCCCAAGGCTGCCTGAAGTTCTTTCCAAAACTTAGATGTAAAGCGAGGATCTCGGTCTGATACAATGGATGACGGAATCCCATGCAACCGGACTATCTCATCCACATACAGTTCCGCCAACTTGTCCATCGAGTAATCCACTCGCACAGGTAGAAAGTGTGCAGACTTAGACAATCGATCTACTATAACCCATACCGAATCATGTTTACGCTGAGTCATAGGTAAACCAGATACAAAATCCATCGTGATGTCATCCCATTTCCATTGAGGAATGGGTAAGGGATGAAGCAACCCCGATGGCACTTGATGCTCGGTTTTCACTTGTTGACAGGTAAGACACCTAGAAACAAATTCTGTTATCTCTCTTTTCATTCCGGGCCACCAATAATATTGCTTCAAATCTTGATACATCTTATCTCCACCAGGATGCATAGTGAAGACTGAAGAGTGAGCTTCTTGCAACAACTTCTTCCTTAATTCACCCACATCAGGTACACATAACCGATTACCATGCCTCAACACTCCTTCACTGTCTATCAGATATTCTGTCCGCTTGCCCTCTTTCACTGCTTGACAAACACGCTGAAGCACATGATCCTCTAACTGAGCCTTTGCAATTTCTGATTTCCAACTCGGCTTAACCTTAAGTTGAGCAATTAGAGCACCTTCAGAATCAAACCTCCATCTACCTCGGTTAGCCAGCAAAGCAGATAAAGACTTCCTACTAAGAGCATCCGCTACCACGTTAGCTTTACCCGGATGGTAATCAATGATACAATCATAATCCTTAAATAACTCTAACCATCTCCGCTGCCTCAAATTCAACTCCTTCTGGGTTAGCAAATACTTGAGACTCTTGTGATCAGTGAAAATTCTGCACGTCTCTCCATACAAGTAGTGTCGCCAAACCTTAAGCGCAAACACTACCGCTGCCAATTCCAAATCGTGAGTCGGGTAATTCCGCTCATGAGGCTTCAACTGTCTTGATGCATAAGCAATAACCTTATTCTCTTGCATCAGAACACAACCCAAGCCAATACCCGAAGCATCACTGTACATAGTGTATTCTCTACCCGAAACTGGCTGTGTAAGCACAGGAGCTTTAACCAACAATTCCTTTAAACGATCAAAACTGGCTTGACACCTTTCAGTCCATACAAACTTGACATCCTTCCGCAGAAGCTTGGTCAAAGGAGATGCTATCACTGAAAACCCCTGAACAAACCGTCGGTAATACCCTGCTAATCCCAGAAAACTTCTCACTTCCGGCACATTCTTCGGAGGCCTCCAATTAACAATCGCTTCGATTTTACTTGGATCAACACGTACACCTTCTGCTGATATCACATGTCCAAGGAAGGCCACTTCCTTTAACCAAAACTCACACTTGCTGAGTTTCGCATATAGCTGATGATCTCTCAACAGTTGCAACACCAGCCTCAGATGTTCCTCATGTTCTTTGCGGTCTCGAGAGTACACCAAAATATCGTCAATGAATACCACCACAAACTTATCCAGATACGGTCGAAAAACTCGGTTCATCAGATCCATGAAGGCTGCAGGCGCGTTGGTCAAACCGAAAGGCATCACTAGAAATTCATAGTGACCATAACGCGTCCGGAAAGCCGTCTTCGCTACATCTGTTTCCTTAACCCCTAACTGGTAATAGCCTGACCTCAAATCTATCTTAGAGAATACCCCGGCTCCTCTCAACTGATCAAAAAGATCCTCAATCCTTGGCAGTGGATACTTATTCTTGATAGTCACTTTGTTAAGCTGTCGGTAATCAATGCACATCCGAAGGGTTCCATCCTTTTTCTTGACAAACAAAACTGGAGCACCCCACGGTGACACACTAGGCCGGATGAATCCTTTATCCAACAATTCCTGTAACTGACTCTTCAATTCCTTCAATTCCATTGGAGCCATTCTATAAGGAGCCTTAGAAATCGGAGCTGTGCCTGGCAGAATCTCTACTGACAATTCAACTTCTCTCTCGGGAGGTAACCCCGGTAACTCTTCCGGAAAAACATCGACAAAGTCTCTTACAATCGGGATATCTTGAATCTTAACTTGACCTTTCCGTGAATCCAAAACCACAGCCAGAAAAGCTTCACATCCTTTCCTGATGAATCTTCTGGCTTTCATAGCTGATACCACATTATGCAAAGAACTACTTCCAATTCCTTTCACAATAACAGGCAAACGATCCTTATCTCTCAAAACCATTACTTTCCTATGACAGTCTACTACTGCTCGATGCTTATCTAGCCAATCCATTCCCAAAATAATATCGAACTCATGAAATGGCAAACAAATAAGATCTACTGCAAACTCTATATTCTGAATCTTCAAAGGACACTTCCGACAAACCCGATTAACCAAAATACTCTGACCCAACGGACTGGATACACAAATCTCATACTCCATCTTCTCCTCACTACCCAAACTATCCCACAACTTACCAGAACACACATAAGAATGGGTAGACCCCGGGTCAATCAAAACATAAACTTCAGAATCAAGTAAAGAAAACTTACCGGCAATCACTTCCGGAGCATTCTGTTCCTCTCGAGCTTTCATAGCATAAGCTCTACCAGATGATGGCACAGGGCGATCCACTGTTTCCGAGGCTTCTCTATCTCGAGATCTTCCACCTCGACCCCTTCCTCTACCCCTATTACGACTTCCTTGGGGTACATTAGATCCAGCTCTACTCCCTTCCTGTTGTCCCGAAGGATTTCCAAATCGGTTCGGACAATTTGCAAGTAAATGGTCCATAGAGCCACATCTAAAACAGCCTCCTGTTAACCACCGACACTCACCCCAATGTTGTTTATTACAATGAGAACATCGGGGAGGGCCATCTCCTCTACCTGAGCCCGCTCCCCTGGAAGAACCCTGTCTTCTTCCTCTAGGAGCCGGACTAGCTACTGACTCATCAGCAAAATTTCCTTGTGATTCTCTTGGCCTCTTGCCTGAAGAAGAGCCACCTCTTGCAGACTTTCTTCTTTGAGCCTTTTCTCTCAAAATATTCTCAGAACGCTCCGCCCTCAAGGCTGCCTGCACCAACTGATAATACCTCACATTCGGAGCCGACATCAATGATATTAACATCACTTTTAAAGATTCATTCAAGCCTGCTTCAAAATGCTGACATCTGAACTCTTCTGTGAGAACCCTTGGCGGCGCATATTTACTCAACTTAGTAAACTCATCCTCATACTCAGCCACAGACATAGTTCTTTGCTTAAGAGTTAAAAACTGCGCCCACTTGGCATCCTTATAAGCTTTGGTCACATACCGGTTCTGAAACTCATCCTCGAAGAACTCCCACGTCATTGGTTCAGGAACTTGCAGTTGACTAGTCACCAATTTCCACCAATCATAGGCTGAACCTTGTAACAAAGACAAGGCACACTCCACTGCCTGCTCCGGTGGACATTTAATCTCCTTAAGTACTCTGGCTGTCTTTTCTAACCACATCTCTGCCTTGCTAGATTCATCTACACCCGTACCAAAGAAATCCTCTGCACCATGCTTTCTCAACCTTTCTATAGGTGCACTTGGTGCTGTCACTCTTTCAAGTACTCTTGTCATACTCTGAAGCATCGCTTCCATCGGTCCCAAAGGCACCTCAGGTCGTCCCCTAGGAGGTTGAGCCGGACCAGAAACTGAGGGATCCTGCTCTTGGGGATTTGCACTTTCTGCTGACCCCTCGAGTGATCCACGAGCGGACTCCATAACTACAAAACATAAACGCAGTGCACATCAGGCCAACACAACCCCCAACAGACAGACTAACACACTGAAACCCAGTAACACCTAGAACCAATTGCTCTGATACCACCTAATGTCACACCCCAACCTATAACATGGATACTTCTGTTCCATGTTTAGAGCGAGAAGTATCCCGATAGAAAGGAGTGTCACATCCCACTAGTACTACCATGTAACCATCATATTCGCAGAATTACATATTCAGTACAAATAAAACTTTAATAGAAAGAAGAGGATAATAGAACAAAATGAGTACTCTTATTAATATACAGAAATAGTTCTTTACATATTACATCAGATTACAAAAAAAGACCAATTTACAAAAGCCCAAGATACACTGTTCCAAAAGGGCCATCAAAATAATACATAGTTCAAAGGCTAACAAAACATTAGGCTATTACAAAAGAAGGAAAGCCTAAACTATAAAACTTCTGAACTCTAGTTGCGTTGGCCTTCCCGATGCGACACGCCCAGAACACGCGTACAAAAACCTTCCACACCTGCACGGATAAACACCCGTGCTAAGCGAAATCGCTTAGTGGGGAAACACACAATGCATGACCGCCACTCACAGTGACGGTAACAGAAAACACATGATAACAATACAATTATATATATGAAGATATATCATCATACATATCCAATTCATTTAATTGCATTCACATTCAGAGTTTTTTGCACAAAGGCACTCAATAACACCTGCTTAATCATAATGAGTGGATAACGAGTACACATAGATACTTGAAAGTATCGGTTCTATATGATAAACACATAGATACCCAAAGGTATCAAATATTCTTTTTATATCATTCCAAGTTGTTACACATAGAATCTTAAGAAAGATTCAAACAAAGGGATCGCGAGGATCCAGTCGGGGGACCTGATCAGGGTCCAAATCGTACACATAGCTGCAGCGGCACATAACTCTATTAGGCATGCCTAACTATCCACTTATCCGACATTAGCAGGTTATGCAAAATATTATCACATTTTCATACATGTAATTCATGTAAATAGATAGTCAAAGCTTTAATGAAAACTGCATGCAAAAGAAAATGAGTCATTAAACAAAAAGAAAAAGAAATCACATTTGGAAACTGCGTCTGTCGCGCTCGCGACGGTTGTCGCGATCGCGACAGAGACCAAACACATCTCCCCGCCCAGTCTCGCGGTCGCGAGAAGGTCTCGCGCTCGCGAGAGGACAAAAGCATCACCCTCTGTCGCGCTCGCGACAGTCGTCGCGCTCGCGACAGAAGACGGTCTTTCCCTTCTATCGTGCTCGCGACTACGGCGCGCTCGCGACAGAGGGGAGTCCTGCACTCACTCGAAGGTTGAGCGCTCTGTCGCGCTCGCGACATATGTCGCGGTCGCGACAGAGAGTTCCCTATCGAGCTCTTGGCGCGACACTTCTCGCGCCGGCGCGAGGGTTGAAAGCCCCGCGCTCTGTCGCGCTCGCGACAATGTCGCGATCGCGACAGACACGGGATTTCCAGCTCTTACGCCCAATTTCTGCAGAATTCCTACCAAAATCACATCCAAACTTCCAAATTTGATTCAAAACCTCAAAATTCAGCAATACCCTCATCCACAACTCATAATATGACTAAAAACCCAGCTTTACCATAATTTATTTCAATTAAATCAAATCAAATACATGCCCAATTCCAAGAAATCTCAAAACAACAAATTCTACAACACTAACAACCATTCACATGATCTCTCACAAATCATTCAACAATATTCATTCTTTTACATCACATATCACTTTAATTTCAATTTAAGTCATAACCACTCAACTCATAATCCTAATCAAAGCATAAACACATTCATCAAACTCAAATCACAAAATACACAAAAATATGAAAAATTCCCAAACCTTCTCTCCTTAGCTCCTAATCGCGAGCTCCGCTTCCGCTTGCGATTCCTTTTCCTTTATCGGGTCTAGGAGCCTCCTCTGAACCACAAACCCACAACAACAAAATCAAATCTAAAGCAACCCATAAGTAAATGCATACAAATCAAAACCTAGAGAAGAGGAAGAAGAAGAAATCTATAACACCCAACTCACCTTAGAGCTTTAAAACCACAAGCTAAGCAACTCAAACTACTCAAGGGAAAGAAAAGGGAGCAAGATCGGGCAAAGAAGAAGAAGAACGAGGAAGAAGAAAGAAGAAAAGGAGAATGGCGTGAGGAAGAGAAGAAGAACGGGAAAATTGAAAGGGAAAAGCTGATTTCTCACTCTTCACCAACCCATTAAATGCCCACTTATCCTCATTGCCACATGTCACACCCTCCTTAAGCCACATGCCATCTAACACATCCTACTCCCATGCTTGCTCATACACCCTAAGCTAACTCCTATTCACACATTTTACTTCTATACCCTCACTTATACACTAGTCTAATTTCCTCTTCTCACTAATACACACACTTATACAATAAATAAATTAAATAATCCAATTTAACTCAAACACATGTAACAATACACACACATATATACACGGACAGGCTCAAACTACTGGGGTGATTTTGGGGTGTTACATATTAAATATCTACTTAAGTAATTATATGGTGCATGTATGTGTATGGTGCCTTGGTGTTTGAAAGTCAAAGGAGGAGTTATTGGTCCAATAGGGGGCTGCCATGTGTCTTGGTAGGTGGGCAATTAATGGGAAAATGAGATAAAGAGAAAAAGAGAGAGGGAGAAGAGCATATCACGTTTTTGCTCTCTCTTCTCCTCCTCTTTGTTCTTCTATATTTTCTTTCCCTTTGATTGTGCTCCTCTCCTTGGCTGTGCGTGAGTGGGTGGGATTCTCTCCCTCTTCTTCTTGTTTTGTTAAGTTAGGGTTTAGATTAAGTTATTTTTTGGGTTTGTTTGTGCAAGCTTTGGGTGGCAAAAGGAAGCTCAAGGGCAAGGAAAAGATTGAGGATTGAGGGTTAAAGTTTGAAGAGGATAGTGGGTTGTGCTTCAAAGAGGTTTGGGAGTTATTTGAGTTATCTTTGCCTTTTTCTCATTTTGATTGTGTATGTGTTTTGTAATGTTAATTTCTGGAATTTTGAGTGTCTTGACATGTGTATATGCATGTAATTGTTTGGGTAATTGTGTTAGAAATGCATGATTTAGGATTGAGTCATATGTATGTGGGATTGGAAGGGAAAATACATGAATTGGGTAAGTTTGTTCTTGGTGTTCTTGATCTACAATTTTTTTAAGTTTTCCTTGAATTGATTGCTGAATTTTGTGATAATTGAGTGTATTTTGATCATGTGCATGTTGTGTTATGCATTTGAGTGATAAGGTAAGAGTTTGTGCATGATTGAGTGATTTTTGAAAGGTTTTGAAATGGTTTTGGAAAAAGAAGAACTTTCTGCATTTTGTTGGGAATTGGGAATCTCGTCTCTGTCGCGATCGCGACAGAGAGGAGCTTCCTGTTCTCATGTTAAAGCTCACTGTAGCTTTGCCTGTGTCCGACTTGGATGTAGAAGCATGACTCATGCTCCTTTGGCATGCAAGTCGTGCATCTCAGTTGGACGTCTCCATGGCGTGCTATGGAGCACGACAGAAGAGAAACAACATGGACATGAGTCGTGTCCCTTAGCACGACTCGTGCTCATGTCATTTCCTCTGCATGTCGTGCTTGAGGAGCATGACTTGGAAGAACCGTTGACACGAGTCGTGTCCCTCAGCACGACTCGTGTCCGCGACTCTTCTTTCGCGAGCACGACAGAGATCCCAGTCCGCCCTGTTTTTCCATTCGCACAGTTTCCTCAAAATGATTTTTAAATGTCTTTCTCAGGGTTTTTCCTTACTGTATGTTATATGAACTTATTTTTATGCCCATTATATTACGGATTATGCACGATAAATTATATGTTGTAATTTGAAACATGATTTGTATTGTTATTCTGAAGTGTGTGTTTATTGAAGTGATAATATGATATTATATTTGACATGAATTGTACTCTTGCATGATAAGGATTTTGTATGGATAATCTTTGGCATAATATGGTTTCCCATATTTGATTCTGATATACTTTAGAGTAATGTTAAAAGTGTGTGACTGGATTATAGTATATGTTTGGCAATGTGAATTGTATGATGTGTGTCTAGTATTAGAAAGATATGGATATGTCTATCATACTCTGGTTTATGCATGATGATATATAAATATATATATTATGCAATGCGAAACATGAATTGTTTTATGCATGACCTGCGAGAGTCAGTCTAGTGGATAGTTAGGCATGCCTAATAGAGCTTTGTAGCTGCAGCACCCTTTAAACGAATGGACCCCGATCAGGTCCCTGGCTGGTTCCTCGCGAACCTTTACTGTGTATGGATCTTATTTAAGGTCCTTTTAATGAAATGTTTTTGAATGTGGAAAATGATGTTGCTTTTCGATTCGTACCTATAAGGTACACTACCGTTCGATTCGTACCCGTAAGGTACGTTACCGTATTTTCTCGTTATCCACTAAAGTGAGTTAGCAGGTATTCTGTTTGCTTTATCTGATATGAATATGAGAATATGATTTTGTATTGTTAACTGTTATGCTTAAGTATGTGGAATGGCATGAATATGATTATGATCTTGAACTAGTGAATGCAACGAATTTAATATTATGCTATATGTTTCCTTGGTTTCAGCTATCATAGCATTTTCGGCATGTTGTCATGTGTTTATGTTTCATAGCATGATATTTTATGGATTAAAATTGCGCAGCGGAAGTGTGGTGTGTTGGACGTTATCCCCTGGGTTTTGGCTAGCGTATGTGTCTTATGGCATGATAAAAGTTTGATTGTATATGTGTAAATAGTGATTTTTGCATGATAGTTGGGGTGCATTATTGCATGGTAGTCTTATTGCATGTGTATAGGTTTTCAGTTAACGTTTGGGTTATTGGTATGACGACTGCATGTCTAATTGTTAAGTAACTAAGCATAATGTGGTTTTGATATCTGATACTTGGGTAAGTATATGTATGTGAGATTGTAGGTATTACTGCATGATAGTACTTGTATCTTGAATGGTACTCTGCCTGCTTTGGTTGGTTCAACTCGGGTATTTGAATGTAGTTATGATTTTCTGAATGCATTGCTTTTATATGCAAGTATGTATATCTAACTGTTAGGACTATATGCATATGCCATTTGAATGTATTATGCCTTAACGACCATTGTGAATGGCCGTCCATATTTCTTGTGTGTTCTCCCCACTAAGCGTTATCGCTTAGCACAGACTCTTTTCCCGTGCAGGTGGCAGGTTTGGTTCGGTTTGAGTCGCACATCTGCAAGGTCGGCCACATAGGAGTTGGAAGTTTTGGTTTTGGTTCAGCTTCTGTATTTTGGATTTTGTACTTCTGTAGTCTTATGTACTATGTATAGGGATTTTGATGTAATATTTTGAGCCATGTAAATATTTTTATATCTATGTATTCAGCAATTTCTTTGTTTTATATTTCATCGTAGGCTTTTGTTGTATGATTGTAAGTATGCATGTGTGTGTGCTTTCGCTTAGTGTATGCGCGCCTGTGAACTACGTATATTCAACTTTTGCTCCTTAAGTTATAAATTCTTCTGTATTTATATATGCTTTGTATCGCTTTTGTCTAGTAACACACATACTCGTACGGCTTCCTACTCCCGTGCGGATGGGTTCGCCTACGTACGGGTACGGGGTGTTACACCCATGGTTCAATATGTTTATATTCAAACAATTTTCTGAGATAGCTGACAGGCATACAGAGCAACACCATAATCTTACAAAATTTGAATATTCCTCATTCAAACACCAAAGCACCTATTCCCACAAGGTAACCATTTATCAATACACTTCAAAAACTTCCACGGAACCTTCTCCTTAACCACATAGTATCAAAAAAAAAATCCTAACATAACCTTGATAACTGATGTAACAAACATATTCTAGATTGCACACACACATAACAATTCGAGGCAGGTAGATCGTGACCTACCGACCCAACACTCAACCAAACACTGAATCTAATCGGGAAATTTCCATTCCCAACACACACTGAAAGACAAGGTTATCCGCTTTGGCCAACACTAAACTATACAGACACACTTAGAAAAACCTAATCAACTAGAACCCACTAAACCTGGCTCTGATACCACTAAATGTAACACCTCCAACTCCCACACATGGCATATCGAAGGACAAAGAGCTATGGTGAGCGAAGGGTGCTACCAGATAAACACTCTTAGCAATAACAAAAAAGCAGAATAATAAAATTTCTAAAAATAGAACCTCAAGACATGCACATCCTAAACCTATATCATACTAAATGTAACACCCCCAACTCCCACACATGGCATATCGAAGGACAAAGAGGTATGGTGAGCGGAGGGTGCTACCAAACAAATACTCTTAGCAATAACGAAAAAGCAGAATAATAAAATTTCTAAAAATAGAACCTCAAGACATGCACATCCTAAACCTATATCATCACCACACCATCATTTACACTAGAGAATATTACAACTTATTACAAATGCTAATAAATAAACTTAATTACATTCCGAAAATAATAATAACTTCCTATAAATTTCTACCGACTTGTTGGCCAAAGTCATAGCGGACCGCTGCGCTGCTCTGATCTCCTAACCTGCATGGAGAAACAGCCATGCTAAGTGATAATGCTTAGTGGGGTGAAATAAATAATATCGAGCTACTCACAGTTGTTGGAACAAAAATATGCGTAAGCAGTATATACATACATAAATATAAAGGAATAACGGCGAAAATCATTACTGCCACACCCCATTTGCCCCCTAATAGAATGAGCCTGTCTGTGTGAGCATGCATGTGCATGTGTTCAACATGTCATAAGGGTATTTTAGTAAAAATGTATGTTTTTGGGTTTATTATTATGTGGGTGCATACATGGCATTAGTATGTGATTTAATTGGGAATTGCTTGTGTACATTGGAGCATACCATTGTAGGGTGTTTTTAGTTGAGTTTGCATTAGATGTGTGTGATGTGTGGGGTTAGGGTGTGAGTGAGTAAGTTCCACCACCAAAAAAATGACATGTGTATTAGGATAGGGAAAATGAATAAAGAAAAGAAGTAAGAAAGAAGAGAAGATCAGATTTACGTTCTTCCTCTTCAACCTTCATCTTCTTCCTCCTTTTCCCTTTCCTAAATACTGCTAACTGTTAATCAAGTTGTGTTGTGGAGATTGCTCACTCTTGCTTCTAACTTAGTAAGTACATATCTTTATCCTTGTCTTACTGTAATTCTTCTTCTTCCTTGAGTTTAGGTTTAATTTAGGGTTGCATTGTTGAATATTTGTGTTTAGCTGAGGCTCCACGCGATCCCAAAGGCAAGGAGATTGCTGGGAGCAGTGGGACTAAGTGAAGAGAAGCTTAGATTTCAGGTTTGGGAATATTTGCTTGTGATTTGTATGATTTTGACTTTACTGTAAATTTTTAGGGTTTATGTTCTTGATGAACTTGATTGCATATATTCTTGATTTGGTTGATTAAATGTTGAAACTGGGTTGTATATATGTTGCTTGTATTGTTTGGGATGTTTTCCAGAAGGTAAGAACAGGTTTGATTGGTTTTGAATCAAATTTGGGATTGATTTCTGTATTCTGGAAAACTGGAAATCGAGTTACTGTAGAAATCCCGTTTTCCAGATTTTGAGTCGCGTGACTAGCCAGGAAGAGAGGGCAAGTCACGAGACGTGACTTCCAGTCACGACTCGTGACCTGCCAGAACAAAGCCAGTCAGGAGTTGTGACTGTCTATCACAACGCGTGACCGGCCTTAAGGAAGGCAGTCACGAGACGTGACACCCCGTCACGCCTCGTGACCGGCCTGATAGAAGGCATGTCGCGTGATCGGCTGAAGAGAGAAGCAAGTCACGAGACGTGACGTCCAGTCACGTCGCGTGACCTGCGTGAGCACCGCGTGATCTGCGAGGGACGAAGCAAGTCACGAGGCGTGACCCTCAGTCACGACTCGTGACCTGCCTTGTGAGGAGGCCAGTCACGAGTTGTGACGCCAGTCACGTCTCATGACTAGCCAACCTCACCCGTTACCCCGTTCAGCCCTTTTTCCGAAATTTCCCGGCTTTTGACTCAGAAATGAATTTGGTGTTTCTTCTGAATGGACTTATATTGCGGTATGATGCATGACAAACTTTTATATGCTTTGATATAAGTGATACCATGAATTTCTGATGAATTCTATTTCGTGCCCTGAAATGTGATTTGAATGACGCTTAACCTGCTAGAGTCAAGTAAGTGGATAGTTAGGCATGCCTAACAGAGTCTTTAGCTGCAGCCCTCAGTTCAGTTTGGACCCCGATCAGGTCCCCGTTTGGTTCCTCGCGAACCCTTCAGAATTAGGATCTTGTTTAAGATCCCCTCAGTATATTTATATAATAATGTGCTTTTGACTAATGAAATGACTTTCGATTTGTACCTGTGAGGTACCCTCAGTATTCGATTCGTACCCGTAAGGTACCTTCAGTACACTCGTTATCCACTACCTAGAGTCAGCAGGTGTTCTTAACATGTTTAAATGAAATGCTCTGTTCTGATCTGGCTATATAAATGTGATATCTGAATGAGTTTAATGATGAGATACATATCGGATTGTCCTAGAATGATGATGAATATGAGATACTGATTGTATGGCTTTTAAATGTGAGCATGATTATATGATTTATGTTATAGCCCTTGCATTCTGCCATTGTGAATGTGATATGCCTTGACGACCATTGTGAATGGCCGTCCATTATTTATGTGTGTTTCCCCACTAAGCGTTTATCGCTTAGCACGGTGTTTTTACCCGTGCAGGTGCGGAAGGAGTTTTGTTTTGAGAGAGTCGCCGTCATCAAGCCAACACAGAAGGGTTTTAGTGTAGTCTCAGTTTTGTATCAGTGATGATTCTTTTTGTATAGAACTCTCTGTATCAGTTTTGTTTCAGCTTCCGCTTTTGTAATTATATTTTGGATATGTAATATTATTTCGTATCAGCTAGTTGATCAGAACATTATTGTAATGCTTTATTATATTAATGAATGATCAGCTATTGCTTTCCTTTCTGTAAAGTTTTAATTATACCGTATTTCTGTATGTATGTTATGAATGAATGTATGCTTTACTTTATATTTGCTTGGTGGCACCTTTACTCATACGGCATCTCACTCCTTCTCGGATGGGATCGCCTACGTATGGGAAGGGGGTGTTACAGTTTGTGGTATCAAAGCATAGGTTTAGGCGTTTCTGGGTGTTGTTGTGTAGTTGTGATTGTTCTGAGTTGCTCAGATGTGTATGAGTCTAAATCTGTGTTGGCTGATACGGTTGTTTCTTGTTTGTTTAGATGGCTTCTAATTCTGCTCGTGGATCACTTGAGGAATCCGCCGAGAGTGTGAACCCTCAAGCCGTAGATCCATCGATTTCTGTGTCGGCTCAGCATGCTAGGGTCTAGCCTGAGGCCGCAGCCATGCCCTTTGAGGCTATGTTTAGGTTGCATCAGGATATGGCTAGGGTTTTGGAGAGAGTGACTGCTCCTAGAGCACCTATGGAGAATTTGAGGAGGGCAGGAGTTGAGGATTTCTATGGCACTGGTTTGAATGAGTCTGAGATGGCAGAGAAATGGTTAGATAAAGTAAAGCGTGCTTTGAGAGAGATTCGGTGTCCTCCCGACCAGCAGGCAGAGTGTGCATTAGTTCTTCTACAAGGGTCTGCTTTTGAATGGTGGGAATTGGTTTGCAGGCATCCTCAGCTACCGGACCCGATTACTTGGGAGTTCTTTGAGGGTGAGTTCACCAAGAAGTATATTACTCAGACTTATAGAGATGCGAGATGGGCGCAGTTTTTGGGTTTGAGACAGAGGGCCATGTCAGTAGCAGATTATGAGAAAGAGTTCAACAGGTTATCTCGCTATGCCCCACGTGGAGTTATGACTGATGACTTTAGATGCAAGCATTTCGAGGCAGGGTTAAATGAGTCTTTGAAGATTGCTTTGATTTCTTTGATGTGCATACCTGGGGTTAGCTACTATCAGATTGTAGAGGCTACTGTGAGAGCTGAGTTGTCTGAGACTGTGATGAGAGAGAGAGCTCAGAGGAGGAACTCTTCTCGTGGAGGATCTTCTTCGGGTAAGAGATCTAGGAACCCACAGGACGAGTCAGCATCTGGTCCGGCTTCTAGAGGTAGACGACAGGGTTCTGCAGCTGTATCAGGTTCTGGTAGGGGTGGTAGAGCTGAGACTACATCAGTTTGTCCTCATTGCAGTAAGACTCATCGGGGTGAGTGTAGGTGGCTCTCTGGTGCGTGCTTCAGGTGTGGGAGTTCTGAGCATCTTTTGGCTAGTTGTCCGAGATTGCATGAGGATTCAGGTTCCCAGAGAGAAGCCAGTAGGGTCGGTTCGAATGCTTCTCAGGCTACCCGTGGCAGAGGCAGAGGTAGAGGTAGAGGTGGTCGGCATAGAGATGGAGCTGCTTCTGAGACTGTTGAGCATCCTCCTCAGGGTGCCATTAGAGCATATGCTATGAGAGCCAGAGATGAACATGAGACAGCGCCGATGGTTGGAGTTGTTTAAGGACTACGACTGCATTGTGGATTACCATCCTGGTAAGGCTAATGTAGTCGCTGATGCTTTGAGTCGGAAATCGGTTTCAGCCTTGTTTTTGAGGCGATTCAGATGGAGATTTGGTTCTGATGGGGCTTTGCTTGCCCAGTTGCGTGTGAAGCCTACTTTGAGACAGAGGATTGTGGATGCTCAGAGAGATGATGTGAGACTTCAGCGGTTTGTGCATGAGGTCAGATCGGGTAAGCAGTCAGAGTTCTCAGTTCAGGATGAGGTGCTTATGTTCAGAGATCGTTTGTGTGTGCCAGAATCTGAGGATTTGAGGAGACAGCTCATGAGTGAGGCGCATAGTACCGTTTTTACTATGCATCCGGGCAGTGAGAAGATGTATCGAGACATGAAGCAATTCTATTGGTGGTCCGGTATAAAGCGGGATATAGTGGATTTTGTTTCCAAGTGCTTGACTTGTCAGCAGGTAAAGGCCGAGCATCAGGTTCCTTCGGGTTTGCTTATGCCTTTATCTATTCCTGAGTGGAAATGGAATGATATCGCCATGGACTTTGTTTCTGGTTTGCCTTTGACTCAGAGGAAACATGACTCAGTTTGGGTTATAGTGGATCGGCTTACGAAGTCAGCTCACTTTTTGCCAGTTAGAGTGGACTACTCCATGGACAGATTGGCCAGTATCTATGTAGATGAGATAGTTCGGTTGCATGGTGTGCCTTTGTCCATAGTTTTAGATCGGGATCCGAGGTTTACTTCCAAGTTTTGGAAGGAGTTACAGAGAGCACTGGGCACTAGGTTAAACTTCAGTACAGCGTTCCATCCTCAGACCGATGGTCAGTCTGAGCGAGTCATTCAGATTCTGGAGGATATGATGAGGGCTTGTGCTTTGGATTTTCCGGGTAGTTGGGACAGATATGTGTCGCTTATGGAGTTTGCCTACAACAACAGTTTTCAGTCGAGCATAGGTATGGCACCATATGAGGCTTTATACGGTCGTCAGTGTAGGACTCCGGTTTGTTGGACCGAGCTATCCGAGAGATCTATGATTGGACCAGACTTGGTTAGAGATACTGAAGAGAAGATCAGAGTGGTGCAGTAGAATTTGAAGGCAGCCAAGGATCGACAGAAGTCTTATGCCAATTTGAAAAGGAAAGATGTGCATTTTGAGATCGGGGACAAGGTTTTCCTTAAGGTTTCTCCTTGGAGGAAAGTGCTTCGATTTGGAAAGAAAGGCAAGCTTAGTCCTCGTTTCATTGGTCCTTATGAGATTTTGGCTAAGGTAGGACCTGTAGCCTATAGATTGGCGTTACCGATGGAGTTAGCAGAGTTGCACGATGTGTTCCATGTTTCGATGCTTCGTCGGTACAGATCAGATCCTTCGCATGTACTTTCGGTTCAGGATATTCAGGTTCAGCCAGACTTCTCCTATGATGAGGAACCTCGAGCTATTCTAGCCCGAGAGGTGAGACAGTTGCGAAGTAAGCAGATCCCCTTGGTTAAAGTGTTGTGGATCCATCATGGAGTTGAAGAAGCGACTTGGGAACCAGAGGAGTCGATGAGAGCTCAGTATCCGCAGTTATTCAGTTCAGGTGAGAATTTCGAGGACGAAATTCTTATTAGTAGGGGAGAGTTGTCACACCCCATTTTCCCCCTAGTAGAATGAGCCTGTCTGTGTGAGAATGCATGTGCATGTGTTCAGCATGTCATAAGGGTATTTTAGTAAAAATGTATGTTTTTGGGTTTATTATTATGTGGGTGCATACATGGCATTAGTATGTGATTTAATTGGGAATTGCTTGTGTACATTGGAGCATACTATTGTAGGGTGTTTTTAGTTGAGTTTGCATTAGATGTGTGTGATGTGTGGGGTTAGGGTGTGAGTGAGTAAGTTCCACCACCAAGAAAATGACATGTGTATTAGGATAGGGAAAATGAATAAAGAAAAGAAGTAAGAAAGAAGAGAAGATCAGATTTACGTTCTTCCTCTTCAACCTTCATCTTCTTCCTCCTTTTCCCTTTCCTAAATACTGCTAACTGTTAATCAAGTTGTGTTGTGGAGATTGCTCACTCTTGCTTCTAACTTAGTAAGTACATATCTTTATCCTTGTCTTACTGTAATTCTTCTTCTTCCTTGAGTTTAGGTTTAATTTAGGGTTGCATTGTTGAATATTTGTGTTTAGCTGAGGCTCCACGCGATCCCAAAGGCAAGGAGATTGCTGGGAGCAGTGGGACTAAGTGAAGAGAAGCTTAGATTTCAGGTTTGGGAATATTTGCTTGTGATTTGTATGATTTTGACTTTACTGTAAATTTCTAGGGTTTATGTTCTTGATGAACTTGATTGCATATATTCTTGATTTGGTTGATTAAATGTTGAAACTGGGTTGTATATATGTTGCTTGTATTGTTTGGGATGTTTTCCAGAAGGTAAGAACAGGTTTGATTGGTTTTGAATCAAATTTGGGATTGATTTCTGTATTCTGGAAAACTGGAAATCGAGTTACTGTAGAAATCCCGTTTTCCAGATTTTGAGTCGCGTGACTAGCCAGGAAGAGAGGGCAAGTCACGAGACGTGACTTCCAGTCACGACTCGTGACCTACCAGAACAAAGCCAGTCACGAGTTGTGACTGTCTATCACAACGCGTGACCGGCCTTAAGGAAGGCAGTCACGAGACGTGACACCCCGTCACGCCTCGTGACCGGCCTGATAGAAGGCATGTCGCGTGATCGGCTGAAGAGAGAAGCAAGTCACGAGACGTGACGTCCAGTCACGTCGCGTGACCTGCGTGAGCACCGCGTGATCTGCGAGATCACGTTGCGTGATCTGCGAGGGACGAAGCAAGTCACGAGGCGTGACCCTCAGTCACGACTCGTGACCTGCCTTGTGAGGAGGCCAGTCACGAGTTGTGACGCCAGTCACGTCTCATGACCAGCCAACCTCACCCGTTACCCCGTTCAGCCCTTTTTCCGAAATTTCTCGGCTTTTGACTCAGAAATGAATTTGGTGTTTCTTCTGAATGGACTTATATTGCGGTATGATGCATGACAAACTTTTATATGCTTTGATATAAGTGATACCATGAATTTCTGATGAATTCTATTTCGTGCCCTGAAATGTGATTTGAATGACGCTTAACCTGCTAGAGTCAAGTAAGTGGATAGTTAGGCATGCCTAATAGAGTCTTTAGCTGCAGCCCTCAGTTCAGTTTGGACCCCGATCAGGTCCCCGTTTGGTTCCCCGCGAACCCTTCAGAATTAGGATCTTGTTTAAGATCCCCTCAGTATATTTATATAATAATGTGCTTTTGACTAATGAAATGACTTTCGATTTGTACCTGTGAGGTACCCTCAGTATTCGATTCGTACCCGTAAGGTACCTTCAGTACACTCGTTATCCACTACCTAGAGTCAGCAGGTGTTCTTAACATGTTTAAATGAAATGCTCTGTTCTGATCTGGCTATATAAATGTGATATCTGAATGAGTTTAATGATGAGATACATATCGGATTGTCCTAGAATGATGATGAATATGAGATACTGATTGTATGGCTTTTAAATGTGAGCATGATTATATGATTTATGTTATAGCCCTTGCATTCTGCCATTGTGAATGTGATATGCCTTGACGACCATTGTGAATGGCCGTCCATTATTTATGTGTGTTTCCCCACTAAGCGTTTATCGCTTAGCACGGTGTTTTTACCCGTGCAGGTGCGGAAGGAGTTTTGCTTTGAGAGAGTCGCCGTCATCAAGCCAACACAGAAGGGTTTTAGTGTAGGCTCAGTTTTGTATCAGTGATGATTCTTTTTGTATAAAACTCTCTGTATCAGTTTTGTTTCAGCTTCCGCTTTTGTAATTATATTTTGGATATGTAATATTATTTCGTATTAGCTAGTTGATCAGAACATTATTGTAATGCTTTATTATATTAATGAATGATCAGCTATTGCTTTCCTTTCTGTAAAGTTTTAATTATACCGTATTTCTGTATGTATGTTATGAATGAATGTATGCTTTACTTTATATTTGCTTGGTGGCACCTTTACTCATACGGCATCTCACTCCTTCTCGGATGGGATCGCCTACGTATGGGAAGGGGGTGTTACAATTACAAATTCATATCATTGTTCTGTTATGAAAACTTAAGCAATACACATGCATTTGAATCTATAGACCATACACATAATACTTTATTACTTTTTAACTATAAATACATTACACATACTCATTATTTATCTAAATAATTGAATTAATCATATTAATAGCTATACCTCATTTGTTACAAAAAATACATTTTACTAGTCAGAAAATATTAAGTCTTACCAATTCCCATTATTACTAATACATCCAAAATCATGCAGATTATAGTATCAATGCTTAAGTCGAAACATTTCATTTTATCAAACCTCTTACTTATTCAAAGACTAAACAAAACACTTCAATTTTCAGATTTGGTGCGGGCTCAAAATAAATATTCCAAGCTTCCTAAGTATCCCTATAGTTGGGGAATCAGAACCACGTATTTCTACAGAAAACCTTTATTCACACATATTCCAAAACTAATCTTAACTCATTCCCTAAGTCCAGTTATCTATATCATGCTTACTACTTTATTTCCCTTAACTAATATATGCACATCATTACCGTACTCATGGGGCACCAATAAACACTGCACATAAATTCCTTACCAATATACTTACAGTAGATATCCAGGCTACAGTCCAGTGGGCAAATAATATATAACATACCTGTATTCTCATTTTAAACATATAACGAATATATTTATAACATCCATTTATTGACAAATCAACTATAGCAGATACGCATATCAAATACTTTAGTAAGTCTCTAACAAGACATCATATAGGCACTAATACTCATAACTTTTAAACAGATTAATAACATACATTTCCACATACAAATTCTTATGCAGTCCATATTCAGGCATACACACTTATTAGTACAGACATTATCTGTTACATCTCTTTTCATTTAAGTACATTGGCTGATCATGCAAAACACATAAGTACCTGAGGATACCACACAATTCCACATAGTTGTCCATTACGGATCCAGAACATATGAGTGCGTAAAGCACATGCTCAGATGATTTATATATATATATATATATATATCCACACCACAAACACATTCGATACGTATTCACATATCTTTTACTAATTTAATTGCCTGCTAAGTCAAAAGGGTGGATAAATGAGTAACAGAACACATTGGGGTACCCAAGGGTACAATTAAAAAGCAACTTCTTCATTTTCTCATAAAAATGTTTTCACATTGGGAGATCTTAAACAGGATCCGTAGACATTGAGGATCGCGAGGACCCAAACGGGGACCTTATTAGGGTCCAGAATAGAACAAAGGGGTTGTAGCTATCAGAACTCTATAGGCATGCCTATCTATCCACGACTTGACTGATGTAGGCTAAACACATAGGTTTCATTTCAGTATTTATAACATTAATTCATTTTCATATAGGCACGTGCATCTAAATACTTGCATATCACTATCACTAATTATATTTATCATGTCTATAATATTAGGTATCAAGCACTTATTTACAATTACCAAATCAATTTACATTTATTATACTAAAAACTAATCACGTCGTGACGCCCATTCCCAACTGTCAGACTGGCTCAGCTAATCTAGTCAGGAATGGCTGTAAAACTCATAGAAAACATAAACATACTTACTATCAAACTCTTATAGAAGCCTGAACAATAAAATTTCGTCCTTCACATTCATGTCATCATTCATTTCGTGCCAATTATCCATGGATCAATCATTAAGATCATACACTCCACATGTATGCATATATAGTCCATAAGTATACTTACTTGGTCATCAACTTATTACATGCCTTTACATACATATATACATATTAACTATACAAAACTTATGCACCGCTATACAAAATTCACATAACATCAACCCCCAAAACCTACACCAGTAGCACTCCTATTATTGACCGTTGTTATACGGGCACGTCCTTCGGTCACCTCTCGTCCGTACCTACACGGATTAGAGTAACCCGTGCTAAGCGATAACGCTTAGTGGGGAACACTAATATAACAAGTAACATATCATACAAATAATAACATCACATACTACATGCACAAGATCATGCTTAGCTTATCATTGAACTTCAGGTATCATAATAAACATAGCATAGTCCTCTAACATGCTTACACATAAATATTATTCAGCACATTCGCATAATTCCAGATTATAGCATACATAATGAATGCTTAATTGCCATTTTCATTTATTATATTGCCTGCAACTCAAAGATGCGGATAACGGGTTTCGTATTGGTACCACCGAGGTACTAAAATCACACTGAAATCTCATATACGCATTGGTACCCTCAGGTATATAATATCATTCCACATGTAATAGAATCTAGCAAGGATTATACGCATTGTTTTCGCATTGTGATTCCCAAGGAATCAGACACATTGAACGCATTGGGCTGCAGCACTTTGACCCTATAGGCATGCCTACCTATCCACTACTTGACTCGTAGGCTTAAGTTATTTAGTCACGTTATCCATTTCACATTGATCAATCTTCATAACTAATATATCATTCATGATCAAATTCTCTTTTACACAAGTACTTTAGCACATCAAATTTTCCACATCACTTGCATACACGTTATGCTTCTCAAGTTCACTCACTTATGACCGTTAAGTACCTACTTAATTAAGCGCAAAGATCATCGCGTTCATGTGCGATTATACATCATTTAATACACACATAATGCTTACACATAATGTCATTTATTTGAGCTTAAAGCCTTACCATTTGAAAGTCCAAACACATTAGGGTTATATTGCTAAAACAGGGTAGGTCACGGTCACAACCAATTTTGTTGCCACCGTGACATATTAAAGTCCAAAACAGAATGTAAATTGAGGATAGGTCACGGTCACAACCAATTTGGTTGTCACCGTGACATATTCCAACTCTCGACAGAATACAACTTTAGGGTATGTCACGGTCAAAACCATTTTGGTTATCACCGTGACATATCCTGAACTTGCAAAACAGAATGCTCGATTGGGTACCTCACGGTCACAACCGTTTTGGTTGTCACCGTGACATACCCAATTCACTTAGGCAGAATTGAACACAAGCATACCTCACGGTCACAACCATTTTAGTTGTCACCGTGACCTATGCAAAGTCACTCTAATACATCATTCAATTCTCATTTCACTTTAAGGACTTCAAACCCAACTTTCCCTTTTAGCAATTAACCAATTCAACAAAAACACGATTTAGCACATACCTGATTTCCTTCTTGCCACTTGCATTCATGTATAGCACAAATCACAATCGTTCTCATACATACACAATTTACACTTTCTCTAGCAACTTTAACACATGGCATAACACATTTCTCATCTCTTAACCTAACTTTTACATAGTTCATGCTCAATGATCACAATTCCAAATACACACATAGTTCATATTAATTTCTATTCAACAAATACAAATCACACAAATTACACTACTAGGGTTTATTCCCAAACCTCGTCGCCTTAGCTCCTAGTTTCGCTGAATACTCGGCTCTCCAATTACTGATTTTCCTTTATCCCTCTTCAATTCTTCGGCTACCAAGACAATCCAATTTACAACACAAACACAATTCATCAATACCCCATCCAAACCAATTCAAAGCCAAGAAGAAATGAGTAGAAGATGAGAGTATCCATTACTTAGTCACTTACCTTTAGTTCTTAGCTCTCAATTCTTGTTCCCCTTAATCAATACACATGCAATTGGTAATATGACCACTCCATCGCCTCACTCACGGCAAGAGAGAAAGAACAAGCATAGAAAATGCTAGAACACACAAAACTGAATGCTCACCTCTCTCACTAAGAAGTTTTACATGCAAGAAGGTGGAGGTGGCAGCTTAGGACTAAGCCAGCAAATTCCACTAATAAAAATCTGCCTCCACTCACAAAGTTAAACATTATTTATTATTTAATTAATCCTTGTTTTACTTAATTAATCAGCCACTAACTCCACATTAACTTAATTTTGCATAATTACCAATTAGCCACTTAACTATTCTTCCTTTGTTCAATTAAGTCCATCCAAGCTTTCATTTAAGTTCGATCTACGCATTCAACCACACCCACATATCCCAAATTAGGTCAATACTACTAAGGCACATTTCCGGCCATTACAACTCTCCCCTCCTTAAAGAATTTCGTCCTCGAAATTCATACCTGTGTCAAATAGATGGGGATGCTGCTCTCGCATAGCAGCTTCTGGCTCCCATGTCGCCTCTTCTATACCATGATGCTGCCATAGCACTTTCACAAGCGATATTTGCTTATTCTGAAGCTGCCTTACTTCCTTTGCTAGTATTGCTTTCGGTTTCTCATCATATGAAAAGTCTGGTTGAACTTCCACTTCTTGCACAGGTAACACATGAGATTCATCCGATCTATACCTTCTTAACATCGATACATGGAACACGTCATGAAGCTTGGCTAATGCCGGAGGCAATGCTAATCGATATGCGATAGGACCTACTCCATCAAGAACCTCATATGGCCCAATGAAGCTCGGGCTCAACTTCCCTTTCTTGCCAAATCTTAGTACCTTTCTCCAAGGAGATACCTTCAGAAACACTTTGTCACCTACTACCAATTCAATATCCCTTTGCTTTAGATCCGCATATGACTTCTGCCTATCACTAGCTACCTTCAATCTTTGTCGAATAAGTCTTGCCTTCTCTTCTGTATCTCGAACCAAATCTGGCCCAATGATTCTATGCTCACTCAATTCCGTCCAACAAACTGGTGTGCGACATTTCCTTCCATACAAAACTTCATACGGTGCCATGCCAACACTAGTCAGATAACTGTTGTTATAAGCAAATTCCATAAGTGGAAGATACTTATCCCAACTCTTCGAGAAGTCCAAAACACATGCTCGCATCAAATCCTCCAAAACCTGAATAATTCTTTTTGACCGTCCATCGAGTTGCAGATGAAAAGTAGTACTGAAGTTCAACTTCGTATCCAATGCAGCTTGCAAACTTTTCCAAAACTTAGAAGTAAACCTGGGATCCCTATCAGAGACAATAGATAAGGGTACCCCATGCAGTTGAACAATCTCTCTCACATACAATTCTGCCAACCGATCCATGGAGTAATCCATTTGAACCGGTATAAAATGAGCTGACTTGGAGAATCTGTCCACTATAACTCACACTGCATCTTGCTGTCTTGAGGTCAAAGGCAATCCAGAAACAAAATCCATTGTGATGTTGTCCCAGTTCCATCGTGGAATGGGAAGTGGATTCAACATTCCTTGTGGAACTTGGTGTTCCGCCTTAACTTGCTGACATACCAAACACCTGGACACATATTCCACTATGTCTTTCTTCATACCTGGCCACCAATACAACTGTTTCAAATCCTGGTACATCTTGTTTCCACCTAGATGCATAGTGAAGACCGTATTATGAGCCTCATGCATCAATCTATTCTTCAATTCTTTATCATTTGCCACACATATTCTATTCTTGTATAGCAACACTCCATTCCCATTCACTGAATAGTCAGTCTTATCACCCTTACCGGCTGACTGCAAAATCTGTTGTAGCCTCACATCATTCCTCTGCGCAGCTAACAATTCATCTCTCAAGAACGGTCTCGCTTTCAACTGTGCTAGTAAAGCTCCATCTACAGAAAATCTCCACTTAATCTGCTTTAACTATAATGCTGAGACTGATTTTCGGCTCAATGCATCTGCCACCACATTAGCTTTTCCCGGGTGATAATCCACAATACAATTATAATCTTTAAACAGCTCCAGCCATCTCCTCTGTCTCAGATTCAATTCCTTCTGAGTTAGCAAATATTTCAGACTCTTGTGATCAGTGTAAATTCTACACTTCTCACCATACAAGTAATGTCGCCAAATCTTTAAAGCGAACACTACTGCTGCCAGTTCCAAATCATGGGTTGGGTAATTCTGTTCATGCTGCTTCAACTGCCTTGACGCATAAGCTACCACTTTTCCATCTTGCATCAATACACAACCCAATCCTATTTCGGAAGCATCAGTGTACAAAATTTACTCTTTACCAGACATAGGCTGTGTAAGAATCGGTGCTTCAACTAACATCCTCTTTAACTGATCAAATCTTTGCTGACACTTTTCTGACCACTCATACTTAACTCCCTTTCGTAGTAATCTTGTCAATGGAGAAGCTATCACTGAAAACCCTTTCACAAACCTCCTATAATATCCAGCCAACCCTAAGAAACTGCGAATCTCTAGCACATTCTTAGGTGGCTTCCAATTCACAACGACTTCTACTTTAGCCAGATCCACTTTAATACCTTCAGAAGATATCACGTGACCCAGAAAAGATACCTCTCGCAACCAGAACTCAGATTTACTCAATTTGGCATACAGCTGATGTTCCTGCAACGTTTGAAGCACAATTCTTAAGTGCTGTTCATGTTCCTTCTCACTCTTTGAATAAACCAGAATGTCATCTACAAACACCACCACAAATTAATCCAGATAAGGTCTAAACACTCGATTCATCAAATCCATAAACGCAGCAGGCGCATTAGTCAACCCGAATGGCATTACCAAAAATTCATAATGTCCATATCGAGTCCTGAATGCAGTTTTGGGTATATCATCTTTCTTTACTTGCAACTGATAATACCCATAACGCAAATCAATTTTTGAGAACTCACCTGCTCCTCTTAATTGATCAAACAAGTCCTCAATCCGTGGTAAAGGATACCAATTCTTTACTGTCACTTTGTTTAGTTGCCGATAATCTATACACATCCTCATATTACAATCTTTCTTCTTAACGAATAAAACCGGTGCTCCTCAAGGAGAAACACTAGGCCTAATGAACCGTTGGTCTAATAATTCTTGCAACTGTGTCTTCAACTCCTACAACTCAGTAGGGGCTATCCTGTAAGGTGCTTTAGACACTGGCATAGTTCCAGGTATTATATCAATAGACAGTTCAACTTCTTTCATTGGTGGCAAACCATTCAGTTCCTCAGGAAACACATCAGGAAACTCTCTTACCACGGGTATATCCTGTATCTTCACCTGTTCTCTCTTACTGTCTAGCACCAAAGCCAAGTATGCTTCACATACCTTCCTCAAACATTGATATGCTTGCATCGCTGAAACCGCATTCATAAGAGGATTCGTACAAGCTCCTCTTAACGTTACTTTGTTACCCTTATCATCACTAAGTACCACGATCTTCCTTTTACACTTAACCACTGCATTGTGCTTAGTCAGCCAATCCATTCCCAATATCAAATCAAATTCATCAAACGGTAACTCAATTAAATCCATTGAAAATACACTACCCTGAGCCTCTAATGCACAATCCCTATACACTTTATTCACATTCACATTATTCCTTAGAGGACTGGATACACATATATCATAATTTACACATTCCGCTTTAGGCATCTTTTCACATATCTTTTTAGCGCACACATATGAATGAGTTGAACCCGGATCAATAAGTGCAAACATTTATACGTTATAAAGTAGAAAAATACCTGTTATCACCTCAGGCGCATCCTGATCCTCCCGTGCCTTCATTGCATATGCTCGAATCGGTTCTGCACCAGGCCTATCCACCGTCTCTGAATCAACTGTACCTCTGGACTGGCCACCTTTGCCTCGTCCTCTACCTCTTCCTCTATTAACTGGAGGTAAATTAGAACCACCTCTGCTCTGTTCCTGCTGATTTCCAGTTGCATTATACACCTTTGGACAATTAGCAAGAAAATGTTTAGTTCTTCCACATCTAAAACAAGCACCCGTCACTTTCCAACATTCTCCTCTATGTCTCTTACCACAGTGGGAACACTCATGTACCTCACTCCTGATACTAGATGCTCCTCTTCCGGAACCAGATACTATAGGAGCCCTACGCTTCTTACCCCTAGCTGCAGAACTAAACACTGATTCTATAGGTGGTGCCATAGAAGTATCTCTTGACCTTTTACCCACGTGAGAACCACCTCTATTTACATTTCTCCTCTGCAATCTGTCTCGTTGAGCTCCTAAAGATCTCTCGGCTCTCATTGCTGCCTGAACTATCTGGTAGTGACTCACATTCTGTTCTGTAGTTAGCGAAATCAACAATGCCATGATTTCCTCATTTAACCCCTCTTCAAACTGTTGACACCAGAACTCTGTAGTCAGAACATCCTTCGGTGCATACTTGCTCAAACGGCAGAATTCTTTCTCATTCTCTGCCACTGTCGTAATTCTCTGTCATAAATTTAGAAACTGCTTCCAGTTGGCCTCTCTATAAGCTTTGGTCACAAACTTGTTTCTGAACTCCTTTTCGAAAAACTCCCAGGTGATTGGATTAGGAAGCATCGGATTCTGCAGAACTAGCTTCCGCCAGTCATATGCTGCACCTTAAAGCAGCGATACAACACATTCCACTTGTTGATCCAGTGGACACTTGATCTCTCCCAGAACCCTCTGTACCTTTTCTAACCAATACTTGGCCTTTTTAGATTCGTCCAGACTGGTACCATGCAACTCTTCAGCCCCATGCTTCCTCAAGGATTCTAATGGTGCCTGTGGTGCAGTTATACGTTCCATCACCCTTGTCATATCTTGTGATATTTTCAACAAGGCTTCCATAGGACCCATTGGAATTTTATTCCCAAAATTGACTGGCCGAGATTGATCAGACACCATCACTTCTACTTCTCAGGGATTTACGCTTTTCACGATTTCTTCTCTGGTATTGCGTTCAGGATCCATTGTTAACTACACAGATTAAACAAGGATGTCCGCATTAAGTCAACATTACTATACACATCCTATCTACCCAATTTCCTAGAAAAGACTGAACCTAGGCTTTGATACCACAACTTATGACTCCCATTGCCAACTGTCAGACTAGCTCAGCTAATCTAGTCAGGAATGGCCGTACAACTCACAGAAAACATACACATACTTACTATCAAACTCTTATAGAAGCTTGAACAATAAAATTTCATCCTTCTCATTCATGTCATCATGCATTTCGTGTAAATTATCCATGGATCAATCATTAAGATCATACACTCCACATGCATGCTTATATAGTCCATAAGTATACTTACTTGGTCATCAACTTATTACATCCCTTTACATACATATATACATATTAACTATACAAAACTTATACACCGCTATACAAAATTCCCATAACATCAACCCCCAAAACCTACACTAGTAGCACTCCTATTGTTGACCGTTGCTATGCGGGCACGTCCTTTAGTCACCTCTCGTCCGTACCTACACAGATTAGAGTAACCTGTGCTAAGCGATAACGCTTAGTGGGAAGCACTAATATAACAAGTAACATATCATACAAATAATAACAACACCTACTACATGCACAAGATCATGCTTAGCTTATCATTGAACTTCAGGTATCATAATAAACATAGCATAGTCCTTTAACATGCTTACACATAAATATTATTCAGCACATTCGTATAATTCCAGATTATAGCATACATAATGATTGCTTAATTGCCATTTTCATTTATTATATTGCCTGCAACTCAAAGATGCGTATAACAGGTTTCGTATTGGTATCACCGAGGTACTAAAATCACACTGAAATCTCATATACGTATTGGTACCCTCATGTACATAATATCATTCCACATGTAATAGAATCCAGCAAGGATTATATGCATTGTTTTCGCATTGTGATTTCCAAGGAATCAGACACATTGAACGCATTGGGCTGCAGCACTTTGACCCTATAGGCATGCCTACCTATCCGCTACTTGACTCGCAGGCTTGAGTTATTTAGTCACGTTATCCATTTCACATTGATCAATCTTCATAACACATATATCATTCACGATCACATTCTCTTTTACACAAGTACTTTAGCACATCAAATTTTTCACATCACTTGCATACACGTTATGCTTCTCAAGTTCACTCACTCATGGCCATTAAGTACCTACTTAATTAAGCGCAAAGATCATCACGTTCATGTGCGATTATACATCATTTAATACACACATAATGCTTACACATAATGTCATTTATTTGTGCTTAAAGCCTTACCATTTGAAAGTCCAAACACATTAGGGTTATATTGCTAAAATAGGTTAGGTCATGGTCACAACCAATTTTGTTGCCACCATGACATATTGAAGTCCAAAATAGAATGTAAATTGAGGATAGGTCACGGTCACAACCAATTTGGTTGTCACCGTGACATATTCCAACTCTCGGCAGAATGCAACTTTAGGGTATGTCACGATCATAACCATTTTGGTTGTCACCGTGACATATCCTAAACTTGCAAAATAGAATGCTCGATTGGGTACCTAACGGTAACAACCGTTTGGTTGTCACCGTGACATACCCAATTCACTTAGGCAGAATTGAACACAAGCATACCTCACGATCACAACCATTTTGGTTGTCACCGTGACCTATGCAAAGTCACTCTAATACATCATTCAATTCTCATTTCACTTTAAGGACTTCAAACCTAACTTTCCCTTTTAGCAATTAACAAATTCAACAACAACACAATTTAGCACATACCTGATTTCCTTCTTGCCACTTGCATTCATTTATAGCACAAATCACAATCGTTCTCATACATACACAATTTACACTTTCTCTAGCAACTTTAACACATGGCATAATACATTACTCATATCTTAACCTAACTTTTACATAATTCATGCTCAATGACCACAATTCCAAATACACACATAGTTCATATTAATTTCTATTCAACAAACACAAATAACACAAATTACACTACTAGGGTTTGTTCCCAAACCTTGTCACCTTAGCTTATAGTTTCGCTGAATACTCGGCTCTCCGATTACAGCTTTTCCTTTATCCCTCTTCAATTCTTCGGCTACCAAGACAATCCAATTTATAGCACAAACACAATTCATCAATACCCCATCCAAACCAATTCAAAACCAAGAAGAAATGAGTAGAAGATGAGAGTATCCATTACTTAGTCACTTACCTTTAATTCTTAGCTCTCAATTCTTATTCCCCTTAATCAATACACATGCAATTAGTAATATGACCACTCCATCACCTCACTCACGGCAAGAGAGAAAGAACAAGCACAGAAAATGCCAGAACACACAAAACTGAATGCCCACCTCTCTCCCTAAGAAGTTTTACATGCAAGAAGGTGGAGGTGGCAACTTAGGACTAAGTCAGCAAATTCCACTAATAAAAATCTGCCTCCACTCACAAAGTTAAACATTATTTATTCTTTAATTAATCCTTACTTTACTTAATTAATCAGCCACTAACTCCTCATTAACTTAATTTTGCATAATTACCAATTAGCCACTTAACTATTCTTCCTCTGTTCAATTAAGTCCTTCCAACCTTTCATTTAAGTCCGATCTATGCATTCAACCACACCCATATATCCCAAATTAGGTCAATACTACTAAGGCACATTTTTGGCCATTACACACGTATTGCATTATAAGTTAAAGTAATCATATGGACTTAGTAAACGTAATCATATTATTAATCATCATGCGCTTGTTTAAACTTAATAGATAAACTTACATTTTGATACACATATACATTTATAACACAATAATGGAGGATCAAATTCTCATATTTCATTAATTACTATGCCAAAGAACATATTGATTAATTCACATTTTAAATCATATATGCATTACATAAGTGAGAAACCATGCAAAGAAGAAATCTTTTCAAAAACATTTTTAGGCAAAGAGGTCTATCGCGCTCACGACAGACGAGCCCCAGGAGGCAATCACGAGTCGTGCTCACTTTCGTGACTCGTGAAGGCAACACATTAAAGCATAACAAAGAACAGAGGGAAAATATGGGAAGGGGTAGAAGCTTGCACGATTCGTACTCTCTTGCACGACTCGCGCTCGCATGCACGACTCGCGCTCGCATGCACGACTCGTGCTAGCTGCCACCCAACTCCTTCGAGTTGTGCACTTCACGCCGAGTCGTGCTGGTTGACATGACTCGTGCAATCCTCCTTCGAAAGCTTGGATGGAAGCGAAGAACCCGTCTTTGTCACGATCGCGACAAGTATCGCGCTCACGACAGAATCGCATTTTCCAGATTTCCAGCAAAAGTACAAAAATTCTCCTAACCCAAAATCCACCACAATACAATTAACTCACAAAGCTCTAACATACTTCACCCACATTTAATACACTTTATACCACATAAAACCCATGTTTCAAACCAATTTTCACAATCAAAACATCTAATTAAAACAATCAAAAACCAGAGTTCTTCAAACCCAGAAATTTTACCCTAGATTCATACAAATTCAATTTGATCCAATAATTCACAAAATCCCTAACCTCATCTCCGTTGCTCCTAATAGCCTCTTTATATGATCTTTGTAGCTCCCAAGCTCATCCAAAATCTTCATCAAAACACACAAATACACAAAACATAAATCTAGGGTTTTAAAAAAAACCAATCAAAAGAAATGGAAGAAATCAAAACTTAAACTTACCTTTCCTTAACACATTCTTCACTTAAATCTCTTGAGCTAATCAATTCCATCAGTAAATCTTGGGCTTTGATCTTAAGGGGGAATAATTGGCATTGGAACAAGAAGGAAAGGAAGAAGAAGAGGAAGAGAGGAACAAGGAGGAGAACGGGAGAATGGAAAAGGGGGAGAGCAGATTCTCTCCTCTCCCTCTTTCTCTCTCTTCCTTTTATACCTCTTCCCATTTCCTTTCCATTTGTCACCTTCCTATTGGTCTAATGTAGATATTTATGTCAAATTCTCTTTTTAATCCTCAAACTCTTATAACCTCAAACATTGACACTCATAACTTACTAAACTTAATTAATCTTACTCTTTCAATTAAATACTAAACTCACACTTCACAATTTCATCCCTGACTGTACTTGCCGAAACCTTTACTTAAATTCTTATATTTGTCCAATTAGCATACCAAACACTTCAACTTGCACAATTTTGGTCACTACTCATCCTTAATATGCACAAATCCCTCTAGGGTAATTTTTGGGTTGTTAAAATTCACATTAAGCACAAAAACTGAAGAATTTTTAAGGTCCAAAGAAGAAAAAAGGTTTTAAAAAGAAATTTCCCAAAAAAAATGAGAAAAAGGTATGAAAAAAATTAAATTTGGCCAAAAAACAGCCCTAGGGGCACCTGTAATGACCCGATTTGGACCTTATAAAATTTTGATTTAAATTTTATTGGATTGTATCAAGCTTTACAGTGTTTTTTATGTGTGAGAGTTCTGTCGCGAGCGCAACAGAACCCTCCAGCGGACAGTCAGCTTATGTGGGTTTTAAATGGTTTGGAATTGGGACTGTGACATTTGGCATTGTAGGGGAGTGACACTTGGAAACAAGAGAAGGTGGCGCTTTGAGTAAATGAGTTTTGTCTTTAGCCAATAAATGTGTTTGTGGTAATGTGGTTGGCTTTTAATTAGGTTAGTAGCATTAATTGGGTTTTGGTTGGCTTTGGATGAGGGTTGACCGGCCACTCTTTGCTTCCTTCTTCCTTTCTGCTTTTGGTTTCCTTTTTCCTTCATTTTCTTCCTTTGTTCTTAGCTTTGGCGTGCCCCTTTGCCTTGCCAACTCTCTCTTCTTTCTTTTATCTCTTTTGATTGCTCCATAAGTGAGTTACTTGGATTGGTTTGAAGAGAGTATTGTGAAGGTTGAGTTGGGTGCTTGAGAAGGTAAGTTGGATTTGTTCTCCGATCTAACCTCCTTTTGCTCTCTATATTTCTATTTTTGATTTAAAGTTAAGAATTTGGGTTAAGTATTCTATTGGTTGATTTGTGCATGAAAGCTGTAGACAAGAAGTTAGATAAAGGCAAGGAGAAGATCGAAATCGAATAGAGAGCAGCGATCGAGCTATCTAAAGGTCGGGATCGTGTGTGATTTTGTGTTAGATGCATGTTTTGTTGCTTTTGCACTTAAATGAATGTTATATGCATGATAGAAGGTTAGGGGGTTCTAACCTAGTTCTATAATAAGATATATGACTTTATTCATTTTAATTGATTGCGGTGTTCCTATGATATACGTTTATAATTATGTATTTTGATCAATTCCTGTCTTGATGATGTTGGATGATTGCCATATAGCTTTTGAGTGTAAGATATAATTTTGGGGAAACTCTGTTCATTTTTTATCAGACATCCGTATAATATTTTTATCATAAGTGGAGTTTTAGACCTCTAAATTGAGTGATTGTTGAGTTGTTATAATCATGACTTCAATACCTATAAAAGTCTCAGAAATTACTTTCAGAAAATTTTGTCTCTAAGACCCTGAAAATTGGCCAAAATGGCGGTGTTTCTACTTTGGCCGGTTCATTTGAGCAGTTTAGATTGTGTAGATGATATCTAATGTTATAGATGTCCAATTGACCTAAAAATTATCCCATTGGAAATATAACTTCCTTGGGAACAATTGTTAAGAAGGATATTTTGCCTAAAAATGAAGTTTAGATGTTTTTTTAGTCGATACAAGTTTGAGTTGAAAAGTAGTCTCGTGAAGTTCCAGTGGGAGCTTACTATCGGGAGTGCGATAGGGGTCATGAGCACAACAGAACATGTTATAAGAGTGATTTTTTTCTTGATTTAGAGCCCATGGTTGGCATGAATCAATTCCCCACCTTTACCCTCAACTAATTTGTATATTTTTTATGTGTTTTTCTTCTCGAATTGAACCCATTTTACACCGAAACAATTCCGGGGTCTATACCATGCATGTTTAGGATTATCAAATGATTATAAGATTAGCTATCTGGGTAAATAATGCTATGGCATAAGAGTTTAATAATGGAATTAAACGTACTCATGCTTTTTAATTATTGAACGACCTGCCATGTGATATTGATTGTTATATAATGCTTGAGTTATTATAATGCATTTGGATATAGTATATAGAGTCTTTTAACAAATTTTGGCTTCTATCGTGAGCGCGATTTCTTGTCGCAATCGAGTCAGTGAACCCCTTCCCGCCCTATTCTGTTTCTGAAAAATGTTTTTTTCTGTCTTGCTTTGCATGTTTTCTCTCTAGTGCATAGTTTGTACTTGCTTATACCTCTTTTATCCTATAATAGAGTTATGTATTGGTAAATATTGACATGATAGTATTTTGAATTATTATCATGGCAGTGTTAAGTATTCTATTTTGAGTCATTGAGTCAAGCCTGAAGTGTCATAGTAGTGGATAGATAAGCATACTTATAAAGGGTTAGAGGCGGCTGCAACAGAGACCTTAGTTGTGTCTACTTGATGAATAAATAATGCATTTAGCGTTATTGAGTTAGTTCTCTAGAGTTTATACAATACCCATAGTGCCCGTATCCACCATTATTGAGAATTCAGGCTAATATATATTTTTATAATATTCAAAAGGTGAAGTAGAGACTTGTATAGGTATAGGAATATAGTATGACATGTTACTGATATCGTTGCCATATATGGATTTCTGGATATGAATGAGTTAAAAAATGATGGTATTTGCTTACAAGATTGTGTACATGATTATTTGTATATGACATGACTATCAATATGCCTATGTTATATCTATTACTTCATTCAAAGTCTATTACTTCTGTTTATCCCCACTAAGCATTATCGCTTAGCACGAGTGTTTTCCCGTGTAGGTTTATAGGACACGATTAGAGAGTTTGCATCTGCGAGTCTTGGCCACTAGGAGCTTGGTGAAGAACTTTTTGTATAAGTTAGAGTTACTTGTTTTGAGTAACATCATTATGTATATAGAAAGTATAGTATCATAGTATAAATGTTAACTGTTTTGTATATGTACCAAAAATGAATATGTAATAAGTATAAAGCTTTTGTAATATGTACAGTTTATATATTATAAGAGATGTATGTTTGGCCTAAGATATTCTAATTATTTAATATATTATTTTAGCTTGTGAGTTTATATGTGTACGTTTGTGTGTCTGCGCATGTAGCGCCCCGATATTCCTTCCCGGGGGTATTGGGGTTTTACATTTAGTGGTATCAGAGCATAGGCTAGAGGTTCTGGTCTATAAGACACAGAGTATAGATTGAATGTTAGAGTCTGTTTAGAGTTGTGGCCTAATGCAGATGTTATTGTTTTGTAGAGTATAGATGGAGTCCGACACGAGTGAGAACGTAAGAGAGACAACAGGTAGTGTGAATGCGGTACGTGGGGATTTGCTTGTGCAAGAACAAGTTCGATAGGAAAGAGCTGATCTTGTTTAGGATAACTCGGTGTTGATGCAAGGGTTAGTTTAGATTTTAGATCGACTAATAGCTCCTAAGGCACCAACGGACTTAATAAGGAAGAGAGGAGCTGAAGAGTTTAATGGAACCTCATTGGACCAATCTGATATAATGGAGTTTTGGCTAGAGAGAATAGGAAGGATCCTGCAAGAGATTAATTGTCCACAAAATCAGAGAGTAGATTGTGCTGTATCATTGCTGCAGGGTGCAGCATATGACTGGTGGAAGTTAGAACTGAGAAACCCGCAGAGGCCAGTAGAATTATCTTGGGATTTCTTTGTCCACGAGTTCAAAGAGAAATATGTGACTAAAGCATATAGAGAGGAAAAGTGGAAGGAGTTTGTGAGTTTTAAGCAGAGGAATATGACAGTCGGGGAATATGAGAAAGAATTCATCCGGTTGAGTAAGTATGTACCTGACATTCTGTTAATAGAGGACTTTAAGTGCCGACAGTTTGAGGATGGGTTAAGAGAAAGTATTAGAGGACCTCTGTCTGCCGTGGTTGCTTTGCAACCGGTGATTTACTATAGATTGGTACTTGCCAAGTGTCCCAAGTCGAGGGAGAACATAGCCTCGCAAGCCAGTAAAGGTAGAGTGAATGCATCTGGAACCGGTAGAAGTGGAAGAGGTAGAAGTAGAGCTTATAGACCGCCATCAAAAATGGTAGAAAAGCCATTTCCTACTGAGGGACAACCACGAGGCTACGCAATGGTTGCAGAAGCTGTAGATGCCCCTGTTGGTTCTTCTAGTAAGGTATTTTGGTATTTTACATTATCTTGGTTGTGTATACAAGAATTTTGATGGAATATGCTGTGTAGTATGGGGGGAAATTTTGATGATGAAATTTCTTAAGGGGGAGAGATTTGTAACGACCCGATTTGGACACTAGAAGTTTTGATTTAAATTCTGTTAGATTGTATTAAACTTTAGAGTGTTTATTGTGTGTGTGAGTTCTGTCACGAGCGCGACGGAACCCTCCAGCGGACAGTTAGCTTATGTGGGTTTTAAAAGGCTTGGAATTGGGATTGTGACAATTGGCATTGTAAGGGAGTGACACTTGGCAATAAGAGAAGGTGGCTCTTTGAGTAAATGTGTTTTGCCTTTAGCCAATAAATGTGTTTGTGGCATTAAAGATTGTAGTTGGCCTTTAATGAGGTTAGTAGCATTAATTGGGTTTTGGTTGGCTTTGGATAAGGGTTGATAGGCCACTCTTTGCTTCCCTCTTCATTTCTGCTTTTGGTTTCCTTTTTCTTTCATTTTCTTCCTTTGTTCTTGGCTTAGCCGTGCCCCTTTGCCTTGCCAACTCTCTCTTCTTTTTTTTTTATCTCTTTTCATCTCGTTTGATTGCTCCTTAAGTGAGTTACTTGGATTAGTTTGAAGAGAGTATTATGAAGGTTGAGTTGGGTGCTTGAGAAGGTAAGTTAGATTTGTTTTCCGATCTGACCTCCTTTTTCTCTCCATATATCTGTTTTTGATTTAAAGTTAAGAATTTGGGTTAAGTATTCTATTGGTTTATTTGTGCATGAAAGCTGTGGACAAGAAGTTAGATAAATGCAAGGAGAAGATCGAAATCGAATAGAGAGCAGCGATCGAGCTATATAAAGGTTGGGATCGTGTGTGATTTTGTGTTAGATGCATGGTTTGTTGCACTTAAATGAATGTTATATGCATGATAGAAGGTTAGGGGGTTATAACCTAGTTCTATAATAAGATATATGACTTTATTCATTTTAATTGCTTGCGGTGTTCCTATGATATATGTTTATAATTATGTATTTTCATCAATTCCTGTGTTGATGATGTTGGATGATTGTGATATAGCTTTTGAGTGTAAGATATGATTTTGGGGAAACTCTGTTCATTTTTCATCAGACCTCTGTGTAATGTTTTTATCATAAGTGGAGTTTTAGACCTCTAAATTGAGTGATTGTTGATTTGTTATAATTATGACTTCAATACCTATAAAAGTCTCAGAAATGATCTTGAGCAAATTCAGGATCTAAGACCCTAAAAATTTGCCAAAATAGAGGTGTCTCTACTTTGGCCGGTTCATTTGAGCAGTTCAGAATGTGTAGATGATATCTGAAGTTAAAGATGTCCAATTGACCTGAAACTTATCCCATTTGAAATATAACTTCCTTAGAAACAATTTTTAAGAGAACATTTTGCCTAAAAATGAAGTTTAGATGTTGTTTTAGTCGATACAAGTTTGAGGTGAAAAGTAGTCTCGTGAAGTTCCAGTTGGAGCTTACTGTCGCGAGCGCGACAGAACATGTCACAAGAGTGATTTTTTTCTTAATTTAGAGCCCATGGTTGGCATGAATCAATTCCCCACCTTTATCCTCAACTAATTTGTATATTTTTATGCATTTTTCTTCCCGAATATAACCCGTTTTACACTGAAACAATTCCGAGGTCTATACCATGCATGTTTAGGATTATCAAATGATTATAAGATTAGCTATCTGGGTAAATAATGCTATGGCATAAGAGTTTAATAATGGAATTAAACGTATTCATGCTTTTTAATTATTGAACGACCTGCCATGTGATATTGATTGTTATATAATGCTTGAGTTATTGTAATGCATTTGGGTATAGTATATAGAGTCTTTTAGCAAATTTCGGCTTCTGTCGCGAGCGCGATTTCTTGTCGCGAGCGCAATTTCTTATCGCGATCGCAACAGTGAACCCCTTCCCGCCCTATTCTATTTCTGAAAAATGTTTTCTTTTGTCATGCTTTGCATGTTTTCTCCCTAGTACATAGTTTATACTTGGTTATTCCTCTTTTATACTATAATAGAGTTCTGTATTGGTAAATATTGACATGATAGTATTTTGAATTGTGATCCTGGCAGTGTTAAGTATTCTGTTTTGAGTCATTGAGTCAAGCCTGAAGTGTCATAGTAGTGGATAGATAAGCATGCTTATAAAGGGTTAGAGGCGGCTGCAACAGAGACCTTAGTTGTGTTTACTTGATAAATACATAATGCATTCAACGTTATTGAGTTAGTTCTCTAGAGTTTATACAATACCCACAGTGCCCGTATCCACCGTTATTGAGAATTCAGGCTAATGTTTATTTTTGTAATGTTCAAAAGGTGAAGTAGAGACTTGTATAGGTATAGGAATATAGTATGAGATGTTATTGATATCGTTGCCATATATGGATTTCTGCATATGAATGAGTTAAAGCATGATGGTATTTGCTTACAAGATTGTGTACATGATTATTTGTATATGACATGACTATCAATATGCCTGTGTTATATCGATGACTTTATTGGAAGTCTATTACTTCTGTTTATCCCCACTAAGCATTATCGCTTAGCACGAGTGTTTTCCCGTGTAGGTTTACAGGACACGATTAGAGAGTTTGCATCTGCGAGTCTTGGCCACTAGGAGCTTGGTGAAGAACTTTTTGTATAAGTTAGAGTTACTTGTTTTGAGTAACATCATTATGTATATAGAAAGTATAGTATCATAGTATAAATGTTAACTGTTTTATATATGTACCGAAAATGAATATGTAATAAGTATAAAGCTTTTGTAATATGTACATTTTATACATTATAAGAGATGTATGTTTGGCCTAAGATATTTTAATTATTTAATATATTGTTCTGCTTTTGAATTTATATGTGTGAGTTTGTGTGTCTGCGCGTGTAGTGCCCCGATATTCCTTCCTGGGGGTATTGGGGTGTTACAGTTTCAAACTGATGAACTCTTTCCACTTGGCTTCATGATATGCCTTCGTCATATACTTCTGTTCAAACTCTTGCTTAAAGAAGTCCCATGTCAACTCAGCTGGTCGTTGAGGGTTATGAAGCACAAGCTTCCACCAATCGTACGCTGGCTCTTAAAGTAGCGACACTGCACAAGATACCCTCTGATTTATGGGGCAACTAATCTCTTGTAAAATCCGGTCTACTCTCTCAATCCAGAACTCGGCCACATCCATTTGGTCCAACGAAGTCCCATGAAAATCTTCCGCTCCTCTCTTTCTTAAAAACTCAATAGGAGCCTTAGGAGCTGTTAACTTATCCACTAGCTGTAGCAAACCTTGCACTAAGGTCGGATTCTCAAATCCCACGCTAGGCATATCATGACGCTCATCACGCTGATGCTGGGAAGCAGACTCCTCAACTCTAACCGCATTAACATTGCCTGTTGTCTCACCCACATTCTCACTTGGATCAGACTCCATCTAGACCCTACACAGGACACATCTTCATTAGGCCATGACACAAAACCGACTCGCATGCAAAGACTCGACACTCAACAATCAAAGACCACCAGAACTGCCTAAATCGGTGCTCTGATACCACAAATTGTCACACCTCGATACCCCCGTTGGAAGGATATTGGAGCGCTACTGCGACACTTACTCAAAACATTCATACATCACAGCGGAAGCATACAATAACAATAATAAATCTTATAATCTTAACATATAATCAAAATAATATATATATATATATATATATATATACATACACATAATATATCATTCAAAATTACATAAGGATCCTTATAACAAAAATTACATATGCCACTATTCAAAAGAATATATATACAATAAAAATATAGAAGGAGTACAAAATAAAACAAAACTCTACTCCTAGTGGCTAACCCTGCAGATGAGCGACTCGAGCGAAACCAAAACCTACCACCTACACGGGAAGACAACCCGTTCTAAGCGATAACGCTTAGTGGGGAGGAACAAGGATAACAGAACACTATACAATAATATCATGCAACTACATATGTAAATAAGCATCAACAGACTGAATTCACTAAATAATAGAAACAGAGATACATGACTCATAATCACTATAAGAAAGTAGGGCTTAATAACAATATGCATAAAACAATTACACTAACTGAAATCACTCAATAATCATAACATTTCACTAAGAAAAATGCCAAACACATTAAAACATAGCCTGCATTTTAGTGGTGGTGGATACGGGAACACTATACTGGAGACCGAAGCCTCAAGATATTTAATACCCGAAGGTAGCACGGGAGACTGAAGTCTCAAAACATTTTCACTAAGACCATAACGGAGGTCAACTGTAATCACTAGACCCAAAGTGGGGCCAACACTGGTAGCTGCACTCACCATCCGTTTATAAGCATGCTTATCTATCCATACTATGACACTTCAGGCTCAACTACTCACTCACAATTACAATACTTTAAACTATCCAAAGACACAAATCAAAACACTATCATTATCATTATTCATTAATACAACACTAGGATAATAATGTGAGTAAGGCACAAGCAATACATGAACCAAACTTTAGTGAGAAACCGTGCAAAGCGGGACAAGAAGAAATAATTCAGAAAAATAGGGCAAGCAGAAAGGGCCTCTGTCGCGATCGCGACGTGCGCCGCGCTCATGACAAAGCATAGGGTACCCCATCGCACGCTCGCGCTAAGGTGCGCTCGCGAAGAAGCATGACTCGACGGAGATTCACCATACCGAGCTCTGTTGCGTTTGCAACAGAGACCGTGCACTTCCCCTTCGCGTTCGCGCTTGGAGGCACACTCGCGTTGGGGCTTGGCTTACCATAGCTCGCCCTATCGAGCTCTCTATCGCGCTCGTAATATGAAACGCGCCCATGATAGAAGGCTCATCAGCATTATAAAGGCCATTCTGCACTCTATCGCGCTCGCGACAGAGCCCAGAATTGCCTAGAAACTCAATATTCTGCACTTCACTTCAAGCCCAAAAATTTTCAAAACCACTCATTCATGCAATCTCATGTTAAATCATCACTCCAATGCATTCAAACATGCTAAGGATCAAATCATACTCTCCATACACTAATTATGAACAAGAAATAAACTTAAAATACAAATTACATCACAAGAACATCTAACCCAAAATCCACACACAGCTCTTGCCAATATCGCTACAAAACTCACATATAGCTCAACAAAACACTAACATTTTATACCATCTTAACTACTCAACAAACAAACACATGCATATACACATGCATCGTACTCAAAACTCAGAAATTAACAATCAAACCATGATCCAAGAAGAAATAAGTAAGACAACCCCCAAACCTCAAAAATGAAGCTTCAAACCGTCTACTTCAAAATCCCACTCTCTCTTTTCCTTTGATCTTCCTTCTCTCCTCCGATTATTGCACAAAACCCAGCCAAATACACACTTAAATCAAACCATTCATTCACTCTTCCAAAACCAAAAAATAAAGAAGAAGAAGAAGAAGAAGAAGAACCCAAATAAAAACTCAAGCACTTACCTCTTCAACATAGCTCAAAATCTCAGAAAATCCTACTCAAACTTGAAGAACCAACTCAAACAAAGATGGAGAGCATCCAAAATGAAAAGAAAGGGAAGAGGGGAACGGGGATGGGGCAAGCAAGAGGAAAAACTTAGCTTCCACGGGAAGCTTCCCCTTTTTCTGCCCTCCCCTCCCTCTCTTCTCCTTTTACATTTAATGCTCACCTACCTAGTCCACATGGCATATTCCTATTGGACCAAAGATCCATCTTTGATTTCTTTTTTCCTAAGCACCATACACACTACTCACTAGATAATCTCTTCACTTAACACTTTAATCCTTGGTACCATACACACAATCCACTAAATAAACTCCTCCCTTTACACTTTGCTTAATTTTTTAATTAGGTCCTTAATTATTGAAATTTCCACATGCACAAAATTACCGAAATACCCTTAATTTCCTAACTTAGCATGCAAATTCTGATTAGGCCCTTTTTGGGTCGTTACAATTTTATTTAAGTTGAAATATCTTCTATTTAAATTTGAAGTAAACTCTCTTTATCAAAAATAATATAAATATTATATATATATATATATATATATATATATATATATATATATATATATATATATATATATATATATATATATATATATATATATAAACATTATATCACAGCTAATAAGCTTAGCATCGGTGTTTATCTGTGTAGGTTGCCACACCCCAAACTGGGCCTAGTCGGAATATGCTTGCTCAGTGGGAGTGAGTGAGGGTAATTCGGTAATTTGTACATGAGTCATATAGATAATAAGGATTTATTTGCTAAGAAATTAATTGAATGAGTTAAGTGAAGGAATTATTATGGTGTGCTTGTAGTGTACGGAGGTAGGATATAAGTGGGTTAAGAGGCTTTATAGTGTGGGTTGTAGGTATGGTACCTTGGAGATATTTACATAAGAGAAATAATTATCAAGTGGATTATGGGTATGGAATTAAAGATGTAGGATATTTTTATGAAAAGCGATTTAGTATGTGGGTGTGTATGGTGACTTGAATAGAGAAGTCAAAGTGAATTAGTTGGACCAATGGGAAAAGTGGGTTATAAGGAAATGTTAGGGTGTGACTTAAGTTTAGTACTATGAAGATATTATTGTAAGAGGTACTAGCGTGTGTGCATAAGATAGGGAAGTAGGGTATGAGTAAGGGAAATGAATTGTGTGTAGGTGAGAGTTTGGGAATTGAGGTGAGCTTAGGTTGACCTACCTATGGGAAAGTGACATGTGGCTTAAGGGATAAGTGGGAATTAAATGGGAAAAGAGAGAGAAACCAGCTGTAAGTCACTTCCTCTTCCCATTCTCCTCTTCCTCCTCACGCCGTTCATCTTCTTTTTCCTCTTCTTCTTCCTTTCCTCATTCTTCGCTCTTGCTCCTTGCTTCTCTTTTGGCTGGATGTGGTGCTTGTTTAGAGGTGGTTTTGGGTGAGTATTAGAGCAAGATTGGAGAGTTGGTGGTAACAAGAGGAAGCTCAAGGGAAAGGAAAAGATTGTAGATATAAGCTAGAAAGTGACTTTGGATCTTCGATTTCCAGGTTTGGGAAACTCTCCATTTTATGTATGAATTTTAGTATATTTATGTGTATTATAAGTTTCTTGAATGTGTTATTGATGATATATGATGATGGTAGTGAGTGTTGGTTTAATTTATTCATTGGTGCATGTGAATAGGTTTTTGGGTGAAAACTGGGTTAGAATGCACTTGACCTTTCTTTGGTTATTAGGCCAACTTGTGAGTTTTAGAACTCCAATGGATATGAAACTAGTTCCTTTTAAAAGCTAATACATATACCTATAAATTTTATAGAAATAGGTTTGAGTTAATTTTACCTTTAAGGATCTCAAATGTGGCCATGAAGTAGAGCTATCTTCTCTGGCCGGGTTCAGGGGAGCACTATAGGTTGTTTAGATCCTATCTGAATCTTTAGATGTCTAATTGATCTCAAATTTGTTGCATTTGAACTTTAACATCCTAGGGAATATTTTTTAAGAAGGAAGTTTTGGCTAAAAATGAGGTTTAGAGGTTGGTTTAGGCAACACAAGTCAGGGGCGTATAGCAGTCTATTTGGGTAGTTGAGGTGAGCCTTTGTCGCGAGCGCGACAAGGGTCGCGACCTCGCGATTGAAAAACCTGTATTATCCTTTATTTCTTTATTTTTGGGCCCTTGGTTGGTCCGGTTCCATCCCCTACCCTCCTCCTCAGCTTATTATGCCTGTTTAGGGTAATTAAATGGTTATATAAGTAATTGTCTTTGGGAAAACTTATGAGTATGGTTAGGATTGGTGATCTAACTAGTGAATAACAATAGATATAACTCTATGAAGGATGGTTTATGGATGAGTGTTGGTATGTGCTGATCTCATGAGTAACCTAGGCATGTTGTACCGTATATATGAATGCATAACGTGGGTGCGATTGAAATGAATGACGAATATTGCTGATATTGTAGATGTGTAAATGGATATTGTTAGTGGCATGATTTAGTTGGGATTCTTGGTATGGATGTTATGTTTATGTTGTCAATGATGTGTGGCTTGCTGGAGATGAGGTAAGTTGATGTTCTGATGTTTGGTTTGAGATTGGGTATTGTGAAGTGGAGTTTTTTGTAGATTTTTTGTGTAAGGGTTGGAATTCACGACTCTGTCGCGAGGTCGTGACAAAGCCCAGTGAAAGTAGCCCTCGCACGCGTCCGAGCTCGCTGCCGAGCCATGCAGCAGAGCCCTTATCGCGAGCGCGACAGAGCACTTGGCTGCCGATTTGAATTGGGCGATTCACTGTCGCGAGCGCGCTCTCGAGCACGAGCGCGATAGATCGGGCTAGCAGCTCATTGTCGCGAGGGCGACAATGAGATGTGTATAGTTTCCCTCGCGAGATCGCGAAGGTTGCCCTGATCGCGACCTGGCTAAGTCGCCTCTGTCGCGACCGCGACATCCGTCGCGATCGCGACACTCCTGGTTTTCAAATTGAGTTTTCTTTTGTAATTCCAATGTTTGAATTCTGAAATTGCGATGCCTTTAGGTTTATACTTGGACTATTTTATGAAGTAGATTAATATAATTGGATGTATTATGCATGGACAATGTTATTAATTATGTGAATGTGATATGTTAATTTATGCATCATGATATGAGGCATGATTTGTATTACGCATGACCTGCAAGAGTCAGTCTAGTGGATAGTTAGGCATGCCTAATAGAGTCTATATAAGTGTAGCTACAGCGCCCTTTGAACGAATGGACCCCGATCAGGTCCCTGGTTGGTTCCTCGCGAACCCTTTTATGTGAAATATTTTCGGAATGTGGAAAAAGATGATGTTGCTTTTTGACTTGTACCTGTAAGGTACAATATATTATTTGTTCGATTAGTACCCGTAAGGTACCGTATGTGTTCGATTCATACCCGTAAGGTACAACTCAGTTACTCGATATCCACTACTGTGAGTCAGCAGGTGTATAATTTGTTATGTTGTGTTTATAAGCATGCGATTCTGATCAATTATGATTATGGTTGTGTGAATTAATAAGTGCAGACTTATTGGCTCTTTGGAATACTGTGATTTGAATGCAATATTGTATAGTTGCTTATGTTAAAGATTAATGTTGTGCCGCAGAAGTGTAATGTATAGGTAATTGCGCGCATGTAAAGCATATATGTAGTTATGCATGAACATACTTATGTCCTGTATGGTGATGTTTGATTTGGTTTGTGTCACACATATGAGTATATGAAGATGATTAGAAACAATTGAATGCATAGCAGTTATATGTAAGCATGTATATATATTTCTCAGTAAGAACTAGGTGTGTATGATATTCGTGTGTGTTATGCCTTGACGACCAATGTGAATGGCCGTCCCTATTATTATGTTTGTTCTCCCCACTAAGCGTTATCGCTTAGCACGAGTTCTTTTTCCCGTGCAGGTGGCAGGTCTGGTCCGGTTCGAGTCGGGCATCTGCAAGGGTTGGCCACATAGGAGCTAGGAGTTTTGGGATTTTGTTCAGCTTCTTTATTTTGGATTTTGTAATTCTGTATAAAAGGTATATGTAACAACATGTAAAGATACTTATGTAATATTCTGGACCACGTAAATATTTGCTGCTAAGAATTTCCTCTATTTTATCTTCTGTCTGTAACTTCTGTTGTATGGTAGTAAACTGGCACATCTGTATGTTTTTGCTTAGTGTACATGCGTTTGTGAAGTATGTACGTTCTGTTGTACTTCTCAAGTCTTAAATTCTTCTGTTATTTTTATACGCTTTGTATCGCTTCTGTCCGGTAACACACCTAATCGTACGGCTTCCTACTCCCTCATGGATGGGTTTGCCTACGTATGGGTTTGGGTGTTACATTTAGTGGTATCAGAGCGCGGTTTGATGATTTTGGTTGTCTTATTTGTTTGGGTATCGAGTCTTTATATGTTACTTATTATGTGTCGAGTCTTTGTTTGAGCATCGGTTTTGTGTCGTGGCCTAATGCAGATGCATCTTGTCCTGTGTGTTTTGTGTTAGATGGAGTCTGACCCTAGTGAGAAGGTGGACGAGACGACAGAAAGTGTGAATCCAGTTAGTATTAATCAGAGTGTTTCTGAACATCCTCTGGCCAGGGATTCTGGTTTTGTTCCCGATGATAGGGCCCTAGTGCGAGAGTTGATTCGGATTTTTGATAGGTTAACTACCCCTCGCGTTCCTCAGGATTTTGTTCGGGAGATATCTCAGAAAAGAAAAGTTTCGGGTAGTGAAGTGTCAGCAGGGAAAAGAATTCGAGAAACTCCTATATGCCAATTCTGTCAGAAGCAACATTGGGGTCTTTGTCGGAAGCTCACTGGAGCTAGTTTCCGATGTGGTAGCAAAGCTCATCAGCTTGTCGATTGTCCGAAGTCAAGGGAGAATCTAGCTCGGCAAGCTAGGAAGGATATGGAGGATTTGCTTAGAGCCACTCGTGAGCCAACAAGGCTTATTGAGCATCGTAGTGTAATGACAGAGCCTGCATAACCTTCTGGTAAGTTTTGTTTTGATGTGTTCGAGTAAAGTTGTATTAGTAATTTGAGGTGGAAGGGTATTTGGATTCTATAAGGTTTTGGTAGTACTCTATATACCTGTCAGCTATCTCCAAAAAAGTGTTTGAATAAAAGCATCTTGAATCATGGGGATGGGATAAAGTGCATCATTTTAGCATCAACTGCATTTATTTCGCATTATTCTGCATACATGAATCATCACATACTCATTGCATCATCATCTCTTTGACCATAAATGATAAGCATTTGCATACGTGTTTTGATGGAGAGGAAGCTGACAGGGTATACGTGTACTATTTGTTACTAAGGATTAAGAGTGAAAAGAGCAAGTATAGCATTGGTTAAAGAAAGTATTCTATGTTTGGTGTAAGTTGAGTAGGAAGTGATTAAGAGCACCGCAATGGTAATAAGTGTAAGCAAGTGAATAGTTTGGGAATGTAGTGTATGAGTCTGAGGGTGATTCGAAGTGTAGTTTTGGGGTTCTTCCAGTGTAAGTGAATTTCGAGGATGAAATTCTTTTAGGAGGGAAGATTTGTCACAGCCCAAACTGGGCCTAGTCGGAATATGCTTGCTCAGTGGGAGTGAGTGAGGGTAATTCGGTAATTTATACATGAGTCATATAGATAATAAGGATTTATTTGCTAAGAAATTAATTAAATGAGTTAAGTGAAGGAATTATTATGGTGTGCTTGTAGTGTACGGAGGTAGGATATAAGTGGGTTAAGAGGCTTTATAGTGTGGGTTGTAGGTATGGTACCTTGGAGATATTTACATAAGAGAAATAATTATCAAGTGGATTATGGGTATGGAATTAAAGATGTAGGATATTTTTATGAAAAGCGATTTAGTATGTGGGTGTGTATGGTGACTTGAATAGAGAAGTCAAAGTGAATTAGTTGGACCAATGGGAAAAGTGGGTTATAAGGAAATGTTAGGGTGTGACTTAAGTTTAGTACTATGAAGATATTACTGTAAGAGGTACTAGTGTGTGTGCATAAGATAGGGAAGTAGGGTATGAGTAAGGGAAATGAATTGTGTGTAGGTGAGAGTATGGGAATTGAGGTGAGCTTAGGTTGACCTATCTATGGGAAAGTGACATGTGGCTTAAGGGATAAGTGGGAATTAAATGGGAAAAGAGAGAGAAACCAGCTGTAAGTCACTTCCTCTTCCCGTTCTCCTCTTCCTCCTCACGCCATTCATCTTCTTTTTCCTCTTCTTCTTCCTTTCCTCATTCTTCGCTCTTCCTCCTTGCTTCTCTTTTGGCTGGATGTGGTGCTTGTTTAGAGGTGGTTTTGGGTGAGTATTAGAGCAAGATTGGAGAGTTGGTGGTAACAAGAGGAAGCTCAAGGGAAAGGAAAAGATTGTAGATAGAAGCTAGAAAGTGACTTTGGATCTTCGATTTCCAGGTTTGGGAAACTCTCCATTTTATGTATTAATTTTAGTATATTTATGTGTATTATAAGTTTCTTGAATGTGTTATTGATGATATATGATGATGGTAGTGAGTGTTGGTTTAATTTATTCATTGGTGCATGTGAATAGGTTTTTGGGTGAAAACTGGGTTAGAATGCACTTGAGCTTTCTTTGGTTATTAGGCGAAATTGTGAGTTCTAGAACTCTAATGGATATGAGACTAGTGCTGTTTGAAAGCTAAGACATATTCCTACAAATGTCTTAGAAATAGGTTTGAGCTAATTATACATTTAAGGATCTCAAATGTGGCCATGAAGTAGAGCTATCTTCTCTGGCCGGGTTCAGGGGAGCACTATAGGTTGTTTAGATCCTATCTGAATTTGTAGATGTCCAATTGATATGAAATTTGTTTCATTTAAATTTTAACATCCTAAGGAACATTTGTTAAGAAGGAATTGTTGGCTAAAAATGAGGTTTAGAGGTTGGTTTAGGCAACACAGGTCAGGGGCGTAAAGCAGTCTGTTTGGGTAGCTGAGGTGAGCCTCTGTCGCGAGCGCGACAAGGGTCGCGACCTTGCGACAGAAAAACCTATATTAGCGTTTATTTCTTTATTTTTGGGACCTTGGTTGGTCCGGTTCCATCCCCTACCTCCCCCTCAACTTATTATGCCTGTTTAGGGTAATTAAATGGTTATATAAGTAGTTGTCTTTGGGAAAACTTATGAGTATGGTTAGGATTGGTGATCTAACTAGTGAATAACAATAGATATAACTCTGTGAAGGATGGTTTATGGATGAGTGTTGATATGTGCTGATCTCATTAGTAACCTAGGCATGTTGTACCGTATATATGAATGCATAACATGGGTGCGATTGAAATGAATGACGAATATTGCTGATATTGTAGATGTGTAAATGGATATTGTTAGTGGCATGATTTATTTGGGATTCTTGGTATGGATATTGTGTTTATGTTGTCAATGATGTGTGGCTTGCTGGAGATGAGGTAAGTTGATGTTCTGATGTTTGGTTTGAGATTGGGTATTGTGAAGTGGAGTTTTCTGCAGATTTTTTGTGTAAGGGTTGGAATTCACGACTCTGTCGCGAGCGCGACATTGTCGCGAGGTCGCGACAAAGCCCAATGAAAGTAGCCCTCACACGCGTCCGAGCTCGCTGCCGAGCCATGCAGCAGAGCCTCTATCGCGAGCGCGACGTGTGTCGCGAGCGCGACAGAGCGCTTGGCTGCCGATTTGAATTGGGCGATTCACTGTCGCGAGTGCGACAGATCGGGCTAGCAGCTCACTGTCGCGAGCGCGACACCAGTCGCGAGCGGGAAAGTGAGATGTCTATAGTTTTCCTCGCAAGATCGCGAAGGTTGCCGTGATCGCGACCTGGCTAAGTCGCCTCTGTCGCCACCGCGACATCCGTCGCGATCGTGACACTCCTGGTTTTCAAATTGAGTTTTCTTTTGTAATTCCAATGTTTGAATTTCGAAATTGTGATGCCTTTAGGTTTATACTTGGACTATTTTATGAAGTAGATTAATATAATTGGATGTATTATGCATGGACAATGTTATTAATTATGTGAATGTGATATGTTAATTTATGCATCATGATATGAGGCATGATTTGTATTACGTATGACCTGCGAGAGTCAGTCTAGTGGATAGTTATGCATGCCTAATAGAGTCTATATAAGTGTAGCTACAGCGCCCTTTGAACGAATGGACCCCGATCAGGTCCCTGGCTGGTTCCTCGCGAACCCTTTTATGTGAAATGTTTTCGGAATGTGGAAAAAGATGATGTTGCTTTTCGACTCGTACCTGTAAGGTACAATATATTATGTGTTCGATTAGTACCCGTAAGGTACCTTATGTGTTCGATTCGTACCCGTAAGGTACAACTCAGTTACTCGATATCCACTACTGTGAATCAGCAGGTGTATAATTTGTTATGTTGTGTTTATAAGCATGCGATTCTGATCAGTTATGATTATGGTTGTGTGAATTAATAAGTGCAGACTTATTAGCTCTCTGGAATACTGTGATTTGAATGCAATATTGTATAGTTGCTTATGTTAAAGATCAATGTTGTGCCGCAGAAGTGTAATGTATAGGTAATTGCACGCATGTAAAGCATATATGTAGTTATGCATGAACATACTTACGTCCTGTATGGTGATGTTTGATTTGGTTTGTGTCACACATATGAGTATATGAAGATGATTAGAAACAATTGAATGCATAGCAGTTATATGTAAGCATGTATATATATTTCTCGGTAAGAACTAGGTGTGTATGATATTCGTGTGTGTTATGCTGTAAGCACCGTGTCCCGGAGTGGTCCGGATCAGAGGTTACTCTATGATGAAATCGATGTTCGAGCCTGTACGAGAGGCTGAATTTGGAGGTTTTAGTCCCGCGTTCCATGAGAAATGAGGTTTTTTCTACAATTCCTGGGCAGAGGGGGAGAAAACGGAAGTTTTTCAAGTCAGAAGGGCTTTTTTGTCCTCCACAGACGGCCAGCCCGTCTGTGGAGGCAGCCCGTCGCTACGAGTCACCAACGGCTCAGGGTATTTTCCGACGCCCGTCGGAAAGTCACCGCCCCTGTCAGGAGCCGCCTGGTTTCCCGGAGCACGCAACCGTTCCGACGCCCGTCGGTGGATGTGGCGGGACCGTCAGAAGTGTCCTTGTGTCAGTAGGATTCTTCCGACGCCCGCCTCTATACACCGACGCCCGTCGGTCGTGTCTGGCTATATAAGGTCCGGATTTTCATTTGAAAAGGGTTGGAAAATTTTTCAGAAGAGGAAACTCTGCCAAAATTCAAGCACGTTTTCTCTCTCTTCCAAAAACACTTTTTTCTAAAGAACTTTATTGAATCAAGGATCAAATCAATCAAAGGAACTAAAAGCTAATTAGTTTTCTTTAGATTTTGACTCCAAAATCGATTTTCTGAAGGATTGAAGGTGAAATATCTCATTTTCTCTCTTTAATCTTTCATTTTTGTTTCTCGTGGAACGCGCGGGGATCTAACCGACACCAAAATCTTACCCAAAGCGACTATCTGAGGGTAAATATTCCGGATTTTCTCTCCATTTTCATCTCATATTTAATTCATATATTTATTTAGTTATTCATTCTGTGAAATTTTTGAATACCTGTCATTACTTTCCTTCATTTTGACTCCCTCATCTCCTTCTTGGATAAAACTTGCTTTTTGACCTCGAAAGGCCTCCTTTTTCCCCTCTGTCTTCCGGAGACAGAGGTGACCGACGGGTCATTTCCATGACCGACGCCCGTCGGTCACCCACCTACAGACGCCCTTTTTGAGTGACAAACGGGCATATCAAATTACCAAACCGACGCCCGTCGGTCAACCAGGAAAGGCCGTCGGTGGGTTCTGTCTCCATTTTTTTTATCATTTTTCATCTCTATCCAGCCTCTTTGATTTCTTATGCGTTAATTTTATGTATATTAACATCTCTTAACTTTCTGTGAGTGTATATTGGATCTCTTGGATAATCCCGAGCTTGAGCGGCTGCCTACCATGCGTGGGGGATTTCGTCCGGTTTAGTTTTCTTAAACCTCTTGATTTATTTCTCTCGCCTATTCATTCATTGATTATTTTATGTATATGAATAAGCTCTTTTATCCCGTTGAATGTAAAAATAGACCAACGATTTGTACTCAAATAAAAGCGAGTTTTGTATAAAATGCAAAAAGGGTCCAATGCCCTGTTTTTATCCAATAAAGATCATCACAAATTAAATATTCCATTTTTGATAATGATGCATGAGAGGACCAAAGTCCTCAAGAATAAGCAATACCCCGATTTATGTATGCCTCGCACATTTACAAAAGGGAGTTGTATTCCGCTCCTTGTATTATTGTAATTTATTGCTTTATTATCTATCTGATCATTTATTGCTTTCAAGATGTGAATAAATGCGCCCTTTTTAATCAAACTGCATAGTGTGGAGAGAGAGCGAACTAATGACTTTAAAATTTGATCATAAACTAATTGAGGTAGAAATAGATGAGAAATCCCGGACCCAGCTCTGGTCTTTGGGCTCGAGAGGTTAGAGGTTATCCTCCAAAATACTTCTTGGGCCACGAGGCTTTAGCGCTAATCCTAGGCCTTATGGCTCAATATGGATAAAATGCGCAAGTCTTAGGCTCTCCGAGGCGAGAGAAACTTTCCCAATGTTTTATTGGGTGGCGACTCCATGATACCTCCTTGTTGCCCAACATAGAACTTGCGATTTATTTGCAAGCTGTCCACGGACCCGCAAATGCCCCGATCACCCACGTGCGGGCGGTCGAACGGGCGGCCCTCGGGATCCGGCGCGCGTCACAGTGGCGACTCCGCTGGGGACGTTTATGGTTCGAGATTTCGATTTGAAAATACCTCTTTTAACATTTATGATTAAAATTTAATTCATAAATTCGCTTTCTCTCAAATTTGCATTTGCATATCATTAGAGCCTTAGAATACGCTAGTTTGGTCCCTCTTCTAGCCCCGGTGCATTCCTGAAGCACCTCCTCATTTTCACTCAATTTGGGGAAGTGTTAAGGATAATCACCAGCCCAAGCCACGTACCTCAATGGTATATCAAAATGGTGACCCGATCGGTCGCTACGCTCGTGATGAGCTAGACCCGTCGGCAGGGATCATGCTTGGGTAGCCTCAAAGAAATATCTCCCTTGTCCAAAGCTCATGTAATGGCCGTAGTCACTTTCCCAGGTAAAATAAACCTTAATCTCATGCTTGCTGTATGGATCCTCACGTATTGGATGAGTCCAAATATCTCGCTTGGTAACCTAGCCAAAGGCTATCATGCCCCGGTAGGGCCATGTTGAAATTTATGGAGCGTCCGAATACGTGACGATCATTATCCATCCGCCTGTACATTAGCATAGGAGTGTTATGCTGCCGGTTTTCCGCCGCGCACCATACGCGTCCATTGGGTCCCTAGTTGACCCTTGGGCTAATCCCACCTAGGAAAGAGACTGCACGACCACGTGTGTGGGAGAAATAAGGGTGGAAGGACCTACTTGCTTGCTTGTGCTCTGTAAGTGTTGCACATCACGATCATGCATTATACTTACATTTCATGCATCATTCTAACTTTTGTCCCTGCAGCCATCATAGATCTGCCCAGGTGGACTAGATCACCAACCGGGCGACTGATCCGAGTTCTTACTCCTGAGCTGTCAGATAGAGAGGGTCTACCGGAGATTTTATCAGAAATCAGTGGTACAGTATCTCAGATGGCAAACTCACCTAGGGGGGAAGATGCCACCAGGGCCATGATTGCTGAAGAAGTGGGCCGCCGTTTCGAAGAATTCGAAGGCAGGATGATGAATATGTTGATCGCCTTGGCACAGCAGAACGCTCAGCCGAATGCTCCACAGAATCCTCCTCCTCCTCCAATGAGACAGAATGAGCCTGAAGAAGAAAGGGTTGAAAGGCGAGAGGAGCCCGTTAGGCCGCCGCCGGTGGAGTTAAGATCAGTGGCTTCGGGAGAGCTGAGAAGAAGGCCAGTGCTAAGAATTGACAACAATAGAGATGTCGAGGACGATAGGTTGAGCATGGCATCTAAAAAGGGGAAGGCGCCTCAGGCTGATGACTTTATTCTGAAAAAGATGGAAGAGAGATTTGAGGCTATGGCTCGTATGATAGGCAGAGCTCACGGGATGAATCCTGAGGATAGGGAGCTGGACGGAGAGGACCCGATCCCTTATAACTTCAAAATGCCGGATGTGCCGAAGTTCGATGGTACTTCTGATCCCACCGCACATGTGAAGCAATATTCTCTGGTCATGAAGGGGACCGCGTTGTCCAAGAAGCAGAAAGTAGAATACTTTTGTCTGAGTCTGACCTCTCATGCCATAGATTGGTATCACGGCCTTGACCGCCGCACTAAAGAAGATTGGGATCTGCTCACTGAGGAGTTTCTGAAGCAGTACGACTGTAATACCAGAATGGAGGTGACTCTGAAAGATCTTGAGCTACTTCAGAAGAAGACCGGGGAATCCTTCCATGAGTATCTTACCCGATGGCAGAACCGAGTAATGGAGATGTGCCGAAAGCCTGACACTCAGGATCAGATTCGTCTTTTCATTAAGAACGCGAGCCCGTACTTGGAGGAGGGATTGAAGATGAAGGGGTTAAAGGACTGGGAGTCTCTCAAAGATATAGCCATCGAAGCAGAGGGAGAGTTCTTAACCCGGAAAGCTAATAGTGATAATTTCGCCAAAAGGGCTAACCCCGGTCAAGGAGCCAGCAGGCCGGCGGGTCCCAGTACCAGCACTAGAAGAATGGGCGAAGTGTCTGCTACTGAGGTAGCCACCCAGAGGAAGTTTTCGAACTTGGGGAGACCATTATCCTGGGTCCTGAGAAGGTTGATGAAGGAGGGGAAGCTGCGCCCTCTGGCTCCTAGGCCAGCTTTGACACAAGGGGAACCGGGACATAAGGACAACGAATTCTGTGCATTCCACCAGCACTCCGGCCATATCACTGATAAGTGCAAGGCGCTCCGGCACTCTATCCAAGACTTGATCGATAGCAAGCAGATCTCTGACCCTGAGAAGAGAGAAACTGAGAAGAAGCCTGGTTATAATACCGTACCACCGCCCGTGTTTATGATTCAATCTAGCCTGCCAGAGTGGTACGTGCTACAAGATCTGTATGGGAGTGAGGAGTCTGCTGTCGGTAATTCCGAGGATGGGAAGGAGAAAGCAGTTGTGGCGACTCTTGATTGCTGGTCTAGCAGTGAAAGCGGTGGGGAAGCCGAGGATGAAGAAGGGTTGAACCTTGATTTGTGGGGCTCCGATGGAGACGAGGGAGAGATAAGCGCTGTCACTAGAAGTGGAAGGGTGATCCCCGAGATTGCAAAGCTACCTGAGCCGGTACAGCCATTGGCAGAGAAAGAACCGGAGGAGGAACAGGTTATAAGGCAATTGAAGAAGACCGCAGCTCAGATATCCATATGGGATTTGTTGAGGCAATCCCCCTCTCATAGGCAGAAGGTAGTAGAGGCTCTGGTTGAGGCCACAGTCGCCACCACCATTTCCCCGTCAGAGCTTTTGGGTCTAATTAAGGGAGGATCCGAGGAGAGATTGGTCTTTTCCAACGCTGACTTACCTGTTGAGGGCCGCAATCACAATCGACCCTTGTACATTAAAGCACAGATTAGCGGTAAGCACACTGCTTGCGTTATGGTGGACGATGGGTCTTCTATCAACGTGTGCCCTTTAATAGCGTTGCAGGCTTTTGGTTTAAGCGAGGATATGCTCAGCGGATCCGATCTGACTATCACGGCCTACGATAACTCGAGGAGGCAAGCCTCAGGAACCTTCAAGACCTTGGTCAAGACAGGACCTATCGAGGTGGAGGTCGAATTTGTAGTTCTGCCCATCCCTGCTAACTTCTCAGCTTTGCTAGGGAGACCCTGGTTTCATAAATTAGGAGGAGTGCCATCCACGCTGCATCAGATGATAAAATTCCCACACGAAGGGGAGGTGGTGACTATCAAAGCGGCCAGGGAAAACCAGGTCTCAGCGCTAGAAATTGCCAATCAGCCATTCAGCGGCTTCCATGTGTCCATGATAGGGGAAGAGCGCGGATCAGTAGATAGCCCGGCTGTGGTTAATATGTTGAAGAAGATGCACTATCTTCCCGGGGCTGGATTGGGCAGAAACTCCCAGGGATTGCAGACCGCGATCACCACTCGAGGGCAGAAGAACCGGAAAGGTCTGGGGTATAGAGGTGGCTTCGACAAGAAGAGGGTGACAGACAGGATCCCCCACATTACAGAGAGCTTTGTGCCAGCATCCTCAGTTTGTGCGTATACTGGTGAAGATGAACCACAATGGGTAGATGGGAGGATTGTCCCTGGCTTTGAGATCTTTAATGATGTGTATGACTGGCATGTCGGGTTCGTCAAGACTGCTGAAGACTTTTGGGATGAGGAAGTCATGGCTCAGGGTATCACTTGGGATAAGTGCGAGCTTGAGGAGGTCGTTACTGAGAAGATGGTAGCTGCTCGGCTGAAAGGAAAAGAGAAGATAACAGGTTTAGAGCCGAAAATGGGGGATTTGAAGATTTCTTCCGACGTGCCTGAAGGGCCTCTGCTAAATCAGAAAGTTAGTGAGCAAGCTGAAACGGCATCAAGCTCAGGAGCGGCAGAAGAAGACTCTTGCCTAGATTGTCTTTTTATTCCAGAACTCTTTTATGATGTAAATGATAACTATAATATTATCAATAAGATGAACAATTTCGCTTATTTGTGCGATGTTTCTAATGATTTCAACATGCATGAACATGATCATATTCCATCAATTTTTGACATTGACTCCACTGGCACAACGCCTTTTAATCTTGGAACCTCGGAAAATCCGAGAGAAATTCTAATAGCATCAAATATAACTCCTGAGGAGAGAAAAAATTTTGAGAGAATAATAAGAAAACATGAAAAAGTCTTTGCCTGGACCTACGAGGACATGCCGGGGATTGATCGAGCTGTGGCGGAGCATGCCATCTCGACTTATCCAGATTGCAAGCCTGTGAAGCAGAAGTTGAGAAGGCTAAGACCAGAATGGGCTGACAAGGTTAAGGAGGAAATTCGACAGCAGATTGAAGCTAAGTTCCTTGTGGAAGTCCAGTATCCTACATGGCTGGCAAATGTGGTTCCTGTGGCAAAGAAGAACGGAAAGGTCAGGGTGTGTGTGGATTATCGAGATCTTAACAAAGCCTGCCCTAAAGATGATTTTCCACTACCCCATATTGATGTATTGATAGACAGTGCCGCCAATTGCGCGATGTACAGTTTTGGGGACGGTTATGTGGGCTACAACCAGATCCTGAACAAGATAGCTGACCGGGTTAAAACTGCCTTTATCACGGAGTGGGGCACCTATGCCTATCGGGTCATGCCTTTCGGCCTAAAGAATGCAGGGGCCACGTACCAGAGGATGGCAACCAAGATCTTAAGTGACCTGATTCACAAAGAAGTGGAGATGTATGTCGATGATATGATGGTCAAATCGGCTACCCGAGAGGGACACTTTGAAGCTCTAGAGAAGTTCTTCACCAGGATCGATAAGTATAATCTGCGACTTAATCCCAAGAAGTGCATTTTCGGGGTGACTTCAGGAAAGCTGTTGGGACATGTCATTAGTCAAAGGGGGATAGAAATTGACCTCGACAAGGTGAAAGCTATCAGAGAGATGCCCGTGCCACAGAAAGAGAAGGATGTAAGGAGTTTCCTGGGCAAGCTGCAGTATGTCAGCCGATTTATTGCCAAGCTCACTTCGATATGCGAGCCTGTTTTCAAGCTGCTTAGAAAGAATCAGCCTGTAGTCTGGAATGAAGACTGCCAGAGAGCCTTTGATAATATCAGGGAGTATCTGTTAAATCCGCCAGTACTAAGGCCTCCGCAACCTGTTAAACCGCTTATTCTGTATCTGGCCGTGGAAGACGGTTCAGTGGGCGCTATGATGGCTCAGGAGGATGAATTTGGGGTAGAGTTTGCGATTTATTACCTCAGCAAGAAGTTCCTGACTTACGAAATAAAATATGCTGAAGTGGAGAAGATCTGCCTTGCAGTGATTTGGGCATCAAAGAAGCTGAGACATTACTTCCATTCATACAAGGTTCAGGCCGTAGCCAAGCAGAATCCTTTAAGATATTTGCAGGAGGCACCATCTTTGCTTGGAAAGATGGGGAGGTGGCTGCTCTTGCTACAAGAGTTTGATGTGCAATACATCACCCGCAAGACTATTAAGGGGCGAGCTGTAGCCGAATTTCTTGCTGAACATCCTATCCAAGGGGACACCCCCGAATTTACCTTTCCTGACGAGAGCATAGGCACGATTTCTATTCAAGGATGGCACGGAATCATCCTGACGACCCCAGATAATGAGAAGCTTCCTCTTGCTAAGAAACTGAGATACAAGGCGACCAACAATGAAGCTGAGTACGAAGCGTGCACCTTCGGGTTAGAAGCTTTAGCTGTGTTAGGGGCAAGAAACGTAGAGGTATTTGGTGACTCGTCCTTGGTAATAAACCAGATCCGAGGTGAGTGGGCTATTAAAGAAGAACGACTGGTCCCCTATGTTCAATATCTGAAAGGGATGTGTGGGCAGTTTGAGACTTGCACTTTCCACTTTGTGCCCAGAGATGAGAACCGTCTGGCTGATGCGTTGGCAACCTTAGTGTCAATGTGGGATAACCCTGAAGGAGTGGCCATGAAACCGGTGCTAATTTCGAGCTCTGATAAGCCTAGTTTTGAAACCGAGCCAGTGATGGAGGTCGAGGCATCAGATGGCAAGCCATGGTACTTTGATATCATGAATTACTTGGAAAGCAATAGATTTCCAGAAGAGGCCACTGAAAAAGACCAGAGGATGATACGCAGGTTATCTACTCAGTTCATATCCTTGGAAGGGGTGTTGTACAAAAGACGGTCAGATGGGATTCAGCTCAGGTGCTTGAATGAAAGAGAAGCGCGCAAGATAATGGAGGAAACCCATGCAGGGGTCTGTGGGGCCCACATGAATGGATTGACCTTGGCCAAGAAGATCACGAGGCAAGGCTTTTATTGGCTTACGATAGACACTGATTGTTCAAAGTATGTCAAACAATGTCAGTTGTGCCAACAGTACGCAGATCTGAGACACCTGCCGGTATCAGAACTACATAACCTGACATCACCTTGGCCGTTTGCTGCTTGGGGGATAGATATCATTGGAGAGATTCGCCCTACGGCGTCCAATGGGCACAGATACATCATAGTCGCAATCGACTATTTCACCAAATGGGTCGAGGCAGAATCTTTCTAGAAAATTGATGCAAGGGACATGGCCAAGTTCATAGAGAGGAATTTGATATGCAGATATGGCCTCCCTCATCACATAGTGTCTGATAATGGAGTGCAGTTCATGGGAGAAACCAGAAGACTTCTCGAGAAATATGGTGTTGAGCATCATAAATCCTCTCCCTACCGACCACAAGCGAATGGAGCAGTAGAAGCCGCCAATAAGAATGTGAAGAAGATCTTGTCCAAGATGGTCCAAACCTACAAAGACTGGGCTGAAAAGTTACCCTTCGCCCTGTGGGGATACAGAACGACGGTAAGATCATCTACAGGCGCTACACCGTTTTCCCTGGTATACGGAATAGAAGCAGTATTGCCAGTAGAGATAGAACTCAAATCTCTAAGGGTGGTCATGGAGGCCTAAATCCCGGAAGCCGAATGGGCGCAGCAGAGGTTGCAGCATTTGAACTTACTGGATGAGAGTAGGCTGAAAGCTTATTATCACAATCAGATTTACCAGAAGAGACTGGCGAGAACCTTCGGGAAGAAAGTGAGGAAGCACCCGCTAAAAGAAGGGGACTTGGTGTTCAAGCAGATGAGGCCAGGGATACCAGACATCAGGGGGAAATTCAGACCTACCTGGGAAGGGCCGTACATCCTTAAGAAGCTGTTGTCCAGAGGGGCTGCAATCTTATCAGATAGCGATGGGAACGAATTCAAAGAGCCGATCAATGTCGACAGACTCAAAAGGTTCCACGGCTAAAGACTAAAATAAAAAGAAGAGAATAAAATGCCCCGCAAGTCGGAAACCGAAAAAAGGCGGCTGTGCTAAAATCGGGCGCCTCGACAGGGTGAAAACCGAAAAAAGGCATCCTGTGCAAAAATTAGAGGCATGAGAGAAAATGTCCGATCGTGAAAACCCGAGAGGGCCGATTGGTAACAGGAGTTGATGCTGTTAAAATTTAGTTTCATGCATTGATGGTGCGTAAGCAGCTGAGTAAATGCCAAAACTGATCATGTATGCTGAAATTATATGGAAATGTACACAAAACTCGTGAAAAGGGATGAATATTATTCTTTTCACTTTTGTCATTTTATAGTTCTGCATTAAAAAGAAATATAGCACCAAAAGAAATACACATATAGGCTAAGCTAGGTCCTGCTGCTGCTCTCGCCGATCAGATACTTGAGCCCTCGGGTCCTGTTATCAGAAGCTGGGCTAAGGATCCACTTCTTGTACCCGCTGGTTGAGGATGCAGAATGATTACCGAACCTCGGGATAACGGTCTTCCTGGGTAGTCTACCCCACAGCTCATGATACCGAGAAGCAAACGCAGCCGAAAGATCTCCTCCTCGGAAGGATAGGGGAACCCTCACTATATCCTGGGTCATCCCAAGCTGCCGTGTACACCGGGAGGTGATGCAGAAGGTGGCCTGACGGAGGCCGCAGAGGGGAACACAACCCGATGGCCCATCTGTGACCGCATGAGACAGCGGGAGCCAAGCTGATGTAAAATTGATATCGTCATCTGACAGCTCACCGAATCTGGTAATGCCTTCACCAGCCGTGGCACACCCATACAGTCGTCGACGAGGCAAGAAATGGCTCGGCGAGTACTGCGGAGTGACTCGAGGGGGTGGCTCAGACAGCATCTTCAGTTTCTCTTGCAGCCAGATCTGGAAAAAAAAAAAAAAAAGCCGCTGGAGTAAGTAGGGGTTACTTCAGGCAAAAATAAGGCACAGGGTTGTGTGAAAATCCGAAAGGACGCACCTCTCGCTAAGAAAAGCTAGTGTGAAAATCCATAAGGGATGCACTACCTTTAAAATAATGACGTACCTGGAGTAATAAGGGGCTGCCGGCAAAGGTTGTAGTAGACCCAGAGCTCACAGCGTCCAAACCTAGGATGGTTTCGGCTAGGACAAGTGGTAGGGGTGACAGGCCCAGATGAAAGTCGCTCAAGATTCCAAGCAGACGAAAGTCACATGTCAAACCTCCTGGAGCAACAGTAAGGAAGTTCACCATGCAGAATAAGAATAGGATGCTTACCCGATATGTGTGAATGTCGGTGAACTGATCCAGAGCCTCGATCAATGGCTCCAGGGCAAAGGAGGAACTCAGAGGAATCAGCCGGATGGTCTCGGAAGGAGGTATGCCCAGAGCTAGGGCTACGTCCCGGGTCTGAAGTAGGCCACAGTGGGGGACGCAAGGCAGGGCGCTAGGAGGGAACCGAGCTCCCAGAATGGAAGCTAATTCTTCAGATAGAGGGCACAGTTCCTGGTAGGTGAATTGGAAGACGTGAAATCGGGGGTTCCAGAAATGGGTCGCCGCCAGGAGGAGGTTCTGGTCGATTCTCACCCGGCACAGGTATTTCAGCCCAGCCAGAGAGGAGAGGGCGCCTTCTCCCCAAGTGTGTTTGTCCTCTAAGATACAGTACATCCTTTGGGCTAGAGGAGAAGACATTTTCGAGAAAGATAAAAGGCCCAAGGTGTTGGAAAATGAAGAGACAAAAAAATTTTGCAGGTTTTTATAGGCAAGCGTCACCGACGGCCTGCCCGTCTCTCCACAGGGACGGTCTATCCACCGCTACACAGGGACGACCTGCCCGTCTCCCCACAAGGACGGCATGCCCGTCGGAAGTCCACCTGGCAGATGCATGCGTCATCATTGCATTCATCACGCGCATTAACTTGCATTTATTGCGCGACAGACGGCCAGCCCGTCGGTCGCTTTTACAGACACCCTGCCCGTCGGTCACAAAATTCTATATAAGGGCGAGTGACAGACGGCGCAAACGTTGCTGTCCCTTTCTTCTTCCTCTCTCAAGCGGTTTCTAAACGTTTTCTAGCGTTTTTTGAGTCTTTTCTTCTTATTTTTTTCGCGATTTCTTCATTTTTTCGCATTATATACTCACCCGGTGCCCGGATATTTATATTTCTCCAGTTTCTACACTTCTCTGGATTACAAGTAAGTAAATAATTACTTTTTTTGATTTTTATTCAATTTATTTCTACATCCCTTCTTCTTTTAACTTTAAGAAGTTTTAGATGATTTTAGAATTTAGGGGGAATGCTGCCCATTTTTCTATATCGTTTAGTGCAATTAAACTTGAACATTTTGCATGATCACATAGAAGTAGATTTTTTCTATAATCTTGGTGCTTTAGAATTGCATCCTTTTAGCGCACCATTTTGTGCATAATTTGATTTTGCGGCCTGAGGCCACTATTTTTTGTACTGTTGGGGGCACACTCTTGCCGGGGTGCGCCCCATTTACATGCATTTAATATTGCTAGGGCCTGAGGCCTATTATCTTGCTTTTTCATGCAGGAGGTTGGGCATATCCCTGCCGGGGTGCTGCCCAAATTTTTATTATTTATTCTAGAATTGAATATTTATTTACTTTCCATGTATAATGCATGCCTTAGGACTTAGAAAGCCCATTCTTATTCACTTTAATTATCTCCATGAGGATTGCATGTTCCTTTTGCCATGATGCGTGCAAGGCATGTTAGGCTACTTCCTTAGACAGGATGTTTGCTATTTTTATCTGTCATTACCTTTTTTTTTTTTTTTATCTCATGTTGGGCCGCCATTGCCCTGTTAAGGCCTAGATGGACCTTAGATTTTGGAAAATAAACCTGATAGTGCTTGTTTTGCCAAGTTTTCGCTATCTGATTCCTTCCCTTTTGCAGGATGCCTCCCAGACGCAGAGCACCACAGGCCCATCCCGAGCTTGAGGCTCCGGCTTGGATGGATGACGAGTCCGCTCAGAGGTATAGAGCGTTGGCTCAGGTAGAGTTTCGGGCCAGCCGCTTTGTATCTCGCCCTTTCCTAGAGGCCCTTGGGTTGGCCCCGGAGTTTGATCTGCTTGCCGAGGGAGCCGGTTGGACAGAGTTTCTCAAGCCCGCCTTCCAGACATTTCCAGAGGCTACCCGCCAGGTCTTGGCCACTCTCCACTACACAGGCTTTCAGAGTGCGGATACCGACCCGGGGGTGATTCAGTTTTGGTTTGATGGCGACCATGTCAGCATCACCAGGCAGAGGTTTGCTCAGGCCATAGGGCTCCCTACGGGGGAGGAGGTTGAGATCCCGCGGCGAGCGGTGAGATGCGCCCATTGGGCGGCCATTGCTATACCAGGAGTGCTGTACGATCACGATACAGCAAAGAGCACCGTACTGGTGTCTCAGGCACTCCGGTATCTGCACAGAGTGCTTTCCAGCTCGTACCTTGGTCGAGCTGGTAATCCAGGGTCGCTTAACGCGGCCGAGATCTGGAGCCTCTGGGCTATGGTGGCAGGCCAGCGTCTCAACATTAGCCACGAGATCTTGGCCAACCTGACCAGAGTTGGCAGAGGGGCGACACCGGTGGTGATAGTGGGAGGAGTCATCACTCGATTACTGTTGAGATTGGGGTTTAACCCCGAGAGATTGAGAGGACCCTTGCCGGAGGGGATCCATGTAGATGCTACAGCGGCAGTTCAGATGGGGATGATCTCCCCGATTTCTGGCCAGGCAGAGGCCTATAGGGTGTTGACTAACCACGAGACCCGGCAGATGTTCAACCTTCCACCCTTGGGGGCAGATCCTGATCACCCAGAGCACCAGGAGGAGCAGCCTCCACAGCCAGAGCCCGAGCCATAGCCTCAGCCTCCACGGACAGAGCCTCAGCCAGAGCACCAGCCTCCTCAGCCTCCTCAAACGCGGGCAGTGCCTCCGCCACAGCAGCAGGAGCCTCCTAGGACCCCCTCGGACTTCGATTTTGAGATCACGATGGACGATCTCTTCGCCTCTCCACCGGCATCTAGGGCCCCGACTCCAGCCCCATCGCCAAGTGCCAGGGTACAGAGGCTTGCCCGCGAGCCCTCCGAGAGATACCACCCATACTCCCGAGGCGATCCTGGGGCATCCACTTCTTCGGCACCACCACCAGAGCCAGCACCACAGCAGCCAGCTCAGCCGGACTACTTTCAGCTCCTCTCCTCCATGTTTACGGCCTTTGAGCGGCGACAGGATGAGAGGGATAGGGCCATTCACGAGAGGTTGGATCGCCAGCAGGCTGCCATTGTGGAGCAGTCCCAGTCGGTGGAGCGCCTATCTCGAGAGCAGGCGGGCTACATTGAGCATACAGCGAGGGAGCAGACTCGAGCCATGGATGCCTTTAGCGAGGAGCAGACTCGAGTCTTGGAGGCTTTCAGAGGAGAGCAGATAAGGCTGGTTGAGCAGATTGCTCAGGGGCAGAGAGAGCTCAGGCAGCAGCTCGCTCATGATGTGAGATCGTCACAGGACCAGGCGTCTCAAAGGGTCGATATGACCCTACAGATGATTGATGAGTCACTTGACTCTCTAAGATCCCGCGTCCAGGCGATGGAGGGGATTCTCCCCCCTCTTTCTCAGACCATGAGGGAGTTTAGGGAGCAGAGCCTAGAGCATAGGAGGACGGCCGCCGCTGAGCAGACCACTCAGCTGAGCCAAGCCTTCAAGAAGTTGGGGGACAAGATCTCTGAGACCTTAGGGTTTTTGGGCACCTGTACCTAGCCCTTCTTGGACGGCTATGCTCAGGTTCAGTTCAGGCGAGCCCATGATCACGAGGCAGGACCCTCTACAGCTCCGCCACCACCTCCGGCCCGTCCACCTCCGCCAGGGACCGTGCATATATCGGATGATGAGGATCCCGATGAGCCCTCAGACTACACACCTCTCTGAGCTTCAGGGAGTTATTTTTGTATCTCTTGTATATTTTATATTTTGTATATGCACTATACAAAAATGACATTTCTAGTGCAAAACTTTGGCTTCCTCATTGCATGATTTTTCGATTAGTTGCTTAATAACGTCACAGAAAGTGTATGTTCTCATATTTACTTATGTGTCGATAAAAATGACAATGAAAAAATAATACGAAACAAATAACAAAAGAATGATAATCAATAACATCTCAATAAAGAAAATGAATAAAATGTGAAACATGGCGTGGCTAATAAAGCTAAATCATGACATCGATAGACAGGATAAAAGACGACCACTCAAGCATGAGCTAACGAAATTTTTCATCACGCAGGTACAGAGAGATACCGATCTGAACACAGACATCGATTAAAAAGATCTCCTTTGAAACCAGGAAACCAGCGGAGTTTCCACACTCCAAGATCGAAGCTGTAGTCAGAGAGTACTGCACTTCACCAGATCGAGATTGTAGCCAGAGAGTGCTGCATCTCACCAATCGAAGCTGTAGTCAGAGAGTACTGCACTTCACCAGATCGAGATTGTAGCCAGAGAGTGCTGCATCTCACCAATCGAAGCTGTAGTCAGAGAGTACTGCACTTCACCAGATCGAGATTGTAGCCAGAGAGTGCTGCATCTCACCAATCGAAGCTGTAGTCAGAGAGTACTGCACTTCACCAGATCGAGATTGTAGCCAGAGAGTGCTGCATCTCACCAATCGAAGCTGTAGTCAGAGAGTACTGCACTTCACCAGATCGAGATTGTAGCCAGAGAGTGCTGCATCTCACCAATCGAAGCTGTAGTCAGAGAGTACTGCACTTCACCAGATTGAGATTGTAGCCAGAGAGTGCTGCATCTCACCAATCGAAGCTGTAGTCAGAGAGTACTGCACTTCACCAGATCGAGATTGTAGCCAGAGAGTGCTGCATCTCACTAATCGAGATTGTAGCCAGAGAGTGCTGCATCTCACCAATCGAAGCTGTAGCCAGAGAGTGCTGCATCTCACCAATCGAAGCTGTAGTCAGAGAGTACTGCACTTCACCAGATCGAGGTTGTAGCCAGAGAGCGCTACATCTCACAGATCGAAGCTGCAGTTGAAGAAACACTGCTCTTCACCAGATCGAGATTGTAGCCAGAGAGTGCTGCATCTCACCAATCGAAGTTGTGGTCAGAGCACACCGCACTTCACCAGATCGAGGCCGTGGCCAAAGCCTGCTGCACCTCACCGAATACCTGCAGGTCGAGAGAAGACCGAGGAGAGTATTTTCGCATCGCTGAGCGGATCGAGACAAGGTCTACCCGGCAAAAGGCATGGAAGGTGAAAAGCCGTCGCAGGTACGCTTCCCTTCCAACCTTTCTCTGAGTTTTGGCTTATCTAGGCGCTTGTGCACTAGTTTCCCCAAAACTGGGGGCAACTGTAAGCACCGTGTCCCGGAGTGGTCCGGATCAGAGGTTACCCTATGATGAAATTGATGTTCGAGCCTGTACGAGAGGCTGAATTTGGAGGTTTTAGTCCCGCGTTCCATGAGAAATGAGGTTTTTTCTACAATTCCTGGGCAGAGGGGGAGAAAACGGAAGTTTTTCAAGTCAGAAGGGCTTTTTTGTCCTCCACAGACGGCCAGCCCGTCTGTGGAGGCAGCCCGTCGCTACGAGTCACCGACGGCTCAGGGTATTTTTCGACGCCCGTCGAAAAGTCACCGCCCCTGTCAGGAGCCGCCTGGTTTCCCGGAGCACGCAACCGTTCCGACGCCCGTCGGTGGATGTGGCAGGACCGTCGGAAGTGTCCTTGTGTCAGTAGGATTCTTCCGACGCCCGCCCCTATACACCGACGCCCGTCGGTCGTGTCTGGCTATATAAGGTCCGGATTTTCATTTGAAAAGGGTTGGAAAATTTTTCAGAAGAGGAAACTCTGCCAAAATTCAAGCACGTTTTCTCTCTCTTCCAAAAACACTTTTTTCTAAAGAACTTTATTGAATCAAGGATCAAATCAATCAAAGGAACTAAAAGCTAATTAGTTTTCTTTAGATTTTGACTCCAAAATCGATTTTCTGAAGGATTGAAGGTGAAATATCTCATTTTCTCTCTCTAATCTTTCATTTTTGTTTCTCGTGGAACGCGCGGGGATCTAACCGACACTAAAATCTTACCCAAAGCGACTATCTGAGGGTAAATATTCCGGATTTTCTCTCCATTTTCATCTCATATTTAATTCATATATTTATTTAGTTATTCATTCTGTGAAATTTTTGAATACCTGTCATTATTTTCCTTCATTTTGACTCCCTCATCTCCTTCTTGGATAAAACTTGCTTTTTGACCTCGAAAGGCCTCCTTTTTCCCCTCTGTCTTCCGGAGACAGAGGTGACCGACGGGTCATTTTCATGACCGACGCCCGTCGGTCACCCACCTACAGACGCCCTTTTTGAGTGACAAACGGGCATATCAAATTACCAAACCGACGCCCGTCGGTCAACCAGGAAAGGCCGTCGGTGGGTTCTGTCTCCATTTTTTTATCATTTTTCATCTCTATCCAGCCTCTTTGATTTCTTATGCGTTAATTTTATGTATATTAACATCTCTTAACTTTCTGTGAGTGTATATTGGATCTCTTGGATAATCCTGAGCTTGAGCGGCTGCCTACCATGCGTGGGGGATTTCGTCCGGTTTAGTTTTCTTAAACCTCTTGATTTATTTCTCTCGCCTATTCATTCATTGATTATTTTATGTATATGAATAAGCTCTTTTATCCCGTTGAATGTAAAAATAGACCAACGATTTGTACTCAAATAAAAGCGAGTTTTGTATAAAATGCAAAAAGGGTCCAATGCCCTGTTTTTATCCAATAAAGATCATCACAAATTAAATATTCCATTTTTGATAATGATGCATGCGAGGACCAAAGTCCACAAGAATAAGCAATACCCCGATTTATGTATGCCTCGCACATTTACAAAAGGGAGTTGTATTCCGCTCCTTGTATTATTGTAATTTATTGCTTTATTATCTATCTGATCATTTATTGCTTTCAAGATGTGAATAAATGCGCCCTTTTTAATCAAACTGCATAGTGTGGAGAGAGAGCGAACTAATGACTTTAAAATTTGATCATAAACTAATTGAGGTAGAAATAGATGAGAAATCCCGGACCCAGCTCTGGTCTTTGGGCTCGAGAGGTTAGAGGTTATCCTCCAAAATACTTCTTGGGCCACGAGGCTTTAGCGCTAATCCTAAGCCTTATGGCTCAATATGGATAAAATGCGCAAGTCTTAGGCTCTCCGAGGCGAGAGAAACTTTCCCAATGTTCTATTGGGTGGCGACTCCATGATACATCCTTGTTGCCCAACATAGACGCACTTGCGATTTATTTGCAAGCTGTCCACGGACCCGCAAATGCCCCGATCGCCCACGTGCGGGCGGTCGAACGGGCGGCGCTCGGGATCCGGCGCGCGTCACATATGCCTTGACGACTAATGTGAATGGCCGTCCCTATTATTATGTTTGTTCTCCCCACTAAGTGTTATCGCTTAGCACGAGTTCTTTTTCCCGTGCAGGTGGCAGGTCTGGTCCGGTTCGAGTCGCGCATCTGCAAGGGTTGGCCATATAGGAGCTAGGAGTTTTGGGATTTTGTTCAGCTTCTTTATTTTGGATTTTGTAATTCTGTATAAAAGGTATATGTAACAACATGAAAAGATACTTATGTAATATTATGGACCAGGTAAATATTTGCTGCTAAGAATTTCCTCTATTTTATCTTCTTTCTGTAACTTCTGTTGTATGGTAGTAAACTGACACATCTGTATGTTTCTGCTTAGTGTACATGCGTTTGTGAAGTATGTACGTTCTGTTGTACTTCTCAAGTTTTAAATTCTTCTATATTTTTATACGCTTTGTATCGCTTCTGTCCGGTAACACACCTACTCGTACGGTTTCCTACTCCCTCATGGATGGGTTTGCCTACGTATGGGTTGGGGTGTTACATAGGTTCAGGAGATGTAATGACCTGAAATCCACCCTAGTAGCATTGTGCATGATTAGGGTGATTTAGTGAGTTTAATTTAGAGTTTATAATTTTCGAACTAGATTGTAATTGAGAATTAGGGACTTAATTGTATGAAATAAATAAGTTAAGTGACTAAAGTTTAATTTTGCATGATTAGTGTTAAGTGAGAGTTAATTAAGTTAAGTTAGGTTAATTAGCTTTAATTATGGTGGAAGTGGAATCCATGTGTCAAGCTTGTCTTTTGACACCTAGCAATTTGCATGCATATATATTGAGTGAGTAGAGGCAAAGTTTGTCTCATTCTTTGTATTGTTGACCGGCCATTCTCCTTAGTTCCAATTTCTATTCTCTCACTTGTTCTTCATTCCTTCTTCATCTTCTTCTTACTTTTTCTTCTTCATTTGAATTTTCAAGAGTTTTGGATTGAATTGAAGAGGTTAAGTGATAAGTTGGATGGTAAGTTTGCTATGTTCTCCTTTTTCCTTTTCTTTTAGTTGAGTTCATTTGTGGGTTAGTTGCTAGAATTCTTTCTTTAATCTTCATCTCATTCAAGGGTTTTATTAGTTTGAAGTTGGAGAATCAAGTAAGAGATCAAAGGGTAAAAAGAAGGTTATTTGATTTGTGAAGTTGAAGGAGTTAGCTTCTAAAAGTTTGGGATTTTAATTTCTAGTAATTGCATGTTTGATCTAGTTAGGAAATTATGGGCTTTGAAAGAGTTCAACAGCTCTTTTAGGTGTTAATTTTGTGTTTGGGACTTTAATTTCTGGTAGTTGCATGTTTGATCTAGTTGGGAAATTGTGGGCTTTGAAAGAGTTCAACAGCTCTTTTAGTTGTTAATTTTGTGTTTGGGATTTTAATTTCTAGTAGTTGCATGTTTGATCAAGTTGGGAAATTGTGGGCTTTGAAAGAGTTCAACAGCTCTTTTAGTTGTTAATTTTGTGTTTGGGATTATATTTGATTTCCTTAATGAGATATATGTTTGATTGGAATTGGGGAAATTATGGGTATGGAAGAGTTCAATAACTCTTCTAGTTGTTAATTTGTACATGGGTCAATATTGCTGAGTTGATGATGTTATAGTGACAACTTGAAGTTGTACTATGTTTAGATTGTCTGTCTTTTCGGCTGGATTTGGTTATTGATGGATGGTTGAAGTGTAACACCCTTATACCCGATACGAACACTGCCGACTTAGCTATACTGTGCGATTAACATGATTGAATATAGGTTAACATTCACTGGTTTCGGATTATGGCAAATTTTTTTTTCTACACTTGTTATTAAACTCACTTTACAATTTATTTCACTTAATAATATCACTTAACAAATTCACTTCACTTACACTTCATTTAATAATTTTTACTTAACACATAATCGTCGATTGACCTATAACTGTCTAATGTTACTATTCATTTAGTATAAATTTCAGCAGTATAACGGCTTGTTTTTCTTACTGCCCAAACCTGAACTTTTCAAAACCCACAGCCCCGGCAAGGGTAAAACAAATATAATATTCAATCCACATAATTCCCAGTCTCAAGCATCCATCGAGACAGATATAACATCCACACAGATAAATTACATACATCTAAGACAATACCAATCTCAAGTTACCAAAATAAAGTATATATATATATGCCATTAAAATTCCATAACTATTACAAAAATATAAACTTGTATCATTTCCTCCTGCTTGCTCCAAAGTGACTGAAGTATGCTTTGCTCCAACCTAACGCGTACCTACACGCAGTCAAAAACAACTACGTGCTAAGCATTAGAATGCCCAGTGGTGGTTATCAATCTATAAATTTCCTACTTAAATTATTTACTAATTATAATACATTTTATTCCTACACTTAATATTTATTTATATTTAGTCACTAAATAATCTCATTAAATTCACATTATCAATTATTAATTCACTTTATATACAAGTTCCATAATTACTCCATTAATTATAATTATTTACACTTATCTTCTTAATCTTTTCACTTAATTCCATTTACATCCCTAACTTTTCCATTAAGTACTTCTATGTCCCATCTTTTGCATTAATTACATTCATGTCCCCACTTTTGCCATAATACCATCCATATCCCTTCTTTTTCACTAATTCCCTTTTTGTCCTTATTTTCCTCTTAATTACCATTTTACCCTTATTTATTTTTCCAATTTACACTTTTATCCTTATTTACTTATTTTAATTACTATTTTACCCCTTTCCACTTATATTCCACTTTTAACCTTATAATTTTACCAAATTACACTTAGGTCCTTATTTTATCACTTTTCCACTAATTTACATTTTAACCTCATACTTGCCAAAATTACGATTTTACCCTTACACTTACACTTTTTACCTTTCTCACTTTTTACCAACTTTTTGTAACATTACCGTTTTACCCCTAAACTTTCTATTTATTCCATTTTAGTCCCATTTTCACTCATTTTTCCAATTATCACTATTTTAACCATTTTTATCACATAATTACCATTATGCCCCTAGTATGGATCCGGTAGAAAATTCACTGACCGGATATGCGGGACGTGGATCCCACAGATCCACTACACTATGAAATGATCCCAATAGGACCATTTATCACTGTACTGCACTACACTGATCACTGATATACACTGTACACTGTGATAAGCCATCACTGGCCTATCAATATCGAGTCGCCAAGACTCGTACCGTGGTGTGGAATCTCTATTGCTAGCCAATTATATCCTGGACTAGATTTGACTACCAGAAAACTATTAAGGGCAAAATCTCATTAAAATTCACATAAATGCCACATTATGTCAACATATACATTTCGGCATACACATCATTTCCACTTATAATTTTGCATACACACTTATTTATCAATGTTTAGTCATTTTATGCCATTACATACCATTAATTGTCAAAATATTCACTTTAAGCCATATGAATACCATTCGGCCAATACATCAAGTTTCCATATCATGCACTTTAATTTTCTTTAACCACTCAATTATCTCAATTTACATGCTAAACATGCCATAAATACCATTTACATGCCATAACTCATCATATATCTCATTAAACTCTTTTGTTTACCATTCGGCCACAACTTCAAAATTTCATTAAGATCTCTTTTTATTCTTTTAACCATTCCATCATGTAATACACATTTTAAACATATTATAAACATCTTTTACAAGCCTTAAAACTCATTAAAACATCATGATTTCCTTAGAATTCCATTCGACTACTATTAGGATTTCCATACCAAATTGATTTAATTTTTATCTAACCATATTTATACACTATATTAAGTCCACTAATCATGAATATCAAGTTAGATTTAATTAATCACTTCATTTTCTCATACCTACACTTAAACATAACCTAAAATCCAACATAAAGCACAGGAAAAAAGATAGTTTTAGTAACCACAAACCTCAATTACTTGCTCTACACCACTTTAGGCTTCCTTTCCCTTGCCTTTGGATGGAGAAACTCTTTCCTCTCCTTGAACACCTACCATGGCCGAATATATAAGTCCTCATAACATAAAAACCAAGCTTCCTTTATGCAAACTAACACCATAAATGAACTCTACACCCTTAAAATAGCCATAGGGACCAATAAACCAAATTCAAAACACATAAAACATAAACCCCAAAACTTACCCTAAATCTTGTATACATGATTTTTCTAACTTCCAGTGCTCAAAATGGACTCCAATCACTTCTATAGGATTATAGAGGAGCTGAAATTTGTCCGTGGGGTTGAATTTTTGGGAGAGATGGCTTGAGAAGTGAAGAAAAATGGGGGAAATGGAGAAGAATGCAATTCGGCGACACTAAGAAGAAGAAGGGCGGTGGAGTGGCTGATTTCTCTAGATAAATCTAGCCATTTCACCACTTTTATAGTCCCTAATTGAACCAAACCGGTCCAATCGAAGTTGTTCGATCGATTTAAACTAAAATTTTGATTTTTTGGTTCAATTGCACTTTTTCAAAGCATCTTCATGTTCCTCACATTATTTCCACTTATAACCAATTCTATTGTTCTCAGAACATCAAAATTAGTCTCTCTACAAATTTTCAGCTCAGTCGAAGTCCATTTAGGCCCTAGTTCACTTAAACCGGTCCGATTCAATCACTTTTTGTTCTACCATAAAATTCAACTTTAAAGCTATCATAATTCACAGAAAACTATCCCATACCCTTATTGTACATACACAACATCCCTTAGAGCTCACTAACCACTTTTAACCCCTTAGTCAATGCTCGGTCAAACTCCGGTTCAAATTGAACCGAACCGGAGGCCAACTTCAGAATTACTTTCAGAGGCCTATTTGACTCCGTTTTCAGCTCAAATTTTACCAATAGACTCCTAACAACCCACATATCATTTTCGCAAAATAAATTTTTTTCTGAAAACGGACAGCCGGGTTTGCTGTTTAGCTACCCCGAGGTTACCCATCCCGGAATTGATATACTTCCGGCACACTTAACACTAAACTTTAACATTGTTAACATCACTCACTACTTTGTTTGACACTGCGATCATCATGGTAACACTGAAATTATACACTGACACTTTTAAACCGGTATTTGGGCCACTACAATTCTACCCCACTAAAAGAAAAATTTCGTCCTTGAAATTTACCTGCATTGAAAAGCTGTGGACACTACTGTCGCATGGCCTCTTTAGGTTCCCATGTCACTTCCTCTACATTGTGAGGGTTCCAAAGCACTTTCACAAGTGGAATATGTTTATTTCTAAGTTGCCTAACTTCTCTGGCAAGAATCTTCACTGGATACTCCTCATAAGTCAGGTCAGGTTGTACTTGCACTTTTTCTAATTCAATCACGTGACTAGGATCTAACCGGTATCTCCGCAACATTGACACATGGAGCACATCATGAATCTTTTCTAAAGCCTGGGGAAGCTTTAATCTGTATGCCATTAGACCTACTCGCTGAATCACTTCATACGGCCCAATGTATCTTGAGCCAATTTGTCCTTCTTCCCAAACTGGAGAACCCGTTTCCATGGGGAGACCTTCAGAAATACTTTGTCACCCACTAAAAATTCTATATCTTTCCTCTTGAGGTCAGCATAGGATTTCTGTCGATCACTAGCTTCCTTCAACCGTTGCTTGATCATTTGAACTTTCTCTTCTGTTTCTCTGATTAAGTCTGACCCCACTAGCTTACTTTCACTTAACTCTATCCAACACAAGGGAGTTCTACACTTTCTGCCATACAATGCTTCATATGGAGCCATTTTGATGCTTGACTGATAACTGTTGTTGTATGCGAATTCTACCAAGGGTAAATACCTTTCCCAACTGCTCTTCAATTCAAGCACACAACATCTTAGCATATCTTCAAGTATCTGGAACACTCTCTCAGATTGCCCATCTGTTTATGGGTGGAAAGTTGTGCTATAGTTCAATCAGGTTCCTAATGCTTCCTACAACTTCTTCCAAAACTGAGAAATGAAGCAAGGATCTCTGTCTGATATGATGGAGGAAAGCACACCATGAAGCCTCACTATTTCATTGATGTACAATTCAGCCAATCTGGTCAATGGGTAGTCCATCCTTATGGGTAGAAAGTGGGCGAATTTAGTGAGTCTGTCAATGATCACCCAAATTGCATCATGCTTCCATTGGGTGAGAGGTAGCTGTAGACACCGGGTCTCAAGGCGGTCCAAGATCAGAATTATCCGATGATGAAAGTGATACTGGCTTACAGGTGGAGGTGTCAAAAATAATATTTTCCTTGTCGAGACACTCATTATTTTTAAATAAAAAAATAAAAAAATATGTAAAAATATATTATCATAAAAAAAATTAATTAATTAAATTAATTTTTAAAATAATATTATTAGGAAGTGTTATTTTTTATGCTAAAAAAAGGGGGAAATTAAATTAGTTAATTAATTTAATTGAAAAAAAAAATTTAAAAGGTTTTTTAAAAAAAAGGGTTTAAGAAATGTGGAATAAGTGGCCAAAGTGGCCACTTTACCATTTGTGGCCGCGTGATGGCAAAGTGGCCATCACGCGGCCACTTTTGCTAAGTGGCCAAAGTGGCCGCGTGATGGCCACTTGGCCATCACGCGGCCGCTTGCTGCTGGGCGCACGCACGCGCGCTGCCGAGTGCAACGCGTGGGGGCACTGCGCGCGCTGCCGAGGCAACGCGCGTTCTCCCTTGTTCACGTGGCCATTTTTTCATCATTTTCGCTAGCTTTTCTGCGTTTTCCAGTCTATTTTTTTTCGTTTCTTTAATAGTTTTATGATATTTTTGATTGACAAAAATTAAAAGCTCATTTGGTTTTTCTCCATTTTGGGACAATCCAACAACTGAAATGGAGACTTGGTCTTCATTCTCAGAGGACGGCAACAAGTATTCAAAGAAGACTTTTATTTTTCCTCTCAAGTTTTTTTCTTCTTCTCTCAAGCAAAAAACTGGTTTTGTTCTTCTTCAAAAATTCTTCAAAAACATTCTTAAGTTCTTTTTCTTTTTCACAAGCTTTAATTTTTCTTCAAAAAATATATTTCATCCTTGGATTGATCTTGAGCTTGGAAAATTAATTTTCTTTGCTCAATCATTCACCAAGAATATTTTTTACCAAAATATTCTCTTGTGTTAATTTATTTTAAAATATCAATTTTTACTTTTTCTTCAAATATTCATCACCACAAATTCGACAAGGAAAACAAATCGAGACACCGTTTCTCCGATCTATAAAATTCTGAGGGTAAAGACTTGGAACCACTCTCATTTATTTTATTCGCTCTATATAATATTTATCATTATTGTTATTTTTTGTATTCTGCCATCAACATTATGCTCATCATCTAATATTTTTTTCATGGTTTGCACACTGCCAATATATTCATTCAGTTATTAATGTGTTTTTTTTGTGTGGTTTATTTTGGTTATGTTGCCGCTAGTTCATTTTCCTCCCTATTATTATTATTATTATTATTATTATTATTATTATTATTATTATTTGTGCCCACTGTTGTCTATTATTATTATTATTATTATTATTATTATTATTATTGCTAAGTTTATGTTTATTATCATTATTATTAGTATTTGTCATTGTCATTATTAAATATTAATGTTATCTATTATTATTAATGTTTTTGCTGCATCATCACTATTATTATAATTATTTTCATTATGCCAACATGCCATGATTTTATCATTACTGTTTGATTTGTCTATCATTAGCATTAATTGATGTCATACATGTCATTATTATTATTTTCATTAACTGTCGATATTATTTATATTATTGTTGTTATTATCATTATTTATTATTATGCCCAATATTCACTTTATCTTCATTTGATTGATTTTTTTTAGAATTGTTACTAACATCTTTAATATTATTTTCCTGTCTGAGATTTAAATTTGAATCGGGTTATGTGAGCATCCCCGTGACTCCCTGGATGGGTCGCGACATGCGGACCAACACTTCGGTTTGGTGAGACCTTTTCAACCCTCTTTCTATATGTTTTGTGTTTATTTGCAAATATTTATTTATGCACGCGTGGGATAAAAATTCACAAAAATATTTCTATAATTAAATTGAAAATTTTACTAATAAAATTGGGACCAATGTCCCTTGTTTTAGCCCAACAATAAAAACATCACAATTAAAATGAAGAGTCAATTTTCTCCAAAAATGGGATCACTCATCCCCGTTTTCATCAAATAAGAAAAACGACTCTTCGAACCCTCTTTAAATAAATGCGAGGGACCCAGTGTTCCTAAACTCTCAAATAAGCGCGTAGGAACCAACGTTCCTAAACCAAACGAATGCCCCGATTTATGAATGTCTTTCTTTATTTTTTTTGATTGTTTTAAATTTATGTTCATTTCTTTTCGGGCCCTTGTAATTAATTTTGGGGGATTGTATTCTGTCCCCACTTATATTTTTAATCTCCTTTTATTAGGGTTGTATTCTGCCCCTATTTCCCGTTTAATTGTGTGCTTGTCTGTTTATCGCTTTTATTTACGGCTTTTCTTTATCGCTTTATTCATCGTTTTCCTTTTGCTGCTTTTGAATGCTTGCAATGCGCCTTTAAATTTAAATGCATTGATTATGTGAGATAAGAGATATAATTTTAAGAGGTTAAAAACTCATTTATAATTAATCAAAGCATAAATAAGAGTGAAGGTCCGAACACCAATCTCTGGTCTAGACCATTAAGAGGTTAGAATCTTTTCCCAATTTCTTGTAAATTGGGTGGCGATTCCGTGATACCTCAAAGGTGCCTATAGGCATCGTGAGGCTAGGTGGTTCTTCTCAATGTTCTATTGGGAGGGATACACCCATGATGTCTCGTGGCACCCATGATCAAAAGATGCAATCCAATCCCTCGAATCCCAAAGGCGAATTCCATTGCGAGGGCCCTTGCTGGGTTACGGCGCGCATCACAGTGGCGACTCCACTGGGGACATGTTTGAGACTTCGCTTTGAAAGTGCTTTGATTAATATATAATTGGGTTTTTAAAACGTAAAATTCTATCTCTTTTCAAAAATTTGCATTGCATTTTAGAGACTTAGACTTATGCTAGTTGGTCCCCCATCTACCTTGGTGCATTCCCGAAGCACGACCCTACTTTCACTCATTGTAGGGAAGTGTTAAGGATAATCACCAGCCCAAGCCTCATACTATTAAATGTGTATCAAATGGAGACCCGATCGGTCGCTATGCTCATGATGAGCTAGACCCATTGGCAGGGACCATGCTTGGGCAGCCCTAAAGAATCATCACCTTGACCAAAGCTCATGTAATGGTAAATAGAAACTTCCACTAGGTGGTATGCTCCTTAATACGATGCTTGTAATGTGGGCCATCACGTATTAAACAAAATCAAGCAAATTAAGTGGTTCCTCATCAAAGGCTTTCATGCCCCGGTGAGCCCACCTTGATTTGATTGAATTGCCCAAATACGTAATAGCCAAAACCCATACGAATGCGCATTAGATTAAGACTGTTGTGCTGCTGGTTTTTCACAGTGCACCATACGTGTGTTAACCCTCGAATGAAGCCCACCCAGGAAAGAGACCGCACGACCTCATGTGTGGGAGTGATAAGGTTAGAAGGATCTATCTGCTTGCATGTGATTGTGGATGCTGCACAACATGCTCGTGCATCGTATGCCATTCATGCATGTCAATAAAGTAAATACATGTGTATATAAATAATATGTTTTATCTCATGCTGTGTGTATGTATCTTTATGTCTGCATGTTGTTTTTTTTCACATATACACATCATCCTGTGTATAATCTCATGCTATGTGTGTATATGCCTTTCTGTCTGCTTGCTATCTTATTTTTACGTGTGCATATCATCCTGCGTATAATCTCATGCTATGTGTGTATATATCCTCTCGTCCGCATATCATTTTTCGCATGTACATACCATCCTGCGTGTAATTTCTTCCATGCATCCCATCGTATCGTGATAGTCCATTGATCCCGCACTCATCAAAGACCATTTGCATGGCACGATCATGCATTATAAATGTCATCCATGCATCATTCTAACAATCTAAGTCTTGCAGCCATCATAGATTCGTCCAAGTGGACTAGAGGTTCTGACGGCCGGCTAGTGAGAACATACCCGCCCTTCGGATTGTTAGAACTAGTGCCTGTTTGGGATTCTGAGTCACTCTCAACATCCAGTGAATCATCCTTGATGGCAGAAGAGACCAAAAATCTAACCACCTAAGACCGCGCTAAGAGACTGGAGGATTTCGAGCGGAGAATACTATAAATGATGGGAGCAATGGCTGAAAGGATTGCTCAGCCTCCTCCTGCCGCGCAAACACCAGTTGCTCCACAGCCACCGGTAGCCCCTCCTTGGGGGCAAGCCGAACCGCCTACTGGTGGGGAGGCTCCCCTCGCTGGAGTCGCTGCCCATCAACCTGTAAATGAGCCTAAAGTTGCTGCTGTGCCAGTTGAGCCAAGAAGAACAAGGATCCCAAACCCTGATGAGGATTTCATAATGGATAGAAGGTTTGAGGAGCTTAAAGAGAGGTTGTTGGCCACAATTAAAGAAAGGATGGATGCCATGGTGCTAGTTCTTCAAACTCAACTCATGGCAACTACCCGGGCACCCCTCAATAAGACTATTACTAGCCCCGCAAGTCAAGGAGTTGGTAGCAGTGATAACGGGAGCAGACCTGGGGTAGCAGAAGTTTTAGCTACAGGAATGACTCGACACCACCTCACCATCTCAGGTAGGCCATTGTCTTGGTATTTTACCCGCCTCGTCAAAGAAGGGAAGTTACAACCCTTGCCAGCCGGGCCTGCCCTAAGCCAAGGTTAGCCTAGACACAGAACAGACTGGTATTGTGCTTATCACCAGTACACAGGGCACATAACAGACTATTGTCATCCTCTAAGAGATCGTATTCAAGCGTTAATGTCTAATCTAGAAGAGCGAAAGGAGCAGAGGAAGACAAATTGAGTACCTAAGTGGAGGATGAAGGTGGTTCCCGCGGATGGTGATGAACTGTTGGCCGAAACAGCTCTGTCGATGGAAACCGGAAGAAGATAGCTATTCAGATGTTCTCCTTATCCCAGAACTATTAGATGATGACATTTTTAATTTTGGCTTTTGTTGAATAAAATGAATGCTTTTTGCTTATTTGTATAATGTTTCTAATAATTTCATTCCTTATGATCACGATGCATCAATTCATTTTGACATTAACCCAATTAATACGACTCCATCTAGTCTCAAAACTTTGGGGAATCCAAACAAAATCTTGATAGCATCTGATATGACTCTTGAAGAGAGGATAATTTTGAGAGATAGTAGAAAAAAGAGCCTTTGCCTGGACCTGGTGTGACATGCTGAAAATTGACAAGGACGTTTTTGAGATCAGTACTACTTCCACGTGCTAACATGACGACGAACCGAATTTTGAAAGCCATTTCTTTGCATCCACAACATCTGAGCTACATATGGTACTGCCGAATAAAACCAAACTTCGAAAGCTACATCAGGAGTTAGGCGAATGAAACTCAAGACCTTCACGAGAAAGACATAACTCATCAGAACTGAACAACGTGAACCCTTTCCTCTCAACCATTTGAAATGTGTACCCCAAGACCAATTATGATCGACTCTTAACCATCCAGAACCTTTATAGCCAAAATTCTTGCTAAAGCTCAATGCCTGACTAGATTGAGCAACGATGGTCCTAATGGTTAAAAAAGAAAAAAGTGCACGTATTTGTAAACTTCAGGATTCGAACGAAGCTTGCTAAAAGAAAATTGGGGAGCAAAAAAAAAAAGAAAAAAAAAAGAATAATAAAAAAAATAAAATAATAAAAAATAATAAAATTTAGGTGATAAAAAAAAAGAGAGAGAGAAGAAAAGATAGAATTGATCAGGGGGGCAAGGGAATGCTATTTGGGGGTAAGTTTTGTTCAAATCCCGCCGACCTACACACACCCATATTTTGCCGCTCCTCTTCTACCACTGAAAAGGACCTAAAAGACTAATTCACAAACCATCCATCCAATCCCAGCCGTCGAAAGCCCTTTCGGAGCTTAAGCCATAAAAACCGATAAAAGTACCCCAGATCATCCAAGCCCAACCTGTCACCCTATCTCGATCATTAAAAAGCCATTCCAGGGTTCGAACCGCCAAAGCCAATAAAAGCCGAGTGTGAGATTTCACATTCAAGCCCCAAATAAGGAACCTATCACCTCAACCAGTCGCACAAGGGCTAAGACCAAGACTTTGATACTAAGAGGAACCACTCTCAGAAGCAGCAGTCTCCCCGGCTAACGAAGATGAAAGCGAATTCAACCAATATTGACAAACTGAAGGAGGGTCCAAGGCAGAGGCTAAATAAAGAATTAAAAAAAAGAGAGAAAATATTCAATCAAGAAAACCCGCGAGGGCTAATTGATAACAGGAGTTTGATGCTCTCAAGATCTATCCCGAGATTAGATGAGGCCTCATATTTTTTCGAGTTAATGCCAAATAGTGATCATTTGTTATGAAATAAGATCGAAATATATGCATTTACGCAAAGATTTATTGATGTAACCAGAGCAGTTCATCTTGCACACTCAAAGTTGTCTGGGTCCGGCATAAAACCAGCACATTGTTACCAACTACCCTCTGCCACTCTCGCCACTCGGGCATTTCAGCCAACTCATCTTGCTACCTACTGTGAAGCCAATCCTACAGCACCTTCCCGAACTAAGCTCATACAACCATAATCCGAGACATAAGCACATGCCAATCATACCCGAAAGATCTTTTGCAACAACTCCAACTTCTCTCAAAAAAAAAAGAGGCCGTTAGAGATGAAAACCGTGATTGGTGCTCTACGCCAAAGTTAGGCCAAAGGGCAGGGTGAAAACCTGGCAATGGGCAGTCTGTCCTACAAAAAATGAAATAAAAAAAAGCCGCTGGATTGGGTTGGGTCCATTCTAGGAAAAAAATAAGGCACAGGTGTAACGCGTACCGAACCCCGTAGGAATCCCCGAGGGCCCACTTTAGGGCGATCGGGAAGAGGTTCATGAAACCTTGTAAGGTATTTACAAGTGTGTCTATTTTGGGCAAAAAGGAGGTTTCTTGGAGTCGCCACCCAATAGAACATTAGGAAAGTTCGTCTTGCCTCAGTGAGCCTAAGACGATGCATAATATCCATTTTGGGCAAACCAGAGGGGTCTTGGAGGCAATCACCCCAATAGAACATTGGAATGACCCTCTAACCCTATGGAGCCTAGGATTGTAAATTGAGTCTTTTGGTGGGACACAAGAGGTGTCTTGGAGATCTCATTCCAATGAAATATCGGAATGGTTCTCTCGCCTCGTTGAGCCCAAAGACCAGAGATGCTTCGGGACTTCTCATTTATTCATACCTTGGTTATTTTATAATTAAGTTTTGAATTTAAGTTTTCATCCCTTTTCTCATACATTTCGATGCAATAATTAGAGCGCAAGTTTGATCATTCAAGGAAAGCGATAAATAAAGTAAAATAAAATAAAGTACATGAAAATAAAATACAACAAAACTAGGGGCAGAATACAACCCCCATTGTAAATAAAATACAAATCATGCATAAATCGAGATATTCATTAATGGTGAGGACATTGGTCCTAGCATGCATATTATTATGAAACAATTTTTATGTAATGATTTTAGATGAAAAAATTGAGACATTGGTCCCATTTTTATTTAGGAAAAATACAAAATTAGTTAATAAAAATGTTTTGTGATTTTCTTTCTAGCGGATCTAAATAAACAATTTTACAAGCAAATTATATGACAAAAATAAAAAAAACCAAATAAATAAAATGGTACAAATAAAGAAAATAAACATATGATCCAAACGAGCCATTCTGGATCCCCCGTGTACTCGCAAAAAATGCCCAAGTAAAAAATGAGTTTTGACATAAAAACAAAGCATAAAAAATAATGTTAGTAATTAAAACAATTAAATCAATAATAAAAGATAAAATGGAATAAAATAAGATAAAATAGCATGATATCAAAATGACGATTGAATTAATATGTTCACAATTAAAATAAATGTGAAAAATGCATTTTTATGACAAATTAAATAAATGATGTGATTAAAATAAAATATAATATGTTAATGAATTAATACATGAAAATTATGAACATGATGAAAAATAATGAGAATAAACAAAAAATTGAATAAACAATAAATATAACATGTAATAATGACAAAAGAATGATAAAAGTTAGTAAATAAAAGAATGATGAAAATAATAATGATATATGACAAGGTTAATTGATGTGTTCATAATTAATATAAACTATTTACATGGTAAAAATGATTAACAAAAATTAATTAATTAATTACATGTTAAAAATAATGAGGAATCAAAATAAAATAAATTATTTACATGTTAAGAATCAAAATAAATCAATATTCACATGAATAAAAATAAAATCATACATAAACAATTAAATAGAACAAATATAAATTCAATACAACAAGTAAATAAATGAAAACAATAAATAAATCAATACAAACAACAAAATATACATGAATAGATTAAATATAAAAAAAATAAAAGAAAATAGAAATTGAGCCTAGAATATTTACCCTCAGAGTTTTGGATTCGATGAAAGTGAAGTGATGATTTAATTTCCGAAAATTTGCTTAAAAAGGTGATTTAGCAATGAAATTAATTATCTTTGCTTATGGAGGAAACAAAGAAATTAATTTAAATGCATATAATTGAAAATAAATTGATTTGGAAGTGAATGATTAATTTTTTGGAGCCAAAAGGATTAATTGGAGTAATTAAGAATTGAAAATTGATTTTTCAATCTCAATTAAACCTTATTCATTAAAAGAGGAAATCTGAAATTTTTGTTGAAGAGAAAAAATAGAAGAAGAAGGAAGAAATCTGAAATTTCAAGTCTCAAAAATAAAGTGGAGGCTCTCCTCAGGTTTTTCCCATCATAAAGAATCTATAGAATATTAGAAAGTTGCCCTAATTCAATTAAGGAAAGCAATTTTATTTTAACACAAATTCCTTCATTTTTGGGGATAAAATCAAGTTTTATTAATTAATTATCAAAAATAATATTTTAGAATTTTATTTGGACTAAAAAACCATGATTTAGGGTGAAAAAAATCGGAAAAGGGGTAAAAAATCGTAAAATAGCTGTTTCAGGCCTTTTAGCGACGGCCAGGAGGAGGCACGCCCGTCTCTATTGAGCGACGGGCGTCGTACACAGCGACGCTGCGCGATTCCGCGTGCTCCAGCGCGCAATGCTGCGCGTCGCCTTTTCGTTGCCGCAGGCGCGCCGCCGCGCCCGACACTCGCGATCCGAAATTTTTTTTTTAAATTTTAAATTGACTAAAAACACTATAATTTTAAGCTCCCATTTTTCAAAATTAATTTTAAAAAAATATTTTTTTATTATTTTCCAATTTTTCACTCTAAAATGCAATTTTTCAAGGAAATTATCACTTCTAACCCTTTTGCCCGTGACAAGGCATCTTATCATCATTGGTTAACTTTAATTTAGGCTGACTCAGGATCCGGTGTCTACAGTTGCCCCCAGTTTTGCGGAATCTAGTACACTAGTGTCTAGGTGAGCCTAAACTCAAAGAAGAAAAGGAAAGAGACGCGTACCTGAGGCAGCCCTTACCTTTCCGAAGCGGGGAATCCGTGGTGGTGGTTGTTGCCATCTTGTGGGCATGTTCAAATGGTAGTGCCGTGGTCGTGCTAACCCTCTATAGAGTGGTAGTGCCGCCATCGTGCTAACCCTTCGGATTTAATGAAGTGGTAGTGCCGTGGTCGTGCTAACCCTCCTCAGAGTGATAGTGCCGCCATCGTGCTAACCCTTCGGTTTGATGAAGTGGTAGTGCCGTGGTCGTGCTAACCCTCCTCAGAGTGATAGTGCCGCCATCGTGCTAACCCTTCGGTTTGATGAAGTGGTAGTGCCATGGTCGTGCTAACCCTCCTCAGAGTGGTAGTGCCGCCATCGTGCTAACCCTTCGATTTGATGAAGTGGTAGTGCCGTGGTCGTGCTAACCCTCCTCAGAGTGGTAGTGCCGCCATCGTGCTAACCCTTCGATTTAAAGAAGTGGTAGTGCCGTGGTCGTTCTAACCCTCCTCAGAGTGGTAGTGCTGCCATCGTGCTAACCCTTCGATTTGATGAAGTGGTAGTGCCGTGGTCGTGCTAACCCTCCTCAGAGTGGTAGTGCCGCCATCATGCTAACCCTTCAATTTGATGAAGTGGTAGTGCCGTGGTCGTGCTAACTCTCCTCAGAGTGGTAGTGCCGCCATCGTGCTAACCCTTCTAATTTGATGATGCCCCCTGAGAGGTTTTTGGTTGAGATTTGCCCCCGGAGAGGTCTTTGGTTGAAATTTGCCCCCGGAGAGGTATTTGGTTGAAGTTTGCCCCCGAAGAGGTCTTTGGTTGAAATCTACCTGCTGAGAGGTCTTTGGTTGGTTGCTTGGGCTGATGTCGTCACTCGGTTTCTGTCGGTGTCCGCATCAAATCTCTCTTTCTGCAAAATAGGGAAACTAAAATATGCAGGAAAAATAGTGAGCATGTAAGTGAAATGCATGAGTCATACAGGGATGCAAGATAAGAATTCATCTATGTGGACTTGAAGATGACAGCCGGGCTAGCTGCAATTTGCAATAGGATCGATGCCCTTTTAAGCTGCTTTTGAATTTCATGCCCTTTGGGATTGCGAGATTCTCATTCGGTACCTGTAGTCATTATTTGAAGGTAGTGCATCCCTTATGGATTTTCACACTAGCTTTTCTTAGCGGGAGATGCGTCCTTTGTGGATTTTCACATAACCCTGTGCCTTATTTTTTGCCTGGAGTGGACCCAACCCAATGCAGCTGCTTTTTTTTCTCTTTTGTTTTGAAGGACAGACTGCCTGTTTCTAGGTTTTCACCCTATCCTTTTGCCTAATTTTTGCTTAGAGCGCCAGTTATGGTTTTCACTCTAACGGCTCTTTTTTTTTTTTGCTGATTGTTGAAGTTGTTGGCAAGAATCGTTTAGGAGTCTTAGGACACGGTTGCATGAGCTTGATTTATCACATTTGATAGCAGGATGAGTCACCACATAAGGTGAGCTGCTATGATTACATCAATAAATCATTGCATAAATGCATGTGTTTCACTTTTATTTCATTAAACATGATCATTGTTTGACATTAATCTCAAGGAATACAAGACCCCAGCTAATCTCACAATAAATCTTGAAAGCATCCAACTCCTGTTCTCAATCAGCCCTCTCAGGTTTCATGATTGAAGATTTTCTCTCAACTCATAAGCAACTACTAGATGCAACGTTAGGGATGAGACTCAACTCAAATGCATGAATGCACTCATGGCTCCCCGCTTGAAGCTCAAGAACACCATATGCCTCTTCTTACGTACCAAACCTTATTAGAAGGTCATCTCCGCTAATTGGATAAGACTGAACCAAGAATCAAGAGGTCTTATTTTGGTTGTAATGTTAGGCTTAGGTAGATGGCTGTCAAAGGAAGATCAGGTCGCTAGAGAAAATATGGCCGCAATATTTACTTGACTGATGGATGAACCATTCTCAGCTCAGTTGCGTATACAAGGGTATTCTTGAACTTGGGTTTGGTAACATTTTAGCTCATTAAAATCAGAATGACAGTTAAAAAGGTAATCATCGAAACTCGACAAGTGGTTACTATTTTGAGCTCTATTTTTATTTTTATTTTTTTTGTTTGAGCTCATGTCTTTGGCGTATGACTGAAACCCTCTTCCCAAAGTGTAAACTCATCCTTACCAAGGCAATTTTTGATAACCTAAAAAGTTGTTAAAACGTACATCCATCCCTTCTAGAGCGACCACTCTTCTAAGGGGAGGCAAAAATCATTTTAGGCGAGGGGATAGTTTTAACATGTGTAACAACAAAATTGGCACGCATTTAGCATACCTCCATAAAGCTCAACGGGCTAGCAAGCGATTATAAAATAAGGGTAGAAAATAGTCATTTAGAGAGCTATACAAAGAAAATGTTGCCTAAATCATTTTCTAGGTTCCGTTTTATCCAGGGATCGCTTTGATGGGTAATCAGAAAGGTTCTAGTACTCTTAGTGAGTTTCCATCCAATCCCCTAATTGCAACTAGTTTTTCTTTATTTTTTTTCTTTTGAATTTCCCTCTCTACAGGAGTTATATCAGATGCTACCAAGATTTTCTTCGGGTTCCCCAAAGTTCTGAGATTAACTGCAGTCATATTATTGGAATTAATGTCAAAGTAAGTGCATTGTGATCATGTTAAATGAAATCATTAGAAACACCATACAAATAAGCAAAAATTGTTCTATTGAAAAACCAAACATTGTCATAAAATTGTTCTCGAAATAATAATAAAGATTGAAAAAGAAAGAACATAATCTTCATTTCCACTCTCACTAGTGAATTAAGAGGACCCGATCATATTCATGGTGGAGGGACTGCGTTGTAGCCTGCCTTTTTCTTCTTTTCTCTCTTCTCAGGATCCGTGATCTGATTGGTGTCAATGAGATCTTGGATCTTGTTCCTCAATGTCCGGCAGTAATCCGTCAGGTGGCCGGTGTGCTGGTGGTAGGCGCAGTACTGGACTTCTCTATATCCTGGCTGCCCTTGATTCATAGCTGGCCTAGGTGTCAAGGGTCACAACTTGCCCTCCTTCATCAATCTCTCCAGTACCCAGGATAGAGAGTGACCCAAGTTAGAATAGTACCTCTGACCCTGTCCAACTTTGGTTGCTGAGACCTCAGCCGTCTTGCCATTCTTATTGTTACTGCTTCCAGCACCACTTGATCTGTTCCCTGGCTGATTCCCAAAGTTCTTCCCGGGAAAGTTACTCTGACTTGCCTTCTTTGCCAGGTAGGCCCCCTCAGCTTCTACTGTAATATATTTTAGCGACTCCCAATCTTTAAGCCCTTTGAAGCTAAGCAAATCTCTTAGATAAGGACAAAAATTTCTGATAAATAACCTGATCTGGTCAGAGTGTCAGGCTTCCGTTTCATCTCCATAACCCTATTCCTCCACCTGGTGAGGTACTCGTGGAATGACTCATCAGGCTTTTGCTGTAGAAGTTCGAGGTCCTTCAGGGTGACCTCCATTTTAGTATTGCAGTCGTATTGCTTTATAAACTCATCAGTCAGAAGGTCCCAATCTTCCTTGGCTCTCCTTTCTAGCCCATGATACTAGTCTACTGCCGGACCCACTAAACTGAGGCAGAAATACCCCCACCTTTTGCTTCTTACTTAGCCCCGTGCCCTTCATCACTAAGGTGTATTGCTTGATGTGGACGGATGGGTCAGAGGTTCCATCAAATTTCGGCAGCTCGGGCATCTTGAATCTTTGGGGCAGCAGCTCTTCATCCCCCAGATCTCTGTTTTCTGGGTTAACCCCCTTTCCAACTGACAGCATGTGCGTGATTGCCTCAATCTGTTGCCTCATCCCCCTTAAGGCTTCATCTTCCCCCCTGGGTGCCCTGGGCCTCACAATATGGTGGACTATTGGCTCTTCGTCTTCCTCCTCCATCAGGAAATCATCATTGGGATTATGAATCCTTTCCCCTCTTGGCTCGATGGGTGCGACAGCTCTGTGATCATTATTGGGTTGGCGAGCAGCAACTCCAATGAAAGGAGCCTCCCCACCAGCAGGTGGTTCGGCTTGCCCCCGAGGAGGGGCCGCTTGTGGTTGTAGAGGAGCAGGTGGCTGTAGGGCAGCAGGTGCTGGTGGAGCAGGAGGATGGGCAATCCTTTCAGCCATGGCACCCATCATGTCTAGTATTCTTCGATCGAAGTCCTCTAGCCTCCTAGTTAGGTCTTGAGTGGTCAGTGCTCCGGTTTCTTCTGCCATTGGTGGTTCTACAGTGGATTCACTGATTGATGAGGATGACTTAAAATCCCAGCTAGACACAAATTCTGGCAACTCAAAAAGCAAATTTATCCTTACTAACCGGCCGTCAGAATCTCTAGTCCACTTAAATGAATCTATGATGGCTGAAAAAATTTAAATTGTTAGAATGATGCATGAATGACATATATAATGCATGATAGTGTGCTATACAATATTTACAATCACATGCAAGCAAGTAGATCCTTCCAACCTTATTACTCCCACACACGAGGTAATGCGGTCTCTTTCCTAGGTGGGCTTGATCCATGGGTTAACGGGGAACCCAATGGACGCGTATGGTGCTCGGTGGAAAGCCGACAACATATCACCTCTTATCTAATGCGCATACGTATGGATTTTGGCCTTTATGTATTTAAACATTTCAGCTAAATTAAGATGGGCCCATCGGGGCATGAATGCCTTTGATAAAAGACCATTTAATTTGGTTGAATTTGTAACGCCCCGTTATCCCCGTTGGAAGGATACCGGAGTGCCACGCGGACAAACACATATACGAATCCAAATATACACTAATAAACAAAAACTAATATTGTCACACCCCACAAGTGGCTTATTTGGAAATTAGAATTTTAATTGGACAATTAAGGGTAATTGAGTAATTTGTTAGTAAAAGAGGATTGGGTTGCAAAGAAATAAAAGTATTGTTATGGCAGATTTTATTTAGTGAGTAAAGAGGAAATTAATAAGGATTTATTGGTAATTGTGAGGGATCAGATTGTAAAAGGGTAATAAGTGAGTTGAGGAGCCGTGCATGTGTGCCAGGTGGTGAGCAGGGTGTGTGCACGTGGTGAGGGAAAGGAGAAAACTGAGAAAGTTTTGTTAGTTGGAAACAAAAGACTGAAATTCTCTTTTTTCTGATTTTCTCTCTCTCGTTAGCCATCTCTGTTCTCCATCTGCTGTTCTTTTCCTTTTTGCATGTGTGTTTTCCTGTTGAGGAACTAAGGTCTGGTTGAGTTTTGAAGCTTCAGCAGGGTAAGTAGTTACTGGTTTTACTTTGGGTTCTTGATCTTCATCTTTTCTGGGATTATTATGAGTTATTTATATAATGGTTCTTGGGATTAATTGGGTATCGGTTTGTCTGTTGCAAGTACTGGAAGATAGAAGAAAAGAGAAGGGAAAAGATAAAGTGGTTGATTGAAGAAGGAATACAGTGGTCGTTGTTTTTGAGCTTCATACAGGTTTGGGAGTGTGTCTGTCTTGCTCATTTTTGGATCCAGATTGCAGTTTTGTTGCTAATATAGTTATGTGTGTTGGAATATTGAAATGCATGAGTTATGTAGTGTTCGATACATGATTACAGTAGGAAAAGAATGATATGAGTTTGCAAATGAGATGTTTATATATGTATATGAATGTGAAGCTCTGGTTTGGGTCTCTTTCTGTTTATATTCTGTAATTATATGTTAGGATGAATAAAGTGAGTGAAATGACTGTAATGGTGCTCAGAGGACTTAAAGGTACGTGTTTGAATGATTATTTCATGAAAAATGGTTTTATACAAATGGGGTTTTGAATTTGGAGAGTGCTCTGTTTTCTGGATTTTCTGGGTTTATCCACGTTTTACTGGAAGTTGGTTTTGAGAAGATGATAGAGTTTGTGAAGAGAAGCAGAATTGTGAGAAGAAGGTCACGAGACGTGATGCTGCATCACGCCGTGACCCCCTTCTCGGTTGAAGGTCACGAGACGCGAAGCAGCTTCACGCCGTGACTCCTTCTTTGCTGAAGGTCACGTGACGTGATGCTGCATCACGCCGTGACTTTCGCCTCCTCCTGCGTGTGATTTTCCCCTCTCCTCACAGGCGTCACGAGACGTGACTGATGGTCACGCCGTGACCGCCTGCTCTTGCCTTGCTTTCTTGCCTTGCTCTTCTGCCTGGCTCGCGTGAAGCCGGTGTCACGAGACGTGACTAAAGGTCACGACGTGACCGGCCTCTGCCTGCTGTCCTGTCTTCCTAAAACAAAGATTTAACTTCTGATTTTTAAGGTTTTTACACTGTTTGATGAATAATTAGTTTTAAAATCTAATTTGTAGTTTAATAATTGCTTATTATTGAGTTGTATACATGATTAATAATTAATATTCATGATTTACACTTTTTATAATTTATTTGACATGGATTAATTCAATATGAGCTATATGTCCTTATTACCTTCAGTATTGATACTTATATGTTTAAATATTCTGAATTGTGATCAGTATATAAGTATACATGAATTATAAGCTAATATAATAGGAAATTCTCATGACTAGATATATGAATTGTTGAGTTGTGTCATTTAAGCCTGAATAGTCATAGTTGTGGATAAGTAAGCGCTTACTTAGGTCAGTGTGTGTGTGCAGCTGCTATATGATAAAATAAAATATGCGGGTCCGTTTGGATCCTTGTTTCGACCATGTTTGGTCTATATGGATTTAAATGTGAGACTTCGGTCTCTATATGAAAAGTACATGTTTGAGACTCATGTCTCTATATGCTTGGGATACTGTGTTCTATCAGTATCCATTTGACCGCATCCACTTCTAGAGAGTATTTTAGACTAGTCAGGCTAAGAGTGTAAATGTGTTGCATATGTTGAGATGTATTGTTGACATGATTACAAGCATGTGATGTACATAAATTCTTACATAGCATTATTTCGCACCTTGAATCTATATTCTTGTAATGATGAGATTTATGAATTGAGTACTTAATTGCCTTTGAGTTTGAATCTTTAGATTATTGTATTGTAGTAAATATTCTATGTGCATATTGTATGTTTGCTTTGTTCCTCCCCACTAAGCGTTATCGCTTAGCACGGGCTCTTTTCCCGTGCAGGTGGCGAGTGCAGTTCAGAGTTGGATATCTGCAGGTCGGCCACTAGGAGTCTTTTTGGATGAAGTTGTTATATTTTGAAGTCTTCCGCTGTAATTATTTTGTATATGGCTTGTGTAAAGCAAAGTAAATTTTTGTAAAGGAACAAGTATATTTTTGTATATGTATTTGCATACGAGCCCTTTTTGTAAAACGATAGTGATATATGTTATATGTAAACAGGATTTTACTATTAAATGATTAAAAGTTTCTTTAAATCTCATTTGGTTTTCTTTTATTTATTTATACATGTGTAAATGTATATGATTATATGTGTTTGCCCGCGTGGCACTCCGGCATCCTTCCAACGGGGATGGCGGGGTGTTACAAATATGAGATATAAAGAAACTTTTAATCATAATATAGCAAGTCCTTGAACATATATCATATCAATATCGTTTTACAAAAAGGCTCGTAAGCAAATACATATACAAAAAAAATAGTTGTTCCTTTACAAAAGATTCATTTTGCTATGAACAAGCCATGTACAAAATAATAGCAGAAGACTCAAAAATAACTTCATCCAAAAAGACTTCTAGTGGCCAACCTGCAGATATCTGACTCCAAACCGAACTCGCCACCTGCACGGGAAAAGAACCCGTGCTAAGTGATAACGCTTAGTGGGGAGGAACAAAACAAACGAACAATATACATATACAATATTTACAACATTAATATAATCTTAACACAACATAAACGTGCAATAAAGCTATGATTCAAAATCAAAGGCATCAAAATACATATAAGCATATTTCCATGTTCTTTACTTGATATGCATAAACATACATTACAAACCATTAACTACTCAAATCATACTTAGTATAAACATAATTCTCACCATTCTAAGTACACAGATATAAGGTGCATAATATAACGTTATGCAAGAATTCATGTGCATCATATACTTTTATCCTGTCAAAAAGCATCTCAACATATGCAATACAATTTAACATATAGCCTGATTAGTCTGAAACTACTCTTTAGAAGTGGATGCGGTCATTTGGACACTGATAGAACACAGTATCCCAAGCATATAGAGACATGAGTCTCAAACATGTGATTTTCATATAGAGACCGAAGTCTCGCATTAATTTCCATATAGACCCAAACGGGGTCGAAACAAGGATCCCAACGGAACCCGCATATAACATTTTATCATATAGCAGCTGCACACACACCCTGACCTAAGTAAGCGCTTACTTATCCACCACTATGACTATTCAGGCTTAAAATAACACAACTTAAAAAGTAAATCAAATAATAATCATATCATGGGAATTGCATTAAATACGAACTTATAACTCATGTATACATGTATATCGTTCTAATTCAGAAACATATAAATATATATATATATATATATACATATATATATCAAATACAGGAGATAATAAGAACATATAACTCACATTGAAATAATCCATGTTCATGTAAATTATAAACATTTAAATCATGAACATTAATTATTAATCATGTACACAAATCTCATAATTAAACAATTATTAAATTATAGCACAGTTTTAAACCTGTTCTTGAGTTAAGTAGTGAAAACCCCATGCAACAGAAGCTTAAACTTTTGCTTTTTAAAACTGGGCAGCAGGGAGGGAGGCCAGTCACGAGTCACCCAGGCAATGGTGACTCGTGACGCTGGCTTCTTGCAAGCGCCACGCCAAAGACAGAGGTAGTCACGAGTCGTGACCCTCCATCACGCCTCATGACGCTAGAGAAGAGAGGGGATGTCACGAGTCACTCGGGCAGTGGTGACCTGTGACACGCAGGGAATGGGAGGGTCACGAGCCGTGACTCTCCATCACGTCTCGCGACTTTCCCAGGGAAGCAGGTCATGGCGTGATGCTGTATCACGTCTCGTGATCCTCTTCAGAGAAGAGGGTCATGGCGTGATTCTTTATCACATCACGTGATCTTCTTCTCTCACTTCTGCTTCTCCTTCTCAAAACTTCAGAATTTCCAGAAAAACGTAAAAACCAGAAAATCGTGAAAACAGAGTACAACCAAAACTCAAAACCCCACTTTGTCTAAAACCATTTTTCATGCAATAATGATTCGAATACATACCTTCAAGTCTCCAGAGCACATTTACAACAATTTTTATACAAATAACATATTTCTACTATTCAAACAGAGGCAATACCAGAACGTCAACATCCCAGGGTTTCACATTCAAACTCATGCATGTTCATCTCATTTGCATATTTAACATCATTCTTTTCTACTGGAATCATGTATACAATGTACATATCTCATGCATTTTGATATACAACGTTCATATCAAAACAGCAAACAGGATCCAAACATAAGAAATGACAGACACTCCCAAACCTGGTAATGAAGTTCAAAAATGACCACTGCAACTTTTAATCAACAACCTTCCCTTTTCCCTTCTCTTTTCTCTTATCTTCAGATGCTTGCAAACAGACAAAGACCACATTCCATTAACCCAAGAAAATAATCTTTATAAACCCAAAGGAGGAGAAGAAGGAGATTCAACCATAAAAACGTAAAGAACTTCTGCCACTTACCTCTTAAAATCCCTTCAAAGCTCAAAACGGAAGAACACACATGCAAACAGAAAGAAGGAACAGAGAAAGAAGAGAAAAGGAGTGGTTAACGTGAGAGAGAGAGTAAGAGAGAGAACTTTTCGTTTACTAGGAAGCTAAAACTCTCAGACATCTCTTTTCTCTCACCCACATGCACACACTCAAATCTCCACTTGGCACACATGCACTGGTTCACTTAAACCAAATACTAACAGCTCATTCAAATCTTCTAATAGGTCCTTAACAGTTTCTTTTTACTCACTAAAATAAAATCTGCAAATAATACTTTTAATTCCTTGCAATAAAATCCTCTTTCCTCTAGAAAATTACCCAATTGCCCCTAAATTACACTTGTAACAATTACCAAAATATCCATATTTTCCAATTAAAATTGCCAATTCCAAATAGGCCACTTTTGGGTTGTGACAGAATTTGTTCAATATATAATGGCCCACATAGCAAGCATTGTATTAAGGTACATGTCACCTAGGGAAAGTATCTATTGCCATTACATGGGCTTTGGTCATGGGTGATGATATTTTGGGGTTACCCAAGCATGGTCCCTACCGACGGGTCTAGCTCATCACGAGCGTAACGATCGATCGAGTCACCATTTGATATACCTTGATGGTACGAGGCTTGGGCTGGTGATTATCCTTAACACTTTCCTACATTGAGTGAACGTAGGGTCATGCTTCGGGAATGCACCGGGGCTAATAGAGGGACCAAACTAGCATATATCTAAGGTTCTAATGCTATAATATGCAAATTCAAAAAGGGATAAAAATTTTAAATTAAAACTCAATTATAAATTTTAACCAAGGTACTTTCGAATAGAAGCCACTTACAGGTCCCCAGCGGAGTCGCCACTGTGACGCGCGCCGAACCTTGTAGGACGCCCTGAGGGCTCGCTTTAGGGCGATCGGGATGAGGTTCATGAAAACTTGTAAGGTATTTACAAGTGCGTCTATTTTGGGCAACAAGGAGGTTTCTTTGAGTCGCCACCCAATAGAACATTGGAAAAGTTCGTCTCGCCTCAGTGAGCCTAAGACGGCGCATAATATCCATTTTTGGCAAACTAGAGGGGTCTTGGAGGCAATCACCCCAATAGAACATTGGAATGACCCTCTAACCCTATGGAGCCTAGGATTGTAAATTGAGTCTTTGGTGGGACACAAGAGGTGTCTTAGAGATCTCATTCCAATGAATCATCGGAATGGTCCTCTCGCCTCATTGAGCCCAAAGACCAGAGATATGGTTCGGGATTTCTCATTTATTCATACCTTGGTTATTTTTTAATTAAGTTTTGAATTTAAGTTTTCATCCCTTTTCTCATACATTTCGATGCAATAATTAGAGCGCAAGTTTGATCATTCAAGGAAAGCGATAAATAAAGTAAAATAAAATAAAGTACATGAAAATAAAATACAACAAAATTAGGGGCGGAATACAACCCCCATTGTAAATAAAATACAAATCATGCATAAATCGAGATATTCATTAATGGTGAGGACATTGGTCCTCGCACGCATATTATTATGAAATAATTTTTATGTGATGATTTGGATGAAAAAATTGAGACATTGGTCCCATTTTTATTTAGGAAAAATACCAAATTAGTTAATAAAAATGTTTTGTGATTTTCTTTCTAGCGGATCGAAATAAACAATTTTACAAGCAAATTATATGACAAAAATAAAAAAAACCAAATAAATAAAATAGTGCAAATAAAGAAAATAAACATATAATCCAAACGAGCCATTCTGGATCCCCCGTGTACTCGCAAAAAATGCCCAAGCAAAAAATGAGTTTTGACATAAAAACAAAGCATAAAAAATAATGTTAGTAATTAAAACAATTAAATCAATAATAAAAGATAAAATGGAATAAAATAAGATAAAATAGCATGATATCAAAATGACGATTGAATTAATATGTTAACAATTAAAATAAATGTGAAAAATGCATTTTTATGACAAATTAAATAAATGATGTGATTAAAATAAAATATAACATGTTAATGAATTAATACATGAAAATTATGAACATGATGAAAAATAATGAGAATAAACAAATAATTGAATAAACAATAAATATAACATGTAACAATGACAAAAGGATGATAAAAGTTAGTAAATAAAAGAATGATGAAAACAATAATGATATATGACAAGGTTAATTGATGTGTTTATAATTAATATAAATTATTTACATGGTAAAAATGATTAACAAAAATTAATAAATTAATTACATGTTAAAAATAATGAAGAATCAAAATAAAATAAATTATTTACATGTTAAGAATCAAAAGAAATCAATATTCATATGAATAAAAATAAAATCATACATAAACAATTAAATAGAACAAATATAAATTCAATACAACAAGTAAATAAATAAAAACAATAAATAAATGAATACAAAGAACAAAATATACATGAATAGATTAAATATAAATAAAATAAAAGAAAATAGAAATTGAGCCTAGAATATGTACCCTCAGAGTTTTGGATTCGATGAAGGTAAAGTGATGATTTATTTCCGAAAATTTGCTTAAAAAGGTGATTTAGCAATGAAATTAATTATCTTTTCTTATGGAAGAAACAAAGAAATTAATTTACACGCATAAAATTGAAAAGAAATTGATTTGGAAGTGAATGATTAAATTTTTGGAGCCAAAAGGATTAATTGGAGTAATTAAGAATTGAAAATTGATTTTTCAATCTCAATTAAACCTTATTCATTAAAAGAGAAAATCTGAAATTTTTATTGAAGAGAAAAAAATAGAAGAAGAAGGAAAAAATCTGAAATTTCAGGTCTCAAAAATAAAGTGGAGGCTCTCCTCACGTTTTTTCCATCATAAAGAATATATAAAATATTAGAAAGTTGCCCTAATTCAATTAGGGAAAGCAATTTTGTTTTAACACAAATTTCTTCATTTTTGGGGATAAAATCAAGTTTTATTAATTAATTATCAAAAAGAATATTTTAGAATTTTATTTGGACTCAAAAACCTTGATTTAGGGTGAAAAAAATCGAAAAAAGGGGTAAAAAATCGTAAAATAGCTGTTTCAGGCCTTTTAGCGACGGCCAGGAGGAGGGACACCCGTCTCTACTGAGCGACGGGCGTCGCATGCAGCGGTACGGCGAGCAGTGCGCGCAATGCTGCGCGCGTCGTGGCGACGCTGCGCTTCGCTTTTTCGCGCCCGGTGCGCTGGTCGCCCGCCGCGCCGGGCGCTCGCGTTGCAATTTTTTTTAAAAAATTTTAAATTGACTAAAAACACTATAATTTTAAGCCCCCATTTTTCAAAATTAATTTTTAAAAAACATTTTTTTATTATTTTCCAATTTTTCACACTAAAATGCAAATTTTCAAGAAAATCATCACTTCTAACCCTTTTGCCCGTGCCAAGGCATCTTATCATCATTGGGTAACTTTAATCTAGGCTGACTCAGGACTCGGTGTCTATAACAAGGTTATGTGAAAATCCGACAAGGACGCATCTCCCGCTAAGAAAAGCTAGTGTGAAAATCCACGAGGGACGCACTACCTTCAAACAATGACTACAGGTACTAGAGAGGAAACTCATAATCCCCCAGAGGCATGAAACTCATAAGCAATTCCAGAGGGCACCGATCCTACTGTAAATTACGACCAAACCAGCTGTCACCTCTAAAATCCACTTAGATGAATTCTTGTCCTATATTCCTGCATACATATGCATCTCACGTGCATGCTCACCACTTTTCCTGCATATTTTGCTTTCTAAGTTTTGCAGAAAGAAAGAATCAATGCCAACGCCAGTGGAAGGGCAATCAACCAAAGACTTCTCAGGGAGCAGCTAACCGAAGACCTCTCAAAGGGCGATCAACCAAAGACTTCTCAGGGAGCGGCTAACCGAAGACCTCTCAGGGGGCGATCAACCAAAGACTTCTCAGGGAGCGGCTAACTGAAGACCTCTCAGGGGGTGATCAACCAAAGACTTCTCAAGGAGCAGCTAACCGAAGACTTCTCAAGGGGCGATCAACCGAAGACTTCTCAAGGAGCGACTAATCGAAGACCTCTCAGGGGGGGATCAACCGAAGACTTCTTAGGGAGCAGCTAATCAAAGACCTCTCAGTGGGTGATCAACCAAAGACTTCTCAGGGAGCAGCTAACCGAAGAGCTCTCAGGGGGCGATCAACCAAAGACTTCTCAGGGAGTAGCAAAACGAAGATTTCTCAGGGAGCAACTAGCCGAAGACCTCTCAGGGGGCGATCAACCGAAGACTTCTTAGGGAGCAGCTAACCGAAGACCTCTCAGGGGACGATTAACCGAAGACTTCTCAGGGAGCATCTAACCGAAGACCTCTCAAGGGTCGATCAACTGAAGACTTCTCAGGAATCAGCTAACCGAAGACCTCTCAGGGGGCGATCAACCAAAGACTTCTCAGGGAGCGGCTAACCGAAGACCTCTCAGGGGGCGATCAACCAAAGACTTCTCAGGGGGCGATCAACCAAAGACCTCTCAGGGGGCGATCAACTAAAGACTTCTCATGGATCTGCTAATCGAAGACCTCTCAGGGGGCAATCAACCGAAGACTTCTCAGGAAGCGGCTAATCGAAGACCTCTCAGGGGGCGATCAACCGAAGACTTCTCAGGGAGCAGCTAACCGAAGACCTCTCAGGGGGCGATCAACCAAAGACTTCTCAGGGAGCGGCAAAACGAAGACTTCTCAGGGAGCAGCTAACCGAAGACCTCTCAGAGGGCGATCAACCAAAGACTTCTCAGGGAGCAGCTAACCGAAGACCTCTCTGGGGGCGATCAACCGAAAACTTCTCAGGGAGCAGCTAACCGATGACCTCTCAAGGGATGATCAACCGAAGACTTCTTAGGAAGCAGCTAACCGAAGACCTCTCAGGGGGCGATCAACCGAAGACTTCTCAGGGAGCAGCTAACCGAAGACCTCTCAGGGGGCGATCAACCGAAGACTTCTTAGGGAGCAGCAAACCGAAGACTTCTCAGGGAGCAGCTAATTGAAGACCTCTCAGGGGGCAATCAACCGAAGACTTCTCAGGGAACGGCCAACCGAAAACCTCTCAGGGAGCACCAGCCAGCAAACTGAAGACTTCTCAGGGAGCAACAAATCGAAGACCTCTCTGGGAGTGACAGACCGATGACTTCTCAGGGAGCATCCAACCGAAGACCTCTCAGGGGGCACCAGTTAGTCAGAGACCTCTCAGGGGGCACTAGCGATCAACCGAAGACTTCTCAGGGAGCAGCAAACCGAAGGATTCTCAGGGAGCAGCAAATCGAAGACTTCTCAGGGAGCGACAAACCGAAGACTTCTCAGGGAGCAGCCAACCGAAGATATCTCAGGGGGCACTAGCCAGTCAGAGACCTCTCAGGGGGCACCAGCCAGCAAACCGAATACTTCTCAGGTGGCGCCGATCAGCTAAAGACCTCCTAGGGGCATCACATCGGAAGGCATGACCACACTAATAATTCCCTCCAGCCTGGGAAAGCGACCGCCTCAGGTACGTGTCTCTTCCCTTCTTTTCTGAATTTTGGCTCACTTAGGTACCTAAGTTCTAAGTTCCCCAAAATTGGGGGCAACTGTAGATACCAGGTCCCGAGACGGTCGAAGATCAGAATTATTCGATGATGAAAGTGATACCGGCTTACAGGTAGAGGTGTCAAAAATGATATTTTCCTTGTCGAGACCCTCGTTATTTTTAAATAAAAAAATAAAAAAATATGTAAAAATATATTATCAAAAAAAAAAAAATTAATTAATTAAATTAATTTTTAAAATAATATTATTAGGAAGTGTTATTTTTGATGCTAAAAAAGGGGGGGGGGGGGGGGAATTAAATTAGTTAATTAATTTAATTGAAAAAAAAAATTAAAAGGTTTTTTTTTTAAAAAAAAAGGGTTTAAGAAATGTGGAATAAGTGGCCAAAGTGGCCACTTTACCATTTGTGGCCATGTGATGGCAAAGTGGCCATCACGCGGCCACTTTTTCTAAGTGCGTGATGGCCACTTGGCCATCATGCGGCCGCTTGCGCGCACGGTGCCAGCGCAACGCACGCATCTCCGCGAGCGCTGTCGAGGGCAGCATGCGTGGGGGCTCTGCGCGCGCTGCCGAGGCAACGCATGTTCTCCCTTGTTCACGCAGCCACTTTTCCATCGTTTTTGCTGGCTTTTCTGCATTTTTCAGTCTATTTTTTCGTTTCTTTCACAGTTTTATGATATTTTCGATTAACAAAAATTAAAAGCTCATTTGGTTTTTCTCCATTTTGGGACAATCCAACAACTAAAATGGAGACTTGGTCTTCATTCTCAGAGGACAGCAACAAGTATTCAAAAAAGACTTTTATTTTTCCTCTCAAGTTTTTTTCTTCTTCTCTCAAGCAAAAAACTGGTTTTGTTCTTCTTCAAAAATTCTTCAAAAACATTCTTAAGTTCTTTTTCTTTTTCTCAAGCTTTAATTTTTCTTTAAAAAATATATTTCATCCTTGGATTGATCTTGAGTTTGGAAAATTAATTTCGTTTGCTCAATCATTCACCAAGAATATTTTTTCCCAAAATATTCTCTTGAGTTAATTTATTTTAAAATATCAATTTTTTCATTTTCTTCAAATATTCATCACCACAAATTCGACAAGGAAAACAAATCGAGACACCGTTTGTCTGATCTATAAAATTCTGAGGGTAAACACTTGGAACCACTCTCATTTATTTTATTCGCTCTGTATAATATTTATCGTTATTGTTATTTTTTGTATTCTGCTATCAACATTATGCTCATCATCTAATATTTTCTTCATGGTTTGCACACTACCAATATCTTCATTCAGTTATTAATGTGTGGTTTATTTTGGTTATGTTGCCGCTAGTTCATTTTCCTCCCTATTATTATTATTATTATTATTATTATTATTATTATTATTATTATTATTATTATTATTATTATTATTATTATTATTATTATTATTATTATTATTATCCTGTTGTTGTTGTTATTATTATTATTATTATTATTATTATTATTATTTGTGCCCACTGTTGTCTATTATTATTTTTGCTATTATTATTATTGCTAAGTTTATGTTTATTATCATTATTATTAGTATTTGTCATTGTCATTATTAAATATTAATGTTATCTATTATTATTTTTAATGTTTTTGCTGCATCATCACTATTATTATAATTATTTTCATTATGCCAACATACCATGATTTTATCATTATTGTTTGATTTGTCTATCATTAGCATTAATTGATGTCATACATGTCATTATTATTATTTTCATTAACTATCAATATTATTTATATTATTGTTGTTATTATCATTATTTATTATTGTGCCCAATATTCACTTTATCTTCATTTGATTGATTTTTTTTAGAATTGTTACTAACATCTTTAATATAATTTTCCTGTCTGAGATTTAAATTTGAATCGGGTTACGTGAGCGTCCCCGTGACTCCCTGGATGGGTCGCGACATGCGGACCAACACTTCGGTTTGGTGAGACCTTTTCAACCCTCTTTCTATATGTTTTGTGTTTATTTGCAAATATTTATTTATGCATGCATGGGATAAAAATTCACAAAAATATTTCTATAATTAAATTGAAATTTTTACTAATAAAATTGGGACCAATGTCACTTGTTTTAGCCCAACAATAAAAACATCACAATTAAAACGAAGAGTCAATTTTCTCCAAAAATGGGATCACTCATCCCCGTTTTCATCAAACAACCAAAACAACCCTTCGAACCCTCTTTAAATAAATGTGAGGGACCCACCACCATTCCTAAACTCTCAAATAAGCGCGTAGGAACCAACGTTCCTAAACCAAATGAATGCCCCAATTTATGAATGTCTTTCTTTATTTTGTTTGATTATTTTAAATTTATGTTCATTTCTTTCTGGGCCCTTGTAATTAATTTTGGGGCAACACTATTTAATTTTGGGGGATTGTATTCCGTCCCCACTTATATTTTTAATCTCCTTTTATTGGGGTTGTATTCCGCCCCTATTTCTCTTGTAATTGTGTGCTTGTGTGTTTATCGCTTTCATTTATCGCTTTTCTTTATCGCTTTATTCATCGCTTTCCTTTTGCCGCTTTTGAATGCTTGCGATGCGCCTTTAAATTTAAATGCATTGATCGTGTGAGATAAGAGATATAATTTTAAGAGGTTAAAAACTCATTTATAATTAATTAAAGCATAAATAAGAGTGAAGTTTCGAACACCAATCTCTGGTCTAGACCATTAAGAGGTTAGAATCTTTTCCCAATTTCTTGTAAATTGGGTGGCGACTCCGTGATACCTCAAAGGTGCCTATAGGCGTTGTGAGGCTAGGTGGTTCTTCTCAATGTTCTATTGGGAGGGATACACCCATGATGTCTCTTGGCACCCATGATTAAAAAATGCAATCTAATCCCTCGAATCCCAAAGGCGGATTCCATTACGAGGGCCCCTGCTGGGTTCCGGCGCGCGTCACAGTAGCCCTGTCATAAAATCCATGGTCACTCGATCCCACTTCCATTCGGGTATAGCAATAGGCTGGACTAAACCAGATGGCACTTGGTGTTCTGCTTGTACTTGCTGACATATCAGGCACTTTCCCACAAATTTCATCACATCTCGCTTCGTTCCTGGCCACCAATAATGCACCTTCAAGTCTTGGTACATCTTGTTACCCCCTAGATGCATAGCATAACTGCTGTGATGTGCTTCTGTCAGAATGTTCTTCTTTAAGTCTGGTTAATCAAGCACACTTAATCTTAGCTTGTAGTATAGGCTGCCATTAGCTGCCACTGAATAGTCATCACTGTCACTATTCTTCACTCGATTCATCACTGCAATCAACTTAAAATCTTGCTTTTGGGCGGCTTTAATCTGCTCCACAAAATCAGGTTTGACTTGCAATTCAGCTATCAAGGCGCCACTATTAGCCACATCTAGTTTTACATTCATCGCCTTCAAAGCTGCCATGAATTTTGTGCTAAGAACATTTGCTACAATATTAGCTTTCCCTGGGTGGTAATTAATGTAGCATTCATAATCTTTTATCAATTCAAGCCATCTTCGTTCTCTGAGATTTAGCTCCTTCTGAGTGAGCAAGTATTTCAGGCTTTTATGATCAGTGAAGATGTAGCACTTTTCACCATAAAGGTAATGCCTCCAAATCCTTAATGCAAACACTATAGTAGCAAGCTCAAGATCATGTGTAGGGCAGTTTTTCTCATGATTCTTAAGCTGGAGAGAGGCATAAGCAACTACTTTACCATCCTGCATCAATACACAACCCAGACCATTTAAAGATGCATCACTGTAGATGGTGAAGTTTTTACCACTCCTGGGTTGAGTCAACACCGGTGCCTCTGTCAACATCTTCTTTGGCTTATCAAAGCTGGCTTGGCACTTTTCTATCCATTCAAACATTACTTTTTTTTTTCTGAAATAGGCGTGTCAAAGGCGCTGTAATAATTGAAAAGCCTTTAATAAACCTTCTGTAGTAGCCTGGTAAACCCAAGAAGCTTCTAATTTCAGTGACATTTGATAGGAGCTTAACTGAGGTATAATTTAGTGTATGTTTTGTATGAGTTTGTGAAATTAATCATGCAATTGTGTGTATATTTGATATTATATGTGTTAGTTTATGTTTATTTGTATTAGTTGAGTGTTTTTGTGTTTACTGGTGTTATTTTAGGTGAAAAATGAAGAGAAGAAGCATAAATGTGGATAGGATCACGAGAGCAGAGAAAGGTCACGACTAGTGATGCTATATCACGAGTCGTGACTTGTGAAGGAGAATGCAGAAGGAAGGAGAAAAGAAAAGAAGAGGGGCTGAGGAAGTAGGGTCACGAGTTGTGATGATGCCTCACGACTCGTGACGACACAGAGAGGCCAAGAAAGAAAGGGAAAGAGAAAGAAGAGAAGAGAAAGAGAGGAGAAGGCGAGACGTGAGCACCAGTCATGACTCACATGCGAAGTCATGCCACGTGATGGGAGGTCGCGACTCGTGAGTGGCCAGAGAGAAGAAGAGAAGCGAAAGAAGAAAAGAGAGAAAGGAAAAGGGGAGCGCATTCTGTCGCGAGCGCGACAGAGACGATCATTGGGACAGTTTTCTCTTGAAAAGTCACCTCCTTTCACCAACAATTACAACAATTCTCAAGGGACATCTTTAAGAGACACAACCTTTAAATTATCATCTATAAATATGTAGTTTAACTGTAATTTTAGATGATGGAATTTTAGTTAAGTAATTTTCTATATTTTGTAAGACAGATTTATAGTTAAAGTTCTTAGTTAGTTTTCATGTTTTGAAGAAGAAGATCAAGGAGAAGAAAATCTTTTTGAAGAGTTGGGAAAAGGGTTGAAAGACTTCTATCTTAATCTCTTATCTTTTATTTCTTCTCTGTCATTTAATGAATACTAATCTAATAAATTTGTTCATTATTAACATTTTTTAATTCCATCTATTTTAAGAGTCTTTGAATGCAGATTTTCTATTAGTATATTTTGCATGATCTTTATAAGTTAAAGTAATTCGAAAGTTTACTTTATCTGAAATCTAATAGGAACTCATTATCAAAATGTATTTTGAGAAATCGGTATATTGAGATAATTGCTATAGGTTGGTGTTTATTCTTAGAATATGTAATTAATAACTTCTAATTCATTAATGAAAATTATGAGTTAGACTTTTAATTGCATGTTTTAGGCATTTTAATTTATATCGAGAGAGTAAATTAGAACTTTAGTTCAACTTGGCTTATATGAAAAGATGATTATAATTAATTAGAATGATGGAATCAAGTTCATTATTTAAGTTCTTCATTGAACATTTTATTTTCTTCTGATGAACATGAACTAGGATTAATTAGTTTATGTAATAGAGTAGTTTAGATTAACCAAACCAGTTAATTCATCATTGTAAACAAAGTTAAAATTGGGTAGTAATAGTGAGTAAAACACGTTCCTCGTGGGATCGATATCTAAAGTACTATTGCGGTACACGGTATACTTGCGGTCATAAGCATATATAGAAAATACTCAACAAGTTTTTGGCGCGATTGCCGGGGAACGGTTGTTTTGCCATTATGAAACTTAGTTTATGATTTTGGATTACAATATTTTGTTTTGTTTTAAATTTTTTGATTTAGTTTAACTTTGTGTTTTGTTTTTGGTTTTACAAGATTTAGAAGTTCATGCCTAGTACAAGGAGTTCTTTAGAAGAGCTTGAACCCTTAAATCCTGAAATTGAAAGGTTTTTGTCAAGTAACCCTTAAATCCTGAAATTGAAAGGTTTTTGTCAAATATTTTCCCTTGGCTAAAATAGCCAAAATCATAAAGGATATCACTACATTTGTTCAAAATGACAATGAATCATTGTATGAGGCTTGGGAAAGGTTTAAAGAGTTGCAAAGAATGTGTCCTCACCATAACCTTCCAAGGGAGTTCTTGATGCAAACCTTCTACAATGGTGTTAATCCAACCACAAGAGGGACTATTGATGCTGCTGCTGGTGGATCCTTGATGAGAAAAACAACTGAAGCAGCATTTGAGCTATTGGAAGAGATGGCAATGAACAACTGTATGTGGCCTCCTGAAAGAGTAAGGGAGTATAATAATTCTAATGCTAGGGGGGTACATTCAGTAGATTCTATGGTGGCATTACAAGCTCAAATTGAAGCATTGAATCATAGAGTTAATAGACTAAGTATGGGTGGTAATTTATCTAATGCATGCAATGTTTGTGGTCAACAAGGGCATAAGAGTGATAATTGCAATCTAGGCATGGTTAATAAGGAAGAACAAGTTAATTTTATTCAAGGCCAAGGGCATGGTAATCCTTATTCTAACACCTATAATCCTGGTTGGAGGAGTCATCCTAATTTATCATGGGGAAATAATAATAATAATAATAATAATAATAATAATAATAATAATAATAATAATAATAATAATAATAATAATAATAATAATAATAATAATAATAATAATAATAATAACCAAAATAGGGGAGTAGGATACCAACAACCACAAGATAGGTTTGGTGTTTTTGAAGGGAAGATTGATAAGTTTATTGTGGAAATTAATTATAAGATGAATTCTCAAGATGAAAGTCACAAGAAACTTGAGGCAAAAATTGACCAAATCACTAAAAATCATGCAGCCTCTATTCATAATCTTGAGATTCAATTAGGCCAACTTGCTAGTTCCTTATCTTCTCGAAATCTAGGATGTCTTCCAAGTAATACTGAGGAGAATCCTAGGGAGCACATTAAGCCATGATATGTCTAGTTCTTTTATTTAGGTTACTTAGTTATATTTTCTTTTTTTTTTTATATTCATTGTACTTTGTTTTAGATTAGTTTATGTAGTTTTACTTTTTGTATTTTAGATTATAATGCTACTAACACATTTGTTTTTATTTTACAGCTAATTTAGTAAGATTAGTTAATGAGAATTAAAAAAAAAAAAAATTTGCAGACTTGATTTTCTGTCGCGCGCTCGACAAAATCGCAATCGCGACAGATTATGCAAGTTTGTGCTTGAAGCTTCTGTCGCGATCGTGGCAAGTATCGCGATCGCGACAGAAGGCGATGAAGCACATTTCAGTAGGTAGATGCACATCTTCACGTGTCGTGACATCCAGGCTAGACTCGTGACTGGGTGGACATGCTGAGGAGAAGTTGCCTAGGTAAGTGAGGTGTGTCACGAGTCGTGACTCTTCCTCACGACTCGTGACGCGTGATTGCCAGTTGAGGTAAGTTTTTATTTTATTTTATTTACTTCTTAATTTTCAATTTATTTGCATTAAATTTTCTTTTTCCTCATATTACTATTGTACTTTTCATTAATTTAGGTTAGTTTAACTTTAATTTAATGTTAATCCCCTTAACTCACACAGATTAAAAATTAAAAGAGGGAAATTTTAAATTTCAAAACCCTAAAAAACTCGTGACCTCTGTTATTCTTTCTTTTCTTTTTATTTCACTTAAATTGTTATATTTTCCTCATTTTTCTCTTCTTAGCTTTCTAGGTCACGAGTCGCAATGCAGTATTTGATTTTTACTCTTCATAATTCTTAGACTTTTCTTTTTCCTTCACACATTTCTGTCGTTGTTCTCTTTTTCTTAGGGTTTGCGTGATTCTTGTTCATCTTGGTTTCGTCATTAAATCCATTTTCATCTTGGTCATAAACTTCTTTGTTAGTTATACATTGTTTCGTTTGGCATTTTCTCAGTAATAATTATCAACTTTCCATAGGAGTTTCTTCCATTGTATTAGAGATCTGTACTTGGTTCTTTTCATTTTCATTTTCATTTTCATTGTTCTTTGTTATTTTGGTACTTTGTTTATTTCGGCACTTTCCCCATCTTTGTTTCTTTCTGTGTTAGCAGTTCCAGTTCTTTTTATTCTCTATCTTTTTCAAGCTCTATTTCACTAATCATTGAAAAATGGTGAGAACAAAAATCCCATCCATTTCAAGAATTGAACAAGCAAGGCAGGAGGCTGAAGAGGGTGACATTTCTGATTCCTTTGGTGCTGGATTTCCTATATTTTCTGTGGATGAAGGTAGTCGATTTCTTACTCTTTGTGACAGAAAATTTTCACAATGTAAGTATTTTCCATCAGATTTGTTAGAGCAAGTGGGCATATTAAATACTGTGATTGAGATGTTGTCTAACTGTGGTTTCCTTAGATTTGCCAATATGAATGAGGATATTTATCCTGATTTAATGCTTGAATTTTATACATCTTTGAAAAAGAATGAGGATAATGAATATTGGATTGATTTTTGTTTGGATGGTAAAGCACACACTTTGACTTATTTTATGATGAATCGTATGTTTGGATTTTCACAAACTGGTTTGTTTGACCCACCTAAATCTTTTAAACCTAATAGATTTTGGACCTTTTTAACTGATTTACAAATACCATATAAAGTTAGAGATGCTAAATCAATGTTTATCAAAGATTTAAAATATTGGGTTTTGCACAAGATTTTTGCATCTTTGATTTTCAACAGGTCTGAATTTAATAGAGTTTCTCTTAATGAACTTTTTCTGATGTGGTGTGTACATAAAAGAAAGGATGTGTGTTGGTCTTATTGGGTTGTAAGTCAGTTGTTGAATTGTGTTGGTAGACATGAATCTCCTATAACTCATGGTCATATCATTACTGTTCTTGCAAGAAATTTAGATGTTGATTTTCGTTGTTATCATAGACATCGTCCTTGTATTTATTTTACTAAACATCTTTTTGTCCGTGGAGAAGTTGTCAGTAATGATTTTCAGGAAATACCATCACATTTGAGGTCTTGTTGGAGGGACATTGCTGGACCTTCTGCGTCACAAGTAGAGGCCCAAGAAGAAGAGGGTGGTGATGCGGGGGCAAGTGAAGAGGAAATTCTGCCCGATGTTCCAGTAGATGTGGCTCATGCCCCTGATGTTGGCTCATCTAGCCATAACATACCAATGATGTTATCTCATATGCAAGATCAACTTTCTTCTATAACGCGAAGGCAAAGGCGGTTGGAGTACAAGTTTGATAACTTCATCACACAAGCTGGATTTGTGATTCCATCACCTCCACCATCACCATGATAGGGGAGTATTTTTGTTCTTTATTTTAATTATTTTCTTTCTTTTAATTGTTTATTTTGTTTCATTTTTTCACATTGAGGACAATGTTGGTTCTAAGTGTGGGGGAGTGAGTGTGTTGTGTTGTTTGTGATTACTTATGCTTTGCAAGTTTTTGTATGTATTTTGTATGTTTATATTATTTGTGTGAATTAGTTTTTCAATTAGGTTCTTAGTAAGCTTTATTATAAAGTATGGTTCTTTTGGTATATTATATAGGTTGTTAAGTCAATTATTTTTTATGCTCATTTTTATCAGTTTTTCAAAATTTTTGGCATCTGTTTTAAGTTTTTCCAGTTATTTTCTTTTACTTAATTCAACATTATGGATTATTTAGTCTTTTACCTAACCATATTTTTTTTAAAGTTAGAATTTGCTCATTTAGTTGAAAATTTTAAGTTTCTAGTTGCCTATGGAAACTATAGCCATAATACTTACCTTTTATCTTTTCAATAATGGATGAGGACTCAAAAAGAATAAGTGGGATGGAGCATAAAATGCACCCACTCAAGTCATAAAAAGAAAAAGATAGCAAGATATACATCCAAAATTGTAAAAAATATGGGATGGAGCGTAAAACGCACCCATATTACCTTCTCTTGCTATGCATGGGATTAAATGAAAAAATATATATACCCATGTAAAATAAAAAGAAGAATAAAAAAAGAAAATAGAAAGAAAAGTCTAAAAATACCATGAGATTGGATAAAGGGTAAGAGAGCTCACAAATGTCCTAAATGCAGCTAGTTACTTTAGAATTTTTAACTTTATGATCAATTTTCTCTCTTTGATTCATGTTTAGTTTTTGAGACTTTATATTCTTTATGTTGGAAGTAGTAAAGTTAGATGACTTGTTGAATTTTCAATACATACTTAGAACTTTGATTTACTGATATGTGTGAGTGTTTGAGATAGTTAATTTTTGCAATTTTAGTATATATGCTAGATGGACAGTGCTATGTAATTATGTTTACTAGCTGTTGAATTTTCTTATGTCTTTTCTCTTGCTTGGGGACAAGCAAGGGTTAAGTGTGGGGGAATTTGATAGGAGCTTAATTGAGGTATAATTTAGTGTATGTTTTGTATGAGTTTGTGAAATTAATCATGCAATTGTGTGTATATTTGATATTATATGTGTTAGTTTATGTTTATTTGTATTAGTTGAGTGTTTTTGTGTTTATTGGTGTTGTTTTAAGTGAAAAATGAAGAGAAGAAGCATAAATGTGGATAGGATCATGAAAGCAGAGAAAGGTCATGACTAGTGATGCTATATCACGAGTCGTGACTTGTGAAGGAGAATGCAGAAGGAAGGAGAAAAGAAAAGAAGAGGGGCTGAGGAAGTAGGGTCACGAGTCGTGATGATGCCTCACGACTCGTGACGACACAGAGAGGCCAGGAAAGAAAGGGAAAGAGAAAGAAGAGAAGAGAAAGAGAGGAGAAAGCGAGACGTGAGCACCAGTCACGACTCACATGTGAAGTCACGCCACGTGATGAGAGGTCGCGACTCGTGAGTGGCCAGAGAGAAGAAGAGAAGAGAAAGAATAAAAGAGAGAAAGGAAAAGGGGAGCGCATTCTGTCGCGAGCGCAACAACATTACGAGCGCGACAGAGACGACTGTTGGGATAGTTTTCTCTTGAAAAGTCACCTCCTTTCACCAACAATTACAACAATTCTCAAGGGACATCTTTAAGAGACACAACCTTTAAATTATCATCTATAAATATGTAGTTTAACTGTAATTTTAGATGATGGAATTTTAGTTAAGTAATTTTCTGTATTTTGTAAGACAGATTTATAGTTAAAGTTCTTAGTTAGTTTTCATGTTTTGAAGAAGAAGATCAAGGAGAAGAAAAATCTTTTTGGAGAGTTGGGAAAAGGGTTGAAAGACTTCTATCTTAATCTCTTATCTTTTATTTCTTCTCTGTCATTTAATGAATACTAATCTAATGAATTTGTTCATTATTAACATTCTTTAATTCCATCTATTTTAAGAGTCTTTGAATGCAAATTTTCTATTAGTATATTTTGCATGATCTTTATAAGTTAAAGTAATTCGAAAGTTTGCTTTATCTGAAATCTAATAGGAACTCATTATCAAAATGTATTTTGAGAAATCGGTATATTGAGATAATTGCTATAGGTTGGTGTTTATTCTTTGAATATGTAATTAATAACTTCTAATTCATTAATGAAAATTATGAGTTAGACTTTTTATTGCATGTTTTAGGCATTTTAATTTATATCGAGAGAGTAAATTAGAACTTTAGTTCAACTTGGCTTGTATGAAAAGATGATTATAATTAATTAGAATGATGGAATCAAGTTCATTATTTAAGTTCTTCATTGAACATTTTATTTTCTTCTGATGAACATGAACTAGGATTAATTAGTTTATGTAATAGAGTAGTTTAGATTAACCAAACCAGTTAATTCATCATTGTAAACAAAGTTAAAATTGGGTAGTAATAGTGAGTAAAACACATTCCTCGTGGGATCGATATCTAAAGTACTATTGCGGTACACCGTATACTTGCGGTCATAAGCATATATAGAAAATGCTCAATAACATTCTTGGGTGTTCTCCACTGTAACACTACTTCAATCTTCTTAGGATCCACTTTAATACCTTATTCTAACACTACATGGCCCAAAAATGACACTTCATTTAATCAGAAATCACACTTGCTGAATTTAGCATATAGCTTCTTGTGTCTGAGGGTCTACAAAATAATTCTCGAGTGCTTATCATGCTCTTCTGGAGTCTTTGAATACACCAGAATATCATTAATGAAGACCACTATGTACTGATCCAAATAGGGATGAAAGATCTGGTTCATAAGGTCTATGAAAGCTTTTGGTGCATTTGTAAGTCCAAAAGGCATCACTAAGAATTCATAATGGCCATATCTGGTACAGAAGGCCGTCTTGGGCACATCTGCTTCCTTTATCTTCAACTGGTGATAGCCCGATCTCAAATCAATCTTGGAGAATACTCCTGCACCTTTCAACTGATCAAATAAATCTTCTATGCCTAGCAATGGATATTTGTTCTTGTAACACCCCCATACCCCCGGTAAGGAATATCGGGGCGCTACGCGGACACTTATGTATACATGTACATGCATTAGCGGAAGCGATAGCATAAACACATCCATTTAACAGTAATTAAATACTACACTAGGGCCCACTTGTATTTCATATTAACTACATATACATTTACATGTTCATATTACATCTGTTTTCATTTAGCTCTACATATACATTTACATGTACCCTTACTTGTGATTTTTCTACTTATATTACATAATGATGTTACTCAAAATGTAAAACTCTATTTCTAACTTGTAAAAAGATATGACAAAACTCCTAGTGGCCTTGACCCGCAGATGCCCGCTCACTGCTCCGAACCTGTAACCTACACGGAAATAAACATCCGTGCTAAGCGATAACGCTTAGTGGGGATAAAATAATGCAAAGGACTTCTTTACGAAGTCACAAATAAATCACACGTTTCATATAACAACATCAACTAGCTCATGCATATAGCTCTTATACATATACAGGTTGCATGCTCAGTTATCAAATACTATGAACTCACGTGCATATATCATGTACTCTTTTACTTATTCATGTACACTACAACTTTTACATATCATTCGTTCAAATATGCACTATCATGTGTCCATATTCATGTAAACACACTCATATAATCATACACTTGTATACAGAACTGTAATGTACTTAAACATTACTCTCTTGTACTATAGCATTTATTCAGAACACTACTCTTTAAACATCTCAAATGCACTACATCACACTAATAAGACAAGCCTGACTTCCTTTCATGGTGGATACGGGTAACTCTGGATACTGTTTAAAGTATCTTACATGTGGAGAATTAACTCAACTCTATGGAATACACGAGGTATTCCGAACTCTGGGCACAATTAAGGCCAACATATAGCAGCTGCACTCTAGCCCTTTATAAGCATGCTTATCTATCCACTATAACGGTAATCAGGCTCAATACCAACTCACACACTATACACAGATATCCACTCACCAACTAAAATTCAAGTGCATTTATCAAATTCAGAGGCATGTAATTCATATACAATCTTGTTCAACAACCAAAAGCATGTAACATTTAAATTCCATGCATTCACTCTTATATAACATCATCATATACATGTATTCAACTCATTACATAAACATATAAATCATGCAAAGCAAGACAGAAGAAAACACTCTCTTCAAAACAAATAACACAGGATGCGAAGAGGTTCACTGTCGCGATCGCGACAAGAAGTCGCGCTTGCGACAGAAGCCAAGTTCATTGTCGCGATCGCGACAGAAGCTAGATTACAAAAAGGCTCTATACTCTATACCAAATGCATTATATAACAATTCCTAAGTTCATACATATTTATCATGTCATTTACTATACTTCCTACAACTATACATTGTTACTTTATTAGTTAAATTACCATCTTTAATCATACTCATATGTATTTTCCATTAACAACTAATTTGTAATCATTTAGGAGCCCTAATCATGTATAAAACGTTAAGGGGAAAGGGAAGGGGTTTACCCATGCCAACCATGGGCTCAAAATGAAGAAAAAAGAGCTTAATATAGGTTGTTCTATCGCGAGGTCGCGACCTGTGTCGCGCTCGCGACAGAGGCTCCGCTTTGGTGCCTCACGAGACTGCTTTTTACTCTAAACTTGTATCGTCTATATGAACCTCTAAACGTCTTTTTTTGGAAAAACGTTATTCTTAACAATTATTCTATAGTATGTTAGCTTTCAAATGGAACAACTTTTAGGTCGTTTGGACATCTATAACAAAAGATATGATCTAAACAACATATACTGTTCCAGTGAACCCGCCAGAACTGGGTCACCTACGTTTTAATTACTTTTTGGGATACTTAGGGCCAGAATTAGATCAAGCACCCTCTTAGACATTTTTAGATACGGGTATTATATTTCATATGAAATTGGAATCAACCCAATTGAGATCCTATAACTCTACCTATAACAAATGCTATACACAGGGGCTAATGACAAATAAGCAGAATTTCGCAACATCAAACTCTATTATCAACACAAACCACTACAAGAAAAAGCAACAATACCGACGGAATCAAAACCGTCGCTAACTAGCGACGGAATGTTTATTCTGTCGCTAAAATAGCGACAGAGAACAAAGTCCGTCGCGAAAAAGGGCGCCAAAACTTCCCTCTAGAAATTGCCACAGAAATTAGCGACGGAAGTATAAATCCGTCGTTATAAAAAAATTAATTTACGTTTAGCGATGGTATTTTGTTCCGTCGCTATAATTAGCAACGAAAATAGAAACCGTCGCTAAATTTAGCGACGGCTATCTAAGTCCGTCGCGAAAAAAAAAATTTAAAAAATAAAATAATTTTAGCGACGGAAGTATTATTCCGCCGCTAATTACCGACGGAATTCAATTTCTGTCGCTATTTTTAGCGACGGAAATTGCATTCCGTCTGGAAATCTGAATTAAATTCAGATAACACCCTTCCCCCCCCCCCCCCGATCCTCTCTCTCTCCTCCCTCTCCCCTCACTCTGCCCTCCGGTGTCCGATCCCCTGCCCTCTTGCCGCCGACGACCGCCCCTCCCCTCCGATCGCCGGTCCCCTCCCCTCCTCCTCCTTCTCGTCTCTTCCCTCCCTTCTCTCTCTTTTTCCCGCTTCGATCTTCCCTTCTTCTTCCCTCCTTGCCGTGCGCCTTGTCTTCTTTGCCGCCGTCGACTGCCGCTGCTCCGGCGTTGGCTTCCTCTCCTCCTCAGCCTGGTCGACCTCCCTCCTCCGCCTCCTCCTCCTCTCCTCTCCTCCGGCGTCTGGTAAGCCAACAGAACCCTTTTGCCTTTTTTTTTTTTATTATTATTATTAATTTATTTAACTTAATTAGACAATGAATTATTGTTGATTGATTGTTGAAATAGATTATTGTTGTTAGAATAGATTATTATTGTTGAATGTTGAAATAGATTATTATTAATTTAGTAGACAATGAATTATTTAACTTAATTAGACAATGAGTTAACTTAATTAAGTATTGTTCAAAGAAAAAATTAATTTTTAATTAGTGTTGACTTATTCTTTTTTGTTATTTTAAAAAAAAACAATGAATTAATTAGTGTTAATTGTTGTTAGAATGTTATTACAGTGGACTGATTTAAAATTTTTAATTGTTATTATTAATGGATGATTTACACTTTGACATTGTAATTAAATTATTATTACAGTTGAATTCCATTGCAATTGAGTAGAAAGAGAATTGTATTTTTATTATATCTGCCTCTTCAAACATCTTAATGGCCCAATTTTGGAGTTATGGTACTCAAGCCACCAATTTTGTGATATTTAGCTACCCGTATATATTTCTTTTAAAATTTACGCTTCAAATTTATTGCATTTGTTTTTTTCAAAATATAAAGAAGATATCTCATTCAAAATATGTTATATACATGTAAGATTTTTCTATGTATTCGGTCTTGAAAATGAAAAAATGTTAAAGTTTTCGAATAGAAACTCTCATTGAGAATTTTCATTTAATTTGTGATAAGTAAAAGCCATGGGTGTAGTTGATTATCATTATTACCTAAATTGAAATTATATAAAGATTAAAAAGAAAGAAAAGCACATTGTTCTTGACAATAATGATCTCATCTTCCATCACAATGAACTATGTGTACCTCAAAAGTAAAACCATATACTAGACCTGCCTGATTTGGAATCCAGTGCTTCAGATCTTCATCAAACCTAATAATTCATATTTATTGTGTTAAGATGCAGTTTTTGATTATGAACTTCTTAACTTTATACTTATTTGAGTCATTAAATTTTGAATATTCAAAATTTATAAAATATAAAAATTATAAAAATAAAAACTAAATGTGTGTTCAGGATGGCTGTAGTTTTTGAATTTCTGTTTTTTATATGAAAAAAAAACTAAACGTGTTCAATTGATATGAAATATTTTCATTTTCATTAAATTAATTGAAAATGATTTTACATAATTTGCAAAATATCAAAATATAGTTTTCATTTATAATTTTTTGGATTCCTGCAATATTTTATTATGACAAATTTAATGTTGTTAGTATTATTATACATAAAATAATAAGATTAGCATTTAGAACACAATGAATTAATTAGTGTTAATTGTTGTTAGAATGTTAAACATTTGTTGAAATAGATTATTGTTAGTGTTATTAACAATAGTAGGATTATGGTTAATTAATAAAATGACAAATTTAATGTTGTTAGTATTATTATACATAAAATAATAAGATTAGCATTTAGAACACCACAACTTTCATCATTTATATCTCATTCTTACACCATTCATTATATAATTAAAGATAATTTATTGATTAAGTTGTAACTTGATAATTTGAAGAGAAACTACCACTGCTACCACTATATAATGATATTCCATATTAAAAGTACTGCATAGACCAATATTTTACTAAAATGCAATGCAAATTCTGTTGTATTTTTGAGAATTTGGGCCTTTTTATAAGCTTGTAATAAGCAATTATTATCTGTGGGTTTGAATTCTAAAACATATATATATAATTAATGTGGTCAACCATTTGCATTGGAATTTTTCTCGAAGCAAAGACTTATTTAGCCAAATAAAGATATGATGGCGTTTTCCCAATTGCATATTTCAGTATGGTTGCTACAAATTTAGACTTAGAAAATTTGTGGATTCTGAAATATAATGAAAATAATAATTTGATTTATACTCATTTTTATTATGTGAACCAAACTCATTTTTATTAAGTTTTGCTTTTTTTGAATTAGATTTTTATAATGCTATTTGAGATGTCTCCTTGTTCATGTAACAGTTTTGGAATTAAATATGAGTAACATAGATAGATCTTGGATGTATAGACGAAAAACAAGAGATGGTTACATTAATCCTGAATTTGTGGAAGGGGTTCAGTCGTTTATTGAATATGCCAGTTCTCAACCTGCATTTATGGACGGGGCTAAAATAAGATGTCCATGCAAAAAGTGCCAACATCTTCGTTATCTGTCAGTCGATGAAGTGTATTTTCACCTGTTACGAAAGGGATTTGTGCAAAATTATTTTGAGTGGACACGACACGGAGAAACATCAATCTGTAGTACATCGAGTGGAAATGTGGGTAACATGTGGACAACTGAGGGTGAATTTGAAAGAGAGGGGGAATTTGTAGCTGATGATGTAGGGGTGACTGATAATCCATACGTTCAAATGGTTTACGATGCAGCTGGCCATGATTTTAGGGAAAGTACACCAATGTTGGAAGAACCCAACGAAAATGCAACAAAATTTTATGATTTGCTAAATTCAGTAGATCAGCAGTTATGGCCAGGCTGCGATAACATGACTCAGTTATCTTCTGTTGCTCAGATATTGAATATAAAATCCGAATGCCATATTTCGGATCGAGGTTTTGACCGAATTCTTGCTTGGTACAATAAATCATTGCCTCCTGACCATAAAATGGTTGATAATTTGTACAATGTGAAAAAACTGATCAGTGGTTTAGGTTTGCCTGTTGAGAAAATTAACTGTTGTCGGTTGGGATGTATGTTGTTTTGGAGGGATGACATCAATTTACAAGAGTGTAAATTTTGCAGTCAACCTAGGTACAAATCTAAAAGAGGTGGTAATCAACAGAAATTGGTACCTTGGAAACGTATGTATTTTTTTCCATTGACTCCCAGGCTTCAAAGACTATATGCATCCGAAGTTACTGCACCTCACATGAGATGGCATGATGAGCACGAAAGTACAGGTGGAATAATGAGCCATCCATCCGATGCAGTTGCTTGGAAACATTTCAATAACACCCATCCTGATTTTGCTGCTGAATCTCAAAATGTTCGAGTGTGTTTGAGCATTGACGGATTTCAACCTTTTGGTCAATCAGGGCAACAATATTCGTCATGGCGAATCATAATTACTCCATATAATTTGCCTCCATGGATGTGTATGAATGAGGCATATATGTTCTTGACAGTTATTATTCCAGGACCTAGAAATTCGAAGCACAGAATTGATGTATATTTGCAGCCGTTGATTTATGAGTTGCAATAGCTTTGGGATGTCGGTATTGAAACATATGATGCATCACTTAAACAGAATTTCATGATGAAAGCGACATTAATGTGGACGGTCAGTGACTTCCCTGCCTATGCTATGTTGTCGGGTTGGAGCACGGCTGGAAAACTAGCATGTCCTTACTGTGGCGACGATTCAGATGCGTTTTATCTTCAACATGGGTGCAAAACTTCTTGGTTTGATAACCACAGGAAATTCCTTCCACCAGATCACCCTTTCCGACGGAACAAGAACAAATTTCTTAAGAATAGAGTTGTTCTTGCAAGTCCTCCTGTTATCAGAAGCAGTGAGCAAATTTTACAAGACATTGATGAGTTGGGTTTACTTAAGGTAACAGAAGTTGATGCTAATGAAGTTAATGGAAGAATCAACAAAAACTTTGGTTGGAGGAAAAGAAGCATTTTTTGGGATTTGCCATATTGGAAGACTAATTTGTTACGGCATAATCTAGATGTGATGCACATTGAAAATTTTTTTTTTGATAATGTGTTCAACACCATTATGAATATAGAAGGGAAGACCAAGGACAATTCAAAATCACGAGCGGATTTAAAGTTCTTATGTAGAAGGCCCGAGTTAGATAAAGATTTTTTAACCGAAAAATATCCCAAAGCATGCTACACTTTGGACAAAAAACAAAAGGAAGTCTTGTGTGATTGGTTAAAAGGACTAAAGTTTCCGGATGGTTACGTCTCCAATTTGGCAAGGTGCGTCGACATGAGAAAGTTCAAATTATTCGGGATGAAAAGTCATGATTGTCACGTTTTCATGCAGAGGCTACTCCCAATAGCATTTCGAGAGTTATTGCCGACAAAAGTGTGGGAAGCTATAACAGAGCTAAGTATGTTTTTCAGAACATTAACGTCCTGAGAGATAAGTGCGGCAGATATGGCAAGATTGGAAATAGAAATTCCAGTAATCCTGTGCAAACTTGAAGCAATATTTCCTCCAAGTTTTTTTGACTGTATGGAGCATCTCCCCGTGCATTTAGCACATGAGGCGAAACTCGCTGGTCCGGTTCAATATCGTTGGATGTATCCATTTGAGCGGTAACTATCTATGACCTTCCATTGCAATTATTTTATACCTTTGTATGCTAATTAATGGCATTAAGATATATCATGTAGGTATTTGTTTCACTTGAAGAAGAACGTAAAAAATAAAGCTAGAGTTGAAGGTTCAATATGTAATGCTTATTTGGTCGAAGAAGCAAGTACTTTTTGTTCGCATTATTTTGAGCCTCATATACACACGAGACAGCGGAAAGTACCACGTAATGATGATGGCAGGGCATCAAGTAATCAGGACGGAAATTTATCCATTTTTACATATCCTGGGCGTTTACATGGCCGTTTAATAAGGAAAATGCTAATAGAGGATGAATTAATAGCGGCCCATAGTTATATTTTATTGAATTGCGAGGAAGTTCGTCCTTATGTTAGGTAAGGTTAATATATACGCTACATTGTGATATATTGTTTTACTATGTAAAGAGTGTAATATATAAATTGATATTGGCATTTTAGATTATTTGAGGAATGGATACGGGAGCTAATGCCTGAGAAAAATGAAAATGAGGTGAACAAGGAAGTCGAAAAGCACTTTCATGATTGGTTCAAGACATATGTAAGTTGTGATTTTCACCATATATGTCCATACATACATGAATATATGAAATATATGATTGCATTGATGTTAGCTTATTGGAATATGTAGGCATCAACAAATGCAATTGACAACAACTACATCACTGATCTTGCAAAAGGACCTTTGCGATATGTTAAATCATTTCCGGTGTATTTCGTGAATGGATATAAATTTCATACACAGAGTCATGGTCATAACAAAGAAACGGTAAACAGTGGGGTTTGCATTCAAGGAGAGTTGATGGATTATTATCGGCAAATTGTTGATATAATTAAAGTCGAGTATCCCGCGTTGCCAATAAAACGTTGTGTGTTATTCAAGTGCGAATGGTATGATCCAACTATTAACGTGGGAACAAAAATACATACCAGATACAATTTAGTTGAAGTCAACCAGCGTAGAAGATTGAGGAACTTTGAACCATTTGTGTTGGCAATGCAAGTGGGCCAGGTATATTATATCTCCTATCCAAGCGTAAAGCGAGACAGATCGGAATGGTTTGCAGCGTGCAAAGTCAAACCAAGAGGCATTTATGAAAGGAAAGGCGTCGGACAAAGTGAACATTCTGAAAATAATGATGCATTTCAGGAGGAAGAACCGAAAGTTCATGAAATCAACAACTCTCTGCATTTTGAAGATAACGAACCATTGAACTATGCGGACAATGAATTTGTTGACATTGATGGTGAGGATGATGAAGAAACTTTGGTTGGCGATGGATCTGATGACGAGCCAGAATTTTCCTCTTATACATTGGAAAATGAGGATGATTTGAATTACGATTTACAGCTTAGTGACGATAGCGAATAATTTGTTTAACTACTTGCTTATCATGTGAGACCAATTAATATTGCACTGACTTGGATATTAATTTAATATGCTTATTACAATGTAATTATTTTCTATTATCTGACAATATGCATTTTTCTTATAATGGCAGGTTGAAAAATGTTTAAGCGAAAGAAGAGAACGTCGATTCCTCCGCGTCTCAGGTTGCATGATGGCGATGACAGTACTGGTACTGGAGGATACTACTTTTACCACTGTAATTAATGGTTAGGATGTCTGAATTTTATCTTATTACCATAGAGGAGGATGGGAATGTTACTTGTGTGAGGAGTTTGCTTTGTTGTTGAATGTTGGATTGTAGCGTAGTCTCGAAATTTGAAGTGTTTTTTTGTCTATGTATACAGGAGGTATGCTCCAAATATAGGGGAAACTCTGCCGAAATTTAAGTAAAAACTTGTACGAATAGTTAATAAATTATAGTTCATCTTTAAATCTTTTTATGTTTACAGGGAGCATCGATGGGTCGACTGGCTACCTATGGTGAGGTATTTTTACGCACCCACACCAACAAGCATGATGGTCGTACGTTCGTCAATTCTCGGTCAAGGGTTTTACATGTACATCCAAGTTACTATATTTTACAAATTTTAAATATTACTTATTATTAATCGTTACTTATTGTAAAACATTTGTCCTACGACAGGAACAAGTTCAAGATGCAATTCAGCAACGCTCACAGACTTCTGATTATGTTGATGCGAATCAAATCTATTGTGACATGTCTGGTGGTAGAGACCAGCGAGGACGGATATTTGGCTTAGGTTCTTTGGCCAAATCCTGTCACTCGCATGCCTCAAGTTCAAGTACTACCGTATCACATAGAAGGTCTGAATCCAGGCGAGTCCATGAACTTGAGAATACTGTAAATGAGCTGAGATCTGAATTGCAATAGTCACAGACTCGATGGCAGCAATCTCTCGACTTCATATCTGAGCTGCGCAATGAGATGGAAAATTTGAAGGGTATGGTGTTATCGCAGCAGTCCGATCATACTTCTCAGCCGCTGCCGCCGCCGCCATCAGCTTAATTAGTTATGATTTTGTATTATACATGACTATTATGTTATTACATAATTACTAACTTTATAACTAGTACAATTTTATTAAATTCGACTATTATTGGATATTAAAATTTAGATATCATCTTCATTTGCTTATTATTTTGCAATTAATTTTACAAGTTATAAAATGCATTATAAAAATATAATTGTTAGTTAATGGGGAAAATTTGGTTTAATTTCCCGACGGATTACCGACGGAAGTAAAATTTCCGTCGGTAATTATTCCCGACGGAAATTCTACTTCCGTCGATAAATTCCCGACGGAAGGAAAATTTCCGTCGGGAATAATTACCGACGGAAACTCTACTTCCATCGGTAATTTCCCGACGAAAGTAGAGTTTCCGTTGAGAATTATTCCCGACGGAAATTCTTAATCCGTCGGTAATGTCCCGACGGAAGTAGAGTTTCCGTCGGGAATTATTCCCGACGGAAATTTTTCGTCGGGAATAATTCCCTACGCCTTCACTGCCGACGAAAATTATTCCGTCAGCATTTTATTTTCCCGACGGAAATTACACATTTTCCATCGGTAATTTCCGTCGGGAAATGTCTATTTTCTTGTAGTGAACACTCAAATGATCAGGTTACATACTTTAAACATATATACACTTGTCATGAGCACTGTAAGCAATCAAAATGAACATCTTGAGCTAATTAAAGCTCATCAAGCATCTCTTTATTTCCACATGTCTTTGTTCAAGCATTTCTCATATAAACACATGCAAAGTTAACACAGTCACACTCGATCCCTACCTCTAGGAACTCGATCACAGCTCTCTACTTGTTCTGATCTTCTCTTTTCCTCTATCGACTCTCTTGCCTCCAACTTGCACCAAAACCACACACAAAACACTTGGGGTTACTCTTCTTTTTACTTTAAATCAAAATAGAAACCAAGTAGTAGAAGAAGACTAAATAATAGTACTACTTACCTCTTCTCAAAAATCTACTCTCTTCATCCCAACCTAAATGAGTCTCTTTAGGAGCAAATGGAAAAGAGAAGAAAAGAAAGGAAAGTGGAGCACGGCAACTAAGAGCAAAGAAAACCAAAAAGGGGAATTAAAAAGCCAAATGAAGAAATTGAAATGGGAGTAGGAAAGTGGCCGGTCAACTAAATCCAATCCAAATAAAGCCAAACCTTCTCACATAATGCTCACCAAACCAAATAAATGCCAACCACTTCAATTAATCCATCCATATCTTAAGCCAAGCCAAGCCAAGCCAAGCTAAGCCAAACCAAGCCAAGCCAAACCAAATGTCTCTTCCCTACAATGACACTTGGCACACTCCTATAATGCCACTTGTCACTCTCATATGCCGCCACTTGTCACTCTTCTATGCTGACACTTGTCACTCTTCTACGATGCCATGTGTCAACTCCCTACAACTCCAAGTCTCTTAGTCCTACTTATGCACACATCTCGCGAGGGGGTTCTGTCGCGCTCGTGACGCTTGTCATGCTCGCGACAGAACGCTCACGCCCGCACCGACCAGCTGAAGTTCGAAAACTGCTGGAGGGCTCTATAGCGCCCGCGACACTTGTCGCGCTCGCGACATAACTCTCGCACATATGTCACGCTCGTGACACTTGTCGCGCTCACGACAGAACTCTCGCACATAAACTTACCTTTTTCGAACCAAACTCTGTAATTCTTCTAGGGCCACTTTGGGGTGTTACAAATCTCTCCCCCTTAAGAAATTTCATCCTCGAAATTTCCCTGCTAATCACTTACACCATACAGCTATCAAATCGAACACACTTTACACTTTCCTTAATGCACTGCACTCTAATCCATATACTTCTTCTTTGCATCTAGCACTGAATGTATATCCTGTCAGCTTTTCTCAATGAAACGCATGCAATGATAATTTTTCACATACAAATGAGGGATGCGGATGAAATGGTCATATAATGATTTATGTATGCGAGATGATGCGAAAATGCAATGTAAGCTACTGTAATGCACTTTTCCCATCCCCATATTTCACTATGCTTATGTGCACATGATTCAAGGAGATAGCTGACAGGAATACAGAGTGTCACCTCAAACTCTTACCAATTCACATCTGCCGCTGTCTCTTCTATGCTCTCACGCGAGTCGGACTTCATCTATAATTTACATAAATGACATCTGCATTAGGCCACAACTCTAGACAAACTCTGACATTAACCTATACTCTACATCTTATAGACCAGAACCTCTAACCTATGCTCTGATACCACTAAATGTAACACCCCCATACCGCCGGTAAGGAATATCGGGGCGCTACGCGGACACTTACGTATACATGTACATGCATTAGCGGAAGCGATAGCATAAACACATCCATTTAACAGTAATTAAATACTACACTAGGGCCCACTTGCATTTCATATTAACTACATATACATTTACATGTTCATATTAAATCTGTTTTCATTTAGCTTTACATATACATTTACATGTACCCTTACTTGTGATTTTTCTACTTATATTACATAATGATGTTACTCAAAATGTAAAACTCTATTTCTAACTTGTAAAAAGATATGACAAAACTCCTAGTGGCCTTGACCTGCAGATGCCCGCTCACTGCTCCGAACCTGTAACCTACATGGAAATAAACATCCGTGCTAAGCGATAACGCTTAGTGGGGATAAAATAATGCAAAGGACTTCTTTACGAAGTCACAAATAAATCACACGTTTCATATAACAACATCAACTAGCTCATGCATATAGCTCTTATACATATACAGGTTGCATGCTCAGTTATCAAATACTATGAACTCAAGTGCATATATCATGTACTCTTTTACTTATTCATGTACACTACAACTTTTACATATCATTTGTTCAAATATACACTATCATGTGTCCATATTCATGTAAACACACTCATATAATCATACACTTGTATACAGAACTGTAATGTACTTAAACATTACTCTCTTGTACTATAGCATTTATTCAGAACACTACTCTTTAAACATCTCAAATGCACTACATCACACTAACAAGACAAGCCTGAATTCCTTTCATAGTGGATACGGGTAACTCTGGATACAGTTTAAAGTATCTTACATGTGGAGAATTAACTCAACTCTATGGAATACACGAGGTATTCCGAACTCTGGGCACAATTAAGGCCAACATGTAGCAGCTGCACTCTAGCCCTTTATAAGCATGCTTATCTATCCACTTTAACGGTAATCAGGCTCAATACCAACTCGCACACTATACACAGATATCCACTCACCAACTAAAATTCAAGTGCATTTATCAAATTCAGAGGCATGTAATTCATATACAATCTTGTTCAACAACTAAAAGCACGTAACATTTAAATTCCATGCTTTCACTCTTATATAACATCATCATATACATGTATTCAACTCATTACATAAACATATAAATCATGCAAAGCAAGACAGAAGAAAACACTCTCTTCAAAACAAATAACACAGGATGCGAAGAGGTTCACTGTCGCGATCGCGATAAGAAGTCGCGCTTGCGACAGAAGCCAAGTTCATTGTCGCGATCGCGACAGAAGCTAGATTACAAAAAGGCTCTATACTCTATACCAAATGCATTATATAACAATTCCTAAGTTCATACATATTTATCATGTCATTTACTATACTTCCTACAACTATACATTGTTACTTTATTAGTTAAATTACCATCTTTAATCATACTCATATGTATTTTCCACTAACAACTAATTTGTAATCATTTAGGAGCCCTAATCATGTATAAAACGTTAAGGGGAAAGGGAAGGGGTTTACCCATGCCAACCATGGGCTCAAAATGAAGAAAAAAGAGCTCAATATAGGTTGTTCTATCGCGAGGTCGCGACCTGTGTCGCGCTCGCGACAGAGGCTCCGCTTTGGTACCTCACGAGACTGCTTTTTACTCTAAACTTGTATCTTCTATATTAACCTCTAAAAGTCTTTTTTTGGCAAAAAGTTCTTCTTAACAATTGTTCTCTAGGATGTTAGCTTTGAAATGGGATAAGTTTCAGGTTGGTTGGACATCCATAACAAAAGATATGATCTAAACAACATATACTGTTCTAGTGAACCCGCCAAAATAGGGTCACCTACGTTTTAATTACTTTTTGGGATACTTAGGGCCAGAATTAGATCAAGCACCCTCTTAGAAATTTTTAGATACGGGTATTATCGTTCATATGCAATTGGAATCAACCCAATTGAGATCCTATAACTCTACTTATAACAAATACTATACACAGGGGTCTAATGACAAATAAGCAGAATTTCGCAACATCAAACTCTATTATCAACACAAATACTCAAATGATCAGGTTACATACTTTAAACATATATACACTTGTCATGAGCATTGTAAGCAATCAAAATGAACATCTTGAGCTAATTAAAGCTCATCAAGCATCTCTTTATTTCCACATGTCTTTGTTCAAGCATTTCTCATATAAACACATGCAAAGTTAACACAGTCACACTCGATCCCTACCTCTAGGAACTCGATCACAGCTCTCTACTCGTTCTGATCTTCTCTTTTCCTTTATCGACTCTCTTGCCTCTAACTTGCACCAAAACCACACACAAAACACTTGGGGTTACTATTCTTTTTACTTTAAATCAAAATAGAAACCAAGTAGTAGAAGAAGACTAAATAATAGTACTACTTACCTCTTCTCAAAAATCTACTCTCTTCATCCCAACCTAAATGAGTCTCTTTAGGAGCAAATGGAAAAGAGAAGAAAAGAAAGGAAAGTGGAGCACGGCAACTAAGAGCAAAGAAAACCAAAAAGGGGAATTAAAAAGCCAAATGAAGAAATTAAAATGGGAGTAGGAAAGTGGCCGGTCAACTAAATCAAATCCAAATAAAGCCAAACTTTCTCACATAATGCTCACCAAACCAAATAAATGCCAACCACTTCAATTAATCCATCCATATCTTAAGCCAAGCCAAGCCAAGCCAAGCCAAGCCAAACCAAGCCAAGCCAAACCAAATGTCTCTTCCCTACAATGACACTTGGCACACTCTTATAATGCCACTTATCACTCTCATATGCCGCCACTTGTCACTCTTCTATGCTACACTTGTCACTCTTCTACGATGCCATGTGTCAACTCCCTACAACTCCAAGTCTCTTAGTCCTACTTATGCACACATCTCGCGAGGGGGTTCTGTCGCGCTCGCGACGATTGTCGTGCTCGCGACAGAACGCTCTCGCCCGCACCAACCAGCTGAAGTTCGAAAATCGCTGGAGGGCTCTGTCGCGCCCGCGACACTTGTTGCGCATGCGACAGAACTCTCGCACATATGTCATGCCCGTGACACTTGTCACGCTCACGACAGAACTCTCGCACATAAACTTACCTTTTTCGAACCAAACTCTGTAATTCTTCTAGGACCACTTTGGGGTGTTACAGTTCTTGATTATCAATTTGTTCAGCTGCCTATAATCAATGTATAGCCTGAGAGATCAATCTTTCTTTTTTTTAAATAGCACTGGTGCTCCCCATGGCGATGTACTAGGCCTGATAAAACCTTTTTCCAGTAATTCCTGTAGCCGAATCTTCTACTCTTTCAAATCTGCTGATGCCATCCTATAAGAAGCAATGGAAACTGGAGCAGTACCTGGAGCTACATCAATAGAGAATTCAATCTCTCTATCAGGTGGCAATCCTGGAAGATCTTCAGGGAACACATCTTGAAATTCACACACTGTAGGCACTTCTAACACTTTAGAATTCCCTTTCTTTGCATCCATTGCATAGCACAAGTAAGCCACACAACCCTTTTTAATCAACCACTTGGCAGCAGAAGCTGAAATCACATCAGAAAGATAATCTGGTCCTTGGCGCACCACTGTTATCTCTCGATTATCTGAAGTTTTAAGGGTCACTCTCTTTCTTTTGCAGCCAACTATCACATGGTAAGAAACTAACCAATCCATTCCCAAGATGAAATCAAACTCTTTAAAAGGAAGTTCAATCAAGTTGGCTAGGAAGACACAATTCTAAACACTAATGGGGCAATCTCGATACACTTCATTCACTATAACACTATGGCCCAATGGGTTGCTCACTAATATATCATGGTCTAAGGAGGAGCTATCTAACCCTTTATATAGACACCGGGCCCTGAGGCAGCTCAGACTGAAGTTACCCAGTGATGAAAGTGATGCCTGTTTATGGGCAGGAGGACAAATGGAAGTGATGGAAATTTTTTTCGTTTTAAAAAAAAATGGTTTGTGGGCAGTTTCCTGGGGGCCTATGGGGTGAGGCCCATCTCACCCATATGAGATGGAGCCTCATTGCGTGAGGCCCATCTCTTGGGTGAGAGGTAAGCCTCACGTGCCCCATTATCCCCTAACATCCCTTTTCCCTGTTTTCAGGGGATTTGGTTTGAAAAAGTATGGTTTATGTTGGATTTGGTGGAAAAAATGAACTAATCTGTTTGAGACATTAAAAGAGAAGGGAAAGTTGAAGAAAAAGGGGGGAATGATTGGAGGGAGCTGAGCTGAGAGGGAGAAAACACAGAGAAAACTTTGAGAGCAAGAAAATAATTTTGATTTCTCAAATAGCTTCCGAGGTTGTCTCTTAAATCTAGGAAATCCATTCATAGTGTTTGGGATTCAATCATGTTTTGTTTTTCTTCTCAACATAAACATTTTACCAAAAGCATTTTAGGCTCTGTTTTAATCTTCTTTTCAAGAAAAGCAAAGAGGAAATCAGAACTTCATCATCCATAGATCAAATATCATTCTGAGGGTAAATACTGAATAGCCATCTCTCTATTTCTTTGCTTTCTTTCTTCTTCTTCTTCTTCTTCTTCTTCTTCTTCTTCTTCTTCTTCTTCTTCTTTCTTTCTTTCTTATTTCTTTTCTTCATTTTGCTGTGCTAGTTAATCGTATCCATTGTACATATTGTATATATATTTCTCGTTTGATTTAATTAATTTGTTTATCGCATATTTGTTGCTGTCATGATTAAATAAGTGTTCGCATGATATTTTGCATGTTTTGATCGCCTGATATTGCATTTGTTAGTCTGTTATCATTTTCCTCTGTTCATCTCTATTTTTTCTTGGTGCTTAAGTCGTGATTTATTTTTGGTTGCCGATTGGATCATATCTTTATTTTTGCTTAAATCATATTTTCTCCGATCGGATTTCGTTCTTTCCCTATCGGATAGTGCTATTTTCCTTCCCCCGTTCGGTCGTCGAAGAGGGCCTCTGTTTCCCGATCGGGCTGCACAATCCATGCACACCTTGAACGACTCATACAAAGCATGCACGACTCGCGCACTTCCTCGCTTCCTCTCCTTTTATTTCGTCTTCTCTTTTCTGGTTCATCTAAGCATCTTGCCTAATTAATTTCTATTAGTAATTATTAATGCCTTTGTGGGTTATTATTTCATTTGTATGCCTGTTTGTTGTGGTTGGATCTTGTTGATTTTCAATTTTTTGAGTTAAAATCAATGTTCTTCCTGTGGAATGGTGAGTTTTTGCTTGATAGAGCAAAAACATAGTTGTGTTTCGCAAGAAACACAGCTGTGTTCCTGCACTGCCCGGTGATTTGCTGAGGAAACACAGCTGTGTTTTGTAAGAAAACATAGCTGTGTTTTCTTCACTATTCTGTTCTTTCGTTTTTCTTTGTTTTCCTGTATGCTGCATTTTGCTTCATTTTGTTATCTTTATTAATTTATTTGTTTATATTTAATTAGTTTAATTGATTATTATTTGATTGATGTATTAACTGTTTTGATTAATTATTTCATTCAACTAATTTATTTGTTCATATTACTTTAATTATTTAATTTACTTTACTAACATTTTATTCATTTTGTTTTGTTGTCTCAAAATTATTTATTTTTGCGAGTTACACTCTGCTCGGGTCGGAGGATCGGAGATAAAGGACCTTTGATTTTAGGGTTTGCATTTTAAATTTCGTATTTTCTTTTATTCCATCATTTTTATATGTTGTATGTAAAATGTATTTTTTTTTATTATCCGTACTATAGAAAATCACATTTTTCTTAATAACTAATAATTTGGAATTTTTCTTAACAAATTGGACCAATGTCCTATTTTAGCCAATAAAATCTCACTTATCAAATGGAGAACTAAATTTTCATAAAATGGTATCACTTATCCCAATTTTTCCAATCAGTGCCTAAAAATAGTTCTCTATTTTTTAAGCTAATAAAAAGCAACCAATGTTCCTAAAATAATAAATGACATGATTAATTTTAATTACTTTTATGCATTTTAATTATTTTTATTCTTTTTTGGGCCCTTGTAATTAATTTTGGGGCAAATTTTATTATTTATGCTTTATTATTTTGGGAGATTGTTCTGTCCCATTCAATTTCTTATTTGTAATTTATTTATTTACTTATTGCTTTATTATTTATTTATTTACTGCTTTATTTACCGCTTTCAATATGCTTGCAAATGCGCTTTAAATTCAATGCACAATCGCGTGAGATGAGAGATGAAATTTTGATTTCTTAAAAACTCATTTATAGACTTAAGTCATTAATAAGAGTGAAGTTCCGAACACCATCTCTGGTTTAGACCAATAGAGCTTAGAGACCTTTCCCAATTTCTTGTAAATTGGGTGGTGACTCCAAAATACCTCAAAGGTGCCTAAAAGCGTTGTGAGTCTAGATGATTCCTTCCAATGTTCTATTGGGAAGGAGGCATCTAAGAAGACTCATGATGCCCAAGATAAAAAAGATGTGAACCGACCCCTCGAACCCTAAAAGCGGGTTTAAAGAGGGACTTTGCTAGGTTCAGTGCGCGTCACAGTGGCGACTCCACTGGGGACAGTGATCGAAACTTCGCTTCAAAAGCGACTGAAGTTAAAATTATAATTGAGTTATTAAGAATCAAAAATTCCATTTCTAATTGAAATTGCATTACATATATTAGAGCCTTAGAATTATGTTAGTTGGTCCCATATCTACCCCTGTGCGTTCCTAAAACACGACCCTACTTTCACTCATTGTAGGGAAGTGCTCCGGATAATCACCAGCCCAAGCCTCGTACCATCAAATGGTATATCAAATGGAGACCCGATTGGTCACTATGGTCGTGATGAGCTAGACCTGTTGGCAGGGACCATGCTTACCTAAAGTAATACCACCTTTGACCGAAGCCCATGTAATGGCAATAGATACTCCCACTATGTGAAATGTACCATAATACTGCGCTTGCTATTTGGGTCATCATATATTGGACAAAATTAATCAAATTAAATGGTTTTTCATTAAAGGTTTTCATGCCCCGATGGGCCCATCTTAATTTGGTTGAATTGTTTAAATACATAATGGCCAAATACCCATACGAATGTACATTAGGCAAGAGTTGTTATGCTGCCGAGTTTTCACCGTGCACTATACGTGTCCAATGGGTTCCCTGTTAACCCTTGGACAAAGCCTACCTAGGAAAGAGACCGCATGACCCCATGTGTTAGAGAAATAAGGTTGGAAGGATCTATTTGCTTGCATGTGTTTGTCTCTACTGCATCAACACGGCCATGCATTGCACTTTAATCATGTATCATCCTAATAGAGATGTGTTTTGCAGCCATCATAGATTTATCCAGGTGGTTTAGAGGTCCCGGCAGTCGGTTAAGGAAGATTTCACTCTTTGGATTGCAAGAGCTAGTGTCAGATCAGAGTTTGGATTCTCTTTTAGAGGGTAGAGAGATATTGTCTTCTGAATCATCAGCTGAGGCAAATATATCTAATCCAGCAAGTGGTTCTGATGCAACTAGGGCAATGATTGCTGAAGAAGTGGGGAAGAGAATGAAAGAGTTTGAGGCCAGGATGATGGCGATGATGGGCAACCTTGCTGCCACCTTAGCCCCACTTACCGCTCAACAGGCTGCTGCTCCAGTTAGAGAGCAAGATGAATAAGGGGCTTTTAGAGAGGATCCCCCAGCAGCAGTTGATCCACCTGTGGATGAGCCAAGAGCGCCAGCACATGTTGAGAGTAGAGAAGGCCCTAAATCTGAGATTGACTTATGGGAGGAGCAAGAGGAACATATGGTAGTAAACAGAAGAAGCTATTTGGAGAAAAATGGAAGAGAAGTTCGAGTCGATGTCCCGAATGCTGATGATGGGAAAGGGGATGAACCTCGAAGATAAGGAGCTGGATAGTGATGATTTGATCCCTCAGAATTTTAAGATGCCTGATGTCCCAAAGTTTGATGGCAGATCAGGTCCCACTACAAACATCAAGCAATACTCTTTGATAATTAAGGGTACTACGCTAATAAAAAGGCAGAAGATAGAGTACTTTTGTTTAAGTTTGAAAAGCCATGTGGTGGACTGGTATCATGGACTAGACCAGAGAACAAAAGAAGGTTAGGATCTGCTGACAGAGGAGTTCCTCCAGCAGTATGATTGCGGTACAAGGATGGAGGTCACTTTAAAAGATCTAGAGCTGCTGCAGCAAAACCCAGTCGAGTCATTCCATGAATACCTAACCCGATGTAGGAACCGGGTAATGGAGATGAAGAGGAGGCCGGATGCTTCGGATCAGATTAGGATATTTATCAGGAATGCTAGCCCATATTTGAAGGATGGATTAAAAATGAAGGAGCTGAAGGACTGGGAGTCCCTAAAAGATATAGCCATCGAAGCTGAGGCTGTGCATCTGGATAAAATAGCTAAATCTACAAACATGGCCTCCGACAAAAGCAAGGGAAACGGTAGTGGTAATGGGGGCAATACTGGGGCAGCAGAAGTCTCAAACACGGGAATGACTCAGCGCCACCTCACTATCTCGGGTAAGCCATTATCTTGGCACTTCACTCGTTTCATCAAGGAAGGGAAATTACAACCCTTACCAGTTGGACCTGCCCCAAGCCAAGTCTAACCTAGACACAGAACAGACTGGTATTGTGCATATCACTAGTACATGGGGCATAGAATAGACTATTGCCATCCTCTAAGAGATCGCATATAAGAATTGATACCCGGCCTGGAGGAAGAAAGAAAAAAATTAAAGTTATTATAATGACATTCTCTTTTTTTATGATATGAAGTGTATTCCTGAACTATGCACTTGTTTGTCTTTCCTATTTTAATAATATGGGCTTTTCTTATATATGCATTGTCATATCTTATTGCATCAAGCATAAGTGATAATCATGATTAAGGCATTGGTTTAATAAACACTATTTCATTCAATTTTAATAAATAGTAATCTTGGTTGCATCCAATTTGACTCCTGAAGAGAGGAAAAATTCTGAGAGCTAAAAATAATAATAAAAAAAATAGATGCAATTAGGGGATTGGATGAAAACTCACTAAGAGCACTAGAACCTTTCTGATTACCCGTCAAAGTGATCCCTGGATAAGACGGAACGTAGAAAATGATTTAGGCAGCCTTTCTTTGTATAGCTCTCTAAATGACTGTTTTCTACCTTTATTTTACAATCGCTTGCTAGCCCGTTGAGCCTTTATGTGGGTATGCTAAATGCGTGCCGATTTTGTTGTTACACATGTTAAAACTACCCCTTCGTCTAAAATGATTTTTGCCTCCCCTTAGAAGAATGGTCATTCTAGTAAGGATGGATGTACATCATTGACAATTCTTTGGGTTATCAAAAATTGCCCTGATAAGGATGAGTTTACACTTCGGGAAGAGGGTTTAGTCATGTGCAAAAGACATAAGCTCATGAAAAAAAAGAGAGCTCAAGATAGTAACCACTTGATGAGTTTCAACGATTACCTTTTATTTTGATCTTGATGAGCTAAAATGTTACCGAGCCCGAATTTAAGAATACCTTTGTATATGCAACTGAGCTGAGAACGGTTCACCCATCAGTCGAGTAAATATTGCGGCCATTTTTCTCTAGCGACCTGATCCTTCTTTGACATACATCTACCTAAGCCTAACGTTGCAACCAAAGTAAGACCTCTTGATTCTTGGTTCAGTTTTATCCAATTAGCAGAGATGACCTTTTAATAAGGTTTGGTAGTAGGAAGAGGCATATGGTGTTCTTGAACTTCAAGTGGAGAGCCACGAGTGCGTTCATGCATTTGAGTTGAGGACATGTTTGCTAGCTTTATGAATAGCCAATAACAATTTATGGCTAGTCAAGACACAAGGTGGAAGTCTTAAGAATAATAGAACCACAACCAAGATGCATCCATAAGGAACTTAGAAATACAATTGGGTCAACTTGCAAGCTCAGTCTCAAATAGACAACCGGGCACTTTTCCTTCCAATGTAGACATGAATCCTAAGGAGAAGGCTAAAGCAATTACATTGTGGAGTGGTAAGGAGTTGAATTCCGGAAAAGAGCAAGGTAATTCATCTTCACCTTCATCTTCAACTATGGAGGAGTCGACACAGAAGGTAAGTGATTCTAACCCAAGGGTAGAGGTAGAAGTAGATGCTCTGATCATTAACAAGGGTAAGAATATTGTGAATTATGATGTAGGGGATTTTGATATTAATTGGTTGCCATTTCTTGCTATATCTAGAAAAGAGAAGAAAAATGAGCAATTGGCCAGATTCTTAGAGATGTTCAAGAAATTGCATATTAATTTTCCATTTGCCGAGGCTTTAGCTCACATGCCCAACTATGATAAATTTATAAAAAGAACTTTATTCTAATAAAAATAAATTAGAAGGGTGCGAAACTGTGCAACTTACAGAGAATTGTAGTGTCATGAACAAAATCCCTAAGAAATTTGAAGATCCTAGTGGTTTTACCTTACCATGTGAAATAGGAGAACATTTTGTTGGTAATGCCTTATGTGATTTGGGGGCTAGCATTAATTTAATGCCTTACTCAATATGCAAGAAATTAAATCTTGGGGATTTGAAGGAAACAGGTATGAGGCTCCAATTAGATAATAGGTCGGTGAGGAAACCGAAGGGGGTGATAGAGGATTTGTTGGTGAAAGTGGGAAAATTCATTTATCATGTAGACTTTGTGGTTATAGAAATGGAAGAGGATAGGAAAGTGCCATTAATTGTAGGAAGACCATTTTTAAACACCGCAAAAGCATTAATTGATGTTCATGGTCAGAAAGTTACCCTTTGGTTTACCAATGAAGAGCTGTAGTGGATATGAGCAAGGCGATGAGACATCCATCTTGTGAACTAGATGAATCCATTTATTTTGTGGATGTAGTGCAAGATTGTGTGGAGGAAAGTCAAGAGAAAATCTTGTTAGATGATCCGCTAACTTATGTTTAATGCATTCAAGAGAAGATGTTGAGTTAGAAGGAGAAGAGAAAGAGATGGTGGCTGCCTTAGCAAAAGAAGTTGAAAAAGAAGGAAAGGGGGAAGAGATTCAAGAGATTCCAAAGGATGAGCCGCAAGCTCAACTTAAAACTCTACCTTCTCATTTAAAATACGTATTTTTGGAAGAAAATAATAAATCGGTAATTATATCTTCTTCTTTGACAAGTTTGGAGGAGGAATTGCTAATTGTTGTGCTAAAGAAACACAAGAAGGCGATTGGATGGAAAACTTCCAATTTGAAAGGTATTAGTCCAAGTTACTACATGCACCGGATACCCATGGAAGAGGAGTTTAAGCCGGTAGTTCAACCACAAAGACGACTTAATCCAACAATGCAAGAGGTGGTAAAGCAAGAGGTACTCAAGCTTCTTGATTCAGGTATTATCTATCCTATCTCTGATAGTAGCTGGGTGAGTCCTGTGCAGTGTGTCCTAAAGAAAGGGGGAATTACAGTAGTTGAGAATGAACAAAATGAGCTCATTCCAACTTGTACGCTTACAGGGTGGAGAGTTTGCATAGATTTTAGGAGACTTAATGCCGCAACCAGAAAAGACCATTTCCCATTGCCTTTTATTGATCAGATGTTAGAAAGGTTAGTGGGCAACAATTTTTATTGCTTTCTATATGGTTATTCCGGGTATCTATAAATATTAATTGCCCCAGAAGACCAAAAAAAGACAACTTTTACTTGTCCCTATGGCACATTCACGTATAGACGCATGCCCCTTGGTCTTTGCAATGCACTGGCTACGTTTTAGCGGTGTATGATGGCCATCTTCCATGAGTTCATTGAGAATTTCATGGAAGTGTTTATGGATGATTTCACCATCTATGGGAAGGACTTCAATAGCTGTCTAGATAATTTAGAGTTGGTCTTAGGGAGATGTGAGGAAACCAACCTTGTCTTGAATTGGGAAAAGTGTCACTTTATGATTAGAGAAGGGATTGTTTTGGGGCACAAGGTTTCTGAGAGAAGGATAGAGGTGGACAAGGAAAAAATAGATGTGATCCAAAAATTACCGCCTCTCACTACTGTAAAAGGAGTTAGGAGCTTTTTAGGACATGATGGATTTTATAGGCATTTTATTAGAGACTTTTCGAAGATTGCTAAGCCTTTATCCAATTTGGTTATCAAAGATGCTGCATTTAATTTCTCTCATGAGTGTTTGTAGGCATTTAACACATTGAAACAGAGACTTATTTCAACTCTAGTTATTGTCTCTCCTAATTGGAACCTTCCATTTGAGTTAATGTATGATGCAAGTAATTTTGCAGTAGGAGCTATGCTAGGATAGAGGAAGGAGAAGGCTTTCATACTATTTACTATGCCAACCATACTTTGACGGGAGCCTAAGTCAATTACACCACAACTGAAAAGGAGTTTCTGGCTATAGTATTTGCATTTGAGAAATTTAGGTCTTATCTTCTTTGTGCTAAAATAGTTGTGTGGTCAGATCATGCAGCTTTGAGACACCTTTTCGCTAAGAAGAAAACCAAGCCTAGGTTAATCAGATGGGTGCTCCTCTTGTAAGAATTTGATTTGGAAATCAAGGAAAAAAAGGGGGCGGAGAGTTTTAATATTGATCATCTATCAAGCCTTGAGCATGAGCATATCGAAAAAGGGGAAATCCTAGACTTATTTCTTGATGAACGCATTTGTGCATTGTATGCTTGTGAGGTTACCCTCCCATGATTTGCTGACATAACTAATTATCTTGCAGGAGGATTTGTGTCGAATGATTATACTTGGCAACAAAAGAAGAAGTTGAAGGATAATGCGAGGCATTATACATGGGACGATTCCTACCTTTTCAGATTGTGTGCTGATCAAATGATAAGAAAATGCATTCCTAGAGAGGAGCATATGAAGAGATCATCAAAGCCTATCATAGTGGAGAAGCCAGTGGACATCATGGACCAAATAGGGCAGAATCAAAAATTCTCCAATTTGGATTTTATTGACCTACTATGTTTAATGATGTTAAATTTTTCATTAAGTGCTGTGATAATTGTCAAAGAGTAGGCAATATTTCTAGGAGGGATGAAATGCCATTGACAAACATGCTTGAGGTGGAGTTATTTGATGTGTGGGGAATAGATTTCATGGGGCCTTTCCCAGTGTCTTATGAGTTTGAATATATCTTAGTGGCAGTAGATTATGTCAGTAAATGGGTAGAAGTAGTTGCCACTAGGACATGTGATATAAGGGTAGTATTAGAATTCCTTAGGAAAAGTATATTCACCCAATACGGAACACCTAAGGCCATAATCAGTGATGGTGGCAAGCACTTTGTCAATGTAGACACTGAGTCCTGAGGCAGCTTTGGTCAGAGTTACCTAATGATGATAATATTTATTCAAAAATAGACAGAGAATGAAAACACTTTGGCTCTCTATGGACTGGGGTTTCAATAGGGTCTTTTAGGCAAATTTTAAAAAAATATATAAAATAATTAAAATTAAAATTAAAATTAAAATTAAAATTAAAATTAAAATTAAATTTAAATTTAAAATTAAAATTAAAATTAAGATTAGGTTAATTTAATTAATTGATATTATAGGATTATTAAATTAAAGAGAAAATAAATTAGAAGGTAAGTAGAGAGATTAATTAATTAAAATATATGATAATTAAAAAAATAAAGATAAAAAAGGAGCATAAGAAGAAGCAGAAATAAGAGGGTATTTAGGTAACTTACCTAAAACTAGGATATAAAAACAAACTAACCTAGACTAGACATAATAGGAGGGGGGCAGCAGATCCAAGAAGAGAAAAGAAAAAAAAGAAAAGAAAAGGGAGAGCGAGTGAAGGGAAACCGAGCGCAAATGAGGAGCATTCCAAATGAGCTAAAGGCATTTGAATTCTCTGATTTAAGATACATAAATCTGAGGGTAACATTCATTGGCCTCTCAAATCCCTTTTATTAATATTAGTTTTATTTGACAGAGTGAATTGCATTTTGTTTTCTTATTTTTCTTTTTTCTATTTTTTAGATCTCATGGTTTTAGCTGGTAAATTAATCATTCTTGCATTTTTGTGATTATTCCATTCATAAGTACTTGAAAATCCATTTAAATCAAGAAAAAATGACCATTTGTGCATAAATGAAAATTTCACTATTCATTGTCTTCCTCACTCCTCTGTTTTTAGATTTTTCATTCTTGATTTCATAACTTTGTGTTTTATGCTTTCATTATTATTCATTATTATTTGATGATTATTTTAAAGAGATTTTGTGCATGATTCTTGATTTACCTTATTTTTTGGTTCAAAATAAAAAAGACTAATTTTACGTTTGAAGTGGCTTGTTGGAAGCCGGACTGGTTCTGACGCCGCTGATGGGGAGATAGCGACTGACGGCTGTCGGTGACTGCCCGCTGCTTGCCGGCGAGCGACCCGTCTCCTTTCTTCCCTTAGCCGTCCGTTGTGCGGTGCTCCTGCGCTGCAGTGCTCTTCATGCCTTGCAATTTCACTTCCATGTAAACCTACATGTGATTGAATTTGAATTTATTTCATTCTATTTCTACATAAACCCGTTGGCTTTTCTTTCATGTTGCACTTGCATGACTTTGCTTTGGCCCACTTTTATGCTTTTATATATATATATATATATATATATATATATATATATATATATATATGCTCATTTGCTCACCTGTTCTTTTATTTGTTCAATTATTACTATTTGTTAATGTCTTTTGCATGGCTTTTCTTCTTTCTTTTTTTTTTTCTTTATTTTGTGATGGTACTGTTCCAGCATTCCTTCATAATTTTGCTTTTCATTTTAATTGTTTTGGCTACACCGTTTATCTTTTTGTATTTTAAATTATTCTCAAATTTTTATTTATTTAATTTCCTTTATTTTATACAAATTCTACTTTATCATTTTTATTGTCATTTTTTTATTTTGTAAATATTTTTTACGTCAAAATAATTTATTAAATTTAAATATTATTATTAATTTTGCATGATTTCATTTGAATTGTTGAAGCCACTATACTGTTGTTTATTATTCGGTTCATAACAATCTCTTCTTTAATATTGCCATATTGTTTATTAGTTATTTATGTGATAAGATTTATTATTAATAGTTAATTTAATATTTAATCTAGCTATCAGGTTATTTGTTAATTGCTTGTTGTAATTAATATGAACCTAATCTAAATTAGTATAATGTTTGTTTGTTGAATTTTAGCTTTTTAAAGGTAAAATCTGTGCTTTTTCGGGCAGAGTGAAAAACACAGCTGTGTTCCGTGAGAAACACAGTTGTGTTTCTACACTGCCCGTGCCCACTTGTTGAAAAACACAGCTGTGTTCCTCAGGGAAACACAGCTGTGTTTTTATGCTGTTTTTTCCTTTGCTTTGTTTTGTTTTAGCATGCAACCTTTGTCTTATTTGATAATTTTTCTCCTATTAATGCAACGGTTAATTTTGGTTTTCATTTAATTAATTCTATTGATTATTTTTATTTGATTATTTATATTTAATTGATTTAATTGATTGTTTATATTTAATTGATTTAATTGGTTATTTATTCTTCTTTAATCAATTTAATTGATTATTTATATTTAATTGATTTAATTGGTTATTTATTCATCTTTAATTAATTTGATTGATTATTTATATTTAATTGATTGTTTATATTTAATCAATTTAATTGATCGCTTATATTTAATCAATTTAATTGATCGTTTATATTTAATTGATTTAATTGGTTATTTATTCATCTTTAATCAATTTAATTGATCATTTATATTTAATTGATTTAATTGGTTATTTATTCATCTTTAATTAATTTGATTGATTATTTATAATTAATTGATTTAATTGATGAATTATATTTAATTAGCTTAATTGATTGTCATATTGTCTAGTTGATTATGCAATTGATTATTTGAATTGTTTAATTTATTCAATTAATTGCTTGTTTATATTATTTGATTTAATTTACTAATATTTTATTTTATTCTTTTTTTATCGCCTCAAAATCTATTTGCTTCCACCGTGAGTGATACTTCTGGGCGAGACAGAGGCTAAGAAGTCCAATACCTTCAGAACCTTGGTTTGTATGTTTAAATTCCACATTTCCTTTCCTTCGATTTAATTATTGTATTTGAGTATTGCATGTTAAATTGACCATTTTTATGCACATTTGAATAAAAATCACCGATAATATTTTTATTAACAAATTGGGATTTCACCTAATGAAATAGACCAATGTCCTATTTCGTCCCATAAAATCTCACCTTTCAAATGGAAAACCAATTTCATAAAATGGGATCATTCATCCCGATTTTTTTAACAAATGCCTAAAAATAGTTCTCTAATTTTTTAAGTCAATAAAAAGGAATCAATGTTCCTAAAATCCAACAAATGACCCGATTTATGTATGATGTATTTTATTTCCATTTTGTGAAGTGTTTATATATTTATTCGTGTCGGGCACTTGTAATTTAACTTTTGGGCAAATTTTATCCTTGCAATTTATTTATTTATTCATCGCTTTATTTATTGCTTTCCAACGTGAATGAACTGCGCTTTAAATTCAATGCATGATCGCATGAGATGAGAGATGGAATTTCATTTTCTTAAAAAACTCATTTATAAAATTAAACTTAAATCATTAATAAAAGTAAAGTTCCGAACTCCTCCTCTTGTTTAAGACCAACGAGGTTAGAGACCTTTCCTAATTTCTTGTAAATTGGGTGACGACTCCAAAAATACCTCAAGGTTCCTAAAGGTGTCGCGAGATTAGATGATCGTCCCAATGTTCTATTGGGTAGGAGTCGTCCAAAATGTCTCGTGCTGGCCAAGATTCAAAAAAGACGCGAACCAATCCCTCGAGCCCTAAAAGCGAGTCTCGCTAAGAGAGGGCCTTTGCTAGGTTCGGCGCGCATTACAGTAGAGACTCCACTGGGGATGATCGAAACTTTGCTTCGAAAGTGAGTTAAGTTAAAATTATAATTGAGTTATTAAGAAACGAAAATTCCATTTCTCTTCAAAATTGCATTTCATCCATTAGAGCTTTAGAACTATGTTAGTTGGTCCCCTATTTACCCCGGTGCGTTCTTAAAACACGACCCTACTTTCACTCATTGTAGAGAAGTGTTCGGGATAATCACCAGCCCAAGCCTTGTGTTATTAATAGCATATCAAATGGAGACCTGATCGGTCATTATGCTCGTGATGAGCTAGACCCATTGGCAAGGACCATGCTTGGGTAGACCTAAAGTAACAATACCCCTGACTAAAGCTCATGTAATGGCAATAGAAACTTCCACTAGGTGATATGTACCTTAACAATGTGCTTGTTACATGGGCCCTTATATATTAAACTAATTCAAACATATTAATTGGGCACTCATCAAAGGCTTTCATGCCCGGTGGGCCCATTTTTAGTTTGTATGAAAGGTCCAACTATATAATGGCCAAAACCCATATGCTTGTTCTTTTAAATTAAGAGTGTTATGCTGCTGGTTTCTCACCATGCACCATACACATCCATTGGGTTCCCCGCTAACCCATGGTTCAAGCCCACCTAGGAGATAGACCGCACTATCTCGTGTGTGGGATTAACAAGGTTGGAAGGATCTATTTGCTTGTATGTGGTTGTCTATGTTGCATAAACACGATCATGCATCTTTCATGACACTCACACATTATGCAAACAATTTGAATCTTGCAGCCATCATAGATTTGCGTCAGTGGTCTAGGGGTCCAGACGGCCGATTGGCAAGGAGAGGTCAATTCTTCGAGTCAATAGAGCGAGTCTCGCGTCGAGGTTTAGAGTCACTTATGGATAGCATCGAATCCTTACCTTCAGACATGGCCAACCTAGAGTCGAATGCCACCCAAGAGTTGGACCGGAGGGTTCAAGAAATGGAGTGCAGATTTGAGGAGTTTGAACGTAGGATGACGGCTATGATGGGCGACCTAATTGCTTCTCTTGTACCTCCAACAGGCCAACAACCTGTCGCTCCAGCCGGAGGCCAAGTCGAACAGGTTTCGATTGGGGAGGCACCTCCGACAGCAGTTGTAGAGCCATTTTCTGAATGTTGAGCCTAGAAGGTTTGGAGAACATAGGCCTGAAGAGGATTTTGTAGAAGATGAGCATGAGGAATCCACATCTGTAAGATCCTGACCTCCTAAAGATGATGCCGCTTTGAGGAAAATAGAAGAGAAAGTCGAAGCGATGGCCCGTTTGTTTTCTGCTGGGAAGGGGATAAGTCCTAAAGATAGGGATTTAGAAGACGAGGAGATGTATCCTCAGAAGTTTAAAATGCCCGAGCTACCCAAGTTTGATGGCACCTCAGATCCATCCGCTCACATCAAGCAGTACACATTTGTAATGAAGGGAACTAGGCTCACCAAGAGACAGAAGGTAGAATATTTTTGCCTTATTTTGATAGGGCCTACTGTGGACTGGTACCACTGTCTGGACAGGAGGGTGAAAGAAGATTAGGATCTATTGACTGAAGAGTTCCTCAAGCAATACGACTGTAGCACTCGAATGGGGGTTACTTTGAAGGATATAAAGCTGCTTCAACAGGGATCTAACGAGTCATTCCATGAGTATCTTACTCGATGGAGGAATCGGGTAATGGAAATGAAGAGAAAGCCAGATACTTCAGATCAGATCCGCTTATTCATCTGAAATGCTAGTCCATATCTCAAGGAGGGGTTAAAGATGAAGGGGCTCAAAGATTGGGAGTCTCTAAAGGACATAGAAATCGAAGCTAAAAGTGAGTATCTGGCAAAGAAAGTGAGCCAAAGTAACTTTGGGAACCAATCAGGTTACAGGTCGAGTGGCGCTGGGGGCAGTAATAACAGAGGTGTCCAGATGGCCGAAGTTTCAGCTGCTGAGGTGGGACGAGCTCAAAGGTACTATTCTAATCTAGGACAATCTTTATCTTGGGTATTGGAGAAATTGACAAAAGAGGGCAAGTTGAGACCATTAACACCCAAGCCAGCCATGACTCAAGGCCAGCTAGGACATAGGGATGACCAGTATTGTGCTTACCATCAGCATACTAGGCACTTGACGGATTATTTCCGAACCCTGAGGAATAAGATCGAAGACCTTATTGATTCCAAGGAGATCACCAACCCTGAGAGGAGAGAGAAGAGGAAGAAAGCATGATGGGATTTCAAGACACAAACATGGAATCTCGGAAGGTGACTACGGTAGAACAAGTAGTAGGAGAGAAGATTTTCTATTAGATGTGCTTTTCCTTTGATTGTTGAACTTTTCAATTTTTGTGTATGCAGTACAATTTACATGAATTGCATCAATGACTTTTTGCTTATGTTCTCATGATTTCATTATGCATGATCGCAGCCACAAATTATTTGCATTTGATATTAACTTGATGAATACTGCCTTATTCAATCTCAAGATCCCATTGGTATCTGATATCACTCCGGAAGAGAGGAATGTTCTGAGAGATGATAAAAAAAGAAATAAAAGAAAAAAAGAAGAAAGAAAAAAAAACCCTTGCCTGGACCTAGAAAGACATTGATAAGGGAATTATTGGGACAAACACTGCTTCAATACACTGACATGACATAAAATTCCAAGAATCGTTCCTTTGCTTCTTTAAAATCAAGGACGCATACGATCTAGCCTGACAGACTCGACATCCGATAAAAAAAAAAGAGAAAAGAAGGAAGAAAGGCTTAAGCAAAGGAAATTCTGGGCCTTCACAAGAAGTAGATCATTAGAACCAAGCCTTAGAAACCATTCCTCTCAACCATTTGAGTAATTTACCACAAAACCAATCAAGATTGACCTTTGGCCATCTGGGTCTAAGATTAGTAAGGCATGGGCACTTATAGCTAAACTTGGAAAGAGAGCTCATTACCTTTAAAAAAAAAAACATAAAAAAAGGGTACAAGAAAAACAAAGAGCAAAACCACAGTTTTACCCTAAACCACCTGAGGTTAACTTTTAGCCTAATTTAAACCATCAAAAACTGCTTCAGAAATTGAGCCTCAGAACTGGCAAGAGCAAGGTATGAAATTAGACATTCAAGTTTTAGGCAAAGAACTCACCGTTTCAGCTAGTTCGTGCCAAGGTCGAGGAAAAAGCTTTTGATGTTGAAAGGGAACGCTGTTATAAGAAGATGTATTCCCAGCTATTAAAGATGAAAGAGAATTCAAAGAAATTGATCGATGCCTGCGGATTGAGAAAGGTTCCATGGCAAAGGTAAAAAAAAGAGAGAAAAAAAAGAATACAATAAATAATAAGATGCCTTGCGGTTGAAAACCGAAAAAGGGCAACCTTGCTAAAATTGGGTACCCCATCAAGGTGAAAACCGAAAGGCATCTTGGGCAAAAATTAGGGGTAAAGAGAAAATATTCAATCATGAAAACCCGAGAGGGCTGATTGATAACAGGAGTTTGATGTTTTGGGATCCATCTTGAGATTAGATAGGGTCTTGTATTTTTGAGACTAATGCCAAATGGCGATCATGTGTGATGAAATCAAATCGGAACATTCTCATTTATGCCATGATGTATTGATATAAATAGAGCACCTTCTCTCGCATAATCGAAATTATTTAAGTTCCAGCATAAAGGTTGCACAGCTCTTTTCGGCCTCCTTTGCTATCGTCACCCCGATGTTTCAGCTGATTTGCCTTAGCTGATCATGTAGCATCTTTATGAAAAAAATTGAAACCTAAGCAACTGTCTAAAAAAAAAAGCCTCTAGAGATGAAAACCGTAATTGGCTCTCTAATTAAAAGTTAGGCCAAATGGCAGGGTTAAAATCTAAAAACAGGCAGTCTGTCCTATAAAAAAAATAATAAAATAAATAAAAGCCGCTGGATTGGTTGGGTCCTTTCCAAATTAGGCACATGGTTATGTGAAAATGCGAAAAGGACGCATTTCCCGCTAAGAAAAGCTAGTGTGAAAATCCACAAGGGACGCACTACCTTTAATAAATGACCAATAGTGTATGGAGGGATATGGCAGCCCACATGTTTCCCCTTCGAGCAAATAATGCACAATTCAAGACGCGAGCTAAGGCCTTGGGGGCAAATTGCTCTTTGACCGGGGGGCAGAGTTGTGCACGGGTCAGTTTTCTTTGAAAAGGAAAAATTATGAGTCAGAATTTTTTTGAGCCAAGATGACACTCCTTTAGGTCACTAAGAGGCATCAAACAAGGTGAATGGCCAAGCTATACCCTTAGTGGACCTCTGACCACTCAAAACTCAATGCATTCATTCTTGCATGCATTTCATGTCATACAGTTCACTTGCAAACATTCGCATATAACTTTTCACACGCACACACATATTCCTGCGCACATGACTTTTACAGGAAAAGTTCAAATAAAGACTACATGCGCAAGAGCCAATTAAGGTCGACTTGGGCACAATGTAGGCATTCATCTATACTAAGCAATCAGACAAAGATGAAGTCTACTTGATGTCAATTCCCAAACTCTCTCAAGAGGCAAGCCTCCAAGCCCTCTCAAGAGGCAAATCTCTAGGTCCCCTCAAGGGGTGATGCTAGTCAACCAAAGACCTCTTAGGGGGCAAACCAACCCGAGACCTCTCAGGGGGCAAATCAACCCAAGACCTCTCAGGGGGCAAATTAACCAAAGACCTCTCAGGGGGCAGTCAATCTCCAAGTCCTCTTAAGAGGCAACCCTTAAGGTTAGATACCGACCCAGCTGAGGCTAGACACCGCATAGGTTAGATGCTGAAATGAGGAAGGTTAGACACCACACCAAAAGGTTAGATACTGACCCGGCTGAGGCTAGATGCTGCATAGGTTAGATGTCAAAACGAGGAAGGTTAGAGACCACACCAAAAGGCTAGATACCGACCCGGCTGAGGCTAGACACCGCATAGGTTAGATGCCGAAACGAGGAAGGTTAGACACCACACCAAAAGGTTAAATACCGACCCGGCTGAGGCTAGACGCTGCAAAGGTTAGATGCCAAAATGAGGAAGGTTAGACACCACACCAAAAGGTTAGATACCGACCCGGCTGAGGCTAGACGCCGCATAGGTTAGATGCCAAAACGAGGAAGGTTAGATACCACACCAAAAGGTTAGATACCGACCCGGCTGAGACTAGACACCGTATAGGTTAGATGCCGAAACGAGGAAGGTTAGACACCACACCAATCGGTTAGATACCGAGACAACTGAGGCTAGACACCGCACAGGTTAGATGCCAAAACGATAGAGGTTACACACCGAACAAAAGACTAGACACTGCACAGGTTAGATGCCACAGCAATAAGGGTTAACCCGTTGATAGACAGATGATAACTACCCCGAACAACTCCACTCAGACTGGGAAGACAGCTGCCTTAGGTACGCGTCTCTCTTTTCTTTCTTTAAGTTTTGGCTTACCTAGGCACCCAGGCACTACGTTCCCCAAAATTGGGGGCAACTGTAGACACCGGGTCCTGAGGTAGCTTTGGTCAGAGTTACATAATGATGATAATATTTATTCAAAAATAGACGGAGAATGAAAGCACTTTGGCTCTCTATGGACTAGGTTTTCAACAGGGTCTTTTAGGCAAAATTTAAAAAAATATATAAAATAATAAAAATTAAAATTAAAATTAAGATTAGGTTAATTTAATTAATTGATATTATAGGATTATTAAATTAAAGAGAAAATAAATTAGAAGGTAAGTAGAGAGATTAATTAATTAGAATATATGATAATTAGAAAAAAAAAGATAAAAAGGAGGATAAGAAGAAGCACAAATAAGAGGGTATTTAGGTAACTTACCTAAAACTAGGATATAAAAACAAACTAACCTAGATGTAATAGGAGGGGGGCGGCAGATCCATGAAGAGAAAAGCAAAGAAAAGAAAAGAAAAGGGAGAGCGAGTCAAGGGAAACCGAGAGCAAACGAGGAGCAGTCCAAATGAGCTAAAGGCATTCAAATTCTCTAATTTAAGATACATAAATATGAGGGTAACATTCATTAGCCTCTCAAATCCCTTTTATTAATATTAGTTTTATTTTAGAGAGTGGATTGCATTTTGTTTTCTTAGTTTTCTTTTTTCTATTTTTTAGATCTCATGGTTTTAGCTGGTAAATTAATCATTCTTGAATTTTTGTGATTATTCCATTCATAAGTACTTGAAAATCCATTTAAATCATGAAAAAATGACCATTTGTGCATAAATGAAAATTTCACTATTCATTGTCTTCCTCACTCCTCTGTTTTTAGATTTTTCATTCTTGATTTCATAACTTTGTGTTTTATGCTTTCATTCTTGTTCATTATTGTTTGATGATTATTTTTAAGAGATTTTGTGCATGATTCTTGATTTACCTTATTTTTTGGTTGAAAACAAAAAAGACTAATTTTACGTTTGAAGTGGCTTGCTGGAAGCCGGATTGGTTCCGATACTGTTGATGGGGACATAGCGATCGACCGCTATCGCTGACTGCTCGCCGCTTGCTGTCTCCTCCTTCTGGCAAGCAACCCGTCTCATTTCTTCCCTCAGCCGTCCGTTGTGCGGTGCTCCTACGCTGTAGTGCTCTTCATGCCTTGTAATTCCACTTCCATGTAAACCTGCATGTGATTGAATTTGAATTTATTTCATTCTATTTCTACAAAAACCCGTTGGCTTTTCTTTCACGTTGCACTTGCATGACTTTACTTTGGCCCACTTTTATGCTTTTATATATATATATATATATATATATATATGCTCATTTGCTCACCTGTTCTTTTATTTGTTCAATTATTACCATTTGTTAAACGTCTTTTGCATGGCTTTTCTTCTTTCTTTTTTTTTTCTTTATCTTGGGATGTTTAAATTCCACATTTCCTTTCCTTCGATTTAATTATTGTATTTGTGTATTGCACGTTAAATTGATCATTTTTATGCACGCTTGAATAAAAATCACCGACAATATTTTTATTAACAAATTGGGATTTCACCTAATGAAATTGACCAATGTCCTATTTCGTCCCATAAAATCTCACCTTTCAAATGGAGGACCAATTTCATAAAATAGGATCACTTATCCCGATTTTTTTAACAAATGCCTAAAAATAGTTCTCTAATTTTTTAAGTCAATAACAAGGAACCAATATTCCTAAAATCCAATAAATGACCCGATTTATGTATGATGTATTTTATTTCCATTTTGTGAAGTGTTTATTTATTTATTCATGTCGGGCTCTTGTAATTTAACTTTTGGGGCAAATTTTAGTAATTTAACTTTTGGGGCAAATTTTATCCTTATAATTTATTTATTTAATTATCGCTTTATTTATTGCTTTCCAACGTGAATGAAGTGCGCTTTAAATTCAATACATGATTGCGTGAGATAAGAGATGGAATTTCGTTTTCTTAAAAAACTCATTTATAAAATTTAACTTAAATCATTAATCAAAGTAAAGTTCCGAACTCCTTCTCTGGTTTAAGACTAATGAGGTTAGAGACCTTTCCCAATTTCTTGTAACTTGGGTAGTGACTCCAAAAATACCTCAAGGTGCCTAAAGGTGTCGCGAGATTAGATGATCCTCCCAATGTTCTATTGGGTAGGAGGCGTCCAAAATGTCTCGTGATGCCCAAGATTCAAAAAAGATGTGAACCAATCCCTTGAGCCCTAAAAGCGGGTCTCGCTAAGAGAGGGCCTTTATTAGGTTTGGCGCACGTCACAGTCAACCATCATTTCAATGCTTTATTAAAGAAATTTGGTGTTAGGCACAAGGTTACTACCCCATAACATGCTCAAGCCAATGGCTAAGTGGAGGTGTCGAACCGAGAACTCAAGGCAATTTTAGAAAAAATAGTGAATGCATCTAGGAAAGATTGGTCCCTAAAACTTGATGAAGCAATGTGGGCATATAGGACAGCTTTTAAAATGCCTATAGGGATGTCTCCTTTTAGGCTAGTATTTGGCAAGTCCTGTCATCTACCGATTGAACTCGAGCACAAAGCTTATTGGGCCATAAAATTTTTGAACTTTGATCTTAATAATACAGGAAAATGCAGAGCACTACAGCTGAATGAGCTAGAGGAGTTGAGATTGTGGGCTTATGACCATGCTAAGGGCTATAAGGAGAAGACCAAGAGATGGCATAACAGTAAGTTGGTACCCAAGGGTTTTGCACCTGGAATGAAATTGTTACTCTATGATTGTCGATTGAGACTATTTCCTAGGAAGTTAAAATCCAGGTGGAAAAGACCCTATGAGGTAGTGGATGCAAACAACTTTGGAGTGGTAACTTTAAGGCATCCAAGAGATCAGAAAGAGTTTAAGGTGAATGGCCATCATTTGAAGCCATACTTCGAACCAAGGTTTGAAGTCGCTTCGGTGATTGTCACTCTATCTGAGCCCTAATTCCATGAGAAAGTCCAGCTGTGGACGTGATAAATGTAGAACTGTTTCTACACTTTAATTTTTTATTTAATTTGTCTTTTGTAGGTTGTTAATAGTATTTAATTATGCTTAAATTTTGTGATTAGTAATCTTTGCTTAGCAATTTGCTTGTTGAAAGAGTTTTTCAAGTTTGTGTAGCCTAAAATATTGTGGAAATTCTGAATTTTTGGAAATCTTTAAGAGGTCACTGTTGTAACGCCCCATTGCCCCTTGGGAGGACAACGGAGCGCTACACGATACTAATTATGCTGAACTATAATCCCACTAGCAATATTCATTATCTCATTATGTTCACTAAAGACACTAACATACAATAATGACTGTAAAACCATACACTACCACTAGTTCATAAAAGTCCACATATTATAAATTACAGTTCCACTACATTTAAGTTACATGTCACTATACAAGTTACAAAAATAATAGCTATTACAAAAATAGAGCTCTATCTACACAAAAAACATTAAAACCTTCAACTCAAAACAAAACACTTCCAGCTCCTAAGGTGGCCTGCAGAACTTCCTTCAAAACTTGACTCCAATCCACAACCTACACGGGAGACACGCACCCGTCCTAAGCGATAACGCTTAGTGGGGATACAGATAAACAAATACTAACACAAGCATTCATAGGTTACTATACAATAAGAGGACATGCTCTAAACATAAACCATATCATGTAACAATTACTAAGTCAATAATTCATTAATATGCCGATATCCAATAGTTCATTTTTAAATAGGAAGTCATGCATTAACTATTAGTCAATAATCACATGTCCGTACTCAATATCTCATACTTTACCATGTCAATAATCACTACACTAAGCCATATTTCATACTTTACCATGCCAATAATCACTACACTAAGCCAGCGAAAGGCTTCACTAACAATATCACTAGTTCACTAAGCATAGCATTACTATTACACTATCAAATGAGAGCAATGTTATCAATATATAAGTAGAACACAATCATTCACACACATTTATCATTAATAGCCTGAATCGTTTAGAGGTGGATACGGGTATGATAGTCATTAATCACTAGACACCGAAGTCCCAAACATTACATCACTAGATACCCGTCGGTATCGATCACTAGACACCCATCAGTGTCACACTAGCAGCCGCAATTCACTAGCCCTTCATAAGCATGCTTATTTATCCACGACTCGACTACAGGCTTATTAGTTCATTCATTCATTATGCATTCATTCTCATGGTACTATTTATTCGCATGTTAATCAGGCACAAAGTAGTATACATTTGCATAGTGTTATTTAACCACATAATAAGATTCGAATGCATGATAAAATACTTGTGTAGTTTTCCAAGCAACATCAATAATACTAACCAACACATAATAATAACCCATATTATTGCATGCCTTGCATATTATAAACTCATATTATAATGCAATTAAACTTAATTAAGCCTTGTCATGCATCCTTAAATCTCATAATGGTTTAAAAGAAAAGACAATGTTGAATACCTCACGGTGGCAACCAATTTGGGTGTGATCGTGATATACTTCAACTCACAAAACAGAATGCAAAACTTCTTACCTCACGGTGACAACCGATTTGGTTGTGACCGTGACATACAAAGCAGTTCCATGATAGAATGCAAACCAGGGTACCTCACAGTGGCAACTGATTCATTGTCACTGTGACATACCACTTCTATCCGGACAAAATGCAACATTTGCATGCCTCACTGTGAAAACTGATTTTGTTGTGACCGTGACCCATGCAAAATTGCCAATACACAGCTGTGCTATAAGCACAACTTGCATTCTCACATTCACTATCTTATAGCAAATCAACTCACAACTCATGCACATTTACCTCATCAACTCACATGCCATTTTAATACAATTAAACCTTATATGCATCCTTCTAAACTCACCATAAAATTGGCATAAGCAATCAGGCAAGATATCAAAATCACACTACACCAATTTTGGTATGACCATAGCACCTATTTTCCACTACATATCAATATCACTATTCCATTTCAATAATCAATTTACACTAATTCACTCTCCAATTCAATCACTATCCAATTCAAATCAATTAACCATATACACATAATAAACACATACTTTTACACATCAAAGCATATCAATTCACACTCAATCCCTAACCTCTTGAAGCACTTCCTTCCTTCCTTAGGAAAATATATTCACCCGATACGGAACACCTAAAGCCATAATCAGTGATGATGGCAAGCACTTTGTCAACCATCAATTCAATGCTTTATTAAAGAAATTTGTTGTTAGGCACAAGGTTACTACTTCATATCATGCTCAAGCCAATGGGTAAATGGAGGTGTCAAACCAAGAACTCAAGGCAATTTTAGAAAAAAACAGTGAATGCATATAGGAAAGATTGGTCCCTAAAACTTGATGAAGCACTATAGGCATATAGGACAGCTTTTAAAATGCCTATAGGGATGTCTCCTTTTAGACTAGTATTTGGCAAGTCCTGTTATCTACCGGTTGAACTCGAGCAAAAAACTTATTGGGCCACAAAATTTTTGAACTTTGATCTCAATAGTGCAGGAAAATGTAGAGCACTACAGCTGAATGAGCTAGAGGAGTTGAGATTGTGGGCTTATGACCATGCTAAGGGCTATAAGGAGAAGACCAAGAGATGACATAAAAGTAAGTTGATACCCAAGGGTTTTGCACCTGGAATGAAAGTGTTACTCTATAATAGTCGATTGAGACTATTTCCTAGGAAGTTAAAATCCATGTGGAAAGGACCCTATGAGGTAGTGGATACAAACAACTTTGGAGTGGTAACTTTAAGGCATCCAAGAGATCAGAAAGAGTTTAAGGTGAATGGCCATCATTTGAAGCCATACTTTGAACCAAGGTTTGAAGTCGCTTCGGTGATTGTCACTCTATCTGAGCCCTAATTCCATGAGAAAGACCAGCTGCGAACGCGATAAATACAGAACTATTTCTACACTTTAATTTTTTATTTAATTTGTATTTTGTAGGTTGTTAATAGTGTTTGATTTTGCTCAAATTTTGTGATTAGTAGTCTTTATTTATCAATTTGCTTGTTGAAAGAGTTTTTCAAGTTTGTGTAGCCTAAAATATTGTGGAAATTCTGAATTTTTTGAAATCTTTAGGAGGTCACTGTGGCAATGGATTCGTTGTCACCATGACCAAAGGAGAATTACATTCTGGATTGCAATTGGGCTATGTCTCAGTGGCAATGAATTAGTTGTTATAGTGACCAATTGAAGGTTAAGCGTCTAGATTGTATTTTGGGATATGTCACGGTGGCAATGAATTCATTGTCACTGTGACCTAAGTAAAGTTGGCTTTTAGACTGAAATCTAGGGTATGTCATAGTGGCAATGAATTCGTTGTCACCTTGACCCGCCCTCCCCGCCCCCCCCCCCCCCCCACCCGAAATATAACAACCCAAAAAGGGCCTGGTCGGAATCTACGTGGTAAGTCGGTAATTAAGGGTATTTTTGTAATTTAAGTAAGAGGAAATTTGGATATTAAGGAAATGTTATGATGTGCTTGTAGTGTATGGGAGTAGGGTGTAAGTGGGTTAAGAGGTTTTATTGTGTGGTTTTTGTGCATGGTGCTTTGGATGATAAGTGGGTTATGAGAAATAATATGGTGTGCGTTGAGTTTGGTACATGGAAGATATTTGTGTAAGAGAAGTTTGTGTGTGTGTAGTGTATGGTGCCAAGAGTGGTTAAGTCAAGATAGTGGAAGGTTTGATTTGCTAGGATTGTGACAAGTGGTAAGGGCAGGTGAGCATTAATGGTAAAGTAGGAGAGAGGGAAGGGAGGGGCAGCAATTTTGCCTAGCTTCCCGTGGAAGCTAGTTCACTCTCTCCTTTCTTCTTCTTTCCCGTCCTCTCTCTCTCTCTTGCTACCAATTTCTGCTATCAACCTTTCCCTCTTGTGTTTTCTTGGAGTTTTGAGCTAAGTTCTTGAAGAATTGTAAGAGGTAAGTGGCTAGGTTTCTTAGGGGTCCTTCTCTTCTTATCCTTTTTCGGTTTTGTTTGGGTTTGTAAAGGTGTTGTTTTTGGATAATTGGAGTAATTGATTTGATTTGGTTTGTCCAAGAATCGGAAGAGAGAAGAAAGAGCAAGGGCAAGGATAAAGTGGTATCGTGAAGGGCTTGGTTTGAAGCTGCGATTTTTAGGTTTGGGAGTTGTGTGTGTGGATTACGTTTTTCCCCTATTTTCCTCCTTGGATCGATTCTATTTTGTGATTGCATGTCATTAGTAACCTTGAGTGGTTTGTTTGGATGAATGTATGTTTAGATTAACTATTGATTTTGAGTTAATTGTTAGTGATAAAATGGTGTTTGCACGTGTATTTGAAGAACATGAGTATTTAAAAAGAATGAATCTTGAGTTAGTTTTGAGTGAATTCTTGATGAGTGGTGATTGATTATTGTATATAAATGTGTTTATGTGGCTTTGTGAATGTTGTGATGATGTACTAAAGGCTTGAGGTAAGTGGTTATGCATGGTTGAATGATTGTATGCGAGTTTGTATTGTGAAGAGAGTAGGAAAAGTGCAGATATGGGCAAATTCTGGGTTCTGTCGCGAGCGCGACACTGTCACGATCACGACAGAGTGCGGATTTGGTTCTTGGAGAGCCCTCTATCGCGACCGTGACGCTGTCGCGATCGTGATAGGGAGCTCGGTAGCCGAGTACTCCACGCGAGCATGCGCGCGAGGAGGAAGGAACTGGTCTCTGTCGCGAGCGTGACAGAGCTCGGTTGCGCGAATTTGCCTAGCGTGCTTCGTCGTGAGCAGGCCTTCTGGCGCGAGCTCTCGAGGAGGTGCCCCGTGCTCTGTCGCGATCGCGACAGAGGCCCTTCTTGCTTGCCCTGTTTTCTGAATGTGTTTCTTTTGTTATACTTTGCACGGTTTCTCACTATTGCATGGTACATGACTGAGTTTTTGTCTTGTTGACCTTTTTATACTCGTGTTGTGGTAGTGAATTAATGTGACTTTGGGTTTTTGATCTGTGATATTGTGTAGTAAGTGTTGTGATTGAATGTGAGTCGTTGAGCCTGAAGTGTCAAGGCATTGGATAATTAAGCATGCTTAAGAAGGGGTTTGTGAGTGCAGCTGCCCGTGTCCGCCCCGTTTGGGCGAAGCGGCCGACCTCCGAGATGGTCATCTTTCGTGTAGTGATAAAATGTTTTGAGACTCCGGTCTCCCGCGCTACCTTCGGGTATTAAAACTATTTTTGAGGCTTCGGTCTCCCGTGTCGTGTTCCCGTATCCTTCACCGTTGAATTCAGGCTATTGTGTTAAGTGTCTAGTATGTGATTAGTGAAGTGTTCTAATTATTGCGTGATTCTGATTATGATCATTGCTTCATGTTTTCTGATTCAATTCTGATGTACATATAGTGACTCTTGAGTTGTGTATATATTTCTGTCCTCTGATGTTTAGTGAGTTCTGTATGATAATGTTTAATTTCTTGCTTAGTGTTCTGTTGTGTTTTGTTCCTCCCCACTAAGCGTTATCGCTTAGCACGGGTTCTTGTCCCGTGTAGGTGATAGGATTTTTGTGAGCTTGTTCGTGTCGTGCATCTGCAAGTCGGCCACATAGGAGAAGAGTTATTTATTTTTGTCTCCTCCTGTATTTCTTTTTGTATATGGATTATGTATTATTTCTTTGTAAAGGATTTAAGATGTAATATTTTGGCTATTGTAAATAACTATATGTATTTTTTTATTTTATGAAATTTATGCTCTGGCATTATTATTAGTATATTTATGTTCTGCCTTTGTTAATATTGTTAGTGAATGCTTCCGCTTAGCGCGGGTATGTGTGTATGTTGTGAGTGAGCGTCAGGTAGCGTGCTCGCTGGCGCCCTTCCAACGGGGGCGGCGGTGGGGGTGTTACACGAAATCTGTTTTAAAAACTCGAATTTTCCGTGTTTATGTTTTACAATGCACCACACTTTTCATCCTCAGATTGCAAATATCTTTTTCTCATCTAATTGTATGCTTCATTTTTCATTTCGGGCTATAGCATCCTCACATATTCAATAAGTAAGTGATCTAAACTCTATTCTTCTTCTTCATTTACTTTCTTTCTCTTGGAATGCTTTTACCCCTTTCTCGTGAGTTCATCTCTATTATTTTTCTTTTGGCTTCAATTGTAAACCCACATTCGATTTCTTTTCAATATACTCTATGATTTCTATCTTAGTTCATCAGTTCGTGTTTAATTTATCAAATGGCATTATTCTGGTGATTGATTGCATTTTTATGGTGATTATATTTGAAACATGGGGCCGGTTCATTATGAATTTGGGCATTGAGTTGTTAATGATTTGGTGTGCATTTGAGATTTGTTTAGACACGCTGAATTTACCTGGCATTATTTTGAATTCCTTTTCATTTTGGGAAGTCCTGTTAGTCCTTGTAAGTTCAATTTAAGTGAGTGAATGTATGCCCGCCAGGTGTTTGTCAAAATGCCTTAATGAACATTTCTCCCCAGACTTTTGCATTTTCTGTCAAAATGGATTTCAGTGTTTAATTTGCTGTGCTTAATTGTGCTTTACCTTTGTCTTTGAACATTCTTGACCCTATTTGAATTAATGGTTCTTCTTTATGATGTTACTGTAATTAAATAAGTATATGAAAAAAGGATGTACTAAAGTTTGATGAGTTTGTTAGTCCATGTTGGTGTTTAGGGCTATTGTTATTTTAAGAACTTGAATTGCTATTGAATTATTTTTCATATAGTGGCCCCAAAGCGCAAAAGCATCGCAATTGCTTCTAGCTCATCTAGCCAACCTTCTGTTAACATCTCTAAGGTCCCAAATTGGGTACCAACCAATATGAAAGCAAGCTATGCCCTCTTCTCCAAATGCAAGTACATCTCGACAGCCTACTTAGACATGGACTTGCTTGGAAACTTAGGGATTAGAGATGAAGTTCAGCGTCTCATCGCTAACATCGGATGGGAGCGAGTATTCGAACACTAAGAAAAGGTTTACCCAGACTTGACTAGGGATTTTGTGGCTATAGTCAACTGTAGAATTAGGAAGAACAATGCAACTGATCCAAGTGCGGTGTCCTTTTATCTGGAAGGCACACTTTACGAGATATCCTTTGTGCGATTTTTAGAATTGCTGGGTGTAACACCCCTTACCCGTACGTAGCAACCTACCACAACAGGTGAAGGATGTTACGCGACAAATACAGAATTAAACAAACTTACATTAGAAACAGATACCAAAACGGAATTATAAAATTTCTAACATCTAGAACCTCAACCACATACACATCCTAAACTTATCTCACACACCATCATTCGCACTAAGGATTATTACATCTCAATACAAATGCTAAATAAATAAACTTAATTACAAATCGACAATCAATAAAAACTTTCTATAACTTCTACTGACTCATTTGCCAAAACTCGGCGGACCGCTGTGCTACTCTAATCTCCTAACCTGCACGCACAAATAACCGTGCTAAGCGATAATGCTTAGTCGGGTGAAACAAATAATGGGCAACCACTCACAGTAGTTGCCGAGGCAAACACATGCAAATCAATATATATCTATACATAACATCAAGTACACCGGTTAAAGCTATCATAAATTCATATTCTTATTCTCATACGAAAACCTAAACAATTCATAACCAACCATAACCAGAAATAACTTTATTACCCTTTTTTAAAATTTGCAATAACATTATACTAACTAATTGTTTACCTAATTCATTTAATTAACCATATTAATAGTTATACCTCATAGGTTACCAAAAATACATTTTGCAAGTCAGAAGTATTAAGCCTTACCAATTCCTATACTTACTAGTAGTTTCAAAATCATGCAGATAATAGTTTTACTACTCAAGTCAAAATTTTTCATTTATTTAAACCATTATGCATTCAAAACTAAACAAAACATTTCGATTCTCAGATTTGGTTCGGGCTTGAAATAAATATTTCAAGCTTCCTACGTATCCCTATAGTAGGGAATCAGGACCACGTAGTTCTACAGGAAACCGTTATATATATATTCCAAATTAATCTTAACTCATTTACTAAATTCAATTATCTATATCATACCTAACACTTATTATTCCTCTTACGTACTACTCAATACATAATTTACTGTATTCATTAAAACTAACAAACATCGTACATGAATTCCTTACCAATATACTTATAGTAATTGTCCAGGCTAAAGTCTCGTGGATAAATAACACATAACATACCTGTATTCTCATTTTAACATATAAATGAATATATTTATAAAGTTCATTTATAAAGTACTCAACTATAACAAACAAGCATATCAAATATATCAATAATTCTTTATAAATACTTCATACAGACAATCATACTCATAGCTTTTGAATAGATTTATAACATGCATTATCCACATACGAATTCTCATGCAATCAATATTCATAACATCCATTTATAGACAAATCAATTATAGCAGATATGCATATCCAATACTTCAGTAAGTCTCTACCAAGATATCATATAGGCACTCATATCCATAACTTTTAAATCGATTAATACAAACGTATTTGAACCAACATTATTCGTTATATCTCTTTTCATTTACGGACATATGCTTATTATACAAAACACATAGGTACTCGAAGGTACCACACATTTCCACATAGGTGTCCAAAAGGATCCAGAACATATAAGTGCGTAAAGTACAATCTCATAATATATATATATATATATATATATATATATATATATATATATATATATATATATATATATATATATATATATATATATATCAACAAACGCATTCGGTGCTCAATCACATATCTTTTTGCAATCATTATAGAATTTATCAATTAATCACATTCTTTCATTCTTTTAGTTGCCTACTAAGTCAAAGGGGTGGATAAGCGAGTGAACACATAGCGGTACCCGTGGGTACGATTCGAAAAGCAAGATCATATTTTTCTCATTCAAAATATTTTTACATTGGGGATCTTAAACAAGATCCATGCACATTGAGGTTCGCGAGGAACCAAACGGGGACCTGATCACGGTCCAAACAGAATAGAGGGCTACAGCTAACGGAACTCTATAAGCATGCCTATCTATCCATGACCGACTCATGCAGACTAAATTTTCCATATCATTATTGAATTCGTCACATTTCACTTATATATAGATACATTCCATTAAATACTTCCATTAAATACTTGTAACATTCTTTTATGATCACATGCATTCATATATTTGCATATCCTATGTACAATCACATTTATTTTATTCAAGACTAATCATGTATTATTTTATAAATAAGATATTCATATAAACATATTAAACATAACTATATTATTGGGCATCATACACTCGTTAGACTTAACAAATAAGTTCGCCTTTCCTTACACATATATATTTATACAATAATAATGACAGATAAAAACTCATATTTCAATTATTCCCCCGAATACAAACATTTGAATAATTCATACCTTAAGTCATCGATGCATAATATGTAACACCTCGGTTCCCCCTAGTTGTTTGAGCCATATTTGCCATGTGTATGTGTGCATGTGTGAGTGTTTTGGCATGTGTTAAGGGTATTTTGGGCAAAATGCATGTTTTGTGGGTTTTAATAGTGTGGTTGCATATATGTTAGTAGGGTGTATGTGTATTGGGTTATGTTAGTGTGTGCATGTACATATGGTATTAGTGTGTGATTTATGAGGGTTAGTATGGTGTGTATTGTCTTGCATGATAGTAAGGTGTGAGTGGTCAATTTCCACCAACCAAAGGGTGATATGTGGCTATAGCATTTTGAAAGAAGGTATAAATAGAAGAGAGAGAAAATAGCACAATAAATCTGATTTGCCTCATCCCGTTTTCTTCCATCCCTTTACTCTTTCTTCCTCTTTTCTCTTCATTTGTGTGCCCTAGCTTGGATCCAAGTGCTTGGTGGTGGGAATTGATCATTCCTTGAGCTTAGATTGGTAAGTATTATGGGTTTCTTCTTCATCTTCATCTCTTGTTCTTGATTTTTTTTTAGATTGTGTTTTAATTTAGGTTTTTGTGTTTGTGTGAATTGTTGGGTGTTCTTGTTAGTTGAGCCTCCTCGCGATCCCAAGGGAAAGGAGAAGGCTAGTGGGAGTGGTGCTCATTGATTTGGAGCACAGGAGTATCAGGTTTGGGAATTTGTTTGGGATTTGATTAATCTTGATGAACATTTATGATTTATGCCTTTGCATGTGATTTCTGGAAATTTGATGTGCGATGAAGTATATTATAGTGTTAATGTTATGGGTATTCAATTGATTTGAGTTATAATGCATGAATCTTGAAGTATTGAGCAAAATTTAATGTTTGATGAATTTTTGCTGAAATTTCGGGGTTTGTGTTCTTGAGAAGTTTGATTTTGTTAATGCATGATTTTGGTTGTGTAAATTGTTGAATTAAGTTGTGTTTTATGTTATATGTGATGGTGGAAGGTTTATTTGAAGGTAAGATAAAGTTTGGGTTGTCTTGTGTTTGAGATTGGAGACTTGGGTGTTTTGGAATTGTGAAAATCTACAGAAATTCATGCAGGAGCTGGAAATAATGACGCTATCGCGAGCTCGCGACAGGGTTCGGAGACTTCAGCCCTTTCGCAGGCCGAGTGGATTTGCGTAACCGAGCGGTTGGGCTACCGAACGCTTACAGCGAGAGCTCTCTATCGCGAGCGCGACAGGGCGCTTGGCTGCCGAGCAGTTCTGGGCAGTTCCCTGTCGCGAGCGCACACCTGTGCATGAGCGCGATAGCCTCTGTTGGTAGCTCATTATCATGAGCGCGATAGTGAGATGTGTTTCTATCTCTGCACGAGCGCGAGGACTACCACTATCGCTACAGGGGCAAGTTATGCCTCTGTCGTGAGAATGAAATACGTTGCGAGCGTGACACCCCTGGTTTTAAAATTGTGTTTTCTTTTGTGATTTTTGATGTTTATTTTTCGAACTTGTGATGCTTTTAGATTTATACTTGGACTATTTTATGAAGTATATGAGTATAATTCGGTGTATTATGCATGGTTAATTATATGAATTCTATAAATGAGATTTAATGGATTATGCATGACCTACAAGAGTCAGTCTAGTGGATAGTTATGCATGCCTAAAAGAATCTTTAGCTGCAGCCCTCTGTACTGTTCTGGACCCTGACCAGGTCCCTATTTAGTTCCTCGCGAACTTCAATGTGTTTGGATCTTGTTTAAGATCCCCTTTGTAAAATGTTTTGAAATGAGAAAATGTGATATTGCTTTTCGATTCGTACCCGTAAGGTACCGCCATGCGTTCGATTCGTACCCGTAAGGTACTGCCATGCGTTCACTCATTATCCACTACCGTGAGTCAGCAGGTGTTATGTTTTGTTCTGATATGTTTATGAGTATGTGAATCTGAATGGCTCTAATTATGAGCATATGAATCTGTTGGCATATGAATATGATTATGAACCTTTGAATGCTTACAAATGTGATTCGCTTATGATTTTATCTTATGATATTCAGCATATGCCATTATGTATGTGATTTTCCTTGACGACCATTGTGAATAGCCGTCCATACTATTATTGTTTGTTTCCCCACTAAGCATTATCGCTTAGTATGGTGTTTCACCTGTGCAGGTGTGAAAGGAGTATAGCTTTTGGGAGGGTTGCCGCCAATCAAGCCAACATGGTGGGTTGTTGATAGGACTTACTTTCTTTTTGTATCATGATTATTTTGTAATAGTGATCTCTCTTTGTATTTAGTATTTTTGTTAAGCTTCCGCTATGTATCTCTGAAAGTTGTAATTATGTTGGTATTAGAACAGTTATGTATTGAAAATCATTATTATTTGAGTATATGTTCAGTTGTTTTAAAGTTTTAATTTTTGCTATTTATATGTATGTTTATATTATATGAATGAATATTTTGTACCATTCTGTTTAGTGACACCCTTTCTCATATGGGTTCTCACTCCCTTGCGGATGGGTTCTCCTACGTATGGGAAGGTGGTGTTACAGTTTTTGGTATCAGAGTTTCGATTTAGGCATTTTCTGGGTGATTGTTGTGTATAGATATATGATTATGACTGTGTTGGCTGATGCGGGTTTGTCTTTCTTTTAAATGGATTCTAATTTCGTTCGTGGGTCACTTGAGGGGTCCGCTGAGAGTGTGAATCCCCAAGCAGTAGATCCTTCAGTGTCTATTTTGGCTCAAACACCTAGGGTTCAGCCTGAGGCCGCAGCCATGCCCCTTGAGGAAATGTTAAAGATTACTCAGGACATGGCTCGAGTCTTGGATAGGGTGACCGCTCCAAGAGCCCCATTAGAGAGTATGAGGAGAGCTGGTGCAGAGGATTTCTATGGGACCAGTCTGAATGAGTCTGAACTTGCTGAGAAATGGATTAAGAAAGTGGAGCGAGTGTTTGATGAGACTAGGTGTCCTCCAGATAGGCAAGTTGAGAGTGTTGTGGCATTGCTTCAGGGATCTGCCTATGATTGGTGGAAGTTGGTCCGTAGGCATCCCCAGTTGCCTGACCCAGTAACTTGGGAGTTCTTCGAGAGGGAGTTTACTAATAAGTATGTGACTAGGGAGTACAAGGATGCTAAGTGGGCACAGTTCCTGACTTTGAAGCAGAGGGCTATGTCAGTATCAGAGTTTGAGAAAGAGTTCAACAGTCTTACCAAGTATGCTCCAGAAGGTGTTCTGACTGAAGAGTTTCGGTGTCGGCATTTTGAGGCCGGTTTGAATGAGCCATTGAGAGCTATGATTATTTCTTTGATGAGTACTCCGGGTATTAGGTACTACCAGATAGTGCAAGCAGTAGTGCGGGCTGAAAGATTTGAGTCATTTCTAAGAGAGAGAGCTCGGAGAAGGAATCCCCCTTGTAGAGGATCATCATCATCATCGAGTAAGAGATCTAGGAACCCGCATGATGAATCTTCTTCAGGTCCTGCTTCGAGAGGCAGGAGGCAAGGTTCTACCATGGGTTTGGTTTTGATAGAGGTGGTTCTGGTAATAGGACTGATGTATTGCCTGAGTGTTCTCACTGTAGGAGGCCCCATCGGGGTGAGTGTAAGTGGCTCACGGGTGGTTGTTTCCAATGTGGGAGCACTGATCATTATTTGGCTAATTATCCGAGGTTGAGTGAGGCTTCTGGTGATCATCATAAGGCTAGTAGAGTTGGTTCTAATGCTCCGCAAGCCAGTCGTGGTAGAGTCCAAGGTAGAGGTCGAGGTGGTCGGTATAGAGAGGGAGCTCCATCAGAGTCAGTTGATTGTCCCTTGACGGTTCCTGCTAGAGCGTATGCCATGAGAACTCGGGATGTGCAAGATTCCCCGGATGTGATTGCTGGTAAGTTTCTACTCTTTACTGAGTTATATGCTCTAATTGACCTGTTCCACACACTTATATTTGTGCACGAGTAAGTTATTTGATAAGTTGTATGATGTTGATCAGTTAGATTATGAGGTTTGTGTGACTAGTCCGTTAGGGCATAGTGTCAATATGAGTAGAGTGCATAGGAAGTGTCCTCTTTTGGTTCAGGGTGTTGAGTTTTCTGCTGATTTGATTGAGTTGCCATTTCGGGAGTTTGATTTGATTCTGGGTCTAGATTGGCTTAGTAAGCACCGGGCTGTAGTTAATTGTCATAGAAAGGTGGTTGTGTTGCGAGATAGAGATCAGTCTTCTGTAGTGGTTAAAGGTTTGGGTTCGAGTTCTTTGAGTAATGTGATTTCTGCTATGCAAGCTAAGAAGTTTATGAGGAAAGGATGTGAGTCATTTTTAGCGGTTGTGTTGGATTCGAAGTGTGATCAGGTTGAGATTGAGGATATCCCTGTTGTTAGGGAGTTTGGTGATGTGTTTCCGAGTGAATTGCCTAGATTGCCTCCCGAGAGAGAAGTGGATTTGTCCATAGAGATTTTACCGGGTACTTCGCCCATTTTGAAAGCACCTTATCGGATGGCTCTTGTAGAGTTGAGGGAACTTAAGACTCAGCTACAAGAGTTATTGGATAAGGGGTGTATTCGACCTAGCATATTCCCATAGGGAGCCTCGATTTTGTTTGTCAAGAAAAAGGATGGGTTTTTGAGGATGTGTATCGACTATAGGCAAATTAACAAAGTCACAATGAAGAACAAGTATCCCTTGCCTAGAGTCGAGGATTTCTTTGATCAGCTTAGAGGTGCGGGTGTCTTTTCCAAGATTGATCTTCGGTCGGGTTATTATAAGCTTCGAGTTCAGGATGCGGATGTGGTTAAGACTGCGTTTCGGACGCGATATGGCCATTATGAGTTCCTTGTGATGTCATTTGGTTTGACCAATGCACCTGCGGCTTTTATGGATTGAATAAATCGAGTGTTTAGGCCATATCTCGACCGGTTTGTGATAGTGTTTATAGATGATATTTTGGTTTACTCAAAGGATGAGAATGAGCATAAAGAGCATCTTTGGTTATGTAACAACCCAAATAGGGCCCGGTCGGAATTTGTGCGGTAAGTCGGTTAATTGAGGGTATTTTCGTAATTTGTGTAAGGGGCATTTGGATAATAAGGATTTATGTGTTATAAGAATTAATTATTTAAGAGAAGAGGAAATAATAGTGTGTGCTTAATGTGTATGGTTGTAGGATGTATATGGACTTGGGGCTTTTATTGTGTGGTTTGTGGTGCATGGTGCCTAGGATGAAAGTGGATTTATAAGAAATTATATGGTGTGAGTGAGTGTTTGGTGCATTGTAGATATTTGTGTAGGAAAGGCTTGGGTGTGTTTAGTGTATGGTGCCAAGAGTGGATTAAGTTATAGTGGATTGTTTGGTCCTCTAAGATGGTGACAAGTGGCAAGGGTTGGTGAGCAATTAATGAAAAGTGGGAGAGAGGAAGGGAGGGGCAGCTTTTGGTGAGGCTTCCCGTGGAAGCTAGTCCCTTTTCCCTTGTTTCCCTAGTTTCCCGTCCCCTCTCTCTCTCCTTCTTCCATTTTGCTGCTCTCATCTCTTTTCTCTTGTGCTTGTTGAGCTTTGAGTAGGAATCTTGAGGTTTGACTTGGAATTGTTGGAGGTAAGTGTTTGAGTTCGGATTGAGGTTCCTTTATTTAATTAGTGTTCTTTGGATCTTGGTTTTGTTGTGGTTTGGGTCTGATTTGAGTGTTTGTGGCTGGGTTTTGTGCAAGTTTCGGAAGAGAGAAGGAAGAGCAAGGGCAAGGATAAAGTGGTTTCGTGAGGAGCTCGGGTTGAAGCTTCATTTTCCAGGTATGGGAGCTGTGTTCTTGAGTGTTGAGTTGGAAATGGGTTTAAATGCATGCAAGTGATTGGGAACTATGTTATGGATTTTGTGTTTTTCTCCTTGGATCAACTCTATGTGGTGATTGCATGTCGTTTGTAATCTTGAGTGTTTTATGAATGCATGTTTAATTTAAGTAGTGATTTATAGTGAAGTGTTAGTGATATAGTGAAATTACTATGTGTTTTTTAGAACATGATTATGCCATGTTAAGGATTTTGAGTTGGGTATGTTGGATTATTGTTTAAAATGTGTTAATGTGACCTTGAGAATGATGCGGTGATGTGCAGGAGACTTGAGGTAAGCTTTTATGTCTCTTGTTTGCTTGTATAGAGTATTGTGCGTGAAAAGGGTAGGAAAAGTGCAGAATTGGGCGAATCTGGGTTCTGTCGCGATCGCGACAAGTGCCGCGATCGCGACAGAAGGCGGACTTGGCCCCTTGTTCTTGAAGAGCCCTCTGTCGCGAGCGCGACAGAGAGCTCGGTAGCGAAAACCTCCGCGCGGGCGTGCTGCCGAGGAGGAAGGAACTGGTCACTGTCGCGATCGCGACGCTTGTCGCGAGCGCGACAGAGCTCGGCTCCGTGAAATTCTGCCGCGAGTGCTTCGTCGCGAGTAGGCCCCCTGGCACGACCTCGCGAGGAAGTACCCCGTGCTCTATCGCGAGCGCGACACTTGTCGCGATCGCGACAGAGGCCCTTCCTGTTTGCCTTGTTTTCTGAATGTGTTTCTTTTGTCCGCTTTGCACGGTTTCTCACTATTGCATGAAATATGTTTGTGCCTATGATTCGTGACGCCATTGTATTAGTGTTTTAGTTATGAAATTATTTAATATTAGAATCTTGCTTTTGATTGGGTAAGGTCGTGTGAGTCAATGTGTTGTCGAGCCTGAAGTGTCAAGGTATAGGATAATTAAGCATGCTTAAGAAGGGTTAGTGTACAGCTGTTCGGTCCGCCCCGATTGGGCGAAGCGGTCGACCTCCGAGATGGTCATCTTCCGTGTAGTGATAAAATGTTTTGAGACTCTGGTCTCTCGCACTACCTTCGGGTATTAAAGTGTTTTTGAGGCTTCGGTCTCCCGTGCCGTGTTCCCGTATCCTCCACCATTGATTTCAGGCTATTGTGTGAACTGTCTGGTATTGATTTAGTGAAGTGTTCTGATTATTGTGTGACTCTGAATAGTGAAATAATTTAGTGTTTTATATTATTTATCCTTAATACATATTTATCTCTGTACTCTGATTCTTAATGAATTATGTATGTTAGTGCAAGTTTTCTTGTATAGTGCTCTGTTGTGTTGTTTCTCCCCACTAAGCGTTATCGCTTAGCACGGGCTTTTATCCCGTGCAGGTAGCGTGAAGGATTTTTGGGAGTTGCTCGTGTCGCACATCTGTAGGCAGGCCACATAGGAGTCGAGTTATTTATTTATTTTTCTCCTCCTATAATTTTCTTTTGTATATGTATTATTTTGTAAAGGATTTTAACATTTGTAACCTTTTGGGATATTGTATATAACTTTATATTTTTTTTTATGATGAAGTATATTTTTATTATTTGGTTATCGAATGCTTCCGCTTAGCACATGTATGCTTACGCTGTATGTTCGTCGCGTCGTGTAGCGCGCCCTCCGGTGCCCTTCCAACGGGGGCGGCGGTGGGGGTGTTACAGGTTAGTGTTGCAAGTGTTGAGAGAGCACCGTTTATTTGCGGAGCTTAGCAAGTGTGACTTTTGGCTTCGAGAAGTGTCTTTCTTGGGTCATATTGTGTCAGCTAAGGGTATTCAAGGGATCCAGCTAATATTGAGGCGATTGTGGATTGGAAAGCGCCCACGAATGTTCCCGAAGTGAGAAGCTTCCTTGGGTTGGCAAGCTACTACCGTCGCTTTGTGAATGGTTTTTCGGTTATTGCTGCTCTAAGGACCGGGTTGTTGAGGAAAGGAGTTAGATTTGAATGGTCGGATAAGTGCTAGCTATGCTTTGAGAGGTTGAAGAGCCTGTTAGTTGAAGCTCCTGTACTGACTCAACCCACCTTAGGTAAAGAGTTTGTAATGTACAGCAATGCTTCGGGTATTGGACTCAGATGTGTGATGATGCAAGAGGGTAAAGTGGTGGCTTATGTGTCTCATCAATTGAAGCCTCACAAGAAGAACTATCCGACGCATGATTTGGAATTGGCAGCTGTGATCTTTGCTTTGAAAATTTAGTGGCATTATCTGTATGGGGAGAAGTGTAGGATTTTCACGGACCACAAGAGTTTGAAATATCTCCTCACGCAGAAAGAGTTGAACATGACATAGTATCGATGGTTAGAGTTGTTTAAGGATTATGACTACATTGTGGATTACCATCTGGGTAAAGCCGATATGGTTGCGGATGCTTTAAGTCAGAAGTCGATTTTGGCTTTGTTCTTGAGGTGGTTCAGATGGAGATTTGATTCAGATGGAGCTTTGATTACCCAATTGAGAGTGAAGCCTACCTTAAGACAGTCGATTGTGGACTCTCAGAAGGATGATGTGAGATTGCAGCGGGTTTTGCAAGAGGTTCAGCAGGGTAAGCAATCTGAGTTTTCGATTTTGGATGGGGTACTTATGTATAGGGATCGTTTGTGTGTGCCTGAGAGTGATGAGTTAAGGAAGAAGCTTTTGAGTGAGGCGCACACTACGGTCTTTACTATGCATCCTGGTAGGGAGAAGATGTATCCGGATATGAAGCAGTTCTACTAGTGGTCTGGGATGAAGAGAGACATTGTGGAATTCGTAGTGAAGTGTTTGACTTGTCAGTAAGTAAAGGCTGAGCATCAAGTCCCTTCGAGATTGCTCACTCCTTTATCCGTTCCCCAGTGGAAATGGGATGACATCACCATGGATTTTATGTCGGGTTTGCCAGTGACTCAGAGGAAGCATGATTCAGTATGGTTGTTGTCGATCGACTTACGAAGTCAGCTCATTTTGTGCCGATTAGAGTGGACAACTCAATGGATAAGTTAGCCGGTGTGTATATGGATGAGGTGGTTCGACTGTATGGTGTGCCATTATCTATAGTGTATGATCGGGATCCAAGGTTCACATCTAATTTCTGGAAGGAATTACAGAGAGCTTTGGGTACCGAGTTGAACTTCAGTACAACATTTCATCCTCAGACAGATGGTCAGTTCAAGCGAGTTATCTAGATTTTAAAGGATATGCTTCGGGCTTGTACTTTGGATTTTTTTGGCAGTTGGGATCAGTATGTGCGGCTTATGGAGTTTGCCTACAACAACAGTTTTCAGTCCAGAATTGGGATGCCACATTTTGAGGCTTTGTATAGTCGACCGTGTAGGACTCTAGTTTGTTGAACAGAGTTAACCGAGTGATCTTTTATTGGGCCAGAGATGATCAGGGATACAGAAGAGAAGACTAGAGTTCTCTAGTCAGCGGAATCTGAAGGTGGCCAAGGATAGACAGAGGTCCTATGCCAATTTAAAGAGAAAGGATATTCGATTTGAGGTCGGGGACAAAGTTTTCCTTAAGGTTTCACCTTGGAGGAAAGTATTGCGGTTTGGCAAGAAAGGTAAACTTAGTCCTCGGTTCATTGGACCTTTTGAGATTTTGGAGAGAGTTGGTCTGATAGCCTATAGGTTGGCTTTATCGATGGAGTTGTCTAAGATGCATGATGTTTTCCATGTTTCGATGCTTCATCTATATAGATTGAATCCGTCGCATGTGTTGTCAGTTCAAGATGTTCGAATTTAGATTGCTCTTATGATGAAGAGCCGAAGGCTATTTTAGCTCGGGAAGTGAGACAGTTGAGAAGCAAGCAAGTCCCTCTGGTCAAGGTTCTTTGGCAACATCACGGAGTCGAGGAAGTGACTTGGGAACCAGAGGCGACGATGAGGATTCATTATCCGCATTTGTTCAGTTCAGGTGAGAATTTCGAGGACAAAATTCTTGTTAGCAGGGAGAGTTGTAACACCCCGATTCTCCCCTAGTAGTTTGAGCCATGTTTGCCATGTGTATGTGTGCATGTGTGAGTGTTTTGGCATGTGTTAAGGGTATTTTGGGCAAAATGCATGTTTTGTGGGTTTTAATAGAGTGTGGTTGCATATATGTTAGTAGGGTGTATGTGTATTGGGTTGTGTTAGTGTGTGCATGTACATATGGTATTAGTGTGTGATTTATGAGGGTTAGTCTTGTGTTTATTGTCTTGCATGAGAGTAAGGTGTGAGTGGTCAAGTTCCACCAACCAAAGGGTGACATGTGGCTAGAGCATTTTGAAAGAAGGTATAAATAGAAGAGAGAGAAAATGGCACAGCAAATCTAATTTGCCTCTTCCCATTTTCTTCCTTCCCTTTACTCTTACTTCCTCTTTTCTCTTCATTTGTGTGCCCTAGCTTGGATCCAAGTGCTTGGTGGTGGGAATTGATCATTCCATGAGCTTAGATTTGTAAGTATTGTGGGTTTCTTCTTCATCTTCATCTCTTGTTCTTGATTTTTTGTTAGATTGTGTTTGTGTGAATTGTTGGGTGTTCTTGTTAGTTGAGCCTCCTCGCGATCCCAAGGGAAAGGAGAAGGCTAGTGGGAGTGGTGCTCATTGATTTAGAGCATAGGAGTATCAGGTTTGGGAATTTATTTGGGATTTGATTGATTTTGATGAACATTTATGATTTGTGCCTTTGCATGTGATTTCTAGAAATTTGATGAGGCATATTATAGTGTTAATGTTATGGGTATTCAATTGATTTGAGTTATAATGTATGAATGTTGAAGTATTGAGCAAAATTTGATGTTTGATGAATTTTTTCTGAAATTTTTGGGTTTGTGTTCTTGAGAAGTTTGATTTTATTAATGTATGATTTTGGTTGGGTAAATTGTTGAATTAAGTTGTGTTTTATGTTATATGTGATGGTGGAAGGCTTATTTAAAGGTAAGATGAAGTTTGGGTTGTCTTGTGTTTGAGATTGGAGACTTGGGTGTTTTGGAATTGTGAAAATCTGCACAAATTCACGGAGGAGCTGGAAATCACGACGCTATCGTGAGCGTGACACTGTCACGAGGACACGATAGGGCTCGGTGATTTCAGCCCTTGCGCGAGGCTGAGCGGATTTGCATGGCCAAGCGGCTGGGCTGCTGAACACTCGCAGCGAGAGCTCTCTATCACGAGCGCGATGCTTGTTGCGAGCGCGACAGGGCGCTCGGCTGCCGAGCAGTTATGGGCAGTCCCCTGTCATGAGCGCGCGCCTGCGCGTGAGAATGACAACCTCTGTTGGCAGCTCACTATCGCGAGCGCGACAGTGAGATGTGTTTCTGTCTCCATGCGAGCGGGAGGACTGCTGCGATCGTGACAGGGGCCAAGTTATGCCTCTGTCGCAAGTGCGACACCCCTTGTTTCAAAATTGTGTTTTCTTTTGTGATTTCCGATGTTTATTTTTCGAACTTGTGATGCTTTTAGATTTATACTTGGGTGTATATGAGTATACTTTTAGATTCATATACTTTAGATTTTTTAAAGTATATGAGTATAATTGGGTGTATTATGCATGGTTAATTATATGAATTCTATAAATGAGATTTGATGGATTATGCATGACCTACAAGAGTCAGTCTAGTGGATAGTTAGGCATGCCTAAAAGAGTCTTTAGCTACAGCCCTCTGTACTGTTCTGGATCCTGATTAGGTCCCTATTTAGTTCCTTGCGAACTTTAATGTGTTTGGATCTTGTTTAAGATCACCTTTGTAAAATGTTTTGAAATGAGAAAATGTGATATTGTTTTTCGATTCGTACCCGTAAGGTACCGCCATGCGTTCGATTCGTACCCATAAGGTACCGCCATGCATTCACTCGTTATCCACTACTGTGAGTCAGTAGGTGTTATGTTTTGTTCTAATATGTTTATAAGTATGTGAATTTGAATGACTCTGATTATGAGCAGATGAATCTGTTGGTATATGAATATGATTATGAACCTTTGAATGCTTACAAATGTGATTAGCTTATGATTTTATCATATGATATTCAGCATATGCCATTATGTATTTGATTTGCCTTGATAACCATTGTGAATGGCCGTCCATACTATTGTTATTTGTTTCCCCACTAAGTGTTATCACTTAGCACGGTGTTTCACCCGTCCAGATGCGGAAGGAGTATAGCTTTTGGGAGAGTCGCCGCCAGTAAAGCCAACACGGTGGGTTGTTGATTGGACTTAGTTTCTTTTTGTATCATGATTATTTTATAATAGTGATCTCTCTTTGTATTTAGTATTTTTGTTAAGCTTCCACTATGTATCTCTGAAAGTTGTAATTATGTTGGTATCAGAACAGTTATGTATTGAATATCATTATTCTATGAGTATATGTTCATTTGTTTTAAAGTTTTAATTTTCGCTATTTATATGTATGTTTATATTATATGAATGAATGTTTTGTACCGTTCTGTTTGGTGACACACTTTCTCATACGGGTTCTCACTCTCTTGCGGATGGGTTCTACTACGTATGCGAAGGGGGTGTTACATAATACAAGTGAGAAAGAACGCAAAGAAGAAAAGTTTCAAAAACATTTTAGGCAAAGAGATCTGTCGCGATCGCGACAGACGAGGCCCAGGAGGCGATCATGAGTCGTGCTCACTGTCACGACACGTGAAGGCACACATAAAAGCACAACAAAGCATGACAAAGGAACAGAGTGAAAACAAGGGTGGGAACATGACTCATGCTAGCTTTCACGACTCGTGCCCTCTAGGATGACTCGTGCACCAAGTGCACGACTCGTGCACTAGATGCACTACTCGCGCACAAGTGCACGGCACCACGTGCACGACTCGTGCACCAAGTGCACGACTCGTGCACAAGTACATGACTCGTGTCCCCCTCTAAGAACTTGGCTGCTCGCGTGAAGCTGGAGTCACCCGGCTCTGTCGCGATCGCGACAAGCTTCGTGCTCGCAACAGAGTCGCGTTTTCTAGGTCTGTAGAAAATTTTCTTCTTCCGAAAACTTACCCAAACCTTTTAATCAAACCAAAACTCATTACAACTCATATTAAACACCCAAAATCATCACAAACAACATAAAACCCAACATTTACACCAATTATCACAATTAAATCATGCAATTAATATAATCAAAATCTCTAAATTGACAACCAGCAAAAATAACTTCAAATTTTCAATCAAACACACACTTTTATTCAATAATTCACATTCAAAGCATCTTAACCCAAATTATTCAAGACCCATAGCTTTTAATACTTATCTAACCAACTTTAACCCTAAAATTTCCAGAAAATCAACTAAAATCAAAACAATTAAATACTACACCAAAACCTAAATTCCCATACCTCAACTCCTTTACTCCCATTAGCTTCTTAGATGATCTTTCTTGTTTCCAAACTCATTCAAAATCTTTCTCATCCAAGAATCCTCATCAAATAAAGTTGGAGAGATGATCAATTTCCACCAATAATTCACTTGGATCAAAGCTAGGGTACACTTGAAGAGAAAAGAGGAAGAGGAGATAAAGAGAGGAAAAGAACGGGAAAGAGGCAGCAAAAATGGCTGCTCCCTCTTCTCTATCCTTCTATTTATACCTACTTCCTAAAACCCTAGCCACATGTCACCCTATCTTTGGTGGATCTTGATCGCTCACACCCTACACCCATGCATGATACTACACACAAGACTAACTCCACTCACACATACATTACTTCCCTCTATGCATGCATACTCTATCAAAACCCACACACACACATGCACCCATGGCTCAAACTACTAGGGGGAAATCGGGGTGTGACAACTCTCCCTTACTAACAAGAATTTCATCCTCGAAATTCACTTACATCGAAAAAATTCTAAAAACTATACTCCAATTCATTGTCATCCTCTTACACTTCACTTTTCACATACTTACTTACTTTTACTTATTCTCATCACTTTACTCTCAAACTACTTCTTTTAAATCTAGACAGCTCTACAAATCATAACTTCTTCTTCTTGTCCATAATTAAACTCAAACTCATAAAATTAATTTAAGTAAATCTCATACTTCTCTTTTCATTATCTTACGTCCAAATCAATCCTATTCATCAGAACAATCATTACTTTAACCACCAATCAGAAACCAAAGTACATACAGCTCACATATATAAACCACTTAACCTACAACATCTTGCTGCAAAATTCTATAATACATCAAAAACATGTGACACATATGCTACTTTCCTTACTACCAATACTCATATCTTACTACAAAATCTTTTCACATTTTCTTACGTCAGATTCCAAAATACTCTTTCTACTCAACCAAGACTATATACACAATACATTTTTCTTAACAATTACTACGCTCTTAAGTCACACACTTAATCTTAATATCCAAATACTCAATGTACACCCTGCCAGCTTTTCTCCATCAAAACACATTCACAGATGCTTTTCATGGGCGATCAAAGGATGATGATGTAATGAGGATGTGATGGTTCGTGTATGCAAGATGATGCAGAAATGCAATTGATGATATAAAAATGCACTCTTCCCATCCCCATCGTTCAATATGCTTATCTTCAAATAAATTTTCAGGAGATAGCTGACAGGCATACAGAGCATCACCATAATCTTACAAAATCTAGATAGTCTTCCATCTCAAAACACTAAAACATCTATTCCCATAAAATAATCCATATATCAATACACTTCAAGAACCTCCACGAAACCTTCTCCTAAACCACATAGTATCAAAACAAAATCTTAACAGAACCTTAATAACTGATCTAACAAACATATTCTAGATCGCGCACACACATAACAATTCTAGGCAGGTAGATCGTGACATATCGAGCTAACACTCAACCAAACACTGAATCTAATCCGGAAAGTTCCATTCCCAACACACACTAAAAGACAAGGTCATTCGCTTTGGCCAACGCTAAACTATACAGACACACTTCGAAACATCTAGTCAACCAAAACTGACTAAACCGGAGCTCTGATACCACTAAATGTAACACCCCTTACTCGTAAGTAGCAACCTACCACGACAGGTGAAGGATGTTACGCGAAAAATATAGAATTAAACATACTTACATAAGAAATAGATACCAAAACGGAATTATAAAATTTCTAACATCTAGAACCTCAACCACATACACATCCTAAACTTATCTCACACACACCATTATTCGGACTAAGGATTATTACATCTAAATACAAATGATAAATAAATAAACTTAATTACAAATCAACAATCAATAAAAACTTTCTATAACTTCTACCGACTCATTGGCCAAAACTCGGCGGACCGCTGTGCTACTTTGATCTCCTAACCTGCAAGGACAAACAACCGTGCTAAGCGATAATGCTTAGTCGGGCGAAACAAATAATGGGCAGCCACTCACAGTGGTTGCCGAGGAAAATACATCCAAATTAATATATATCTATACATAGCATCAAGTACACCGGTTAAAGCTATCATAAATTCATATTCTTATTCTCATACGAAAACCTAAACAATTTCGTAACCACACTCGTTTAGATACCATAACCAGAAATAACTTTATTACCCTTTTTTAAAATTTGCAATAACATTATACTTACTAATTGTTTACCTAATTCATTTAATTAACCATATTAATAGTTATACCTCATAGGTTACCAAAAATACATTTTGCTAGTCATAAATATTAAGCCTTACCAATTCCCATACTTACTAGTAGTTCCAAAATCATGCAGATAATATTATTACTATTTAAGTCAAAACCTTTCATTTATTTAAACCATTACACATTCAAAACTAAACAAAATATTTCAATTCTTAGATTTGGTTCGGGCTTGAAATAAATATTCCAAGCTTCCTACGTATCCCTATAGTAGGGACTCAGAACCACGTAGTTCTATAGGAAACCTGTATATAGATATTCCAAATTAATCTTAGCTCATTTACTAAATTCAATTATCTATATCATACCTAACACTTATTATCCCTCTTACGTACTACTCAATACATAATTTACCGTATTCATTAAAACCAACAAACATCATACATGAATTCCTTACCAATATACTTACAGTAATTGTCCAGGCTAAAGTCTCATGGATAAATAACACATAACATACTTGTATTTTAATTTTAACATATAAACGAATATATTTATAAAGTTCATTTATAAAGTACTCAACTATAACAAACAAGCATATCAAATATGTCAATAATTCTTTACAAATACTTCATACGAACAATCATACTCATAGCTTTTGAACAGATTTTGAACATGCATTATCCACATATGAATTCTTATGCAATTAATATTCATAACATCCATTTATAGACAAATAAATTATAGCAGATATGCATATCCAATACTTCAGTAAGTCTCTACCAAGACATCATATAGGCACTAATATTCATAACTTTTAAACCGATTAATACAAGCCTATTTGAACCAACATTATTTGTTATATCTCTTTTCATTTACGGACATAGGCTTATTATTCAAAGCACATAGGTACCCGAAGGTACCACACATTTTCACATAGGTGTCCAAAAGGATCCAGAACATATAAGTGCGTAAAGCACAATCTCATAAGAGATATATATATATATATATATATATATATATATATATATATATATATATATATATATATATATATATATATATATATCAACGAACGCATTCGATGCTCGATCATATATCTTTTTGCAATCATTACAGAATTTATCAATTAATCACATTCTTTCATTCTTTTAGTTGCCTGCTAAGTCAAAGGGGTGGATAAGTGAGTGAACACATGGCGGTACCCGTGGGTACGATTCGAAAAGCAACATTATATTTTTCTCATTCAAAACATTTTCACATTGGGATCTTAAACAAGATTCATACACATTGAGGTTCGCGAGGAACCAAACGGGGACCTGATCACGGTCCAAACAGAACAGAGGGATTTAGCTAACGAAACTCTATAGGCATGCCTATCTATCCACGATCGACTCACGCAGGCTAAATTTTCCATGTCATTATTGAATTCGTCATGTTTCACTTATATATAGATACATTCTATTAAACACTTCCATTAAATACTTGTAACATTCTTTTATGATCACATGCATTCATATATTTGCATATCCTATGTACAATCACATTTATCATATTCAAGACTAATCATGTATTATTTCATAAATAAGATATTCATATAAACATATTAAACATAATTATATTATTGGGCATCATGCACTCGTTAGACTTAACAAATAAGTTCGCCTTTCCTTACCCATATATATTTATACAATAATAATAATAAATAAAAACTCGTATTTCAATTATTCACCTGAATGGAAACATTTGAATAATTCAAACCTTAAGTCATCGATGCATAATACAAGTGAGAAACAATGCAAAGAAGAAAAGTTTCAAAAACATTTTAGGCAAAGAGTTATGTCGCGCTCGAGACGGGTGTCGCGATCGCAACAGACGAGGCCCAAGAGGCAATCATGAGTCGTGCTCACTGTCATGACTCGTGAAGGCACACATAAAAGCATAACAAAGCACGATAAAGGAACAGAGTGAAAGCAAGGGTGGGAGCACGACTCGTGCTAGCTTGCACGACTCGTGCACCAAGTGCATGACTCGTGCACGGCACCACGTACATGACTCGTGCACCAAGTACTAGTGCATGACTTGTGCACTCCCCCTCTGAGAACTTGGCTGCCCATGTGAAGCTGGAGTCACCTGGCTCTATCGCGATTGCGATAGGCATCGCGCTCGCTACAGAGCCGCGATTTCCTGGTCTGCAGAAAATCTTCTTCTTTCAAAAACTTACCCAAACCTTTTAATCAAACCAAAACTCATCACAACTCATATTAAACACCCAAAATCATCACAAACAACATAAAACCCAACCTTTACACCAATTATCGCAATTAAATTATGCAATTAACATAATCAAAATCTCTAAATTGACAACCAGCAAAAATAACTTCAAATTTTCAATCAAACACAGACTTTGATTCAATAATTCACAATCAAAGCATCTTAACCCAAATTATTCAAGACCCAAAAATTTTCATACACATCTAACCAACTTTAACCCTAAAATTTCTAGAAAATTAACTAAAATCAAAACATTCAAATACTACACTAAAACCTAAATTCCCATACCTCAACTCCTTTGCTCCCATTAGTTTCTTAGATGATCTTTCTTGTTTCCAAACTCATTCAAAATCTTTCTAATCCAAGAATCCTCATCAAATAAAGCTGGAGAGATGATCAATTTCCACCAATAATTCACTTGGATCAAAGCTAGGGTACACTTGAAGAGAAAAAAGGAAGAGCAGATAAAGAGAGGAGGAAAAGAGCGGGAAAGAGGCAATAAAAAAAATGCCCGCTCCCTCTTCTCTCTCCTTCTATTTATACCTACTTCCTAAAACCCTAGCCACATGTCACCCTATCTTTGGTGGATCTTGATCACTCACACCCTACACCCATGTATGACACTACACACAAGAATAACTCCACTCACACATACACTACTTCCCTCTATGCATGCATACTCTATCAAAACCCACACACACACATGCACACATACCCATGGCTCAAACTAATAGGGGGAAATCAGGGTGTGACACTGGGTTTCCCTCCTCTTGCACCTGGCTACTTTGAAGGCTATGATAAGGACATTGTATGGGAGACGATCAAAGATCCTCAGACAGACACTCAATATGTATTGGGAAAAATGAAGGCTCACCGCCTGTGCAATCACGCCATTCGAATCTTATACAGGTTTTTCTCTTTATCGCTAATGAGCCATGTGAATTCTCTTGGGCAAGCTAACTTTCTAGAGGCTCTTTTTCTGGGATGTATAATGCAAGGCTTAAAAATCAATTGTGCGCCACACTAGTGGCACAAGTTGGAAGAACTGCAATGGAACCCTAAGAAAGTGAATCAAATATCCCTTGGTGGGTGGGTTACTGTTATTGCTAAAGGTGTGCACCATCCGTTGAGAAGGACTAGAGTGCTACCCTCCATTGCCTCAATTGATAAAAAGCTACTGAAGAACATCAAAGTGGTGGTAGATGATGAGACAAAAGGTTATGAGTATGAACTGACTAGCAGAGAGGAATATTTACAAAAAGTTGAGCGTAGTTTGGGTGGACTACCTCGTACACAATATCAGGAACCTCATGCTCCAGCTCAAGAACTTGTCTCCTTTACCTCTGCGCAGTATATATCCTTGGTTGAGAAAGTAGACACCATTGTAGTGACTCAAGCAGATCTCCAATCCCAGCTCAATCAAGTATTGCTCGGCCTCACCACCTTAATGGCATGCCAGGGAGTCCCCTATGTTTTGCTCATAATTTTTGTTAAACTTGTTGAGGGCAGCAAGATTTAAAGTGTGGGGTAGGGGAGCAAAACTTTGAAATATTTTGTCATAGAATTAAATATTTAGATTGTGTTAAACTTTGTTAACTTGTTGAGCAAAAATCAGTTATCTTTAAGTTTTTTTTTTTTATTTTTAGTTTTGTTCGCTTTAATTTTAGTAGTTATTATTGTTAGCTTGCTTTAATTTTAGTAGTTATAGCTTTAAGTTTTAATTTTTAGTTTTGTTCACTTTAATTTTAGTAGTTATTTTTGTCAGCTTGCTTTAATTTTAGTAGTTATTTTTTGTTAACTTTTATTGAAATTTTGTGTTGTGTTTTTTTAAAAATTTTCTATTTTGCTGATTTGTTGTTATCTCATTACCCTTAGTTAGTTTGCCTTCTTTTATTCCTGATTTGAATGTTTTGAGCTTTAATTCGTGAACGAATTATTTAGAGAACCTATTTTAGCAAGAGAGTAGTTGTATGTTTTGGCAGCAAATTAATCTCAGTTAGTTATATATCTTGTGATTTCTTATCCATTGTGCACTTTAGGGTTTATTACGAAAAAACTTAAAAAAATCCAATGTGTGAAAGCTTTTGAGTGAAGGAATTTTAGGATAGTTAGAACCTTACTTATCACCATTCGAAACAATATAACAACTCAAGCAGGATTGGGACATGACCTAGGCAATTTTTCTTTAGTAACCAATTTTAAATAACTGTTAACCTACCTGTATGCATTTTGCCATTGCTAGTCCCGTTGAGCCAATTTGGTATGCTAAAAGTGTACTATGCAATTCTTTTAATGTTACACTCATCATTTTACCATTCAACCTAAATGATTTTGCTTATCCTTTCTAAGAATTGGCCACTCTAAGAATGGGTTGGGATAACATTGAGGGTTGAGTAAGGGTGTTTATTACTAGAGTAGCCTGGGTGTGAAAAAAAAATTTCTAAATGCTGAATTGTGAACTTTGGGGTGTTGCCTAATATAATTTTGATCTTCCTTTAATGAAGTCCAACATTGTGAGAAAGTATAAATTGTGGGTATCTTACTATTTATGTTTGAAAAATTAGGCTAGCTTATGTTGGTTAATAATAATAATAATAATAATAATAATAATAATAATAATAATAATAATAATAAACAAATAAATAAATAAATAAAAATGAAAAAAAAATAAATTAAATTAAAAAAATAAAATAAAATATTTATTGATCGATAATATGATCTTTGAGCTAGTCATATTTAGAAAAATTCAAGTGTTGGGTACCTTTAAAAAGAGGGAAGTGCTTATACGTTCAAATGTGATCGGGTTTGAAAGAAGAAATTTATTAGGGCCTTCCGTCTATTTATTTTCTTGTAGTTTAGTGTGTATCATTTTGGGAAGTTTGGTTTTGGCAATTATTGGTAAGATGAATGTGGGTCAATGCAAATTTATTTTTAGAGTGGATAGTGGTGAATGTGGATAGAGTGGCTAACTCTTTATTTGATATCCTTATCTCTTTTTGTTAACCAATTCCGTAACCTATCATTACAACCTTTGAGTAAGACCTAGTGATGCTATTCTTGACTTGAGTTGTTTAGTGGAGATGACCCGTGTGGTTCCGATGCTAAAGGAGAGGATTATGGCTATCCTGAGTTTTGAGTGTGAAACTAATATGCAAAATGTTTTCTTGTCATTTTCTTTGTTCAATTGCTTGAATCCGCTAGTTATTTTTGTTTTGAAAAGTGTAAAATTGTTTTAGCCTAACACACACACACACGAAATCGCTTGATATAAACTAACATGAGACTTTTTGGGTTAAGAATCTTCTGCTAAATGTTATTTTGGTTTGTTTAAATTTTCCTATTCTGAGTTAGAGTTTTAATTTTCAGGAATGTGGACAATTCATTTACTCAAGGGCGAGCAAAGTCTAAGTGTGGGGTATTTTGATAACTTCAATTTAGTACTTAGTTTTATTATTCTTTTCATGTGGTTTTTGGGATTTTATTTATGTTTGTGGTTTTGTTTTTGTTACTTTTAGTTAATTTTGCCAAATTTAGTTGAATTAGGTTTTTATACACTTTTGATAGCATTTTGATGGGGTTTTATGTTCAAATGCAGGAAATCAAGGTACCTCACGGTGATAACTGATTTGTTGTCACCGTGACATATAATTGTTCACGTCAGAACTGAAAGAAGAGGCACCTTACGGTGACAACTGATTTCTTGTCAGCGTGACATATAGTTTTTCAAGGCAGATCTAAAGGTAGAGCTACCTCACGGTGACAACCATTTAGTTGTCACCGTGACCTAGAGCCATCCAAGGCAGAATCGAAAAGTCAAGTATCTCACGGTGACAACCATTCTGTTGTCACCGTGACCATCTACACATTCAGGACAGAATTGAATTTTCAAGCACATCATGGTGACAACCATTTCGTTGTCATTGTGACCCCCAGTGCCTCACGGTGACAACCATTTCGTTGTCATCATGGCCCCTCTGAAACTATAAATTGCAGATTTCTGTTTGGCAAAAGGAGCTCTTTTATTTTTCATAGATTAAAAATAGGGTTTTTAGATCTGAGTTTTTTTGGGTTTTTCTTTTTTCTAACTTTTAGGGTTTTTATATTTTCATTATATTTACACTCAAAATAGATTAGATTTATAGCTTTATAGAGTTTAGCTTCACTTTTTTCAACTAAAACTCATTTTCTGTGGGAGATTTGAAGGAGTAGCATTTTGGATTCAGCTAGGGTTCATCTCAACCATGAATTTTTGGGTTTATTATTTCTTCTCTCTTTTAATCTCTGTAACGGATTGTGAGTAGTTATTAGTGTTGAGGGGATCTTTGAATCCCCATTACCTATGTGAATATTGAGCTAAACTGAGTTTCTATATAGATTGATGGTTCATTTTACATGTTGCGGAATCTTATTTCATGGTTGTTAAATATTTGATGATATTATCTGGTTTGGATGGTTGAGTTGGATTTTTGAATGCCATGAATGTATTTTTGCTCTATTTTTCTATCAGCTTTTCTTTAACCTTGCGATTGCTCTGGAATGGGACTCAATGGGTTATGGGTAAAAAATGATAGTAAGGCTAGGGTTGGATGTAAAATGAATGGGTTTATGGGCTGTTTGGCTCCGGAATGGGAAAACAATTCAAAAATTAGGATTTTATAACAGTGCTTATGCTAATCATGAGGCTTGCTCCGGAATGGGACGTTTTTTAATTAGAATAGCTTGCTCCAGAATGGGACACTTGGGTATAGTGGTTATCCTAATTCAATCTATACAGGTTAAGATAAAATTAATTCACATTAGGTATGGGGAGGATGAGTGAACCTAAACCGTTTTAGACTTGTTAATTTCTAAGAATTTTATTCTGTTTTAATTTTCTGCTGGAACTGTTATTTAATCTTAGCTAGTTTTGTTTTAGTTGTTTAATTTACTGCCTTATTTTAATAGCTCAACACCTCTTTCACTCAAAAATTTGGGAATTATTTAGCATACTTTTAATATTCACTGCCTTGAAACCACAATCCGTTGGGTACGATAATTCGGGGTCTTAAAATTAACACCCTATATTATTTAGCCGATCTAGTACACTTGCTAGACACTTGTCATTATTCAAGATGGATTGAAAGATGTTGTCATTGCTATTAAAAGAGATAGGAATGCACGTAAATTTATTAGATCATCACCTGCTAGATTGAAGAGATTTAAAGAATGTTGTGTGGCTGAGGGAATTGAGTTTTCAAAGTCTTTATGTTTAGATGTGGCAACTAGATGGAATTCCACTTATTTGATGTTAAGCACTGCACTTCAATATGAAATGGTTTTTGATGTTTATGTGACTGTGGATCCATTCTTTAAAATTGAATTGGACTCATGTACGTTTGGTGGTTTGGGTGGTGCACCTAGGTGGGTTGATTGGCAAGTGGGAGATAGAATTACAAACATGTTGAAAGAATTTTATGTTGCTACCTTGCGCATTTCTAGCTCCACTTATGTCACATCTAACACATATTAGACTAAAATTAGTTATTTGTATACTAAGTTATTTGGTTGGAAAGCAAGCACTGATGTTAAGTTGATGGAAATGGGAGTGAAAATGCAAATAAATTTGACAAGTATTGGGGAGATTATGATAAAATGAATAAACTTATTTACATGGCTTTTGTCCTTAATCCTAGAGAAAATTTTGAATACATGGAAAATATTTTTGTTACAATTTATGGTGATATAAAGGGGGAAGCATTTGTTTAAAGGTGTAAAAATTGCCATGAATGAGTTATTTGATGAATATTTGAGAAAATTGCAACCTGATTGTAGTTCTGGTACTGATAGTCAACCAAGCTCACTTTCAATTACATCCGACGTATAAAAAAAATCCAAATTAACAGCTAAAATTATCGATGGACATATTTTCATTATTGATTAGCGACGGATTAGCTATTGTTTTCAGAATTAGTCTTAAAAATCTATTTTTTCAATTTGGTGGCAAGTTTAGCGACGGAAAAAAAAGAAACAGTCGTTAAATTTTGGCGGCAATTGATGGCGCCTTTTTTACGACTAAATTAGCGACAGAGTGTAATGACCTGAAACTGGTATAGAAATGATCAATGAATTCTATAAAGTCTGTAGTGTAATTTTGGTGTGAAAAAAACAGTTCTAATACCTTAAATTACAGAGGAGTTAAAAGGTTGAACGTGCTAGAGGTAGAGAAATCCTAGGATGGGTGACCCCCTGGGAAGTTCTCTAATTGAAAATGACAGCAGGTAGCTAAAAATATTTTATTGTACCATTGAAAAGTACAAGTTATAAGGAGTCTGGTGGTATAATTTGGAGAAAAAATAAGGTCAAATACGTTTCTCGAAAGTAAAATTGAAGAAAGCCTCTAATTCGGTTCAAATAGTAACCATGACTAAATTTTGACCGAATTTTTAAAAATAGCAAATGGATTCAAAATGATATTTTGAAGGTATAGACCGATTTAAGTGAACCGGACCTCAAACGGATTCCGATTGATTTGAAATTTTGTATGGAGGCTATATTCTATATTCTATATTCTAAGAATGATGGATTTAGATTTGAGAGAAAATGTTTAACGGCCTGAAACTGGTATAGTATCGATCCGTGAATTCTATAGAGTTTGTAGTGTGATTTTGGTGTGAAAACAATAGTTCTAGTATCCTGAATTACAGAGGAGTTAAAAGGTTGAACGTGCTCGTGGCATAGAAATCCTAGGATGGGTGACCTGTTGGGAAGCTATATAGTTGAAAATGACAACAGTTCATGGGAAAAATTTTATTTGATAAAATTGGTCTGTGGACTGTCAGGAGTCTAGTGGTAAAATTTGGTGTGAAAATGAGGTCAAATAGGTCCCCGAAAGTTAAGCTGAAGTTTGCCTCTGGTTCGATTCAATTGAACCAGGGATTGACTGAACTTTGATCAAATTTTTAAAAATTTTAAATGAGGTTAAAATGGTATAATGTGGGAACTGTAAAGGTTTAAAATAATTTTTAGAAATTTTTGACAAGATTACAATTGTATTTTACGGCAGAACCGAATAGTATTGAATCGGACCGATTTAAGTTAACCGGGCCTCAAATGGACTGTGATTGAGCTAAAATTTTGTATGGAGGCTATATTTGGCATTATAAGAATGATGGAATTGGATTTGAGAGAAAATAAGCTGAATAACTTATAGATTCCTTGAAACAGTGAAAAATGACCCGAAAAACGATAATCGACCAAACCAGTTAAACCACTTCGGTTGGACCTAGTCTGATTCAATTTTCTCCATATAAAGACATTGCTTCACCTATAATTCTCTAGGTTTCTCCATTTGCAGCCGCCCTCCCCCTCCCTCCTCCTTAGGCCGAATTGAGCTTTCTCACTTTTCCTCCATTTTTCTTCCATTTCTTCCTCATCTCTCCCCAAATCCAAGCCTCCCAAACATATTTCAGCTCCTCTGTAATCTATTGGTGATCTCAAAAGTTCATTTGAAGTGGAAGAAGTGGAAGAAAATAAGTGAAAAAGTTTATGTGTAAAATTGAGGTATGTAAAGTTGATATTTTTAAATTGGTTTAAAGGTTCAAATAGGTATTTTAGGATGTCTAGAGTATGTTTATGTAATTATATAACATAAAGGAAGCAACTTTATAGTGATTTTTTTAATGATTTTATTCGGCCACTTAAGGAAGATAAAGGAGATGATGGTGTTTCAAGGAGCTACAGTAAGGAAAGGTTTCTTAAGAGGTCTAGAACAATAAAATGATGTTAGTGGATACATTATCCTCCTTTTTCCATGTTAAAAGTATAATTTTTACTTATGTCTAAACATAAAGTATGTGAAATATGTATGTTTAATTGAATCAAACAATATAGTCATGTTTTTGAAGGTTAAAAATGAGATTTTGAATGATTAAAATGAAAAGAAATAAAATATATACCATGGACAACATGTAGGTCGAATGGTATATGTATGTAAAAATGAGATTTTTATGTGTTTTAATGTGATTTAATGGTATAACTAGATAAATTAACATGTAATCTAGCTGATGGAATGAATTAGGGAAAGAACAATTAACATAATGGATGAATAACACTTTGGCCGAATTGGTTAAGTAGGTAAAAATGTGATTTTGATGTGTTTTAATGCAAACCAATGACATAAGTAAGTTATTTGACATGGGATTTACCTAAATAAATGATAAAGGTGATGAAAATAATTTCTAGTGGAATATTGACATGATGGTCGAATAGTACACATGTATGTATCCATGTGATTTAATGAGTTTTATGGCATTAAATGGCATAAGAATGAGAATTAAATGTATAATGCTTGATTAGAATGAAAAAGAATTGAATAGTATGATGAAATTCCATGAACTGTATGTATGATAACACAAAAATGTGAAAATGGAATAATGGATGCCCCATGTAGTAATCTGGTAGTCAAGTCTAGTTCTAGATATAGTGGCTAGCCATAGGGACACATGACCGCAGGTGTGAGCATAGCGTCTCACTTACTGTAGGCCAATGACGGTCCTACTCTGTATTGTTCTGTCTTAATACAGTATTCTGTATTTCTATTGTCTGTATCATAGGGGTGGTACAACGAGGTCCCTCTATTCTGTATTGAACCTATCGGGTTCACATCTCGTTTATCATGTTCATAGATTTCTGCCAGTTTTGTACAGGGGGCAAAATGGTAAAAATAAGCTTAAAATGGTTAATTTGTGATTAAAATGATATTTATGTGAAAAATGCACTTAATTGGAATAAATAAAAAGTTTTGAGGGCATAATGGTAATTTTGACCATAAATAGGTTAATAATAATTAATAAGGGTAAAAATATAATTAATTGGTTAAATATGAAAATTTGTCACTTTTTAAGGACTAAAATGTAATTTGGCATGAAAATGATATTTCAAGGATCTAATGGTAAATTGTACGACAAATAAGAAGTTAAATAAGTTAATAAGTCAAATTGGTGGCATAATTGTAATTAAGGTAAATAAGAAAGGCAAAATTGTAAGTTGAATGAAATTGAAGGACCGTAATGTAAAATGAATTATAAGTTAATTTGGATTATAACTCTAAATGGATTAGAAGTCAATTTGGATTAGAACTCTAAATGGATTAGAAGTCAATTTGGATTAGAATTTTAATTTGATATTTAATTAAATTATTTATGGAGATATTGATTAGGGAAAATAATAATAGTATAATGTGAATATTTTATGTAATAAAATAATGTTTAAAAAGGTAAATAAGATGAATTGATGGCATTTTTGTAATTTTGGAAAACTTTAAGGATCAAATTGTAATTTTTCCATAACAAGGGACTAAAACGTAAATATGGATTTTTATGGGTGCAATTTGTATATTTATCACTAATTAAGGGATTTGAGTGCAATTATGAATATTTTTACATGTCTGAAATTAAATGAATTAAATATTGGATAATTAAATGTACTAAATGCATAAATGATGTAAAATAAAGATTAATACATGTAAATAATTGAATGAAATAAATAATTGTCTAAGGGTAAAATTATAATTTTAGTAATGTTTTAAGGACAAAAATGTAATATAGTGGAAGAATTATTTTATAAGGACTAAGTGCTAAAGTGCATGTTAGATAATAAAATAAACATGATAAGAAGTTAATTAATGGCATTATTGTAAATAAGTGAAAAGTGAAGGGTAAAACTATAAATTGATGAAAGTCTAGAAACTTAAATGTAATTTATCAATAGCAAGGTATATGAGGGATTTTAAAGATAATTGATAGGTAATTTGAATGTAATTGTATAACTAATTGACAATAGAGAAAATAATGATAATTATGTTAATATTAATAGAAATATTACAGTTAATGCTAATATTATGGAAATGGTAATAGGATTAAATGTAAGAAAAATAGATGAGTAATATTAGCATTAATAAAAGAATGAAATGTCTTTGGTCTATTAAAGGATTATTATTACTGATTAGGGATAACCGATGTGTATATTTAAAACCGTCAAATGTAATTGAAGGTAAGATAATGTAATTAAGATAAATAATAATGTGTTAGGTAAATTTAATTGAATATTGTGAATTTCATAATTAAGTCACAATGAATTAAGAGTGTGTAATAGAATATGTAAAAGACATTGTTATAAAACTGATATAAGCATTAAAGATTGAGTTAATGTTCTAAAGTATAAAATATGATAATTAATATTTTCATAATATTGTACATGTAGATTAAGTAATGGGGTCACCTCAGAATGTTAGTAACGGAACTAAAGACATGAAAAAGATTAGAACTGTCATTAAATGTTAAAGGTTAATAGTGAAATGATAATTACTAAAATAAGGATAAATAATCAATATGAGTAAACCAGGTATTAGTATAATAATAGTACTGTTAGTCACAGTAATAAGGAAATTAAATGTAAATTAGTATCGATAGATATTTAATCAAATAATGATAATAGAAATTGTGTATAAAGTTAAGAGAATAACGATGTTAAGTCTATAAATAAGTCAGTGAATTAAGTAATAGCATTGACAATGCAAGTACATAATATGAAATATGACTGAGTAAAATTAAGAAGGAAAAATAGAGTAAATGTATTATGTTTATAGTTTAAAAATGGTACTATAAGAGTAAAATAAATATCAAGGACAAAGGAAATGATAACAGTTAATCAGTACTGCAAATAACAATGATGATGACTGTTCAATAGATATGTAAGTAACTGATACTGTGCCTAAATGTAGACTGTAACTGATGTATAAGTTATAAACAAATAATGAAAAACAAATGAATACGTTAATAAGATAATTACAAATAGTGTTAATATAACTGGTCATTGAATTAACGGACATACTATAATAGCATTAATGTTAAAGTTAACAATACAGATAATAATGATTATGATAACAGTAATAGTAATGTTAAAGTATGGTTAATGAAATAATGAAAAAGCTATAAGATAAATTATTAAAGCCAAAGATTGGCTAGGACATTGAAAGTAAGGCATAAATTATCTATGAATCTTAAGAATTAATGTTCACATAATAGGAATAAAGATATATGCTTGTGTGTGCATACATGTAGTAATAGTATGAAAAATTTAGGATATGTATCCACCACTGGGCATTTCAATGCTCAGCATGTAGTGTGATTACTGTGTGCAGGTTATAGAAAGAAAGAAGTGTAGTGGCCAATGTTATTGATGATCGAAAGAGTTTTTGACAGTAAGGATAAAGTTATAGGTATGGCATGTATACGACTGCATTGGATGAACACGAGATTGTACAAGATAAGTATATGAATGGTGTGTTTGTGTAATTGTAATGTTATTGTATATGTATGCTTGTGATTGTAGAAAAAAAAAATCACTAAATCTGTTAAGTGCATTATAGTGTAGTGTGGTGACATCTGATATCCGTATCATTTGCAGGTATAGGCTGTTACAGAATGAATTGATAAAATGATAAAAATCATTTTGGGTTGGAAAATGGCCTAAAAATCGAAAATTGGTTCAAATTGGTTCGACCACTTTGGTTGGACCTGGTCCGATTCAATTAACCACCTATCCTAAACCAGATTAGCCTCTCTGGAATTTGATGGTGGTGATTAGTGTAACACCCCCAACTCCCACACGTAGCATAACGAAGGACAGAGAGCTACGGTGAGCGAAGGGTGCTACCAGACGAGACACTTACTTAGCAAAACAGAAGACGGAATAATAAATTTTCTAACATCTAGAACCTCAACCACATACACATCCTAAACTTATCTCACACACACTATCATTCGCACTAAAGATTATTACATCTCAATACAAATGCTAAATAAATAAACTTAATTACAAACCGACAATCAATAAAAACTTTCTATAACTTCTACTGACTCGTTAGCCAAAACTCAGCAGACCGCTGCGCTACTCTGATCTCCTAACCTGCACGGACAAGCAACTGTGCTAAGCAATAACGATTAGTCTGGTGAAACAAATAATGGGCAGCCACTCACAGTGGTTCCCGAGGCGAACACATGCAAATCAATATATATATATATATACATAAACATAATGGAATGCCGGCTAAAGTTATTACAAATGAATATCATTATTTTGTTACGGAAACTTAAGCAATTACACATACATTAGCGTCTTATAAACCATACACATAAATACTTATTTACTTTTTAATCAAAAAGAATATATTATACAAAACTTATCATATGCTTTAAATCACTTAATGGCCCTATAGATAGTTATACTTCATAAATTCCCGAAATACATTTTAAGCTTCGAAATATGAAGTTCAGAAATGCCCATTATTACAAATATTTCAAAATCATACAAATTACAGTATCAATACTTAAATTAAAACATTTCATTTTAATCAAACCGTTACTTGGTCAAAACTAAACAAAACATTTCAATACTCAGATTTGGTTCAGGCTTGAAATTGTTATTCCAAGCTTCCTACGTATCCCTATAGTTGGGAATCAGAACCACGTAGTTCTGCAGAAAACTTTTATACACACGTAATCCTAACTCATTCTCTAAACCCAGTTATTTATATTATGCATACTACTTTATTATTCCATACTTACCAAGCATTACTTAATTATCGTGTTCAGTAAAACCAACAGACAATGCACATAAATTGCTTACCAATATACTTACAATTGTTATCCCGGCAATGGTCTAGAAGGCAGATAACATATAACGTACCTGTATTCTCATTTCAAACATATAAATGAATACATTCATAGAATTCATTTACTGAATAATTGACTATAGCAATTACGCATAATGCTTTACGAACAACTCAATAAAGGCAATCATGCTCCTGACTTTTAAACAGATTAATGACATGAATTTATCACATACAAATTCTTATGCAGTCAATAGTCATTCATAAACCTTCATTAGATTAAACATCATTTGCTATACCTCTTTTCATTTAAGTGACATTAGGTTCAGATGCAATGCATTTAGGTATTCGAAGATACCACACAATTCCACATAAGTGTCCATAAAGGATCCAGAACATATGTGTGGGTAAAGCACAAGCTCGAAGGATATATATATATAATATATATATAACAAACACATTCAATGCTTACTCACATGTCTTATGCATTTCATCAAAGAACTTATCATTCTATTCACATTCTTTTACTCTTTCATTGCCTGCTAAGTTAAGAGAGTGGATAAACGAGTAACATAACACATTGGGGGTACCCGAGGGTACAATCGAAAAGCAACATCTTTCATTTTCTCATTCGAAAATATTTTCACATTGGGGGATCTTAAACAAGATCCGTACACATTGATGTTCACAAGGAACCAAACGGGGACCTAATCAGGGTCTAAAAATAACAAAGGGGTTGCATCATCAAAACTCTATAGGCATGCGTATCTATCCATGACTCGACTAACGCAGGCTAAATTTTCCATATCATTATTAAATTCTTCACATATCTATACACATTCCAGTAAATACTTGCATCCTCCTTTTTATTAATCACATAGATTATTAATCACATAGACACATGCATTGATATATTTGCATTAATCATTAAGCTAACTTTAGATTAACTTTCATTGAAAAAACATTAAACAATTAGGAATAATTGCAATAACATTCATTAAAAAGATAACATAATTTATTCATGTGGTTTCATAACATTATCCATGCATAATACAAATCACATCCGAAGTATAACATATATATTATGATAAGGGAATCATAACATTATACATGCATAAATAAAGTTACATACCATATATTAGAGAGATGGGGGTCACTGTCGTGATCGTGATAAGAGCCGCGCTCGCGACAGTGGCCAGAAGGCCATGCACGAGGGGAAGGGCAAGGGACACGAGTCGTGTAGGAAGACACGACTCATGTCGATGCCCACTGCCCTGTCACGAGTCGTGCTCTAGTGCACAACTCGTGACTTGGCTCCCCAACAAGCACGAATCGTGCTCTCTTCCTTCACGAGTCACGAGCATCCTTCACGACTCGTGAAATGCTTCACGAGTCATGAAGGTGATTGCTGCATGTCAACTCGTGACTAGCTTCACGACTCGTGCATGCTGGAGGCTTCAGGAGTCATGGTGCCTCTCACGAGTCGAAACATCATGCCTTGCAGTGCATTTTTTTTACCATGAGAACTAGATTTCACTATTCTGTCGCGCTCACAACAGTGTCGTGACTTCCAATTTCTAGCCAAAACGCAGGAAAAACCCCGAGAATTTCAAAATCAAACTCAAATTTACCCAAATCAACCCAACTTCATCTTACCTTAAAACCGACCTCCCATTCATCAAAAATAACATAAAACACAACTTTTACAACAATTAACACATCAAATCATGAATTAACATAATCAAAATTTTAACAATAGCAAACCCAGAAAATTACAGCAAAAACTCATCAAACCTAAACTTTTGCTTCAAGAATGCCTCAATCGAGCATCACAACTTAAATCAAACAAAACCCATAACATTTATAATAACATGAACCTCATTGATAATCAAATTTCCATAAAATCAACCTAAGATACAAACCATAAAAATGCATCAAAACACATAAATTCCCAAACCTGGAATCCTAAGCTCCGGAATGAATGAGCACCACTCCCACTTGCCTTCTCTTTCCCCTTGGGATTATGAGAAGGCACCTCAAACAAAAACATCCAAAGATCACACAACCACAAAAACTTTTGATCAAAATACATTCTAACCAAGATCAAGAGGAAAGATGAAGGATGAGAAAAAGACTCAACAAAACTTACCAAAAGAGCTTTAGAGTAGATCAATTCCCACCAATTACAGCCAAAGAGGAGAAATCAAGATAGAGCAAAGAGGAAAGAAGAAGAGAAGGAGAGGAAGAGGCGCGAGGAGGAGAACGGGAGAGCTAGGGTAGAAATTTTTGCTTTCTCTTTCTCTTTCCTTGCCTTATATACCCCTCTCTAAATCCTTGCCACATGTCATCTTATAATTGGTGGAACTTGATCACTCACACCCTACAAACACACTGTACACCACACACAGGACTAACTCTACTAACACATACACTAACTCCCTATATGCATGCACACCCTAACAAAACCCACAAATAGATATTTATGTCAAATTCTCTTTTTAATCCTCAAACATTGACACTCATAACTTACTAATTTATCACATTGTCCTATTTAATTAATCTTACTCCTTCAATTAAATACTGAACTCACACTTCACAATTTTACCCTTGACTGTACTTATTGAAACCTTTACTTAAATTCTTAAATTTGTCCAATTGGCATAACAAATACTTCAACTTGCACAATTTTGATCGCTACTCATCCTCAATATGTACAAATTCTTCTAGGGTACTTTTCGGGTTGTTACAATTAGAGTTCATTTGAAGTGGAAGAAGTGGGAGAAAATAAGTGAAAAAGTTTATGTGTTAAATTGAGGTATGTAAAGTTGATATTTTTAAATTGGTTTAAAGGTTCAAATAGGTATTTTAGGATGTCTAGAGTATGTTTATGTAATTATATTGTAAAAAGGAAGTAAACTTATGGTGGTTTCTTTGATGTGTATTTTCGGCCACTAAAGGAACATAAAGGAGATGATGGTGTTTCAAGGAGCTAAGGCAAGGAAAGGATGTTTAAGATGTGGAGAACAAGAAAATAAGGTTAGTGGATACAATATCCTTCTTTTTCCATTGATTAAGTGTGATTTTAGGCTATATTTATGTGGCATGTGTGTGAAAAATGCATAGTAAATTGAAATAAACCTTATAAACATGTTTAGGGATGTTAAAAATGATGATTTGAATACTTAAAATAAGAAGAAAAAAATTGTATGCTATGGACATAGTGGAGGCCAAAAGGTATATTAGGGTATACCTAGGTATATTTTGTGATTAAATGTAAATTAATGGTATAAACATGTAAATTCAGATGTAGTCTAGCTTAACTAATGATAAGAGAGTGAAAAATAAAATTGAAGGAAAAGATGATTGTAACACCCCTTACCTATACGTAGGAAACTTCATCCTTGGAGGAGGATGAAAGGTCCCGATAGATGAGGGTTGTCACGCAAAACCTCAAGCACAAACATACAATAATAAATCATACACTGAAAGCAGTAAAATAAAATTTCACAAACAAAAGACCAAGGCTGAGAACAAAAGGTACTATATTATTAATGTACATAATAATCTTTACATATCATATTACAAAAGTGCCATAGCTCAAAAGATCGCTTACAAACTTGGTATCAAACCAACTTACAAAAGAAGAACTTACATCAATAGTTTCATTTCAAAATCATTAAACTATTACATATACAAAAAGAAGTACAATCCAGAACTACAAAATCTCTCTTCTAGTTGTGTCGGCCCTTCTGAAATGGATCACCCTGCTCACGGACTCCAAAATCTTCCACACCTGCACAGATGAAACACCCGTGCTAAGCGAAAACGCTTAGTGGGGAAAAGCATAATGAAAATGACCACTCACAGTGGACATTGAATACAAATCACATACACATGGCACATACTTAAATCCATACTTAAACAATTCATCATACTGAAGATAATAATATCTTTTACCATTCAATCAAACATACAGTGCCAAATCAAAACTCATAATCACATAAGACCTACTTATTCAAAAATAGTGGATAGCGAGTAACGCATAATCATTCGAAACGCATGGACACCCGAGGGTATCAAAATCATTCTTTTCTTTTTATTTCAAAATATTTTTGCATGGAATCTTAAGCAAGATTCAAGTTAAATGGGGATCGTGTGGATCCAATTCAGGGACCTGATCAAGGTCTAAAACGCATACGCATGGCTGCAGTAAACTGAACTCTATAGGCATGCCTATCATCCACTTAATTTGACTTTCACAGGTTATGCATAATCCCAAATCATACTCAAGGTAGAACACATGCTTTAAAATAAAGTACCATAAACTTACACTTCACATTTAGTATAATATGACAAACTAAAACACAAATTAAAAATCCATTTTCCAATTGAGAAGTCCTCAAATAAGATTAAAAACCAATAACATATGAAAAAGGAAGGAAAAAGACATAACTTAAAATTTTGCAGAATTTCAAAATAGAGGGGTTTTACACGGCGGTATGACTTACCCTTACCGCCGTGTAAGACATCCTACACGGTGGTAAGGGAAAACCATACCGCCGTGTAACATGTCCAACACGAAGTCCTCAGAAGGCAGAATGTATTTACACTGCGGTATGGAGAATTCCTTACCCCCATGTAAATACTCCACCCAGAATTCCTGCAAGGCAAAATGATTTTACACGGCGGTATGGACCCACAACTGATCTTTTCGATAACTCTGTCCAACACACTGGGGTTCTGCATTTTCGTCCATAGAGAGCTTCATAAGGAGCCATCCCGATACTCACTTGATAACTATTATTGTATGCAAACTCCATTAAGGACACATATCTATCCCAACTACCGGAGAACTCCAAAGCACAACCCCGAAGCATGTCTTCCAGAATCTGAATAATGCTTTCCGACTGACCATCCGTCTGAGGGTGAAATGCAGTGTTAAAGTTTAACTGTGTACCCAAAGCCAACTGTAACTCCTTCCAAAACTTGGACGTAAACCTCGGATCCCGATCAGACACAATAGAGACTGGAACTTCGTGAAGCCTCACTATTTCATTCACATAAATCTCAGCTAGCTTGTCCATAGAATAATCTATCCAAACTGGTAAAAAAGTGTTCTGATTTCGTCAATCAGTCGACTATCACCCAAACAGAATCATGCTTGCGTTGCGACGAAGGCAATTCGATGACAAAGTCCATCATAACATCATCCCAATTCCATAGAGGAATGGGTAAGGGATACAACAATCCAGTCGGGACATGATGTTTGGCTTTCACCAATTGGCACACCAGACACTTCAAAACAAAATCTACTATATCCCTCTTCATACTTGGCCACTAATAGAATTGTTTCAGGTCTCTGTACATCTTATTTCCTCCTGGATGCATCGTGAAAACCGACAAATGAGCTTCTTGCAAAAGCCTTCTTTTCACTTCATACACATTGGGCACACATAACCGATTCCCAAATCTGAGCACTCCCTCACTGTCTATAGAAAATTCAGTCTGCTTACCATCTTTAACCGTACGAAAAGCACGCTGTAACACCGGATCACCCAACTGAGCATTCACTATCACTTGCTTCAAGCTCGGTCTAGCCTTTAACCGAGCTATTAGCTCTCCTTCTGAATCAAACCTCCATTTCCCTCTACTCAGAGACAAAGCTGACACTAATTTCCTACTCAAAGCATCCGCTACTACGTTAGGCTTGCCTGGATGATAATCAATGATACAGTCATAATCTTTGAATAACTCTAGCCATCTTTGCTACCTTAAGTTTAATTCCTTCTGAGTGAGCAGATACTTCAGACTTTTATGATCTATAAAGATCCTGCAAGTCTCTCCATATAAATAATACCGCCACACCTTAAGAGCAAACACTACCGCTGTTAGTTCCAAGTCATGCATCGGATAGTGTTGCTCATGAGGTTTCAGCTGCCTGGAAGCATAGGCAATCACTTTGCTGTCTTGCATCAGAACACAGCCCAGTCCTAAACCCGAGGCATCACTGTACATAGTATACTCTTTACCCGAAATGGGTTGAGTAAGTACAGGAGCCTTAGTCAACATATCTTTCAACTGCTCAAAACTCGCTTGGCACTTATCATATCATATGAACTTAACTCCTTTCTGAGAAGCTGAGTCAGAGGCGAAGATATCGCTGAAAAGCTATTCACAAACCATCTATAATATCCAGCTAACCCCAGAAAACTCCTCACTTCTGGTACATACTTCGGTGGCAACCAGTTCACAATAGCTTCAATCTTGGACGGATCTACTCGGATACCTTTTGCCGAAATCACATGTCCAAGGAATGTTACCTCTTTTAACTAAAACACACACTTACTAAGCTTAGCGTACAACTGATGGTCTCTCAACACTTGCAATACCAATCTCAGATGTTCCTCACATTCCTTTCCATCCTTTGAATAAACTAAAATGTCGTCGATGAACACTACAATGAAACGATCCAAATACTGTCTGAATACCCTGTTCATCAAATCCATGAAAGCTGCGGGTGCATTAGTCAGACCAAATGGCATCACCAAAAATTCATAATGACTATAACGCGTCCGAAAAGCCGTCTTTGCCACATCCGCATCCTTGACTCTCAACTGATAATAACTCGATCTCAAGTCTATCTTCGAAAACACTCCAGCTCCTCATAGTTGATCAAAAAGATCCTCAATCCATGGCAACGGATACTTATTCTTCACTGCAACCTTGTTGATCTACCGGTAATCAATACACATTCTCAAAGTGCCGTCCTTTTTCTTGACAAATAGAACCGGAGCACCCCACGGTGACACACTCGGTCGAATGAAGCCCTTATCCAGAAGCTCTTACAACTGACTTTTCAACTCTTTCAATTCCATCAGAGCCATCCTATACGGAACCTTAGAAATCGGAGTGACACCCGGCACAATATCCACAGACAATTCTACTTCTCTTTCTGGCGGTAAACCCGATAATTCCTCTGGAAACACATCCACAAAATCTCTTACTACTGGAATATCTTGTATCTTTACTTGCCCTCTTTGGGAATCCAAAATCAAAGCCAAATACGCTTCACATCCCTTCCTTATAAACTGCTTGGCTTTCATAGCTGAAATCACATTATGAAGCGAGTCACTTCCCATACCTCTTACAACCATAGGCGTCTGATCCTTATCCTTGAGCACAACTATTTTCCTCTGGAAATCCACTATAGCTCGATGCTTGGACAGCCAATCCATACCCAAAATAAGGTCAAACTCATGAAATGGTAGACTAATCAGATCAATCGGAAATTCCTTACCTTGCACCATCAGAGGACAATTCCAACATACCCTATTCACTTTGACACTCCGCCCTAACGGACTAGTGACACAAATCTCATAATCCAAATTATCCTCATTAGACATTTCATCACACAACTTATCATAACACAGATAGGAATGGGTAGAACCTGGATCTATCAAATCATACATTTCAGTATTGAAAAGTAAGAACTTACCGGCTATCACCTCCGGAGCATCTTGCTCATCACGGGCTCTCACCGTATAGGTGTTGTAACACCCCATACCCGCAATAGGTACGGATATCGGGTGTCACGCACTACGATCAAATCGATGCTTATGACAAATGCAGTAAAAAAAAATTTTTATACCAGTCGCAGTCTAATAATTATCTATAGCATTCACATCATACTAATAATCTACAACATTCTTTACTGTCATAATATATTTTAGATAGTTAATCCTAAACAGTTACATATACATGCCATCTGAATACTCATCTTAAATTTTGAGGTCCGATCTGATCTCGAAGCTGATAGCATGCCTGCTCCTCACACATCCTTCTTGATACCTGAACGCAGTCAGATAAACTACGTGCTGAGCATTAAGAATGCCCAGTGGTGATTACGAATCTAAGGATTTTCAGTCCTAATATACATGCACATACATACATGCATACACTTTGGTCCTCATATTCAGGCTTTACAGTATCATAATATTTTCTAGTCCTTTCTCATCTTCTTAATTACGATTTCGCCTTATTTTCTATATTTTGTTCTTACTTATCAAGATCCACTTTGATCTTTTAACCTACATTGTTTCTTATCACTTATTTAACACTCACTTAACTAATTCCTCCAACTCATTAAGGTCACATACTAAACTTTAGTCAGTGCCACAGTAATAGGCAATTTACTGCTAACCCTTACATTTTTTTTTGACTCGTATATATCAAAATCAAAATAATTTTTTTGATCATTTTCACTCATTAATCTTATCATTTACTTAATTAAACATTATTTTCACTTCACTCTTCAAGTTATTCTATTAGGTACCATCATTATGGTAACAGCTCACTTTGGCCCCTAATCTTTCAATAAAATACAAATTCTCTTCTTTCACACTATAATTACAATTTTTTTGCCACTAGTTTCTTTCTTTTTCTTCCTTTTTTTTAACCATTATTTACTTTACAAATTACCTATTAGCCCTCATATTAAAAATTTCATATCAAATTACAGTTTAGTTCTCAAACCCTACATTCTTTATGTAGAGGTCACTTAAAATTCACTTTATACTTTGTCATTTAACTTGCTTTTACTCTCAAATTTTGTTTTGCTCTTAAACCTTTATGAGATTACAATAAGGTCCTTCTTTTAGAGATTTATTTCACTTCTATCATATCTTATATAGGTTTACACTTTTACTAACTCTTTAACTTACAGTGTACTAATTAGTCTCATGACTAATCATTTTTTTTCAGTAAACTACCCTTCGGTTCTTGTATTCTTATTTTCTTTCATATAGGTCGTTTTCCATTCAATTTATCATTTACAATTTGATTATTACATTTTTTTTGTTCATTTTACTAATATTATCCACTTAACTTATCATCTAGGTAGGTTCCTTCCTTGACCCTAAACTTTATTTCTTTCCAAATAAGATCTTCTTTTTCATTCAAGCTTTAAATTTCAATTTCACTATTACTCTTCCATATCACTTTTACTTTTTCATTTTAATTACGATTATGCCCCTAGTGTCACTCCGGTAGAAATCTGTGAGTCGGATAAACAGGTGCGGATCCCGTGGTCCACAACAGAGCAGAATAGAGTGACCCCGAAGGAATCACTTAATAGTAACAGTAAACAGTACATCAGTAAATAGTATATCAGTCATTAGTATGGTAGTCCGTCATTGGCCTACCTAGTGGAGTCATCATGCTCCACAACAGTACAGTGTAGAATCCCTATGTCTAGCCACTATATCCTGAACTAGATCACTACCAGACACTACTAAGGGCCAGAACTTTCAAACAGACTTTCAGATCCACTTTTCAGATTTTATCAGATTCACTTACATTCACAGTTCGTTTTCATTTTATTTTATCATTTATACAACGTACTCATCAATGTTGTACAATAAATGAATTATCTCATCAATTCAATGAAATTCATCTTATACTTATTTTACATAATAAGTATACTTTGGGCATTAAATGGCCATGAAAGTACTCCAAAGCCACACATTCTTTCTTTTTAATTATGCTTCAATCATTCATTTAATCAAAAATAATTCTTAATATACTTATAGATTCAATTACTTCAATCTTTTAGCAGTATTTCCCACTGTGGACATAATGGGAAATTAACTTCAAATTATTCAATTTCATTCATTTACTTACAATTAAGTACTTATACTTTCAATTTATACTCATATTCATCTTATGATTTAAATATCATTAAGTACACTAATTTCATATTTGGTTCATTATGTCAACTATTCAAGTTTTCATATCATTCTTTCATTTAAATATTCCTTTCCATATCTAATTACTCATCTATTCATTTTATCACTCCATTATCAAATAAATATCATAAAATTATCCCTTTTTCCTTACTAACCCATTAGGTCACATTACAAGGTTTCCTCTAACATTTTTCTTGTCTTCATTTAACACTTATTTCACTAATTTAAATCTCAATTCACATGTTTATCCATTTCCATTCCACTAAATCATTAGGTACACACTAAATATACCTAAGTATATCATTATGTCTCACTATCATCAAAACTTACAATCAGTTTTCTCTTAAATTAATCATTCTAATCAATTTATTTAGCTTCCTTAAACTCATCTATCACTTCAATTTAACTCATACAAATAATATACACACATTCAATATATAAATATAATATAAAACCTAATTTTTCACATGAAAATAATTAGATTGAGTGATCACAAACCTTAATTCCATGATATACTCTCCTCAAGCTTCTTTATCCTTAACTTTTCCCCTGGAAATCTTTTTTTCCCTTAAACTCCTTCATGGCCGAATTCCATAGCAAAAGAATCCTTTAATTTCTTGCTTTAATAATCAATTCCAATAGCATAAACAACTTAGACACATCTTAAATTACTAATACAAACCATAAAATAAAAATAATTTCTTCAATTTTATTTACCTCAACTTGGACCCCTCACTTAAAATCCATGGATTTTTTCTCTTCCTCTTACTCAAAAGCACTTTAACACTCTCTTTTAGGCTAAAAAGAGGCTCAATTCCAATTGAGGGGCTTGAAATTGATGGATTTATGAGGGAGAATGAAAGAAAAAGGAAGAGAAAATGAAGAACAAGGCCATGGCTTTTGAAGTACAAAATAAGAGAGAAGAAAAACGTGAAAGACTTCCCCCAATCTACAGATTTCTCACATTCCATATGTAGGTGAGAGTAGTTAGCATATTAATTATCTCATTAATAAAGTAATTATCCATTTTTTTTCCAACTTAATCCAATTCTCTCACTTCCTAACTCCAAAATCACTCAAATAAAATTCCATAATTCACACCACATCAAAACTAGGTTGTACACAAAATTTCACCTCAATCCGAGTTCATTTACAGTCCGGTTCAATCAAATCAATCCGGTCATTAAATTTCAAAGTCCTCAAAAACAATTCTAATTTTACTATCAAAAATTCATAAATATTATATAGAATAAATCTGGAAATTTTCATCAATTTTGGACATCATTTGCTATTTTCAAAGCCTTGGTCAAACCTCTGGTCAATCGAATACTATTTAAACCGAAATCATTTTTTTTCTTATTTACAAAGCTTAACTCCTCATACAAATTACTTCATAACACTCAAAATATATTCATTAGACTCCGAGAATATTTTTGGCTCAATCGGAGACTATTCTCCGGTCTGGTAATAATTTATCTATCCGATAGCTAAATTCTCAAAGTCATCAAAACTCTTATTTCTTTATACCAATGGATTCTATTCATCAATACAAGCATGCTCATATTTTTAGAATATTTGGCTGTAATCTGTAGCTCAAGTTATGGTCCAGTCAAGTTTTGGGTCAAAATCGGTCGAATCGGGCTGATTTGACCCATCTGAAGGCTCCACAGACGGGCTGGCCATCCCTCCACAGATTGGAAGCCTGTCCCTCAGTCCCCCGATGCCCGTTTATCACCACAGACGCCCGTCTGTCGTGTCAGATTCCAGAATTGCCCTTTTTCACTGTTTTGACTATTTCGGACTCGTTTAAACTCCGATTGACTTGAAATTTGCGCCTATGGACTCGTATTGACGAGTTCTATCCAATGATATATATATATATATTCATTCCAAAAATTACTATTCACCTCGAAATCACTATTCACTATCGGAAAGTATTATTTTCAACCAACCTGGTATTGGGGGCTATTATAGGTGTGATGCGCGCCGAACCCCGTGGGATGCCCTGGAGGCCCTCTCTTAGGGCTTTCAGGAGAGGTTCATAAAAACTTGTAAGAAATTACAAGGGCGTCTATTTTGGGCAACAAGGAGGTTTCATGGAGTTGCCACCCAATAAAATATTGGAAAAGTTCGTCTAGCCTCAGTGAGCCTAAGACAGCGCTGCTATGTCCATTTTGGGCAAGCTAGAGGGGTCTTGGAGGTCCCATCCTAATAGAACATTCGGATGACCCTCTCGCCTCGTGGAGCCTAGAACTGTGCAAGTTAAAGCCTTTTTACGGGACACAAGAGGTGTCTTGGAAGTCCCATTCCAATGAAACATTGAAATGGTCCTCTAGCCTCGTTGAGCCCAAAGACTAGAGATGGTTCGGGACTTCTCATTTATTCATACCTTGATTAAGTTAAAATTGAGTTTTGAATTTAAGTTTTCATCCCTTTTCTCATACGTTTTGATGCAATAATTAGAGCGTAAGTTGGTCATCCAAGGAAAGCGGTAAATGAAAGCATAATTAAAATAGGGGCGGAATACAACCCCCATTGTAAAATAAAGGTAAATCATGCATAAAACGGGTTATTTATTAAGAGTGAGGACATTGGTCCTCGCATGCATAATTAAAGAAAATAATTTTGAAATGACAATTTATTTGGATGAAAAACTAGGACATTGGTCACATTTTGTTAGAAAAAATCCCAATTTATTAATATAAATATTTTATGCGATTTTTAATTAACGTGCATGAAACTAAACAAACTTATTACAAATTACATATTAAATAATAAAAGCAAATAAAAGCAAAATAATACTAAAAATGCTAAAAGTATAAACTCCACCAAAATGGTGTCTTCAAACTTCCATGGGCTCCCACTTGGCATTGAAAAGGCTCATACATAAAAATAATTATTGAAATAAAACAACAAATGAAAGATGATGTTAGTAATAAAAAATGAATTAAACAAGTAACATGTAAAAAAAATGAATTAAAATAAAACAACATGCATAATGTATGACAAATTAATTAGATGGCATAATAAAATATAACTTAACACATGAACAATTTAACATGCATAAATAAAACAATAAAATTTAACATGCATAAAAACATAAATAATAATGATGATGACAAAAATAATAAATTATAATAATAAACAAAACTAATAAAAATAATAATGATGATAGTAATGACAAATATTAATAATAATGATAACACTAATCACAATAATAATAACAAATAATAATAATGATGATAATAATAATATCAAATAATATGAACAATCCAATTAAATATGCAAGTAATAATAATAATAATAATAATAATAATAATAATAATAATAATAATAATAATAATAATAATAATAATAATAATGATAAATAAAAATAATGATGGTAATAATAATAGTAAATTATAATAATAATGATGATAATAATAATACTAATGATAATAATAATATATGAACAAAAATAATGACAAGAATATGAACATGAACAATAAAATATAGAAATAAGAATAAGAAATAATAATATGAACAATTAAATAAAAGATTAAGCATAAGAAATAATAATAAGAGATTAAGAATAAGAAATAATGATATGAACAATTAAATAAAATATTAAGAATAAGAAATAATAATAAGAGATTAAGAATAAGAAATAATGATATGAATAATTAAATAAACATGCAAGAAATAAAAAGTAAAATAAATACTAGATCTAAAAGAATTTACATGATAACGAACTAAATGTAAACAAAAATAAAATTAAAAGTTGAGCCAAGAATGCTTACCCTCAAATTTGATGTGATGAGTGAAGTTGGATGATAATTTCCTTACTTTGATTTAATAAAAATATATAATTAAATTTTATCCCAAGAACAAATAATTGATTTATTTGTCTCAAGGAAAAATTATGAAAATCAAGAAGTGAAAAAATTCACAAGAACAAATAATTGATTTATTTGTCTCAAGAATTAAATTAAAAAAAATCAGATTAGAATATTTGGAGAATTTTTCTTGAAGAAGAAAAAATAAGAAGAAGAAGAAGATGAAAAAGAGAGAAAACAATATTTTTTCTTAAGAAAAATCCCCCCAAAATCCTTACTAAAAACCCCTTTTTATACATAAAAAAAAAACCAAAGAAAATCGGATTTTTATTAAATTGAATTAAATAAATTTAATTGCAATAATCACAAAAAAAAACTCATGAATTTGAAGGGTTTGAAAAATAAAAGGTTTTTGCATTAAATTACACAAAAAAATGAAGAAAAAATCAATTTTTTGGCCAAAATTCGGAAAAACAGCAGATTGGCCGTCGGAGGGGCGCGCAGGGGCGACCGACGCCCTTCGGCGCTGGCGAGGGCACCCAGCGTGCTGCCGCAGCCCGACACTCGCGATTTTCCGATTTTTTTTTTTTTAAAGAAAACACAACAATTTCAAAACATACCCTTTTGTGTTAAAAATAATTTTTAAAACATTTAAAATATTTTTTAAAATACATTTTTATTTATTTCTAATAAATCAATTTGACAAGGAAATCATCACTTTCAACTGTCATTTTTGCCTATAAATAGGCACACTTAATTTTATTATTGGGTAATCCTGATCTAAGTTGACTCGGGACCCGGTGTCTACAGTTGCCCCCAGTTTCGGGAAAACTAGTGCACTAGTGTCTAGGTGAGCCTAAACTCAGAAAAGGGAAAGAAGCGCGTACCTGATGCGTCCGTCTTTTCGGAACATATGATGTTGTCATGGTGATTGTCGCCAGCTTGTTAGCGTGTTGAAGCGGTAGTGTTGTGGTCGTGCTAACCTTCCGTAGAATGGTAGTGCCGCCATAGTGCTAACCCTTCTGAGTTGATGAAGTGGTAGCGCCGTGATCGTGCTAACCCTCCGGGGAGTGGTAGTGTCGTCATCGTGCTAACCCTTCTGAAGTGGTAGTGCTGTGGTCGTGCTAACCTCCGTAGAATGGTAGTGCCGCCATCATGCTAACCTTTCTGAGTTGATGAAGTGGTAGTGCCGTGATCGTGCTAACCCTCCGGGGAGTGGTAGTGCCGTCATCGTGCTAACCCTTCTGAAGTGGTAGTGCCGTGGTCGTGCTAACCTTCCGTAGAATGGTAGTGCCGCTATCATGCTAACCCTTCTGATTTTGTGAAGCGGTGCTGTCTGTGAGCCCTTTGGTTGCTTGTTGGATTGATGTTTGAACTGATGTTTGGATTGGTGTCGTTTTGGTTGGTTGCCCCCTGAGAGGTCTTTGGTTGTTGCTTTGATTGATGCTTGAACTGATGTCGTCACTCACCTTTTGCCGGTGTCCGCATCAAATCTCTCTTTTTGCAAAATAGGGAAACTAAAATATGCAGGAAAAATAGTGAGCATGCACATGAAATGCATGGGTTATGCAGAAATGTAGGATAAGAATTCATCTAAGTGGACTTAGAGATAATAGCCGGTCTGGCTGCAATTTGGGATAGGATCGATGCCTTTTGGAATTGCCTTTTGAATTTCATGTCTTTGGAATTGTGAGGTTCTCATCTGATACCTGTAGTCATTTTTTTGAAGGTAGTGCGTCCCTTGTGGATTTTCACACTAACTTTTCTTAGCAGGAAATGCGCCCTTTGCGGATTTTCACATAACCCTATGCCTTATTTTTTCCTGGAGTGGACCCAACCCAATCCAGCGGCTTTTTTCTTTTTTTTTTTAAGGATAGACTGCCTGTTTCCAGGTTTTTACCCTATCCTTTTGCCTTACTTTTGCTTAGAGCGCCAATTATGGTTTTCATCTCTAACGGCCTTTTTTTTTCTTTGCAGAGAGGTTACAGCTATTGCCAAAAATCTTTTAGGCACTATCGGTATGTGCTTACACCCATGACCATGGCTGTATGAGCTTGATTGATTTCACAAATGATAGCAGGATAAGTAGTTGACTGAAGCACTCGAGCGGTGAAAGGAGTGGAGGGTAAATAGTAGATGACTTTGATCACACAAAGTGAACTGCTCTGATCACACCCATATGTCATTGCATAAATTCATGTGTTTCAATTTGATTTCATTAAACATGATCATTGTTTGACATTAATCTCAAAGAATATAAGACCTCATCTAATCTCGGGATAAATCTTGAAAGCATCAAACTCCTGTTATCAATCAACCCTCTCGGGTTTTATGATTGAATATTTTCTCTCTGCTCTTTTAAAAAACTCTTTTTTTTTTAAGAAAATTCTAGATGCAACGTTGGGGACGAGATTCAACTCAAATGCACAAATGCACTTGTGGCTCCCCGCTTGAAGCTCAAGAAACACCATATGCCTTTTCCTACGTACCGAACCTTATTAGAAGGTCATCTCCGCTAATTCGATAAGACTGAACCAAGAATCAAAATGTCTTACTTTGGTTGTAACGTTAGGCATAGGTAGATGGCTATCAAAGGAGGATCAGGTTGCTAGAGAAGAATGGCCGCTCAACTCAATGGCGTACTGGAAAGGTATTCTTGAATTTTGGTTTGATAATATTTTAGCTCCTCAAGCTCATAATAACGATTAAGTTAAAGTGATTGCCACAGAAACTCATCAAGGGATTACTATCTTGAGCTCTACTTCTTTTTTTTTTTTTTGCGAGCTCATGTCTTTCGTGCAGGACTAAACCCTCTTCTCAAAGTGTAAACTTATCCTTACCAGGGAAATTTTTGATAACCCAAAGAATTGTCAATGATGTAGAATTGTCAATGATGTACATCCATCCTTACTAGAACGGCCATTCCTCTAAGGGGAGGCAAAAATCATTTTAGGCGAGGGGATAGTTTTAACATGTGTAACAATAAAATTGGCACGCATTTAGCATACCTCCATAAAGGCTCAACGGGCTAGCAAGCGATTGTAAAATAAAGGTAGAAAATAGTCATTTAGAGAGCTATATAAAGAAGGGCTACCTAAATTATTTTTTAGGTTCTGTCTTATCCAGGGATCGCTTTGACGGGTAATCAGAAAGGTTCTAGTGCTCTTAGTGAGTTTTCATCCAATCCCCTAATTGCAACTTTTTTTTTCACTTTTTTTTCCTCTCTTCAGGAGTTATATCAGATGCTACCACGATTTTCTTTGGGTTTTCCAAAGTTTTGAGATTAAATGTAATCATATTAATTGAATTAATATCAAAAAATGAATGCATCGTGATCACGAGAAATGAAATCATTAGAGACACCATACAAATACGCAAGATTGTTCATCTCATTAAAATTAGCAATACTACAAATACTGTCATAAAAAGTGTTCTTGGAATAACAAGCAACTAAAAACATCATCTTCTCTTCCGATCACATTCACGGTGGGGGAACTGCATTATACCCTGCCCTCTTCTTCTTGTCTCTCTTCTCAGGGTCCGTGATCTCTTTGGAATCAATAAGGTCTTGAAATTTATTCCTTAGAGTCCGGCAATAATCTGTTAGATGCCCTGTATGCTGATGGTAAGCGCAATATTGATCCTCTCTATGCCCCGGCTTTCCTTGATTCACAGCTGGTCTGGGTGGCAATGGTCTCAGCTTGCCTTTTTTTGTCAATTTCTCTAGCACCCAAGACAGAGAGCGGCCCAAATTGGAGTAGTACCTCTTAACCTATCCAACCTCAGTGGTTTAAACCTCGGCCGTCTTACCACTTCTATTATTGCTGCTTCTTGCACCACCAGGCTTGTACCCTGATTGGTTGCCATAACCTTTCCCAGTAAAGTTGTTTTGGCTTGCTTTTTTTGCCAGGTAAGCACCCTCAGCTTCTACAGCAATGTCCTTAAGGGACTCCCAGTCTCTGAGCCCCTTAAAGCTGAACAGGTCCCTCAAGTAAGGGCAAGAGTTCCTGATAAATAACCTAATTTGGTCAGCAGTGTCAGGCTTTCTCTTCATCTCCATGACCCTATTTCTCCATCTTGTAAGGTAGTCATGGAACGACTTATCATTTTTCTGCTGTAAAAGCTCGAGGTCCTTTAAGGTGACCTCCATCCTAGTACTGCAGTCATATTGCTTCATGAGCTCCTCAGTTAAAAGGTCCCAATCCTCTTTAGACCTCCTATCTAATCCATGGTACCAGTCCACAGCCGGACCCACCAGACTAAGGCAGAAGTATTCCACCTTCTGTTTCTTGGTCAACCCTGTGCCTTTCATCACTAGGGTATACTGCTTGATATGTGCAGATGGATCCGAAGTGCCATCAAACTTCGGCAGTTCAGGCATTTTGAACCTTTGGGGCAACAACTCTTCATCCCCCAAATCTCTGTCTTCAGGGTTGATCCCCTTTCCGGCCGATAGCATGCGGGTAATGGCTTCAATCTATTGCCTCAACCCTCTCATCGCGTCATCTTCTACCCTGGGTGCTCTGACCCCCACAAATTGAGGTGCTACTGCCTCTTCATCTTCCTCCTTCATCACAAAATCATCATTGGGATTGGGGATTATTTCCCTTCTTGGCTCAGCAGGCACATCAACCATATGTTCATTAACAAGCTGGCGAGGAGCATTAACTACAACGGGGGCTTCTCTGCCAGCAGGTGGTTCAACTTGCCCCCCAGCATAAACAATTGGGGGCTGTGGAGCAATAGGTGGATGTGGAGCAGCTGGTGGTTGTAGAGCAGGAGGATGAGCAATCCTATCAGCCATAGCTCCCATCATTTCTAACATTCTTCGCTCAAAATTCTCTAGCCTCCTAACAAGATCTTGAGTTGTTAAGGTTTCGGTCTCTTCTGCCATTTGTGATTCTATGGATGACTCTCTGGTCATTGAGGGTGGCTCAGAATTCCAATCAGACACTAATTCTGTCAATCCAAGAGGCAGATCTATCCTCACCAGCCGACCGTCAGAACCCCTAGTCCACTTCGGTGAATCTATAATGGCTGAAAAGATTTGAACTGTTAGGATGATGCATGAATGATATATACAATGCATGATCGTGTTGATGCAGCATGGACAATCACATACAAGCAGATAGATCCTTCCAAACTTATCACTCCCACACACGAGGTAGTCTATTCTCTTTCCTAGGTGGGCTTGGTCCATGGGTCAACAGGGAACCCATTGGACGCGTATGGTGCACGGTGAAAAGCCGGCAGCATAACATCTCTTGCCTTATGTACATACGTATGAGTTTTGGCTTTTATGTATTTAAACATTTCAACTAAATCAAGACGGGCTCACTGAGGCATGAAAGCCTTTGATAAAAGACCATTTAATTTGGTTGATTTTGTTCAATAAATATTGGCCCACATAGCAAGCATTGTGTTAAGGAGCATATCACCTAGGGAAAGTATCTATTGCCATTACATGAGCTTTGGTCAAGGGTGATGATACTTTAGGGCTATCCAAGCATGGTCCCTGCCAACAGGTCTAGCTCATCACGAGCATAATGACCGATTGGGTCTCTATTTGATATACCATAAGGTACGAGGCTTGGGCTGGCGATTATCCCTAACACTTCCCCACATTGAGTGAACGTAAGGTCGTACTTTGGGAATGTATCGGGTTAAGAAAGGGACCAAACTAGCATAATCTAAGGCTCTAGCATGGATGCAATGCAATTTTGAAAAGGGATAAATTTTTTAAATTAAAACTCAATTATAATTTTTAACCAAGGTACTTTCGAATCGAAGTCTCTTATGTCCCCAGCGGAGTCACCACTATGACGCACGCCGAACCCTGTGGGATGCCTCGGAGGCCCGCTCTTAGGGCTTTCGGGAGAGGTTCATAAAAACTTGTAAGAAATTACAAGGGCGTCTATTTTGGGCAACAAGGAGGTTTCATGGAGTCGCCACCCAATAGAACATTGGAAAAGTTCGTCTAGCCTCAGTGAGCCTAAGACAGCGCTGCTATGTCCATTTTAGGCAAGCCAGAGGGGTCCTGGAGGTCCCATCCTAATAGAACATTAGGATGGCCCTCTCGCCTCGTGGAGCTTAGAACTTTGCAAGTTAAAGCCTTTTTACGGGACACAAGAGGTGTCTTGGAAGTTCAATTCCAATAAAACATTGAAATGGTCCTCTGGCCTCGTTGAGCCCAAAGACCAGAGATGGTTCGGGACTTCACATTTATTCATACCTTGATTAAGTTAAAATTGAGTTTTGAATTTAAGTTTTTATCCCTTTTCTCATACGTTTTGAAGTAATAATTAGAGCGCAAGTTGGTCATCCAAGGAAAGCGGTAAATGAAAGCATAATTAAAATAAAGCACATAAAAATAAATTACAACAAAACTAGGGGCGAAATACAACCCCCATTGTAAAATAAAGGTAAATCATGCATAAAACGGGTTATTTATTAAGAGTGAGGACATGGTCCTCGCATGCATAATTAAAGAAAATAATTTTGAAGTGACAATTAATTTGGATGAAAAACTAGGACATTGGTCCCATTTTGTTAGAAAAAATCCCAATTTATTAATAAAAATATTTTATGCGATTTTTAATTAATGTGCATAAAAATAAACAAACTTATTACAAATTACATATTAAATAATAAAAGCAAATAAAAGCAAAATAATACTAAAAATGCTAAAAGTATAAACTCCACCAAAATGGTGTCTTCAAACTTCCATGGGCTCCCACTTGGCATTGAAAAGGCTCATACATAAAAATAATTATTGAAATAAAACAACAAATGAAAGATGATGTTAGTAATAAAAAATGAATTAAACATGTAACATGTAAAAAAAATGAATTAAAATAAAACAACATGCATAATGTATGACAAATTAATTAGATGGCATAATAAAATATAACTTAACACATGAACAATTTAACATGCATAAATAAAACAATAAAATTTAACATGCATAAAAACATAAATAATAATGATGATGACAAAAATAATAAATTATAATAATAAACAAAACTAATAAAAATAATAATGATGATAGTAATGACAAATATTAATAATAATGATAACACTAATCACAATAATGATAACAAATAATAATAATGATGATAATAATAATACCAAATAATATGAACAATCCAATTAAATATGCAAGTAATAATAATAATAATAATAATAATAATAATAATAATAATAATAATAATAATAATAATAATAATAATAATAATAATAATAATAATAAATAAGAATAATAAATAAAAATAATGATGGTAATAATAATAGTAAATTATAATAATAATGATGATAATAATAATACTAATGATAATAATAATATATGAACAAAAATAATGACAAGAATATGAACATGAACAATTAAATATAGAAATAAGAATAAGAAATAATAATATCAAAAATTAAATAAAAGATTAAGAATAAGAAATAATAATAAGAGATTAAGAATAAGAAATAATGATACGAACAATTAAATAAAAGATTAAGAATAAGAAATAATAATAAGAGATTAAGAATAAGAAATAATGATATGAACAATTAAATAAACATGCAAGAAATAAAAAGTAAAATAAATGCTAGATATAAAAGAATTTACATGATAACTAACTAATTGTAAACAAAAATAAAATTAAAAATTAAATTAAAAGTTGAGCCAAGAATGCTTAACCTCAAATTTTATGTGGTGAGTGAAGTTGGATGATAATTTCCTTGCTTTGATTTAATAAAAATATATAATGAAATTTTATCCCAAGAAAAAATAATTGATTTATTTGTCTCAAGAAAAAATTATGAAAATCAAGAAGTGAAAAACTTTACAAGAACAAATAATTGATTTATTTGTCTCAAGAATTAAATTTAAAAAAATCATATTAGAATATTTGGAGAATTTTTCTTGAAGAAGAAAAAATAAGAAGAAGAAGAAGATGAAAAAGAGAGAAAACAATATTTTTGTTAAGAAAAATCCCCCCAAAATCCTTACTAAAAACCCCTTTTTATACATAAAAAAACCAAAGAAAATCAGATTTTTATTAAATTGAATTAAATAAATTTAATTGCAATAATCACAAAAAACTCATGAATTTGAAGGGTTTGAAAAATAAAAGGTTTTTGCATTAAATTACACCAAAAAATGAAGAAAAAATCAATTTTTAGGCCAAAAATCGAAAAAACAGCAGATCGGCCGTCGGAGGGGCGCGCAGGGGCGACTGACGCCCGTCAGCGCGTGCTGGCGAGAGCGGTATGTTCGCACTTCCGCAGCCCGACACTCGCAATTTTCCGATTTTTTTTAAAAAAAACACAACAATTTCAAAACATACCCTTTTGTCTCAAAAATAATTTTTAAAACATTTAAAATGTTTTTCAAAATACATTTTTATTTATTTCTAATAAATCAATTTGACAAGGAAATCAACGCTTTCAACTTTCATTTTTGCCTATAAATAGGCACAGTTAATTTCATCATTGGGTAATCCTGATATAGGTTGACTCGGGACCCGGTGTCTACAATAGGCTCTTGCAGCCGCAGGCACTGGACGATCAACTGTCTCAGAAGAATCTCTTTCCCGAGGCCGTCCACCACGACCTCGTCTTATGCCTTTAGCACGACTGCCTTGAGGAACATTTAACCCAGCTCGACTTGCCTCTTGCTGACCCTGAGTGTTCTCATACAAATTCGGGCAATTGGCAAGAAAATGGTAGGTGCTACCACATCTGGAATATCCCCCAGTCAACCACCGACACTCGCCCCAATGTCGCTTATTACAATGAGAACATTGAAGCACTCCATCACCTCAACCACCCGAAACTCCTCTACCCGTACTAGACCCTCTGAAAGAATCCTGCCTCCTCCCTTTAGTAGCTGGACTAGGTTGCGACTCACCAGAGGGATTCCCTTGAGACTCACGTGACCTCTTTCCTGAAGAAGAACCTCCTCTAGAAGCCTTCTTCCTCTGAGCCTTCTCCTTTAAAATATTCTCAGAGCATTCTGCTCTCAAAGCTGCCTGCACAATCTGATAGTAACTGACATCCGGTGCCGACATCAACGAAACCAACATTACCTTCAGAGACTCATTCAAACCAACCTCAAATAGTTGACATCGAAACTCCTCGGTGAGAACTCCTGGCGGTGCATACTCGCTGAGTCGATTGAATTCCTTCACATAATCAGCTACCGACAACACTTTCTGACGGAGACTCAAAAACTGCTCCCAACTAGCCTCCTTAAATGCCCTAGTCACATATTTATTCCAAAACTCCCTTTCAAAGAACTCCCACGTCATAGGCTCGTGAAGCTATGGATGTCTAAGCACTAGCGTCCACCAATCATAAGCTGAGCCCTGTAATAAGGAGACTACACACTCCACCTCTCTCTCTAGAGGACAACGAATCTCCCATAGCACCTGCTTAACTTGCTCAATCCAAGTTTTTGCTTTATCCGATTCATCCAAACTAGTTCCAAAGAAATCCTCCGCTCCAAACTTCTGCATATTCTCTATCAGAGCTCTAGGGGCAGTAACCCTTTCCAAAACCCTGGCCATATCCTGAGATATCTTGAGCATAGCCTTGAAAGGGACCGCAGGGGCCTCAGGTTGCACCTTAGGTGGCTATACCGGACCCGAAACAGATGGATCTTGCTCTCGAGGATTCATACTCTCGGCTGACCCCTCAAGTGATCCACGAGCAGACTCCATCAAACTACAAAACATACATAATGATCCGCATCATGCCAACACAACACTAGACATACGCTCTATCTTGCACTAGCCCAGAAACGTCTAAACCTATTGCTCTGATACCACAAAATGTAACACCCCTTACCTATACGTAGGAAGCTTCATCCTTGGAGGAGGATGAAGGGTCCCGATAGATGAGGGTTGTCACGCAAAACCTCAAGCACAAACATACAATAATAAATCATACACTGAAAGCAGTAAAATAAAATTTCACAAACAAAAGACTAAGGCTGAGAACAAAAGGTACTATATTATTAATGTACATAATAATCTTTACATATCATATTACGAAAGTGCCATAGCTCAAAAGATCGCTTACAAACTTGGTATCAAACCAACTTACAAAAGAAGAACTTACATCAATAGTTTCATTACAAAATCATTAAACTATTACATACACAAAAAGAAGTACAATCCAGAACTACAAAATCTCTCTCCTAGTTGTGTCGGCCCTTCTAAAACGGATCACCCTGCTCACGGACTCCCACATCTTCCACACCTGCATGGATAAAACACCCGTGCTAAGCGAAAATGCTTAGTGGACTCCCACATCTTCCACACCTGCATGGATAAAACACCCGTGCTAAGCGAAAACGCTTAGTGGGGAAAAGCACAATGAAAATGACCTCTCACAGTGGACGTTGAATACAAATCACATACACATGGCACATACTTAAATCCATACGTAAACGATTCATCATACTGAAGATAATAATATCTTTTACCATTCAATCAAACATACAGTGCCAAATCAAAACTCATAATCACATAAGACCTGCTTATTCAAAAGTTGTGGATAGCGAGTAACGCATAATCATTCGAAATGCATGGATACTCGAGGGTATCAAAATCATTCTTTTCTTTTTATTTCAAAACATTTTTGCATGGAATCTTAAGCAAGATTCAAGTTAAATGGGGATCGCGTGGATCAAATTCAGGGACCTGATCAGGGTCTAAAACGCATACGCATGGCTGCAACAAACTGAACTCTATAGGCATGCCTATTATCCACTTAATTTGACTTTCGCAGGTTATGCATAATCCCAAATCATACTCAAAGTATAACACATGCTTTAAAATAAAGTACCATAAAATTAATGCATACATTCACTACACTTCACATTTAGTATAATATAACAAACTAAAACACAAATTAAAAATCCATTTTCCAACTGAGAAGTCCTCAAATAAGATTAAAAACCCACAACATATGAAAAAGGAAGGAAAAAGACATAACTTAAAATTTTGCAGAATTTCAAAACAGAGGGGTTTTACACGGCGGTATGACTTACCCTTACCGCCTTATAAGACATCCTACACGGTGGTAAGGGAAAACCATACTGCCATGTAACATGTCAAACACGAAGTCCTCAGAAGGCAGAATGTATTTACACGGCGGTATGGAGAATTCCTTACCCCCTGTAAATACTCCACCCAGAATTCCTACAAGGCAGAATAATTTTACACAGCGGTATGAAAAGTTCTTACCACCGTGTAAAAACACGGGCAAAGAATTCTGGAGGACAGAATGTGATTACACGGTGGTGAGGAATTTCCTTACCGCCGTGTAACTCGCCAAAAACCCGAAAATTCAATGGGAAAAGGAACTCAACTCACAACCAAACTTCAACACATCCCAAAATTGTTCAAATACCACAACATTACTACTCATCAACATTCAAAGGCATACTCAATCACACTCATACCTTGATTTGCATGCAATTAACATACAATTAACACTAAAACACAATTATTACCCCCAACCACACACAAAACCATAAATGTTCCCAAACCTCAAATTCTTCGACTCTAATCTCGGGCTCCGCTTCCACTCGCAATTTCCTTGCCCTTGGGCTCTCTAGGAGGGTTTTCTGAGCAACAATCATCAAAGCGAATTTCAAAACTCAAACTCTCAAACTAAACCCAAATACCCAAATTAGAGACAACAAGAGAAAGAAGAAGAACAATAACCTAACACTTACCTAGAACAACTCAAGATAACCCAAAACTCACCAAGATTGCAGCAAAAGAGGAAAGATTGCAAGAAGAGTAAGAAGAACACAAGAGGAAGAAGAGGAACGGGAAGAAGAAAGAAAACGGGAAAGGAGAAGGGAAATCTGACTTTTCTCACCTCTCTCCTCACTCACATGCACCTTCTCAAGCCACATGGCAGCCCCCTATTGGAAGAATACCCCAACATAAACACAAAACTCATCCTCTTATATACACACAAACCTATCCTCACTAAACATACCCTACTCCCATACACTTATTCACACCCAAGTACAACTCTACAATACCTAATACTTCAATTTAAATCATACATACACACATAATAACACATGCCACACTTGAACACACACACAAAATCACACACACAAATGGCTCATACTGCTAGGGTGATTATGGGGCGTTACAATGATGGTTAGGAAGAATGGTATGTAATGTATAACATGGTGTTTATGGATCTTTAATGATAAATAAGTATGTATTCATGATAATTAGCATGTGATCTAATGGTATAAAGGTTAAATGGAAGAAAAAGAATTATGGTCGAATGCTTTCTTTAGGGATTTTAATGTGTAAGTGAATAATTAAATGAATTTAAGGTCATAGAATGAATGTATAATTAAAATGGAGGATATACTAATTTATTTGGAATTTTTAGATTAATAATGAATATAATTTATGTTGAAATTGTATTACGTAATAAGTAAAAATTATGCTATATGTTATGGTTAAGTAAAGTAATGGCATAAATAAGATTTGAATAAATAATAAGTAAAATGAAATTGAATTTAATAGAAAAGAAATTAAGCATATGAATGATAGTGTAAAAATTGAATAATATGAAATGATTATGGATAATATTGTGATGAGTATGGCTACAATGAAATAATTATGATTATTATGAAATGAATATGGTTATGGAATTAAATATGTGTTATGATTGTCATAAAATGAAAGTATGATTGAAAATGCGTATGTTAGTGACATGGCATGGTGCCTGTTATCTTATGTTATTACAATAAAGGAAAGTGTGAGATAGTTCAGATCAGAGTTACCCAATGATGAAGTTAGACACCTATTCACAGGCAAAAAGATTGGAAGCGATGATTTTCTTATCAAAATTGCTTTTTAGAACTAAAAAATAAAAAATTTAAAAAAAATTAAAAATAAAAAAAGGAGGTTGAAAATTAAAATGTTTTAGTCAAATTTGAGATTTAAAAAAAAAATCGGCCGCCGGTAGTGCGCAGGCGCGCCACGCCTGCGCGTGCTCGCAGGCGCGCCTCTCCTGCGTGTGCTCGCAGGCACGCCTCTCCTGCTCGTGCACGCGGGCATAACGCGCAACACCCGCCCAGCGGGCGTTCCGTACGCCCACCGACGGGCGTCGTGTGCCAATTAATGCCCGTCAGTCGCCGAATCCACCCAAAATCGCCGAAAATCATATTTTTGGCCTTTTTTCGGGATTTTTCCCCCAAAATTGTTTTTTTATCCCATTTTTTGTGGATTTTCATGATTTTCTCCATTTTTAAAATATAGATAAATAATATTTGAATTAATTCAAGGTTTTTTCCTAAGTTAATTAGGGTTTCTTTATTAAGGCATATAAATAGAAAAAGATAAAAAGAAAAAAGGGGAGGGGAATTCATTTTAGGTTGTTCTTCATTTTTCTCTTCTCTTCTTCAACAAAAATTCTTTCTACATACTTTTTAGGTTTTCTCCTCAAAATAAAAAAGTTCTTAAAGTTAAAAGTTCAATTCTTTATTAATAATTTTTCTTGGGACAAAGAAAAATTATTCTTTGTTATTAAGATTTTTATTTATTTTTTTGATTAATTATTTTCCTTGAGACAAAGAAAATCATTCTTTGTTCTTGAGAATTTTAATTTTTTTAGTTCATTATTTTTTGTTTTTTCTTCGAATAAAAATTAATTTTTTAATCAACAATCATTCTTTAGATAATAAAAATCATTTTTTGTTCTTGAAAATTTTTATTTTCTTTCATCATTTTTTTAAGCAATTTATTTCTTGGAATAAAATTACAATCTTTTATTATATTTAATTTTAATTTTGCAAAACAAAGCAAGGAAATCAATCAATTTTTCCCTCCATCAAATCCAACTTTTGAGGGTAAACATTTTAGGCTCGATCTTTTTTTTTTCTTTTATTTATTTTTTTGTTTATATTTAATTGATTAACATGTAATTTTTAATTGTTTTCATTTATTTATTTATTCAATTATTTATATATTTATTTTATTTAATATATTTATTATTATTATTATTATTATTATTATTATTATTGTTTTGCTTTCTTTTTTTTTTTTATCTTCGTTATTTTTATTTTATTATCATTTTTTATTGTTTATTATTATTATTATTATTATTATTATTAACTCATTAACATGTTGTTTTATTTATTTCAATCATATCATTTAATTCCTATGTCATTCATAATGCATTTTTTTCATTTATTTTAATTTATTAACATTTTAATTCATTTGTCATCTTTCATGTCATCTTATTTTATTTTAGTTTATTATTTATCATTTTATTTGTTTAATTGATTAACTTTCTTGATTTAATAACTAACATTCATTTTTTTTCTTGTATTTATTTTTGACTCCAATATCCATTTTCCCTTTTTGGGCATTCTTGCGAGCAAACGGGGAGATCCAGGAGGCTCGTTTGGTTTGACCATTGATTTACATTATTTGTAATATTTTATTTATTTGGCTTTTTCATTTATTTTGCCATGTAATTCCTAATAAAATTGTTTATTTTATGCACATTTAAAAGAAAATCACAAAAATATTTATCTTAATTAAAATGGATTTTTTCTAATAAAAATGCGACTAGTGTCCTAGTTTTTCCATCCAAATAAAAATTATCACTTTAAAATTATTTTCTGTAGGTATGCATGCGAGGACCAATGTCCTCATCCTTAATAAATATCCCGTTTTATGTATGATTTACATGTCGTTTACAGTGGGGGCTGTATTTCGCCCCTAGTTTTATTCTAAATTAATGTACTTTGATTTACTTTATTTTAATCTTGCTTTTATTTACCGCTTTCATTATATGATTGACTTGCACTTTAATTAATTACATTGAAGTGAATGAGAAAACAAAATGAAATTTTATCTCCAAAATCCAATCATAATTTAATCAACGTATGAATAAATGGAAAGTCCCGAACTTTCTCTGGTCCTAGGCTCAATGAGGTTAGAGGACCATCTCAATATCCTATTGGGGTGGGGTCTCCAAAATATCTCTTGTTGCCCAAAATAGACCTAATTTGCATGGTCTTAGGCTCCACGAGATTAGATGATCCTTCCAGCGTTCTATTGGAAGGAGGTGTCTAAAATATCTCTGGCTTGCCCAAAATAGACGTATATGCATCGTCTTAGGCTTCACGAGATTAGATGACCCTTCCAGTGCTCTATTGGAAGGAGATGTTCAAAATATCTCTGATTGCCCAAAATAGACACACATGCGCTGTCTTAGGCTCAGTGAGGCTAGACGACCTTTCCCAATGTTTTATTGGTTGACGACTCCAAAACACCTCATTGTTGCCCAAAATAGATGCCCTTGTAATTCCTTCCAAGCTCTATGAACCTCTTTCGAAAACTCTAAAAGCGGGTTTTCGGGCCCCTCAGGGTTCGGCGCGCGTCATAGTGGCGACTCCACTGGGAAAAATCGAAACTTTGCTTCGAAAATACCTTCGCTAAAACATATAATTGAGTTTTAATTTAAAAATTTCATCCTTTTTCGAAATTGCATTGCATATCATTAGAGCCTTAGATTTATGCTAGTTTGGTCCCTCTTTTAGCCCCGGTGCATTCCCGAAGCATGACCCTATGTTTACTCAATATAGAAAAGAGTCAAGGATAATCACCAACCCAAGCCTCATACCGTCTGGTGTATTAAATGGAGACCCGACTGGTCCTTACGCTCGTGACGAGCTAGACCCATCGGCAGGGACCATGCTTGGCTAGCCCTAAAGTATCATCACCCTAGCCAAAGCTCATGTAATGAAAGTAGATACTTCACCTAGGTGGTATGAACCATAATACCTTGCTTGCTGTATGGATCATTATGTATTGGACAAACCCAAATAGATTGGTTGGTCACCTAATCAAAGGCTTTCATGCCCCGATAGGCCCATGTTGATTTATTTGGACTGCCTAAATACATAATGATCAAAACCCATACGTATGCACATTAGTTAAGAGAGGTTATGTTGCCGATTTTCCACCGTGCACCATACGCGTCCATTGGATTCCTTATTAACTAATGGATAAAGCCCACCTAGGAAAGAGATCACACGACCTCGTGTGTGGGAGTGATAAGGTTGGAAAGATCTACTTACTTGCATGTGGTTATGGATGTTGCCTTGCATATTCATGCATTACGTGTCATTCATACACATAAAAACATGAAAAATATGTACATTTCATTTCGTGTGTACATTCTATTCTATGCATATAATCTTTACATATACATATCATCCTGTGCATAAATTTATTCCATACATTGCATGCATCATTCCAACCTTTTTTTCAGCCATTGTATACTACTTATTGCATAACACGGTCATGCATTACATATTATTCATACATCATTCTAACTCCTTGATTTTTTCAACCATCGTAGACCATTTTTCTAGTTGGTTAAGGGGTTCTATCAGCTGCCTTATCAGAGTTCGACTGAGCAACCAGAATCAAAATCAAGTGCAATTAATAGGAATTCAGGACAATTTTCAAAAATGGCTAATTTGCCATAAGAGACTAATGAGGACACCCCAGCCATGATTGCCGAAGAGGTTGGAAGAAGGCTGGAGGATTTTGAGAATTGAATTATGGCCATGATGGGCAATCTAACAGGGCCAAACATTGTCGTTCCCCATGTAGGATGAAATGAGCGGGAGGGGATTAGAGAGAATCCCCCGGCAGTAGTACGCCCACCGGCTATGACCCTTGTAGGGCAAAGAAGAGGCGGGACTCATCGGCCCGAGGATGACTTATGGGAGGATGAGCAAGAGGAGCTAATCGTGATAAGGGGCAAGGCCCCTAAGATGGAGGACGTAATGGCCTGAATTATACCCTAGTAGTAAGTTGACCTAATTGGGGTAATTGGGTGTACATAATTTGAATTTGCTAAATTTGGATTTAAAAGTAATTGGAAGAGAGGACTTAATTGAATAAAAGAATTTAATTTGGTGGCTGAGAAGTAGTTATGCATGCCTAAGTTAAAGGTGGATTAATTAGCACTAATTAATCATGGGGATTAGATTAAAACTTGATTAGGGAATCCATAATGGAATCCAAGTGTTGATTACTGGCCTTGCCAACACACCCTTCCACATGCAATATAAGTGAGTGGAGAAGGCAGAATTTGTCCATTGTGTTCTCATTTGTCCGGCCCTATTGAAGTCCCATTTTCTTCTTCTTTTTCCATTCTATTTCTGCATGTTTAGCCTAAGTTCATCAAAGTTCTGCTAGTAGATTTCCATGGGTTGATTATAGTTGACTTGTGTTCTTATGTAAGGTAAGCAACTCTAGTTCTTCATCTTCTTCTCCTCCTTCTCACTTCTAAAATTGAGATTGAATTGGTACTGAACCCTTGTTTTCATTTCTGGATTGAGATGATGGTTGTTATGGTAGAATCCAATAAGCTAAGGGTAAAGAAAAAGTTGGAAAACCTTATGGCAAGTGAGCTTTTGGAGCATAGGAGAACAGGTTTGGGAACAAACTGATTTGTGTATGCTAATTGATAGATTGTGTGTTTAAATATGCAAATTATGTTATGGGATGTATTGAATTGAAGAAATGAACATATTAAGTTAAAGTGAAAACTATGAATCAAATTAACCTAATTTGAACCTTAATCTTGGATGAATTGTGGAATTGCTATATTTTATGAGTAAATGAATTAGCTGAGAAATTGTGAGTGGTATGGTATGCATGATTGGGTTAGGAATGTGTGGCTTGAATGTATTGTGAAAGTGATGTTGAATGAGTATAGTATAGTGACCAAAATATGAACCTTAATAAATGCAAGATAAGAGTCAGAGTTCCTGGGGGCAAAATGCTGTACAGCTGTGATGCGCGACGAACCTCAGGGCACCCCGAAAGCCTGCTTTTGGGGCATTCAGGAGAGGTTCGTGAAAACTTATAAGAAATTACAAGTGCGTCTATTTTGGGTAACAAGGAGGTTTCTTGGAGTCGCCACCCAATAGAACATTGGGAAAGGTTGTCTAGCCTCAGTGAGCCTAAGATAGTGCATATGCATCCATTTTGGGCAAGCCAGAGATATTTTGGAGGCCCCACCCCAATAGAACATTGGGATGGTCCTCTAACCTCGTGGAGCCTAGGACTATGCAAATTGGGCCTTTTTCTAGAAACAAGAGATATTTTGGAGACCCCACCCCAATGAAACATTGAGATGGTCCTCTAACCTCGTTGAGCCTAAGACCAAAAAAGGTTCGGGACTTCCCATTTATTCATACCTTGATTAAAGTTATAATTGAGTTTTGAATTTAGTGTTTCATCCCCATTTCTCATTCGATTTAATACAGTTAATTAAAGCACACGCTGGTCATATAAGGAATGTGGTAAATAGGAGCAAGATTAATATAAAATAAATTACAACAAAACTAGGGCCGGAATACAACCCCCATTTGTAAATAACATGTGGATCATAAATAAATCGGGATATTCGTTAAGAATGAGGACATTGGTCCTCGCATTCTCATTTACAAAAACGATTTAAAGCGTCAATTTTATTTGCTGAGAAAAATAGGACATTGGTCCTCAATTTATTAATGAAGATCCCAATTCAATTACTATAAATATTTAACCATTTTCATGTATTAGGGGGATAAAATAATATTTACAATAATAATGCATAAGATAAAAAAGGGATAAGGGTAAAAGAATGAACTCGAGTGAAGATTCTCAGATCATTGCGGTGTCCTCCTTTTAATATAACCCAAATCCACCAATGAAATCAATGAAACTCACAAAAATAAGAATTATGTTAGCGCCACAATTAACACAAAATAATAGACGAGAAATAAATTATGTAAAAGAAACCATGAAGAATTATCACAAAATAGTAAGAAAATAAGTGGTGAAAGAAAGGGAGGAAAGGGAGAAGAAATGGCCCAGGGATGGCCCATGGCACGCGAGCGACAGGCGTCCCTGGGCTGACCAACGGGTGGAGGCAGAAACCCTTGACGACCCGTCGCTCGGGTAAACGACGGCTGTCGGTGGATCCTTTGCCCATCGGTCACTCCAGATCCAGAAAAATGCAGCAACTCAAGCAGAAAACTATTTTATTTTAAATAAAATAAGAATTTATGTGTTAAATCAGGATAAAATTATTAAATGCGAAGGATTTCGATCCAGAATGTTTACCCTCGGAATATTACCTTTAAGGGTGAATGTCATGTGATTTCCATTCCTCGAGTTCTACAAGGATTGATCCGTGATGTGTGATTTTCAAAACATTTTTGGATTACAAAAATCGCGTTTCGAAAACAAATTAAGAAAAGAAAATTATATTTTTCTTTCTCGACATTTTGATAGCAATTTTGAGTGCTAAAACGGCTAGATCAGATAGAAATGAATTAATGTCGTTCCCTCGGATTCACCTTAATTCAGAGAATATTTGATGATAATTTTCGAAAAATGAAAGCAAGAAAACTTTTGTAGGAAAATTTTCTGTAGGAAAATTTTCTATAGGAATTGCTAAATATTCTTTTGTTGGTCAAAACCGCTAACCCCGAAAAATGAATCTCCATCCCCTATTTATAGGTTTAGGAAAATCATTCAAATAATTTCAAATTTAGAATTTAAATTTGAAAAAGATTTTTGAAATCAAAATCAAAACCGAATGATTTGTAGAATATTCTCAAAATCAAATCCAATATTTGAAAATATTTGAAAAGATTTGAAAGATTTTGATTAGATTTGGAAATATCTTGGAAAATCATAAATATATTTGTAAGATTTGGGAAATCTGGAGAATTTCGCCCAATCAAATCCATGAACGACGGGCATCGATAGACGACCGAGGGGCGTCTGTGAAGGGGGTACCCGCAGTCTTTTGGGCGATGGGCTACTCGCGAGGGACGAAATCTGAGAGACGGTTGTCTCTCGCGAGACGCAGGTGTCTCTCGCATGAGTGACGGGTGTCGCTCGACGTGAGAGATGGCCTCCTCAAGTGAGTGACAGCCGGCACTCATCGCGAGAGACGGGTCCCTCACGGGAGTGACGGGCGTCGCTTCCTGTGAGAGATGGGCCCGTCCCGGGTAAGGGACAGGCGCCGCTCATGCGAGGGGAGGGCCATCTAGTGACCGGCGTCCCCTCCACCGACAATTTACCTATCGGTAGAGCAAAATCCATTTTTCAAAATACGAACTCTTCCTGACTCCTCAAAATCTCTTATTACCAAGAAAAAAACTTCAATCCTTGTAAAGCCAGAGAGCAAAAATTCACAACTGTCATCCATTTGCCTGAAGACAGACATTGATCTCTTCATCGAGTAACTCTGACCTGGACTGCCTCAGGATCCGGTGTCTACAGCTGCTCCCAATTTTGGGGAAACTAGTACACTAGTGTCTAGATGAGCCAAAATTCAGAGAAAGAAAAGGAAGAAATGCGTACCTGAGGTAGTCCTTACCTTTTTGCTGTTGTGTTGAAGCCGGTGATCTCATGCTATAGAGTAATGGCGTATTCTACCACGACTCCTCGGCAACCTACCCGACTACTTTCATACGGTGGACCTCGTCTCGGCCTATTTAGTGTCTGAGTGTCTTAAGAGGTAGCGTTATCCAACTACAACCTAATTTTAATTTGTTCTATTGTAGGTGTACTGCTAGCCTCGTCTCGGTTTGCACGGTGTCTAAATGATGTGGGGAGTAGTGTTCCCTAACTACAACCCTGTTGCGATTTGTTCTATCGCGTGTGTCCCGCTGGCCTCATCTCGGCTTGCATGGTGTCTGAAAGATGTGAGAGGTAGTGTTATCTAACTACAACTCGGTTGCGATCCGTTCTATCACGTGTGTCCCACTGGCCTCATCTCGGCTTGCACTGCACAGTGTCTGTATGATGTGAGAGGTAGTGTTATCTAAATACAACTCGGTTGCGATATGTTCTATCGCGTATGTCCTGTTGGCCTCATCTCAGCTTGTACAGTGTCTGTATGATGTGAGAGGTAGTGTTATCAAACTACAACTCAGTTGTGATCTATTCTATAGCATGTGTCCTGCTGGCCTCGTCTCGGCTTGCGCGGTGTCCTTTGCTAACCCCCATCCGATCTGCAGAGCATATGATTGAGTGTTCTGTCCTGCTGGCCTCTTTCGGGCTAGTAAGGTATGATTTTTGATTTATTGAGTCCTTCTGATCTACAAAGTATGGCTTTTGATTTGCTGACCACCATCCAGTTAGCAGAGTATGACTGTCGACCGAACATTGTCTGGATGATAAAGTATCTGATTTGCTAACCATCCCTTAATTGTTGGCCATCCTCGAATCAGTGTGGTATCATGTTCCTGTGTAATAAAAGATTTTTATCAATTCATTGCGTGTTGATCCATTTTGTAAACTCATAAATAACTCTCTATGTTGTCATTTATTTTTTCCTTTTCCTTACTTATCGTGTTATCAAATGTTTGGAAAGTGCAAGTAAGATAATAACATGGTAAATATACATAATGAAATATAAATTTAACAAAGTGCAAATATAAGTTTTCCACTAATAAAATGCATGTTTTGTACAATGAATATACAAGTACAACAAAATAAACTCGTTGAATACTAAAGAGGGAAGTATTCCGAGGGCTCCTCCGAGTCCTCCTCGTCGTTTAATATGTGCACTAGCTGGCTGCATGATTAGGATGCAGATGGTCCAGCTCTGGAGCTAGAGGGCTGACTAGGTGGCGCTGAGGGTCTAACCTCTGGCTGGAAGCATGGAGGGACTGCAACCAGTGCAGACAAGGGCTGCCCCTTGCAGGGTTCACCTGTTGGAACTGTACCTGAGCGTACCTATCCAGGAAGGGCTGGGTGCAGACTCCCATGAACCCTAGTGTATCTCTAACCACTCCACCTAGCTCCAAGAAGGCCCTAAATAGCCTCAGGGTCTGGTCCCTAGCTGCATCTCTGATGCCTCTGAACCTAGTCTCTGTCTGCTCTCTAAACTCTCTGATGGACTCAGAGATAGGTGGTATGGCACCCTCCAATACCTCTATCCTGAACCTGAGGCCACTGACAGACTCATCCACCATCCGAATAGCCGTGTCAACCCTTTGAGCCGTGGCATCATGGGAGGCGATCAAACTCTACCTCAGCTCCTCAATTAGCCTCCCCTGATCCTCTATGACTCTCTCTTGCTGGCCTAGACGCTCCAGCATGACCCGATCTCGTTCTTTGTATTGACCAATCCGCTCGAGAAGGGCTCGATCTCTCTCCTCCTGTCTGTGTTCCATGGAGGCAAGTCTAGAAGTCATAGCCGCTACTATATCCGGCTGGGCTCGCTGGGGCAATGGTGATGGTGTGGGAGGTACCAACTCTGTCATCTGCTCTGGAGGCGGTACCTTGGAGGTAGATACCCCAGGATGCCCTGCCCTACTATAAGGATGGAATCTCTTAGTCTCCCGGGGCACTGTCCTCTGTACTCGTGCTGGAGGAGGAAGAGTGGGGCTCTGTACTCTCTGTGATGGAGGAGTGACTAACAGCTCGTCCACACTGAACTCTATGCCCATGTCAAAGGGGGTCTGCAGCTGCTCCTCCTCAGCTGGCGGTTGTGGAGGCTGTGACTCCTGGTATCTTGGCTGCTCCTCTATTTAAGGCTCCTCCTCTACTGGCTGGAATGATGGGAGGTCGAACATCTGCCTAATCGTATGTATGGAGATCAGCTAGTACTCCTCTGCCTGACCTGTCACCCGTGCAATCATCCCAATGGTCAAGGCTGCCGGTGCGTCTACATAAATGCTCTCCTCTAGTGCAGGCCTAAGACTATCTGGAACAACTCCCAATTGCAGCAGCAATCTGGTCACCACTCCTCCTGGCCATACCATAGGGGTTGCTCCCTATGATACTCTAACCAAGTTAGCCACAATCTCGTGGCTAATGTTGAGACGACGACCTACTACCATGGCCCATAGGCTCCAAATCTCGACCCCATTCACTAATATAGGATTACATGCCCGTCCCAGGTAAGAACTAGAAAGCACCCTATGCACATTCCTCAGTGCCTGTGATAAGAGTACCGTACTCTTCACCATATCATGGTCATACAGCACTCCCAGCAAGACGATCATCTCCCAGTGCTACCTCCTAACAACCCTCTAGGGAACTATGATATCATCTCCAAATAGCAGCCCTATGACCTTGGAGAACCTCTGGCATGTAATGCTGTAGTGGTATCCTCTGACCTAAAACTGTATGACCCCCTCCTCGGTGTCTGATCTCTGAAATCCTCGGTAGTGAAGGGTAGCCAGAAACTCCCGGATGACCTGGGGGTGAGTCTGGAATGATGGCCATAAGAACTCCGTCCATCCTGCGGCTGCTACCAAAGCATCTACCTCCTCTAGCATCCCCATACTCTCCAAGAAAGGTCTGGAGATGAAGCAGCCGGCTCAGAACTGTACGCAAGCCAATGCTTTGAATCTCTCCCTAGCCTCGTCGCTCATCCAAAGAGGAGCCTGAGGTTCAGCCTGGTCACGATGAACGTTACGTCGTGGAGGTATCTTGAAAAGAGAAGAAAGCTAGCTTTACATTATTGTTACAAATAAAAGCTGAACCAAAGATTATGAATTTTGAAAATTTCAGCAGCATTTTGGCTGAAATGCGCCTATAAAAAAAAATATTAGCAGCATCCCAGCAAGGATGAGCACACCAAAAAAAAATAAAAAAAAATTTTGGCAGCACTTCGGCAGGGATGTGCCCAACTTCCTGCATAAAAACACAATAAAAGGGATATGCCTCAGGCCCTAAGCAACAATTTTGTCATTGCATGTTATTTTCGCATTTTATTTAGTTCAGACTACTCCTAAAACTAAATTAGTCCGGGGCAAGTACACAAGTCTTTAATTCTCTTTTTTTTGATTTTTTTATCTTATTATTTGTTATTATTTGTTCATGCATATTTACATTTCTAAAGTTATGCCTCGTATACAGTTCAAAAGGCCAAGCATAAATGGGCAGAATTTAGTCTTGTATTTTGCTAAAATATGCTAGGCATACATTTTACATGCAAACTACTTTAAAAAGAAGCAGAAAAGAGTAGAATAAACACAATAAACTAACCTGGTAGTCGGCAAAACTTGCTAAAAAAACTTGATGGAAATGTGGAAAAAGTACTCCTAAGTGTGCACGATAATGCGAGGGTCATTTTGGCACAAGTGGTGTGCAAAACGGACAACAAACAGGGTAGAAAAGTGCAAAAAACAAAAGGGGGCGTTGGTTTGCGAGGGAAATAAAAAAGAAGAAGAGAAAAACTGAAGGGGCATCGTTCAACTGCTTCTTATATAGATTTTCATGACCGACGGGCTACCCGTCAAAACACAGAGTGACGGGCAGCCCGTCGGTCGTTAAATATTCCATTTTTTTGCTTTGATTTCACCCCTCATTAATGGCCTATTTAATAAGCCAATAATGAATTGAAAAAGTCATTAAATGCTTTTTTTTTAAATACTCCCTGAATATTCTTCGATTTTCGTATCCGAAGAGTCTCCCTGTCAAATTGTGAAGAGAATAGAAATATGGAAAAATTATTTTATGCACATGACATGCATGAAACATGCAAGAAATAAACCTGCCCAGTGGTCGACAAGTTAACCGACGGGCTTCCCGTCGGGTAAATGATAGACGGGCACCCCGTCGGTCATCTCTTCCATATAAATACTCCCTTTTCCTTGGATTTTTTGCACTTTCAACACTCCGAGTCTCAGCCCAAGCTTCTTTCTCAGGTTCCTCTCTCTTTCTAATTTACTTTCCTTTGCTAGCTTTTATTTCTTAGTTGCAATCCTTAGGAAATGTCTATGTCTGCCATTACTAAGATGCATCGTATCCTGGATAACCCCCAAACCTGGGAAAACACCACCCTTGCTCCGCTTTCTGGTATGAAATTCCTGATAACGGTTAGGATAGATTACAACCTCCTTCCAGCTGTAGTCCACTTCTAAGATCCGTGCTTTTATGCCTTTAGGTTCACTTATCAAGAGTTATGTCCCCTACTCGAAGAATTTGCTGCAATTATTGGGGCCTAGTATCCTCCTAGTGCCTTACCCTGCATTCCCCACTGTGGTCTGATTCATACCCGAGATATCGCATTAGCCTTGAGCATTCCCCCTTCTGATGCTGCCTGGTTGATCCCTTAGGCTTCTTCTTTTACCTTAGAGCCCCTGATTGAGGCACTAGAGGATTTCTCTGATATTCCCCAGTTTCGTACGAGTGTCATCTTCCTGGTCTGTCTCATGAGGTATTTGGCTGTGACTTTAGAGGAGTTGACCAGTGACCACCATCTGTTCGGGATAGTGGATGACTTTCATCGTGGCTTAACCCCTTTCCCACTGATCATTGCGGAGACTATTCTCGGTTTGGATTCTGTCCGTGCTGAGCCTTCTGCTTTCTTTTTTGGGAGCCCCTTATTACTCCAGGTATGTCATTATTTTATAAGGTAGTGTGTCCCATGTGGATTTTCACACTAGCTTTTCTTAGCAGGAAATGTGTCCTTTTTGGATTTTCACACAACCCTATGCCTTACTTTTACCTGGAGTGAATCCAAATCACTCCAACAATTTTTATTATTTTATTTTTTCGTTATTTTTCCTTGATTGATTTTTTTCTTTCTTTTGTTATCTTCTACTCTTTTTTCATTTTCAGATATGGCTACAAGAAAAACTGAAATTGCTGTCAGAACCTCCTGTCAGGGTTATCGACCAATACTCTCCGAGGCACTTCCTCCCCCGTCAGTGACTGTACTCATTCGCGACTCTACACGAAGGCCTTACGAGACTCAGCGAGGTAATAGATATGCATATTAGTTTCATGAATGCTTGGCTTCCCCTCTCCATCATGATAGTTGATGGTTCTTCGGGGTGTGTTCCCTTATGCGGGCTTCACAAAGCCACTTTCTATATCACGGCTCGCTGTGGTTGGCAACTCGGGATGACCCAGGATGTGGTGAGACTCCCTTTATCTTTTCGAGGTGGAGTTCTATCTTCAGCCTTTGCCTCCCGGTATCATGACCTCTTGATCAAACTACCATTGAAGACCATCATACCCTCCTTCGGGAATCATTCTGTTACTTTTACTAGTGCATATAAGGAATGGGTGCTCAACCCCGCAATTGATAACAGGACTCGACAACTTAGACACCTAGCCGGCGAGAGTAGTGATAGAGACTAGTTCAGATTTGCATGCATAATGAGCGATGTATTTCTTTTTAAAACGGAACTAGAAAATAATGTAAATGAATAAATTCAACTTTATTTCATTTTGCAAAATTGTATACATTTCAGTATGATTTCAGTACACATGATCATCATTTAACACTAATTCAAAATGCAAAGCTACATTTATTCCTAGAACAAATCTCGATAGCATCAACTCCTGTAACCAATCAGCCCTCTCGGGTTTTCTTGATTGGACATTTTCTCTCAAGCCTCTAATTTTTGCCCCGGGTGACTTTTTCGGTTTTCACCCTGACGAGGCGCCCAATTTTAGTAAGGCCTCCTTTTTCGATTTTTTACCCACGGGGCTTTTATTCTCTTCTTTTGATTTTTGGTCTTCAGCCGTCGAACCTCTTGAGTCTATCAACGTTGATTGGCTCCTTGAACTCATTGCCATCACTATCTGCCATAATCGCCGCCCCTTTTAACAATAGCTTTTTGAGGATGAAAGGACCTTCCCACGTTGGTCTGAATTTTCCCCTTATATCAGACGCTTCCTATCTCATTTGCTTGAATACCAAATCCCCTTCCTTGAGAAGGTGTTTCTTAAATTTCTTCCTGAATGATCTGGCTAGCCTTTTCTAGTAGATCTGATTTTGATAGTAGGCCCTTAACCTATTCTCATCCAGCATGTTCAGATGTTGTAACCATTATTGTGCCCACTAAGCCTTAGGAATTCGAGCTTCCATAACTACCCTCAATGACCTGAGTTTGATTTTGACTAGCAGTACCGCTTGTATCCCATACACTAAAGAATACGATGTGGCACCTGTAGAAGTTCTGACGGTCCTTCTATAAGCCCAGAATGCAAAAGGCAACTTTTCTGCCCAATCCCTATAGTTTTCAACCATTTTGGCTAGGATTTTCTTAACATTCTTGTTGGCGGCTTCCACTGCCCATTAGCCTGAGGATGATACCGAGAAGATTTGTGATGCTCGATGTCGTATCTCTAAAGCAACTTCTTCATTTCAGCTATGAACTGGACCTCATTATTGGTTACAACGTGATGTGGGAGACCATATCTGCATATCAGGTTCTTTTCAATGAATTTGGCCATATCCCGGGCATCAACTTTCTTGAAAGATTCAACCTCTACCCATTTGGTAAAATAGTCGATAGCGACTATGATGAATCTATGTCCATTGGAGGCCGTGGGGCATATTTCTACAATAATGTCTATCCCCCAAGCTGCGAATGGCCATGGTGATGTCAAACTGTGTAGTTCTAAAATCGGCAAGTGCCTCAAATTTGCATACTGTTGACATAACTGACATTGCTTCACGTACTTTGAGCAGTCCATATCCATGGTGAGCCAATAGAACCCTTGTCTCATGATCTTCTTGGCCAACATTAAACCATTCATATGGGCCCCACAAACACCCGCATGGGTTTCCTCCATTACCTTCTCGGCCTCTTTCTCATCCAAGCACCTTAATTGGATACCTTTGACTTGTCGTTTGTACAATATCCCATCTATGCAGATGAACTGAGTGGATAGTTTGCGGATCAACCTTTGGTCTTTCTCGATAGCCTCTTTAGGGAGTATTGTGTTCTCTAAATAGTTTTTGATATTGTGGTACCATGGCTTTCCATCCGCTACTTCCATTTTCATGACTGGTTTGGACTCAAACTAGGCCTCTCAGAACTAGAAATCATCACGGGCTTCATAACTATCCCTTTCGGGTTATCCCAGATTGACACTAGGGTTGCAAGCGCATCGGCTAACTAATTCTTGTCTCTCAAAACAAAGTGAAAAGTGCATACTTTGAACTGATTGCTCAAATCTTTTAAGTATTACATGTAGGGCACCAACCGCTCTTCTTTAATGGCCCACTTACCTCGAATCTGATTGATTACCAGTGACGAATCTCCAAACACCTCTATGTTCTTTTTCCCCAAGGCTATCAAGGCTTATAATCTGAAAGTTCAGGCTTCATATTCGGCCTCATTGTTGGTGGCTTTATATCTTAGTTTCTTAGCTAAGGGAAGTTTTTCATCATTCGGGGTTGTTAAAATAATTCCGACTCCTGCCCCCTTGCTATTTACACGCCCTCAAAGTGCAATTGCCAATCTCGTACTGTGATAGCTACCACATCCTCGTCTGGGAAGTTAAACTCATACGAATCTCCTTGGATCGGGTGTTCAGCTAGAAACTCTGCCACTACATGCCCCTTAATGGTCTTCCGGGTGATGTACTCAACATCGAATTCTTGCAATAACAACAACCATCTCCCCATTTTCCCAAGAAAAAATGGAGCCTCCAGTAGGTATCTAAGAGGATTCTGCTTCGCAACTGCCTATACCTTGTAAGAGTGGAAGTAGTGTCTCAGCTTCTTAGAGGCCCAGATTACTACGAGGCAAATCGTCTCTACATCACCGTACTTGACCTCATAGGAAAGGAATTTCTTATTGAGGTAATAGACTGTAAACTCCACCCCAAAATCATCCTCCTAAGCCATCATGGCACCTACAGAGCTATCTTCAATGGCCAAGTATAGAATAAGTGGTTTGACTGGCTGTTGTGGTCTCAGAATCGGTGGATTCAGAAAATATTTCCTAATAGTGTCAAAAGCTCTCTGACAGTCTTCATTCTATACTACAGGTTGGTGTTTTCTAAGTAGCTTGAAAATTGGCTCACAAATTGAAGTAAGCTTGGTGATAAACCTGCTGACATACTGCAATTCACCCAAAAAGCTTCTAACATCCTTTTCCTTCTGAGGCACTGACATCTCTCGGATGGCCTTGACCTTGTCCAGGTCGATCTCAATCCCCCTCTGGCAGACCACATGTCCTAAAAGTTTCCCTGAGGTGACATCAAAGATGCATTTCTTAGGGTTTAACCGCAGGTTGTACTTACCGATCCTTTGAAAGAACTTTTCTAGAGCCTCAAAGTGACCTTCCCTAGTAGCCGACTTAATCATCATATCATCCACGTAAACTTTTACCTCTTTATGGATCAAGTCATCTAGGATCCTCGTTGCCATTCTCTGATAGGTTATGCCAGCGTTCTTTAGACAAAAAGGCATTACCCTATAAGCAAACGTCCCCCACTCAGTGATGAAGGCTGTTTTGATCCGATCGGCTATTTTGTTGAGGATCTGATTATAGCCTGCATAACCATCCATGAAGATGTACATCATGCAAGCAGTTGCATTATCTACTAACACGTCTATATGAGGCAATGGAAAGTCATCCTTTGGATAATCCTTGTTCAAATCTCGATAATCCATGCACACCCGTACCTTGCCGTTCTTTTTGGCTACCGAAACAACATTGGCTAACCGGGTTGGGTATTGTACCTCAATCAAGAATTTGACCTCAATCTGCTTATGAATTTCCTCCTTCACCTTGTCTGCCCATTCTGGCTTGAGCCTCCTAAGCTTCTACTTGACTGGCTTATGGTCTAGGTATGTTGGAATGGCATGCTCTACGATTTCACGATCTACCCCCGGCATATCTTCGTAGGTCCAAGCAAAGACTTTTTCATATTTTCTTAAAATTCTCTCAAATTTTTCTCGCTCTTCAGGAGTTATGTTAGATGCTATCAAGATTTCTTTCGGGTGTTTTGAAGTTCCAAGATTAAATGGAGTAGCATCAGTTGAGTCAATATCAAATATGAATGGATTATGATCATGATTATGCATGTTAAAATCACCAGAAACATCACGCAAGTAAGCAAAATTGTTCACTTTATTAATAGAACTAAAAATGTCATTAACATTATCAAAAAGTTCAGGAGTACAAAGAAAATCTAGACTATTTTCTTCCTCTTTTTTCGTCGGTGCAGATGTCGCAGCTGACAGTTCTGAATCAACTTGGCACTTTGGAGGTACTGCAGTGACCCCCTGCATGACTTCACTATCTCCGATAGCTTCGTCTTCCATCTTCACTTTTCCTTTTATCCGAGCAGATATCAACTTCTCAGTTATAACCTCTTTCGATGCTTCGCGATCCCAGACTATCTCCTTTGTCATGATTTTCTTGTCCCAAAAGCCCTCTGCTAGCTTGATCAATCCAATATCCCAATTAAAGAAGTCATTGGTACAATCTTCCCATCGACCCACTGAGGCTCTGCTTCCTTCGTGTAGGCACACACTGAAGTTGCTGGCACAAAGCTTTCCCTGATATGGGGGATCTCACCCACTATCTTCTTGCGCTTCTTCATGACACCTTCATACCCAAGACCTCTCCTATCCTTCTGGCCTCTAGTAGTAATGGCCGTTGGTGACCCCTACGAACTCTTGCCTAGACCCGCACTAAGAAGGAATGACATTCTCTTCATCATATTTAGCACCTGAGGGCTTCCTTCCATATGTTCCTCTTTGCCTATGATAGCAAAGTGGAATCCACTGAAAGGCTGTCTCACAATTTCCAATATTGAGGCCTGATTCTCCCTTGCGGTCCTTATAGTCACAACCTACCCCTCATGAGGAATTTTAACCATTTGGTGCAGAGTGGAAGGCACCCCTCCCAACTTATGAAACCAAGGCCTGCCTAAGAGGGCTAAGAAGTTAGCTGAAAGGGTAATACCACAAATTCTAATTCTGTTTCCACCGGCCCCATCTTGACTACCATCTTGAATGTCCCGGATGCCTACCTCGGCGAGCTATCGTAAGCCGTGATCGTTAGATCAGACTTGGCCAGCATATCCTTTGTCACTCCGAAAGCTGCCATTACCACCAGTGGGCCTACATTAATCGATGAACCATCATCCACCATGACACACGCTGTGTGCTTCTGATTGATTTGAGCCCGTATGTACAAGGGGCGGTTGTGATTGCGGCCTTCTGCCGGCAACTCAGCACTTATAAACACCACATTTTCCCCGGCTCCCCCCTTTACTACATCCAGCAACTCTGTAGGTGAGATGGTTGTGGCCACCGTAGTCTCACACAAAGCCTCCACCAACTTCTATTTATGAGATGGAGATTGCCTCAATAGATCCCATATCGAGATTTGAGCCGGCTTCTTTTTCAGCTGCCTCATTATCGGATCATCTTCCGGCTCTTTTCCTTTTTGGCCTATCTCTGGATCTTATGGCCTATCAACTTCTGGAGTTATCCTTCCACTTCGAGTCATTACTCCAACCTTCTTCTTCTCCTTCTTCTCCTCTTCCTCCTCCGAACTCCACGGGTTGGGAAATCCTTCAACTTTAGAATTATCATCTTCATCTCCACTTTCATCAGTGGACCAGCAATCGATCACTGCCACGGGAAGCCCTTCTTCACTAACCTCATGGAGGCGCGTGATAGCAGTGTTGGCATCGATGCCGTACAAATCTCTCAACACAAACCACTCAGGTAAACTGGATCCTATTATGAACACAGGCGGGGGCACATTATTATACCTGGACTTCTTCTGATTCACTCTTTTCTCGGGATCCGTGATCTACTTGGAATCAATCAGATCCTGAATCGCATGTCTCAATGCCTTACATTTGTCGGTTGCATGTCAGTATGCTGATGGTACGTGTAGTATTCATTATCCTTGTGCCCTGGCAAACCCTGAGTCCTAGCTGGTCGGGGCGGTAAAGACTGCAACTTCCCTTCCTTCATCAGCCTTCTGAGCACCCACGAAAGAGACCTTCCTAAATTGAAAAAATGCCTTGGGGTAGTGTTAGTAGCTAAAACCTTAGCCGTCTTTCTCGCGCCACCGCTGGAGCTTACCGACCTACTTGCCCCCTGGCTACCACTGCCTTTCTTGACATAACTCTCATTATTTGCTCTTCTCAAGAGGTACTCTCCTTTCGCCTCAATAGCGATATCCTTTAAGGATTCCCAGTCTCTCTGACCCTTCATTTTCAGTTCGTCCCTCAGATATGGGCTAGCATTCTTGATGAACAGCCGAATTTGATCTTGAGTATCTGGCTCCCTTTTCATTTCCATCACCCAATTTCTCCATTGGGTCAGATATTCATGGAAAGACTCGCCTGACTTCTATTGCAGCAACACCAAGTCTTTCAGGGTCACCTCCATTTGTGCTACAATCATATTATCTGAGAAACTTCTCTGTCAATAAGTCCCAATCCTCCTTGGTCCTTCGGTCTAGACCATGATACCAATCTACAGTCGGGCCGATTAATCTCAGACAGAAGTATTCAATTTTTTGCCTCTTCATTAAAGTAGTACCCTTCATTACCAGTGAGTACTACTTTATATGGGCGGTAGGATCAGAAGTGCCATCAAATTTTGGGACATCCGGCATTTTAAAGTTCATCGGGATCAAATCCTCTCCCTCTGGCACCTTGTTTTTGGGATTCATCCCTTGTTCCCTTGCCAATATCCCTGTCATCACCTCAAATTTTTCTTCCATCTTCTTCCAGATGGCTTAATCTGTCTTGGGTGCCTTCCCTCTTAGCGACACGCGCTCTTCATAATCATCCTCATCCTCTAACTCCTCCATTCTACGGGCAGGCCCCCTTCTCTTTCCTGCTAATACATTAGCCCTTAGGTCTACTAGTGGTGGGTGAACCTCTTCTTGTGGATCTTCTCTGACTTCATCCTATTTATTTTGTCTCATAGGAGGGGGAACTGGGTTTTGTGGTGCAGCGGGCTGGGCCATATTTGCCATTATGGCCAATATCTGATTTTCAAACTCTTCAAACCTTCTGCCTACTTCCTCTGCTATCATTTCCCTAGTGGCATCTGCGCCTCTTAGTGAATTAGCCATCTCACTGTGTAGGGAGAACTGGGATAATGTAGCGTGACTGGTTTTAAAAATTGTGTCCGAATACTCTACCCTTTCCGGCAGTTCAAAGAATGGGTTTCTGCATAGGCGCCCTTGAGGACCTCTTGACCACCTGGGTAGATCTATGATGGTTGCAAAACACGTCATGTTAGGATGATGCATGAATGCCATAAGATGCATGGTTATGCTATGCAGCATCCACAAATTACATGCAAGCACATAGGTCCTTCCAACCTTGTTACTCCTGCACACGATATCATAGTCTCTTTCCTAGGTGGGCTTGGTTCATGGGATAACAAGGAACCCGATGAATGCGCATGATGCACGGCGAAAAACCAACAGCATAACCTCTCCTAACTAATGCACAGACGCATGGGTTATGATCATTGTGCATTTAGGCAGTTCGAATAAACTGACATGGGCCTATCGGGGCATAACAGCCGTTGATTAGGTGTGACGCGCGCTGAACCTAGCAAAGGCCCTCGCTGAGCCTGCCTTTTGGGGCTCGAGGGATTGGTTCACGTCTTTTTGATCTTGAGCATCATGAGTCATCTTGGATGCCTCCTTTCCAATAAAACATTCCAAAGGATCATTTAGACTCACAACGCCTTTAGGCACCTTTGAGGTATTTTGGAGTCGCCACCCAATTCACAAGAAATTGGGAAAGGTCTCTAACCTCTATTGGTCTAAACCAGAGATGGTGTTCAGGACTTCACTGTTATTAATGACTTAAGTTTATAAATGCATTTTTAAGAAATCAGAATTCCATCTCTCATCTCACGCGATCATGCATTGAATTTAAAGCGCATTTGCAAGCACATTGTAAAGCGATAAATAAAGCAATAAGCAAATAAATAAATTATGAATGAAAATTGGGACAGAATAATCCCCAAAAATAAATTACAAATTAATAAATGGGACAGAACAATCCCCCAAAATAAAATAAGAAAGCATAATAAAACTTGCCCCAAAATTAAATACAAGGGCCCCAAAAAAAGAATAAAAATAATTAAAATGCATAAAAATAATTAAAATTAATCATGCATAAATTGGGTCATTTATTATTTTTAGGAACATTGGTTCCTTTTTAGCTTAAAAGATAGAGAACTATTTTTAGGCACTGAATGAAAAAACCCAGATGAGTGATCTCATTTTATGAAAATTTGGTTCTCCTTTTGATAAGTGAGATTTTATTGGTTAAAATAGGACATTGATCCATTTTATTAAGAAAAATTCCATGTTATTAATTATTATAAAAAATATGATTTTCTATAATACGGATAAATATAAAATATATTTTTATATAGAACACATAAAGAATAGTATAATAAAGAAAATGCAACAATTAAAAAGTGCGAACCCTAAATTCGAAGGTCTTTGATCTCCCGGTTCTCCGTCCCGTGCACAAATATAACTCACATAAATAAACGAATTTTGAGGCAGCAAAATAAAAGAAAATGAAATGTTAGTAAAATAAATTAAATGAATAATATATGAACCAATAATTAAATGAAAATCAAAAAATAAACTAATTAAATAAGCCAATAAAAAATAATTAAACCATGACAAATAATATAAAAATAGCATTAATAATTATTAATAGAGTAAAAACCAAAAGTAAACAAACAAATTATAAGTAAAAAATTGACAATGCAAAAAATATGATTTAATAATAATAATAATAAGAAGAAATATATTAATAAAATATTAATAATAATAATCTTTGAAAACATATTAATATAAAATAAAGATGATAATTAGGCTAAATAAAGATAATAATAATAGGAAAAAGAAATAAAATAAGATAATAAATCAAAAGAGAACAAATTGCCCATAAATGATGAAAACTAAAGAGAATAAGATAAGTGAATCACATGAAAGGCAAAACTATAGGACAAAAATCACTGTAGATTGGCAAAAAATAATGAAAATGGAATGCAAAAAAAAGGAAATGCAAAGATGGAAATGGGAAGAGGTACACAACATGTGCATCCTTGCACGAGTCACACAAGACCTTCACGACTCGTGCAAAAATGCACGAGTCGTGACGGCCATTGTGAGGGGGGCGAGTCATGTAGAAAACGTACGATTCGAATGGGCAATCGGACAATCACGACACGCGAAACAGGAACTCGACCTAAACACAAAATGTAACTCGCGAACATAAATAATTTTTAGACAAAAAAACAAAATAAATAAAATGTTAATAAAGTAAATTAAACAATTACTGAACAAACAAATTAATTGAATACAATAATTAATTAAAACGATTAATAGATCAATAAAATGATAATCAGTTAAACTAATTAAATATAAACAATTAAGTGGGGATAAATAAAGACAAAGTAGATTAAATTAAATTCATATTAATTACACTAATCAAAGAACAACAGCAACCAGATATACAAATGAATCAACAACCAACAATGACATTTAACAATTATTAATAGAGATTAATTAGGCAAAAACAAGAGAATTGAGACAGCAATATACTAGATAAAAGCAAAGCAAATCATATTATGTTATATACATTATGCTCAGACGATTGGACAAAACAGGGGAGCAAAAAACGAAAGGGGGAGAAGATCGACATGCACGACTCGTGCATGTATTACACGAGTCGTGCAATCCGATCGGGGAAAACGCGACACGACAGAGCGGGTAAAAATTGAGACGCCGTCCGATCGGGGAACTAGTAATAAAATCTGACCGGGAGATTAGGATCCGATCGGGAAATAAAGAAAAAGAACAGAAAATGGCTCGATCAAAAAGGAAAAGGAAGAGAAAGAAAGAGCACGACTCGTGAAGAACGAGGACACAAACAGACAACGTAAAAACAGGGACGAATAGAGGACTCATAACAAGCTATCAAACAACAGGATATCACCAAAACATTCATAACAAAACAACAAAACATGGTTATTTAATCATATCAGCAACAAACATGCGATAAACAAGTTAATAAGATCAAATAAGAAATATATGTACAATAAATAGAATTAACTAGCGCAGCAAAACGAAGAAAAGAAATAAGAAAGAAAGAAGAAGAAGAAAGAAAGAAAAGAAATAGAGAGATGGCTATTCAGTATTTACCCTCAGATATTGATATTTGATCTGCAGATAATGAAGTTCTGATTTCCTTTTTGACTTTCTTGAAAAGAAGATTAAAACTGAGCCTAAAAAGCTTTTGGTGACAGTTTAAGTTAAAAAGAACATAAAAGGTGATTGAATCTCCAACTCAAGAATTGATTTCCTAGGCTTAAGAGACAATCTAAGAATGCCTTTTGGGAAAGCGAGAATCATTTTCTTGCTCTCAAAGTTTTCTTTTTCTCTCTGTGTTTTCTTTTGAGTTCGGCCTCCTCTTTAAAAACCTCCCCCTGTCTCAGTCTCTTCACTTTTTCTTTTTTTTTTTTTTTATCTCAGAGCAAATTAGGTGGTTTCTCACCCAATCACCCATAAACCCATGCTTTTCAAAACCAAATCCCCTGAAAATCGGGAAAAGAGACGTTAGGGGATAGTGGCGCACGTGAGGCTGCCTCTTACCTGAGAGATGGGCCTCACGCAGTGGGGCTCCATCTCACATAGGTGAGATAGGCCTCACCCCACAGGCCTCCAGGAAACGGCCCACTAAAAACTCGTTTTTTTTAAAAAAAAAATGAAAAACATATTTTCTGAGGAAACCATCACTTCAATTTGTCTTTTGCCCGTGAACAGGCATTATTTGCATCACTGGTTAACTTTTGTTTGAGCTGCCTCAGGACTTGTTGTCTACAGTTGCCCCCAGTTTTAGGGAACGTAATGCCTGGGTGCCTAAGTGAGCCAAAACTCAAAGAAAGAAAGAGGCAGTACGTACCTGAGGTAGCTATCTTCTTGGACTAGATGATGCGCCGAGTCTGCTCCAGACTTACAAAATGCGAGGGTTGCTCTTCTGAGCCGCACCAAGCCCGTTCTAGGCTTACAAAGCGCGAGGTTGTTCTTTTGAACTGCACCGAGCCTGTTCTAGGCTTACAAAGTGTGAGGGTTGCTCTTCTGAACTGCACCAAGCCCGTTCTAGGCTTATAAAGCACAAGGGTTGCTCTCTGAGCTATACTGAGCCCGTTCTAAGCTTACAAAGCATAAGGGTTGCTCTCTGAGCTGCACCGAGCCCATTCTAGGCTTACAAAGTGCGAGGTTGTTCTTCTGAACTGCACCGAGCCCGTTCTAGGCTTACAAAGTGTGGGGGTTGCTCTCTGAGCTGAAAGGATTTGGAAAAACTTAATGCTCTGAAGAGATCGGGGATGTTTTAGAAAAAGGATTTAAGGGATAATGCTCCGAAAAGATTGAAAATGCCTTGGAAAAAGACTTAAAGATAATGCTCCGAAGAGACTGAGAATGCCTTTAAAGAAGGACTTAAGGATAATACTCCGAAGAGACTGAGAATGCCTTTAAAGAAGGACTTAAAGATAATGCTCCGAAGAGACTGAGAATGCCTTTAAAGAAGGAATTAAAGATAATGCTCCGAGAAGACTGAGAATGCCTTGAAAGAAGGACTTAAAGATAATGCTTCGAAGAGACTGAGAATGCCTTTAAAGAAGGACTTAAAGAAGTTACCACATGATTTCAACTTACGCATGTTTCTTCTCGACTTCATTGTGCCAAAGCTATCACTTGGTTTGGCCTTTTCCTGCAAATTTATCAGCACAAAGGCATATTCAAAGGATTGTATGTGCGTGAAATGTATACATAAAGCTATATATACGAAACACAAATAAAATTATGTGTACATAACTATACGTGTGAAGGATTGAATGCACGTGATATATTGGAGGATATGCAAAAGATCTATGCATGTCAGATGCATGTGAGATGAAAAAATGGATAGACCAGATCCTAGGTGGTCAAGAGATTTATTGAGGGTACTGTTCGGTCGCTCACATTATCTGATGCCCCCAAGGATCTAGAAAAGCATTATCTTGGCTTTAGGGGTTCTGACCCATAATCATTTCAAAGAGAACTGACCCATTCACATCTTTGCTCCCCGGTCGATGAACATTTTGCTCCCCAAAACTTTAACTCGTGTCCTACACAATATGCCTAAATGGAAGTTATTCGAAGTAATGTCGCCTTATCGCTCCAGGCTTCAAAAGTCATTGTTTTAAAGGTAGTGCGTGTAACACCCCCTATCCATATGTAGGCGTACCCATCCTCCAGCGGTGAGAAGCCGTATGAGCTGGGTGTGTCACCAAGCATATAAAGATACAAAGCATGCATTCATACATAATAACCATACATCATTACGGGAAAATTAAAACCTTCATAAGTATCAAAATGATCCATCATTACAATAGCAAAATTCGTTACAAAAATGTTCTGATCAAAAGTTAGAATAAGATAATTACATAACCCAAAAGTATATAAATGTGGAAGCTTTACAAAATAATGGTATAAAGAGAGTTCCGATACAAAAGAAGCAACATGATATAAAAAATAAAGCCCTAACACTAATCCCTCTGTTTTGGCTTGACTGGTGATGACTCTCCCAAAAGAACACCATCCTCCGCACCTGCACCGATAAAACACCGTGCTAAGCGATAAACGCTTAGTGGGGAACACACAACAAAAGAGTGGACGGCCATTCACAATGGTCGTCTATGCCATACACATACAATATGACAAATGCGGATAATGATATCAGCTGTATAACCATACTTGCATAATAAAGACATGCATTCAGAAGTTCACATCCATATTCATTTACACTTTAGTTGATTTCTCATACTTATCATTATACGCATCCGAATACCATATTCTTGTAATCATATCAAAGAGGAGCAAAACAAAAAGATCACCTGCTGACTCACAATAGTGGATAACGAGTATACGGACAGTACCTTACGGGTACGAATTGAATACTGACAGTACCTTACGGGTACGAATCGAAAACCATTTCATTTTATCAATTACAAAACATTTTACTGAGGGGGACCTTAAACAAGATCCAAATACTGAGGGGTTCGCAAGGAACCAAACGGGGACCTGATCGCGGTCCAAACGGAACTGAGGCTGCAACTAAAGACTCTATTAGGCATGCCTAACTATCCACTTACTTGACTCTAGCAGGTTATGCATCATTCAAATTATGTTTCCAAGAGTAATACATAATTATACTCACATTCATAACAAGGAATCATAAATAAGACATACATAGTTCAATATCATTCAACAACCTACAACATGCAATATCGTATACATTACTTGTTATTTGGCTAAGTTAAAATACCATTTATATCATTTACAAATTAAAAACACATAAATGAAGGCTAAAGAACTCAAACTAGAAGAAAAAGGATTGAGAAAGACCCAAATATGTCTGACAAAAACAGAAGGGACAGAGGCCTAGAGGGGCACGAGTCGTGCTCCTAGAGACTTGAGGGGCACGAGTCGTGCTGAGGAGCACGACTAGTGCTCTTGCTTCCTGCCAGAGCACGTCTCGTGTTCATGGAACACGACTCATGTTCTGGCTCTCTACTCCCTCAGATGGCATAAAAGAGAAGAAAAAGAAGAGGGGGAAAACACTCACTAGATGGACACGACTTGGACAACCATGCACGACTCGGACAATGCACAGATAGCAAAACACAACAAGCAAAACAAGGAAGAGAAAAGAGAAGGAAAAGCAAGGGAGAGCATGACTCACACACCTAAACATGACTAGGACAGGCACGCAGGCTTCCAATTTTTGAAACCCTAACGTCGTGAAATTCACCTAGAAACCCAGAATTCCCAGAAATCATCCCAACTCAAATTCAAATCATTCTTACCTGGAATTAGCTTCCTCAAGCACACAAAAATCAACATAAATAATACAAAATCACTTCCTTAACAATTACCCATCCAAAACAGATATGAACTCAATCAAAATTTTGAAGTATCAGAACCCAAAAATATTAACACAGTAAACTCATTCCAACGTAAATCTCATTCTTAAGGTTCCAATCCTCATGCATTAACCACAATCAAAACCCATTCATTCAAACCCCAACATGCAATATCAATACATCAAACCATCAATAAAAGAATCAAACAAAGTAAATACACAGTAAATGCAATTTTCCCAAACCTGAAGATTGAAGCTCTAATCACTGAGCTCCACTACACCCAGCTTTATCCTTGCCCTTAGAGTCCCGAGATGATTCAGCTAACAATCAAACCCACCAAGAACAAACCCTAAGTTAAGTCTAAACCCAGAAATCAAGAAGAAGAAGATGAATAAAAGGGAAAATAAGATGGAAAATGCAATAACTTACCAAGGGAATGCAAGGAGATGATTAATCTTCCACCAACAAGACTTAAATCTAAGTTAGGGTTTCTAAAGAAGAGAAAAGGAAGGAGGAGAGTGGGAAATAGGGATAACGAGAATGAAGAGCAGCTCTGCCTCTTTCCCTTTGCTCTTTCTTTTCTTTTTCTTTTCCTAACCCTAGACAAGTTTCATCTCCCTATTGGTGGAGATTAATCACTCACTGTAACACCCCGTTATCCCCATTGGAAGGATACCGGAGTGCCACGCGAGCAAACACATATAAACGAATCCAAAGTACATACTTGTAAAATAAAATAAAAGATGAGATGTAAAGAAACTTTTAATTATATAACAGTAAATCCTTTAACATATATCATATCTATATCGTTTTACAAAAAGAGGCTCGTAAGCAAATACATATACAAAAATAATATTTGTTCCTTTACAAAAGATTCACTTTGCTATTAACAAGCCATGTACAAAAATTACAGCGGAAGACTCAAAAATAACTTCATCCAAAAAGACTCCTAGTGGCCGACCTGCAGATATCTGACTCCAATCCAAACTTGCCACCTGCACGGGAAAAGAGCCTGTGCTAAGTGATAACGCTTAGTGGGGAGGAACAAAACAAACGAACAATATGCATATACAATATTTATGACAATACAATAATCTAATGATTCAAAATCAAAGGCATCAAAATTACATGTAAACATATCTCCAAATTCCTTACTTGATATGCATAAATATATTCATTACAAGCAATTAAGTACTTAACTCATAATTCTCATCATTCCAAGTATACAGATTCAAGGTGCGATATAAAGCTATGCAAGAATTCATATACATCATATACTTGTAATCATGTCAAAAATACATCTCAACAAATGCAACACATTCCAACATATAGCCTGATTAGTCAGAAATATTTCTCTAGAAGTGGATACGGTCAAATGGATACTGATAGAACACAGTATCCCAAGCATATAGAGACACGAGTCTCAAACATGTACTTTTCATATAGAGACCGAAGTCTCGCATTAAATCCATATAGACCCATACAGGATCGAAACAAGGATCCAAACGAACCCAAGTATAACGTTTTATCATATAGCAGCTGCACACACACTCTGACCTAAGTAAGCGCTTACTTATCCACTACTATGACTTATTCAGGCTAAAAGACACAACTCAAAATCATTTATAATTCATGTAAACATGTATATTGATCAAATTCAGAAACATATGAATATATAAATATCACAAATAGGAGATAATAAGAACATATAACTCACGTTGAAATAATCCATGTTCATATAAATTAAAAATATTTATATCATGTATATTAATTACTAATCAAGAACATAAATCTCATAATTAATCAATTATTAAATTAAAGAACATATTTGAACTTGATCTAGATTCAAACAGTGGAAAACCCCTTGTACAGAAGCTTAAAACTTTACTTTTTGGAAAACAGGGCAGCAGGGAGGGAAGGCCAGTCACGAGTCACCCAGGCAGTGGTGTCTCGTGACACTGGCTTCACGCAAGTGCCAGGAAAAACAAAGGTAGTCACGAGCCGTGACCCTCCGTCACGCCTCGTGACGCCTTAGAGGAGAGGGGAGGTCACGAGATCTTGTCTCGTGACACGCAGGGAAGACCGGCGAGAGGTCGCGAGGCGTGATGCTCCATCACGTCGCGACTTCCCAAAGGGAGGAAGGTCACGGCGTGATGCTTCATCACGCCACGTGACTTCCCAAGGAGGGAGGTCACGGCGTGATGCCCCATCACGTCACGTGATCTTCCTCTCACAGATTGCTTCTCCTTCTCCAAACTTCAGAATTTCAGAAAAACATAAAAACCCAGAAAAAAACGTGAAAACAGAGTACAACCAAAACTCCAAATCCCAATTTGTCTAAATTCATTTTTCATGCAATAAATATACAAACACGTACCTTTAGGTCTTCTGAGCACATTTACAGCAATTTCACTCACATTATTCACATTATCGAACTATTAAAATATATAAACAGAGAGAGTCACAACTCAGAATTTCACATTCATATACATGTATAAACATCTCATTTGCACACTCATAATCTTTCTTTCTCTACCTAAATCATGTATACACAATACATTTCTCATGCATCTTTATAAATGAACACACATAGCTAATATTAACATCAAACAGCAACTAGGATCCAAAATTGATCAAAGACAGACACTCCCAAACCTGAGATGAAGTTCAAAAACGCCCACTGTATTCTTCTTCAATCAACAACCTTCTCTTTCCCTTTATCCCTCTTCTTCACTTCAGATGCTTGCAACAGATGAAACCACAATTCATTAACCCAAGAACAGAATCTCTATAAACCCAAAGACGAGAAGAAAAGGAAAATCAACCATAAAAATCCTATAGAACCCTTGCCACTTACCTTCTGAAGCTTCTATCACATCCAAACCCTAGCTCCACAACAGAAATACACACATGCAAATGGAAAAGAACAGCAAATAGAGAAAAAGAGCAGAATGTGGTTTACGTGAGAGAGAGAACAAGAAAAGAGAGAACTTTCAGTCTTTTGTTTCCAGCCAACTAAATTTTTCTTAGTCTTCTCTTTTCCCTCACCACGTGCACACACTCTCCTTCCACTTGGCACACATGCACAGCTTCACAAACCCACTTATTACCTTTTTACAATTTGATCCAATCAATAATACCAATAAATCCTTGACAAAATACCTTTTACTCACCAAACTAAAATTTGCCATTTAAAATACTTTTATTTCCTTGCAATAATCCTCTTTTCCTCATGCAAAATTACCCAATTGCCCTTAATTGCCCAATTAAAATTGCTAAATCCAATTAGGCCACAATTGGGGTGTGACACTCACACCTAAACGACATGCATACATTGCACACTATACAATCCCAACTTAAAACACCCTAATAGTGTGTGAGTAAAGCACACAACCACCACACCACTACTCACACCCTACAATGGTATGCTCATGCACACACAAACAAATCCCAACTAATTCACACCCTAATAACATACATGCATCCACATGCTAATAAAACCATTAAAACATGCATTTTTACCAAAATACCCTTATGACATGCCCAAAACACACAATGCATGCACACACACAAATAGGCTCATACTACTAGGGGGCAAACGGGGTGTGACAGTGCATCCCTTGTGGATTTTCACACTAGCTTTTCTTAGCAGGAAATGCATCCCCTTAGGGATTTTCACATGACCCTCTGCCTAACTTTTGCCTGGAATGGACCCAACCTAATCCAGCGGCTTTTATTCATTTCATTTTTTTGTAGGACAGACTGCCTGTTCCCAGGTTTTCACCCTGTCCTTTGGCCTAACTTTTGCTTAGAGCGCCAATTATGATTTTCATCTCTAACGGCCATTTGTTTTAAGAGAAGCTGAAGTAGTTGTCAAACATCTTTTAGGTATAACCGGCATGCACTTATGTCTTAGATCATGGTCGTTTGAACTTCGTTCTTATCATGAAGGCGCTGTAGGATTGGTTTCACAGTTGATAGCAGGATGAGTCAGCTGAAGGACCCGAATGATAAGAATGGCAGAGGGTAGACAGTAACAATGTGCTAGATAACTTTGAGTATGCAAAATGAGCTGCTCTGATCAAATCAACATATTATGGCATAAATGCACATGTTTCAGTTTGATTTCATTGCACATGACCATTATTTGTCATTAATCTCAAAAACACAAAACCTCATCTAATCTCGGGATGGATCTTAAAAGCATCAAACTCCTGTTATCAATCAGCCCTCTCGGGTCTTCATGATTGAATATTTTTCTCTTAGACCTTATTTTATTCTTTGAATGCGGATTCTAGATGCAACATTGGGGATGAGACTCAACTCGAATGCATAAATGCACTCGTGGCTTCTTACTTGAAGCTCAAGAAATACCATATGCCTCTTCCTATGTACGAAACCTTATTAGAAGGTCATCTCCGCTAATTGGATAAGACTGAACATGGAATCAAGAGGTCTTACTTTAGTTGCAATGTTAGGCTTAGGTAGATGGTTGTCAAAGAAGGATCAGGTCACTAGAGAAAAAATGGCCACAATATTTACTCGACTAATGGGTGATTCGTTCTCAGCTTAGTCACATATACAAAGGTATTCTTGAATTTGGGCTCAATAACATTTTAGCTCATCAAGATCAGAATAACAATTGAAAAGATAATCGTCAAAACTCGCCAAGTGGTTACTATCTTGAGCTCTATATTTTTTTTGTGAGCTCATATCTTTTACACATGACTAAAACCCTCTTCTCGAAGTGTAAACTTATCCTTATCAGGGCAATTTTTGATAACCCAAAGAATTGTCAATGATGTACATCCGTTCTTACTAGAGCGGCCATTTTTCTAATGGGAGGTAAAAATCATTTTAGGTGAAGGGTAGTTTCAACATGTGTAATAACAAAATCGATACGCATTTAGCATACCAGCATAAGGCTCAACGGGCTAGCAAGCGATTGCAAAATAAGGGTAGGAAATAGTCATTTAAAGAGCTATACAAAGAAGGGCTGCCTAAATCATTTTCTAAGTTTTGTCTTATCCAGGGATCGCTTTGACGGGTAATTAGAAAGGTTCTAGTGCTCTTAGTGAGTTTTCATCCAATCCCCTAATTTGCAACTAGTTTTTCTTATTTTTATTTTCAACTCTTAGAATTTTTCTCTCTTCAGGAGTTATATTAGATGCTATCGAGATTTTCTTTTGGGTTTTCCAAAGTTTCAAGATTAAATGTAATCGTATTAATTGAATTAATATCAAAAAATGAATGCATCATGATCATGAGAAATGAAATCATCAGAAATACTATACAAATAAGCAAATTTGTTCATCATATTGAAATTGCAAAGACTGTCATAAGAAGTTCTTAGAATAAGAGAACAAAGCATCTAAAACATAGTCTTCTTCTCTTTTCCGCTAGCACAGGTGTTTCAGCCAATGATTCATCATCATCCGCGAAAATCTTCGTCCTTCCCCATTTAGGTACGTAATTTTTCTTCCTCTCCTTCTTTCGCTCTTCTGGGTTAGAGATCTACTTGCTATCAATGGGTCTTGTACTCGATCCCTTAAAGTCCAACAATGGTTTATCAGATGCCCTGTGTGTTGGTGGAAGGCACAATACTGATCTACCCTGTGACTAGGATGTCTCTGGCTTCTGGCGGGCTTAGGAGGCAATGGCTGTAATATCCCCTCCTTCATAAAATTCTTAAAATCCCATGACAAGGATCTGCCTAAATCAGAATAGTGCCTTTGATTCATTTTCGTGGTTGGCACTCCCATCCTCTTAACATTTCCCTTACTGTTGTTGCGGATACCCGGGCTTTTATTTTTCAGAGCATACATCCTCACTGTATCTCCACCCTCTTAAAGCACAATGTACCATTCTAGATTAGACCCCATATCTCCTCTTTGCTCAACTGGTGAAATAAGTGTAACCTTGTCTCTGGGCTTGGAAGTAAAAGGAGATGCCACGGTCATCGCTGTATAGGCCTTCTCGACAGTGGCCGGCCCAACTTGGTTAAGGGTAATCGCCATAAGTTGAGCATGAAGAACTAGCGCCATGGCATCCATCCTTTCCTTAATCGTGGCCAACAACCTCTTTTCGAGCTCTTCAAGCCTTCCATCTATCTCTTAGGCAATTAAGGCACGAGTTTCTTCAATCTGTCGTGAAGAATTGGCCATTCTTGAAAATTTTAAATTCCTATTAGCTGCCTTTGATCCTAACCCCAAATAAAAGGTCCTCTAACGGTGACTGTCGGAACCCCAAAACCACTTGGACAAATGGTTTATAGTGTCTGAAAAATTAAGAAGTTAGAATGATGCATTAATGTCATGTAATGCATGATAGTGCTATGCAGATGGTCCTCGATGAGTGAAAGATCAATAAATTACAATGATACGATGTGATGCATGTAAGAAATTATATGCAGGATGATATGTACATGTGAAAAAATGATATGCAAACAAAAGGATATGTACACACGCAACATGAGAGAACATATATTATTATTCATATATATATATATATATATATATATATATATATATATATTTGTTTATTTTATTTTTTTCGATATGCATGAATGACATGTGATGCACGAGCATGCTGTGCAGTATCCACAACCACATGCAAGTAGATAGATCATTCCAACCTTATTTCTCCCATACACGGGGTAGTGCGGTCTCTTTTCTAGGTGGGCTTTATCCAAGGGTTAATAGGGAACCCATTGGACACGTATAGTGCACGACAAAAAATCGGCAGCATAACATATCTTGCCTAATGTACATATGTATGGGTGTTTGGCCATTATGTATTTAAATAATTCAATTAATTAAGATGGGCCCACCGGGGCATGGAAGCCTTTGATAAAGACCCTTTAATTTAACTGATTTTGTTCAATATATGACGGCCCAAATAGCAAGCATGGTATTATGGTACATTTGGGAGTGTCTATTGCCATTACATGGGCTTCGGTCAAAGGTGATGTTAGTTTAGGTCTACCCAAGCATGGTCCCTGCCAACGGGTCTATCTCATCACGAGCATAGCGACCAATCGGGTCTCCATTTGATATACCATTTGATGGTACGAGGCTTGGACTGGTGATTATCGCAAATACTTCCCTACAATAAGTGAAAGTAGGGTCGTGCTTTAGGAACGCATCGGGGTAGATAGGGGACCAACTAACATAATTCTAAGGCTCTAGTGGATGTAATGCAATTTTTATTAGAAATGGAATTTTTTATTCTTAATAACTCATTTATAATTTTTAACTTAAGTCACTTTCGAAGCGAAGCTTCGATCATCCCCAGCGGAGTCGTCACTGTGATGCGTGCTGAACCTAGCAAAGGCCCTTGCTGAGCCCGCCTTTTGGGGCTCAAGGGATTGGTTCGCGTCCTTTTGCTCTTAGGCATCATGAGTCATCTTGGATATCTCCTTTCCAATAGAACATTGGAAATGATCATCTAGACTCACAACGCCTTTAGGCACCTTTGAGGTATTTTGGAGTCGCCACCCAATTTACGAAAAATTGGGAAAGGTCTCTAACCTCTATTGGTCTAAACCAGAGATGGTGTTCAGGACTTCACTCTTTAGTTTATAAATGAGTTTTTAAGAAATTAGAATTTCATCTCTCATCTCACGCGATCATGCATTGAATTTAAAGTGCATTTGCAAGCACATTGTAAAGCGATAAATAAAGCAATAAGTAAATAAATAAATTACAAATAAAAATTGGGACAGAGCAATCCCCAAAAATAAATTACAAAATAATAAATGGGATAGAATAATCCCCCAAAATAAAATAAGAAAGCATAATAAAACTTGCCCCAAAATTAAATACAAGGGCCCCAAAAAAAGAATAAAAATAATTAAAATGCATAAAAGTAATTAAAATTAATCATACATAAATCGGGTCATTTATTATTTTTAGGAACATTGGTTCTATTTTATTAGCTTAAAAAATAGAGAACTATTTTTAGGCACTGATTGAAAAAACCGGGATGAGTGATCCCATTTGATGAAAATTTAGTTCTCCATTTGATAAGTGAGATTTTATTGGTTAAAATAGGACATTAATCTGTTTTATTAAGAAAAATTCCAAGTTATTAATTATTATAAAAAAATGATTTTTTATAATACGGATAAATATAAAATATATTTTTATATACAACACATAAAGAATAGTATAATAAAGAAAATGCAACAATTAAAAAGTGCGAACCCTAAATTCGAAAGTCTTTGATCTTCCGGTTCTCCGTCCCGTGCACAAATATAACTCGCATAAATAAACGAATTTTGAGGCAGCAAAACAAAAGAAAATGAAATGTTAGTAAAATAAATTAAATGAATAATATATGAACCAATAATTAAATGAAAATCAATAAATAAACTAATTAAATAAGCCAATAAAAAATAATTAAGCAATGACAAATAATATAACAATAGCATTAATAATTATTAATAGAGTAAAAACTAAAAAGTAAACAAACAAATTATAAGTAAACAATTGACAATGCAAAAAATATGATTTAATAATATTGCTAATAATAATAATAATAATAATAATAATAATAATAATAATAATAATAATAATAATAATAATAATAATAATAATAAATATATTAATAAAATATTAATAATAATAATCTTTGAAAACATATTAATATAAAATAAAGATGATAATTAGGCTAAATAAAGATAACAATAATAGGAAAAAGAAATAAAATAAGATAATAAATCAAAAGAGAACAAATTACCCATAAATGATGAAAACTAAAGAGAATAAGCTTAGTGAATCACGTGAAAGGCAAAACTAAAGGACAAAAATCACTGTAGATTGGCCCAAAATAATGAAAATGCAATGTAAAGAAAAGGAAATGCAAAGATGGAAATGGGAAGAGGTGCACGACTCGTGCATCCTTGCACGAGTCACACAAGGCCTTTTTGCACGAGTCGTGACGGCCGCTGCGAGGGGTGCGAGTCATGCAGAAAATGCATGACTTGAACGGGCAATCGGACAATCACGACACGTGAAACAAGAACTCGACTTGAGCAAGAAATGTAACTCGCAAAGATAAATAATTTTCAGACAACAAAACAAAATAAATAAAATGTTAATAAAGTAAATTAAACAATTAATGAACAAATAAATTAATTGAATAAAATAATTAATTAAAATGATTAATAGATCAATCAAATGATAATCAGTTAAACTAATTAAATATAAACAATTAAGTAAGTGGGAATAAATAAAGACAAAGCAAATTAAATTAAATTCATATTAATTACACTAATCAAAGAACAACAGCAACCAAATATACAAATGAATCAACAACCAACAATGACATTTAACAATTATTAATAGAGATTAATTAGGCAAAAACAAGTGAATTGAGACAGCAATATATAAGATAAAAGCAAAGCAAATCATATTATGTTATATACATTATGCTCAGACGATCGGACAAAATAGGGGAGCAAAAAACGAAAGGGGGAGAAGATCGGGCATGCACGACTCATGCAATGCATTCATGACTTGTGCAATCCGATCAAGGAAAATGCGATGCGACTGAGCGGGCAAAAATCGAGACGCCGTCCGATCGGGGAACTAGTAATAAAATCTGACTGGGAGATTAGGATCCGATCGGGAAATAAAGAAAAAGAATAGAAAATGGCTCGATCGAAAAGGAAAAGGAAGAGAAGGCAAGAGCACGATTCGATCAGGGAAGTCACGACTAGTGAAGAACGAGGACACAAACAGACAATGTAAAAACAGGGACGAACAGAGGACTCATAACAGGCTATCAAACAACAAGATATCACCAAAGCATGCATAACAAAACAACAAAACATGCTTACTTAATCATATCAGCAACAAACATGCGATAAACAAGTTAATAAGATCAAATAAGAAATATATGTACAATATGTACAATAAACAGAATTAACTAGCGCAGCAAAATGAAGAAAAGAAATAAGAAAGAAAGAAGAAGAAGACAGAAAGAAAAGAAATAGAGAGATGGCTATTCAGTATTTACCCTCAAATATTGATATTTGATCTGCAGATGATGAAGTTCTGATTTCCTTTTTGACTTTCTTGAAAAGAAAATTAAAACTGAGCCTAAAAAGCTTTTGATGATAGTATACGTTAAAAAGAACACAAAGGTTGATTGAATCTCCAACTCAAGAATTGATTTCCTCGACTTAAGAGAATCTCAGAATGCCTTTTGAGAAAACAAGAATTATTTTCTTGCTCTCAAAGTTTTCTTTTTCTCTCTGTGTTTTCTTTTGAGTTCGGCCTCCTCTTTGAAAATCTCCCCCCCCCCCATCTCAGTCTCTTCACTTTTTCTTTTTTATCTCAGAGCAGATTAGGTGGTTTCTCACCCAATCAACCATAAACCCATTCTTTTCCAAACCAAATCCCTTAAAAACTGGGAAAAGAGACGTTCGGGGACAGTGGCACGCATGAGGCTGCCTCTTACCCGAGAGATGGGCCTCACCCCACAGGCCCCCAGGAAACGGCCCACTAAAAACTCTTTTTTTTTTAATTAAAAACGAAAAACATATTTTTTGAGAAAACCATCACTTCGATCTATCTTTTGCCCGTGAACAGACATCATTTTCATTACTGGATAACTTCGGTCTAAGCTGCCTCGGGATCCGATGTCTACATTAGGCAACTAGACAATCCATTTGGGTTCATCCAATACATAATGATCCATACAGCAGGCATAGCATTAGGGGTCATACCATCTAGGGGAAGTATCTATTTCCATTACATGAGCTTTGGCCAAAGGGATGTTACTTTCGGGCTACCCAAGCATGGTCCCTGCCGATGGGTCTAGCTCATCACAAGCGTAATGACCAGTCGGGTCTCCATTTAATATACCACTGATGGTACGAGGATTGGGTTGGTAATTACCCTTAACACTTCCCTACATTGGGCAAACGTAGGGTCGTGCTTCGGGAACGCACCGAGGTTAAAAGAGGGACCAAACTAGCATAGATCTAAGGCTCTAATGATATGCAATGTAATTTCGAAAAGGGTGAAATTTTTAAATTAAAACTCAATTATAGGTTTCAATCAAGGCACTTTCGAAGTGAAGTCTCTTATGTCCCCAGCGGAGTCGTCACTGTGATGCACGCCGAACCCCGAGGTGCCCCGAAAGCCCGCTTTTAGGGCATTTGGGAGAGGTTCGTGAAAACTTGTAAGAAATTACAAGTTCGTCTATTTTGGGCAACAAGGAGGTTTATTGGAGTCGCCACCCAATAGAACATTGGGAAAGGTCGTCTAGCCTCAGTGAGCCTAAGACAGCGTATATGCATCCATTTTGGGAAAGCTAGAGATATTTTGGATGCCCAACCCCAATAGAACATTGGGATGGTCTGCTAACCTCGTAGAGCCTAGGACTATGCAAATTGGGCCTTTTTTAGGCAACAAGAGATATTTTGGAGACCCCACCCCAATGAAACATTGAGATGGTCCTCTAACCTCGTTGAGCCTAAGACCAGAGAAAGTTCAGGACTTCCCATTTATTCATACCTTGATCAATGTTATAATTGAGTTTTGAATTTAGTATTTCATCCCCATTTCTCATTCGATTTAATGCAGTTAATTAAAGCACATGTTGGTTATATAAGGAAAGCGGTAAATAGGAGAAAGATTTAAATACAATAAATTACAACAAAACTAGGGACGGAATGCAACCCCCATTTGTAAATAATATAAAGATCATACATAAATCGGGATATTCATTGAGAATGAGGACATTGGTCCTCGCATGCACATTTACAAAAATGATTTAAAGTGTCAATTTTATTTGTTGAGAAAAATAGGACATTGGTCCTCAATTTATCAATAAAGATCCCAATTCAATTACTATAAATATTTAACCATTTTCATGTATTAGTGGGATGAAATAATATTTACAATAATAATGCATACGATAAAAAAGGGATAAGGGTAAAAGAATGAACCCGAGTGAAGATTCTGAGATCATTACGGTGTCCTCCATTTAATATAACCCAAATCCACCAAATAAATCAATGAAACTCACAAAAATAAGAATCATGTTAGCACCACAATTAACATAAAATAATAGACGAGAAATAAATTATGTAAATGAAACCATGAAGAATTATCACAAAAATAATAAGAAAATAAGTGGTGAATGAAAGGGAGGGAAGGGAGAAGAAAAGGCCCAAGGACGGCCCATGGCACGCGAGCGACGAACGTCCCTGGGCTGACCGATGGCTGTCGGTGGATCCTCTACCCATCGGTCACTCTAAATCCAGAAAAATGCAGCAACTCAAGCAAAAAGTTGTTTTATTTTAAATAAAATAAGATTTTATATGTAAAATCAGAATAAAATTATTAAATGCGAAGGAGATCGATCCAGAATGTTTACCCTCGGAATATTACCTTTATGGGTGAATGTCGCGTTCTTTTCGTTCCTTGAGTTCTACAAGGATTGATTCGTGATGTGTGATTTTCAGAAGATTTTTGGATTACAAAAATCGTGTTTCGAAAACAAATCAAGAAAATAAAATTATATTTTTCTTTCTAGACATTTTGATAGCAGTTTTGAATGTTAAAACGGCTGGATCAGAAAGAAACGAATTAATGTCATTCCCTCGGGTTCACCTTAATTCGGAGATTATTTTATGACAATTTTTGAAAAATGAAAGCAAGAAAACTTTTTGTCGGAAAATTTTCTGTAGGAATTGCTGAATATTCTTTTATTGGTCAAAACCGCTAACCCCGAACAATGAATCTCCATCCCCTATTTAAAGGTTTAGGAAAATCATTCAAATAATTTCAAATTTAGAATTTAAATTTGAAAAAGATTTCTGAAATCAAAATCAAAACCAAATGATTTGCAGAATATTCTCAAAGTCAAATCCAAGATTTGAAAATATTTGAAAAGATTTGAAAGATTTCGATTAGATTTGGAATTATCTTGAAAAATCCGAAATATATTTGTAAGATTTTGGAAATCTGGAGAATCCCGCCCAATCAGATCCACGACCGACGGGCATCAGTAGACAATCGACAGGCATCTGTGAAGGGGGTACCCACAGTCTTTTGGGCGACGGGACACTCGCGAGGGATGAAACCCAAGAGATGGCTATCTCTTGCGAGACACGAGCGTCTCTTGCACGAGCGACGGGCATCGCTCGACGCGAGAGACAGCCTCCTCAAGTGAGCGACAACCGGCACTCGTCGCGAGAGACGGGTCCCTCACGCGAGCGACGGGCATCACTCCTTGCAAGAGATGAACCCGTCCCACGTGAGGGACAGGCGCGACTCACGCGAGGGGAGGGCAATCCAGTGATGGGCGTCCCCTCCACTGACGGGTAAATCCATTTTTCAAAATATGAACTCTTCCTGACTCCTCAAAATCTCCTATTACCAAGAAAAAAACTTAAATCCTTGTAAAACCGGAGAGCAAAAATTCACAACTTTCATCCATTTGCTTGAAGACAGACATTGATCTCTTCATCGGGTAACTCTGACCTGGACTGCCTCAGGACCCAGTGTCTACAATAGCTCATAGCAAAAGGTGCATGCTCATTGACTAGGGGGGCAAAGATGCACACAGGACAGTTCTATCCAAAAACCTTATGGCTCAGAGTTCCCAAGCCAAGGTAATACTCTTCTAGATCATTGGGAGTATCAGACAGTATGAGCAATACCCTTAATGAATCCCTTAACCATCCGGGATGTGGTCTATCCATTTTTGCATCTCACGTGCATCTCGTATGTATACTATTTTGCATATCTCTTTGCATAACTTTGCACGTGTGTAGCCTTTCACAATGCCTAATATGCATTCTCACATGCATAAACCTTGTATATATCTCGCATATGCAATTTTTCACACGCATTGCATGTACATAATTTCTGCATACATGTAACGCATAATTCTTTGCACATGTTTAGCATGCATATCACATATCACATGCATTCCATCCTTTACATGTATAGTTGTGTACACATAATTTTTGCATGTGTTTCCTGTATATAGCTTTGTGTATATATTTCACACACATAATTCCATACGCACACACAATCTTTTGTATACATTGCTGTATACATAACTCTGAGGGAAAGGTCCAAATAGACCTGATGCGCAAAGGTGATCCAAGAGATGGATTCGGCTCAACATTGTCAGTCACGGCATCCGGCATAAAATCATATGGGTCTGTACAGAGGAGGAACACCCAAAAGAACAAGCTTACCCAGGCACACCATGCTGATGGAAATCCAGAATCACACAAATCTACAGAAAAGAAGATCTTTTGGGAAGCTGGACTACCCACACGTACTTTAATTGGAGGCAATCAGACGCAAAAGCAGGCCGAGGTATAATTATAGCTCAATATCGTCACTCACCCATATTGGACAATCAGATCAAGATGAAGTCCTCACGAAAAAGGAATTGTGCGGACCCGTGCCAAAGAGGAACACCCAGAAGAGCAAGCCTATTCATGCATATCATGCCGAGAGCAATTGTAACAACCCAAATTAGGCCTGGTCAGTTTATGCATGGTAAGCAAGGAAATTTAAGGGCGAGTTGGTAATTTTGGTATGTGAATTAATTATTAAAGTTTGAGTTAAGGAAATAATCAAGTGGATTGTGTGTGTGGTGCCTTTGATGAAAAAGTGTTATATAAGAAATTATATGGTGTGAGTTTAGTTTGGTGCCTTGGTTTGTTAGTCAAAGATGAGATTAAGAGGTCCAATAGTAAAGTGACATGTGTGTGGGTGGTTGGGAGCATTAAATGTGATTTGAGGGAGTAGAGAGAGGGAAGAAAGGAAGTGAAGCTTCCCGTGGAAGCCATTTGAAGCTGCTCTCTCCCTTTCTCACGTCCTCTCTCTTCTCTTCTCATCATTTTTTTTTTTTGCTCTCTCAAGTCTTGCATGTGGGTGTTCTTTAATATTTGGACTAAGGTTTGAGCTTTGAAGGATTCTGAGAGGTAAGTGGCTGTGTTTGCTTTGGGTTTTCTTCTTCTTCTCCTTCTACGGGATTGATTGGGTTTTTAAAGGTCATATTCATGGGTTAATAGAATTATTATTTTGATTGGTTGCAAGAATCTGAAGAAAAGAAGAAGGATAAAGGGAAAGGAAAGGTTGTGGCTTGAAGGAAGTGAAGTTTTTGCTCCATTCCAAGTTTGGGAGCTTACTTGGTTTTATGTTTGGTAGTTGATTGAAGGTGTTCGTTATTCTCACTTTGGATCTTATTTGAATGCAATGTTGATGTTAATTGTAGGTATTTGTATATGAAAATGCATGAGTAAAATAGATCTAGGTGTATGATTTGTAGTGGTGAAGTTCTGATGTTCTGCATGTTAAAATGGAAGTGTATATGCATATATGTGAGAGATGAAATTTTGGGTTTTTGAATCTCTGTAAAAGTCATTTGATTGTGTGATGATGTGGAATTATTTGTGATATTGTGTTGTAAATGTGACTTGGAGGCTAAACAGGTACGTTTTACATGTTTTAGCATGAAAAATGGATTTGGGTATAAGCTGGGTTATTTTTCCTTGAAGTTGCGTTTTCTGCGTTTTCTTGAGGAAGAGGAAGATCATCTCTGTCGCGAATGCGACAGAGGCTAGTTTTTCCTCTCTCGCGTCTTGCATCTCGTTTTGCAGACTGGAAGAGCACGACTCGGACGGTCGAGCATGACTCGGACGGTCATGTACGAGTCGGACGAGGGAGCTTTGTATCGGATGCTTGTCTCGGTGAGAGGAGCACGAGTTGGCTTATGCAGAGCACGACTCGGCAATTTGAGCACGAGTCGTGCTCCTCTCAGATGGGCGCACACGAGTTGGAGGGAGACGTCCGACCCGTGTTGGGGAGATCAGGACGAGAACGAGTTGTGCAGTTCCCGCCGACTCGCGCTGGACCTCTTCTTCCGCCCTGCTTCCTTGGCTACTGTCACGATCGCGACAGTAACCCACATGTTGCCTTCTCTGTTTTTCCAAAATTGGATTTTTGAGCTTGTTTTACATGGGGTTTCCATTACATGACACATGATTGGGTTTAATCTGTATTTAATTTAATATTTATATGTCTTTATCTGGATTAAATACACATGTATTCATAGAATAACATGATTATATTTGATTTATCTTCTAGTATATGATAATTATTTTGGATTATGATTAAGTTGTTATTTGAGCCTAGTACTCATAGTTAGTGGATAGATAAGCGCTTATCCAGGGTCAGGGTGTGAGTGCAGCTGCTATATTTTATTTGTTACATGCGGGCCCCGTTTGGGTCACATAAGATGTTTGAGGCCTCGGTCTCCGGTATACTTTCGAGTATACATGATCATAAAATATTTTGAGACCCATGTCTCCATATGCTTGGGATACTGTGTCCTATCAGTATCATTAGTACCCGTATCCACTAGTTAGCAAGTAATCAGGCTATTACTTGAGTTTAGTACATGAGATTGATATGTGAAGCTATTAGTTATATGAAATGAATATATGTTACATGTATATGTATGTGAGATATGACCTGATGAGATATGATACTTGTATTCGGTTATAAATATTTGTTATAAGTATAAGTTGCAAGTGTTTATAAGCTTTTGTTATTATTAAGCTTATAGATATGTTTGTTGCAAATATATGTATATGCATGTGTTGTTCCTCCCTACTAAGCGTTATCGCTTAGCACGGGCTCTTTTCCCGTGTAGGTGGTAGGTTCTTTTTGGAGTCGGACATCTGCAGGTCGGCCACTAGAAGTCTTTAGTTGGGATTATTTTGTCTTCCGCTGTATTTTTGTTTATGGAGTATGATTTTGGAAATGTAATTTTGTAAAGAATTATTTTGTATATGTAAATATTTATCCTTTACAAATCCCTTTTGTAAAAACTATATGGTTATATATATGGATTTGTTATCTTTTGATTAAATGTATTTATTTCCTTAACTTATTTGAGTATATGTATATGTATTTGAGTTTATTTTTGAGTTTGTGCGCATGGCTCTCCGGTATCCTTCCAACGGGGGTAACGGGGTGTTACAGCAATCAGGTAAGTTTCTCTGTCATAAGATGTATGATTACACACACCACATAATAAGTGTACAAAAATCAAAATTCAAATGTACAAAGAACACAAATTCTTAACAAAACCAAGACAAACAAAAACAAAAACAAAATAAAGATATTTTTAAGGCCTTGAAAATCCAACATACTGTAAAAATTCAAATACATCCAAAATGTGAAAATCCCAAAAATTTACAAAAAACAAAAAAAAATCATTTTAAGAGACACCAAAGACATTGAAATCTATCCGCCTGCAGGCAAGCAACAAAACCTCCAATATAATTTTCCTCTGAGGAGGGTCGAATCTAATTTCCTCTAAAGAGGCTCAAATCCAATTTCCTCTCTGGAGGCTTAAATATAATTTTCCTCTAAGGAGGCTCAAACCTATTTTCCTCTCTAGAAGCTCGAAATCAAAGTCTCTCAATAAGCATCAAAGTCTCTCAGTGAGCATCTAAGCCTCTCAGTGAGCATCTAAGTCTCTCAGTGAACATTTAAGCCTCTCAGTGAGCATAAATTTTCAAAGTCTCCCTATAAGCACAAAGCCCTCTTAAGAGGCACACAGGTCTTTTCAACAAGGAGGCTCCGATTGAAGATGGTAGAGGGATCGGTATCTGGTATATCACAGTTGGTAAGGGATCTCTAAGAGGATGATATCTGAACTTTGCAAGAAGATGATATCCGAAAAATGACTCAATGCAATCATGGGGAAGATGTTCATATTCCACAAATCCTTCTCCAAGGAAGAACCAACTATCTTTCAGGGGGCACCCGTCTAACATCGACCCCAACAGGTATGTACTGCCATAGGTACGCATCTCTTTTATATACCTTGCACATTTGTTTTGCCCTTTTTTATAGGAAAAGAGATTCAGGATAAGCGCCAGCAAAGACGACGATGAACGAATCACCATACCGATCGGATAGTGGTTGGCAGGGATACGCCGCACAGACCCAGAGGTGGTCAACAGAATATTTGCAAACGAGCCATAGTTGGATAACACTACAGCTCGACGGCAGCAATCACATTCCGTGCAGACCTGGAGGTGGTCAACAGAATAATTGCGAACGAGCCATAGTTGGATAACACTACAGCTTGATGGTAGCAATCACATGCTGTGCAATCCCGGAGGTGATCAGCAAAATGATTGCAAACGAGCCACAGTTGGATAACACTATAACTCGATGAAAACAATCACGTGCCGTGCAGGCCCGAAGTTGGTTAGCAGAATGATTGCAAACGAACCACAATTAGATAACACTACAGCTCAATGGCAGCAATCACGTGCCATGCAGGCCCGGAGGTGGTCAGCAGAATGATTGCGAACGAGCCACACTTGGATAACACCATAGCTCGATGGCAGTAATCACGTGCCGTGCAGGCCCGGAGGTGGTCAACAGAATGATTGTGAATGAGCCATAGTTGGATAACACTATAGCTCGATAGCAGCAATCACATGTCGTGCAGGCCTGTGGTCAGCAAAATTATTGCGAATGAGCCACAGTTGGATAACACTACAGCTCAGCGATGACAAGCCATAAATTTTCAACACAGCAAAGGTAAGGATTGCCTCAAGTATGCATTTCTTTCCTTTCTTCTCTGAATTTTGGCTCAACTAGACACTAGTGCACTAATTTCTCCAAAATTGGGGGCAACTGTTGTCACACCCCGTTTGCCCCCTAGTTGAATGAGCTATTTTGTATGTGTGTGCATTTGCATAATTTTTGTATAATAAGGGCATTTTGGTAATTTCTGCATGTTTTAAGAGCTTTGTTAGCATGTGAGTACATGTATGGTGCTAGGGTGTGTATTAGTTGGGTTGGTTTTGTGTGTGTGTAAATGCACCATTGTAGTGTGTGTTCATGAGAGTTTCATTGTGTGTGTTGTGCATACAAGTGTAGGGTATGCTTTAGTTGAGAGGATCTTGTGTGTGTGTGTGATATAAGCATGTAGGGTGTGAGTGGCCAAATCCCACTAATGAGAACTTGACACTTGTCTAGGGTTAAGAAAAGAAAAGGAAAAGAAAGAAAGAGGAGAATTCAGATTGTGGCTCTTTGGTGTTTCCCGTTCCTCACGCCGCCCCTTCTTCTTTTCTTCTTCTTTCCTACTTCTCTTGGACTTTGGTTGAGATTCAAGGTTTGCTAGTGGGGTTTGATCATCTCTTAGTGTTAATTGGTAAGTCATATGCATCCATTTTGCCTTTGTTTAAGTTTTTCCATCTTCTTCTCTTTCTTATTTTCGGATTGGGTTTGAAGATTGGATTTTGGTTTTGTTTGCTTGTTCTTGGTTGGGTTTCTTAGTTGAGCCTCCCCGGGATCCTAAAGGCAAGGAAGTTGCTGGATCAAGTGGAACTAAACACTAGGAGCTAAGGATTTTTTGAGGTTTGGGAATTTCTTCCTTTTTATGTGAAAATGTTCATGAGTGTGTTCTTGATGTTTTCATGGAATTAAGTTGTTAGATGTCCTTTATTTTGATGTTTATGCTATGGGTCTTTGTTTTAGAATGTGGAACTTGCAAGATTATGAGTTAATCATGATGAATTCGGATCCGAAGTAATTTGATGTATAAATGGAGTTTGTGAATGATTATTGAAATTAAATGTTCAAATTGATGGATTGGATGAAGTTTATTGTGAATAAATGTTATGACATGTTTGATGATGTTAATGGATGGCTGGAATTGAGGTAAGAGACATTTGATTGAGATTTGTGTGTTTGGAGGAGAAAATGGAAGAGGAAAATCTGCAGAATTTCTGCAGATTTTCAAAATCTCGACTCTGTCGCGATCGCGACGACTGTCGCGAGATCGCGACAGAGAACGGTAGTGGGAGCTTCGCTGTCGCGAGAACGCGATATCCGCCGCGAGCCCGCGACAGCCGAAGTGTTGTATACCTTCTGTCGCGAGCACGACAACTGTCGCGATCGCGACAGAGAGTAGTATTGCCAAGTGTTATCGCGACCACGCGATCCGTCGCGAGATCGCGACAGCACCCTTTGCCTTCTGTCGCGACACCCGTCGCGAGCGCGACAGAGCCTGGCTCTTCCGTTCTCCCCGCGGTTGCGAAATCTGTCGCGCGCGCGCAGCGAAGAGACTTTGGTCTCTGTCGCGAGCGCGACAGTCTCTTGTATGCTGAATGAGTTTTCTTTCTTCGCGTGTTCCTTGAACTTCAGTTTACCTTAGCAGTTATGAGATTTATGCTTGGTATTCTATAAATGATATGCAAGTGTAATTATGATATGATTATGCTTATTTGATGATGATTAATTTGGAATCATGAAATGGATTGAATGGTTTATGTATGACCTGCTAGAGTCTAGTCAGTGGATAGTTAGGCATGCCTAATAGAGTCTTTGCTGCAGCTTCTGTTATTTCTGTTTGGACCCCGATCAGGTCCCCGTTCGTTTCTCGCGAACTTCTATAATGTGTTTGGATCTTGTTTAAGGTCCTTCTGGAAATGTTTGTGAATGAAAAGTTAAAATGGTTTTTCGTATTCGATTGGTACTCGTAAAGTACTTTCTGTTCACTCGTTATCCACTACCTTGAGTCAGCAGGGTTTTCATTGTTTAAAGTACTTGTATGACTTGTTATATGAGCAAACATATGTGTTATCTTTATGGATTCAATAATGAAAAGTACAATCTGTAATGAGAATACGATTATTGATATGAATCTTTTTAGTGAATGGCTATATGTACTTACGCATGTGAATTGCCTTGACGACCGTTGTGAATGGTCGTCTCTATGCTATGTGTGTTTTCCCCACTAAGCGTTTATCGCTTAGCACGGTGTGTTTACCCGTGCAGGTGCGGAAGAAGTTGCTTTTGGGAGAGTCGTCGCCATCAAAGCCAACACAGCAGGGTCTTAGATTTGGGCTTATTTTTGTAGCGTTATGATTCTTTTGTATAAGAACTCTCTTATGATTCTGTAATAGCTTCCGCTTTTGTACATGTATTTTGGGGTTTGTAATTATCTGTTGTATCCCTCAGTTGATCAGAACAGTAATGTAATGCTTCTATTATATTAATGCATGATCAGCTCTCATGAATGGTTTTGTAAAGTTTTAAATTACCGGTATTTTCTTATGTATGTTTATGGATGAGTGTATGAGTGTTATGTATCTGTGTGGTGGCACATTTACTCCTACGACACCTCACTCCTTATCGGATGGGACCGCCTGAGTATGGGTAAGGGGTGTTACAAGTTGTGGTATCAGAGCCCCGGTTTAGGCGTTTCTGGGCGATTGTTTATATGATGCTATGTGTGTATATGTCTATGCTTAGGGCTGTGTTGGCTGATGTGGTTGTCCTCTTGTTTGTTAGATGAATTCTGATTCTGCTCACGGTGCGCTCGAGGAGTCCGCTGAAAGTGTGAACCCTCCAGCGGTAGATCCGTCTGTCTCTGTTTCGGTGTCGGCTCAATATGCTAGGGTCCAGCCTGAGGTCGCTGCCATGCCTTTTGAGGCGATGCTTAGATTGCATCAAGACATGGCTCGGGTTTTGGATAGGGTGACTGCCCCGAAAGCCCCGATAGTGAGTCTGAGAAGAGCTGGTGTCGAGGATTTTTATGGATCTGGGCTTGATGAATCTGAGTTAGCTGAGAAGTGGCTGGATAAAGTTAAGAGATCTTTGAGGGAAATTAGGTGTCCTCCCGATCAGCAAGCAGAGTGTGCGGTAGCTTTACTTCAAGGTTCAGCATATGAATGGTGGGAGTTGGTGTGTAAGCAACCTCAAATGCCTGACCCCTTGACATGGGATTTCTTTGATGAGCAATTTACTAAGAAGTATGTGACTCAGGCATATAGGGACGCAAGATGGGCGCAGTTTCTGAGTTTGAGGCAAAGGGCCTTGTCGGTTGCGGATTATGAGAAGGAGTTTAACCGGTTGTCCCGTTATGCCCCACGTGGGGTCATGACGGATGATTTCAGATGCAAGCACTTCGAGGCCGGGTTGAATGATTCTTTGAAGATTGCTTTAGTTTCTTTGATGTGTATGCCGGGGGTACAGTATTATCAGATTGCTGAAGCTGCTTTGAGGGCAGAGAAAGCGGAAACTTTGATTAGAGAGAGAGCTCAGCGCAGGAGTTCTGCTAGAGGTGGTGTCTCCTCATCTTCGGGTAAGAGGACTAGGAACCCGCAAGATGATCCTGCGGCTGGTTCGGCTTCCAGAGGGAGAAGGCAAGGTTCAGCTGTAGTGTCTGGTTCTGGTAGGGGTGGCCGGTCTGATGCTGCACCCGTTTGTTCGAACTGCAATAAGGCTCACTGGGGTGAGTGTAGATGGCTTACTGGTGGGTGTTTTAGGTGTGGGAGCACTGAACACCGTGTGGCTAATTGTCCCCAGATGAGTGAAGACTCGGGCCCTCAGGGAGGTGCTAGCAGAGTTGGATCGAATGCTCCGCAGGCCACTAGAGGTAGAGGTAGAGGAAGAGGTCGAGGCGGTCGACCCAAAGATGTAGCTGGTTCTGAGACAGTTGAGCGTCCTCCCCCTTCGGCCGCTAGAGCTTATGCAGTTAGAGCCAGAGAGGAGCAGGATGCCCCTGATGTGATTGCTGGTAAGTTCCTACTCCATGACACTGAATTATATGCTCTAATAGATCCTGGTTCCACACACTCATATTTGTGCACGCATAAGTTTATTGATAAGTTGCATGTCGTAGAACAGTTAGACTATGAGATATGTGTGACCAATCCGTTAGGGCATAGTGTCAGTGTGAGTAGAGTTTATAGGAATTGTCCGTTGATGGTTGAGAATGTTGAGTTTCCTGTGGATTTGATAGAGTTGCCCTTCAGAGAGTATGATTTGATTTTGGGTATGGACTGGTTGAGTAAGCATAGAGCCGTGGTCGATTGCCATAGGAAGACTTTCGTGCTTCGAGATAGGAACCGAGTTCCAGTGTTTGTCAAAGGTTTGGGTGCGAGTTCCGTGCACAATGTGATTTCTGCTATTCAAGCTAAGAGGTTTATGAGAAAAGGTTGTGAGGCTTTTCTGGCCGTGGTTTTGGATTCCAGGAGGGATCAAGTTAGGATTGAGGACATCCCTGTTGTCCGAGAGTTTAGTGATGTTTTTCCGAGTGACTTGCCGGGTTTGCCTCCGGAGAGGGAAGTTGAGCTAGCCATAGAGATCATGCCGGGTACCACACCGGTGTCGAAGGCACCTTATCGGATGGCTCCTATAGAGTTGAGAGAACTTAAAACTCAACTGCAAGAGCTGTTGGATAAGGGGTTCATTCGACCCAGCATATCTCCTTGGGGAGCTCCGGTTCTGTTTGTTAAGAAGAAAAGTAAAGAAGAGAGCCTGTCGCAACCAAGGGGCTCGTCGCGAGGTCACAACAGGGCACGGAGAAGGCAAATGCGAGGAAGTTGGAGCCATAAAGAGACGCGCTCTGTCGTGAGCGCGACAGAGAGATCCGTTAGAGACAAAAAGATGAAATCTCACATTAAAAAGTTGTGTTTCTCCACCAACCTTTGCAGCTATTACCAAGAGTCATTGAAGGGGCATAAGTAGATATTATAAATTATATTTCTAACTGTAATTTTAGAGAGTTAATAGTTGAACATTTGATTAAGTAAAATTTCTATAAGTTAGAATAGTTTTTCTTTCCTTAGTCTAATTTTCTCAAGTAGAGTTTATGCATTGAAGAGAAGATAGCATACAAAGAAGAAGAATACCTTTGGTGACTTGAAAAGGGTTGAGAAATCTCCTTCTTCAATTCTTATCTTTTTACTCTTCTTTGTAAATTTTGTGATGTAAATTCTGAACTTGAATACCTAATATTAAATGTTTTATTGTTCATATTAATTCATGTGTTCTTACTTGTAGAATTTCCTATTAGGATACTATGTATGATCATTATAAGTATGAGTTTAATTAAAAAATGAATTCATATTTACAATCTAATGGGAAATCATCATTGAAGCATTATTTGAGAAATCATAGTGTTAAAATGGTTGCTATAGGTTGTGACTTAACCTAAGATTCGCATGTTTAATTTTCTAGTTCATTAATGAAAGTTGTGAAATAGAATTACTTATGCATGTTTTAGGCAATCTTATTTATGTCGAGAGAGTAAGTAGGAAATTTATTCAACTTGGCTTTCATGACAAGAATACTATAATCATTAAGAACAATTAATTCAAGTTCCATTTTTATACTTATCATCCTTTATCTTTTTATCTTCTTTGACTATCAATAATTAGGTTTAGTTAATTTAGATTCTAGAATAGTTTACATCTACTTTACCATTATTTGAACATTGTAAACAAGATTTAAATTAAGTAGTAATAGTGTGTGAATTCACGTTCCTCGTGGGATCGACATTCTTAAGTACTGCTTCGGTACACCGTATACTTACGGTCATTAGCATCTATAGAAAATGCACAACAAGTTTTTGGCGCTGTTGCCGGGGAACGTTGATTTTGCCATTATGAAACTTGATTTATGATTTTGGATTACAATATTTTCTTTTGTTTTAATTTGTTTGTGTGTTTTAGTTTGACTTTGTGTTTGTTTTTGGTTTTGCAGGATTTGAAAGTTCATGCCTAGTACAAAAAGTTCACAAGAAGAACTTGAACCCTTAAATCCTAAGATTGAAAGATTTTTGTCAAGTAACCGGAAGTCCAATAGAAAGAAGAACAAGAATAAGAGACCAATTATCATGGCTAAAGAAAATCCACCAAGACTTATGGACTTCGCCACACCCGCATTGAGTGGTGCTCAACAAGGAGTGGTAAGGCCAACGGTAAATACAAATCAATTTGAGATTAAACCTTCTTTATTACAAATGATTCAAAATAGCATTCAATTTTATGGTTTGGTAAATGAGGATCCTAATGCTCATTTGGCAAATTTTCTTGAAATATGTGATACCATTAAGATTAATGGTGTGTCGGCTGATGCAATCAAACTTAGGCTTTTCCCCTTCACTTTGAAAGATAAGGCCAAAGCTTGGTTGAATTCGCTAGCAATGGCATCATTTACTACTTGGGACCAATTGACCCCAAGCATTTTTATCCAAATATTTTTGTAACAACCCAAAATAGCCCTAGTCGGAATTTGCATGATAAATTGGGACATGAAGGGTAATTTGGTAATTTTTCATGTGAGATTGATTAATTGAGGACTTGATTGAAGAATTAATTAAAGTTTGAGTAAAAGATTTTATGTTAGTGAGTAAAGTGTTATTGGCCAAGGACTAAAAGAGAAGTTATAGGGATTGATTTGAGAAAAGTCAAGTAGTGGAATTTTTGGTCCAATAGGGGCTTGCCACATAGGATGGTTAGTTGAGAGAGCATTAATGAAGGAGAGAGGAAAGGAAATTGAAAGCAGATTTCCTGCTTCTCATTTACGTTTCCTAGTTTTTCCTTCTTCCTCTTCTTCTCTTTTCTCTCTTTTCTGCTCTCCTTTAGGCTGCCCTAACGTGAATCTTCAGCTTTAGTTGGATTTCTTTGAGTTTTGAGTTGGGTTTTCGGAAGAGGTAAGTGGTTATCTTCATCCTCTTTGATTTGTGTTCTTCATCTTCTTCTACTCTGTGTTTTTCTGGGTTTGAAAAGGGTTTACGTTTGGTTGATTTATGTGTTGTTTTGGCTGGATGTTTGCAAGTGATTAAGGAACGGAAGAAAGACAAGGGAAAAGGAAAGATAGAATCTTGAAGATAGAAGGATTGGCAATCAGGTTTGGGAGCTTTGGTTGCTCATATGTTGTTTGGGATATATATCTGGCTGTGTGTAGTTTTGCTTATTTGATGTGTGATTATATGGATATGGAAATTGTGTGTGAATATGTGTTAATTGATAGATGATATAGATGATATATATAGTTGAATTCTGTTGGAAATTGTTGGTTGTATTGTTATGAGATCATTGTTAGAGTATGAACCCTAGTTTAGGGAAAATCCAGTTTATGTCCTACCAAACCTCTGTGTATTGTTTTGATCATATATGGAGTTTGAAAATTCCAAATTCTATTATTGTTACGCCATTTGAACCATAACTTCTGTATCTTTAAGAGTATAATAGAGATCATAAATTAATTCTGACTCTAAGAGGCCTAAAAATGAAAAGAACCGGACGTGTCTCTGTCTAGCCGGGTTCCTTTGAACAGTCCGTAGTGTTTAAAGCATATCTCTTAATTTAAGAATCCAATTTACCTGAAAATTGTTCCATTTGAAATATAAAACGTAGGGTAACAATTTTTAAGAAGACCACTTTGCCTAAAAATGGGGTCTAGAGGTTGGTTCTGGCGATGCAAGTTTGTAGTAAAAAGCAGTCTCGTAAGGCACCAGAGGTGAGCCTCTGTCGCGAGCGCGACATAGGTCGTGACCTCGCTATAGAGCAACACATATAAAGCCCTTTTTTCTTCATTTTGAGCCCATGGTTGTTATGGATCAATGCCCTACCTTTCCCCTCAACTAATTTGTATATTTTTATATGTTTTCCTTCCCTAATTGAACCCGTATTACACCGAAATATTCCGAGGTTTATCCAATACATGTTTAGGATCATTAGTTGATTATGAGAATAGATATCACTTTGATAATACACATGAATATGATTAGGACTAGTAGTAGACTTATAATGTACAGTTATATAAAATGGGATTTAGTCAAGTTAAATGACATTCAAGGATTTTGATGCCTTAATCCATATGAGCTTGTATACTATTAACAAGTATATATAATTATGGGTTGAGACTAAGTGCTACTCACATGAAGGGTATTAAATGAAGTGAGTTTTCTTAATGTGAACATGAACAATAGGTATGCATGTATTGAGGTTGGATTATATATGAGGAAAATATGGGTATGATTGAGGCGAATGAGATACGTGAAAGTATGACCATATGTTCAACAAATGTGGCATGTATATGAAGAACTATAAAAGTTGTTAAACCATTAATGATTCAAGTCTCAAGTAGACTTATTTATAGTTTAGAATTTGTATGTGATGTTAAGATTGAATTAAATGATTGTTTTATGTGTGTCATAAACTGAAATTGAAATGAACCTTTCGTAGCACCAACCGTTTTCAATTACGTCTATCTAATTACAGAATGATCCTTAATAATTGAATAGTTAAGATACTTATGTTGATGTTCTTGAGTTCAATGCATGAAATTTGGGGGAAATAATGTTTATGAAATTATTATGGAAATTATAAGGGTAAATATGTTTTTATGTGAAGTGGTATGCAATTGAGTATTAACAGGAGTGTGATGCTTGGCTCTGTCGCGGGCGCGACTGGTGTTGCGAGCGCGACAGAGGCCATCTAGCTTTCTGTTGCGGTTGCGACTCTTTTCTATTCTATGAATGTATATTGATTGAGCTATTTGACATGGGTTTTGATTTGTGATTTGCTTATAACATACTGGGATATGCCATACCATGTAAGCTATAGTTGAAATAAATGGTTAAGTATGTATTAAAATTTAAAGTGAATGCAATTAAAGGACATGCTTGTTATATTCTATGTGAGCCATTGCTTTAGTTATGAATGAATTATGCATATGATTATTATACAATTATAATAAGAATATGTACTTCTAAAAAAGTATTGAAATATAACATGTACATCATTGAAGGAAATAATTATGTGTTAGCCTGCGTTAGTCGAGTCGTGGATAGATAGGCATGCCTATAGAGTTCTGTTAGCTGCAGCCCTCTGTTCCGTTTGGACCCTGATCAGGTCCCCGTTTGGTTCCTCACGAACCCCTAATGTGTTTTGGATCTTGTTTAAGATCCCCTCAGAAAATGTTTTGGATGTGAAAATAAAATGTTTTTGAACGAGAAATGTAATATTGTTGTTCGATTCGTACCCATAAGGTACTGTCAGTATTCGATTCGTACCCGTAAGGTACTGTCTGTTCACTCGCTTATCCACTCCTCTTGACTTAGCAGGCATTAAATGAACATGAATATGTGAGTTGACCCATAAGTGTGAATTGATAAAGATATGTGAATATTTGTGTAAGATTATGCACTCAATAAGAATGTGAACGCAGTGTATGCTGTGACTTATATTTGGCATGAGTTTGCGCTTCGCGCACATATGTGTTTTGGATTCGCTAAGGATCCTTATGCGAAACTGTGATAACACCTTTGAAAGCCTAGATGTTCCGGATATTTCTTTTGAAATACTAACATGAGTTAATGTCATGAAGATAATGCAATGGTTTGAAGCAAGTGATTAAATAAAAGTAACTATAAGTATGGTATGCATTTGTATGCTGGAATATGAAGTTAAATTAGTCGCTGCTTACCTATGACTCTTGGATCTGTGAGAAGTTCTGTAATTTGAAAGTCGATTATAGGCTGAATATGATGATATCTGTGACATGAGATATATGAATAATTAAACATGAAAAGCATGTATTAATTAAGATTGTCACCTTGTTTGGCCTTGTGAATGATTATGGATAAAATATTTCATTTATGATCAATTTTATGTATCGATTAAATGAGATGTTCAAGTTTGTTTGAAACATGTATTTATATTCTTAAATGATGGGATTTTGGTTATTTATTGGGTGTTGTGACTGACGACCATTGTGAATGGTCGTCCATACTATGTGTTTTTCCCCACTAAGCTTTTATGCTTAGCATGGGTGTTTATCCATGCAGGTTTGGAGTGAATTGCGTTGCCGAGGATAATCCACAGCAGTCTGGCCACCAAGTCTGTAGTAGTAGTTAGTGTTTAGAGAGTATAGTCCATATTTTGTATGTAATCCCTTATTAGTATTGTATTAAGTGTTTGAAATGTAATAAGATGTTGATGAGAAATGTATTATCAAGTATAAATGTCTTTTGTATTATGCGAATGCTTATGTTTGAAAAAAAAAACTTATGTAATTCTGCTTATATTTTTGGTTGCTGCATGTTTTGTCGGTAGCATCCCTCTCTCAGCGTCGCATACTGCCTATGTTACCATATAGTATGCTACACATGGGTAGGGGGTGTTACAATTTTCCCTTGGCTAAAACAGCAAAAATCATAAAGGATATCACTACATTTGTTCAAAATGACAATGAATCTTTGTATGAGGCTTGGGAAAGGTTCAAAGAATTGCAAAGAATGTGTCCACACCATAACCTTCCAAGGGAGCTTTTGATGCAAACCTTCTATAATGGAGTTAACCCAACTACAAGAGGTACAATAGATGCTGCAGCTGGTGGATCCTTGATGAGAAAAACAACCGAAGCAGCATTTGAATTATTGGAGGAGATGTCAATGAATAATTGCATGTGGCCTACAAAGAGAGTAAGGGATTCTAATTCTTCTAATGCTAGGGGAGTACATGCACTTGATTCTGTAGTTGCTTTGCAAGCTCAAGTAGAAGCCTCAACTCATAAACTTAATAGTTTAGGAGTGGGAGGTAGTCAGCAAAATAGTTGTAACATTTGTGGGCAACTAGGACATTCTAGTGAAGGATGTAATTTGGGGGTAACTAATAATGAAGAGCAAGTTAGCTTTATTCAAGGTCAAGGTCGTGGTAACCCTTACTCTAATCCATATAATCCAGGTTGGAGAAATCATCCTAACTTTTCTTGGGGAAGTAGTAGCAACCAAAATAGAAATGTAAGTTTTCAACAACCTCAAGATAGATTTGGGGCTTTAGAAGTTAAGATGGATAGGTTCTTGGAGGGAATTAATATGAAATTTAACTCACAAGAGGAGAACCACAAGAGGTTGGAAAATAAGTTTGATCAGATTACAAAGAATCAAGCATCATCCATCCATAACTTAGAAGTGCAAATTGGGCAATTAGCAAAGGCTTTACCTTCAAGCTTACAAGGAACTTTACCAAGTAATACGGAGGAGAACCCAAGGGAACATCTAAAAGCCATCAATTTGAGGTCAGGTAAATCCTATACTAATGAAATTGTTACTACTAACAAGAGTGGAGAATTGCAGGAAAATAACAAGAAGAATGACTCTTCTGTCGTGGGCGCGGTACCTATTGCAAGCGAACCAGCTGAAGGACAGCATTCTGTCGCGACCGCGACAGAAATGACTTCTAAGGCAAATCTTCCAAAAACGTTTCAACCCCGTCCTCCGTTTCCTAAAAGCCTGAAGAGACAAAACCAAGATAAGCAATTCCAATCTTTTATTGATAAATTGAAGCATTTGCACATCAATTTGAATTTTATTGAGGCCATTACACAAATTCCTAATTATGCAAAATTTCTTGAAGATTTAATTTCTAAGAAAAGAAATTGGGAAGATATATCCACTATTGCATTAACTGAGGCATGTAGTTCTATCATCACAAATAATTTGCCTACAAAGTTTAAAGATAATGGTAGCTTTACTATTCCATGCACCTCAGGAGATATTGAGTTTCCTAAGTGTTTATGTGATTTGGGGGCAAGTATAAATCTCATGCCTTTGTCTATCTTTAAAAAGTTGGGGTTGGATTATGTTAAACCTACGTCCATGGTTTTGCAATTAGCTAATCAATCTATTAAAAAACTGTCACACCCCAAAATGGCCCTAGAAGAATTACAGAGTTTTGGTTCGAAAAAGGTAAGTTTATGTGCGAGAGTTCTGTCGCGAGCGCGACAAGTGTCGCGGGCGCGACAGAGCCCTCCAGCGGTTTCTGAACTTCAGCTGGTTGGTGCGGGCATGAGCGTTCTGTCGCGAGCGCGACAAGCATTGCGAGCGCCACATAACCCCCTCGCGAGATGTGTGCATAAGTGAGACTAAGAGACTTGGAGTTGTAGGGAGTTGACACATGGTGTCATAGGAGAGTGACAAGTGTCATCGTAGAAGAGTGACAAGTGGCGGCATAAGAGTTGGACAAGTGGCATTGTAAGAGTGTGCCAAGTGTCATTGTAGGGAAGAGACACTTGGTTTGGCTTGGCTTGGTTTGGCTTGGCTTGGCTTGGCTTAAGATATGGATGGATTAATTGAAGTGGTTGGCATTTATTTGGTTTGGTGGCACTTATGTGAGAAGGTTTGGCTTTATTTGGGTTGGATTTAGTTGACCGGCCACTCTTTTCTTCACTTTTCCTTCAATTTCTGCATTTGGCCTTCTATTCTCCTTTTGTCTTCTTTGTTTTGGGGTTTGGCCGTGCTCCATTCCTTGTCTTTTATTTGGGTGCTATTAAGTGGATCATTTGAATGGTTTGATGAGTAAGAGTGGGATTTGACTTGGTCCTTGTGAAGAGGTAAGATATAGACTTGTATGTTGGTCTTCTTCTTCTATTTAGTTTCTGTTTTGATTTTAAGTAAGAAAAAGGATTAATTCATGGGTTGCTTTGTATGATTTATGGAAGCTAGAAACAAGAAGTTGGATAAAGGCGAGAGAAGGTTAGAAGTGAGTAAAGAGCATAGATTGGGCTTCCTAGAGGTAGGGATCGAGTGTGATTCTTGTTAATTTTGCATGTGTTTAGATGAAAAATGTTTGAATAGAGACATGTTGAAATAAAGAGATGCTTGATGAGCTTTAATTAGCTCAAGATGTTCATTTTGATTGCTTTCAATGCTTATGACATGTGTATATATGTTTATAAGTATGTAACTTGATCATTTGAGTGTTTGTGTTGATGATAGAGTTTGATTTTGCGAAATTCTGCTTATTTGTCATCAGACCCCTGTGTATTGTATTTGTCATAAGTATAGTTATAGGACTCCAATTGTGTTGATTCCAATTTCATATGAAAGATAAGATCCGTATCTAAAAATGTCTAAGAGGATACTTGATCTAATTCTGGCTCTAAGTATCCCAAAATGTAGTTGAAACGTAGGTGACCCTGTTCTGGCAGGTTCACTGGAATAGTATAGGTTTTTTAGACCATATCATTTGTTATAGATGTCCAAATGACCTTAAAGTTATCCCATTTGAAATTTAACATCCTAGGAAACAATTGTTATGAAGACCACTTTTCCTAAATATGAAGTCTAGATGGTCGTTTGTGCGATACAAGTTGAGCGTAAAAAGCAGTCTTGTGAGGCTCCAGAGGCGAGCCTCTGTCGCGAGCGCGACAGAGGTCGCGACCTCGCGACAGAACATCATATATTAAGCTCTTTTTTCTTCATTTTGAGCCCATGGTTGGCATGGGTCAACCCCTTGCCTTTCCCCTTAATGTTTTATACATGATTAGGGCTCCTAAATGATTACAAATTAGTTGTTAATGGGAAAATACATATGAGTATGATTAAAGTTAGTAATTTAACTAATAAAGTAACAATGTATAATTGAATGAAGGATAGCTAATGGCATGATAAATATATATATATGAACTTATGAATGCATGTATATGATGATGTGATATAAGAGTGCATGCATGGAATTTAAATGTTATATGTTTTTAGTTGTTGAACAAGATTAATAAAGATTATATATGAATTACATGCCTCTGAATTTGATAAATGCACTTGAATTTTAGTTGATGTGTTGATATTTGTGTATAGTGTGTGAGTTGGTATTGAGCCTGATTACCGTTATAGTGGATAGATAAGCATGCTTATAAAGGGCTAGAGTGCAGCTGCTACATGTTGGCCTTAATTGTGCCCAGAGTTCAGAATATCTCGTGTATTCCATAGAGTTTGAGTTAATTCTCCATATGTAAGATACTGTAAACAGTATCCAGAGTTACCCGTATCCACCATGAAAGGAATTCAGGCTTGTCTTATTAATGTTGTGTAGTGAACTTGAGATGATTCAGAGTATTGTTCTGAATAAATGCTATAGTACATGAGAGTAATGTTTAAGTACATTACAGTTCTGTATACAAGAGTATGATTACATGAGTGTGTTGTCACGAATGTGGACACATGATAGCGTATATTTGAATAAATGATATGTACAAGTTGTAGTGTACATGAATAAGTAAAAGAGTAGATGTTATATGCATGTGAACTCATAGTATTTGATATTTGAACATGAAACCTATACAAGTATCAGAGCTATATGCATGAACTACCTATACACGTATAAGAGTTATATGCATGAGATATATGATTGTGTGATTTATCTATGACTTCGTAAAGAAGTCCTTTTTAGTATTTTCATCCCCACTAAGCGTTATCTCTTAGCACGGATGTTTATTTCCGTGTAGGTTACAGGTTCGGATCAGTGAGCGGACATCTGCAGGTCAAGGCCACTAGGAGTTTTGCTATACCTTTTTGTATAAGTTAGAGTTAGAGCTTTACATTTTTTAGTAAAATCATTATGTAATATAAGTAGAAAAAAATCACAAGTAAAGGTACATGCAAATGTATATGTAAATGTATATGAACATGCAAATGTATATGTAGTTAATATAACATGCAAGTGGGCCCTAGTGTAGTATTTAATTAACTTTAAATGGATTGTTTATGCTATCGCTTCCGCTAATACATGTACATGTATACGTAAGTGTCCGCGTAACGCCCCGATATTCCTTACTGGGGGTATGGGGGTGTTACAGAAACCCTATGGAATAATAGAAGATGTGTTGGTAAAAGTGGATAAGTTTATTTTACCTGCTGATTTTGTGATCTTAGATTTTGCATATGATGTGAAATGTCCATTGATTTTAGGAAGACCTTTCATGAGGACTTGTAGGGCTTTAGTAGATGTCTATGAGGGCACTTTAGTCTTAAGAGTAGGGGATGATAGTGTGGAATATCAGTCTTAAGAGTAGGGGATGATAGTGTGGAATATCATATGGATAGAGCATTACAATATCCCATGGATGAAAATGTTTGCATGAAAATAGATGTAATCAATGCGTGCGTTTTGGAGATAATGGAAAATGCAGGTGAAGAGGAGGTTCAAATGGAGGAAGAAGTTCATGAAGATATGGAGCAAGAGAGCTTAAGGCCAGAACTTCTTTATCGGAATGAAGCACCTTTGCCACCTTCAATTGTAAGTCCTCCAAATGTGGAATTAAAAGAGCTACCAAATCATTTGAGGTATGCATTTCTTGGCTCTAATCATACTTTGCCTATTATAATTTCTAACAAACTTACGAGTGCACAAGAGTATGCATTGTTAGAGGTTGTTAAAAAAAAGGATAAAGAGTATTGGTTGGCAGATTTCTGATCTAAAAGGTATTAGTCCTAATGTTGTCATGCATAGGATAAACTTAGAAGATGAATGTCAGCCTAAAGCTGATAGGCAAAGAAGGCTTAACCCTCACATGAAAGAGGTAGTGAAAAAAGAAGCTATTAAGTTGCTTGATGCTGGGATCATCTACCCAATTTTGGATAGTGATTGGGTGAGTCCAATACATTGTGGTCCAAAGAAGGGAGGTATGACGGTTGTTAGGAATGAGAATGGTGATCTAATTCCTACTAGAACCACCACCGGTTGGAGGGTGTGTATAGACTATAGGAAGTTAAATTCAGCAACTAGGAAAGATCATTTTCCTTTACCATTCATTAACCAAATGTTGGAGAGAATAGCTGGCCATTCTCATTACTGTTTTTTAAATGGTTATTCAAGATATTTTCAAATTTTTATCTACCCTAGTGACCAAGAGAAAACCACATTTACTTGTCCATATGGGACCTTTGCTTATAGGCGAATGCCTTTTGGGTTATGCAATGCACCAGCCACCTTTCAAAGGTGTATGACTTCAATTTTTGGGGATATGATTGAGGATATAATGGAAGTTTTTATGGATGAATTTTCTGTTTATGGGGATTCATTTGAACATTGTTTACAAAATTTAGATACAGTATTAGCTAGATGTGAAAAAACTAATTTGGTTCTTAATTGGGAGAAATGCCATTTCATGGTAGATGAGGGGACAGTTTTAGGGCATAAGATTTCAAGTCAAGGAATTGAGGTAGATAGAGAAAAAATAGAATTGATTGAGAAATTACCTCCACCCACTACACTTAAGGGGGTACGATCTTTTCTTGGTCATGCTGGTTTTTATAGAAGATTTATAAAGGATTTTTCATTGCTTGCTAAACCTTTGACTAACTTGTTAATAAAGGATGTGCCTTTTGAATTTTCTGAAGAATGTATGCATGCTTTTGATACTTTGAAGAAAGCCCTTATAAGTGCACCTATTATCACCTCTCCTAATTGGGAATTGCCATTTGAGATCATGTGTGATGCAAGTGATTTTGCTGTGGGATGTGTGCTAGGACAAAGGCATGGTAAGAATTTGCATGTGATTTATTATGCTAGCCACACTTTGTCACCTCCTCAAAACAATTACACAACTACTGAAAAAGAGATGTTAGCTGTGGTTTATGCATGTGACAAATTTAGATCTTACTTGTTAGGGTCTAAAGTCGTTATCTATACTGATCATGCTGCATTGAGGTACTTGTTTGCTAAGAAAGATGCTAAACCTAGGTTGATTAGTTGGGTATTATTATTGCAAGAATTTGACCTTGTCATTAAAGATAAAAAGGGAAGTGAAAATTTAGTAGCTGACCATTTGTCAAGGTTAGAAAACAATGATGAACCTTTAGGTGATAGCATTAATGAATCTTTTCCGGATGAAGCATTAATGTCACTTGAAATATGCATGTACCTTGGTATGCTGATTTTGCTAATTATCTTGCTGCTATGATTGTGCCTAATGGTTGGACATGGCAACAAAAGAAAAAGTTTTTTAATGATGTCAAAAATTATCTTTAGGAGGAACCTTATTTATTTAAGATAAGTGGGGATGGCATAATCCGTAGATGTGTAAGTGAGGATGATTATCAAAACATTTTGACACATCGTTATGCTACTTTGTATTCGGGTCATAATGGTGCTAATAAGACTGCATCTCGTGTACTTGAATGTGGTTTCTTTTGGCCTACATTGTTTCATGATGCAAGGATATTTGTTGCTAAGTGTGATAAATGTCAAAGAGCTGGTAATATTAGTAAGAGAGATGAAATGCCTTTGAATAACATATTGGAAGTTGAAGTATTTGATGTATGGGGAATTGATTTTATGGGTCCTTTCCCTACATCTTTTGGGCAAAATTACATATTGGTTGGTGTAGATTATGTATCCAAATGGGTTAAAGCAAAAGCAACACCAACTAATGATTCAAAGGTAGTGCTAAAGTTTTTGAAGAAGCTTTTCTCAAGGTTTGGAGTGCCAAGAGCCATCATAAGTGATAGAGGTAAGCATTTCATTAACCGTTCTTTTGATTCTTTATTACATAAATATGGTGTGCATCATAGGGTAGCTACACCATATCACCCACAAACAAGTGGTCAAGTGGAACTATCCAATAGGGAGCTTAAGTGGATATTAGAAAAAACTGTTTCTAATTCTAGAAAGGATTGGGCACATAAATTGGATGATGCTTTATGGGCATATCGTACAGCATTTAAGGCACCTATTGGTATGACACCATATAGGTTGGTTTATGGAAAAGCATGTCATTTGCCTGTGGAGTTAGAGCATAAAGCATATTGGGCCATTAGGACCTTGAATTATGACTTTAAGGATGCAAGTGTCAAGAGATGTTTGCAATTGAATGAGCTAGATGAGTTAAGATTTTTTGCCTATGAAAATGCCAAAATTTATAAAGAACGGTCTAAAAAATGGCATGATGCTCATATAAGGTATAAACATTTCACCATTAGGGATAAAGTTCTTTTGTACAATTCAAGATTAAAACTCTTTCCAGGAAAATTGATATCTAGATGGAGTGGACCCTTTGAAGTCACCCAAATCTTTGATCAAGGTTTTCTAGAACTCAAAAATGAAAAAGGGGAATTATTTAAAGCCAATGGCCAAGGATGTAAGGTGTATTTGGAGGAAACCTTTCATGGAAGGGAGGTTTCATTTATCTCTTTAAAAATGGTTTGAAGGTTAATTGACATTATTTTTTCTTTTTAATTACTTGTTATTTATTTGTGTGATATTTATATGTACTAATGTAATTCTTTTGGTTCTACAGATACTCTTAATTTGTAAGTTTATTTACTATGTCAATTTGTGATGTTATTTTAAAAGGGAAACAAAGTTGATTTTTAAGTTTCCCTCTCTGTCGCGAGCGCGACAAAGAGGGGAAGGTATTTTATAGGTTTCATCGCGACGTTGGTGGCCTCGCGACAACCCTCTTTGGATTTCTAAATTTGGTCTCTGTCGCGAGCGCGACAGAGAAAGGGGGCTTCATTTATCACACTGACGTGATGTATATCACGAGATGAACCTTTTATCAATTCGCTTCTGTCGCGATCGCGACTATATCGCGACGTCGTGACAGGAAGCGGGATTTGAACTTTTTGGTCAAATATGACCGTTAGGACTCCTTTTTATCTCATATTTCCTTATTTTATGCCCTAATCACTCCTTTCTCTCACTTTGTTTTTCCTATTCAGTTTTTTCCTTTTTATTTGCTCTCTTTCCTCTCTACACTTCACCACATTCTCTCAAATTCTCTCACGTTCTCTTTTCTTTTTCAGTTTTTCTAGGGTTTAATCTTGTTCTCTTCTATTTATTTTCATCTTTTCCATCTTATTGCTAACGATCTTAAGCAATGGTGAAGACCAAAATTGTGGGAGATAAGAGGAAGGGCAAGTGGCCTATGGGAGAGTCAAGTACTCAAGGTGACGACTCCATTCCTGAATCAATTGTATTTCAAAATAGGTATGATTGTCCTTTTCCAATTTTTTCTAATGATGAAGGGGAAAAATTTCAATATTTTGCTAAAAAAACTTATGTTGGCATGTGGGCTTTGGACTTTGCTATTCTTGATACTTTAGGCTTAACTGATCAAATTAATCGTTTTCTTAAATATATGAAGTGGGGAAAATTTATAACTTTATCTTTACCTGTTAGAAAAGAGTGGGCTTTAGAGTTTTTTATCACCCTGACTTATGTGGATAAACGTAAGATTGAGATGAAATTTAGACATCAGGGCATGGAGTATACTTTTGGGTATGAGCAATTGCATGCTTGGTTTGGTTTCCCTTTAAATGGAAAATGTTTTGATACTCATCTTTTTAGACCTTCCCCTGTTTGGCAGAGATTGTCTGGGTTAGATCATTTTGATAATAAAAATTCTACTAATCGGCAATTGAAAGATGATGCTTTGATGATTTTTCATAAATTTCTTTGTCATGCTATGTTTGGTAGGGTGGAAAGTACTAAAGTTCAAACCAAGGATTTATTTGTTTTAGATCTTTTGCATGCTCATAAAACCCCTGACTCCATTGATTTTGTTTTTGATGGTTTGTACCATGCCTCCATTACTAGGAGTAAATCAATGGGTATGTGTCATATGGTCACGGGTATAATTTTGGGATGCCTTGGGGATTTGCATAATTTTGTGATGGCTGATAATGAATCCATTACTTTGCTTGATGTTGCCTATTTCAGGTGGGCTAATATTTTAACTAAGAGAGGTTGGCCTCCTAGATTTGTTGACCGTTTTGCAGGTGCACCAAGTATGGCTGGACCAAGTGCACCAAGTGGTCGTGCACCTAAATCCACCTCCGCAGCTATGTCTCATGACTCCTCGAATGAGGACGAGGAGGCTGCTGGGGTTGATTCTGCTGACAGAGGCTCTAATGCAGGTTTGGAACAAGTAGTGCATAGATTGGATGGCATTGAAGCCACCAATCAAAGATTGGCGGCACACATGGATGTGCTGGAAACTGATGTGAGGGCTGTACTGAAGAATCAGAAGAGTATGAGTAGGAAGCTCCTCAGTTTTTTCCGCAAGCAAAATGTGGACCTTTCTCCCTCTCCACCTAGCTCCCCTAGTGGGTGTAACACCCCCATACCCCCGGTAAGGAATATCGGGGCGCTACGCGGACACTTACGTATACATGTACATGCAGTAGCGGAAGCGGTAACAATAAATAATAAACAATTAGAAATAAGTTGGGCCCAAACAAAATCACTTTTACTATACATGTAAACTGTACATATTACCAAAAACTTTATACTTATACATGTTCATTTTTCGATTCATATACATATACTTTTAACATTTACACGTAACAACTATACTCTTTATTACATAATGATGTTACTCAAAACATCACCAACTCTACCTCTAATTTATACCAAAAAGATATAACAAAACTTCCTAGTGGCCTTGACCTGCAGATGCACAATCTCTGATCCACCTGTAAACCTACACGGAAGCAAACATCCGTGCTAAGCGATAACGCTTAGTGGGGATGAAAACAATGCAAGGGACTTCTTTCGAAGTTTCAAAATAAATTATATATATTAGTCAAAGCACACATGCATATATTTTCACACTCATGTAAATCATGTATTCCAATTCATATATACTTGTATACACAACTATCACGTTTCATTATTCTCATGTACTTTAACTTTTATTCGTAACACTACATACAATCATTTCATGTTCACTATACACTAGCAATAACAATAAGTCTGAATTCCTTTCACGGTGGATACGAGTAACTCTAGATACCGCTTACAGTATCTTACATGTGGAGAATTAACTCAAACTCTATGGAATACACGAGGTATTCGAACTCTGGGCACAATTAAGGCCAACTCTAGCAGCTGCACTCTAGCCCTTTATAAGCATGCTTATCTATCCACTATAACAGTAATCAGGCTCAAAATAACTCAATTATATGCTACTCTGATGCCAAAGCATAGATTATAACTCAAGTGCACTCATCAACTTCAGAAGCATTTAATTCGTATACAGTCTTTATTAATCATGTTCAACAATTAAAAGCATGTAACATTCAAATTTCATTACATATACATATACATCGTGTAAAGCAAGACAAAAGGAAACACTCTTCAAAACAAGTAGAATAAGACGAAAAGGGGATCTCTGTCGCGATCGCGACAAGAGGTCGCGCTCGCGACAGAAGACAGATTGCCTAAGGGTTCTATACTCTATACCAAATGCATTATATAACAATTCATATCACATGGCATAACATGGTCAACGCTAACTCTTATGCCGTAGCATTGGTTACATAGATAACTAATCCTATAATCATTTGATAACCCTAAACATGTAGGGTATAAATCACGGAAACATTCCGGGGTAATACGGGTTCATTCCGGGGAGTAAAACATCAAAAAAATATACAATTTAGTTAAGGGGAAAGGCAAGGGGTTGACCCATGCCAACTATGAGCTCAAAAAGAATAAGAAAAAGCTTAAAATGAGTTGTTCTGTTGCGAGGTCGCGACATGTGTCGCGCTCGCGACAGAGACTCGCCTCTGGTGCCTCACGGCACCACTTTTTACCCTAAACTTGAATCGCAGAAACCACCATCTAGACCACATTTTTAGGCAAAATGTTATTCATAACAATTGTGCCCTAGAATGTTATCTTTCAAATGGGACAATTTTCAGGTCATTTAGACATCTAAAAATTAATATATAACCTAAATAACCTCTACTGTTCTAGTGAACCTGCCAGAACAGGGTCACCTACGTTTTAACTACTTTTTGGGATACGTAGAGTCAGAATTAGCTCAAGAAACCTCTTAGACACTTTTAGCTACGGATCTTTTGTTTCAGATCCAATTTGAATCAACTCAATTAAAGCCTTGTAACTCTACTTATATCAAATACAATACACAGAGGTCTGATAACATTCTGAACAGAATTCACCCACAAACACACTTTACACCTGAAAGTTGTATGTAGACCATTTAACACACATATAATCACAACATATCCATATACATACACCATAAAACCCTACAAGCAATCAAAATGAACAATAAAGATTGCACGCGATCCCAACCTCTAGGACGTTGAACCGCGCTCTCTACTCGGCTCCGACCTTCTCTTTGCCTTTATTGGGCCTCTTGTCCACAGCTTCCATACAAAAACCATTCAAAATACCAAAGTTACTCTTCTCTCTTACTTTAAATCAAAAACAGAAATATGATAAAAGAAGAAGACCAATACTAACTAAATAGCATTACTTACCTTCTTAGGAGACCTAATCAAGCTCTACTAACCCCTCTCAAAGCTAATCCAAATGAATCACTCAAAACATGTAAAGAAGAAGAAAGAAGAAATGAAGAAAGGAGTAGAACAAGAGAAAAGAAAGAAACTCATGTGAAATAAGAAAAAAAAAAGAAGCAGATAGTCCAAGTCAATTCAAAAATTAACTAGGTAATAAATGCCATCTGCCACTTAAATGCATATTTATCTTCTTATTCCTTTTTAATTAATCCTAATCTCCTTTAACTTAATAGAATACTAATTAAGCTCTTGCCACATGTCACCTCCCTACACTGCCATGTGTCGCTCTCCTACAAAGTTACATATTAAAAAGGCCAATTTAAATACCCTATCACCGGAGTGGTTCTGTCACGCCAGCGACGCTTGTCGCGCTCGCGACAGGACTCACACACACAACACTAATCTTTCTTGAACAAAAATTCTGTCATTCTTCTAGGGCTATTCCGGGGTGTTACAGTGGGAGTTTCTGAGTTTGTTCTCCTAACATTTTCTTTATTTTGTTTGTTTTGTGTTCTTTTATGATGCTTATGTGTGGGCTGTGTTTGTTGTGTTGTTTTGCTGATTTTGAGTTTGTTTGTTTTCACACAATGGGGACATTGTGTCCTTTAAGTGTGGGGGGTGTGTGTGTTCTGTTTTTGGTTTCATATTTATGCATGTATGTATATATTTGTTTATTGTGAGTGAGTAGTATAGCCTGTGTAAGCATGAACTGCTAGATTTAAGATGTATTTTTATGTGTTTAGGGTGTTTTTAGGTTTTATTGGACATATGATTGCTGGAGCTTATGTATTTGATGCATATTTGAAAATTAAAGCTTGTTTAGCTTAAATCTTTTGACCTTTAGTCTAAGTAGATAACTTTTAGATATAGCATTATTTATTTTACTTGGGCATTCTATTGTACATAGTGAGCGCCATGACTTAGCAAAGCCCTTTGGTGTAGGTTCTTTTTAAGTTGAGTATTTTTTCGCATGTAAATAAAAATTGTTTTGCCAACTCATTGCCTATGATAGTTTGACTTATAGCCTATGTGAGCTTTTGAGCCTTATACAATGATATTTTTCTTTGTATGAGAGTCTTAGTATGCCATATCCTCCAAAACTTGTTTTTGGTAAATTTTGAGACTACATTTTAGTATGGGATGTACACGGGATATGATAAGGGCACTAGAATGAACCATTTTTGGCTTGCTTTAAATTCCTCACCTTTTGACTTTAGGAAGCCAAGTTTGAGCTTATATCCTGTTTTTCTTACTTAAGTACATACATAGCCATATTCTTTTGATTAAACATTGGCCTATTTATTGTGAATTAACCATATTGTGGAGATATGTAGGATTGATATAGCATTGGAGATATGTTAGTATTGACAAGCATGAAGTAGTAAAAATTAAAATTCCCTTGTTTTGAAACTTAGTATTGGAAATGCTAGTCTCTTAAGAAAAGAAAGAAAAATAGTAGGAATAGCAAGATGTACATCAAAAATTGCTTATGTGTGGGATGGAGCGTAAAACGCACCCATGCTAATTTTTCTTGCTATCCTAAAGAAAAGAAAAGAAAAAGGAAGAAAGAAGAAAAATAAACAAAGAACTAGCAGAAATTTGTATAGCCAAGAAGGGAATTAGAATAGTAGTAAAATTATCATGCTTTGTGCAAATTTTGTTTTCAATCTCCTAAGTTATATTGGTACTTTATCTCTACACAATATTAGCTACCTAAATCCAAAAGTTTCCTACCCTAACCTAAGCCACATTACAACCATTTTTTAAGACCCTTTGATCCTCTTTACTACCTTATACTAGTAGTGGAGATTTTTACTCATTACAAGCCTATGGTATGTAATGGCATATTTAAGAAATGAGAGAAACACTAACCTATAAACACTTGAGAGATTGAGTGATTGAAGGCAAAAAAGTGTTTGAGTGATAATTATCTTAGGCAATGTTTTGTGTGAAATAATTTATACATGTGCTAAGATACTTGATTTCTTGAGATCAGACATCCTTGTGTTTTGCAATTTCATGTTTTTCCAATTGTATATAGGGGTTAAAGTTTTATAAATAATGATATTGTCTAAGGAGTTGCATATTTAGGCTAATGAGTTAGAGGTTAAAGTATGGACATGAGATTTCCAAATATTTTTTCCAATGTATAAGTAAGCTCCAAAATCCTATGTTTATTTTGTGTTATTTGTTTGAAGTGTTTGAGTGTTTTGCTTAGGGACAAGCAAATAGTTAAGTGTGGGGGTTTGATATGAGCTTAAATAGCTCATATTTAACCTATGTTTTAGGATTAAAATAGTATGCATGTGTGTTTATTTCTATTAGAATTGGGAATGTTTTATGTTTTTGTTTGAGTTTTGGGTGTGTAGGAGAACAATGGAGAAGAATGGAAAAAGATGGAGAAAATGGAGAAAAGCAGCCAAAATGAGCAAAGGAAAAAGAAGTTCTGTCACGAGCACGACAGTGGTGCGAGCGCGACAGAATGCGCAAAGGGAAAGCCAAGGAAGAAGGAAGAAAAGTAAAGAAGAGAGCCTATCGTGACCAAGGGGCTCGTCGCGAGGTCGCGACAGGGCACGGAGAAGGCAAATGCGAGGAAGGTGGAGCGATGAAAGAGACGCGCTCTGTAGCAAGCGCGACAGAGAGATCCGTTAGAGACAAAAAGTTGAAATCTCACATTGAAAAGTTGTGTTTCTCCACCAACCTTTGCAGCTATTACCAAGAGTCATCTGAAGGGGCATAAGTAGATATTATAAATTATATTTCTAACTGTAATTTTAGAGAGTTAATAGTTGAACATTTGATTAAGTAAAATTTCTGTAAGTTAGAATAGTTTTTCTTTCCTTAGTCTAATTTTCTCAAGTAGAGTTTATGCATTGAAGAGAAGATAGCATACAAAGAAGAAGAATACCTTTGGTGACTTGAAAAGGGTTGAGAAATCTCCTTCTTCAATTCTTATCTTTTTACTCTTCTTTGTAAATTTTGTGATGTAAATTCTGAACTTGAATACCTAATATTAAATGTTTTATTGTTCATATTAATTCATGTGTTCTTACTTGTAGAATTTCCTATTAGGATACTATGTATGATCATTATAAGTATGAGTTTAATTGAAAAAGGAACTCATATTTACAATCTAATGGGAAATCATCATTGAAGTATTATTTGAGAAATCATAGTGTTAAAATAGTTGCTATAGATTGTGACTTAACCTAAGATTCGCATGTTTAATTTTCTAGTTCATTAATGAAAGTTGTGAAATAGAATTACTTATGCATGTTTTAGGCAATCTTATTTATGTCGAAAGAGTAAGTAGGAAATTTATTCAACTTGGCTTGCATGACAAGAATACTATAATCATTAAGAACAATTAATTCAAGTTCTATTTTTATACTTATCATCCTTTATCTTTTTATCTTCTTTGACTATCAATAATTAGGTTTAGTTAATTTAGATTCTAGAATAGTTTACATCTACTTTACCATTATTTGAACATTGTAAACAAGATTTAAATTAAGTAGTAATAGTGTGTGAATTCACGTTCCTCGTGGGATCGACATTCTTAAGTACTGCTTCGGTACACCGTATACTTGCGGTCATTAGCATCTATAGAAATTGCTCAACACCTAGTCACAGGAAAAAAAGTTGGAAGCGATGATTTCCTTGTCAAAATTATTATCTAGAACTAAAAAATAAAAAATTTAAAAAAAAATTAAAAATAAAAACAAAAAATATAAAAAGGAGGTTGAAAATTATAATGCTTTAGTCAAATTTGAGATTTTAAAAAAAAAAAAATTTCGGCCGTCAGCGGCGCTCAGTGGTAGTGTGCCTCGCCTGTACTTGCACGCAGGCAGCGCCCTCCCAGCGGGCGCTCCGCATGCCCACCGACGCTTGTCAGTCGCCGAATCCGAAAATCGCCGAAAATCATATTTTTGGCCTTTTTTCGGAATTTTTGCCCCAAAATTATTTTTTTATCCCATTTTTTGTGGATTTTCATTATTTTCTCCATTTTTAAAATATAGATAAATAATATTTGAATTAATTAAAGGTTTTTTCCTAAGTTAATTAGGTTTTCTTTATTAAGGCATAAAAATAGAAAAAGATAAAAAGAAAAAAGGGGAGGGGAATTCATTTTAGGTTTTTCTTCATTTTTCTCTTCTTCTCTTCTTCAACAAAAATTCTTTCTATATCCTTTTTAGGTTTTCTCCTCAAAATAAAAAGTTCTTAAAGTTAAAAGTTCAATTCTTTATTAATAATTTTTCTTCAGAAAAATAAAAATGACTCTTTGTTATTAAGATTTTTATTTATTTTTTTGATTAATTATTTTCCTTGAGACAAAAAAAAAATTATTTTTTGTTCTTGAGAATTTTCATTTTTTTCCATTATTTTTTGTTTATTTTTCGAATAAAAATCAATTTTTTAATCAATAATCATTCTTTAGACAAAGAAATTCATTCTTTGTTCTTGAGAATTTTTATTTTATTTCATCATTTTTTTAAGCAATTTATTTCTTGGAATAAAATTTCAATTTTTTTATTATATTCAATTTTAATTTTGCAAAACAAAACAAGGAAATCAATCAATTTTTTCCTCCGAATCCGAATTCTGAGGGTAAATATTCTAGGCTGAATCTTTTTTTTTCTTTTATTTACTTTTTTGTTCATATTTAATTGATTAACATGTAAATTTTTGTTTTTTTCATTTATTTATTTTGTCCATTGTTTATATATTTCTTTTATTTATTATTATTATTATTATTATTATTATTTTGCTTTTGTTTTTTTCTTTATTATTATTAGTTTATTATCATTTTTTATTGTTATTATTATTATTATTATTATTATTATTATTATTATTATTATTATTATTATTATTATTATTATTATTCATTTTTTATTGTTATAATTATTATTATTAATATTATTATTATTATTATTATTCCTTTAATTGTTATTGTTGTTGTTGTTGTTGTTGTTATTATTATTATTATTATTATTATTATTATTATTATTATTATTATTATTATTATTATTATTATTATTATTATTATTTTTATTATTAACATGTTCTTTTATTTATTTCAATCATATTTTTTAATTCGTTTGTCATTCATAATGCATTTTTTTCATTTATTTTAATTTATTAACATTTTAATTCACTTGTCATCTTTCATGTCATCTTATTTTATTTTAGTTTATTATTTATCATTTTATTTATTTATTTGATTAACTTTCTTGATTTAATAACTAACATTCATCTTTTTCTTGTATTTGTCTTTTACTCCAATATCCATTTTACCTTTTTGGGCATTCTCGCGAGCAAACGGGGAGATCCAGGAGTCTCATTTGGTTTGACCATTTATTTACATTATTTGTAATATTTTATTTATTTGGCTTTTTCATTTATTTTGACATGTAATTCCTAATAAAATTATTTATTTTATGCACGTTTAAAAGAAAATCACAAAAATATTTATCTTAATTAAAATGGATTTTTTCAAATAAAAATGGGACCAATGTCCTAGTTTTTCCATCCAAATAAACATTGTTACTATAAAATTAGTTTCTGTAAGTATGCATGCGAGGGCCAATATCCTCATCCTTAATAAATATCCCGTTTTATGTATGATTTACATGTCATTTACAGTGGGGGTTGTATTTCGCCCCTAGTTTTATTGTAAATTAATGTACTTTGATTTACTTTAATTTAATCTTGCTTTTATTTACCGCTTTTATTACACGATTGACTTGCGCTTTAATTAATTACTTTGAAATGAATGAGAAAACAGAATGAAATTTTATCTGTAAAATCCAATTATAATTTAATCAAGGTATGAATAAATGGAAAGTTCTAAACCTTCTCTGGTCATAGGCTCAACGAGATTAGAGGACCATTTCAATGTCCTATTAGGGTGGGGTCTCCAAAATATCTCTTGTTTCCCAAAATAGGCCCAATTTACATGGTCTTAGGCTCCACGAGATTAGATGATCCTTTCAGCGTTCTATTAGAAGGATGTGTCCAAAATATCTCTGGCTTGCCCAAAATAGACGTATATGCATCGTCTTAGGCTTCACGAGATTAGATGATCCTTCCAGTGTTCTATTGGAATGAGGTGTCCAAAATATCTCTGATTGCCCAAAATAGACACACATGCACTCTCTTAGGCTCAGTGAGGCTAGACAATCTTTTCCAATGTTCTATTGGGTGGTGACTCCAAACCTCCTCCTTGTTGCCCAAAATAGACACCCTTGTAATTCCTTACAATTTCTATAAACCTCTCCCGAAAACTCTAAAAGCGGGTTTTCAACGCGCGTCACAGTATGTATAAGATTATATTTATAAAATAAATGATTATGTGCCCTTAGTATATCGGTTGCGAAATCAATAAAGGTAGGATATAATTAGCTAGCTATAAGGACTATAGTGTACCGCGGTAGCGAGTCATAATGCCTCACAATTGTAGACCAATGACGGTCTACTTATAAGTGTTATAGTGTTAAAATGTTAAAATATAAATGTACTATCGTCGAAGCACAATCTGGCCCCTAAGTGGTCACTCTGACACTATCAAAGCGTAATATGGCCCCTAAGTGGCCACTTCAGTAGAGTGTCACAATGTAATGTCAAATTTTGAATGTTAAATGTTAAATTGTAAATGCATTACCGTCGGAGCGCAATCTGGCCCCTAAGTGGTCACTCTGATACTATCGAAGTGCAATCTGGCCCCTAAGTGGACACTTCAGTAGGTTTAAGGATTTGGAACCCTGTCCCGCATATCAAGTCTAGTGATTTCTACTGGGTAATACTAATGGCAAATTAAGAAAAAAACTGGATTAAAATGAGATTGTTTAAGAAATATAGTGAAAAGGTTAATAATGGAAAAATAATTAATTAAGTGATTATTTAGATAAGATAAAATAAGATAAGACGAGATAAGATAAGATAAGATGAGATAAGATGAGATGAGATAAGATGAGATAAGATAAGATAAGATAAGGATTAAAATGTAATTTACTTTGAAATAGAAATTTTAAGGACTAAATGGCAATCATGTATAAGATTGAGATATCAATATGGTAAAAATGACAGTAAAATGAAGAAATTAGAGTTAAAAGGGAAGTTAGAATGAAAAAGGACCTAGATGAAAGAAATAAAAACTTTACTGGTAAAATGGTAATTTGGCCATAAATAGTTTAATAATGGTTGTGAAGGAGAAAAATATCATTAAATGATTAATTATGTAAATTAATTACTTTTTAGGGACTCAAGTGTAATTTGGCATAATTATGGTAATTTGAGGACTAAACGGTAATTTGCATGTTAATTAATAGATTAAATAAGTAAATAGGATAAATTGGTGGTAATTTGGTAAATAAGAGAAAGTTAGGGGTAAAATTGTAATTTAGAAAAAGTTCAAGGACCTAATTGTAATTATGCCATAATTGAAGGACCAAAGAGTATATATGGAATTTTACGTGTACTTTTTGCATATATAACTTAAATGGACGGATTAATGGTGACAACGAATATGGATGCATGTACATATTTAAATGGAATAAATGTTAGTTATAGATATTTTATGTATTCTGGAATATGCATGTGAAACTTTGAGCAGTGGAACTTTTAAGATATGTATCCACCACTGGGTTTTTTTAATGCTCAACACGTAATGTGGTTACTGCATGCAGGAAAAAAAAATAAGTGGTAGTGGTCGAGGTTTACTGATGATCAAAAGAATATTCGACAGCAAGGATAAAAGTATAGGCATGGCATGTATACAACTGCAACACATGAACACAAAAATTGTACAGGATAGGTATATGAATTGTGCATCGGTATGTCTGTTATATTATTGTATTTGTATTAATGATTTTGTTGAAAAAAAAATTTCACTGAATCTGATAAGTGCATTACAGTGTATTTCTATGTAGTATTGTGACATTCAATAACCATACCATTTACGGGTATAGGGTGTTACATGGAGACTTTTGTCCGTCGCTAAATATCTCCTATATATATATATATATAAACCTAGACATTTCTTGTTCCCTCCCTCCCTCCCCCCACTCTCTTTCTCTCTCTCTCTCTCTCTCTCTCCGTCACTTAGCTATGCACAGATCTGCACCACTGCCATACCACCCACCTAGATCGGACGCCCCCGCCACCACCTCTCGTTCCCCCGCTGCAGCCGTGCTGCTCTCCTTCTTTTCCCCTTGCGTTGCTCTCCCCCTTTTCCTCGTGTGTTGTCTCTCTCTTGGTCGCAACCCCTGCCGTCGCTTGGATCCCACAGTTCGTCACTGCCGCCACCTCACGTGGATATGCTCCGCTCCGCTCATCGTGGGCCCCTCCCTTACCGGCATCTCCTTCATTTGACGACCAATGAGTGTTTTCTATTTTTTTTCACTTTTTTTCAATAATTTTTTTTTCATTACTGACTACTTTATTTGGTATAATGGTGATGGTATTTTTTAGATGATATTTTACTTTTTAATATTAGCTTATTATTAACATATTCAAGGTAAGACTAGAGCCATACGTAGACCCTTTAATTTGATTCTCACTTTTTCATCTCTTATATTTGTTCTTATTGTCACTGTGATTTTCGCGACTTTTAAACGGCTACTTGGAAATTTTCGATTTGGATTTTGATTTTGCTTGTTTATTTGAGGTTTCATTGATTATATTTGTAGATCTGATGTAGGTCCTTCTTTATTATTATAAATTTCCTTGGCTTCTTCAAATCTTTTTATTTTCTGGTTTAATTTTCTCCTGATCCGTACTTTATCATTGTAATTGGATTTTCATTTTCCAGAACTGAATAAAAGCTTTTCATGGCCTATTTTTGTGATCAATCAAAATGGTAAAACTATATATATATATATATATATATATATATATATATATATATATATATATATATATATATATATATATATATATATATATATTATTTTCTTTTCAGATCTTCTATTTTCTTCTTCTCTTCAATCTTGTGAACTTAACTTTAATTCTTATCGTATGTTTTGAATACAGGTCATGCTTACTGCTTCAATATTCAGCAAGTTTGGAAAAGGTTAGTCTTTGCCTTGTAGATTATTTTGTATTCTGAATCCTAAATGAAAGTATGAGTTGTATTTGCTTTTATTTTATTTTTCTAAACTTGAAATAGGGTCCCAACATTTCGTTTGTAAGTATAGTTACAATGTGCATCAGATCTATATATTACATGCTAAAATGGAGTTTTGTTAGGTTATTCAAAGCTTAACTTAATTTAACTAAGTTAATGCACATGAAAGTGTTTGTTTCTATAATCTAAATATCTATCGAGCTCCCTTTTCTTTTAACACTCTCTGTTTTCTCGTTTGCATGAATGGATATGTTCTCTTGAAACTTGATAAGTAGTGTCTTAGTTATCCTTGGTCTAGCATCTTTGGCTCCTTTAAAATGCTTAGTAGCAATCAATGTAATAAGAAAAATTTAAAGGTGCTTTATTGACATTTTAACTTTCAATACAATGCTTGTTTATAGGCAGTTTGTGGACATGTCACAAATGAGGATTAAAGTTCTTGCCTTTGGATTTGCGTCCAAAGAAGACTAGAGCCATACGTAGATGCCTCACTGAGCACCAGGTGCTTTTATTTTCTGAGATTACTGCTAAATTATTATGTGGAATTTATGAATTTCTTTAAGCTTCAAATTTGATTAATTAGTTTGTGGTTTATTGTTCTATTGTAATTCAGAATGATGCTTTTCAAGATTCCTAAGTTACCAATTCTTGTTTGTTTTGGTACAACTTGGCCAGCAAAACTATTCTTTAGGGTTTTTGGTTAGAAATTGAACACATCTCCTGGGATACATCATTATTTATTCAGTTACTAATGCATGATCTTTGGTTGTGCATGATCTTTGGTAAGCTTTATTTTTATATCAATGTAAGTATTAAAATGAGAAATTAAAAAGCATGTAACCGAAATGTTGAACTTGAAATCTATTTATATTGAATCTTTGGTTTTGGTTCAATTTCACTTAAAAGATTAGTGGTCACAATGTCATTCTTTTCTTTTGGTTCAAGGTTGGTTGTCCTTTTCCCTTCACATTGATTTTTATAATTGTAATTGAAATATGAATTAAGGGCTTTCAAAATTTAAATGGTTAAGTCTTCTTCATGGAATAAATTTAATATGCATTGTATATTAAAATTTAAAGAATGTTAATTAACCAAGTAAAGAAATTCCTTAGTGAGTTGTTAGTTGATTTCGGGTACAATAAATAGCTTGCACAAAACAGAGCATAACTCATGCTCTAGTAGTCCAAATTAAATGACATGAAATTAGTTCCTATGGAAAGCTAACTTATATATCTATATTTTTCATGAAGATAATTTATCTTGAATCTTATTATAAATAGTTTGAATTTAGTCTTAGACATAACACTAATGTTGCTAAGGACAACCTTTTACTCACTTCATCTAAGGTTTTTATTCTGAGTTTTGTGAATTCTGTAATTAATAATTTCACTACCATTTATGAAGCCTTTTCTGTCCACAGGCAATTTTAGAGCGAAACATAAAGAAAAGCTGCTAAACTTATCGGCAAAGGCAGATCAACAATTGAGATCAAACTTCAAGTGATTTCTCAAAAAAAAAGTCACTAATTTTATGAAACTTATTGAATCCACTATTCTATCTTTGTAGCTTGGATTAGTTTGTTAGTGAAGTTCTGTTTAGCTTGGATTAATTTCTTTTTAAATTTTTCTAAGTACTTTTTAAGTACTATAAAATTTAATGTATTTTTATGGTATTATATTTTTTTAAAGTAACAGTATTGGAAATTTGTTATTTATATAAATTAAATTTTGGATGTTACCATAATAATAATAATAACAACAATAACAAAATTAAATTGGAAATAATAATAATAATAATAAAAATAATAATAATAAAATATTTAAATTAAATTGCGATGGCATTTACACTATTAGCGATGGAATTTTTCGTCGCTAATTTCCTTTTTTCATGTGGCATTTTAAAAATGTTGTTTTGCAACGAAAAAATCTGTCTCTAATAATTTTTTAAATTTTGGGCGACCAATTTTAGGGGTTATTTTTAGCAATGGTTTTATGTCTTCGTCCCAAAATTCCTTGTAACAGAACGATTTGCGACGATCAGTCGTTTTGTAGCTAAAAGTAATGAACGATAGAATTTTATCAATTAGCGATATAAATTGTCGTCGCTAATTCCCTATTTTTTTTTTTGTAATGCAATGCTGGGGAAAGAGGAATTTTGAAATAAAGAATTAAGCATGCAAGAGTAGAGAGTGGGATTGTAGGAGAGAGAAAAAGTCAGTTGGACTTGTACTTATATGATGTCGTGTATGATGATGAAAAGGGAAATTTTGACTTGTTGAAATAGTGAAAGTTGAATTCTAAGCTATTTCTTATCGTTTTTCGCATAGCTATAGATATCTTAGGGGTCCCAATTTCTGCATTAGCCTTAGAATTTGCATTTAGCACTAGTGGGAGAGTACTTGATCCATTTAGGAGTTCATTGACTCTTAAAATTATAGAAACTTTGATATGCATGCAAGATTGGCTTCGAGAATCTAATAAACACATAAAGATTGAAGAAGATTTGGATGTCATTGAGAAACTTAAGGATGGTATGTATTTTTTTTCCTGTTTAATATCTTATGTTATTGTAATTTTTTATTCATTTTATAACTGTTTATTCAATTTATAGAGTTCGAAAATTTAATCAAAGTGAGGTTCAAACTAGTCAAGAGACAATATCTACTGCAAATCAAGGAACACTATTGTAACGCCCCAATACCCCTTGGAGGATATCGGAGTCGCTACGCACGCATACACACATACACATACGATATTATCTTACAATAGCGGAAAAATAACATACTTGCATTAACAAACTTTAAATACTCATACTACATAATATCATTTTTCCTTAAGTTGCATGATTATGCGCTTCTATAACATTTTCACTTCGAATACTAAATTCTCTTTATAAATCATTATACAAAACATTAAAAAATTATCACATACATATGTAAAGGAAACTTCTCCACTTCTCACTCCTAGTGGCCAGCAGAAGCACAACACTATCTATACCGAACCGAACCTGCAAACCTACACTGGAAAACACCCATGCTAAGCGATAACGCTTAGCGGGGATAAACATAGCCAATAGACTTCTAACGGAGTCAAAAACATCAGCCCAATATGCACATCAATATTTAGCATGCTAATCATACAATAACAATCATTAGCATAAAACCTTTCAATTCCAATGATTATCATATACATTAATTGACAGCTTATCCTTGTTCTCTCATATAGTCTTATACATACAAATTTAACATATCAACATACCTTTATCATATACATTATCTAAACATGCACATATTCTCCTTGCTTGACAACACCATACAACTATGGGCATAATCGCAATAATCATGTTCGTTATATAATAACGTTTCTTAACAAATACGTTATCGCAAGCATAACAGTAAATACATCCATATCATTTACATATAATTTAACATGCACATATCTTAAGCTTTAACATCTATCACATACAATAAGTGATAACATATCACTACATCTTACATATATTCATGTACTATAGTCATGCTTATCATATAATTATAATCACTAGCAACTACTTCAAGCAAGCACATTACTAACATATTAATTTCATTTTGCATGCATTGACATACACATAATCTCTAACTTTAACGTTTATCATATATGGTATGTGATAACATGTCACTTCATTACATGTACATTCTTATACATATAACTTATCATAGCTCTATTCATTCATTCACAAGCTTATAATAACTATAGTCTGAATTCACATTAATGGTGGATACGGATACACTAGACACTGATAAGCAGTACCAAACACTGGAGACCGAAGTCCCAAACACTAGATCACTAAATACCCGAAGGTACCAAACACTAAACCCAAACAAGGCCTCACTAGCAACTGCAAACACCAACCCTTTATAAGCATGCTTATCTATCCACTATTATGAATTCTTTATGCTTTACATATAAACTCTATAATCACTATACTTATACTTTACATTATCGGACATGCCAAAACAACAGCTATTAAACATACTCACATAGTATATACAAGTATCTAAATTCATGTTGCTAAACTTAACAAACTCATTAACCAAGTATACACTCCATCATGCTTATTTATAGACTCAACACATTATGGTTCAATCATATATGATCAATATCGCATGCCATGTCATGTTCAATAATTAAAAAGCATGTATAGATTTAATTCCTTTATTAAACTACTACTACGCCATAGCATCATTTACATATAGTTTCAATTGACAAACATTCATATACTCATTTCATGATTTTAGACATGAGTTGGACAAGCTTAAGAAACTTGTCGTGATGTTCGGGTGCATTTCGAGAGGAAAAACACACAAAATACACAAAACTGGGGAGGGTCACGGTGGCAATGAATTGATTGTGACCATGAGGTCCAAAAATATGTAATTATTCCTTCTCTTGGCATTGGTCATGGTGCCAATGATTTGGTTGTCATCGTAACATACCAAAAATAAGCAAAACAGAAGCAAAACTCAAGACTACTTCACTACTCTATTTTGTATAGCTTATACCAATGTCTAAACCTCACTTTTAGGCAAAACTCCCTCTTGACAATTTTTCCCTAGGATGTTAAGTTTCACATGGCACAAATTTCAGGTCATTTGGACTTCTACAACAACAGATATGATCTAAACAACCTATACTGCTCTAATGAACCTGCCAAAGTAGAGACACCTCTGTTTTGGCCACTTTTAAGGGTCTTAGCGCCAGAATTCGTTCATGGTCATTTCTGAGACTTTTATAGGTATGGAAGTCATGGTTCTAATGGAACTACAATCACTTAATTTGAAGTTATCAAAATTTACTTATAACCAAAATATCACACTGAGGTCTGGTGAAATATGAGCAGAGTTTTCCCTAAAATTAGGGTTGGCTATCATCTAACATTTCAACTATACCATCTATCAATTATCACATAAACACATACAATTTCTCAAGCTATACCATCATGCATCTATTTAACATCAAAGTCCCAAACTAATCAATCATGCTTCTAAACAAGGTTACCACAATTTCAAATCCCAAACCTCAAATAAGCAGCTTGTTCAACTATCTTCTTGCTCAAACCTTTTTCCTTGCCTTTGTGCTTTCTCTTGTCAACAGCTTCTTGCACAATCAATCAATTTCACACTTAATCCATAATCATAACAATCTTGAGATCAAAACAGAAAAGGGTAGAAGAAGATAACTTCAACTTACACTTACCTTTACAAACCAGTCTAATTCAAATCTTTAGGAGGACTAACGAAGAAGAAGAAATTGAAAATCAAATGAAGAATTATGAGAAAGAAATCAGAAATGGAGGATGGCCGGTCAACATGCATAAATGAGGCAGAATTCCTCCACTCACCTCTTATATTGCATGTAACATCCAAGGTGGCATCTCCAGCTTTTGCCACTAATCAACCACTCAAGCCACTTGTTAAACTCTTCCAAATATCCACTAAGTCCTTGGGAAACTCCACTTAAGTCCCTCAATCAACTTCTTCCTTTCAATAACTTTAATTTCCTTTTAATTACATCCTCAATTGACAAGAACTCATACTTATATCATTACCCTTGTACCCTCACTAAACAATTAACACTATAAATCCTTCTAGGGTAGAAGTCGGGCTATTACAACTCTCCCTTCCTTAAGAAATTTCATCCTCAAAATTTCCCCCGCTACTAAACAGAAGATTATACTATTCTTACTAACAACTTCACTCGGATCCAATCCCATCTATACTCTACACAAGACATCTGCATAAGGCCACGACACTAGACAAACTCACACACATCTAATCTATACTTTAACATCTTATCGTCTTAAACCGCCTACATATACTCTGATACCACAACTTGTAATGCCCCAATACCCCTTGGAGGATATCGGAGTTGCTACGCACGCATACACACATACACATTTGATATTATCTTACAATAGCGGAAAAATAACATACTTGCACATAAAAACTTGCATTAACAAACTTTAAATACTCATACTACATAATATCATTTTTCCTTAAGTTGCATGATTATGCGCTTCTATAACATTTTCACTTCGAATACTAAATTCTCTTTATAAATCATTATACAAAACATTAAAAAATGATCACATACATATGCAAAGGAAACTTCTCCACTTCTCACTCCTTGTGGCCAGCAAAAGCATAACACTATCTATACAAAAACCGAACGTGCAAACCTACAAGGGAAAACACCCGTGCTAAGCGATAACGCTTAGTGGGGATAAACACAAGCAATAGACTACTAACAGAGTCAAAAACATCAGCCCAATATGCACATCAATATTTAACACGCTAATCATACAATAACAATCATTAGCATAAAACCTTTCAATTCCAATGATTATCATATACATTAATTGATAGCTTATCCTTGTTCTCTCATATAGTCTTATACATACAAATTTAACATATCAACATGCCTTTATCAAATACATTATCTAAACATGCACATAATCTCCTTGCTTGACAACACCATAAAACTATAGGCATAACCGCAATAATCATATTCGTTATATAATAACGTTTCTTAACAAATACGTTATCACAAGCATAAAAGTAAATACATCCATATTATTTACATATAATTTAACATGCACATATCTTAAGCTTTAACATCTATCACATACAATAAGTGATAACATATCACTACACCATACATATATTCATATACTATAGTCATGCTTATCATATAATTATAATCACTAGCAACTACTTTAAGCAAGCACATTACTAACATATTATTTTCATTCTGCATACGTTGACATACACATAATCTCTAGCTTTAATGTTTATCATATACGGTATGTGATAACATGTCGCTTCCTTACATGTACATTCTTATACATATAACTTATCATAGCTCTATTCATTCATTCATAAGCTTATAATAACTATAGCCTGAATTCACATTGATGGTGGATACAGGTACACTAGACACTAACAAGTAGTACCAAACACTGAAGACCGAAGTCCCAAACAATAGATCACTAAATACCCGAAGGTACCAAACACTAGACCCAAACGGGGCCTCACTAGCAGCTACAAACACTAACCCTTTATAAGCATGCTTATCTATCCACTATTATAAATCCTTTAGGCTTTACATATAAACTCTATAATCACTATACTTATACTTTACATTATCGGACATGCCAAAGCAACAACTATTAAACATACTCACATAGTATATACAAGTATCTAAATTCATGTTGCTAAAGTTAATAAACTCATCAACCAAGTATACACTCCATCATGCTTATTTATAGAATTAACACATTATGGTTCAATCATATATAATCAATATAGCATTCCATGTCAAGTTCAATAATTAAAAAGCATGTATAGATTTAATTCCTTTATTAAACTACTACTATGCCATAGCATTATTTACGTATAGTTTTAATTGACAAACATTCATATACTCATTAAATAGTGTTAGACATTAGTTGGACAAGCCTAAAAAACTTGCCGTGACGTTCGGGTGCATTTTGGGAGGAAAAACACACAAAATACCCAAAACTGGGGAGGGTTTATGACACGCGAGAGCCCGAACCCTACCGGAGGCCAGATCCCGGGGTGGCCACTTTTAGGGCCTGGGATGGTTGGCATCTTTTAAACTTGGATAACATGAGACATTTTGCAATTCCTTACCCAATAAAACATTGGGAAGTTCATCTAATCCCACGAAACCTTTAGGCACCTTTGAGGTATTTTGGAGTCGCCACCTAGTTTACAAGAAATTGAGAAAGGTCGTCTAACCTAGGGGGTCTTAAACTAGAGAATGTATTCGGAACTTCACTCTTATTAATGTTTTAAGTTAAGTTATAAATGAGTTTTTAGCAATTGAAATTCCATCTCTCATCTCACGCGATCATGCAATAAAATTAAACGCATTTCAGGCATTTTTGGAAGCTATAAAGAAAATTAATTAATTACAAGTGAAAAATAAATTAATTACAAGTGAAAAATGGGACAGAACAATCCCCCAAAATAAAGAAAGCATAAATAAATAAAGAATAAAATTGCCCCAAAAATTAATTACAAGGGCCCAGAATAAATAATACATAAAAAAGAACAAAGTAAAATACATAATACATAAATCTGAACATTGGTTCCTTCGTTAATTTAAAAAATCTGAGAGTTATTTTGGGCAATGAAAACAGGGATAATTGGATCCCATTTTATGAAAATTAACTCCCTTTTGAAAATAAAAGTTTATTGGCTAAAATTAGGACATTAGTCCTATTTTATTAATAAAAACCCCAATTTTTATCATTGTAAAAAACATGAGTTTCTTTAAAATAAGCGCATCCAAAAACCATTTTACATAAAACATATAAAACAATAAAACAAACCATTTTACATAAAACATATAAAATAATAAAACAAGGAAAATAAAGAAATTAAAATGCAAACCAAACTTATAAGGCTTCTTATCCCTTGATTTTCCAGCTTCGCCCAGGAACATTACTCAAAGTGAGACAAACAAATTTAGTGGACAATAAAAAAAACAAGCATAATAAACAGTGTTAGCAAATTAAATCAAACGTACATAATATAATATAATAAAAATAGACAATTAAATGAAGCAAATAAATAAATAATCCTAACTAAGAAAAGTATTTTTGATTACTAGCAGAATAATGTTTGACAAAAATAATGCAGAAAATTAATAAAATAGATTAATGAACTAAATAGAATCACATGGAAAGTAAAATTATTACAAAATATTCTATAGATTTAAATTACGTTGCATGCATCACGTCAATAAGTTAATTAGATTAATCTAAATTTAGCTTAATTACAATAAATAACAACAGAATACTCTAATTGCAATTTATAGCAATTTACAATTGAGAAAACAAAAGAATGACAGAAGATAAAGAAAGAAAAAGGAATGGCTCTAGCCTGGAATTTTACCCTCGGAGGTTAATGTTTGTAGCAAAAGAAGAATAGAAGATTTCCTTGTCGATTTGCTTGAAAATAGAAATTGAGAAAACTTGAATCAAAACTTTCTGTCACCAAAAAGTTTCAAGTCGAAAACTCTGATTTTTGAAGAAAATGGATGATGGAAATTGAATCCTAAACACAAAGAATTAATTTCTTTGGCTCAAGAATAATTTTAGAATCACCCTCGAAAAATCTTTTGACTCTCAAAAATCGCCTTTCAAAATCTTTTTTTTTTCACTTTTGTAATGCTCTCCCCCCTTAATGGTTATGATATTTTCTTTTTATATCATCCTAGGAATAATTAGGTTTTAAGAGTTTTACTCTTATTCAAATTCACTAATTATCTTTTAAAAATAAAATTTTATCCTTTCAAAAATCAGAAAGAAGCAATTTGAGTTTAATTCCAACTCCAAAAAAGAGAAAACCAGAAAAAATCGGAAGAAAAATCGAAGCCCAAGTGAGGAAGGAGACACGCGAGCTACGGCCTCACACTGGGGGGCCGCACCTCGTGCACAAGGTGCGGCCTCGCGCAGGTGTCGTGCCTCGTGCTGTGCGAGGTGCGACCTCACGCAGAGGTGCCTTGCAGGCTTTCGCGCTGGTGCTACGCCTCGCGCACACCGCTGGGAGGTGCTGCGCTTCGCGCGTTGCATAGGCCACGCAATGGTAGGCCACCAAAAAACCCCCAAAAATCAAAATAAAAAATAATTTTTTATTTAAAAATAAGGTTTTGACAAGGAAATCATCACTTCTAACTCTTTTGCCTGTGAACAAGCATCATTTTCATCATTGGGTAACCTTGGTCTGGGCTGCCTCAGGATTCGGTATCGACAGTTGCCCCCAGTTTTGGGGAACATAGTGCATGGGTGCCTAGGTGAGCCAAAACTCAAAGAAATAAAGAAGAGGCACATACCTGAGGCAGCTGCCTTTCCAGTCTGAACGAAGTTGTTGGGGGTAGTTATCGTTAATTTGTTGACATGTTAACCCTTATCGTTTTGGCATCTAACTTGTGCAGTGTCTAGCATTCGCCATTGTGGTTTGTAATTGACTTTGATGCGGTGTCTAACCTCTGTCGTTGCGACATCTAACCTGTGTGGTGTATAGCCCTAGCCGTGTCGGTATTTAACCTATTGATGCGGTGTATAGCCTCCTTCGTTGGAGCATTTAACCTGTGCGGTGTATATCCCCAGCCGTGTCAGTATTTAACCTGTTGATGAGGTGTCTAAGCTCCTTCATTGCGGCATTCAAGCTGTGCGGTGTATAGCCCCAACCGTGTCGGTATTTAACCTGTTGATGCGGTGTCTAACCTCTTTCGTTACGGCATTTAACCTGTGCGGTGTATAGCCCCAGCCTTGTCGATATCTAACCTATTGATATGGTGTCTAACTCCTTCGTTGCGGCATTTAACCTGTGGGGTGTATAGCCCCAGCCGTGTCGATATCTAACCTGTTGATGTAGTGCAATCGTAATCGTCATTTCCTTGTCGATGAGTTAACCATTTATCTAAATGGCATTTAGACATTATTGTCGTGTGCCTGAAACGTTCAAAGAAATGTTTTAATTGATTGCATTATGTTTTAATTGATTGCATTAACCTGCTCTGGTGGTCTATGAATCAAGTTGTTATCATTATTTTTCATTTACTAATATATCTCTTTATTTTGATTTTTTTTTTGTGTGATATGCTCGTTATGCTCAATAATAAAGATACAATAAACACAAATGTTGTATAACATAAATGGAGTTTTTATACATCACAAAATAATAATATTCAATATCTCCCTGAAATACATATACAGAGGAGGATGGTGATTTGTCAGCTCATCAAAGTCGACGGGCTGAGCTGGAGGAGGCATCGGCTGATGTGTGATGTCCTTGGGCAGTGCCCTAGATGATGACGGATGGAGTGCTCGGAATCTGACCTCCGCCTGTCTGTCTAAAAAGGGGCTAGCCATGCTCGCAACAGTGTGGGATAGCTCCTAAAAACTGGAGGCTATGCCTGATATGGCTAAGGCGTATCCATCAATGTGATGCCCCATGTCCTCTCAAATGACAGGAAGATCTCTCCCCAAATCCTCACCGGACTCCACAAGCCCTGGGATATCCCTGCAAAAGTCTCCTCCAAGACATCCATCTAATGTCAGGTGGCAGCCAACGACTCATCCATCTCCTGGAGGGACTCACCAACCCTCTGTGCTACCGCGGCCTGTGGAGCTGTCATAGACCCCTCTATCCTGTCCAAACGCCTACCGATCTTTCCAAATCAATCGGCTATCTGCTGTCCAAATGAGGTCAGCCTATCATCTGTCCGCTGGCTCAGTAGGTGAAAGCTCTCCTCTATGCACTGGCTTAATAGGTGTAGATCGTCCATTACGCACTGGCCTAGGAGACGGATGCCCTCATCTTGTCGCTGCCACAGAGTAACCATTGCGGACATCATATCCTAATACATAGCCTGGAACATCTCTGGACTAGTGTAACACCCTATACCCACAAATGATACGGATATCGAATGTCACCACACTGAACTGTATTGCACTCCTCAGAATAAGAGAATTTTTTTTTTTAACAATAACAATTATACACTATAATAACAAACAATTACACTAACACACTACTAATATACTTAACCTGTATAACCTCGAGTTAGTCCATTGCAGTTGTATACATGCCAAGCCTATCACAATATCCTTGTTGTCCCGTAAATTCTTTAGACCATCAGTAACATCGGCTACCATTACATCTTTTTTTTCTATAACCTGCACGCAGTAATCACACTACGCGCTGAGCATTGAAATGCCCAGTGGTGGATACATATCCTAAATTTTCCACACTAAAACAACATGCATGGACACACAAACATTTGCTTTTAATCTCGTTATGTGAACATTACTTTCGGAATCTTTTAAATAGTCATAACATACTTTTACTGTAATCATTTATCTATTACCTTTCTCTTCACTTGAATAACCATGCATTAACGTTACTTTTACTGTCGTCGGAGCCATTATTATTTGCATTGTTAACTTTAACATTAATACTATCATATTCATCTGTTTTTCTTTAGTTGTTTATAACTTTATTACATCAGTTACAGTCTAAATTGAGTGCAGATTTAGTTACTGATACATCTATGAAATAGCCATTATCCCATTAATTATCGTTCACTATTAACTTTCAACATTTAATGACAGTTCTAGTTTCTTTCGTGTCTTTAGTTTCGTTTCTAGCATTCTTAGGCAACCCCATTACTGAATTCTACACATGCAACACTATAAGAACATTAATTATGATAGCCAATACTTAGATAATTAATCCAATCTATAATACTTATATCGGTTCTATGACAATGTCTTTACATATTACATTACACACTTTTAGTTAATTACGGCTTGATCAAGAAATTCACAGTACTCAGTTGAATTCATTTCACATATTAATATTTATCCTAACCACATTATCTATCCCCAATTAATATTACAGGTTTAAATCTAAATCCTGATTATTTTCAATCAGTTATAATAATTCTTTAAAATTCCCCAGACATTCTTATTCTTTTATTTATGCTATTATTAGTCATCTATTTTTCTTACATTAATCCTATTGCCATTTACATGATATTAACATTATCAATAACATTTCCATTAATATTAATATAAATATCATTATCTTTCATACTGTCACTTAGTTATACATTTAACAATCAGATTGCCTATCATTTATCGTTACTATCCCTCAATTACTTTGTTATTGAAAATTTTACAATTTAAATCCCCAGACTCCCATCAATTTACAATTTTACGCTTTTACTTTCCACTTATTTAACACAATGGCATTAATTAGCTTATTATTATTATTATTATTGCATTATCTAACATACACTAGTATTCTTAGTGTTAATTAAAGCACCCCTTCATATACATTTATAGCACACATAAAATTTTATATTCGCATTTAGGTCCCTTAACTTTTACAGTAATCACATCTATGTCATTCTTTTACATTAATGTCGTTTATGTCTTTTTTTTATCACATAATTACGAAAATATCCTCTAATTATTCTTAAGTACCAGATAGCCCTCACTTACACTTTATTACTATTTTTATCCCTTAACTTTTCACTAAATTACATTTTGGTCCCTACCTTACCACTTTTATGCTCAATTACTGATTTAACCTTACATTTTCAAGTCATTTACACATTTAGTACATATAACAACCATATATTCACAAACAATACACATAAAAATCATACATACCATTTTGTCCTTAACTTATGATAAAATTACAACTATAACCTTGAACTTTTTAAAAATTACGAAAATGCCCTTAGTTCATTTCTATTTCATCAAAATTACATTTATACCATTAGTTCATTTTCAATTTCCCTAATATTACAATTATGCCATTAACTTATTTGTCTTTACTCATAATTACCAAAATTCCATCACTTACATTTTCTTTAGCCATTTTACACTATGTGACATGTAAAATTACTATTTTACCCTCCAATTACAATTTTCATGCCAAATTACATTTTTACCCCTAAAAAGTCAACAATTTTCATATTCAACCATTTAATGACATTTTTACCCTTATTAGCCATCACACACACACAAAGGCACAAAATTACCGTCTTGCCCTCCAATGTTTCATATAATTCCAATTATGTCCTTTTTACATATAATCATCAATTAAATCATATTTTAGCCATTTAAAGCTCATTATTACCATTACGCCCTCAAAACTTTTTATTAATTACAGTTATGTCCTTTTTCACACAAATAACATTTTTAAATCACAATTCAACCAATTAAAGCACATATTTACCATATTGCCCCTAAATATTTTACATATTACGATTTTGCCCTTCCGTGTTCTTTTATTTACAATTATGTCATTTTCAATCTTATCTTAACTTAACTTTATCCTTATCACTTTAATCATTACCGTATATCATCTTTATCATAAAATCATTACCATACCTTTGTCTTTACCACATAATCACATGGATACCTTATCTTTATCACATAATCACATGCATATCTTGTTTAATCATTTATACTTCATATTCATATCATTTTAACTTATTTTATTATTTTTCTTTGCCATTTTCCCCTGTATAATACTGGCAGACATCTATTACCAGGATAAACAAAACGCGAACCCCTAAAGGCTCGAATAACCTGAAGGATCACGAAAGATCACTTCAGTCTTTAATATATACTAGAGGAATCCCGAGGGACTACCCCTGTCTTTATATACTATCCAAAACATTTTGACTTTAAATACAATGAGGTAGGACCGTCATTGGTCTACCATAAGTGAGACGTCATGCTCACACCCGCAGTCTTATGTCCCTATGGCTAACCATCATATCCTGAACTAGACTTGACTACCAGATTACTACATAGGACATCAAAATTGAAATTTTCACATTCTTCGGTTACCACATCAAAATTCCACTTTTCACATTCTTCAGTTACCAGTCATTCTTTTCATGGAATTTTATCAGTTTATTCTATTCTTTTTCATATAATTCAATCATTATCCATGTGATTATCATCATCATATCATCACATATCATAAAAGCTCATTATTCCATCATGATACTCATGTATACATATATATACACACTTAGGCCAACATACTAACTTTTAACTATTAATTCTTTTTATCAACTTTAACATTTATTTATGTCATTTCCATGCTAAATAACATAGTCATGTCATTATTTCACATTAAAACTGTAACACCCCATCTCATACGTAGGCGAACCCATCCGCAAGGGAGTAGGAAGCCGTACGAGTAGGTGTGTTACCGAACAGAAACGATACAAAGCGTATATAATTATGAAAGAATTAAAACTTTTAAGGAGCAAAAATCTGAACATACATATTCATAAACGCGCATATTTTAAACGAAAACATACACATATACAATTTTACAATCATACAATAGGAGTCTGAAATATTACATCGTTCTCTTTACATATTATTACTTATACATATAACACAGATATACAAAAATTCTAAATTACAAAAGCTGAACAAGATACAAAACTTCTAGCTTCTATGTGGCCGACTCTGCAGATGCGCGACTCGAACAAAAGAAAACCTGCCACCTGCACGGGGAAAAGAGCCCGTGCTAAGCGATAACGCTTAGTGGGGAAAACAAACATAATAATATGGACGGCCATTCACAATGGTCGTCGAGGCAAAATACATTCAAATGGCAATTGCGGATATTCAAAACACATATCTAAACAGACTTGCATAATAAAGGCATTCATTCGTAAACTCACACACATAATCATATACATATATCAGGAATGGGCCAAAACAGTCATAACCCAAAACACGACACCAGTGTTATCATGCTGAGCCACATACCCAAGAAAACATCCAAAACACCACACTTCTGCTGCACAACTCTAATACATAGCATATCATGCTGTAAACACTCCCAAAACGGAGACTGAAGGCATAATCACATCACTTCACATTTATATTAAAACCATGCAGAAAGTACAATTACATCTTATATACTTACCCTCACAACCGATCTGATTCACATGCTTGTACACAATAAAACCATGCTTAACTCATATACATAAATACATCGATCGAATCATTTCAAAGCATTCAGAAACTAATAACAAATCACATGCCAAGTACGGATAATCATGTTAACTGAAAAGTCATGTTTACTAAATACAGATTTACCTTCTGAAGCCCGTAGTCATATTCATATACACATAAACTGATTCTTGCTCATTCAGATATCACATTCTGATAGCTATTTCAAAACAGAATAAAACAAACCATCAAAATACCTGCTGACTCATAATAGTGGATAACGAGTGAACTGATTAGTACCTTACCGGTACAAGTCAGCCAGAGAGTACCTTACGGGTACTAATCGAAAATCATTTTATTTTGTCACAAAAGCATTTTACTGATGAGGGATCTTAACCCGATCCAACCACATTAAAAAGGATCGCGAGGATCCGTACTGATAGGGGTTCGCGAGGAACCAGTCGTGGGACCTGATCAGGGTCCAAATCGTTCAAAGGGCGCTGCAGCTACAAAGACTCTATTAGGCATGCCTAACTATCCACTAGACTGACTCTCGCAGGTAATGCATAATACAAATCATATTTCAAATCACATACTTTATATCATTGTACATAATCAGCAATAGTTGAGACATATGAATAAGTTCATAAAGTCAAACATGCATCATACAATTTACACTTTGAACATAACATGATAATCTTAGAAAAGATCATAAGTATAAATATACATAATACATTCAATTATATTAACATACTTCATAAAATAGTCAAAGAATAAACCTAAAGGCATCACAAGTTCGGAATTAAAACATTGGAATCACCAAAGAAAACTCATTCAACACAACACATCTGTCGCGCTCGCGATCCCTGTCGCGCTCGCGACAGAGACTATAGTCTCTTCGCTGCGCGCGCGCGACGGACTTCGCGATCGCGGGAAGGAGAGAAGGGCCCGGCTCTGTCGCGCTCGTGATATTGTCGCAGTCGCGACAGAGGGCAAGTATTGCTATCGCGGGGTCGCGACAAGTCGCGTGCTCGCGATGGCACAGGCCAACATTGTGCTCTGTCGCGATCGCGACGGGTGTCGCGCTCGCGACAGAGAGCAGACAAGCTATTGCTATCGCGGGCTCGCGACAGCGTCGCGTGCTCGCGACGGCACAGCATCAGAATCATCGGTCTCTGTCGCGCTCGCGACAATGTCGCGATCGCGACAGAGTCATGATTCCGAAAATCTGCAGAATTTTGCAAGATCTTTCCTTCCTCAAACTCATCCATAAACACACGAAACACATCCCAAGGTCTCTTACCTCATCTCCAGCAAGTCACACATCATTAACAACATAAATCCAACATTTATATAAAAATTTCAATAAAACATGCCACTAACAATATCCATATACACCATCTATAATAACCGCATTATTCATCAATCATTTCAATTGCACCCACGTTAATTGCATTCATACCTATGATGTATCATGCTTAGGTTACTCGTGATATCAACACATATTAATCCTCATCCTTCACAAAGTTATATCTACTATTATTTACTAGCTAAATCATCAATCTTAAGCATACTCCTAAATTTTTCCCGACGATAATTACTTATATAGCCATTTCATTACCCTAAACATGCATAATAACTGATGGGAAAGGCACGGGATTGATCCGGGTCAATCCTAGACTCAAAAATAGAGAAGAAAAGGCTCAAAACATGTTTTTCTGTCGCGAGGTCGCGACCCTTGTCGCGCTCGCGACAGAGGCTCGCCTCAGCTACCTTAACAGACTGCTTTCTACCACCAATTAGTATCATAAAAACCGACCTCTAAACCTCATTTTTAGGAAAAGTGGTCTTCTTAACAAATGTTATCCTACGTCTTAAATTTCAAAAGGGACACATTTCAGGTAAATTGGACATCTATAACTCCAGATATGACCTCCACAACCTATACTGGTCACACAACCCGATACAAAAAGAGGCACTACGATGTTATCAAACATTCAGGGTCTTAGAGCAATAATTGGCCCGAGGCTATTTCTAAGACATTTAAAGTAATGGAATTCATGGTTCTAATGTTTCAAGAATCGCATGATTTGGAGTTCCAAAACTCACAATACAACCTAATTACTGAAGAGAGGTCAAGTGCATTCCAACCCAGTTTCACCCAAAAACCTATTCACATGCACAATTGAGCAATTTAAACCAACACTCACTACCATCACCATCTATCATCAACCACACAATCAAGAACTTATATCATACACGAATATATAAACAGAAATTCATATATATACAATAAATTTCCCAAACCTGGAAATCAAAGATCCAAAGTCACTCTCTAGCTTCTATCTACAATCGTTTCCTTGCCCTTGAGCTTCCTCTTGTTACCACCAACTTACACAAACCAAGAATCCAGAAATTACTTTTAATTTAAAACCCTAACTCACACAAAATCAAAAGAAATAAAAAGAGAGAAAGGAGAACCCAACCATAGGAACCCTGAAACTCCAACTTACCTTAACAATCTTGCTTCCAATCTCCACTAAATCACTTCTAATTCATTCAAAACCAAAAGATGGAACAAAGAAAGGGAAGACAAGAAAAGGAAATGGAAAATCGGGAAGATGAAAGGAAACAAACGTGGACTCCTCTTTTTCTTTCACTTTGTTTTTCTTTTTCACACTTAATGCACACCTACCACAAGCCATGTGTCCTAATCTTATTGGTTCCTTAATCCATCTTTTGACTTGTTCCACCTTGCACCATACTCCATACACACACAAACAATTCTTGAATAAATATCTTCAATACACCAAACACCACTCACACCATATCATTTCTTAGCCCACTCACATCCTACTTCCATATACTTCAAGCATACTCTAACAATTCCTTATAAGCCACTTGTCATCATCCTACAAACCCAAGTGTCACAATCTTATCCAATCACTTCCTACATACCATACACATGTTCCACTAGATAATTCCTCACTTAACATTTTATTAATTAATTATTTTCTTTGCACTTTAATCCTAATTAACCAAACTTTCTCAAGCACAATTTACCGAAATACCCTTCACTTAACTGACTTAGCTTTCCGATTCCGACTAGGCCCGATTTTGGGTGTTACAAAAACACATCAAAATCATACGTTTACATACATAACTCATTCGGCCTCACATGTACATCATACATCATGCAACTTTTCACGTTATAACACATGCTAATGGTTAGTTTTCATACCAAATACCATATTTATACCATAAATATGTCTTAGACATCATCATACATCATGAAAAACCCATGTATACCATTCGGCCTACATACTAATCTTTCACTCTCAATTCTTTTCATCAACTTTAACATTTATTTAAGCCAGTTACATGTTGTATAACATCACTATACCATTTATTTCCATTAAATCACATCAAAATCTCATCTTTTCATGCATATACCATTCAGCCAAATACTAAACACAAACATAATGTGTCTTTCACATGGTCTAACACATACCATTCATTAATTCTCATGCCAAATACCATAACACCATCATAAACATGCATTAATCATCACTAAGACACATGGAAATTCCATATATACCATTCGGCCAAAGGAGTAACTTTTTACACATAATTTATTTCTTTACTTTAATCATTCATTCCATCATTTATAACATCCATAAGCATAAATATCAAGTTATTTTCAATTAAACATGCATATTTCTCATACTTTATGTTTAAACATAACCTAAAATCACACTTTTAACATGGAAAAAGAAGGATATTGTATCCACTAACCTTAGATTCTTGTTCTCCACATCATAAACATCCTTCCCATGCCATAACTACTTAAAACTCCATCATTCCCTTTAATTCCCTAAGGTGGCCGAATTTAAAAATTCACATAACTTTAAAACCAAACTTCCAATATGAAATCTAACATCATAAATGTGTTCTACACCCTCAAAAACCCCTATAGGGACCAATAAACTAAATTAAAACAACTTAAATCTCTTACCTCAAATTTAGGGCATAACCTTGAATACTTAGTTTTCTTCACTTTCAATGCTCCAAATGGACTCCACTTGCTATTTTTATGTTATAGAGAGAGGCTAAGATTTGGAGAAAGATTGAAGAAATAATGAAGAAAAATGGAGGAAAGTATGAAAAATAACATACGGTTTTGAAAGGAGGAGGAGGAGGCCGGTTTTGGATGAATTTTTCTAGAGAAATCTGGCCTCTCCTTCCTTTATATAGTCCATAAATGAACCAAACCGGTCCAACCAAGGTGGTCCAACTAATTTAAACCAAAATTTTGGTTTTTCGGTTCAATTGCACTTTTCCAAAGCATCTATATGTTTCTCTCATTATTTTTACTTATAACCAATTCCATTGATCTTAAAACATCAAAAATAGGCTCTCTGCAAATTTTTAGCTCAATCGGAGTCCATTTGGGCCTCGGTTCACTTAAATCGGTCCGAATCGATCAATTTTTCTTATGCTGTAAAATGCAACTCTAAAGCTGTCAAAATTTACAGATAACACTTCTACTGTCTTATTCTACACACTCAACATCCATTGGGCCTTATTTACTATATATAACCCCTCGGTCAAACCTCGGTTCATATTGAATCGAACCAGATGCCAACTTCAGAATGACTTTTGGAGGTCAATTTAACTCCGTTTTCAGTTCCGATTTCACCACTAGTCTCCTTACGGCCCACAGATCATTTTTGCAAAATTAAAATTTTTCGAGCACCGGACAGCCGGGTTCGTTGTATAGCCACCCCGGTGTCACCTGACCTGAAATCACTATAATTTTAACACACTTAACACTAAACTTTGACACTGGCAAACTCACTCCCTACACTGTTCAACGCTGCGATTATCATGATAATACTGAAATTATTTACTGACACTTCTAGACCGGTATTTGGGCCATTACAACTAGGCTGACTCTGCTCTTTCTTAAACTCCGATGAAGGCGGGGCTGTGGAAGAAGGTGCCCCTGGATGGCCTAGGTGACTGAAAGGAGAGTGTCTCTAAGGAGTGCAGTAGTCGAAATCCAAACCCTGTGGTGGAGGAGTGGTGCGGGCTCTGATATCATGTAAGATCTTCTGTGGAGGGGGAGTACTGAATATACCTGTGAAGTCCAAATCATACAAACCATCCCCATCTTGTGCTGTATGTGGCTCCTCCTCCTCTGGCTGTAAGTGGTCACCCCCTGAAGTACCTGCCGTGTCAGGGAGTTTGGGCAACTTGAAGAGAAGTCTGGTCTCTGCTATACTAAGCAATTTGTACTCGTCTGATCCCTCCTATATTGGCTCCACCATACCCATATACCCAGCTTTAGTAAGGTCGACAGCTATATCTCCCTCCAAGTGTGGCCCGAACGTACTGGGGTCACGTCCCAGGTGAAGGAGTAACCTAGTCACCACTCCTCCAATGCATATATATCCGGTAGTCCCTCGCCCGGCTCTGACCAATGCAGATAAGATCTCGTGGGCAATATTCATCTGCCTACCAGTCGTCATCTCCCATAGACTCCAAATCTCAGCGGCATTCATGGAACCAGGACTCCCGACTCAACCCAAGTAGCTGCTGGCCAACACCTTCTGGATATATCTCAAAGTCTGTGATCGCTATAGGGTGCTCTTGGCCTGATTATGGCGATAGGGGACACCTGGTGCTGCTATCTGCTCCCAACAATGTGCGGGAACAGTCCTATCCAGTATCATAACCTGATCTCCTATCGGAAGGCCCATCGTTAAAGAAAAATTCAGGCGGCTTATCTCATGATAACGGCCTCTAACCCAAAACGATATGACCCCAGGCTCTGTGTCTAGCCTCCGGTACCCCCTGTACTGTAATGTGGCTAAGAACACCCTAGTAACCTCTGGATATGTCTGATAAGATAGACTCAGGAAATCCGTCCATCCAGCAGATGCTATCAGGGCGATCACCCCCTCCCACATGCCCATCTGCTGTAGAAACTGCCTAGACACGAATCTACTAGGCACAAACCTCATCTGACATAAAATCTCGAATCGATGTCTCTGATCCTCTGCCATATCTTTAGGAGGTGGAGGTGCATCAAGTCTCGGACGCACTCTACGCTGTCGAGGCATCCTGATAAAACAACAGTTAATTTATGCAAGATAAATTAACAGCATTATTTTATCAACTATTTTAACATGTTAAACTCACTTTTTCATGCTACAATTCTAAGAAAATTTGGATAGCACTTTGACTGAAAAATGCCAAATTTCCCGAACACACATAATAAATTCAAACAGCAGGTCCCAGACAACCAGACTCAATATCTTAACTATATACATTTTGTATATTACAAATAAATAACTTGTTGGTGTAATTTTACAAAACAACGACTATTATCTTTACTTATTTGCATTTATTATTTTCACTAATAATCTAGATAAGCAGTAAAAAGAAAAGCGGCGCCTAGTTGCATAGCAAGAATTTTTACATAAATACCTAATTTCTACTACATTACAATACATCATTTTTCATTATTTCTCACCATTTTTCTTCACTGTGGGCAACGAACAAGGTAAGCATATTTTTTTTAATATATTCTGTCGAAAAATAAAATAAAGATAAAGAAAATAAGGAACTTAATAGAATAGAATAAAAAAATCAAGGAAAACTAACCTGTTAGGCGAAATATTCACTCAACAAAAAGGGTAGAGAAATTCCAAAAAATTAGATAACCTTGAAGGCAGTTGAATAAAGATCGTTTTGGCACAAACGATGCACAAAATGGATCACAAATAAAAAAGATATGACAAAAAAACGAATTAAGCGAGAGAAAATGAGTGAAAAATTAAGCAAAAAAAATCAAAAAACTGAGAGAGGAGAGAAGGAGTGAGGTGCGGCCAAAAGGGGGGTACTTATACCTCCCAAGGTGCGGCCTCAAAATGAGGCCGCACGTCGGGTACCTGAGGTGCGGCCACCTCACTCGGCCACGAGAGGTGCGGCCTCGTGGCCGCACCTCGGCCACTTGAGGCAGTCACATGGCCGCACCTCGGCCACGCCTTTTTGTTTTTTTTTTTAACTTGCTTGCTTTTTACTCCCTGAATATATTCTTGACTTGAATATTTGCCATTGAAGCCATTTATTGAACATTTTCCTGCCAAAAATTTATATATGTACAAGAATAAAAAAATAAGTTATGCTAGTGGGAATGCATGAGTCTAAAAATGCACGAAAAAGTGGTCTAATTTTTTAAGACGAGCCAGACTGATTTCCCTTTTTGCCACATAAACTGACTTTTCTCTTCTTTGCCTTCCATGTCACTTTCTTTTCATTCTTTTGGGCCAGGATTCTCAACCAAGTATTTTCTTTCCTTTCATCTCCTTTATTTTCCCCCTTTTTTATTTATCCAACTTATTTATTTCATGTACAGCTATCTGAATATGTCGATGCCCATCGTTAGCAAACCGCACCGGTTACTGGATGATCCCAAGACCTGGGAAACTGACACTTTAGCTCTCTATTCAAGTCTGAGACTTCTGAGAAGGATCAAGCTAGACCAATACCTTTTATTGGCTGCCATCTGCTATTGGGATCCCCGGTTTCACATTTTTCGATTTACTCACCAAGAACTGTGTCCCCTGGCCGAAGAATTTGCTGCAATTACTGATGTGTAATTTTCTCCTGGTACCCTTCCTTGTGTTCCAAGTTATGGACCATATAAGCTTTGGGGTGTGGCCTTTGTTTTGGGCATACCACCTTTTGAGGCTACTCCTTTAATTCTTAGAGGGGATTTCTTTTCTCTAGAGTCCCTATTTGATGCACTCGGTGACTTTTTAGATGTGCCTACCTATCGAGCTAGTGTAGATTTACTGATCTGCTTGTCCAGATACCTGCTGGTGACCTTAGATGAACCATTCAGCGACTATCGAGTTCTTAGCATTGTACATGGCATTTACCGCGGGCTGACCCCTTTCCCAGTTATTCTAGCCGAGACGATCATTGGCTTGGATGCTCTCTGCACTGACTCTACTGCTTTTATGACCGGGAGCCCCTTATTACTCCAGGTAATCTACGTCATTATTTTTAAAGGTAGTGCACCCCTTGTGGGTTTTCACACTAGCTTTTCTTATCGGGAAATGCATCCCATTAGGGATTTTCACATAACCCTGTGCCTTATTTTTGCCTGGAGTGGATCCAACTCATTCCAGCGGCTTTTCTTTTCTTCTGTTTTCTTTCCTTCCTTTTTTTTTCCTTTTTGACTCGGTTTTTTTTTCTTTTCTTCCTCTTTTTTTTCTTTTTTTTTAGGTGTGGCTACAGGAGAAGCTAAGGTTATTGACAGAACCCCCTGCTAGGGTGATCGATGCATACTCACTGGGGCATTTTTTTCCTTAGACAGCGGACATATCAGTTTGACTCTCCTTATGAAGGCTTCATATGTAATGGCCGCAAAATACCCTAGTTGTTTCGGTATGTCATATGAAGTATGTAGGTATATTTATTAAGAGATAAATTCTGAATTTAAGGGTGTTTAGATAATTAATTATAGGGGTGGATTAATCTGAAAATAAAAGAAGGATTTAATTGCAAAAATATAAAGTATGTAAGTGAGTAAAATGACATTATGCATGGGTAAATAAATGGAGGATTAACTAAGTTAATTAACAAAGGATTAAGGTAGAAAATAATGGGTAATTAATTATATGAAGGAGCAGATTTTTGTTAGTGGGAAATGATGGAACATGTGAGAATTTAAATAAGAGAAGTGGGAGCAGATTTTTAGTGGGAATTGATGGAACATTTGAGGAGTTAAATAAGAGTAGTGGAAGCTAATGGGGAACAACTTTTTTTTAGTGGGTTTTGCTGTGGATTTATGAAGAGTGGACTCATCATCAATTAGCATTAAGTGTCTAGTGGAAGAGTAAAGTTAGTGGCTAGTGGAGTTTCCATTTTCTGCATCTTTGTACATAGATTGGAGCCTTCTTTAGTCTTTATTTTGTGAGAAATAAAGAGAGAGGAAGAGCTGAAATTCGTATGTCTTAGAGAGCCATTCTTTTGTACTTGTTCTTCAGCAAATTAAGCTCTCTTCTCCCTTCAAAAAACTCTGCCTTGAGTGAGTGTAAGTTGGAAGGGTTGAATGCATATCATTTAAGAGCAAAGATCAAGGATTTGTAAGGTAAAATGATGGTATAATCATGCATGTAAAATTCTGTTTCATCTACCTATTCTTAGTATGATTTTTATGAGGTTATTATGAGGATATTAATGCTGGAAATTTATGCTTAATAGCTGAAGAAAAGAGGAGGATTAAAGGCAAAGCAAAGGTTGGGGAAGCTAGTGAATAACAGCCCCATTAGGAGCTTAGGAGTGTGAGGTTTGGGAACTAAATTAAAATGTGTTGCATGTGTGACTTGTATGTTTGAAATTGATGAATAAATGAATATGTGATGCATGTTGGTTTGTGTTTATAAAAGACCAAGTTAAGGTAAGAAGAAGGTAAGTTTTGTTGTTTATTTTACCCTTAAAATGTGTATTTTGGATGTGTGAAAGATTCTGGTTATATGTGTCACATGACCTCTGTGTAGTAATTTAATCATATATAAAGTTTGGTAATCCAAATTCAGTGATTCTTGCGCCATTAGAACCATGATTTCCGTACCTACAAAAGTCTAAGAGGGACCAGGAACCAGTTCTGTCTCTAAGAGCCTTAAAAACGATAAAATCCGACATGAACCTACCTAGTCAGGCTCACTGGAACGGTCTGTATTGTTTAATTTATATCTGATGATTTAGAAGTCCAATTGACCTGAAACTTGTCCCATTGGAAAGATAAGACGTAGGGAAACAATTGTTAAGAAGACAACTTTGCCTAAAAATGACGTCTAGGGGTCGGTTTTCGCGATGCAATATGAGTGTAAAACCCAGTCTCGTAGGGCTCCCAAGGTGAGCTACTGTCGCGATCGCGACAGCGTCGCGACCTCGCGACAGAAAAATGCTTAAAATGAATTATATTTATGTTTTAAAGCATATGGTTGGCATGGGTCAAGCCTATAACCTTCCCCTCAACTTATTATGCATGTTTAGGGTTATTAAATGATCACAAAAGTAGTTATCATGGGGAGAACTTATGAGCATGATTAAGATTTGTAATTTACTTAATAAATTAACAATATACATATGTGTGAAAGCGATGTTATGCTCAAATGATGTGTATATGCTTATGACATGATGATTCTTGAACTTAACTAAGTGATGTAAAGAGTTGATGGGTTAAAGTGCATTTGTAAAAGAGAATGTGGTCATAAATGATATATGTGCTATGAAGATTGATCAATGTGAAATGAATGACATAATTAAACAACTTAAGCCTGCCAGTCAAGTATTGGATAGGTAGGCATGCCTATAGAGGGTCTCTGAGCTGCAGCATAAGTAAGTTAAAGAAAGTTTGATTCTGATGATATGATTTTGATTGAATCCTTACTGGATTTCAAGCTATGTAAGAATGAATAAGAAGGGTACCCATAAGTATGAAAGTTCTATATGATGAATGTGCCCAAGGGGTACCAAGATATATGAAAATTCTATCTGAAAGAAGTACCTTCGAGGTACCTATATTCTGTTTATAAGAAGTACCTTTGAGGTACCTATATTCTGTTTGAAAATTACCCGTTATCCATAACTTTGAATTGCAGGCAAAATAATCGAATAAATAAAAAGAAAAGAAAAGGGCGAAAAAAAATAATCTGATAAACATAAAATAAAGCTATGTGCATAAATTATTTGGATGGATAATCAATTGACATGATAAATATATTAAAGAAATGATGATATGCTAGAAAGATAAATATTATGAATTAATGCAGTATTAATTGGATGAAATGAGATGCTAGCATGTTAACCTATTTGTTGATGAGGCATGTTTTTGTATGTCATAAATGTTGTTGTATAATATTGCCTGTTATGTATGAGTTCCCCACTAAGCGTAAAACGCTTAGCACGGGTTTCTTTAATCCGTGCAGGTACGGAAGTAGGTTCTCGAAGGACGACTCCGCAGGTCAAAGGTCAACATTAGGCTTTGTGTAGGTTTTTGGGGTTATCATTTTGGGATGTGTATGTTGTTCTAATTTTATAAAATAATGATGAAAAGTCTATGATGTACAAAGTATGTTTCGGCAAGTAAGTCTAAAGATAATAACATAGTATGTGCAAAATGGAAAGTAAGTAAAGCTGTATGCTCATGTGATATATAAGTTTATGTGTAACGTACAAGTATGTTGGCATGTAACTATAAGGATAACAACCTAGCCTGTTTATGGTGAAATATATGTTTATGTGTGCTGCATGTGGATGGCATGAATAAGTATAGATAAAAATTTATTTGTACCGGTTTTTATGATCACCTTAAGTTCAGCATATGTAAGTAATTTTGCGTGCGCGGTCACTTCCTATCGTTATAGCTACATCAGCTTTAGCGAGTGGAACTGGGCGTGACATCATATGGATAGCTACACTTGCAAACAGAGATATCAGTTTCATAAGCCCCTAGATACGCCTTGATTACGTGACTCAAGACAGGCTTTCGGGGTGAGTCCCATTGTGCGGGTTTCATAGTGTCACACCCCAACCTATACCAAGGAGACTTCCATACAGATTGGAGGGAGAAGGCTCCCTGGATAGATAGGAGTCTCACACCCCACTAGTACAAACATGCAAACATCACAAATAGAATTACATATCCGGTATAAATAAAACTTTAAAAGACAGAAGAGGAATACAAGACAAAATGGATACTTTTATTAATATACAAAAGAGGTCTTTACAATTTATATTAATTTACAAAAAGAGGATCGAATATACAAAAGCCCAAGATACATTGTTTCAAAAGGGCTATCAAAGTAATACATCTATTACAAAAAGAAAGGGGAAGCCTATACTATAAAATACCAAATCTCTAGTTGCGTTGGCCTTCCCGATGCGACACGCCAGAACACGCGTACCAAAACCTTCCACACCTGCACGGATAAACACCCGTGCTAAGCGAAATCGCTTAGTGGGGAAAACACAAAATGCATAACCGCCACTCACAGTGACGATGACAGAAAGCATATGATAACAATACAATTATGGGCATGTACTCATACATAGTTAATTCAGATATTGGCATTCACATTCAAGAATTCTTATACAAAACACAATGACACCTGCTTGATCCCAATGAGTGGATAACGAGTACATATAGATACTTGAGAGTATCGATATCATCATATAGACAAATAGATACCCGAAGGTATCGAACCATTCTTTTTACTTTATTTTCAAATTATTTTTACGTGGAATCTTAAGAAAGATTCAGACAGAGGGATCGCGAGGATCCGATCGTGGGACCTGATCAGGGTCCAAAGTCGTACATATAGCTGCAGCGGCACAAAACTCTATTAGGCATGCCTAACTATCCACTTATCCGACATTAGCAGGTTATGCAAAATCTTATCACATTTACATATATATTATTCGTGCAAAAAGAAAATCAAAGCTTAATGAAAACTGCATGCAAAAGAAATTAAGTCATTAAGAAAAAAGGAAAAGAAATCAAGTTTGGAAGTCGCGCCTGTCGCGCTCGCGACAACTGTCGCGCTTGCGACAGAGACCAAAACACAACTACCCGCCGAGTCTCGCGGTCGCGAGAGAATCTCGCGCTCGCGGGAGGGCGAAGGCGCCACTCTCTGTCGCGCTCGCGACGCTTGTCGCGCTCGCGACAGAAGGTAACTGTCCACTTCCATCGCGCTCGCGACCACTGCGCGCTCGCGACAGAAGAGAGTCCTGCAACCACTCGAAGATTGAGCGCTCTGTCGCGCTCGCGACAGAGAGTTCTCTCGAGCTCTCGGCGCGACACTTCTCGCGCCGGCGCGAGGGCCAAACCCTCCGCACTCTGTCGCGCTCGCGACAGTGTCGCAATCGCGACAGACACGGGTTTTTCAGCTCTTACGCCCAAATTCTGCAGAAAACTTACACAAATCACATTCAAACTTCCAAAATTGATTCCAAACCTCAAAATTAAGCAACGCAAGCATTAACAACTCATAACATAAATAAAAACCCAACTTTAACACCATTTATCTCAATTAAATCAAGTCAATTACATGACCAATTTCTAAAAATTTCCAAAACAGCAATTTTAACATCAATTACAACTATTCACATAAATTCTCACAAATCCTTCGACAATGTTCATTCTTTCACATCCCATATCACACTAATTTCAATTCAAGCTATAATAACACAACTCATAAACCCAATCAAAGCAAAACCACAATTATCCAACTCAAATCACAAATACACATAAAAGACAAACGTTCCCAAACCTTCTCTCCTTAGCTCCTATTCGCGAGCTCCGCTCCCGCTAGCAATTCCTTTCCCTTTATCCGGTCTAGGAGCCTCCTCTGAACCACAAACCCATAATAATCAAGATTAATTCTAAAACAACCCACAAATGAATTTACAAATATTTAAACCTAGAGAAGAGGAAGAAGAAGAAATCTAAGACATTAATAACTCCTACTCACCTCTAAGCTTCAAAATCACAAGCTAATCAACTCTAATTACTCAATTAAGGAAGAGGGAGCAAGATTGTGCAAAGAAAAAGGAAGAACAAAGAAAGAAGAAGAAGAAAAGAAGAAGATGGCGTGAGGAAGAAAGAAGAACGGGATTCAAAAGGGAAAAGGCTGATCTCTCTCTCTCTCACCAAACCCATTAAATGTTACTCTATCCACTTAGCCACATGTCATCATCCCCCTAAGACACATGTCCCATATCACACCCTACTCCCATACAATATCATATACACTAAACTAACTCTTATTCATACTTTAATTCTATACATCCACTCATACCGTACACTAGCCTATCTCCTCTTCTCAACTAATATACATAAATTAAATAAATAATCCAATTAAACACATACATGTAACACATGCAAATACACACATACAGACACGAACAGGCTCAAACTACTGGGGTGGTTTTGGGGTGTTACAATACTCCCCCACTTAACAGAATTTCGTCCTCGAAATTCTTACCTGCTTCAAACAACTGAGGGTATTGCAATCTCATAGCTTCTTCTGGTTCCCATGTAGCTTCTTCAATACCGTGATGCTGCCATAGAACTTTGACTAACGGTATCTGCTTATTCTGAAGCTGTCTGATTTCCTTATCCAAAATCCTCTTCGGTTCTTCATCAAAAGAAAAGTCTGACTGAATTCGAATATCTTGCACTGGTAGCACATGCGAAGGATCTGACCGATATCTCCGAAGCATAGACACATGAAAAACATCATGTAGTCTAGCTAACTCCATAGGCCAAGCTAACTGATACGCTACTGGACCTACTTTCCTTAGAATCTCATATGGCCCAATAAAACGTGGACTTAGTTTGCCTTTCTTTCCAAAACGGAGAACCTTACGCCATGGTGACACTTTCAAGAAAACTTTATCACCCACTTCATACTGAATATCTCTGCGCTTCAGATTAGCATAAGAACGCTGTCGGTCCTTAGCTGCCTTCAAATTCTGTTGCACAACCCTTACCTTCTCTTCGGTATCCCGCAATATATCCGGACCTATCATAGCTTTTTCTGACAGTTCAGTCCAACACACTGGTGTTCTGCATTTCCGTCCATACAGTGCTTCATAAGGGGCCATACCAATACTTACCTGATAGCTGTTATTATACGCGAATTCCATCAAAGACACATACCGATCCCAGCTTCCTGAAAACTCTAAAACACAACCTCGGAGCATATCTTCCAAAACCTGAATAACCCTCTCAGACTGACCATCAGTCTGTGGATGGAAAGCAGTGCTGAAATTTAACCGTGTTCCCAAGGCTACCTGAAGTTCTTTCCAAAACTTGGATGTAAAACGAGGATCTCGGTCTGATACAATGGATAACGGAATCCCATGCAATCGAACTATCTCATCCACATACAGTTCCGCCAACTTGTCCATCGAGTAATCCACTCGCACTGGTAGAAAATGTGCAGACTTCGACAAACGATCCACTATAACCCATACAGAATCATGCTTACGCTGAGTCATAGGAAGACCAGATACAAAATCCATCGTGATGTCATCCCACTTCCATTGAGGAATGGGTAAGGGATGAAGCAATCCCGATGGCACTTGATGCTCGGTTTTCACTTGCTGACAAGTAAGGCACCTTGAAACAAATTCTGTTATCTCTCTTTTCATTCCCGGCCACCAATAAAATTGCTTCAAATCTTGATACATCTTATCCCCACCAGGATGCATAGTGAAGACTGATGAATGAGCTTCCTGCAACAGTTTCTTTCTTAACTTCCCCACATTAGGTACACATAACCGATTACCATGTCTCAACACTCCTTCACTGTCTAATAAGTATTCAGTGCGCTTGCCCTCTTTCACTGCTTGACAAACACGCTGAAGCACATGATCATCTAATTGAGCCTTTGCAATTTCTGATCTTAAACTTGGTTTAACTTTAAGTTGAGCAATCAGAGCACCTTCAGAATCAAATCTCCATCTGCCTCGACTAGCCAGTAACGCAGACAAAGACTTCCTACTAAGAGCATCTGCCACCACATTAGCTTTACCCGGATGATAGTCAATAATACAATCATAATCCTTGAATAGCTCTAACCATCTCCGCTGCCTCAAATTTAACTCCTTCTGAGTTAACAAATACTTAAGACTCTTATGATCGGTAAAAATTCTGCACGTCTCCCCATACAAGTAGTGTCGCCAAACCTTAAGCGCAAACACTACCGCTGCTAACTCTAAATCGTGAGTCGGGTAATTCCGTTCATGAGGCTTCAACTGTCTCGATGCATAAGCTACTACTTTATTTCCTTGCATCAGAACACAACCTAAGCCAATACCCGAAGCATCACTGTACATAGTGTATTCCTTACCCGAAACCGGTTGTGTGAGCACAGGAGCTTTAACCAATAACTCTTTCAACCGATCAAAACTGGCTTGACACTTTTCAGACCATACAAACTTGACATCCTTCCGAAGTAGCTTGGTCAAAGGAGATGCTAACACTGAGAACCCCTGAACAAACCGTCGGTAATACCCTGCTAAACCCAGAAAACTTCTCACTTCTGGCACATTCTTCGGAGGCATCCAATTAACAATTGCTTCAATCTTACTTGGATCAACACATACACCTTCTGCTGATACCACATGTCCAAGGAAAGCTACTTCTTTCAACCAAAACTCACACTTACTGAGTTTCGCATACAGTTGATGATCTCTTAACATCTGCAACACTAATCTAAGATGTTCCTCATGTTCTTTTCGATTCCTATAGTACACCAAAATGTCATCAATAAATACCACAACAAACTTATCCAGATACGGTCGAAAAACCCGGTTCATCAGATCCATAAAGGCTGCAGGCGCGTTAGTCAAACCAAAGGGCATCACCAGAAATTCATAATGACCATAACGCGTCCGAAAAGCCGTCTTCGCCACATCTGCTTCTTTCACCCCTAACTGGTAATAGCCTGACCTCAAATCTATCTTAGAAAATACCCCAGCTCCTCTCAACTGATCAAAAAGATCCTCAATCCTCGGCAGTGGATACTTATTCTTGATAGTCACTTTGTTAAGCTGTCGATAATCAATGCACATCCGAAGGGTTCCATCTTTCTTCTTAACAAACAGCACTGGAGCACCCCACGGCGACACACTAGGCCGAATGAATCCTTTATCCAGCAACTCTTGCAACTAACTCTTCAATTCCTTCAATTCCACTGGGGCCATTCTGTAAGGAGCCTTAGAAATCGGAGCTGTTCCTGGCAAAATCTCTACCGACAGTTCAACTTCTCTCTCTGGAGGTAACCCCGGTAACTCTTCCGGAAAAACATCTACAAAATCTCTTACAACCGGAATATCTTGAATCTTAACTTGACCTCTCCGAGAATCTAAAACCACAGCCAAAAATGCTTCACACCCTTTCCTGATAAATCTTCTGGCTTTCATAGCTGATACCACATTATGCAGAGAACTGCTTCCAATACCCTTTACCACAACAGGCATTTGATCTTTATCCCTCAAAACCATTACTTTCCTATGACAATCCACTACCGCGCGATGCTTATCCAACCAATCCATTCCCAAAATAATATCAAACTCATGGAATGGCAAACAAATTAAATCCACTACAAACTCTGTACCTTGAATCTTTAAAGGACACTTCCGACATACACGATTAACCATAACACTATGACCCAACGGACTGGATACACAAATCTCATATTCCATCTTCTCCTCACTACCCAAACTATCCCACAACTTACCAGAACACACATAAGAATGGGTAGAGCCCGGGTCAATCAAAACATAAACTTCAGAATCAAGCAAAGAGAACTTACCGGCAATCATTTCAGGAGCATTCTGTTCCTCTCGGGCCTTCATAGCATAAGCCCTACCAGATGATGGCACAGGGCGATCTACTGATTCTGAGGCTTCTCTATCTCGAGGCCGTCCACCACGACCCCTTCCTCTACCCCTATTACGACTTCCTTGGGGTACATTAGATCCAGCTCGGCTCCCTTCTTGATGTCCCGAAGGATCTCCAAGTCGGTTCGGACAGTTTGCAAGTAAATGGTCCGTAGAACCACATTTGAAACAACCTCCTGTTAACCACCGACATTCACCCCAATGTTGTCTATTACAATGAGAACATCGGGGAGGGCCATCTCCTCTACCTGAGCCTGATCCCCTGGAAGAACCCTGTCTCCTCCCTCTAGGGGCCGGATTAGCTGTAGACTCATCAGCAAAATTTCCTTGCGACTCCTTCGGCCTCTTGCCTGAAGAAGTGCCACCTCTTGCAGACTTTCTTCTTTGAGCCTTTTCTCTCAATATATTCTCAGAACGCTCCGCCCTCAAGGCTGCTTGAACCAACTGGTAATACTTCACATTCGGAGCCGACATCAATGAAATTAACATTACCTTCAAAGACTCATTCAAACCTGATTCAAAATGCTGACATCGAAACTCTTCCGTGAGAACTCTTGACGGCGCATACTTACTGAGCTTATTAAACTCATCTTCATATTCAGCCACAGACATTGTTCTTTGCTTAAGAGTGAGAAACTGTGCCCACTTGGCATCCTTATAAGCTTTGGTCACATACCGATTCTGAAACTCACCTTCGAAGAACTCCCATGTAATCGGTTCAGGAACTTGCGGTTGACTAACTACCAACCTCCACCAATCATAAGCAGAACCTTGTAATAAAGATAAAGCACACTCCACTTCTTGCTCCGGTGGGCATCTAATCTCCCTAAGTACTCTGGATGTCTTTTCTAACCACATCTCGGCTTTATAAGATTCATCTATGCTAGTACCAAAGAAATTCTCTGCACCATGTTTTCTTAACCTTTCAATTGGGGCACTAGGCGCTGTTACCCTTTCAAGTACCCTTGTCATACTCTGAAGCATCGCTTCCATGGGTCCCAAAGGCACCTCAGGATACCCCCTAGGAGGTTGAGCCGGACCAGAAACCGAGGGATCCTGCTCTTGGGGATTCGCACTTTCCGCTGACCCCTCAAGCGATCCATGAGCGGACTCCATAACTACAAAACATAAACGCAGTGCGCATCAGGCCAACACAACTCTAACATCTAACTAACACACTGAAACCCAGTAACATCTAACCAATAGCTCTGATACCACCTAATGTCACACCCCAACCTATACCAAGGAGACTTCCATACAGATTGGAGGGAGAAGGCTCCCTGGATAGATAGGAGTGTCACTGATATGAGCTTAAATAGCTCATAATTAAACTATACTTTGTGATTATAAATAATGTTTTAAGTGTTTTTAGTTGTTGGAATTAGGTGTGTTTTATGTGTTTTGTTAAGTTTTGTGTGTAGGAGACAAATGGAGAAAACATGGAGTTAATGGAGAAAATATGGAGCAAATGAAGAAGAGAAGAAGAAATGAGCCAAGGCAGAAAAGCTTCTGTCGCGATCGCGATGGATGGCGCGAGCGCGACAGAGCGCGCTAAGGAAAGAAGAGGAAAGAGAAGAAAAGAGAAGCTGTCGCGACCAAGGGAAGGCGTCGCGAGGTCGCGACGAGGCGCGGAGAAGGCACACGTGAGGAAAGGCGAGCGCAAGAGGAGGCGTGCTCTGTCGCGACGTCGCGACATTGTCGCGATCGCGACAGAGGGATCCGTTAGACACTAAAGTTCAAATTTGAACTTTAAGAGTTGCATCTTTCCACCAACTATTACATCCTTTGTAGAAGGGCATCTGAAGGGGCATGAGCTGACATTATAAATTCTGTTTTTAACTGTAATTTAGAATAATGATAACTTAGAATTGAACATTTGCATATTTTTCTGTAGTTAAAAATAGTTTTCTTTTAGTATTTCCTAAGTAGAGTTTATGTGTTGAAGAGAAGATATTATACAAGGAAGAGGACTACAATTGGTGACTTGAAAAGGGTTGAGAAATCTCCTTCTTCAATTCCTATCTTTTAATTCTTCTTTGTAATTGTTTTATGATGTGAATTCTGAACTTAAATGTTTAATATTAAATTATTTTATTGTTCATATTTATTCAAGTGTTCTTAATTGTAGAATTTCTCATTAGTATATTATTTATTGTCATTATAAGTATGAGTTTGATTGAGAAATAAATTCATTCTTACATCTAATTGGAAATTCATCATCGAGATATTGTTTGAGAAATCAGAATATTAAAATGGTTGTTAAAGGTTGTGTTTTATTCTTAAGATTTGCATATATAATAATCTAGTTCTTAAATGAAAATTTGGAATTAGACTTATATGTGTATGTTTTGGGCAGTCCTATTTATATTGAGAAAGTAAGTAGGAAATTTATTCAACTTGACTTACAAGACAAGAATGCTAAAGTCATTAAGAACAATTAATTTGAGTTCCATTTTTATATCTAGCATCATTAATATTTTCTATCTTTTTGGATTCACATAAACTTGACTTAATAAGTTTACATATTAGATTAAATTAGAACCAACTCTACCATTAATTAATCATTGTAAACAAGATTAAAATCAATTAGTAATAGTGTGTAACACGTTCCCTGTGGGATCGATATCTAAAGTACTATTGCGGTACACCGTATACTTGCGGTATGTTGCATCATTAGAAAATGCACAACAAGTTTTTGGCGCCGTTGCCGGGGAACGGTTGTTTGCCATTATAAAAATTGATTTATGATTTTGGATTACAATATTTTGTTTTGTTTTAATTTGTTTATTTGTTTAAATTAATTTTGTGTTTTGTTTTTACAGGATTTTAGAAGTTCATGCCTAGTACAAGGAGTTCTTTAGAAGAGCTTGAGCCTATAAATCCTGAAATTGAGAGGTTTTTATTGAGTAATCGGAAATCAAATAAAAAGAAGAATAAAAATAGGAGATCAATTGTCATGGCTGAAGAACAAAATCCACCAAGATTGATGGACTTTGCCACACCTGCATTGAGTGGTGCTCAACAAGGAGTGGTAAGACCAACGGTAAATGCCAATCAATTTGAAATTAAGCCTTCATTGTTACAAATGATTCAAAATAGTATTCAATTTTATGGTTTGGCAAATGAGGATCCAAATGCTCATTTGGCAAATTTTCTTGAGATTTGTGATACCTTTAAGATAAATGGGGTTTCAAATGATGCAATCAAGCTTAGGCTTTTTCCATTCACATTGAAGGATAAAGCAAAGGCTTGGTTGAATTCTTTGACAAGAGGATATATAACTACTTGGGACCAATTGGCCCAAGCATTTTTATCAAAATATTTTCCATTGGCCAAAACCGCAAAAATCATAAAGGATATCACTACATTTGTACAAAATGAAAATCAATCATTATATGAGGCTTGGGAAAGATTCAAAGAATTGCAAAGGATGTGTCCACACCATAACTTGCCAAGAGAATTGTTAATGCAAACATTTTATAATGGAGTAAATCCTACCACAAGAGGAACTATTGATGCGGCTGCTGGAGGATCTTTGATGAGAAAAACTACTGAAGCGGCATTTGAATTGTTGGAGGAGATGTCCATGAACAATTGCATGTGGCCTACCGAGAGAAGTAGAGATTCAAATTCTACTAATGTGAGAGGAGTTCATGCACTTGATTCAGTGGTTGCATTGCAAGCTCAAGTGGAAGCATTGACTCACAAACTCAATAATATGGGTATGGGAAGTAGTCAACCAAATAGATGCAATATTTGTGGACAACAAGGACATCCAAGTGAGGTATGTAATTTGGGCATAAATAGTACGGAGGAGCAAGTTAGTTTTATCCAAGGGCAAGGAAGAGGTAACCCATTTTCCAATACATATAACCCTGGATGGAGGAACCATCCAAATTTTTCATGGGGGAATAGTAGTAATCAAAACAAAGGAGTAAGTTTTCAACCACCTCAAGATAGGTTTGGGGCCTTGGAGATTAAAATGGATAGGTTCTTAGAGGGGATTAATATGAAATTTAATTCACAAGAGGAGAACCAAAAGAGGTTAGAAAATAAGTTTGATCAAATCACAAAGAATCAAGCCTCATCCATTCACAACTTAGAAGTGCAAATTGGGCAATTAGCAAAGGCTTTACCTTCAAGATTACAAGGTACTTTACCAAGTAATACGGAGGAGAACCCAAGAGAACATCTAAAGGCCATAAATTTGAGGTCAGGTAAATCTTACACCAATGATTTTGTTATTACTAACAAGAATGAAAAATTTCAGGAAAATAAAAAGGAGAATGATTCTTCTGTCGCGAGCGCGACACCTATCGCGGTCGCGACAGAAGAGAAGCAAACCAAAGTTCCAGGCGCGACACTAGGCGCGATTCCAGACGTGATCGCGACAGCAGGAGGAGAGTCTTCTGTCGCGATCGCGACACCTATTGCGATCGCGACAGAAGGGGCATCTAAAGCAAATTCTTCTAAAATTTTTCAACCTTCTCCACCGTTTTCGCAACGCCTAAAGAGACAAAACCAAGATAAGCAATTTCAATCTTTTATTGACAAATTGAAGCATTTGCATATAAATTTGAATTTTATTGAGGCCATTTCACAAATTCCTAACTATGCAAAATTTCTTAAAGAATTGATTTCTAAGAAAAGAAGTTGGGAGGATATATCCACTATTGCATTGACTGAAGCATGTAGTTCTATAATCACAAATAATTTGCCTACCAAACTTAAAGATAATGGTAGTTTCACAATTCCATGCACTTTAGGGGATAAAGAGTTTCCTAAGTGTTTATGTGATTTGGGGGCAAGTATTAATCTCATGCCTTATTCTATCTTTAAAAAGTTGGGTTTAGATTATGTTAAACCTACTTCCATGGTTTTGCAATTAGCTGATCAATCTATTAAGAAACCATATGGAATAGTTGAAGATGTGCTTGTAAAAGTGGATAAATTTATCTTGCCCGCTGATTTTGTCATTTTAGATTTTGCATATGATGAGAAATGTCCCTTAATATTGGGTAGACCTTTCATGAGGACTGGTCGAGCTTTAGTTGATGTCTATGAGGGCACATTAGTTTTAAGAGTATGGGATGATAGTGTTGAATATCACATGGAAAAGGCACTAAAATACCCAATGGATGAAAATGTGTGCATGAAAATAGATGTCATTGATGCATGTGTTGTGGAAGTCTTAGAAAATGCAGATGAAGAGGAAGTCCAAATGGAAGAAGAAGTTCATGAAGAGGTAGAGCAAGAAAGTGTTAGAAGTGAACCTCTTATTCGTAATGAAGCACCTTTACCACCTTCCATTGAAAGTCCACCAAATGTTGATCTAAAGGAATTACCTAGTCATTTGAGGTACGCCTTTCTTGGATTAAATCATACTTTGCCTATTATTATTTCTAATAAACTCAATAAAGAACAAGAGCATGCATTATTAGAAGTTGTTAGAAAAAGGATAAAAAGTATTGGATGGCAAATATCTGATTTGAAGGGTATTAGTCCTAATGTTGTCATGCATAGGATAAATATGGAAGATGACTATAAACCAAAAGCTGATAGACAAAGGAGGCTTAACCCTCATATGAAAGAGGTAGTCAAAAAGGAAGTTATTAAATTGCTTGATGCTGGAATCATTTATCCGATTTCGGATAGTGATTGGGTAAGTCCAATACATTGTGTTCCAAAGAAGGGGGGTATGACTGTAGTGAGGAATGAGAATGGAGATTTAATTCCAACTAGAACCACCACTGGTTGGAGGGTATGTATAGATTATAGGAAGCTTAATTTGGCCACTAGAAAGGATCATTTTCCTTTACCATTCATTGACCAAATGCTAGAAAGAATAGCTGGCCATTCTCATTATTGTTTTCTTGATGGATATTCAGGATATTTCCAAATTTTTATCTACCCAAGTGACCAAGAGAAAACTACATTTACTTGTCCTTATGGAACTTTTGCTTATAGGCGAATGCCTTTTGGGCTTTGTAATGCCCCAGCCACATTTCAAAGATGTATGACTTCAATTTTTGGAGACATGATAGAGGATATAATGGAAGTCTTTATGGATGATTTTTCTGTATATGGAGATTCATTTGAGCTTTGTTTGAAAAATTTAGACAAAGTATTGGCTAGGTGTGAAGAAACTAACTTAGTTCTTAATTGGGAGAAATGCCATTTTATGGTAGATGAAGGGATAGTATTAGGGCACAAAATTTCAAGTAGGGGTATTGAGGTTGATAGAGCAAAAACTGAATTAATTGAGAAGTTACCTCCACCCACTACACTTAAGGGGGTAAGATCTTTTCTTGGACATGCTGGATTTTATAGAAGATTCATAAAGGATTTCTCTTTAATTGCTAAACCTTTAACTAATTTGCTAGTTAAGGATGTTTCTTTTGAATTTTCTAAAGAATGTATGCATGCTTTTGAAACTTTGAAGAAAGCTCTTATAAGTGCTCCTATTATTGCTGCTCCTAATTGGGAATTGCCATTTGAGATTATGTGTGATGCAAGTGATCTTGCTGTGGGTTGTGTATTAGGCCAAAGACATGGTAAGAATTTGCATGTGATATATTATGCTAGTCATACTTTGTCTCCTCCTCAAGTTAATTATACAACAACTGAAAAAGAAATGTTAGCTGTGGTTTATGCATGTGACAAGTTTAGATCATACTTGTTGGGATCTAAAGTCATAATCTATACCGATCATGCTGCATTGAGGTATTTATTTGCAAAGAAAGATGCTAAACCTAGGTTGATTCGTTGGGTATTGTTATTGCAAGAATTTGACCTTGTAATCAAAGACAAAAAGGGAAGTGAAAATCTTGTTGCTGACCATTTGTCTAGATTAGAAAACAATGAACAAACTTTAGGTGATGGTATTGAAATTAATGAAACATTTTCGGATGAAGCCTTAATGTCAATTTTGAATATGCATGTGCCTTGGTATGCTGATTTTGCTAACTATCTTGCTGCTGGAATTGTACCTGAAAATTTGACATGGCAAAAAAAGAAGAAATTCTTTAGTGATGTTAAAAATTATCTTTGGGAAGAGCCTTACTTGTTTAAGATAGGTGGGGATGGTATAATTCGTCGTTGTGTAAGTGAGGAGGATTATCAAAATATTTTGATGCATTGTCATGCTGCATTATATTCGGGTCATAATGGTGCTAATAAAACTGCTTCTAGAGTGCTTGAATGTGGATTCTTTTGGCCCACTTTATTTCATGATGCAAAGATATATGTAGCTAAATGTGATAAATGTCAAAGGGCTGGTAATATTGGGAAAAGAGATGAAATGCCTTTAAATAATATATTGGAAGTTGAAGTGTTTGATGTATGGGGGATTGACTTCATGGGTCCTTTCCCCACTTCTTTTGGTCAAAACTATATCTTGGTTGGAGTAGATTATGTATCAAAATGGGTTGAAGCCAAAGCCACACCTACCAATGATTCAAAGGTAGTGATAAAGTTTTTGAAGAAGCTTTTCTCAAGATTTGGAGTGCCAAGAGCCATCATAAGTGATGGAGGTAAGCATTTCATTAACCGTTCTTTTGACTCATTATTGCAAAAATATGGAGTTCATCATAGAGTAGCTACACCATATCACCCACAAACAAGTGGTCAAGTGGAAGTGTCCAATAGAGAGTTAAAGTGGATATTAGAAAAAACAGTCTCTACTTCTAGGAAGGATTGGGCACATAAATTAGATGATGCTTTGTGGGCATATCGCACTGCATTCAAAGCTCCAATTGGAATGACACCATATAGGATGGTTTATGGAAAAACGTGTCATTTACCTGTGGAGTTAGAGCACAAAGCATATTGGGCCATTAGAACTTTAAATTATGATCTTAAAGATGCAAGTGTCAAAAGATGTTTACAATTGAATGAGCTAGATGAATTGAGACTTCTTGCATTTGAGAATGCGAAGATTTATAAAGAAAGGACTAAAAAATGGCATGATGCACATATACGGATTAAAAATTTTAATATTGGGGACAAGGTCCTATTGTATAATTCTAGATTGAAACTCTTCCCGGGAAAATTAAGATCAAGATGGAGTGGACCTTTTGAAGTTACACAAGTTTTTGATCAAGGGTTTTTGGAACTTAAAAATAATAAAAATGAGTTATTTAAAGCCAATGGTCAAAGATGTAAAGTGTATTTGGAGGAAACATTTCATGGAAGGGAGGTTTCATTTCTTTCATTAAAAATGATTTCATGATTACTTGGTTTAACTTTTCTTTTTCATTAATTGTTTTATGTTTGATATTTATATCTACTAATGTTGTTCTTTTGTTCCACAGATGTTTTTCATATATAAATTTATTTTATATATCTTCGTGTGTTGTTTTTGGAAGGAAAAGCAAATATGATATTAAAAAAATTTCATTCTGTCGCGATCGCGAAGTTGTCGCGAGCGCGACAGAATGAGGGAAGTGTATTTTTTACTTCATCGCGACGGCGCGACGGTGCATATCATCGCGACAGAAAAATTGGTTTTTCAAAAATTTCATTCTGTCGCGATCGCGATGTTGTCGCGATAAAGAGCGGGAATAATTTATCGCGGTGACGCGATGTATAGCGCGACGTTTAAATTTTTCATTTTGCTTCTGTCGCGATCGCGGCAACGTCGCGAGGTCGCGACAGAACGCGGAATTCGATTTTTTAGGGCAAACCAACCGTTTGGATTTCAATTAATTCCCCACCTTCTCCTTTTCTTCCCTAATAACTTCTCTTTTTCTTATTTTTTTTTCTGCCTTTTCCGTTTTCTTCTCTCAAATTTCGCACGATTCTCTCAAAGATTTTTCTCACGATTTTCTCTAACTTCCAAACGCATATCTCGTTTTCTTCTTCTTCTATAAATCTGTTGTTGTTATTTTTCTTTTTCTTCTCGTATTGTTCTTCATTTGGAAACCGATTTAGACATGGTGAGAACAAAGCATGTAGGCGACAAAAGCCAAGGGAAACGCCCTATGGGGGAATCCAGCGCTCAAAGAGATGCACCACCTCTTGATTCCTTGATTCTTCAAAACAGGTATGAATGCCCTTTTAAACTTTTATCTGATGAAGAGGGTGAGAAGTTTATCTATTTTGCCAAAAAATCGTACGTAGGGATGTGGGCACTTGATTTTCCTATATTGAATACAATGGGTTTAAATGACCAAATTAATAATTTTCTTAGATGTATGAAATGGGGGAAATTCATCACTTACTCTTTACCTGTACGTAAAGATTGGGCTTTGGAATTTTTTGTTACATTAGAGTATGTGGATAAAGGTAGGGATTCAATGAAATTTAGGCATCAGGGTGTTACCTACACTTTTACATATACTGATTTACATACCTGGTTTGGTTTTCCTTTAAATGGTAAGCGTTTTGATTCCCATTTATTTCAACCTTCTCCTGTGTGGCATAATTTGTCAGGCCTTGAACGTTTTAATAATAAAAATTCTACTAATAGGCAGATAAAGGACAATGCTTTAATGATTTTTCATAAATTTCTATGCCATGCCATGTTTGGGAGAGTTGAAAGTACAAAGGTCCAAACAAAGGATTTGTTTGTTTTAGATTTATTGCAATCTAACAAAACACCTGATTCCATTGATTTTATACTTGATGGCCTTTATCATGCGTCTACTGCCCGTAGTAAATCCGTGGGTATGTGTCATATGGTAACAGGAATTATTTTGGGATGTTTGGGAGATTTGCCTAATTTTGTAATTGATGAAAAAGAAACAATTCCTTTGTTGGATGTGGTGTATTTGCGCAGAGCTAATATTTTAACCAAGGGAGCTTGGCCCCCAAGGTTTGTTGATAGATGTGCAGGTGGATCAAGTTGGGATGACCCTAATTTGGCTGGACCAAGTGTGCCTCGTGATAGGGCACGTGAGTCAGCATCTGCAGCTCCTGCTCATGACTCCTCAAGTGAGGACGAGGCGGCTGTTGGTGCTGATAATGCTGATAGGCGGAATACTAGAGAGGCTGCTGTAGATTTGGAGCCTATTTTGCACCGATTGGATGGTATTGAGGCCACCAATCAGAGTATGGCTGCTAGAATGGATGTGCTGGAAACTGATGTGCGGACGGTGTTAAAGAATCAAAAGAGCTTGGGTCGCAAGCTCTTAAGTTTTTTCCGCAAGCAGAATGTGGACCTTTCTCCTTCTCCACCAAGCTCCCCTAGTGGGAGTTTTTGAGTTTGTCTCCTATCTTTTTCTTTGTTTTATTCTTGTTTGTATTTGTGTTTTGTTTATGTTAGTTTGTTTGTTTAGTTTAATCCTTTTTACACAATGGGGACATTGTGTCCTTTAAGTGTGGGGGGGGTATGTTTTGATATGTTTTATGTTTTTAGTGTATATATGTTTTATGTTTTTAGTGTATATATGTATATATAGTTTTATGTGTTATTTATTGTGTAGTATAGCTTGTGTTTGCATGAACTGCTAGATTTAGGTATATGTTGTTTTATTGTTTTAGGTTGTTTTATGCTAAATATTTTTGGAGCTTAGTATTTGATGAATATTTGAAAATTAGAGCATGTATAGGTTTTATGTTTTTGACCATTAGTTTAGATAGTAACTTTTTGATCATTTTCATTATTGGTTTTACTTTAGCTTTTTGTTGTACATAGTGAAGGGTATGACTTAGCAAAACACTTTGGTGTAGGTTCTTTTTAAATTAAATATCTTTTTATATGTAAATAAAGATTGTTTTGCCAATTTATTGCCTATGATAGTTTAAACTATAGCCATGTGAGCTTTTGAAGCCTTATACACAAATTTTTCTTTGTATGAGAGCCTTATTATGCCATATCCTCTAGAACTTGTTTGTAGTAAATTTCGAGATTACATTTTAGTAGAGGATGTACACGGGATATGATAAGGGCATTTAGAATGAACCTATTTTGTCTTACTTTTAAAATTCCTTACCTTTTGACTTTAGGTAGCCAATTTTGAGCCTATATCTGTTTTTTCTTGTTTAAACATATTACTAACCCAAACTTTTACTTAAACAAGGCCTAATTTCTTTGTAATTACCCTATTGTGGAGGGATTAGGATTGATATAGCATGGGAGATATATTTGTCATTGAAAAGCATGAACTTAGTAAAAAGTTGCAATTGCAAAGTCCTTCTTTTCAAAGTTAGAATTCCAACTGCTAGTAGAAAGAAAATAAAAGGGAAAAATGGGATTAGCAAGATGTACATCTAAATTACTTATGTGAGGGATGGAGCATTAAAATGCACCCACACTAAATTCTCTTGCTATCCTAAGAAAAAAAAAAGAAAAAAAATAGTAAGTATAAATTAAGAGCTAGCAGCAAATTTATATTCTTAAGAAGGGAATTTGATTAAAAATATCATGCTTATTGCTATTCTGTTTTGGTTAATTCTCCTATGTTGTATTAATGCTTTTTCTCTGCACAATAATAGCTACTTAAGCCCAAAAGTTCCTTACCTTAACCTAAGCCACATTACAACCCTTTTAAGACCCTTTGATCCTCTTTACTACCTTTTACTAGTAGTGGAGATTTTTACTACTTACAAGCTTATGGTATGTAATGGCATAATCAAGGAATGAGGGAAAACACTAACCTTTATACACTTGAGTGATTGAGTGCTTATCAAAATAAGTGTTGAGTGAAAATTATTTTAGGCAATGCTTTGTGTGAAATAATCTCTTACATGTATTAAGATATTTGATTTCTTGAGATCAAACATCATTGTGTTTTGCCATTTCATGTTTTTCCAAATGTGAAAAGAGGGTTAAAGTTTAATGAATGATGGGAATGTTTAAATAGTTGCATATTGAGGCTAGTGTGTTAGAAGGATAATTCTATGCATGGTGTTTTCAAATAATTATCAAATGTCTAAGTCAGCTCCAAAATATTGTGTTTAGTATAAATTTTGTTTTTGTGTTGTTTATATGTTGTGTAAGTGTTTTGCTTGGGGACAAGCAAATGTTTAAGTGTGGGGGTTTGATATGAGCTTAAATAGCTCATAATTAAACTATACTTTGTGATTATAAATAATGTTTTAAGTGTTTTTAGTTGTTGGAATTAGGTGTGTTTTATGTGTTTTGTTAAGTTTTGTGTGTAGGAGACAAATGGAGAAAACATGGAGTTAATGGAGAAAATATGGAGCAAATGGAGAAGAGAAGAAGAAATAAGCCAAGGCAGAAAAGCTTCTGTCGCGATCGCGATGGATGGCGCGAGCGCGACAGAGCGCGCTAAGGAAAGAAGAGGAAAGAGAAGAAAAGAGAAGCTGTCGCGACCAAGGGAAGGCATCGCGAGGTCGCGACGAGGCGCGGAGAAGGCACACGTGAGGAAAGGCGAGCGCAAGAGGAGGCGTGCTCTGTCGCGACATTGTCGCGATCGCGACAGAGGGATCCGTTAGACACTAAAGTTCAAATTTGAACTTTAAGAGTTGCATCTTTCCACCAACTATTACATCTTTTGTAGAAGGGCATCTGAAGGGGCATGAGCTGACATTATAAATTCTGTTTTTAACTGTAATTTAGAATAATGATAACTTAGAATTGAACATTTGCATATTTTTCTGTAGTTAAAAATAGTTTTCTTTTAGTATTTCCTAAGTAGAGTTTATGTGTTGAAGAGAAGATATTATACAAGGAAGAGGACTACAATTGGTGACTTGAAAAGGGTTGAGAAATCTCCTTCTTCAATTCCTATCTTTTAATTCTTCTTTGTAATTGTTTTATGATGTGAATTCTGAACTTAAATGTTTAATATTAAATTATTTTATTGTTCATATTTATTCAAGTGTTCTTAATTGTAGAATTTCTCATTAGCATATTATTTATTGTCATTATAAGTATGAGTTTGATTGAGAAATAAATTCATTCTTACATCTAATTGGAAATTCATCATCGAGATATTGTTTGAGAAATCAGAATATTAAAATGGTTGTTAAAGGTTGTGTTTTATTCTTAAGATTTGCATATATAATAATCTAGTTCTTAAATGAAAATTTGGAATTAGACTTATATGTGTATGTTTTGGGCAGTCCTATTTATATTGAGAAAGTAAGTAGGAAATTTATTCAACTTGACTTACAAGACAAGAATGCTAAAGTCATTAAGAACAATTAATTTGAGTTCCATTTTTATATCTAGCATCATTAATATTTTCTATCTTTTTGGATTCACATAAACTTGACTTAATAAGTTTACATATTAGATTAAATTAGAACCAACTCTACCATTAATTAATCATTGTAAACAAGATTAAAATCAATTAGTAATAGTGTGTAACACGTTCCCTGTGGGATCGATATCTAAAGTACTATTGCGGTACACCGTATACTTGCGGTATGTTGCATCATTAGAAAATGCACAACAGTCACACCCCACTAGTACAAACATGCAAACATCACAAATAGAATTACATATCCGGTATAAATAAAACTTTAAAAGACAGAAGAGGAATACAAGACAAAATGGATACTTTTATTAATATACAAAAGAGGTCTTTACAATTTATATTAATTTACAAAAAGAGGATCGAATATACAAAAGCCCAAGATACATTGTTTCAAAAGGGCTATCAAAGTAATACATCTATTACAAAAAGAAAGGGGAAGCCTATACTATAAAACACCAAATCTCTAGTTGCGTTGGCCTTCCCGATGCAACACGCCAGAACACGCGTACCAAAACCTTCCACACCTGCACGGATAAACACCCGTGCTAAGCGAAATCGCTTAGTGGGGAAAACACAAAATGCATAACCGCCACTCACAGTGACGATGACAGAAAGCATATGATAACAATACAATTATGGGCATGTACTCATACATAGTTAATGCAGATATTGGCATTCACATTCAAGAATTCTTATACAAAACACAATGACACCTGCTTGATCCCAATGAGTGGATAACGAGTACATATAGATACTTGAGAGTATCGATATCATCATATAGACAAATAGATACCCGAAGGTATCGAACCATTCTTTTTACTTTATTTTCAAATTGTTTTTACGTGGAATCTTAAGAAAGATTCAGACAGAGGGATCGCGAGGATCCGATCATGGGACCTGATCAGGGTCCAAAGTCATACATATAGCTGCAGCGGCACAAAACTCTATTAGGCATGCCTAACTATCCACTTATCCGACATTAGCAGGTTATGCAAAATCTTATCACATTTACATATATATTATTCGTGCAAAAAGAAAATCAAAGCTTAATGAAAACTGCATGCAAAAGAAATTAAGTCATTAAGCAAAAAGGAAAAGAAATCAAGTTTGGAAGTCGCGCTCGCGACAGAGACCAAAACACAACTACCCGCCGAGTCTCGCGGTCGCGAGAGAATCTCGCGCTCGCGGGAGGGCGAAGGCGCCACTCTCTGTCGCGCTCGCGACAGAAGGTAACTGTCCCAGTCCATCGCGCTCGCGACCACCGCGCGCTCGCGACAGAAGAGAGTCCTGCAACCACTCGAAGATTGAGCGCTCTGTCGCGCTCGCGACAGAGAGTTCTCTCGAGCTCTCGGCGTGACACTTCTCGCGCCGGCGCGAGGGCCGAACCCTCCGCACTCTGTCGCGCTCGCGACAGTGTCGCAATCGCGACAGACACGGGTTTTTCAGCTCTTACGCCCAAATTCTGCAGAAAACTTACACAAATCACATTCAAACTTCCAAAATTGATTCCAAACCTCAAAATTAAGCAACGCAAGCATTAACAACTCATAACATAAATAAAAACCCACTTTAACACCATTTATCTCAATTAAATCAAGTCAATTACATGACCAATTTCTAAAAATTTCCAAAACAGCAATTTTAACATCAATTACAACTATTCACATAAATTCTCACAAATCCTTCGACAATGTTCATTCTTTCACATCCCATATCACACTAATTTCAATTCAAGCTATAATAACACAACTCATAAACCCAATCAAAGCAAAACCACAATTATCCAACTCAAATCACAAATACACATAAAAGACAAACGTTCCCAAACCTTCTCTCCTTAGCTCCTATTCGCGAGCTCCGCTCCCGCTAGCAATTCCTTTCCCTTTATCCGGTCTAGGAGCCTCCTCTGAACCACAAACCCATAATAATCAAGATTAATTCTAAAACAACCCACAAATGAATTTACAAATATTTAAACCTAGAGAAGAGGAAGAAGAAGAAATCTAAGACATTAATAACTCCTACTCACCTCTAAGCTTCAAAATCACAAGCTAATCAACTCTAATTACTCAATTAAGGAAGAGGGAGCAAGATTGTGCAAAGAAAAAGGAAGAACAAAGAAAGAAGAAGAAGAAAAGAATAAGATGGCGTGAGGAAGAAAGAAGAACGGGATTCAAAAGGGAAAAGGCTGATCTCTCTCTCTCTCACCAAACCCATTAAATGTTACTCTATCCACTTAGCCACATGTCATCATCCCCCTAAGACACATGTCCCATATCACACCCTACTCCCATACAATATCATATACACTAAACTAACTCTTATTCATACTTTAATTCTATACATCCACTCATACCCTACACTAGCCTATCTCCTCTTCTCAACTAATATACATAAATTAAATAAATAATCCAATTAAACACATACATGTAACACATGCAAATACACACATACAGACACGGACAGGCTCAAACTACTGGGGTGGTTTTGGGGTGTTACACATAGGGCCTCCTTTTATATCACAGCCCGTTGCGTTCGCCAGTTTGGAGGGCGTCAGACTATTGTGACTCTGTCGCTAGCTTTTCATGGTGGACTCCTGTCTTCGGCATTTTTTACTAGCTACTGCGCACTTTGGGCATAGCTACCCTTGAGTATGACCTCCCCAAGGGCTAACGATTCTGATTTACTAGTTCGCTGGACTATAAAAAGTGGGTGATTAGCCCTGCTGTCGACAATAGGATCAGTTGGCTTAAACATCTGACCGAGCGAATGCAGTAGAGAATAGTTTTTTAGGTTACAAAATATAATGTATTTTTCTTTTTATAAAAGAACCAGACAATCATGAAAAGTGCGAACTGAGTCCTTTATTGCAAATTTATGAACATTTCTATATGATTTCATTACACATGATCATTTATTAACAGAAAAATCCAAAACACAAAACTACACTTAATCTCATAATAAATCTTGCGAGCGTCAAACTCCTATTATCAATCAGCCCTCTCGGGTTTTCTTGATTGAATATTTTCTCTCAGCCCTTAATTTTTGTCCAGAGTGCCTTTTTTCAATTTTCACCCTGACAAGGCTCCCAATTTTAGCAAGGCCACCTTTTTTTCAGTTTTCGACCCGCAGGGCATTTATTCTCCTCTTTTGATTTTTGGTCTTTAGCCATGGAACCTCTTTAATTTGTCGACGTTGACCGGCTCTTTGAATTCATTCCCATCGTTGTCTGTTAAAATTGCCGCTCCCTTTGATAACAACTTCTTTAAAACAAACGGACCTTCCCATGTTAGCCGAAATTTCTCCCGAATGTCTGGTACTCCTAGCCTCATCTGTTTGAAGACTAGGTCTCCTTCTTTCAGTGGGTGCTTTTTAACCTTCTTGCCAAATGATCGAGCTAACCTCTTTTAGTAGACCTGGTTGTGATAATAAGCTCGTAACCTACCCTCATCCAGCAGGTTTAACTGCAGTAATCGTTATTACGCCCATTCTGATTCTAGAATTTCGGCTTCCATAACCACTCTTAGAGGCCTGAGCTCAATTTCAACTAGCAGAACTGCCTCCATTCCATATACTAAAGAAAATGGCGTCGCGCCTGTCGATGTTCTGATGGTAGTTCTATAGCCCCACAGTGCAAAAGGTAACTTTTTCGCCCAGTCTTTGTAATTCTGTACCATTTTGGCTAAGATTTTCTTGATATTCTTGTTAGCTACTTCAACCGCCCCATTAACTTGAGGTCAATAAGGGAAGGACTTATGGTGCTGTGTCCCATACTTCTGTAGTACCCATTTGGTTTCAGCTAAGAATTGTACCCCATTATCAGACACGATATGATGTGGGAGGCTGTACCTACATACCAAATTCCGCTTAATAAATCTGGCCTTGTCTTGAGCATCTACTTTCTTAAAAGATTCAGCCTCAACCCATTTGGTAAAGTAATCGATGGCGACTATAATGAACCTGTGCCCATTAGAAGCGGTAGGGCATATCTCTCCTATGATATCTATCCCCCAAGCCACAAATGGCCAAGGCTAAAATAAATTATTTAATTCTGACACTGGCACATGTGTAGACACCGGGTCCCGAGTCAACTTAAATCAGGATTACCCAATGATGAAATTAAGTGTGCCGATTTATAGGCAAAAATGAAAGTTAAAAGTGATGATTTTCTTGTCAAATTGATTTATTAGAAATAAATAAAAATGTATTTTAAAAAAATATTTTAAGTGTTTTAAAAATTATTTTGGAACAAAAAAGTTATGTTTTGAAATTATAGTTTTTTTAGAAAATTAAAAAAAAAAATCGGCGAATGTCGGGGTGCGGCAGCGCGCGGGGCGCTCTCGCCCTCGCGGCGCCCAGTGCTCGTTGCCGCACGCGCGACTCGCTGAGCGTCGCGAGCGCAGCGCAGCGCGCGGGCGTGCCGACGGGCGTCGCTCGCCCCTGACGCCCCATTTTTTATTTTTTTCCATTTTTGGTCCCAAAAATTGGTTTTTTCCTCATTTTTTTACATAATTTAATTTTAAAAGATTTTTATCTTCCAACTCTTCAAATTATTCAGTTTTTTGGGTTTAATGTGAGTTAAATTAATTTAATTTATTTATTAAATTTGGTTTATTTTGAGTTATAAAATGGGTTTTTTGGAGAGGTTTTTGGGGGGATTTTTCTTAAGAAAATTATTGTTTTCTCTCTTCTTCTTCTTCTTCTTCTTCAAGAAAAATTCTCCAAGTGTTCTAATTTGATTTTTTTTAATTTAATTCTTGAGACAAATAAATCAATTATTTGTTCTTGTGAATTTTTTTACTTCTTGTTTTTCATAATTTTTCCTTAAGACAAATAAATTAATTATTTGTTCTTGGGATAAAATTTCATTATATATTTTATTTTATTAAATCAAAGCAAGGAATTTGTCATCCAACTTCATTTATCACATCAAATTTGAGGGTAAACATTCTTGGCTCCACTTTTAATTTAATTTTTAATTTATTTTTGTTTACAATTAGTTAGCTATCATGTAAATTCTCTTAGATCTATTATTTATTTTACTTTTTATTTCTTGCATGTTTATTTAATTGTTCATATTATCATTTCTTACTTCCTATTTAATTGTTCATATTTGTATTTCTTATTCTTATTGTTTATTTAATTGTTCATATTCTTATTCTTATTTCTTATTTAATTGTTCATCTTCATATTATTGTCATTATTTTTGTTCATATATTATTGTTATTGTTAGTATTATCATTTAACATGTGTTAGCATGATTGTCTTATTCATTATCATTACTTGCATATTTAATTTGATTGTTCATATTCTTTGATGTTATTATTATTATTATTATTATTATTATTATTATTATTATTATTATTATTACTTGCATATTTAATTTGATTGTTCATATTCTTTGATATTATCATCATTATTATTATTTGTTATTATTATTGTGATTAGTGTTATCATTATTATTATTATTATTATTATTATTATTATTATTATTATTATTATTATTATTATTATTATTATTATTATTATTATTATTATTATTATTTATCATTATTACTATTATTATTATTATTTTTATTAGTTTTGTTTATTATTATAATTTATTATTGTTGTCATCATCATTATTATTTTCATGTTTTTATGCATGTTAAATTTTATTGTTTTTATTTATGCATGTTAAATTGTTCGTGTGTTAAGTTATATTTTATTATGCCATCTAATTAATTTATCATACATTATGCATGTTGTTTTATTTATTTTAATTCATTTTTTACATGTTACATGTTTAATCCATTTTTTTATTACTAACATCATCTTTATTTGTGTTTTATTTCAATACTTATTTTTCATGTGTGAGTTTTCCAATGGCAAGTGAGAACCCATGGAGGTTTGAAGACACCATTTTGGTAGAGTTTATATTTTTAGCCTTTTTAGCATTTTTAGTATTATTTTGCTTTTATTTGATTTTATTATTTAATATGTAATTTATAATAAGTTTGTTTATTTTCATACACGTTAATTAAAAAGTCGCATAAAGTTTTATAAATAAATTGGATTTTTCTAATAAATGGGACCAATGTCCTAATTTTTCATCCAAATAAATTGTCACTTTAAAATTATTTTTTTTAACTATGCATGCGAGGACCAATGTCCTCACTCTTGATAAATAACCCATTTTATGCATGATTTACCTTTATTTTACAATGGGGGTTGTTTTCCGCCCCTAGTTTTGTTGTAATTTATTTTTTATGTACTTTACTTTAATTATGCTTTCATTTACCGCTTTCCTTGGATGAACAACTTGCGCTCTAATTATTGCATCAAAACGTGTGAGAAAAGGGATGAAATTTTAAATTCAAAACTCAGTTGTAACTTAACCAATGTATGAATAAATGAGAAGTCCCAAACCATCTCTGGTCTTTGGGCTCAACGAGGCGAGAGGACCATTTCAATGTTACATTGGAATGGGACTTCCAAGACACCTCTTGTGTCCCGTAAAAAGACTTTAACTTGCATAGTCCTAGGCTCCACGAGGCGAGAGGGCCATCCTAATGTTCTATTAGGATGGGACCTCCAAGACCCCTCTGGCTTGCCCAAAATGGACATAGCTATGCTGTCTTAGGCTCACTAAGGCTAGACGAACTTTTCAAGTGTTCTATTGGGTGGCGACTCCAAGAAACCTCCTTGTTGCACAAAATAGACGCCCTTGCAATTTCACTTGCAAGTTTTTATGAATCTCTCCCAAAAACGCTAAAGGCAGGTCTCCGGGGCGCCCACGGGGTTCGGTGCGCGTCACAACATGCCTCGAATCTGCATGTTATTCGTACAGCTGACATTGTTTTACAAACTTTGAACAGTCTGTATCCATAGTGATCCAATAGAACCCCTGGCGCATGATTTTCTTTGCTAAGAATAAGCCATTCATGTGAGTTCCACAAACACCAGCATGGACTTCTTCCATAACCCTCTTAGCTTCTTTCTCTGCTATGCATCTTAGCTGAATGCTATTTGTTTGTCTCTTGTATAATATACCATCCACACTAAGAAACTGATTGGACAATTTTCTGATCATTCTGCGATCTTTTTCAGAAGACTCTTTCGAGAATACCGACCTCTCTAGATAATTCTGAACATTATAATACCAAGGTTTTCCATCAGTTACTTCAACATCCATCACCTGTTCATGTTCAAAGCAAGGCCTTTGCGAACTTGAGATCAATACGGGCTTCATAACCATTCCTTCCGGGTTATCCCATATGGACACTAGAGTTGCAAGGGCATCGGTAATTGATTCTCATCTCTAGGGATAAAATGGAAAGTGTAAGTTTCAAACCGACCGCTTAACATGTGGAGGTGCTTTACATACAGTACCAATCTTTCTTCTTTAATGGACCATTCTCCTCGAATCTGACGGATCACTAAACATGAGTCTCCAAAAGCCTCTGCAGACTTTGCCCCCAGGGCCAAAAGAGCCTCTAAACCGAAAACACATGCTTCGTACTCGGATTCATTGTTAGTAGCCTTATATCTCAGCTTCTTAGCCAGTGGTAACTTTTCTCCATTCGGCATTATCATAATGATCCCAACACCTGCCCCTTTGTTGTTAACTGCTCTATCAAAATACATTTTCCATCCCTGAACTGCAATGGCCAAGACATCTTCGTTTGGGAAGTTATACTTGACCTGGTCTCCTTCAATAGCGTGATCGGCTGGGATTTCAGCTACAGCTCTTCGTATAATGGTTTTCCTAGTGATGTATTCTATATCAAACTCTTGGTGCAATATTAACCACCTACCCATCTTTCCTACCAAAGAAGGCGCTTCCTGAAGATATCTCAGAGGATTTTGTTTAGCGACTGCCTGAATCCTGAATGAGTGAAAATAGTCTCAACTTTTTCAAGGCCCAAATGATTGCCAAACATATCTTCTCTACTTCAACCTACCCAACCTCATAAGGGAGGAACTTCTTGTTGAGATAGTAGACTTCATACTCTACCCCGAACTCATTTTCTTGAGCCATATTGGCACCTACTGAGTTGGTTTCTATTTCAAAGTAGAGGATTAGTGGCTTGATTGGCAGAGGTGGCCTTAAGGCTGGCGAATTCAAGAGATATTCCTTAATAGTGTCGAAAGCGTTCTGACAATTGTCATTCCATTCAACAGGCTAATCCTTTCTGAGAATCTTGAACACTGGCTCACAAATCGAAGACAGTTTGGCTATGAACCGACTAATGTATTGAAGTTTTCCCAAGAAGCTTCGTTGGTATTTCTCTAATTGCCTTGACCTTGTCGGGATCTATTTCAATTCCCCTTTTACTTACTACATGTCCAAGCAATTTTCCAGAGGTGACTCCAAAAATACACTTTTTAGGATTAAGGCGAAGGTTGTACTTATCAATTCTCTTAAAGAACTTCTCTAAAGCCTCAAAGTGACCTTCCCTAGTAGCCGACTTAATCATCATATCATCTACATGCACCTCCACTTCCTTGTGAATCAAGTTATCAAGAATCTTAGTGGCCATCCTCTGATAAGTCGCGCCTGCATTATTCAGTCCAAAAAGCATAACCGATAAGTAAATGTACCTCACTCAGTGATGAAGGCCGTCTTGATCCGATCTACAATTCTGTTAAGGATCTGATTATATCCAGCATAACTGTCCACAAAGCTATACATCATGCAAGAAGCTGCGCTATCTATTAAAACATCAATATGGGGGAGAGGAAAATCGTCCTTTGGACAAGCTTTGTTCAAATCCCGATAATCCACATACATGAACTTTCCCATCCTTTTTAGCTACAGGGACTACATTAGCTAGCCACATCGGGTATTAAACCTATATTAGGAATTTAGCCTCAATCTGCTTACGAACTTCCTCTTTTACCTTCTGTGCCCATTCTGGCCTAAGCCTTCTAAGTTTTTACTTGACCGGTTTAGACTCTGGATAAGTCGAAATTGCGTGTTCAATGATGTTTCTGTCAATCCCCAGCATATCTTCATAGGTCCATGCAAAGATTTTTTCATATTTTTTTAAGATTCTTTCAAATTTTAATCTCTCTTTAGGAGTTATGTCAGACGCTTTCATATTTTATTGTTTTTTATAATTTATAGATTAGGTTGTTCGTGAAGCAATTGAAAATCGAAGATAGTGGCATTCCGTGGATAATTATATTTATTTTTATTGTTGATTATTATGTAATATATGTTTCAAAAAATTTTAAATTGTTAGTTTATTGTAATTTTTAAATATTTTATGATGGTGAACATGAATATTTTTTTATAGTTTAATATGGTTTTAATTTTATGTTAATTCATTTTTAATTTTTTTTTATAAAAAATATTTTAAGTTAGTCGGGTTAGTCGAGTCGGCACCCCGAGAAAAATTGAGTTATTCGAATCAGGCCCCCTAGTAATAATAAGGGTCAGTTTGGGAGGGAATTTAGACTCTTCTCCGAGTTTCGGGTGGTCGGGTTCGCGTCGAATTGATCCAAATCCGACCGATGCACAACCCTAAGCATCGCATAAAATAAAATAAAATAAACATAAAAATAAAATGCATTAAGTAAATTGAAAGCCACACTCAAATAATATGCTCCCACCATTCCAATCACTTTCTTTTTTCACATTAAATAAATTGTTTTTATGAGAACACAATTTTTGCTATAACTTTTCCATTATTATCCTTATTTTAAATGTAGAATGAGTAATTAAATATTATTAAAACAATAAAAATCATAACAAGATATCAAGCAAATTTAAATTGCGATAAAATTAAATAGGTATTTACATGTTAACCATAGTTTTATTTTTTTAAATAGACTATTTTGGTATAAATTAAAATAACAAAAACTAAAATTATGAGATGATAAGAGTATAATTTGTGTTTGCAACCCCATTGGTTCGCAAATGCTGATGAAACGCATTACTCCAAGCAATGTAAATATCAAGAATAGCTTTCATTTAGCAAGTTTTAAATGAAAAGAATAAAATAAAAGCAAACAATATGCAAAAGTGACTCCTAAGGTGAATTCACATTCTATCCCATGCTAGTATGATTCAATATAAGACGTAATTCCAATTGTTTCCCAAGATCAATTTCTTCAAACTAATAATGCCAAAGCTTCCATTGCAGAAATATATTGAGTGAACAGATTAAATTAATCAGTAAATCACTAAAAATTAATCGCATGATGTAACAGAAAGAGCTATTCGGAGATCATTTGACGTGCCACATACATACATTCTATAAGTCTCTATTTCTTGTTTGAAGTCCTCAGGACTTCGGGCAGCATAATGATGATTACTCGAGCTATCATGCATTGAAAATATAATTTCCCTCGCAATTGGCTCATGACCATTCAGAAGATTACCCATGCTTAACACTTTTCTCCATGACTGGTTTGCATTAGGCGGTGTGAACATATTCGATACAAGCTCTCTCTCTTTCGCTTTTACTTTCTGCTTCACATTGAACTCCTAAACGAAGACAACAGATCCACACCACATGCATTCAAGTTAGTGCTAGTTCTGAAGAAAAGACTATTACCAAACTTCTGCAGGTATAACTAATCTCAAATAATGCCAATTAATAAAATTGCATTTTTAAGGTGATTTCAAACTGAAAATTCAATCAGTATGTCTATTTTTTAAATCAAAATAGGAGGATAGAGAAGATGGATTGAACTGATATATTGCATATAGAAACGGATTAAACAGCATAGAGAGAGCATACCCTTTGATTGATATTTACGGAGCCTGTTCCCATTCTTAAAATATAAAAGTTGTAGTAACTGATGAAGATTTCTTCGGAGAGACATGGTGCCTGCATGAACTTGCGATGAAGAGAGGCTGCAAGTGTAAGTAACTTCTCAACATGTTCAAAGATGACACAAAGGCGTCTTAAGTCTTCAATTGTCTCACTGTTGCCAGATATACTATTTGCTGATACACAGAAGGATAATAAATTTCAAAATAGTTGCTCACAGGGAAGTGTAAATTGTCACTAAGATAATAAGAACCAAGATAGGATTTACTTTGCAGAGGCCTTAACATAGGTATCATAGTAAGGTAAAGTTGTTCAATTTTCATTGTCATTTGCTTCAAGCCTCCAAAAGTAGTATGATTCAATGTATCAACTGATGCTCTAAAAGCAGTGCAAACCATTTGCTCTAACAGTTGGTGGGGTTGCAAGGTCTCCAAGTAATGAAGAACCTGTATAGTGCAAATTAAATTGATGTATCAAAGTCCAAAGCATGAGATAATGAAACTCCAAAGGCATACAAAAGCATGTGTTAATGAAATTATATACCGGCAATTCAACACATTTCTTTTCTTGACACCACATGAATAGTAATCCTAGATAGTATTACTTGGGGAAAAAGAAGCACTTTCAAAAAAACAAGAATGAGACTAAAAGGGGCACACCTCCCTCTATAGTACCCCCCTCAGTTATATACAACTGTAGGTTGCTCATCTTTTCATTTAGACTAAAGGGGCATGCTTCAGGGCACGAATATACTTTTACTGTAAGATGTATGATGCTATTATATTATACAGTCCTCTTATCTTGTCTTCAATATGCACTAGATGCACATTTAATGAATGCATTCATTTCTAAACTTGTCCGATCCTGTAAAAGCATCCATCTAAACATCTACATTTTTGCCACATCCATTCTGTGAATAAGTTCAACTTTAGTTGCACAATGCTTGCTCCCGTAATGCATATCTGGTCTAACTGCTGTTCTATAGAACCTTCCCTTCACATTGTTAGGCATCTTTTTGTCACATAACACATCCACAACACTTCTTCATTTCAGCCATCCTATTTTAATTCTGAGTTGCTTCATCTTTCATCCCATCGTCCCAGAAAATGGAGCCTAGATACTTAAAATGGCTACACTTAGACACTACTACACCATCTAATTTCACTTCTCTGTCGTCCCTCTTAGGCTAAAATTAACATGCATATATTTTGCACACTTGTACTGCTCCTTTCTACATATCTTTAACAGTATTTATTTAATATGCATGCGTTTTATCTTAAATCCACCGATGAACTTTTCTCAACACTGTCATATGCTTTCTCTAGGTCAATGAATACCAGACCGAGATCCTTCTTCTTTCGATAGATCTTCATCAAGCTTCTTAACAAATATATATCTTCATCGTAGATCTACATGGCGTAAAGCTGAATTGGTTATCCGACACCTTTGTAATTGATTCTAGAACAAAGCTAAAAATATAGCGGACATTTCGAGATTGAATAATAATAAGTTTTGAGGCAATCATCTGCAAAATATATTTGATACCATTCACATCATCTGCAAAATATTTACATCTATTGACAAAATAACATTAACGTTATAAAGTAAATAAATTAAATGATAAATGCAAAGAAATGATCATGGTATATTTCATTTTGATTCTCTCTAGTGTACAGATTGCAGGAATAAAAAGAAAGAAAAAGAACCTTCTCTCCTTCTCGGTTTGGATCCAAAAGTGGTTTCTGCTCAGAAGCTGGCAAAGCCGGCACATCATTCCAAATTTTTCGCCATAAGTTTCCATGCTCAGACATTCGTTTTGAAAGTCGACCTCGAGGAGGCCATGTATCCTTCAAATTTTCCACTGAACTTTTGGATGGTTCACTTCTTGCTAATTCAATGTCCTCCCAATCTCCAGGAGAATGCCACCGAATAAAGTCTTCAAAAATGGCATCAGGATTTGCAGCTTTGAATGCAGACATATCTGATTAAATTTTCAGAGATTATTGATTTAGAATCCTTTATAGGTGGAGGGAATCATAACGTATAAAAAGTTTAAACAAATAAAATGGTCATGACAGTAAAATGGTGAACCAAGACTAATACAAAGAAAAGAAAAGGGGGGCCCGAGACAGAGAGATAGATTGTAATACGGATATGATCATGATGTTCTTTTTGTCAAGAGCAACAGAAAATATATCATGTTCATGTTCATGAGGGAAACGATCGTGTATGTGTGTGTGAGATAGAGAGAGATTGGAATAGTGATATGAAGACTGGACTTCCAACTTAGTACAACAGCAAAATGAAGCACAAAACAAACGGATAGTACCAGAAACATTATATACATGAGATTGAAGCATATTACCCGATGATAGAATCTCTCTCTCCAACAGAGCAGAAAAGTTCTGCAATAAAACAGTAGAGTGCTTAAATGGTTGATGACAATCCACAAATACTAAACTAATTCCCACCTTTATTAGATTAAACAGAAGCTTCAAAATGGTTATTTACTTGTTAAAAAATCATCTGTGTTTATAACAATGAATAATCCTTCTGGCACAAGATTGAGTTCAATTTTATCCACTGTCACTAACCAATTTGTCAAATTCAAGCACAACCACTTAGCTTCAATTTGAGAGAAATAAAAAAATAGATTTTGAACTGTTGCCAAAGTTCAGCAAACAATCAACAAATTGCAGTGGCAGTCAAACAAGAATGTTAGTAGCCATAAGTGTACAATTAAAAATGGGTTTCAGGACCCCATAACTTGGCCATGACATCACATATACAGCCACATTTCCTTCATAACTTATCATCAATGGCGTATTCAAGGACCAACTAACAGTCAATGACTTCTGTATAATAAATTAAAATTAGTATTATTTTTTGAACTTGTAAGGGAAATTAATCCTACAAATGACATTTAACTCAAAATTAATTTTGTATTCAATATTACACAATCAGATTTACTTGGTGAAATATATGTAATCTATATCATTTTCTTTTATTCAGAATTAATAGTATCTAGAGCAGATTAAGGTGTAGTAATATAAATAATGTCTGAAGATACAATTAATGTACCCGTACAGTGGCGTATCAGCCATTGTATGCCATGGCCCGATCGCAGACAACAATTTGTTGTGCTTGAGTGGTGACCCTTTTAACAGGTAAGTCAAAAATCCTATTTTTATGCATGGAATAGGTTACAGATACACAAATCAGAAATTCACAGATTCATAAATTTTCTTGTAAATTGTTAATAACTTCACCATAGTGGTTAAGCTTAGGAAAATAAAATTATTTTCTAAATGCTGTTAATATGAAGGAAAAAAAAAACCTGGGCCAAATGTTTCTAAAGAATTATATCTGACATGTTAAACTATGTTATTAACTGTTTCATTATTTCATCTTCTAGTTAAATATCTTAAAATAATTTTAAAAGAACAGAGTTATGACAAACAATTGTATATATCATCATAGAAAACTGACAATCAATTTTTATTACTTGTTTTATTTAGAAAAATAAAGTTATTAAGAACATTTATTTTTCCACATTATAAGAAATTATTAGATAGTTGATTTTTCATGTCATAATTATTTAATTGTTTCGTTTAGGAAAAAAAAAAAAAAGCCCAAACCACAACTTGAACCACATATAAAGTTTGCCCCTTGCTTCTGTGAAGCATGCCTGTTACCAATCCCCCAATATCAGGCCCACAAGTTCTATAACAGGGACAACATTATTACTGGATAAAACCATGAGTTCTTTCTGCTGTTGCACTCATGAGATTCTGTCACTGCAGCTCTATGGGATTCAGATGAAAGGTTTAGATAATATCACATTTTTTCATACAAAAAAAAAATCTCAACTTAAATACCTTCACTGCTGGCTATTCTAATGTAACGGCAAAACCTGTTTTAATACTGCTTCCAGCTATCACAATGCCATACCTTTCTTGGTGTAGAGCTTTAAAGAGATAAGAATCACCCATACAAACTACAGAAAATTTTCAAGAATAAACTGCTAAATCTCCACTATATAGTGTAACCATAAAATCCTTTCCTCACACACATTTTATGATTGGCAAATTCAAAGCACCTTGTACCCCATAAATCAAGTCATACATGCAATGTGCAGCAGGCAGTAATATTTGATTTACCTTGGACAATAAAAAAAAATATTAAAAAAGAGGATATCCACAGATAAAGAATTTGAACTTACAAAAGATCCGCCAGATGCTTCAACAGCCTGCAATCGTTCTTCATGCATGTCTTCAGTCATAAGTGGTGGATCCTAAAACAATTCACAGGTTATACAAGCATTATTCATTGAGCTTGTGGGATGTTTTTAATACAGTTTAGGATAGAAAACCTGTGTGAAAGGAGCATGCATGCTCTGATATGACTTCAGAAGCATCATAGATCCCACCACTTCAGCTGATCCTTTCCTGGTAGGATCTGAAGATTTTAAAACAGTAGGCAACATATCTTCATGATTTATGCTAGGCTTCATTGTCACTGGTTTAGACCCAGGCAAACCATCCGATACCAATGGCCTGCATTACATGCAGGAACAGTTATCCAGAAGTCATAATAGTACAATATGCTATAACAATATTTCACTATCGAAGGTGAAGAGAGAAGGCAATGTCAAATAAATTTTATCTCATCCAGTGTAAGGCAAATGTATCTTGAAAGTGCCCCCCTCATTCGAGCATATGCTAGCTTGCATCTAAGCCAGTCAACAAAACATGAAAATTCCCTTCCCCCATCCCCAAATACCTGGTCTTCTTTGCAGGAGGCCTAATTTAATATACTCACGCAAGCAGCATCTTTTTAAATCCATACATATTTTCCACAAGAAAGAAATAGAAGCAATTTGAATCGGAAAAACCCAACAAATCTCTCATACGTGGCAAGTATATCCAACAAAAAGTCACAAAAACAAAGAAAAATGTAAAAAGAACAAAGTTTTCATGAAGGTAACAATTTACAAATGCAGGTTGATGTTCTTTGTGACGGAAATATAATGCACTGTATCCATTAACAAAAATCATCACCATGCTTTTTGTCATGTCAAAAAAACACTACAAAAGCTTATGCACATAGAGAAGCACCACATAATCGCAACAGTATTAGAGTAACTGGGTACTGCATATTGTTGGTTAAAGGGGAACAAGCATTTTCTTACAATTTACTATAAGAACTAAAGCATGTGCACTGCATTTCAAGCTTATCGCCGTTTCCTTTTTTTATTCTAAGGAATGACTAAGGGTCCTTGTACTATGCATAACCAAACATAAAGGTGCATTTTTAAACCTTCCATATATAAGAAAAAGCACATTAACTACCAGCTATCTCAGCAATCCAAATTTAATGGTTTAGAAAACCATATTTCAATTTTAAAATACATATGTCAAGAATGCTATTCATAGCAAGTATAGCATCAATAGACATTCACTCCTCGATATTAAATAAAGCCCACTCTGACATTACTTGAGAGATGTGATTGCCTTGGGTTCCAATTATCTTGCAATAAACACATCAACAATCACAAATGGATTCATGAACAAACATGGAGTGAGTAGTCAGTCAAACAAACAGAAACAAAACAAACATGTTGCAGAAAGAGACTCAACAGAACTGCATCTTACTGAGTCATTAAAAAAACATATAAGTGAAATACTGTATCCATTAGTGATGAAAAAAGGGTCATATGTAAATTACATAGGAAAAATTATCTATATATTAATTAATCAAATTACAAAATCAAACCTGAACAATAAAATAGTTTTTTATTTCAGGCCCAACAAAAAAAAAAGTTACAATGTCAGTCTCAAACTTCAAATGCCCTTTCAATTTAGAAACTTTGTTAATTTTTCTATTAAAACGTACGGAAATTCTTTTTTTTAAAAAAACTTAAATTTTTCAGTTTTTCCATAGTAAATAATATTATTTAAAATTAATAATAATTTTAATTGTAATTGTGAGAAAACACACAAGGGAACTGAATTCTCTGTATTCAATTAATTATCATTGAGTTTATACATCCTATATATGCAAGAAAAGAAGTAGAAAAATCTAAAAAAATGAAACAAAAGTCAGCCAATCAATCCTCCATTCAGTTGTATTCCTTATTTTCTAACACTTCCCCTCAAGCTGAAGCATAATTTATGCTCAGCTTGTTACAAATTTATTCCATAACATAAACTTCAAAACATAAAATAGAGAATAAGTGTCAAACTCTCTCCAAATGAAACCTACAAATAATTCATGGCTTCAACACCGAACGGATATCAAGTGTAACACAGATACTCACAAATAACAAAAGCAATAATAAGGCAGTAGCATGGACCCAAATTAATTGTGACTTGGCCTTTTTATCACGGGACAATTGTTGTTACACATGACTAACAATCTCCCCCTCAGCCATATAAGTCAACACGTCTGCCAAAACAGAAGCCAACAAATAACCTATGATATAAGCTTCAAGGCTTCAGGCAAGGCAAGAAAGACCACAACAGCAACAAATCTGATGACCAAACAGATACTATGTCCATGCCAGAAACAACCAAGCGAAGTTGGATACAAGATCTGAGATCCAACAGGCAATGGACAAGAACAGAACCTGAAGAACAGAAGTTGGCGAAGAAATCCAGAGAATCAAACACCATCAACCAGAGAAAATCACCCCACGAAGACACCGGATCCTGACCGGAGATGACAAGGCGACGCCGGATATGAAGTCAGAGGACCGCCGAATGCTGGACGCTCTCGCACGCGCCGGCGCGTGAGGAAGGGCTGTGAGATCGGAGCGGCGCGTGAGGCCCATTCGCGGCTCCCATGGTCGCCGGAAAAAGGTGGAACCGCCGATCTGATCGAGGCGCTCCTCCCTATGGTGGCGGTGAGACAAAAGAACAGTCACAAACTGGTGACCCAAACTCTCACGTTACTGACCCAAACCAAGAAGAAGAACAGCCATAAACAGTGACCCAAACCCAGGAAGAAACGAGATAAATACAACCCTCAGACAAGAGAAGACCCAGAAAAGAGCCAAAGGCTCTGATACCATGTGAGAAAACACACGAGAACTGAATTCTCTGTATTCAATTAATTATCATTGAGTTTATACATCCTATATATACAAGAAGAGAAGTAAAAAAGTCTAAGAAAAGAAAACAAAAGTCAGTCAATCAAGCCTCCAATTAGCTGTATTCCTTATTTTCTAATAGTAATAATTAATGAATATTTATAATAATTACCTAAAAAATTTATATTGAAATTAAAATAATTATTATTACTAGATTAATTAAAAATCAAATTAAAAAATTGACCATAAAAGTTCTTTTTTTATTTTAATCATATTTGAATACAATTAAATAATTTTTATTTTTAAAAACAACACTTATACAACCGAACAAATTAAATTGAAAATAAAAATACTGATTATTTTTAGAAAATATTGAAGGATTAGGATGCATAATAAAACACAAAATATTTTGTGCATAATAGAGAGACTGAATTAGTGAAACAACTCATGATAATTTTACAGAAATTTCATAGTTTAAATTAAAGAATAGTAAAATGTCAAAATTTTTAATTTTAACTTTATCTTTATTTAATTTGTCTTGCCAGATAAAATTATTGAAGATAATCAAATTAAAAATAAATAAAACTAATATTTCTTTCAAAACTTGATAAAAATTGAAAAAAATATATTTTAGTCATTTATGGATAAAATTACTTATTTCTTAAAATAACTTTTACCCAGCAAAACAAATTAAATAACAAATAAAGATATAATTTAAAAAATTTGACATTTTATTATTTTTCAATTTAAACTGAAAAATTTAAATAAAATTATCGTTACTTCTATCAGTAATTCATCCTCTCTATTACGAAAAGTATTTCGTTTTTTATTATGTATCTGGATCATCCAATATTTTTCTAAAAATAATTGGCATTTTGGTCTTAAATTTAATTTTTTTCGTTTGCATTGGAGTTGTTTTCAAAAATAAAAATTATTTCATTTTATTCAAATATGATAAAAAATAAAAATAAAAACTTAAATGGTCATAATTTTTTAATTTGATTTTTAATTAATCTCAAAATAATAATTAATTTAAATTTAAATTTAATTTTTAGGTAATTATTATAAACATTCATTAATTATAATACTAAAAAATTATTGTTAATTTTAAATAATATTAATTACTAGAAAAAAAACTGAAAAAATAATTTTTTCAAGAAACATTGAATTTAGGTTAGTTTTAATTAAGAAAACTAATACAATCTCTAAATTGAAAGGACATTTGAAGTTTGGGACTGCCATTTTAACATTTTTTTGTTGAGCCTGAAATTTAAAAGTACCCAATAATTTAAGTTTAATTTTGTAATTAACCCTTAATTGACAAATACAAGTTATTTACATTTTTAGGTAACCAGAATAAAAAATTATATTATACTTGAATTACCAACTGTAGTTGGATTGCTTCTGTTTTTACAATTAAATGACACACACCCTACTTACAGAAATAAATAGATTGTCATCAAACATACTAAAATCACCAAAAGTGGGAAGCTTGAAAAACCATGTAGTGGATAAGGGTAGATAGAAATGATAAACACAGTTTTCAGCGTTTAACTGTGCCACGACTAGGAGAGTTAAAATTTTGAGGGAAAAAAACAAGAGCTTTGCAAGAGAAACAAAATAAGCCTATGCGAATCAACTTTGATATTACAGATAAAAAGTTTTACTAAAATAGTATAAACCTACTCTACCGACAAGAAGAAGAAAAAAGTTTGCAGGACCAAAAAAGCCTAAGTGATTTATGTGTGATATTACGGATAGTGATTTACTAACAAATAGGATAAAACCTACTTGACCGAGTTTTGTGTGTGCTGGGTCTTTTGACAGTGGATTTTCTGAAGCTAAGACAAAAACCAAATCAATCAACCTTCTAACTACTTTTTCTAGTATAATTTTTAGGTTTTATTTTGTTTTTTTAACTCCTTTCACCAACCCATGAAACTAAACTAGATGCAGTTTAATGAAAAATATCAACAGAACGTTAATAATAATCATAACTATTTCAAAGGCCAACATTGCAGAACAATTACACATTAAATAATCTAACTGTGGAAAACAGTCAGGTGAACATAATCTTATTTCTTAATTCAAATGACATCAGATTCCTAATTTTGGGGATTAGTTTTACTGTAGAGATCTATTTATGAACAGGAAGATTTGTAGACTAGGACTCTTCTATAAATATCCTCTTATTGTAATTCTGTAAAATAATTATTTGATTGAATAGAATTCAATTTTTCATAATAATCGAAAGATTCAAAGCTAATTTTTACATGGAAACTAAAGGATCTCTCACTTGCTTAGTTCACCTGTCAAGAATCTCGGCATTCTTGTCTCCAGGAACATGCATATTAGCTCTCTGATTCCTTAATATATCATCTGCCTGCATATTTTATTAAAGGTAAATTACAATATCAGACCTAAATTATAGGATAGTTTTCAATTACATGAAAAAAATACTTATTTAAATAAAATATATTAAGATATTGCCCTCTTCACAGTTGCCGGCAAGCTTGCCGGTTCGATAATCGAAGAAACCGCCGGTGTCAAACCAAGAGCACCGGAAGGAAGCCACTATCGCCAGGAGTCCAACGGTACCCACCACGTGCTTAATAGATGTCAGAGATGGCCTGTATCTGCACCGGAAGTCAGAACTTCCTTCATTGCTGATCAACAGGTTTTTGGCAAGAGACAGGGATGGAGGACATCTATGCGTTCATCTCGGCTTTAGGAATCTCCTGATAGTGGCCATGTTGACAAACAACGTCGGAGTCGACTTGAAAATGAGCTGAAATATTTTGATTGGAGGAGAGAGAAAAAAAATGGATTTGAAGAGAGGAAAGAGGAGGCAGAGGAGGTGGAGGTGGAGGTGGCACTGCAAACATCAGCACCATTCTCTTTTTTTTGTTTTTTTTTTAAGCTAACTAAGAGAGAGATTGCCACGTGTGTGTTGATATGTCATCTCTGTATTGGCTTCCGTTAATTCCGATTGCCAGCTGAATTTTCCGTCCAATATGAGGGCATTTTTTATTTATTTTCATGACTCCAGGGGTAAAACCCGCTCACAAAAATTTGAAGGTACCTTTTTTTTTTTTACTTTTATCGAGTTTGAATAAAATTAAATACTTTTCAATTTTGAAAATAGCTCTTATGCAACCGAACAAATTAAATTAAAGACTAAAATACCAAATATTTTAAAATATATTGAATGATCCAAATACATGATAAAATATAAAATATTTTGTGCATAAAAGAGATAATCAATCAGTGATAAAACTAATGATAATTTTATAAAAATTCTTTAGTATAAATTAAAGAATCATAAAACATCAAGAGTTTTAATTATAACTTTATTTTTTATTTAATTTGTTTTGCTAGGTAAAAATTGTTTTAAAAAATAAATAATTTTATCCATACTTAACTAAAATATTTTTTTTCAATTGTTTATAAAGGTCTAAAAATAATGATTATTTTTATTCATTTTTAATTTAATTGTCTTCAATATTGATCGACAACATTCATTAATTATTAGTAGCACACTACAAAAATATCATATCAAAATATATTTAGAAAAATCTCACTCTCCATTTCTTGACATCTTTTTGAAAGATATTAGCTATAAGTTTAGATAAAAATAGCAAATTTAAAGAAAGTGACCCAATTTAATTATTACAATTAATAAAAATTTATTAGTAATTTTTAGTTATATTAATAACTAAATAAAATTTTAAAAAATAATTGTTGTTTTAATTCAATTTGTTTTAGATAATTATTATTAACATTCACTAATTATAAAAACAAAAAAAAATATTATTAATTTTAAATAGTGTAAGAAAACAATGGAAAAATAGTTTTCTCTATATTCATTCAAATCTCTATGAGTTTACGCTATCTATATATACAAAAAAAAATATAAAGCGTATGTATAAGGGAGAAAAGCTTACGTAGAAAAGCCTATAAGCTTACATAAAAAAAAGCCTATATTCTAGCTATACACACTATTCTATAACACTCCCTCTCAAGCTGGGCTATAGATGTTAATTATGCCCAACTTATTACAAAATTATTCAACCCGAATCCCATTCAAAACTTTTGTGAATATATCACCTAATTGCTCCCTTGTTTTCACATAGCTAGTCAATCTTCTCACGAATAAAGTGGCAATCAACTTCAATATGTTTGGTTCTTTCATGATACATTAGATTTGAGACGATGTGAATAGCAGCTTGATTATCACATCAGAGTTTTGCTGGTGACAAAGACTACCCAACTTCGGCTTAAGAGATGTTGGATCCACACTATTTCACATGTGGACTGTGCAATGGCTTTATGCTTGGATTCTGCACTGGATCAGGATACAACACTCTTCTTCTTGCTTCTCCACGACACCAATTTTCTACCCACAAAGACACAATAGCCTGTAATAGACAACCTATTAATCTTGGATGTAGCTCAATCAGCATCCGTAAAACATTCCATATGAGTGTGCCCAAGATCACTATACAATATGCCAAGTTCCAAAGCTCCTTTCAAGTAACATGGAATATGTTCCTAAGCTGCCCAATATTTGATTGTAGGCGCAGACATAAATTAACTAATAATACTAACTGCATGAGTAATGTCCGAACGAGTCACTACAAGGTAGTTTAGTTTTCCAACTAACCTCCTGTACCTTTCTGGATCACCAATAAAGATTACCATCATCTTTTCTAAGTTGTGCATTAGGATCCATTAGCGTGCTACAAGGCTTAGCTCCCATATTTCGAGTTTCTGCAAGCAGATCAAGTACATACTTCCTCTAAGACAAGAAAATCCCTTTCTTGCTTCTTGTTACTTCTACTCCCAAAAAATATTGTAGCTAAATAAAGTCTTTCATGAGAAATATGGCATGTAAAAATGACTTGAGAGAAGAAATTCATACACAATCATATCCAGTAATGACAATACCATCAATTAAACAACAAAAATAATACCAGTTGCAAATTATATATAAAAAACTGAGTGATCACACTTGCTTTTTGTTACAGATTTGATTGCACATAATTATAGGGTTTGAATAGAGTGATTTGCTACTGATTTGTAGGGATATAATTTGTTTTTCGTTTCCCTTCTTAGATTCTGTAACTGTACAAATACCTGTTGTATTTCTTAGAATGATACAGAGAAAATCATTTTCCCCTTCTGTTCTATTTCATGGTATCAGAGCCTTAGGCTCTTCTGGAAAAAAAATTTCTGGGTTTCTAGGTTTCTGTTATTCGTCGGGTGAGGAGTCTGCTCCTCTTTGGGTCACCAGTTCCAGTGATTTGTTTGTCTCACCGCCACCACTAATAGGTTCATGTCCCTCTTTCCAGCCATTCCACCAAATCTGGCAACCAAACAGTGTGCAAGTGAGCCACACGTGCCGTCATAGTTCTTCATTGCTTCCTCACGCTCTGGCGCATTGAAGTGTGTGCCTTGCCCGGTGGTCCACCGATTTGGCCTTCGACGTCGCTTGGCTGTTTCCGGCGCTGATGTAGTATCTATTTGGTTATCTAACTCTGTTTCTGTTCTCCTTGTTTCGGGCAGTATTCTGGAACTCTGTTTGGCATCCTGGAAGACTGGTTTCTTAGTTGGTTGATGTTCTGAAAGGCTGCTCTTGTTTGGCGTTGCTCAGTTTAAATTCATTCCATTGTCTTCTTGAGGTGGTTTCCTCTTTTGGTGGTATTTGGTTCTGCTCTACTCTATCTTTTGTTTTGTTCTTTTTCTTTCCTTATTGGGTGGTTTATTGAGAAGTTTGGGGATTTATTTTTTGTTGGCTGCTCTGTCTGTTGCATTTGCTTGATTGGAGTAGAACTATTAGAATTTATCTTCGTAGTATGGATAAGGACGATCACTTAACTGATAACCCTCCAACGGATAAAACTAAAAAGCAAATTTGGATAAGAAATGACTCACGATTACTCTGACAGATTAGAAATTCAATTGAAAAAAATGTGCTTGGTTTAATTTCTCATTGTGAACGTGTGAAAGAATTAATGAATTATTTGGCTTTTTTATACTCTGGGAAAAGGAACGAGTCTCACATCTATGATGTCTGTAAAGCCTTTTATTGTGGTGAAAAGGAAGCTAAATCTCTCACCACCTATTTCATGGAGTTCAAGAAAATTTATGAAAAATTGAACATGCTCTTACCTTTTAGTGCGAACATTAGGGAACAACAAGCTCAGAGAGAAAAATGGCAGTTATGAGTTTTCTGGCTGGTTTGCCATCCAAATTTGAGACGGCCAAATCCCAAATTCTTTCTGGTTCTGAGATTCCTACTCTGGAAGATGTGTTCAGTAGGCTATTGCGTGCAGATAAGTTAGTCAAATGCTATCCTTGTTGTCAAAGGAGGAAGTGACAATGGTAAGAAGAATGTGCAAAGAGGAAGAAATAGATCCAATGAGAACCGAAATACTGATATTGTCCGCTACTACTGCAAAAAGTCAGGTCATACGAAGCGCTACTGTAAGAAATTGCAGAATTGCAACTAGAGGGCACAAATTGCTAATGTTGTTACTTCTGGTTCATCATCTGAGCAGAATATCACAATTTCAACTGAGGATTATGCTAATTAGCAAGAAATGTTAAAGGGATCCTCGACTTCGATCGCTACTGAGACAAGTAACACGACTTATCTCCTCTACCAATAATTGGATCATTGATTCAGGTACCACAAACCACATGACAGGTATTCCTAATACCTTTTCTAGCTTTCAATCTCATAAAACTCTTTTACCTCTTACTATAGCTGATGGGACATCATGCAACATTGTGGGGTCCGTGACTGTTAAACCAACTTCTTCTACTACTCTATCCTCTATTTTAAATCTATCAAACCTAGCCTTTAATTTGATATCTGTGAATAAACTTATCAACGACCTCAATTGTTGTTTCTCATTTTTTCTTGATCACTGTCTTTTTCAGGATGTTATGACGAAGCAGATTTTTGGTAAAGGACATGTATTTGGTGGTCCCTACATCCTTAATTCTTGGGTACCACGATCTATTGCTTGTTCCAGTGTACCTTCTCATTTTGAAGTACATTGTAGGTTGGGGCATCCTTCTCTGCCTATTTTGAAGAAGTTATGTCCACAGTTTCATGATGTATCTTTTTTAGATTGTGAGTCTTGTTATTCTGCAAAACATCATCGTAGCTCGTTCGGTACTAGAATTAATAAACGAGCTGAGTTTGCTTTGAAACTTGTTCATTCAGATGTTTGGGCTCCTTGTCTAGTTATGTCGAAAGCTGGGTACAGATATTTTGTTACTTTTGTGGATGATTTTTCTCGTATGACTTGAATTTATTTTATAAATAATTGTCCTAAAGTTTTTTCCCATTTTTATGCTTTGTGTGCTGAAATTAAAACCCAGTTTAATGCTTCTGTAAACATATTGCGAAGTGATAATGCTAAGGAATACATGTAAAAAAATTTTCAGAGGTACGTCTCAACATGAAATTATTCACCAGTCCTCTTGTCTTGGTACTCCTTCTCAAAATGGAGTTGCTGAGAGAAAGAATAGGCATTTACTTGAGACTGCTAGAGCTTTAATGTTTCAGATGAATGTTCCTAAGCATTTCTGGGTTGATGATATTTCTATAGCTTGCTTTCTGATTAATCGGATGCCCTCTACGGTGTTAAATGGTGATGTACCCTATAGTGTTTTGTTTCCTGATAAACCACTATTTCCAGTGGAACCACAGATATTTGACAGTACTTGTTATGTTCACGATGTACATCCCCATGTTACCAAACTAGATCCTAAAGCATTGAGGTGTGTTTTCTTGGGATACGCGTACCTTCAAAAGGGATATAGATGTTATTCTCCTGATCTGTAGAGACATTTGGTTTCAGCTGATGTGGTATTCTCAAAAGACAAATCTTTCTTTTCATCTCAATCCACTCCAAGTCGGGGGGAGAAAGATGAGTGGCTCATTTATACTGTGACGTCTTGTTGAGAGTCTGTTGATGTGTCTCCACCTTCTATTGAGCCGACAACTGATGATCCTTCGACATTAGCCAAACCACAGATTGTTCAGGTCTACTCTAGAAGAAAATACACCAATTATACGTGTCCTATATCAACACTTTCGTTATCTGATCCTGCTCCAGCTGACCCCGATCTTCCCATTGCTCTTTGTAAAGGTAAACTCAATTTTAAATCCACTTATTCTATTGCTAATTTTGTTTCCTATGATCATCTGTCTTCCTCGACTTGCTCTTTAATTGTATCTTTAGATTCTATATCTATTCCTAAGACAGTTAAGGAAGCCTAGAGTCACCCTGGGTGGTATGCTGCTTACCAGAAGGGAAGAAGGTTGTGAGTTGCAAATGGGTTTTTACAGTCAAAGTTAATCATGATGGTTTTGTGGCTCGGCTTAAAGCTCGACTCGATGCTAAAAGATATGCTTAGACTTATGAGGCAGATTATTCTGATACTTTCTCCCTAGTCGCCAAATTGAGTTTTGTTCGTTTATTCATATCTTTAGCAGCTTCCCAACATTGGCCCTTGCATCAGTTAGATATCAAAAATGATTTCCTTCATGGCAACCTTTAGGAAGAAGTCTATATAAAACAACCGCCTTGTTTTGTTGCTCAAGGGAAGTATGGAAAAGTTTGCCATCTGAAGAAATCTCTGTATGGATTGAAGCAGAGTCCTCGTGTTTGGTTTAGCAAATTCAGTGAAGTTGTCCAAGAATTTTGGCTAAAGAAGAGTCAGTGTGACCACTCAGTTTTCTACAGACAATCAAAAGCTGGCATTATTCTTCTAGTGGTTTATGTTAATGATATTGTGATTATAAGAAGTGATTTTGCAGGTATTTCTTCACTTAAGTCTTTTATGCATGGTAGATTTCACACTAAAGACTTGGATCAGCTGATATATTTCTTAGGAGTGGAAGTTTTGAGAAGCAAGAAGGTAATTCTTCTATCCCAAAAAAAATATGTTCTTGAATTACTTGCAAAAACTGAAAAATTAAGAGGTAAGCCATGCAGTACTCTTATGGTCCCCAATGTGCAACTTACAAAGAATGATAGCGATCCTTTTGATGATCCAGAAAGATACAAGAGATTAGTTGAAAAACTGAATTTTCCCACAGTAACTTGTCCAGACATTGCATTTGCAGTGAGTGTGAGTCAATTTATGACTGCTCCTACAGTTAAGCATTGGAAAGCTCTAGAGCAGATCTTATGTTATTTGAAAGGTGCTCTTGGACTAGGTATATTGTACAGTGATCATAGGTATGCTCACATTGAGTGTTTCGACGATGCTGATTGGACAGGTTTCAAGATTAATAAGAGGTCAACTACAGGATATTGTGTTTTTGTTGGAGGAAATTTAGTATCTTGAAGGAGCAAGAAGCAAACAGTGGTATCTAAATCTAGTGCAGAATCTAAATACAGAGCTATGTTACAGTCTGCATGTGAAATCTTGTGTCTTTGTCATTTGCTTGCTTAAATTGGTATAAATCCCTCATCTCCAACAAAACTTTGGTTTGATAATCAAGCTGCTCTTCATATTGCCTCCAATCCAGTGTATCATGAACAAACCAAACATATTAAAGTTGATTGTCACTTTATTCGTGAAAAGATTCAAGATAATATCATCTCAACAGGACGTGAAGACAGGATAACAATTAGGTGATTCGTTCACAAAAGCTTTAAATGACTCTCGAGTTGAATATTTGTGTAACAAGCTAAGCATGATTAATGTCGATGCTCCAGCTTGAGGAAAAGTGTCATAGAATTGATCGTACATAATTATAGGGTTTGAATAAACTAATTTGATGCTGATTTGTAGGGATAGAATTTGTTTTTTGTTTCCTTTCTTAGATTCTGTAACCGTATAAATAGCTGTTATATTTGTTGGAATGATACAGAGAAAATCATTTTCCCCTTTTGTTCTGTTTCACTTTTCTTTAATCCAAAATCCCGAACCACCTAAACTTGCCAAACCAAGCAGGGGGATTATGCTTCAATCCATAAAAAGATTTCTTTAAATAACACACTATCCCATACTCCCCTTGAGCAACAAATCCAGGTAGTCGCTCTATGTACACTTCTTCTTGAAGATCTCCATAAAAAAAAGCATTTTTTATGTCCAACTGGTGTAAGGGCCAGTGTTGTGAAGCAGCTATAGAGATAAACAATCTATCAGAAGTAAGTTTAGCCACTGGAGAGAAAGCATCTTAATAATCCACCTCATATGTCTGAGCATATCCTTTTGCAATAAGCATAGCTTTAAGTCTAGCCACAAAACCATCTGGATTAACCTTAACTGCAAAATCCAATTGCATCCTACAGCCTTCTTCCCTTTATGCAAATCAACCAAATCCCAGGTGCGATTTTCATCCAAAGCATTTATCTCTTCTATCATTGCATCACGCCAACCGGGATGAGACAAAGCTTATTTGACAGTTTGAGAAACAGACTGAGTCGAGAGAAACAATAAAAGAACATGTAGATTAAGATAAATGATTATAATAGACAAAGTTACTGATAGGATAGGCACACTAGTTTTGCCTTTCCGTAAGGCAATAGAAAGATCAAGATCACTAGGGACTGTATCTGATTCAAGCATTATACTGAAGGTTCCTGTTGAATATAGCTGTATTGAATATAGCTGTAAGGTTGAATAATTGATCATGATAGTTAGGAGGTGATTTAGGAGCAGATTTAGGAGCTGTATTTTTTGACTTAATTTCCAATCTTTCTTGTATAAATTCAGGTTTAATGTTAATACAAAGATAAGAAATCTAACTCTGAATTTCTTCATGGTATCAGAGCTGTACTGCCATTAAGGTTGAGTGAACTCCCTTGCAGTAGGTTTTTCATAGTTCCAGTATACTGAATTTTCGACAAAATTCAAGAGGTCGAGTTATCTCCCTCTCTAAACGACACTACATCACCGGAGGGAAGCTCAGGTGATTTCCGGCCACTGTCCAAATTTCCGGCGCCTTCCGATCACACGCATGGGTACACGCGCCGCTGAAGCATTCTGTCTTTTGCGTTTCTTGGCAACTGTAAAAGGGACACTGTCTCGTCCCTCTTTCAGCGACACCGCCCTCACTGGAGAAAAGTCCAGGCCAAGATCGGCCGGTGAACCAAATTCCAGCTCCGTCAGACACTGCGCGTGAGTACATGCGCCGCCAGAAGCTTTTCGGATCTTCCTCCACTCGCCGGCGCGTGAGGCGCGTACAACGTCTTCCGGTCACCTATAGCCGCCGATTTCTACTCCGATCAAGTCGCCGGCCTCCTGCGACTCTGACCCACCCCTCACCGGTCAGATCAGAGTCATTTTTTGGGTCTCTTGGAGATAACCCTACTCTGTGCCTTCGTTAGTTCTTCTCTCCAGTCTTTGCTGTCACTGGACTTTGCCCATACCGATTGACAGCCCTTTCCAACTCCGACCAGACCTTCTCCATCAGTTCTGAAGTCATTCTGTTTTGTGGACTCTTGGGACAGATTCTGTGGTGCTCTTGTATCTGCACTTTCGGGCATTTCCTTTGGATTTTTCTTTAAGGCTGCTTTTGAACCTCTTTGACCAGGTTCTATCTGCTCCATTGTTCATATTTTTTATCTCCCATTATGTCAGAAATTGAAATTAAACAAGTTGAAAAATTTTACACGGCTAATGATGGTCAAATTAGTCCAATTAAATTAGATGGAAGTAATACCTATTTAGTCTGGTCTAGATCATGTTTATTATCTATTAAGGCCAGAAGATTACAAGGGTATATTAATGGAGATAAAAAATCACCACCTGTTACTGACCCTACATTTAGCCAATGGGACTCTGATAATTCTTTGGTTATGTCTTGTCTTTTAAATTCTATGCACCCTAAAATTTCCAGACAGTATTTACTACTTGACACTGCAGAGAAGATATGGAAAGCTGCAAAAACTACTTATTCTCGTATGGGAAATGATGCTCGAATTTTTGAGCTTAGGAACAAAATTCACGACACAAAACAAGGTGAGCTGACTGTTGTGGATTATTTTTCTGAATTGAGCAGTTTATGGCAGGAATTGGATTATTATCAGAATTTTCAAGCCAAGTGTACTGATGATGCTATATTAATCCAAAATATGATTGAAAAAGAGCGGGTGTATGATTTTTTTGCTGGTTTAAATTCTGAATTTGATCAATTAAGAGTTCAAGTCATTGGTCGATCTCCCTTTCCATCTCTTGAAGAGGCACACTGTTATATTCAGCTGGAAGAGACCAGGAGAGGTGCCATGCTATATACTGCACCAGCTAAAAAGTCGGGTTTAACGGTCCATTTCACTCAAGAGCAGTCGAAAGGTGTTTCTTCTAATCAAGATCGTGTGCATTGTGAATATTGTGGGAAACCAAGGCATACAAAAGAAACTTGCTGGAAGTTACATGGGAGACCTACTAGAGGTCGTGGGGGAAAAAGAGCCAATCCAACTAGGGCTCAAGCAAATATGTTAGAAGCAGCTGAATCATCTAAAGAGACAGCCCCAGTCGAAAGTCTCTCATCTGAAGAAGTTCAACATTTCAGACGCCTTATGTCACAGCTCAATCTTTCATCCAGTGCTACCTCGAACTCCGTCCAAACAGGTAACACACTTACTCATCAAAACTCTTGGATTATTGATTCTGGTGCGAATAGACATATGACAGGCACTTCTGAAGGCTTTCTTAACTACTCTCCTTGTCTAAAACGGGCTAGTGTCAGGGTAGCTGATGGGTCATTTACTCCTATTTCTGGGACATGTTCCATTGTCTGTACTTCAAATATTAAGTTGTCTTCTGTTCTTCACGTTCCTCAATTTTTTATCAATCTTTTATCTGTCAGTGCTATCACTAAATCTCTGAACTGTAAAATTGAATTTTTTCCTGATTATTGTATCTTTCAAGACCTTCAAACAAGGAACAGGATTGGTAGTGGCAGAGAGCATGATGGCTTATACAAGATGGACCACTGTCAAAACTTAGCTTTATTTGGAGGACATAAGAATGTCAATCAGGAAATAATACATTGGCATAGGAGATTAGGACATCCATCCTTTTTTGTTTTAGAAAAATTATATCCCAGCTTATTTTCTAAAACTCGATTTAAGTCTTTATCCTGTGATGCTTGTGAGTATGCTAAACATACAAAAAATTCTTCTCCTTTAAGTGATAATAAAACCACTGTTCCTTTTACGCTTATTCATTCTGATGTTTGGGGACCCACACAGACACCCTCTTTGACTGGAAATCGATGGTTTGTTACCTTTATTGATTGTTGCACCAGAATGACTTGGGTGAATTTGATTAAAACAAAAGGTGAGGTTTTTTCCTGTTTTCAATCTTTTCATAACATGGTCCAAACCCAGTTTGATGCTAAAATAAAGGTTTTAAGGACTGATAATGGGACAGAATACATGGATAATAGATTTGGAACTTACTTAGAGTCTCAAGGGATCATTCACCAAACTAGTTGTCCTTATACCAGTGCTCAAAATGGAGTAGCTGAAAGGAAAAATAGGCATTTACTGGAAGTTGCTAGATCTCTTATGTTCACTATGAATGTTCCAAAGCCATATTGGAGAGATGCAATACTGGTAGCTGCCTATCTTATTAATAGAATGCCCCTCAAAACTTTTAACTTTAGGACTCCTTTAGAGGTTTTAACTGGAAAAACTCGCTATACTGTTCCACCAAAAATTTTTGGGTGTGTTTGCTTTGTCCATACTAGGAATGTTGGGAAATTAGATCCAAAAGCACTAAAATGTGTGTTCATTGGATATTCTTCAACTCAAAAGGGATATAAGTGTTATCACCCCCCATCTAGGAAGTTCTATGTCAGTATGGATGTTACCTTTAGGGAGTCTGAATCTTATTTTAGCATTAATCAATCACCTCTTCAGCGGGAGAGTAGTGAAGAAGTGGTGATAAATGAACTTATGGTGATAGATGAACCTGTGGTAACTCGTGATCTTGTTCAGGAGGATAACATTGTTGATGTTCAGGGGGAGCAAAATGTTGTTGGTCGTTTAGATAGACCTAATTTGTTGAAATACTCGAGGAAAAATAGGTCTGAAGAAGCTATCATGCCTTCTACACTGCCAGAATCCTCGGATGAGTCATATTCTGATCTTGATTTAAATTTACCCATTGCTCAAAGAAAAGGAGTCAGATCTTGTACAAAACATTCCATTTCTAATTTTGTCTCTTATGATTATCTGTCTCTTTCCTATAGAGCCTTTGTCTTGCCTCTTTCCTCTATGTCTATTCCACAGGATTGGAGGGAAGCTATTACGGATCCAAAATGGCGGGAAGCTATGGTAGAAATGAAGGCTCTTTCAAAACATGAAACCTGGGAACTTGTTAACTCTTCAGACAAGAAGTTAATTGGTTGTAAGCGGGTGTTCACAATAAAACACAAAGCTGATGGTTCGGTTGAAAGATTTAAAGCCAGACTGGTGGCAAAGGGATTCACTCAGACTTGTGGAGTTGACTATCAGTAGACATTCGCACCTGTTGCCAAAATGAATACAATCAGAATCTTGTTGTCTTGTGCAGCTAATTTGGATTGGAATCTGCAGCAATTTGATGTGAAGAATGCATTCCTGCATGGAGACTTAGAAGAAGAGGTTTATATGGAGATACCTCCTGGTTTTGATGATGAAAGAACTAAAGGGAAGGTGTGCAGACTGAAAAAAGCCTTGTATGGATTGAAACAATCTCCAAGAGCTTGGTTTGACAGATTCAGTAAAGCCATGATTTCTTTTGGTTATCAACAGAGCAATGCTGATCATACCCTATTTAGGAGACACTCTAAGGATAAAATCACTCTTCTCATAGTTTATGTTGATGACATAGTGATGACAGGGGATGATAAAGAAGAAATGGTTCGCCTGAAGAAACTTTTAGCTCAGGAATTTGAAATAAAGGATCTTGGAGAATTACGATATTTCTTGGGAATTGAAGTTGCCAGATCGACTAAAGGAATCTTTATTTCTCAGAGAAAATACATCTTAGATCTCTTGGATGAGACCGGTATGCTAGGATGCAAACCAGCAGACACGCCTATTGAGAGCAACCACAAGCTACAATCAGAAGTTGGAAAGCCAGTGGATAAAGAGAGATCAAAGGTTAGTTGGGAGACTCATTTATCTCTCACACACTAGGCCAGATATAGCCTACTCAGTGAGCTTGGTGAGTCAATTCATGCATGATCCACAAGACTCTCACATGCAAGCTGTCTTTCGAATTTTACGGTATTTGAAGTCTGCTCCAGGAAAGGGTCTTCTTTTTTCCAAACATGGTCACCTCCACATAGAAGCTTTTACAGATGCAGATTGGGCTGGATCTTTAAATGACAGACGATCTACATCAGGATATTGTACTCTTGTAGGAGGAAACTTAGTTACTTGGAGAAGTAAGAAGCAAAGTGTAGTCGCAAGATCGAGTGCTGAAGCAGAATACAGAGCTATGGCTCAAGGTGTTTGTGAACTTCTTTGGCTGAGAAAGCTACTAGAAGAATTGAGACTATCTGAAGGAAGAAGACTATCCTTATACTGTGACAACAAAGCCGCCATCAGTATATCTCATAATCCTGTTCAACATGATCGGACGAAGCACATTGAAATCGATCGACATTTCATCAAGGAAAAGCTAATTGAAGGCATCTTGAGTTTATTTCATGTGAAATCAGATAGACAGCTAGTAGATATTTTTACAAAAAGACTCAATAGTCGAACTTTTCACACCATAGTTTGCAAGTTGGGCATGTGTAATATTTTTGCACCAACTTGAGGGGGAGTGTTGAATATAGCTGTATTGAATATAGCTGTAAGGTTGAATAATTGATCATGGTAGTTAGGAGGTGATTTAGGAGCAGATTTAGGAGCTGTATTTTTTGACTTAATTTCCAATCTTTCTTGTATAAATTCAGGTTTAATGTTAATACAAAGATAAGAAATCTAACTCTGAATTTCTTCAGTTCCATGTCTCCTAAAATAGACCTGTAAAATAGGTGGCTTTGCTAGAGCAAGTACAGAAGCCTATGGAGTCGAATTGCTTAAAGTAGTAGGAACAAGATCACTTTGAGCAGGAAGAACAAAATTACCTAGGGCAATAGGAACGATATCATCTGGGGCCTTGTAGTAACATTGTAGACCAACCAATGATTGTACTCCCCCTAACTTGCAGAATCAAAAGATGGGTAGAAGGGTTTATTCTCCCATAAAGTAACACCAACAAACACAAGATATCTGTTAAGTTCTGAACAATAGCATCTATACCCTTTCTAAAGATGAGAATACCCCAAGAAACTTCAATGACTTTGAATCTAATTTATTGATATAAAGTCGAACATCTCGAACAAAACAAGTGCTTCAAAATATTCTTGGTTGTACAGGAAACAATAACTTAGATGGAAAAAGAACAGAGTAGGGAGTCTCACCAGTGAGTACTGAAGAGGGCATGCAATTATTCAAGAAGCAAGTAGTGGACACAATATGGGCCCAAAATTGTTTAGGAACTTTCATCTAAAGTAAAAGAGCTTATACTGTCTCGAACAAATGTCTATTTTTTTCTCTCAACAACTCCATTTTGAGAGTGTATCATGACATGAGAATTGATGAAGTGTGTCATTCTGAGTCATGCATGTCTGAAAGGAATCTGAAAAGTATTCTTTGGCATGATCACTCCTTAATGTGCGAATAGAAACAATAAGTTGACTTTTAGTCTCAGCACAAAATGCACAAAAATGAGCGAATAATTCAGAACGACTTTTCATAAAAAAATACCCGAGTCATACAAGAATAATCATCCACAAATGTTACCAAATACTTGAACCAGGGTTTGGCCACCACAGAATACGATCCCCAAACATTTGAATGAACTAATTCAAATGCAAAGTTAGTTCATTTATTAATTCGAGGACTTGAAGAGCTACAGTGGTACTTAGCAAATTGACATGACACAGTCACGAAAAGAAACAATGGAAAATTGAGAACATAGTTTCTTCAGAGAAGGCACAAAGGGATGCCCCAACCTACAGTGTGCTGCAAAAGGAGATAGAACACTAAAACAAGCAACGGGCCTCGGTATCTGTCTATCAAGAATATAAAGACCTACTGAGACATGACTTTTACTAATGGTCTGTTTCATTACAAGATCTTGAAAGATGCAATGATCTGGGAAGAAAGAAATATGACAATTAAGGTCACGTGTATGTTTACTTATAAAGACCAAATTGAAAGCAAGCTTCGGTATATTTAGAACTGATCCCAAAGAAATTGACAGTTGGGTTAACTGTGCTAGACTCATGAACTTGGAAAGTGGACCCATCTGCCATAGTAATTGGAGATGATGCATGTGACTGAAAGATGTGACTGAAAGATAGAGAAAACACTTTAGTTACCTGTTATATGATTTGTAGTACCAGAATCAATGACCCATTGGAACAAGGAAGACAAAAGATAGGTAAATGGATTCACTGACAATGCGATAGGTGAAGCTTTCAAAGAATTCTGATACTGAGTGAATTTTGCATATTCATCTGCAGAAATCATAATAAACTCCCCAAAGGTACTGGTAGTAACAATGTTTGCTAATTTAGACTTCTGATTATGCAATTTTCTACACATATGCTTTGTATGACTAGATTCATGACAATAATAGCATACCATGTTCTTGTTACAACTCATTAAATAATACCAAGCCACAAAAAAGAGTAATCAACACAGTGAAGCAAAAACGGACTTCCCAAATATTCAAACATCGGTGGCAGTAACTAGAATACCCAATTTCAAATGAAATGCAATCCAATAGCACAAGACGATAGCAACAACCGCAAAAAAAAAAAAAAAAAAAAAAAAAAAAAAAAAGAGAGACCTGAGATTTGACCTTCCACGACAAGTGCAATGCACTCTAAGTACCTGACGCAAATTGAAGCAACAAAACAAAGACTTAAGATATGCAGCAAGCAAATCCTCACTAAGCTAGGAAACCCAAATGAGAGAGCCACGAGAAACAGAGAATAAAATCCTGAAGAAAGCACAAAACATCACAGAGAAGAAACCTCCTTAAGAAAGTATTGAATGACCACCAATGGCTGGAAACAATGAATCGACGCCAGAGAGGATGATCGGAACAAATATGCCGTCACACACGCCTCCACGCTCCAACGCATGAGAATTGCCCAAAAACTTGAATCGGCACGTGAGCCTCATGCACTACACACCCGGTCGCCGAAAACTGGGTAAAGACCGCACTAAGGCTTGCACACCTCCCTAGGGTTGTGGTGAGACAAATCAGTCACTGAAATATGTGACTCAAGACAAAACAGTCACCAGAAAACGTGACCCAAAAGGAACAGTAACCCGCCCAGAAAGACCAAGAAATGTAGATGAGCCGAAGACTCTGATACCATGTAAGAAAATAATGGAAGAAAAGTTTTCTCTATATTCATTCAAATCTCTATGAGTTTACACTATTTATATATACAAGGAGAAAAGTATAAAGCCTATGTAATAAGGAGAAATGCCTATAAGCCTACATAGAAAAGCCTATATTCTAGCTATATACGCTATTCTGTAACAAATAATATTAATTACTAGATAAAAATTGAAAAAAGTATTTTAAAAAAAAAAAAAAGATTTTTGTTAGTTTTTTATATTGAAATGACATTTGAAATTTGAAGTAAATATTGCAAGATTTTTCTTTATTGAGCCTGAAATTGAAAACTATCTTATAGTTCAGGTCTAGTTTTGTAATTTACCTTTCTATTAATAAAAGGTAATATTCTAAAGTGCCAACACTAACTTTCAACACATAAGCAAGCAGATGCACAAAAAGAAGTGCAAGACAAAAGCAAGTGAATCACCTTGGTATCAGCATAAGCATGATCATTGTTTTCAATACAATCTTGGAAGTCTTCATTCAGTTCACGCTTCTTCTCAATACATATAGCAAGCTGCACGACAAAAAGCAAAGTGAATTGATTTTCCACATAACCATGAGATCTACAAAAAGGAACATAGAAAGGATGCCTCATAAGTTTTTAGTTCAAGAATCCAAACAAAACAATGTGCTGCAATTGATAATCTATTTCTATAAAAGGTCCATTATTGTCAACTGCAAGTCAAACTCATTATCAAAATTCAACAATTACAAAAGATGAAGGGCAGCATTCTCACCCGCTCAAAAAAGAAGCAATTTCATTAACAATACATAATTGGTATTTAGCATTAAAAAACAATGTTTAAAAAAAAAAAAGAGAAAAAAAGAGAATACAAAAGTTAGAAAATAATATGAAGGAAATCCAAAAGCAAGAATTTGAGCAAGGGATGCATTTGGATGGGCACCAGCTCCAATGATTTAACTACGCGCTCAAATCTGGCATACTCTATCTTAACATACCATACTGTCTTTCTATATAGTCCTTTTAACATAAATTTACTTATTTCTGGAAAACTCATACAAAACTTGACACCAAGTATCCGGTAAACGATGAGTGAGTTCTGAGAGATTGAAATGTCATTATACATGCAACAAAAAGGCCCTAAAAAAGTTCAGATCCAGGATCACCATTTGATCCATATTTTGTTTGACAATGACCTATTAGTTACATTATGGTTGGTCTAGACTTCTACAGTCCTATCATCATGTCTACTAAGTAATTACATTAAGTCTTTTGGGATTCAGGTTTCATAGGCTGCAACCTTTTACTGCTTTGTATAACCAATGTAAATTGTAGTTGCACCTTTTGTTGTCATAGTTTTGGCAGCAAATACAATTGTTGTTTTTGTAACAAAACACAAATAGATGGGATAATTCTTATCTTATTCCATAGAATTCAGGAGGCATATATACAGTTACAAAAGATCTAGAAAGGAAATTAAACCCCTAGTCAAATTCCTATAATTATGTACATATATAAGGAAAGAATATATATGAAACAGCTATATACTTTAATACTTCTCTCAAACTGGAACATAAATATTAATCATGTCCAGCTAGTTACAAGGATATTCCACTCAAGTTTCATTTAATGCTTTCGTGAATATATCACCTAATTGCTCTCTCGTCTTCACATATCCTGTGGAGTTTACATTTTTTTGAATCTTCGAAAAAATGACACTCAACCTCGATATGTTTTATTTGTTCATGATACACTGAATTGAAGGCAATATGAAAGGCAGCCTATTTATCACACCAAAGTTTTGCTATAGGATCCAAACCAATCTCAGCTAACAAATGGTGTATCCACAAAATTTCACAAGTTGACTGTGCCATAGTCCTATATTTAGATTCTGCGTTGGATCTGGATATAAGACTCCTTCTTGCTCCCCCATGACACTTCGTTTCATCCAAAAAAGGCATAATAGCCTGTAGTGGTGTTAGGATTAAATCCTAACAGTTGATTAATAGAAATTCTGGGATTGAATCCAGAATGAGCACAGAGAGATTCACGTAGAAGAAGAAGAATAGAGAGGATTAGGATGAGACAAAAGACAGATTTGGAGAGAGAAGAGAATAATTCAGAATATTGTGTAATCATTAGTGGTCCCAAAAGGGTGGTTACATGGGTATATAAAGTAGAATAAAGGACAGCTGTAAAAGGTAATGCAACATACAACTTTTACCTCACACAATCTGCCATCCACAACTAACTAATATATTTTGCTAAAAATAACAGAAATAACAGATTTAACTAACTACAATCAATGGACATTTTTACCCTTTCTCTGGTACCTAACAATACCCCCCCCCCCCCCCCCCCTTGACTGACTTCTTGTCCCCAAGAAGTGAAGAAGTCTGGAAACTGATGCTGGATATAGCGAGTATCTTCCCATGTAGAATCAATAGAGGGTAACCCTTGCCATTTAATTAAGAGCTGTTGGATGTGGTTGTTACCAATAAGAACAGTTCTGGAATTCAGGACCTTTTCTGGTGTAAGGGAGAATTCACCAGCAGTTAGTGGGGGGAGGGAGGGTAAAAGGTGTATGGTTGTCTCCAATCTTTTTCTTGAGAAGGGACACATGGAAAACTGGGTGGATTTTGCATGTAGGGGGAAGGTCCAACTTGTAAGCAACAGGTCCAACCTTAGCTAGCACTGGAAAGGGCCCATAATACTTGGCTATCAATTTGAGAGACTTCCGGACAGCTAGGGTGAGTTGTCTGTAAGGTTGAATTTTTAGATACACCCAGTCCCCTACTTGGAATTCCCTTTCTGTTCTCTTCTTATCTGCATATTGCTTCATCATATTTTTGGAGGCCGCCAGTTGCTCCTTGAGATAGGAATTCATGGTTTCCCTAGACTGCAGGTAGTCCTCTACTGCTGCCACAGAGGCTGGAAGTGAAGGGACAGCGGGTAGAGGTGGAGATTGTCCATATACTGCCTGGTATGGGCTCATCTTGATGGCTGAATGGAAGCTGGTATTGTACCAGTATTCAGCTAAGCTGAGCCATCGAAGCCAGTTGCTTGGCTTGTGGAAAGTCATAAATCTGAGGTAACATTCTAGGCAGCGATTGAGTCTCTGTTTGTCCATCTGATTGAGGATGGTAAGCTGTAATGAACTGCAGCTTAGTGCCTAGTAGCTTCATTAATTCTTGCCAAAAAACCCCAGTGAACAATCTCTCTCTATCAAATACAATTGTAGATTGCATCCCATGCAATTTGAAGACATTATCCAAGAAGGCTTGTGCAACAGTTGCTGCATTGAACGGGTGTGCCAAGGGAATGAAGTGACCCATTTTAGAAAACCTGTCAATCACAACCAGGATAGTGTCATACCCCTTTGATCTAGGCAACTTTCAATGAAATCCATAGAAATATCAACCCAAGATTGTTTAGGGATAGGCAAGGGTTGAAGCAGCCCAGGGGTGGCCACGGATTCAATCTTGCATCTCTGGCAAATATCGCATTTGGTGAACCAGTCAACAACCTGTTTTTGCATAGCAGGCCAATAGAAAGTTTGTTGAAGCCTGTTGATGGTGCCTCTTATGCCAGAGTGGCCTCCAAAAGGAGAATCATGGCAAACAGTGAGTAGAAGTTGTCTAAGGTTAGTGCTGGAACCAATATACAGCTTACCTTTATACCTAATGAGGCCTCCTTGTAGGGTGTGGTTGGGTAGGCTTGTAGGAGTGATAGCCAACTGTTGGATGAGAGCTTGTGCCTTGTCATCAGCAGCATAAGAATGAATAACATCATCAATCCAACTAGGGGTAATTATAGAAATGGCATTGAGGTGTTAGCTGGATTCTCCTTCAAACTGCCTTGAGAGAGCATCTGCAACTGTATTGTGAATGCCTTTTTTTGTAGTGTATCGTATAATCAAGACCCAACAGCTTGGTAATGCCCTTCATTTGTATGTAAGTGTGCAATCGTTGCTCTAGCAGGTGTTTTATACTTTCATGATCAATGTTGATGATGAAGTGGCCTTGCTCTAGGTAATGTCTCCACTTAGTGACTGCAAAGATGATGGCCAGGAGTTCCCTTTTGTAAGCAGAAAGCTGCTGATTTTTAGGGCTGAGAGGCTTAGAAATATAAGCAATAGGTCGGCTGTATTGTAGAAGGACAACACCTATTCCAGAACTGCTAGCATCACATTCCAAGGTGAAGGGGGCATGAAAATTAGGTAAGGCCAGAATAGGAGCTTGTGTCATGAGGTGTTTCAATTGGTTAAAGGATGATTGTGCTGCTGGTCCCCATTGGAAATTATCCTTCTTCAGCAGGGCAGTTAAAGGTTGACTCACTGCTCCATACCCTTGTATGAACCTCCTGTAATAGCCTGTTAAACCCAAAAATCATCGAAGCCCTTTCAAGTTCTTAGGTACTGGCCAATTGAGCATGGCTTCAATCTTGCTAGGGTCAGTTGAGACCCCTGCTGCTGAAATGATATGCCCCAAGTAAGAAACCTGCCCTTGCCCTATCTCACACTTGGATTCTTTAGCATACAACTGGTGTGCTCTGAACAGATCAAGGACAAGATGTAGATGGTGTAAATGCAGCTCTTCATTGGGGCTGTATATGAGGATGTTATCAAAAAAGACTAGGACAAATTTCCTGAGGTAGGGTTGAAATATGGTATTCATAAGGGATTGGAAAGTAGCCGGGGCATTAGTTAGCCCAAAGGGCATAACGAGAAACTCAAAATGCCCATTGTGTGTTTTGAATGCTGTCTTGTGAACATCAGTATCCCTCATTCTGATTTGATAGTATCCAGACCTTAAATCCAGCTTGGTGAACATGGTGGCTCCATGCAATTCATCCATGAGATCTTCTACTAATGGAATGGGATATTTATCCTTAACTGTCACCTTGTTCAATTCCCTGTAATCTATACAAAACCGCCAAGTTCCATCTTTTTTCTTAACCAATAATACTGGGGAGGCAAAGGGGCTGGAACTAGGTCTTATTACATAATTGTTGAGCATCTCTTTCACTAATCTTTCGATCTCATTCTTCTGGTGATGGGAGTACCAATAGGGTCTAACATTCACAGGTTGTGTGTTGGGCTTGAGTGGGATAGAATGATCGTGGGATCTTGTGGGAGGCAGGGTGGTGGGAAGGTGAAACACATCGGGGTAATGGGTCAACAATTGTTGAATTGCTGTAGGAATGGGTTTTGGTGAGGGTTTAACTGATGGGGCAGGTGGCTGATGTGTTGAAATAAGGAAAAATCTGGATGTTAAACCTTGCCACCCATTCTGCATAAGTTTATTGATGGACTTGGCAGAAAGCATCTTCAAGGAAGCATGTTCAGTCAACCCCTTCAGTTCCAGTGGGGTGCCTCCTTTTAGAATGGTTAATGTTGGTTTATCAAAATCAAAAGTTACAGGGTTGTAACCTTTCATCCAATCCACCCCTAAGATAACATCATAATCCCCTAAGTCAAATACTCGAAAATGGAAAGCAAACTTACTACCTTGCATACTCCAAGAGCAGTCATTGCATTTGTCTTGAACTGTGAGTCTTTGCCATCAGCTACAGTAACAGTGACAGGGGGCACTTTGTTGATTGGTAGCTTCAACTCCTTGACCAGCTTGGATTCCACGAAGCTGTGGGTACTTCCACTGTCAATAAGCAGCATTATGGGCTTGCCTTGCATCTGTCCTCTGATTTTCAGAGTATTGTCACTCAATCCACCATCTACTGCATTCAAGGATAGTTGGACCTGCTCAGTTTCAGTATGGTCTTCAGGTTCAAAAGAATTATCCACCTCTTGCCATTCATCTTCTTCTGGTTGCCCTTCTTCACAAGTCTGTAAAGCAAGGAGTTTTTGCTCATTACATTTATGGCCTGGAAAATATTTCTCACCACATCTAAAACAACTCCCAGGTACCCTTCTAGTGTTTGGTATGTAGGGTTTAGCTCCTTGTGGTGGGCCAGTGGGTCTTGGCTGATGGACATTTGTGCTGATGTTTGGTGTGGGGTTGGTGGTCTTGGGGCTATACTGGTTGTGAAGTTGGGTTGGATTGCTGTAGGGTCTGTTGTTGGTGAATGGTTTAGGGTATGATTTGGGTTTGGTGGCTTCAAGATGCTTCCCTTGGAGCTTAGCCTGGGTAATGGCTGAATAGAGATCTCTTGGGCTAAACATCCTCACAACACTCTTGATTTCTTCCTTTAGTCCCCCAATGAAGCTACTGATGTAATAGGGATCAGTATGATGGGGAAATATCTTCTCCATTTTTAGCTTCAGCTCTTCAAATTGATCTTGGTAAGCCTCCACAGATGATGTTTGCTTAAGCTTTTGAAATTCTTCCACTACATCCACTTCTCCTCCATCTCTAAACCTAGACTGGATGGCATCCGAAAAGTCCTCCCAATCGACCCTTTCTCTGTTTCTGCCCCAGTTCAAGTACCAGGCCTCTGCCTTTCCCACCAAAAAGAGATTCGCAAGGTCTACTTGTCTTTCTTCTTGCACTTCATAAATCTGGAAATACTTCACACATTTACTAATCCAGAATCGAGCATCTCCCCCTTCAAATGTGGGTAGATCACACTTGGGTAGAAGTTTGCTAAAGTAAGTCCTCTCGAGCTCCACTGACTCTCCTCCCTCCTTGTCTGCTGGCCTATCTATAGGCCTGGGTAATAACCCTCTCCCTGTATTGGCTACATCTGGAATGGGAGTCTGGTTTTGGGTTTCCTTGCCCCTAGCACTACTGCTAGTAGGTGAGGAAAGGTTAATGGGGGAGGCAGTAGTATGGGTTGTAGGATTACCTTGGATAAGCTGAGCCAAATAAGCTACAGACCTCTGGTTCTCAAGTCTGAGCTCCTCATACTGGTTCTGGTATTTCCTTTGATCAGCTCTTAGGTTGATCTGCTCCTGTTGCATCTCCTGGAGCTTAGAATCTAGAGACCCAAACATGGCCCCTTGTTCTTCAAGTTTTGAGCTAAAGGTCCGCAGGTATTCTTCCATTTTCTCCATGGAGATTGCAGATCCCTCTGATACTCCTTTAGCTTTTTTGGCAGCAGTGTTTTTGCTCATGTTCTCCAGAATTCGTGGCTGCTCTGATACCAGTTGTTAGGATTAAATCCTAACAGTTGATTAATAGAAATTCTGGGATTGAATCCAGAATGAACACAGAGAGATTCACGTAGAAGAAGAAGAAGAATAGAGAGGATTAGGATGAGACAAAAGACAGATTTGGAGAGAGAAGAGAGAAGAGAATAATTCAGAATATTGTGTAATCATTAGTGGTCTCAAAAGGGTGGTTACATGGGTATATAAAGTAGAATAAAGGACAGCTGTAAAAGGTAATGCAACATACAACTTTTACCTCACACAATCTGCCATCCACAACTAACTAATATATTTTGCTAAAAATAACAGAAATAACAGATTTAACTAACTACAATCAATGGACATTTTTACCCTTTCTCTGATACCTAACAAGTGGATCTTCTATTACGTTTGAATCCAATCCAATCAGCATCTGCGAAGCAATCAATGCAAGTGTGCCCATGATTGTTGTAAAGTAACCAAGTCCAAGAGCCCCGTTCAAATAACATAAGATTTGCTCTTGTTGACAGATACGTTTAGCTCTTAATTTGCAGAGATTTTACGTTATTGCCTTTCTTGTATCTTTCCTAATAAGGCTTCAATTTTTTTGTATAAATATCTATATAAATTGCTTGTTAATATACCAGAAGAGATATCAATAAAATCTCTTTCCCAAAATCTTCATGATATCAAAGCCATAAAAGCTACTTTTTGGTTAAAATCCCTAATTTTTTTAGTATGGTTTGAAAATCCTAAAACACCAAAATTGAGCTTTTCCTATTTTGAGTTAGAAGTGGCTTACGCCACCACCCCCAAAAGGTGTGCCACCTGAAGTTTGTCCTACCCACCAACTCCGGTCACCGGATGAGCCACAAGTGGATCCCACACGCCATTTGAAGCTATCATGCTACTATCTCGTGCCAGAGAGTGAAGCGTATACAGAATTTTCGGTCCGTTTTGGAGTCATTCTTCTTCCCACCAGTTCGCCGGACATTTCCGACGCCAGCCAATAGGTTTCGACTTCTTGATTTTTAAGCCTTTTTTTACAAATTTTGTTGTACTGTTCAAATTCTAAAATGAGAGAAGGAAATCAACTGTAAAGAAATTTTAATGGGGCCTTCTTTAGTGAGGAAATTCAAAACCTCATGCATTTCTGGTTTCGACTTGATTCTTCAACAATTGGTACCACCAAGTACATAGAGTTGGGTAATGCTTTTCATGCGACTACTACTACTAGTTCTTTAATCATAGACTCTGGAGCAAGTCAACATATGACAGGTTTTTTAACGGACTTCATAACTTACTCCCCATGTAAAAAAGGGATAATATCCAGTTGTAGAGTCGGGTAATGCTTTTCATGCGACTACTACTACTGGTTCTTTAATCATAGACTCTGAAGCAAGTCAACATATGACAGGTTCTTTAGCGAACTTCATAACTTACTCCCCATGTAAAAAAGGGATAATATCCAGTTAGCAAATGGCTCTTTTATCCCTATTTTAAGAATATGTTCTATCAATTTCACTCCTAATATCAAACTTTACTAAAGCTCCTAACTGCAAAATTGAATTTTTTTTTTTTCAATTGTGTTCTTCAGGACTTGCAAACAGGGAAGAGGATTTGTACTAATAGGATGCAAGATGGCTTATATGTGTTAGAGATGAGTCATGGCATTGTTCCCATTTCAACTCAAGCCTTGCTAGGTGAAAATAAAGATGTCCACCGGGAAATTATTCAATGACATAGACGGTTAAGTCATCCATCCTTTTCTGTTTTGAAGAGACTATATCCTAGTTTGTTTACGAAAGCTAAGCTTGAATCTTTAGTTTGTTATGCATGTGAGTTTGCTAAACATTCAAGAACTTCTCATCCTTTAAGTAATAATAGAAACATTATTCCTTTTGTAACAATTCACTCAGATGTGTGAAGACCTACCCAAATTGTCACATTGTTTAGTTATAGATGGTTTGTTATTTTTGTTGATTGTTGTACTAATTAACTTGGGTTTATTTCATAAAAACAAAGAGTGAGATGTTTTCTTGTTTTTAGTCATTCCAAAGGATAATTTGTACACAATTTAATGCTAAAGTTAGAATTAATAGAACAAATGATGGGAAGGAATATATGGATGGCAGGTTTAATGCTTATTTGGAGTCTCACGTGATAATTCACCAAACCAGTTGTGCCTACACCAGTAAGTAAAATGAGAGTGCAGAAAGAAAGAATAGGCATTTAATGGAGGTTGCTCGTTCTTTAATGTTCACTATGAACCTTCCAAAAACTTATTGGGAAGATGTTGTCTTGTGGTTGCTTATCCCATTAACATGATGCCTCTTAGAGCTCCTAAATTCAAAAGTCCTTTAGAGATTTTACAAGGTAAAACTTCCTATATATTGTTCCTCCGAAAGTTTTTGATTGTATTTATTTTGGCAAGTTGGAACCACAAGCACTTAAATGTGTGTTTGTAGGATACTCTAACACAGAAGGATACAAATGTTATCACCCTCCCTCTAGAAAATACTTTGTATGGATGTTACTTTTAAAGAGTTTGAGCCATAGTTTAGCTCATCCTAGTCACCTCTTCAGATGGAGCATGAGAGAGAATAGGTGATATCTGGGCATGTAGTCTTTGAAGAGCATGTAAAGGTTGATCTTAGTCAAAGGGAGAATTCTAACCACGGGGAGAGCATTAGAAGGGAGATTGTTATAGGAAAATATTGGGTGATTGGATAGATCAGATATGAAAAGGCATTCAAGAAAAGAGAAAGCCATCGTGCAATCTACTTCTTGTCAAGAACCATCCTTATTCCCTAAAAAACCTTGTGAGTTATCTTTACCTCCTTATAGTTTCATTGAAAATTTGGATGTTCCTATTGCTCTCAAAAAAGGAGTTAGAACCTAAAGATCCTATTTCTAACTTTGTCTCTTATGATTCCTTCTCCCCTTCCTCTAGAGCCTTTGCCTCATCCATTTCCTTTATGTCTATTTCACAAGATTGGAAGGCGGATTTCAGAAATTCCAAATGGAAAGAATCTATGGTTGAAGAAATGAAAGCTCTAGCTATGAATGAGACTTGGGAACTACTCACTCCAAGAGACAAGAAATTGGTCGGCAGCAAGTGGGCATTCATTGTAAAATACAAATCTGATGGTTCGATTGAGACGTTCAAGGCTAGATTAGTAGCTAAAGGTTTTGCTCAGACTTATAGAGTGGCTACCATGAGACATTTACCCTTGTTGCTAAAATGAATACAATTAGAATCTTGTTATTTTGTGCAATCAACCTTAATAAGGACTTCCAACAATTTGATTTAAAAACTGCGTTCCTACATGAAGAATTGGAAGAGAAAGTGTATATGGAGATTCCTCCTAGATTTGATGAAGAGAAAACATAAGGAAAGGTGTCAACCTCGATATGTTTGGTTTTTTCATGTTACACTGGATTGCAGGCAATATGAAAGGTAGCCTAGATATCACACCAAAGTTTTGCTATAGGATCCAAACCAATCTCAGCTAACAGATGGTGTATCCACAAAATTTCACAAGTTGACTGTGCCATAGTTCTATATTTAGATTCTACATTGTTACTGGATATAATACTCTACTTCTTACTCCTCCATGACACTTGGTTTCCTCCAAGAAAGACGTAATAGCCTGTAGTGAATCTTTTATTACTTTTGGATCCAGCACAATAGGCATCTGCAAAGCAATCAATGTAAATGTGTCCATGATTGTTGGAGCCCCATTCAAATACATAAGATTTCTCTTGTTGATAAATATATTTAGTTCCTAATTTGTAGAGAGTTGATGTTATTGCCTTTTTGGTATCTTTTCTAGTTATGCTTCATTTTTTTTGTATAAAAACATATGTAAATTGCTTGTTAATATACAAGAGATATCAATAAAATTTCTCTCCCAAAATATCCAGCTCTAGAGCTGCCCAATGCTTAATTGTAGGAGCGGACATGAACTTGTTAACAACACTTGCTGCAAACGCAATATTTTGACGAGCCGGTGAGAATTCAATTTCCCAACTAACCTCCTATATTTCTTCGAATCATCAAAAGCGTCTCCATGATCTTTTCTAAAATGTGCATTGGGAACCATTGGAGTATTGCATAGCTTGGCTCCCAATTTTTCGATTTCTGCAAGCAAATCAAGAATATACTTTCTTTCAAACTGAAAAATTCCCTTCTTGTTTCTTCAAACTTCTACTCCCAAGTAGTATTTCAACTAGCCCATGTCTTTGGTGTGAAACCTAGTATGCAAGAAAGACTTGAGAGAAGAAATCCCAGCATAATCATTTCTTGTAATGTCAATGTTGTCAACATATACAATAAGAAACATAATGCCAGCTTTTGATTGTATGTATAAGACTAAGTGATCACATTAACTCTTTTGCAGCCCAAACTCTTAGGACTACCTCATTGAACTAACCAAACCAAGCACGAGGGCTCTGATTCAAACCATATAGTCTTCTTCAGCTAGCAAACTTTCCCATACTCCCTTTGAGCAACAAATCCAGGCGATTGCTCCATATACACTTCTTAGAGATTACCATGAAGGAATGTATTCTTGATATCCAACTCGTATAAAGGCCAATTCTGAGAAGCAGCCATAGATATGAAGAGACGAACAGAAGTCAAATTAGCCACAGGAGAGAGAGTGTAAGAATAGTTCACCCTGTAAGTCTGAGCATACCCTTTAGCGACAAGTTTATCTTTTAAGACGAGCCACAAAACCATCTGAATTCACTTTAACTGCAAATACCCATTTGCATCCAACAGCAAGCAAGTCCAGCAAATCCTAGTTACTACTTTCATCTAAGGCATTCATATCCTCTCACCGCATCATGCCAGCCAATGTGAGATAAAGCCTCTTTAACTATTCTCGAAATAGAAACTGACTCAAAAGATGCAACAAAGTTACTTAAAGATTGCGACAAATGATCATAAGAGACAAAATTGGCAATAGGATAAGTACACTGGCGTCAGCCTTTCCAAAGGGCAATATGAAGATCAAGATCACCTAGACTTGAATTTGACAAAGAAATAGATTTAGGAACTAGAAGATCAAGATCACCTGGACTTGGATTTGACTGGGAAACAAGTTCAGGACCTACATAAAGAGTCCCATGTCTTCTAGAGTAAACATGAATAATAGATGGCTTGACAGGTGCTCGAGCATAAGGATCAAAAGGAATAGAGGTGCCACCGTGCAGGAGGTCAAGAAACCGAATCGCCTAGTGGTCCTCCTGTGATAGTATAACTTAACCAATCTTCTTCCTCCCCCTAGCTTGTAGAAGTTGATGATGTGGTGAAAAAGGGATTCCCCTTTGAAAAAGAAACATATATACACACAAGATATCTTTTAAGATCAAGACAATAGCATCTATATCCTTTCCAAAGATGAGAGTAACCCAAATATATATATTTTACATCCTTTGGATCCAATTGAGTGATATGAGGTCAAACATATTGAGTAAAACAAGTCCTTCCAAAAATTCTTAGCTCCATAGGGAAAAATGTCTTGGTTGGAAATAAGATATGGTTCGGAATTTCACCATTAAGTACTGAGAACGACATGCGATTAACCAAAAAACAAATAGTAGATACAGCGTCTGCCAAAAATTGTTTAGGAATGTTCATTTGGAACAGAAGGGCTCGAGTTGTCTCAAGTAGATGCCTGTTCTTCCTCTTAGCTACTCCATTCTAAGATGGTGTATCGACACATAAATATTGATGAAGAATGCCATTCTATACCATGTATGTTTGAAAGGACACTAAAAATTATTACTTGGCATTATCACTTCTCAAAATACAAATAGGAACATTAAATTGAGGCTTTATCTTACCACAAAAGGCATGAAAATGAGAAAATAATTAAGAACAGTTTTTCATGAAAAATACCCAAGTCATACAAAGATAATCATCCATAAAAGTGATAAAATACTTGCATTTAAATTTAAATGCCACAGGACATGGCCCCCAAACATCGGAATGCATCAACTTAAATCTAGAACTAGCTCATTTATTAATTCTTGGTTCCAACGAGCTATGTTTAGAAAATGAAATGATTCGCAATCAAAAGAAGGAATATTACCAAATTGAGGACATAATTTCTTCTATGATGGTATAGATGGATGTCCCAATCTACAATGTGCTTCAAAAAGATGGAGGATAGTAGAACAAGCAATGGGTTTTGACACTCGTCTATCAAGAATATAAAGGCCCCTTGATTTATATCCTTTATCAACAATATGCTTTGTTACGAGATCTTAAAAACACAGTGATTAGGGAAGAAAGAAATGCTACAATTGAGGTCCTGAGTAAACTTACTTACAGAAATCAAATTGAATGATAACTTGGCAGGCTTAATACATATGGCATAGATGGATAGGGATAAGTCAACAGTACCCGGACCATCAACATAAGAAGCAAACCCATCAACCATAATGATTTGAGAGGATGACGTATGTGGCTGAAAAGTAGAAAAGACATTATTGTTACTGGTCATATGATTCGTGGCACTAGAACCAGTGACCCATTGAGACAAGGAAGACAGAAGTCATGCACTTGGTCCTCTTAGTCCAACAATAGTAGTGACAGACGAAACTTTTAGTGAGTTCTAAATTGGCATATTCATCCGCAAAAATACCAATAAATTTCCCGATATTATAGGGGCCACCTCAGTCCCAGCCATATCAAACAATAATAAAACACATTTATCGGGTAGTCACCAAAATACTAGTATCACCCACAAAATTCCAGTAGCAAAAACATCCAAATTCCAGAAACAAATATATATATATATATATATATATATATATATATAGCCCACAAGTAACAGAACAACAATAATAGGGGATGCAAAAGCCATAATAAAATAGCCAACCAATGCAGAAAGACTAGCCCAAATTTCCAAAATTCAGAAAATAAAGAAAATTTACAGAGAGCAAAACTTGTTCATAAAGAGAGATCCTCCACCAACTTAGTCGCTGGCCAAAGAATAGAGCCTAGTGTTGTCCACCCAGCAGTGCAAAATAAAAGCCAAAGTCAAAACCTCAAAATCAGAATATCTCGTGATTTACAGCAATTTCAAGTGAACCCACAAAACAAAACCCACACGAAGCAAAATCCCAAGGAAAACAGAACCGGATCATCGGAAAGACACCGAGACCAAGCCAGAAATCATAGGGCACAGTCAGAAGAGAAGACCAGAACATCAACAGCCTCCACACTTGCCCCCACATGTTGACATATTAAGAATAGTCTAGAAATGAAGAGTGGCATGTGAAGCCCATTCGTTAAGAATCCAATCACCGAACTTCGAAGGATAACCGAACAGAAGGTTGTGCTCATCCTACTGGCGCTGAAGCTAGACAATCACTAGAAAATGTGACCCAAAAGAAAAGTTACTGAGAAACAGTAACTCAGTTTCCAAAATACATATATACATATATATATATATATATATATATATATATATATATATATACACATACATACATATAGACTCAGATACCATGTAACAGGACACAAATAGATGGGAGAACTCTTATCTTATTACATAGAATTCAAGATGTATATATACAGTCAGAAAAGATATAGAAAGGAAATTAAATCCCTAGTCACATCCCTACATTATGTACTTATATAAGGAAGAATATATATGAAACAACTATACACTTTAACAGTTTTATGGCCTCATTAATTGCTGAAGTTGATATTAGAAAATGCCGCCCAAATTTTGCTTAAGCAAACACTATTGTTAGTCAATTTATGTCTACCCCTACCGTCAAATATTAGGCAGCCTTGGAATAGATCCTATGTTACTTGAAAAGAGCACCAAGACTTGGCATACTATATTGCAATCACGGGCACACTTGTATCAAGAGTTTTGCAGATGTTTATTAAGATGAATCCAAGATTGATAGGAGAACCACTAGAAGCTATTGCATTTTTGTGTGTGGGAACCTAGTAGCTTGGAGGTGTAAAATGCAGAATGTTGTATCTAGATTGAGCATGGAATCTGCATAGAGGGCTACGGCACAATCCATATGTGAAATTTTGTAGATACATCATCTTCTAGCTGAAGTGGGTTTAAACCTTTGTCACCAGTGAAATTCTAATGTGATAATCAAGCTGCTCTCCACATTACCTTGAATTCAGTATATCATTAAAAAACGAAACACATCGAGGTTGCTTGCAATTTTATCCATAAAAAGATTCAAGAAAACCTTATTTCTACTAGCTATTTAAAACCAGAAAAGCAACTAGTAAGTATATTCACAAAAGCTTTGAATGGAACTTGGATTGAATATCTTTGAAACGAGCTGAGCATGATCAACGTTTGTGCCCTCAAGCTCAACATCTGTGTTCCAACTTGAGAGGGAGTGTTACAAAATATATTTTAGAAAGTATATTAATTGTAATTGTAGGTTGACTTTCCTAGTATACTTAGCATATTTGTAGGAAGTGGATTATTAGGACTAACTATAGCAATTACCTTAGAATCCTTTCTAATTGTGGATACATATCCCTATAATTTCATTGAAAAGGAAATCATGAAAGTATTCCATATTTTTTCTGCTCAGTTGCAAGTAACAATGATTCCCTAAGAATATTTAACGCAAACTCTATGAAAAGGAAAAACACAGCATATAATTTTCTAAAAACTTAAATTCTTAATTTTGAATATTAAAGCAATTTTTGCATGTAGAGAAAATCAACCATTCACCTTCCAGAAGTATAGATTGTTACCATTTGCAATTTCTGGTTAATTAAACAAGTTGACAGGTCAATTGAACCATTAGCAGGCATTTTAGGCAATGGCTGTGACTCCTCCCAACACCAACGAGCCTCTCGAATAAACTCTATCCAAAGCACTGCAATAGCTACAATACAAAAAATTGCAATCTTCTGGTAAGAGAGAGTAGTAATGCAGAGATCTCATAAAATCATTGTTATATATGGTTATATATGTTTGAACAATAAAAACTTCAAGATCTCACCCAAAAAAAAAAAGTCACATTAACCTAATAAGGAAGAAAGAATGAAAAAAGTGAAGATCTCACCAATTTTTTTTTTTTTATCTGAGTAAACAATCAACACTTCAAGATACCAATATTCAAGTGTACAAAGCATAATCAGTTTTCACACATACCGCGAATATTGCAGTTCCCCACCCAAAGAGAATGTAGACAAAACTGTGCAAAAAGAGACCCCAGAGGTGCACCTTTAATAGCTCGAGATCTGTTATGCTCACCATGAGCGAAGTCTACCATTTGAGATCCTGCAGTAGAAAGACTAAAGGTTGAAGAATAAAAGAGAGAAAACAATTCTGGTTGCTACCAACTACACTCCAATGCAACTCCACAAGAAGATATATTCATGAGCAAGGTATGAAAGCTTCAATTGAGATGGTTCTCAAAAACCTATTCATTATTGATACCCCTGATGTGCAAAACAAATCATAATTGCTACATCTTAAGACTATAATGTTGGTTTCGAAAAAAAAAAAAAAAACAGAAAAAGGTACGTGGAAAAAATATTTGATGTCATGAAAGATCCCTTATTACTAATCTGACTCTAACATCCTTTATTGTTTCTAAGTTTCTCTGATAATGCTAATCAAAATATCAATCAATTCAGCTAAATCCCTCTCTCTCATTGTTTCTCATATTCTGGATTAGGTTCACTTAACACTCATCTAAGCAGCATCCATCTTTGGAGATGCTACCGTAAAAAGCAGGTCAACTTTTTATTTGCTGTTGTCAGGTTTTTTGTCACCTAAACATTTCAAATTTGTTACTATATTAATTGTTCATTGTTTCAATCAACATAATCCTTTCGACAAGAACATCAAATAGTGATGCCAACCCTTAAAGCAATAAGTAGAACATTTTAACCAAATTCAAATATTTAGCATACTCATTCATTAGGCGGTGAAATTCATTGTGCGGTTTGATGTTAGTTAATCAAAATTCTGGATAAAGACAAACATACTTCAATACAATTAAATTAGTTGGAATAAACCCTCTGCTCACATCTTCATATAATCTCACACTCATTGTAATTCTTTATATTGTAAGAATCTAATTCTAACAATTTCTATCCATTTGATCTACCTAGAAAACATTTATAGCAATTAATTGTTTACATTATTATATCTATAGATTGTTGTACATTCAATTTTTTAAAAACAGGTTCTAGATAATAACATTTGCTCCTTTTCTTTTCTTTTCTTTTTCCTTTTTCTTCTTTATTTTCTTCCAGAATTTTTTGTTGAATTTTTCGTTTTCTTTAATTGTAGCCCAATTCAGTTTTTCTCACCAACAAAAATAAAAACAATAGTTAACTTTTAGTGGAACTTTAAAAGAAATAGACAAAAAAATGAAAGGTTAAAATTAAATGAAGTAAATGTTCCAAAAAAGAAAGCCGCATACTAATAGGCCCACAAGCTGATTTTGGGAATTAATTATTGCAAAAAATTCAGCGGGTAAATTGATACTTCATCCAGATTTTGTCTAAGCCAACTTATAAATTCATAAGAATGAATCTATAAAAGCATATTACATCATAAAAGCACACATATGAGAGAGAGAAAGTAATGACTTGGGTACAGTATTCACAAGGCATAATGATGAAAACTTGAAAAAAGCTATAAGCAAAGTACCAAAGTGGTTACGGAAATAGGACGCTTTGGTTACTGGACAATGCTTCAAAAGGCAACCCTTTCGAGTTTCTGGCAAATGTTTTTCCAATTTTGTAAAATTCGTTTAGTCTTGTGATTCCTAGCTTGATCTAGGAGACTTGTAACAAATATGAAAATATTCATAAGTCAAACATATGTAAATCTTACAAAATTAGATTAATAAGCAAAATAAATATTTGTATTTATGTCCAATTCTTATCACAAATGATATTATTTTCTTCCAATAATATCTTTATTGATCATTACTAAAAATAATAATAAAAAATTGTTTTGAGATGAAAAATCAAAGAGAAAAACATTTTATGCTTATTAGTATTACACACAAGTAAATGACCAATTTATGCAACTAGATATATATGCACACATCTATTTTCCCCCACTAACTTGGTAAAAATTGTTATTGAAGGTTATTATTAAGGATAAATTTATAAAATGAGACAAGTTTTGAATTTTTGAACCTTAGGCTTATTCCAGATTATTTAAAAGAAAAAAAAAAAATTGTATATCCACAACTTTGTCCAATTCATTCAATTCGATTGAGAATTTTTGTTATAATTTTAGCTAGTTGGTGATATTTGACCAATAGATAACTTATAATTATTAAAAATTGAAAAGTTTGGCTTTATTTATTTTTCCTCTTCTCTTGTTTGTCCGTACTCCTTCCTTTAAAACAAATAGCGAGAGAAGAAAGAAAAAGGAGAAACAAGATTATAATAACTTAAAGGAAATATTGAATTATTCACAATATCCTTGTTATATTATGCGGATAAGGAGAAAAACATAGTGAAAAAAGAATAAGAAGGCAACCGACCAATTGTGTGGACAAGGAGAGAATCATAAGCAAAAGCCCATAACTCTCCATGCTTAAACAGCAAGCCTAAGTCAAACTAACAACTTGAATCAGACAATAATGTGGAAAAGATTCTTTTCTTTCCCCCAACCAGTGTCATCCATCCCTTAAATTAACAAGCACACTCATGACAATTCATATAGGCAAGAGAGCATATGATATTTCTATAATATTTTCATTAGCCTTCTAAATTGCTTGCAGTGTCATCGTTGGATTTTATACCATAAGATACTTTATGCTTTTATTGGCTGAAAATACTACAGTTGGTCCAAAATATGCTTTCAAGACGAGAAGAAGAAAAAAAGGACTAAAGTATTGGATTTCGTGCAATTGAAGGAAAAAAGTTTTTGATGTTGAATAGGGAAGATCAAAATGTGCATTAGGGATTACAAGACCATGTGTGACATATAAATAGCCAAGATCAATATTTTATCTAGTTCAGACACCACTTTCTGAGCAAACTCTTTACTACATTTTTATGAAAAAAATAGTTGATTATTATAACTCTTTTGGTACTAACATAGCAGTTTAACAACTAACAGGTGCATTTTCAGCAAACCATAATCTCTTTCTAATTGTTTAGCATGCTCTAATTACATTCATCATTGATTGAAGAAATAAATCACAATGGGTCATTGAGAAATATTTTGGCAACATGTAGAATGACCTAGTGCCTAGAAGTCTTGATTAAGGAAAAAATATTTTAAATAGAATCGAGAAAATGAGGCATAAAAGAGAATCCTGCAGATCTAACAAAATAACATGGTGAAAATAGAGACATGAATTACAACCAACAGTAGTTCAAGGAAGTAACCCATAGAAAAGAGGAGAGAATGTACCCTCATGAAAGAGATCTCTGAGCAGGCGATCAATTACTGTGGGTGAGGGTACAACCAGTGTTGACTTGAGATTATCAGAACCTGGATTCTCAACTGCTACAAAAGAAAAAGAATAGTAAAAGGCTCTGGCACAGAGCATATGCAGCTGATCAAGTAAAATAAGATTCAGAATTAAAGGCAAAATGCATAACTTGGTCCTTGAACTTATCCCATTTATTCTATTGAAACCTTATTTTGCTAATTTCTTCTACTAAATACCTAAAATATTATTTTTGTTCTAATGAATTCCTAAACAAGTAGTTTTGTTTTATTTAGTCCCGTGAACAATTATTTATCATCTTCAGATTCTATTAATTTTGACCTCTACGTTCGCAAAAATAATTGTTTAGAAACTAAATACAATAAAAAATAATTCTTCAATTAAAAAAAATTGAGTGAGAAGTAATTGTTTAGGAACTAAATAGAGCAAAATTAATCAGTAGGAACTCGAATAGAACAAAATAGATAAACAGAGACTCCATGGCATCAAGTTCAGGAACCAAACTATGCATTTTTCTGAATTAAACTGGCGAAATAAGACATGAAATAATTTCAAACCTGAAACAAAATCCTCCATGAACTGGGCATCAAAAGACATATTCAATGAATCAACCAAAAGGCGCAACTGAGAAGCAAATCCAATTCTATTTCCTTCTGAACTATCACTTCACAAGATGAAAGCTTTTTCAGATGTATGACTTTGAGGAAATTAATAAAAAGCAATTGAAAAGCACCACAGAATTAAAGTCAACAATTTAACATCTTCAAAAATCATATGCAAGCTAATCACTAACATCTGATTAACTTGTGTTCCATCTTACTGTTAGGATTAATTCCTAACAATAGCTTAGTGAAGAATTCTGAGTGATAGACCCAGAAAAATAGGTAGAAAATAGGAAAAAGAAGAGAATAGAATAAGACGAGAGAGATTTGAGAGAGAGAAGAAAATGGACAGAGAATATATTCAGAAATTTCTATTGCAATGATTGTGGTCCCAAAGGGACGTTACACTAATATATAGAAAAGGATAAAAAACAGTTGTAAGAGGGACGTTACACTAATATATCGAAAAGGACAAAAAATAGTTGTAGGTATCAAGAACAGCTGCTCATGCAATCCTTGCTGACACCCAAATCTAAATAACAGAATTCTGGAATAGCTATTTAAACTAACACAAAACAGAAATAACTACCCAATAACAGAATTAACTGACTTCCCTAAATGACATTTTTACCCTTTCGACTGTACTTAACAACACCTCTTGAGAGGCTTCTTCTCCCCAAGAAGTGAAGAAATCTAGGAATTGTTGTTGGATGTAGTGAACATCTTCCCAAGTTGAGTCAATGGAGGGAAGTTCTTGCCATTTGACGAGGACTTGTCAAATGTGGCTGGCTCCAACTAAAATGGTGCGGGAATTGAGGATTTTTTCAGGGCAAATAGAGAATTCCCCATCAATTAGTGGTGGTAGGGTCGGTAGAGTGCTGATGTTCTGGCCAATTTTCTATTTAAGCAAGGAAACATGGAAAACAGGGTGAGGTAGACCCAATTCCCCACTTGGAACTGCTTCTCGGAGCTCCTTTGGTCAGCATACTGCTTCATCTTGTTTCTTGAAGTAGCTAGTTGTTCCTTGAGGAAGGAATTCATAGCTTCTCTGTTGTGCATATACTCTTCCACTGCTGCTACTGAAGCAAGAAGGGAAGGGACAGTAGGCAAGGATGGAGGTGAGCCATAGACAGCCTAATAGGGGCTCACTTTGATGGCGAAGTGGCAGCTGGTGTTGTACCAGTACTCGGCTAAACTGATCCACTTAAGCCATTTAGTGGATTTATGGAATGTCATGCACCTTAAGTATCCTTCCAAGCTTCTGTTTGGCCATCAATTTCAGGGTGGTCAGCAGTGGAGAATTTCAACTTAGTGCCCTGTACCTTCATCAATTCTTGCCAAAATCCTCCTGTAAAAATTTTATCCCTGTCGAAGACAATGGTCTGTGGTATGCCATGCAGCTTGAATATGTTATCCAGGAATGCTTGGGCTACTGTGGCTGCATTAAAAGGATGGCTTAAGGCAATGAAGTGACCCATTTTAGAGAATCTGTCCACCACAACCAAGATAGTATCATACCCTCCTGACCTAGGTGGCTTCTCAATGAAGTCTAAGGAAATGTCAACCCAAAACTTGGTGAGAATGGGTAGAGGTTGGAGTAATCCAGGTCCTGCCACTGACTCAGTTTTACACCTTTGACATACATCACATTTGGATACACATTCTATCACTTGCTTCTGCATTGCAGGCCAATAAAAGGTTTGTTGTAACCTATGGAGTGTGCCCCTTATTCCGGAACAACCTCCAAATGGTGAGTCATGGCAGACAATCAAGAGTTGCTGTCTAAGAGTGGTGTAAGAACCAATATAAAGCCTGCCCTTGTACCTCAAAAGGCCCCCATGCAGTGAGTGGTTTGGTAAGCTAGAGGGAAAAATGGCCAACTGCTGAATGAATTGCTATACCTTTTCATCTTCATTATAGGATAGTAGTACTTCCTCGGTGAGAACTAATATGGCTAGGAGATGGGATGGTGTCCCTTCAAATTGCCTGGATGGTCTCAATTCCCTTCGTGTACAATATAGTGTAATCAAGCCCTAGCAACTTTGTAATTCCCTTCATCTGAATGTAGTTATGCAACCTTTGCTCCGAGAGATGATGCTCTCATGGTCAGTCCGGATGGTGAAGGCCCCTATTCAAGGTAATGCCTCCATTTGGTCACTACATAAGTGATAGCTACAGCTCTCTTTCATATGCTGAAAGCTATTGAGCTCTTGGGCCAAAAGGTTTGGATAAATAGGCAATTGGTCTGCTCTGTTGTAAGAGCATAGCACCAATGCCTGTACCGCTGGCATCACACTTTAAAGTAAATGGTTGTTGAAAATCAGGTAAGGCTAGCACTGGAGCTTGGAACATTAACCTCTTGAGGTGATCAACGGCCTCTTGGGCTGCTGTACCCTAATGGAAACCATCCTTTTTTAACAGGTCAGTGAGTGGCTTACTGACCTGACCATACCCCTGAATGAACCTCCTATAGTAGCCTGTGAGGTCCAAAAATCCTCTTAGGCTCTTCAGATTTGGAGGAATGGGCCAGTTGACCATTGCTGTAATCTTACTAGGGTCAGTAGCAACACCTGCCCCAGAGATAATGTGGCCCAGATAGGATACTTGTGACTACCCCAACTCACACTTAGACTCCTTAGCATAAAGTTGGTGTGCTCTTAGAAGTTCCAGCACAGTTTGAAGGTGACTCACATGCTGCTTAACAGTGAAACTGTAAATCAGAATATCATCAAAGAATACTAAGACAAACTTCCCCAAGTAAGGTTTAAAGATAGAGTTCATAAGGGACTGAAAAGTGACAGGAGCATTGGTGAGCCCAAAAGGCATGACCAAAAATTCATAGCGACCAAAATGGGTCTTGAAGGCTGTTTTGGGGATGTTTGGGTCACTCATCCTAATTTGGTAGTATCCCGCCCTGAGATCCAGCTTAGTAAACATTGTTGGCCCATGTAATTCATCCATTAAGTCCTCCACCAATGGAATAGGGAATTTATCCTTCACTGTCACCCTATTTAATTCCCTGTAATCAATGCAAAACCTCCAGGTACCATCTTTTTTCTTAACCAAAAGTACAGGAGAGGCAAATGGGCTTGAACTAGGTTGTATTATGGAGTTAGATAGCATCTCATCAACTAATTTTTCTACCTCATTCTTTTGGTGGTTAGAGTATCTATAAGGTCTGATGTTGACAGTTTGAGTGTTAGGTTTTAGGAGAATTGAGTGGTCATGGGTTCTTTTTGGTGGTAAGGTAGTGGGTAGACTGAACACATCCTGGTAGTGGATGAGAAGTTGTCGTATGGGTGCTGGTATGGGGAGGGCAGAGGCCTTAGGTGCTGCTGGATCAGTCTATGTGGCAGTAAGGAAAAAAAATTTGCAAGTAAAACCTTGCCACCTGTTACAGAATTGAATTTATGGCTAACGTAATTGTAGGAATAGATAGAGCAGTGATTGTAGGAGGAAACGTAGGAGCCGATATACTTGACCTTCTAACAAAAATTTCGTGTATAAATACACGCCATTACTAAGAAATAAAGAAGAAAAAGAACACTTGTTTTCTTACATGGTATCAGAGCCTTAGGCTCGTTTGGAAAATCAGGTATTTCTGGGTTTTCTGGGCTCTCTTCTTCTTTTCATGTTCTTCATCAAGTGGTGGTTCTGCCCCACTTAGATCACTAAGTTCCGGTGACCTATTCTCCCCACCACCGACTTCAGAAGGAGCGCCGGTGGATCTCCGGCCTTCGCACAAAGTCCGGCGGCCAGAAGACCGGCGAGTGGAGCTCAGGCGCCTCCACAAGGATCTGTCTCCACCTTCACGCGACGGCGCGTGAGTGAGATTCCAGCGTCCGTTTGTTCTCCGATCCCATCTCCGGCATCGCCTGGGTGTCTCCGACCAGACCGTGGCGTCAGTTTCCCCATCTGGTCTCTCTCCCTCTTCCTTTTTCCTCTGCTTGTGCCGTTGGAGCTGTGGAGATCAGCTCTCTCTTCCTGCTTCTCTGCGTGTCCTATTTGAGCTGTGGACATCAGGTTCTTTAATTTTAAAGTTACGTTTTAGTAAAGATTGGGTCTCAGGTGTTTGGATATTTGGCTGTTCGGAAGTTATATTTGCTGTTGGTATTTGGTGTTTAGATGTTTTTGTGCGGAAGTTATATTTGCTGCTGATATTGGGTGTTTGGATATTTGTAGTTATTTTTTTCTCGGGTGGTATATTTGCTGTTGGTATTGGGAAATTTTTTAGTATTCATTTTTTATTAGCAGTTAAATGGCAAAACAGGTAAAGTGGTTGGTGAAGATAATAAATCTAGCATGACTGAAATTTTATCAATGCCCACTAAAATTATTGAGCATAAATTAAATGGGTCTAATTTTCTAGAATGGACTAGGAGAATAAGAATTTATTTAAGAAGTTTTGAGAAAGATGATCATTTAATTGAGGAACCCATCACTGATAAAACTTGGCTTAGAGATAATGCTCGGTTGCTTTTACAGATTACTAATTTTATTGAAAATGATGTGGTAGGATTAGTAGATCACTGTGAGTATGTTAAGGAATTAATGGATTATTTAGCTTTCTTATATTCGGGTAAAGAAAATGTTACTCGCATCTATGATGTCTGTAAAGCTTTTTACCGTGCTCAAAAAGATGAGGCCAAATCTCTCACTGCCCATTTTATGGAGTTCAACAAAGTATATCAGAGTTGAATGTCTTATTGTCTCTCAGCACAGACATTAAGAAGTTACAAACTCAGCGGAAACAAATGGCTATTATGAGTTTTCTGGCCAGTCTTCCTTCAGAATTTGAGACCGCCAAATCTCAAATTCTGTCTAGTCCTGAACTCACCACACTTCAAGATGTTTTCAGCAGGCTGTTACGAACAAAGAAAAATGTTCAACTATCTCAACAGCCCAGTGTACTAGTTGTTAAAAGAGGGGAGAGAAATGAAGTTGGAAGGAACAGCAATAGAGGAGGAAATGCTACCAGAAATAATGACTTCAGCAATGTAAATGCTACCAGAAGTAATGATTTTAGCAATATCACTTGCTATTATTGCAAAAAACCTGAACACACAAAGCGATATTGTAGGAAATTACAAAATCGCCATCAGAAAACTCAAACTGCTAACATTGCTGCTTCTAGTTCATCTTCTGAGAAGTCTGTTCTTATTCCAGCTGAAGAGTATGCTAGTCTTTTGAAGGAATCCACTCCAATTGATGATTCAGGTAAAACATGCCTTATTTCTTCCTCGAATCAATGGGTCATTGACTCAGGTGCTACAGATCATATGACAGGTAATCCTCGAACCTTTTCTACCTTTTAGCCTCACACAGAATCCTCCCCTGTAATAATAGCTGATGGATCAACTTATCATGTTGAGGGTTCTGGAGTTGTTAAACCCACATCCTCCATTACTTTTTCTTCGGTCCTAAGTTTGCCTAATCTTGCTTTCAATTTAATATCTGTAAGCAAACTTACTAAAGACCTCAAATGTTGTATCTCATTTTTTCCTTACCATTGTCTATTTCAGGATATTATGACGAAGCAGATACTTGATAGAGGGCATGTATCTGATGGTCTTTATGTTCTGGATTCATGGGTACCTCGATCTCTGGCTTGTTCTAGTGCTACTTCACCTTTTGAAGCTCATTGCAGGCTGGGACATCCCTCGTTGCCTATTTTGAAAAAAATAAATCCACAATTTAATAAAGTCTTGGCATTAGATTGTGAGTCCTGTCACTATGCAAAACATCTTCGATTAATAAACGAGCTGGATTTGCGTTTGAATTAGTTCAATCCGATGTGTGGGGTCCATGTCTTGTTGTATCCAAAACAGAATTCAAATATTTTGTTACTTTTGTTGATGATTTTTCTAGAATGACTTGAATTTATTTTATGAAAAATCGTTCTGAGGTGTTCACTCATTTTTCTACTTTTTGTGCTGAGATTAAGACTCGATACAATGTTTCTATGCACATATTACGGAGTGATAATGCTAAAGAGTATCTGTCAGAACCATTTCAAACCTATATGACTCAACATGGTATTCCCCATCAATCATCATGTGTTGATACACCCTCTCAAAATGGAGTGGCTGAACGGAAGAACAGACATCTCCTTGAGATTGCTCGTGCCTTATTGTTTCAGATGAAAGTTTCTAAGCAATTTTGGACTGATGTTGTATCCACAGCATGTTTTCTGATTAACCGGATGCCATCTACGGTACTTAAAGGTAATAGTCCCTACCATGTCCTTTTTCCTCATAAACCTTTATTTCCAATAGAGCTAAGAATGTTTGGAAGCACGTGTTATGTTCGTGATGTACGGCCCCATGTTACAAAACTAGATCCTAAAACTTTGAAGTGTGTATTCTTGGGATATTCTCGTCTTCAAAAAGGGTGTCGGTGTTATTCTCCTGACCTCAACAGATATGTGATTTCTACTGATGTAGAATTTTCAGAGCAAATACCATTTTTCTCTACCAAGTCTACTTCTATCAGTCAGGGGGAGGAAGATGAATGTCTTATCTATAAATCTATATCAAGTTCTGAGCAATCAGTAGATGATAGTGTTTCTCACTATGTTTCTCCTGCTGATCAGACTTCAGTTCCAGACAAGCCACCTATTGTTCAAGTTTATTCTAGGAGAACAGCGACTACCGATACATATCCTATACTAGAATCAACTTCGTCATTGGATCCTCCACCAAATAATCTTGATCTTCCCATCAGCCTTCGTAAAGGTAAACGCAGTTGTAAATCTACTTATTTCATTGCTAACGTTATTTCATATGATCACTTATCTCCACCATCCAGTGCTCTCATTACTTCTTTAGACTCCATTTCCATACCTAAAACAGTTAAGGAAGCTTTATCTCATCCTGGCTGGCGCACTGCAATGCGTGAAGAAATTGAAGTTCTAGATGAAAGCCAAACTTGGAAGTTAGTAGATTTACCTCAAGACAAAAAGGCTGTTGGATGCAAATGGGTTTTTGTAGTTAAAGTTAATCCAGATAGATCTATTGCTAGACTTAAGGCCCGACTTGTAGCCAAAGGATATGTACAGACATATGGAGTAGACTACTCTGACACTTTCTCTCCTGTGCCAAGTTGGCTTCTGTTCGTCTGTTCATCTCTCTTGCTGCTTCTCAGCACTGGCCATTACATCAGCTCGATATCAAAAATGCATTTCTTCATAGAGATCTTCACGAAGAGGTATATATAGAGCAACCACTGGTTTTGTTGCTCAGGGAGAGTATGGTAAAGTTGGTCAAGTTTGTCACTTGAAGAAATCTCTGTATGGACTAAAACAGAGTCCTCGTGCTTGGTTTGGCAAATTTAGTCAAGTTGTCCAAGAGTTTGGGTTAAAGAAAAGCCAAAGTGATCATTCAGTGTTCTACAGACAATCAACAACTGGTATTCTTCTTCTTGTTGTATATGTCGATGATATTGTAATTACAGGAAGTGATCATGAAGGAATCTCTTCTCTTAAGTCTTTCTTGCATGACAAATTTCACACTAAAAAACTTGGGCCAACTGAAATACTTTCTAGGAATAGAAGTTTCAAGAAGTAAGAAGGGAATTCTTTTGTCTCAAAGAAAGTATGTTCTTGATTTACTTGCAGAAACTGGAAAATTAGGAACTAAGCCATGCAGTACTCCTATGGTTCCAAATGTACAACTCACAAAGGATGATGGCGATCCGTTTGATGACCAAGAAAGATACAGACGGTTAGTTGGAAAACTGAACTATCTTACAGTTACTCGTCCAGATATTGCATTTGCAGTAAATGTTGTTAGCCAGTTTATGACGGCTCCAACAGTCAAGTATTGGGAGACATTATAGCATATCCTATGTTATTTGAAAGGTGCTCCTGGATTAGGTATACTTTACAGTGATCATGGACATAACCGCATTGAGTGCTTTACTGATGCAGATTGGACAGGATCCAAAACCGATAGAAGATCAACTACAGTCTATTGTATTTTTGTCGGAGAAAACTTAGTGTCTTGGAGAAGCAAGAAACAAACTATAGTATCCAGGTCAAGTGCATAATCTGAATATAGAGCTATGTCACAGGCTATATGTGAAGTCTTATGGATTCGTCATTTGCTTGCCGAAATTGGTATGAATTCCTCATCTCCAGCAAAACTTTGGTGTGATAATCAGACTGCTCTCCATATTGCCTCCAATCCAGTGTATCATGAGCAGACCAAACATATTGAAGTTGACTGTCACTTTATTCGTGAAAAAATTCAAGATAATGTAATTTCAACTGGGCATGTGAAGACAGCAGAACAATTAGATGATTTATTCACAAAAGCTTTAAATGGGCCCCGAGTCGAATATTTATGTAACAAGCTGAGCATGATCAATATTTATGCTCCAGCTTGAGGGGGAGTGTTACAGAATTGAATTTATGGCTAAAGTAATTGTAGGAGTAAATAGAGCAGTGATTGTAGGAGGAAATGTAGGAGCTGATATACTTGACCTTCTAACAGAAATTTTGTGTATAAATACATGCCATTACTGAGAAATAAAGAAGAAAAAGAACACTTGTTTTCTTACACCACCCATTTTGCATGAGTTTGTTGACAGCCTTAGCAGATATCATTCTCAAGAAGGCCTGCTCATTGAGTCCCTTCAGAACCAGGGGTTTCCCATCCTTGTTTATAGTGAGGGTAGGTTTAGCAAAGTCAAATGTGACTGGGTTGTAGCCCTTCATCCAGTCCACCCCCAAGATTAGGTCATAATCACCCAATTCAAAGACCTTGAAGTTGAACTGGAATTGGCAGCCCTACATTTGCCAAGTGTAGTGGTTGCATTTGTCCTGCACTGGAATCCTCCTGCCATCTGCCACTGTAACTGTGACAGGAGATACCTTGGTGACAGGCAACTTTAGGCTCTTAACCAGCCTGGAGTCCACAAAGTTGTGGGTACTCCCACTATCTATCAGCATCATGATGATCTTCCCTTGCATTTGCCCCTTACGTTTAAGAGTGTTGTCACTAAACCCTCCATCCACAGCATGCAAGGAGAGTTTAATTTGTTCCTTCTGCTCTTCACCCTCCAATTCTGGTGTTTCCTCAACTTCTTGCCATTCTTCCTCCTCTGACTCCACTTCTTCAGAAGCTTGTAGTGCTAATAATTTCTTCTCATTACACTTGTGCCCAGGGTAGTATCTATCACCACATGTATAACAACTGCCAGGGTTCCTTCTAATAACATGACTAATAATTGATTCAGACCAGCATGATAGTGAGCAGCAGTTTGCTCATTATTTTCAGATAAACCAGCTCGAAGTGAGAAATTAATAAATTCTACAATGTACTCTTCAACATACTGGTTGTTTTGCTTCAAGCAATGGAATTTTTCATAGAATTCCATCGTGTAATCAACAGGAAAATATTGTTTCTGCAGCTTACTTTTAATGTGCTCCCAAGTGTTGATTTTAAGCTTTCCTTGTCGTGCACGTTGCTCTTCGACTCTTCCACCAGTGAAGTGCTGTCCCCTTCAATTTAAGCTTTACAAATGACACGCTTCGACTTTCATCCATGGTTTCCATTCAAAACAATTTTCAAGGCTTGCTTCCTGGTCCAAATAATCTTTTGCAATTTTCCGTGAAAATCAACAACTTTTATCTTCACTCCACCATTCAAATCAAGAGCAAGCAATAACCTCGCTTCCAATCAATCTCCTGCTGCCTGATTTGCGATTCCAGCTTCATGAAAAGGGTTTACATCTTCAATTTCCTCATCAATCTCAAGACTGTTAAAAAAATCAATTTCTGGTTGCCTTCCGGAATCGCCTTTTAGGCTTCAACAGGTTCATGATGCTGCAAGGCTTGTACAGCCCGGTCAAATCCTCAATCATTCTCCGCATTTCAGCCAATTCTGTTTGTCGGGTTTGATTGCCTCTACCTCAGCCTTTAACTCTACCAACCATGGTTTAAGAACAAGGAAAGAATAATCCTAGAGTAGTTTAGGATATTTTGCTCTGATACCACTTGACATAACACTTGACATAGCGGAGGCAATTAAGGCAATTAGATCGCAACAATTAGGGCTAGAATAGGGTTGAATAAAGTTGGAACAAATAAGATAATTAGGTTTAAAGAAAACCTTGTAATATAATTCTGAATTAAAACAAAACAATAGAAAACATAACTTGTCAATGCTTTCTTATTTATACTAGTTGAGATAAATCCTAATCCTAAAAGGACAATAAAAATTCTTAAGTAAGAAAAATTCTAAATATAATAGAAAAGGAATTATAAACAAAATAGAAACTAAAATAGAACTGAAATACTTAAATCCTGATTTGATTGGGTAAAGAACTAAAACTGAAAAATTCCTAATTTGACTAGGAATCCTAATTAGGCTAGGAACTAGATGTGGCTGCATCAGATTGGCAACAAAGTGTAAAAAGACAACAGCATATAAATAGCATCAGTCACATATTTCTTACAGATTTTGTGACAAGATTGGAAATATCATCCAGTTCTCAGCTTCATGGGGTGAGACATTCTCTAATTCAGCCATTTCAACTGAGCTTTCAACAATCTTCTCTGACCATGTGGCAATCAACTCAAACCCTGTGATCATTTAATGTACCAAAAATAGAAACTATATCAGCTTCCCAATTGAAAGGCTTATGATAAAGGTAAAACATGGATAATGATGCAAAATTCAACTTTGGTAAAAGCATCAATCATGGCCAAGTTCTTTTTTATTTTCAAATAATAAATCCCTTCTTCAATATTGTGTCTATTGTGGCAAGCCACGAGTGCCAAAGCACCCTCTGGTTTTGATGTGAACTATAATTTATTCATAATTCATGATATTGAAAAGTGGAAAATGATTTCTTTCTTTACCTTTCCAAACACATCTATTTAAAAAAATCCTTGTTGATATTTAACAAACCCTATGATCATCAAGTATTATAGTACTTCAATATGCCATGTGTACAAAATGATACATCCCGAGTCTTGCGGGTGTGGATCAAGTTCAACAAGTGGTACACAAAGTCAAAAAGAGAGTAGTGAGCCCATGTTTGAACTGGATAATGGGTGACCTCCTGGTAAGGACTTGGTCCCAACAGCTTCATTTGGTATCAGACAAATTCCACTACCAAGACGATTGACCTCCTAGGCAGGACGTGGCCCAGTAGCATCAAAGAATATGTATCTTGTTAATACAGCATTAAACTACAAGAATGCTTCAACACATGCCTCCCCTAGGATGGACATGATTTTCAAAAGTATTAAATATGAAACTAACAGCAAAAAAACTGACCATATTTGATACTTGAAACAATAATTTTGGATCCCTTTGATCATCAACTCTAAGAAAAAAACATAAAGGTATTACAACAACTCATATATCACATCCAATTCCTAAAATGCCTAGTCACGAAATAAGAAAGCAATAAGGAAAAAAAAAATCCATGGAAAGCCAAGAAAAAACAAAAGAAAAGATAATAATTGTCTATAAATGATATTGGACTGAAGTTTTGGGGGTTTTTTGTGCCAATAACCCGGAAACCAAAAGAATAAGTAACTCATATTAGCCTACATATAATAACAAGTATCTAAACACCCTAGGAAATGAAAGAATGGGAATAGCAAAACGAGCAATTATTATGTGAGAAGCTAGTATAACCACTGCGAGCTATTTAAGATGCACAAAGAAAGCTCTCCACAATAACTTACACCTGCTTTTGAAGGAAAAATATTTCTACCAACATGTTTCAACATCCAGAACTCATAAAATATTGCATGTGAAGCAAGGTACCATATTCATCTTAAGCATATACCTTTCACAGGGTTCTCTGCAGAATACCACTCACTCCAAGGGCAATCATCATCCCATTGCGATTTGATGAGAGTGTTTGGATCAGCGTTAGAATTTCGTCCAGATTCTTCAATTTCAACTCCAAGAGACTGGAGGTCACTGTCATCATCATCAGTAGGTACAGTTCTGTATGTTGACTTCATTGTAAAATGCACTTTGAAAAGGCACATGGAATGGTCCAGCGTAGAGTAGGCCTTTTACAACGAATAAAATAAAATCAATTTACCACAAGGAAGTATCACTGTCAGACAAACTTGGGCATCAAAGGCATCATCACAAAGATGAAAATTTCACCTCCACTGCAGACCTTAAAAAAGAGTTTGAAAAAGATTTTTTTTTTTTTTTCATTTCACTAATAGAAAAGGGCCTTTATTTATTAAACAACTAGAAATAGAAAGATGAACAACATATAGAAAGGTACAGATCATCTTGCTGTATAAAACTGTAAGAGGAAACTATATACAACTAATTGTAATAGCTGACAACTTACAAACTTGGAAACGAATAACTCGTACAACCCTTCCAAATGCATAAGCTTTATTGGAACCTGGCTGCCAATACGATCTGACTCAAATCTTCTAGTGAAAACAGTTCCCATATTTTGAATTCCAATATAAGCTTTCCTAGAAGGATCATGCACAGGAACAAATGCTGGCCACAAGCTGCACTTTCCAAATACACAACATTAAATAAGGTTTATCCGCAACAATTGAACTTTCTACTTTAATTTAGTAGTCAATTAAACAATACATTAGTATGATAAATCATATAAGGATGTATGTGCATAAAAAATCAACAGTTTACCAACAAACAGAATGTGTATATGATGCAACAATAGATATCTCTGGATCCTTCTTTTTGCATATGATGCAACATATATGTCTTAGGCCTAGTACCAACACAACCTAAATGTAAAACAGCAATATTTTAACATGATATCCAGCTGGAACAATTTGACAAAGCAATGGATAATTTATCACTTAGGCCTACAACCAAAACAACCTAACAGTAAAAAAAAGTAATATCTCAAAAAAATATACCACCTGGAACAATTTGACAAACCAATTGCAACTGCACTTAAGAGCTTGCTAGCCTCCGGTGCATCAAGAACGACACCACTAGCACTCTGAGGAGCAATCACCTGGTGATCCAAAGACATTTGTAATGACAATAAAAGTCCTAGAGATTTAGCAAAATTATAAGTCAAGGCATACCAGAAACTCCTTAACACCAAAGCACAATTGCAAATCATGCAAATTGCAGTCCCAATCATATGTTTTTCCTGTACCAACCAGAAGTCAAATAAAGCAATAAAAGTTGGTGATAACTGCTATAAGAAGAAAATTGTTAGAATGGAATGTTTAGGTACCACTGCGGTTTGTTTCAAAATAATAATCCATGCTATAGCTTTTCAAAGCATATTTCAATTCAAATGTGACCTTATATAATTTCTGTGAGAACTCCATTTGAACTGCACCTTTTTCCTACAACCATAAGAATGAAGAGGATTAATGCAGTATGGGAAGAGAATGGAAACACAGGGTAATCACAAGATTATAGATAACAAAATCTAATCCCTATCTGTTTTATCACAGGTTCCAACACTAACTCAAATCTATGCTCCAATCCTTTTATTGCCAAACTCGCAATTACTATATGACAAGATTCTTCTGATAATGCTTTGGAAATTCAAGTAATTTCAGCAGCTTAAAGCAGGAATCCATCCTTTCCAAGTGAAGCTCCCTTTCGAAGGAACAAAACCAAAAGCAAACAAACTTTACATACAAAACTCTCAAACCATCATCAACCCAAGGGCTGTATTGAGTAGTCTTCTGCAACTAAGGGCACTATTACTCAAGAAAACTGAACTAGAGCACTGAATTATCAGGAGAGACCCACACTTCCCCAGTGGAATGGCTTTTCTAAAATATAGAAAATATCAGTAGAGACCATACTTCCAAGTGAAATGGCTTTTCTAAAACATAGAAAGCTACAAAAAGATCCAAGAGAGCCAAAGTGATCTGCATCTCACATGGAAACAACCTCTTATCAACAACCACCTATTGGACAGTGTTTCAAGTCACGAAATAAATGATGCTATCATATTCAGCCTAAGTTTGTATTGCATTTGAATGAAAGTAGACAGCATAAATATCTAGTAGGACAGCATACAATTAATTCCCATATTCAAAACTCAAGCAAATGATATAACATTTCTTAGACTAACATGGAAGCAACGATCAGGGTATTAGATAATGTATGTACTTCTCCATATTATTTCAGATGCATAACCATGAAAATTTATTAACGATTAGCTCGTCCAATATGGCCTACCAACAAATTCTTTGGACCATCAGCCAACCACTGCCTGCAGACTGCCTCAATTTCAGATATAAACCTATTGAAGAAAATATGAAAAATAAAATAAAATCAGCCCTTCATTTCTGTGAAGAGGCAAGAGTCATATGGTCGAACACACAGTAAAAAACATAAGCACGCCTACTCATATGCATTCGCATTAGAAAGCGGAGGTAAGATCATAGACAAATAAAATACCTTTCCCATGAAGAGGCGAGAGTAAAATCATCAAACCGTTCAAGCTGCGCCAAAGAAATTTAACAAAAGAAAATAACCACAATCAGTTCATATCCTCCTTAAAATTTTAACAAATAGTGCAAGCCGTAAAGTAATCAAAGAAGAGATTTAGAGAGAGAGAGCAGACTTCCTCTTCCTGAGCTTCGTCTTGTACTTGGCTGGATGATGCCATTAAAGATCAATTGGCCTTGTTTCCCTAAAGATCTCAATTTCATAAAATAAGCAATTGCGAAAAAGCCAAAACTTGGTGGTGAAAGACAGGTGATATTTCCTACTTCCAACTGTTAACACAACAAACCAGGAATACAATGTTTGCAAAAGATTAAAATCAGATTAAATATGCAAACGTAACAGATTTATTTTGAGAGGAGGGATAGAGACCGTAGACTAGGCGCTTATAGTAGTTCTTTCTGGTACATGGGGATACAGATTCTGCTTTTTGAATATTGGTTCCGCTCGCGTTGTTCTTAACTCTAGCTTTTTGCCCCTTTACGCCCAGTTTGCTATTCTGTTTTCCATTTCGCACTTCATTTTCAATTCTGAAACAAAAAAACCATAGCAATTGTTCAGCCTTGTAGGTTAATTGCTACTTCAACTTGCAATTAATTACCAAGCCGTCCCTGTTTAACAGTCAAACGATTGAGGTTCATTTTAATAATAATTATAAATACAAAATTGAAGCGAATTTTTTGACGAATAGAATAGCAACAAGTGGCCTTAAAATAGGCAACTAAAAATTTATTATTTTAACTCAATTATCTCTCCTCTCCCCCTCTCCACTCTCTCACTTACCATCTTTGGTCACAAAAATTGATGGTTTGGACTTATTTTTGGAGCCAGCAGGACGGTCTCGATAGCTGCAATCGGGGCAAATAATTTTGGTTTTTCTTTTTCTTATGAAATTACAATGGCTGAAATCAGATTTTTGAAAGTAAAAAAAACATCTGGTAAAAAAAAGTATCAACAAACAATTTCTTTTTTCTCCTTTGATTTTTTTTTTTTTTTTTGTGATTTAAGGACAGTTTTTTGATATTATTTCTCAAATTTGAGAAATTGAAAAGATAAATTATGGAAAGCACAAAATTGGCACAATTCTGAAGTTAATTTTGGAAATATGAGATTGAAAATTTCTTCATTAGAATTGCTTTCACTTTTATGATATAATATAGGCAGAATATGGCTTTCATGTTTCCTTTTCTATTTTAAGATTTTAGATATTTGAATAAATAGGGTTTGAAAAAGAATAATAACTTCTGTTTGTTTTTTATGTGGTTCACGCTCTCAAATTTCTATGTATTTCACTCTATGGCTTATTCACCTATATATTATTAGGGTTTATAAGGATTGATTTTAACAAGTTTGGTGGTTTAATTGGGACAACAATGAGTACAAGGGGCAGCTTAGCAATCGATTGCAAGTTGAAGGGCAATTAGCATATTAAGCCTTGTATTTTAGGTTAGGTTTCACCTCTAATCTTTCGCCTATTATTCAAGAAATCCCTTAACTTTTATTCATCCTTCAAAATTCCTTCGTCTTTGAAAATATTGCCATACCTTAATAATTGGTAGCGCTAGAGTTCGAAAAGGGAAAAGGTCAAGTTTTTTTGAAAGGAGCTCAAATGTCCTTCAGTTATTATCAAAACGGTATTAAAATTCCTTTTATTAAGATGCAGTCTGCTCAGGTGCTTACATGTCACATTAGCAAGACTAAAAATAGCTGACTTAGCAGACATGCAATTAGCTTGATTCCATATAAGTGCCACATAAGCATGGGATCCATAATAAAAAAATTTTACATTTTTTTTTCTATTTCTCCCTCTTTTACCAAGCACGATATGTGCTTTCTCTCAAAGAAAACACGCTTACTTTGTTGCTTGAATTTCACATGTGATTCAATTCCAATGATATGCAAAAGAAATCTACTGGATATAGTGAAGGTTGGTTTCTTAGGAGCTGTAGTGAAGCGATATGGTTGAAGATCCTGCTGAAAAAGAAAGGTAGGAGATTCCCTAGAAAAGATAGAGAAATAGGGTTACTGGACAAAGGTAAATCCTATTTACACTATTTTTTTCCCTAATTTATCTTTATGGTCCCATGATCTTTACTGTCTTTTGGTTAATTTGTTGCTTTTTTTATAGTTTATTTACAAACCCTAGAAAAAAATTTTATATTGATTTTTAACAATTACTGGTTTTGTTTTGTATTCAATTCCTATCTCTATGTTATATGTTTTATACCTTTTATGATTATCATAAAAAATAATAAATTAATTTGTCTTTTTTTCGAAAATGGTTGTATATAGGTTGTGTGGGAATATGAGAACTACTGTTAGGTTGGAGTTAAATTTTAATGGAGTTTGAAGATTAGATAATGAGTTAGGTTATGATGAGGGTGAAGTGTATATTGTTGAAAACTATAATGTGGATACAATTTTCTTTTTTTGCTCATAAGGGATTATTAATTGAGAAAACTATTGAGAAAGTTCTTGAGTTGATTATTGTGGAGATTACATAGGGTTTTTTCTGGAAAGTATGCAAGTCTTGAGAATTATTTGGATATAGTGAATCTACTAGATTTGATTAAAATCTATGAAGAGTTCAGAGTAATTAAACTTTTCCAATTTTTGATGAATCTATTAGGTTTTCTTGTCAATGCTTGCAAATGTGCTTTAGTGATATTAGGAATGAGAGCTACAATACACAAAATAATCTTGATGAAGAGACTAATAAATTCAAGAGGAAGCTGATGAATGTGTAGATAAGGATGAGAATTCAAATAATGATGAAGAAGATGAAGTGACTAATGAAGATGATTCAAGGGCTAGTGAGACTCATGAAGGATCTGAAGTTAACCTTTTATTTCTTGAAGATGAGGAGTTTGAGATTTATCAGAAGAGGAAGAAGAATAGTTATGCAAAAGACAACTCGATTAAGCTTATATTAGTAAGAATGACATTTAAGAACATGAAAGAAGCAAGAGAAGTAATGAACATGTATTCGATTTGCATTGATTTTGGTTTGAGGGTTAAGAAAGCAGATAAAGAGTAGGATATGTGTATGTGAAGAGAGATGTCCTTTTTTCTACATATTAGTAAGGACAGTCATTGTAATGCCTCGAAATATACCCTAGTAGTAACATGTCATATTTAAGATGAATTATAAGTAACTATAAGAGGCAAAGGCATTAAAGCATAGTAAAAGGACATTTAGGGTATTAATTTAAAAGATGTGAACGATTTGGTATTTTGCTGGGATTGAAATATACATGCATAATTAGATATAAGACATGGGTTAATATTTAAATGGAGGTTGAATTGTGTATAATTGAGGGACTAGAAAAGCTTGTGGAGCAAAATGTAATTTTTCAAATTGGTCAATGGGAATTTAACACCTATAAGTGTCTATAGTTTACATGAATTCTCCCAAAGGATATAAATAGTTGTTGGCCGGCCACCATATGGAAGAAATGCAAAAATTTTTACACCTTTTCTCTCTACAAACACACAATTTACATAAATTTGGGAATCTAAGAGGAGGAGCAAATTTAATGTAAATTAAAGCATAATTAAGGTAAGATTTAACTCTTCTTCATCTCCTCCTTGATTTATATATTTGTGAAGCTGGAATTATAAGTTGTAGTAAAGTTTGATATATGTGTTTATGATGTATTTTTGGGGGCAAAGCCAGAAAAAGCAAGAGGAAAGAGAAAGAGGGAAGATAGAAGAGGAAATTTTCTCCTCTTCTTCATCTTTTTCATCTCCTCCTTAATTTAAATATTCGTGCCTTCGGGTACCAATAGTTCTGTACCTTCGGGTACTTTGTACCTTCGAGTACCTATAGTTATATACCTTCGGGTACCTATAGATTTGTACCTGTGGGTACCTATAGTTTTTTGTTATCCACTCCCACAGAAAAGTGCAGGCTAATTATAGAAAAAATTTAAAATAGAGTATAAAAAAAATGAAATGACATGAATTATGGATGACATGCATTACATTATCATTGTACATGAATACATACTGATACATGCAAATGCTCCACATGTGTAAAATAAATGATAAGTATTATATGATTATGATACAAAAATATATAAACATGGGTATATATATAAGTATGTATATAAGCACATGTACTTTACATGGAAAGTATGTATTTGAAACATATTGGCATGTTAGACAATGAATATAGAAAGATATGATATGAAAATGATAAAATGCTTTATATGATCATAGAACATGAATATCTGAATGTATGCATATTGACACATGCACATGTATGACATACGAAAATTTACTGGATATATGTTTACAAAATTATGTTCCATAAATATATATGGATATGTATGTACATATGAATAACATATAAAAGAGATAATGAGAACTTATTTATGTACCTAAGTGAGCTGCTATAAATGACAGAACAAATATAGAATATACATGAATGTCACAATTTATTATGATTACCAATGTTATACTTATTTTATCAGTGCATTAACATGATTTGTATTTATGATTTGTAATGTTTTCTATAGTATAACTAATAATATGTAACTTTAGAATATGAATCTTTAATGGTTCTCTGTCATGAAGTGATAAAGTTGTCAAAGAACTAAGTTAGGTGTATAGGTACATAGCATGATTTGGTAGTATGAAAATGTATTGACACGTGTGAACATGGGATGATTTATGTTTGAACATGAATACATAAGCTCTAAATAAATATATGAACTAAATAGTACACGTGGAATAGACATATGTCGTAATTATAGAGTAAGTGAAAATGAACTCGTTAGATGCATAAATTCATGAGAAATTCTACAAAGTGAATTATGATGGATATATGAAATAGACATGCACATTATATGTTATAAGTGTTTATGTGACCTAAATCTTGCATTCATTAGAGTACATGTAGACAAATAAGATCAAAAGGAATTAATGAGTATAAGAATGTAGATTTTCATAGACTAGTGAATGGAACTCATATAAAAAGAGAATTCTTCTTTTGCATGTTATATGATTGTACTGTGAATAAGCATGATTATGTATGATATTGTTATTGCTATGCTCAATTGTATGTTTTAATGTGATTGTGTTCCTGACGACTTTTGTGAGAGGTCGTGCATATTAGGTATTTCCCCACTAAGCTAATAAGCTTAGTGCCAATTTTTATCCATGTAGGTTCAAGTGAAAGTACCTAATTACAGGGATAGTCCGCAGTACTGAAGTTTAGCACAAGAAAAGATTGGGAAGTTGAAGGTTTAAAGTCTATACTACCATTTCTGATAACTTAGATATGTAAGATGGGTTGTGTAGTTTTAAAGTATCGATGTTTAAGATATGTACATGCACAAGTATAGTGATACCTGCCTAAGCTAATAGACATGAATGGATGTGATAGGATGGTAATGTTACTCATATGAGAATATATGCTAGATGTATTAGGGTTATAGGTATGATATAGGGGGTGTTACATTTGGTGGTATCAGAGTATGGTTTTGGCGGTTTTGGCCAATAGAACACTAGGTGATGTGTGTAATTGTTTATAAGGAATGAGATATGTGTTGGATGTTGCATATATCCTTAATCTATTATAAGTTGAAATATGAATGATTCAAAGATAGCTAGAAAGGGGATAAGAGATAAGAAGTTAAAGTATATTCAGAAGTTATGAGGTTTAAAGCGTATAAGCATAGAAAGAAGAGAATAGTGAATTACGGAGGGATAAAAAGGTTAAAGTACACAAAAACATATGGAATAAATGGATAAAAAGGTCAAAGTAAAAAGATTATTCTGAGAAATAACGCATGAAATTTGACTGGGATCCAGAATGAACAATAAATAGTATAAGATAGAGAAGATAAAGTACATGATAGGTAACAAAAAGAAGTACGTCACGAGTAAAGAGTTTATATGGAAAGCTTGTTATGATAAGAATATATGAAAAATACTTTATGAGCTCATCCACCCTGTAGACATCGGGTCTTGAGGCAGTCCAGGTCAGAGTTACCCGATGAAGAGATCCATGTTGGTTTCCAGATAAATGGATGGAATTCGGAGGTTTTCGTCTTTCAGTTTCATAAGGATTAAAATCTTTTTCGCTATAGCGTGAGGTTTTGAAAGAGTTTGGGAAATTTTGCTTGAAATTGGAAGTTTTGCTCCACAGACGGGATGGCCGTCTGAAGTAGGGATGCCCGTCTCTACTTGGGGTGATCCCCGTCTCTATGCATAGTAGGGACGGCCCGTCTGTAGCTAGGGGCGGACACGTGTCTGAGTAAGGACGCCCGTCCCTAGTCCCGCGTTACGGCCCGTCTGTAGCTAGGGACGGACACGTGTCTGAGTAGGGACGCCCGTCCCTAGTCCCGCGTTACGGCCCATCCGTATCCAGATTTCCATGCGTGCCCTTAGTAGGGATGCCCGTCGGTAGTTGCAGGGATGCCCGTCGGTAGTGGATCTGATCAGATAACGCCGGATTTGATAAAATTTAATCTCTAATCTTTGAAATGGGGATAGATGTTGGTTAAAAATTGAATTTTAAAACTCCTTTTAGAATTCAAACTTTAAACTGATGCTTATCTTATTTTATCTCCAAAAATTTTATAAATTGGGAAGAATAATTCATTTTTAGGGGTTTTTTTTTTTAGAAAATTGGACAAATTTTTGGTGGAGAAGATTAACCACTTTTTGAGAGATTGGAATTTTTTAGAAAAGGTTTTTTTGTGAGCAATCTACCAAAAAATCTATAAAATCTCTGTTTATTTTTAGGATTTGGTTTGATAAAAATTCTTCCAATTAATTGATTTACTCAAATTCTTCTTGCAAATTAAGCCAATTTGAGGTAACTAAATTCATTCGTTTCCATCAATACAGCTAATTCAAACATTCGATCGCTATTAAATTTTCAAGAAGGAGAAATACAAATTTTCTTACTTTGATCTAATTTATTTGATCCTTGTGGAGTGTGCGGGGACTTAAACCATTCGATATTCACCCGAAAAGGTAAAATCCGAGGGTAAACATTCTGGATTAATACTTGTGTGATTTAATTAACTTATATTAATTGTTTTCATTTTTTTACTTTTTTTTTATCTTTTAACTCATTTCTTTTAAAAGTTTCCTATTATTTTTCTTTTCTTTACTTTATTCACCAATTTCGACATTGACATGTTTATTCCTATAAGTTATTTTCTGACAATTTGGATTTGGAGTTGTAAATGATGATGGTGAGCCAATCGGAGGATTTCCATACGGGTTCTTTCTTCACTCTTACCTTTTATTCATGTTATTATTAAGATTATTTCAATGTCGTTAAAGTGAAAAGGGCCAAATATTTTATAGTAATTAATTTGGAATTTTTCCTAAATAAAAATGGGACCAATGTCTCAATTTTCTTTATCCAAAATAAAATCATCACATTCAAAAGTGTTTTATAACAAATATGCATGCGAGGACCAATGTCCTCATCATTAATGAATACCCCGATTTATGCATGACTTGTATTTTATTTACAATGGGGGTTGTATTCCGCTCCTAGTTTTATTGTAATTTATTTTAAGAATGCTTATTTTAATAATGCTTTACTTATTGCTTTTGACGTGAATGATTGCGTCTTAATTAAATGCATCGTGTGGAAAGTTGATGAAACAATAAATTCAAAACTTAATCATAATATTGATCAAGGTACAAATAAATGAGAAGCCCCGAACTCACTCTGGTCTTTGGGGCTCAATGAGGCGAGAGGTCTAGTGTGACGCGCGCCGGAACCCGTCAAACCCAGCAAGGGCCCTCTCTTTGAATCCGCTTTAGGATTCGAGGTATGAAGGTTCGCGTCTTTTGGATCATGGGCGCCATGAGACATCATCGGTGTATCCCTCCCAATAGAACATTGGGGAGGACAACCTAGCCTATTGATGCCTAAAGGCACCTTTGAGGTATTTGGAGTCGCCACCCAATTTGCGTGAAATTGGGAAAAGGTTTCTCACCTCTATTGGTCTAAACCAGAGATATGGTGTCCGGAACTTCCCTCTTATTTATGCTTTGGTTAATTATAAGTGGGTTTCTAACTTCTTAAAATTATATCTCTTATCTCACACGAGCGATGCATTAAAAGTAAAAGCGCATTTCAAGCACGTAAAGGAAGAGCAAAAGAATAGAGAAAACGATAAATGAAAGCGGTAAACACGCAAGCACGCAATTACAAGAGAAATAGGGGCGGAATACAACCCCCATTGGAAGGAAATGAAGCTATAAATGGGACGGAATACAATCCCAAAAATAAATAAATTTGCCCCAAAATTATTACAAGGGCCCAAAAAAAGAAATGAACTTGAATTTAAAACACTCACCCAAGATTAAAATAAAAGAACATACATAAATCGGGGCATTATTTAAGGAACATTGGTTCCTTCGCACTTATCGAAATCTAGGAACATTGATTCCTTCGTATTAATTTAAAGAGGGTTCGAAGAGTCATTTTTGATTGCTTGAATTAAAAAACCGGGATGAGTGATCCCATTTTTGTAGAAAAGTTGACTCTTCGTTTTAATTATGGCATTTTTATTGTCGGGCTGAAATAAGGGACATTGGTCCCGATTTTATTAGTGAAAATTCCAATTTAATTATAGAAATATTTTTGTGATTTTTTATCGCACGCGTGCACGAATAAAACAAGTATTTACAAGTAAACACGTAATACATAAAGAGAAGGAATTAAGAAAGATCTCACCGAGCAAGGCGATATTCCACGTGTCGCGACCCATCCGGGGAGCCGTGAGAACGCTTACACTACCCGACCCAAATTAAACTCATACAAAGATAATATCGAAAATAATATTAGTAAATATTTTAGGTAAATTAATCAAGCAAGTGCAAAATATAACAATAATAATAAATGATAAATAATGATAATAATGAATGATAGATAATGTGAAAATAGAATAATCAATTAGTAATAATAATAATAATAATAATAACACATATAATAATACTAATGAGGGCAACGACATAATAATAATAATAATAATAATAATAATAATAATAATAATGGTAGCACGATGAACATGGCAGTGGCTCAAATAACACTAATATTCATAATAATAATAATAATAATAATAATAGTAATACAATGAACATGGCAGTGGCTCAAATAACACTAATATTCATAATAATAATAATAATAATAATAATAATAATAATGAGAATAAAGTATCAACAGTGATGGCATGAACAATATTGATGATAATAGTAGTCAAGTAACTGCAATAGAACACAATAATAAAGATAATAATAATAAGAAAGAGGGGGTGTCGGCAACAAATGAAGGAAACTGAGTTAAAACCCCAAAGATTATGCCAAAACCCGAAAGGAAATCAAATAAGTAGCTAAAAAATATTAACAGTGGCAAAATATGAAGAAAGTATTATACAATAGATGTGATATTAATAGCAAAATAAATAATATTAACAACAATAAATAATATACAAAAAATAAATGAGGATGGGTTCAAGAATGTTTACCCTCAGAATTTTTAGGTTGGGGAAAACGGTGTCCCGATCGATTTTCCTTGTCGGATTTGCGGTGATAAATATTTGAAGAAAATCTAGAAATTAATATTTTGAAATAAAATCAAGAAAATACTTTGATGAAAATATTTTTTGATGGATGATTTAGCAAAGAAAATTGATTTTTCAAGCTTAAATCGCCCAAGAATGGATTATTTTTGAAGAACAATTAAAGATCAAAATTTGAGAAAAATAAAGAGAAATTAAGAGTTGAAGAACCAGTTGCTGGAGCCAAGAAAATAGAGAGAAAAGCCAAAAGATTTCTTTTCAATATCTGCCGTCCTCCCCTACAAATGAGGGCAACATTCTATTTAATCTTATCTTGGCCAAAAATGGCAAAAGACAAGAAAGTCTTTTATTTTTGTTTCACCCAAAAAAGCATGAAAATGGTGAAAGACTGAAGAAAATCAGACTGAAAAAGAAGCGGAAAAAAGGGAACAGGCGACAGGTCGCGCGGAGAGGGCAAGGGCGCGCGCGGCAGCAGCCTGCTGCGCGCGTGGTGCCCCCGCACCGCGCGCGGCAGGCAGCTGCCTCGCGCGCAGGGGGCTGCGCGCGAGGCCCCTGCCTCGCGCGCAGGGGGGGCGCGCGACGCCCCTTGCCTCGCGTGCAGGGGGGTGCGCGCGAGGCCCCTGCCTCGCGCGTAGGGGGGGCGCGCGGCGCCCCCTGCCTCGCGCGCAGGGAGGTGCGCGCGAGGCCCCTGCCTCGCGCGCAGGCGGGGGCGCGCGGCGCCCCCTGCCTCGCGCGCAGGGGGCTCTGCGCGAGGTGCCTGCCTTGCGCGTAGGCGCCCCTGCGCGCTGGGGCAGCCTGCCGCGCAGGCAGCCCCGCGCTGCCGCAGGCGGCCTTTGCGACTCTTTTTTTTTTTTTTTTTTAAATTTTAAATTTTGACACAAAATTAATATATTTTTTTTACTCCATTTTAATTTTAATTTCCCCAAAAAGTATATTTTTTAATTATTTTCCGAAAAACACATCTTTGACAAGGAAACGATCGATTCTCACCTTTCTTGCCGAAAATCGGTCTTCTATTTCATCATCGGGTAATCCTGATCTTGGACCGCCTCGAGACCCGGTGTCTACATCTAGGACTTCCAAGACACCTTTTGAGTCTCACCAAAAGACTTAAATTTACAATCCTAGGCTCTAGGGGGTAGAGGATGAGGCCTCCAAGATCTCTCTGGCTAGCCTAAGATGGATATGTATGCGCCATCTTAGGCTCGCTGAGGCTAGACGACCCTTCCCAATGTTCTATTAGGTGGCAACTCCAAGAAACCTCATTGTTGCCCAAAATAGACGCACTTGTAAATACCTTACAAGTTTTATGAACCTCTCTTGATCGCCCTAAAGCGGACTTTCGGGAGGCTACGGGGTTCGGCGCGCGTCACAGTGGCGACTCAGCTGGGGAAATAATCGAGACTTCAATTCGAAAGTACCTTGATTAAAAATTATAATTGAGTTTTAGCTTAAAAATTTCACCTTCTTTCAAAACTGCATTGTATCTCATTAGAGCCTTAGATCTACGCTAGTTTGGTCCCTCTTTTAACCCCGGTGTGTTCCTGAAGCACGACTCTACGTTCACTAAATGTAGGGAAGCGTTAAGGATAATCACCAGCCCAAGTCTCGTACCATCATGGTTTATTAAATGGTAACCCAATTGGTCGTTACGCTTGTGATGAGCTAGACCCGTTGGTAGGAACCATGCTTGGGTAGCCCTAAAGCAACGCCACCTTTGACCAAAGCTCATGTAATGGCAATAGATACTTCCCCTAGATGGTATGAACCGTAATATCTTGCTTGCTATATGGATCATTTTGTATTAGACAAACCCAAATAATCTGATTGGTCACCTAATCAAAGGCTTTCATGCTCCGATAGGCCCATGTCAACTTATTCGGGCTGCCTAAATACATGATGGTCAAAACCCATGCGTATGAACATTAGCTAAGAGAGGTTATGCTGCCGGTTTTCCACCGTGTACCATGCGCGTCCATCGGGTTCCCTGTTAACCCATGGATCAATCCCACCTAGGAAAGAGACTATGGCCTCGTGTGCGGGAGTAATAAGGTTGGAAGGACCTATGTGCTTGCATGTGGTTTGTAAATGTTGCATAGCACGATCATGCATCTTAGCACATTCATGCATCATCCTGACCCTTTGTGTTTTTCGGCTGTCATAGATTCGCCTAGGTGGACAAGAGGGTATCGGGGGCGACTACGCATAAATTCATTCTTCTAGTTACCAGAAAGGGTAGAGTATCCGAACACTTCTTCTGAAACTAGCTACGCTACTTCAGCTCAGTTTTCTCTACCTGAAGCAATGGCAAACTCACCAAGAGGGGCAGATGCCACAAGTGGGCCGAAGGCTTGAAGAGTTTGAGAACCGTATGATGGCGATGATGGCCACATTGGGTCAGCAAGCGGTCCCACAGAACCCACCACCTCCTCCTATGAGAAATAATGAAAGGGGAGAGGTCAGAGAAGACCCCCTAGAGGAAATTCGCATGCCACCTGTAAACTTAAGAGCCACTACTTCAGGGGCACAACGGGGAAGACCGGTCCCAAGGCTAGATGATGATTGGGAAGATGAAGAATATGAGGAACGTATGTCTGAGAAAGGGAAAGCCCCTCAAATTGAAGAAGCCATCTGGAAGAAGATGGAAGAGAAATTTAAAGTAATGACAAGAATGCTAACAAAGGGTCGAGGAATGAACCCGGAAGACAAGGAGTTAGAAGGGGAGGATTTAGTCCTAATGAACTTTAAAATACCGGATGTTCCGAAGTTTGACGGCACTTCCGACCCCATGGCACACATAAAGCAGTACTCGCTGGTAATGAAGGGCACCACTTTGACAAAAAAGCAAAAGATTGAGTACTTTTGCTTGAGTTTGACTGGCCCAGCAGTAGATTGGTACCATGGGCTCGATCGCCGAACCAAGGAGGATTGGGATTTATTGAAAGAGGAGTTTTTGAGGTAGTATGACTGCAGTACAAGGATGAAAGTAACCCTAAAGGACCTGGAGATGTTACAGCAGAAGGGAGGCGAGTCCTTCCATAAGTATTTAACCCGGTGGAGGAATCGGATGATGGAAATGAAGAGGAAACTGGACACTCAGAATCAAATACGGCTATTCATTAAAAATGCGAGCCCGTATTTGAGAGAAGGATTAAGAATGAAATGACTGAAAGACTGGGAGTCTCTGAAGGACATCACCATTGAGGCCGAGGGAGAGTACCTTGTTAAGAGAGCAGCTAATGAGAACTATCCCAAAAGGGGTAGCAGTAGCCAGGGGGCAAGTAGACCAACAGGTTTTGCTAGTGGCGCATGGAAGACTGCTGAGGTATCGACTGCTAATGCTACCCCAAGGCATTTTTCCAATCTTGGAAGGTCTTTATCATGGGTGCTGAGAAGACTGATGAAAGAGGGTAAGTTACAGCCTATGCCACCCAAGCCTGCTAGAACTCAAGGCACGCCAGGACATAAGGATGATGAGTATTGTGCATATCATCAGCACACTGGGCACATAACTGATAACTGCAAGATGTTGAGACACGCAATCCAAGATCTAATTGACTCAAAACAGATCACCGACCCAGAGAAGAGAGGAGGTCAAAAGAAGGCTGGGTACAACAGTATGCCCCCGCCAGTGAATATGATCGGGTCCAGTTTACCCGAAAAGTTTATGCTAAGGGAATTGTACGGCAACGATGTCCATACTGCTGTCACGAACCTCCATGAGGAGAGTGAAGAAGGGCTTCCCACTGCAGTGATCGATTGCTGGTCCACTGATGATAGTGGAACTGAAAATGATGATTCTGAAGTATTTTCTGACCTGTGGAACTCGAAGAAGGAAGGAGAAGAAGCAAAGAAGAAAGAAGTAGGAGCTGTGACCCGGAGCGGAAGGGTAGCTCCAGAAGTCGAGAAGCCCCAGGAGTCGGTTGGGGGCAAAAAGGGAAAAGAGCCAGAAGAAGATCCGATTGTTAAGCAATTAAAAAAGACGCCGGCTCAGATTTCCATATGGGATCTTTTGAGACAGTCACTATCGCATAAGCAGAAGGTAGTAGAGGCTTTATGCGAGGCAACTGTGGCAACAACTATCTCGCCTACGGAACTTCTGGATGTGGTAAAAGGAGGATCAGGAGGAAATGTTGTTTTTACCATTGCTGATTTGCCGGCGGAAGGCCGCAACCATAATCGCCCTCTGTACATAAGAGCACAGATTAACCAAAAGCACACGGCTTGCATAATGGTAGATGATGGCTCTTCAATAAATGTGTGCTCACAGGTGGCAATGGCGGCTTTTGGGGTAACAGAGGATATGTTAACCAAATCTGATCTCACCATCACAGCCTATGACAACTCACGTAGACATGCTTCGGGGACATTCTCGGCAGTAGTGAAGACGGGGCCCGTAGAGTCAGAAGTGGAGTTTGTGGTACTACCTATACCTGCCAATTTCTCAGCTCTTCTAGGTAGACCATGGTTTCATAAGTTGGGTGGAGTCCCCTCTACACTTCACCAGATGGTAAAGATACCTCATGAGGGCCAGATTGTGATTATAAGAGCTGCACGGGAGAATCAGGTTTCAGTACTGGAGATTGCTAGGCAGCCGTTTAGTGGGTTTCATGTTGCCATGATAGGCGAGGAAGAGCAGAAAAAAGAAAGCCCCCAGGTACTAAATATGATTAAAAAGATGTCGTTCCTTCCTGGCGCAGGACTGGGCAAGAATTCTCAGGGGATGCCAACAGCTGTTACCACCAAGGGGCAAAAGGACAGAAGGGGTCTAGGATACACAGGTGTTGTAGAAAGGGGTGAGAAGTCGAAAATGGAAATTCCTCATATCCGGAAGACTTTTGTGCCAACGATTGCAGCATGTGCCTATACAGGGGAAGATGAACTGCAGTGGCTGGATGGAAGGTTTGTGCCAGGGTTTGAGGTCTTCAATAATGTCTATGACTGGGACATTGGATCGATCAAGCTAGCAGAGGGCTTTTGGGATGAAGAAATCATGACCAGTAGGACAATTTGGGACCGTGAGATGCCTGAAGAAGTAATGACTGAGAAGATGGTAGCCACCCAGCTGAAGGGGAAAGCAAAGGTAGAGGAAGCCATGCAGGAGTTGATTGGGGAGCCTCCGAAAAGCCGAAGTGATGCAGGACCATTGACCGTGGCAGATACGCCAGCAGAGGTGGAAGAGGAGAATAGTTTAGATTTTCTTTTTGCTCCAGAACTTTTCAATGATGTTAATGACAATTTCAATCTTATTAATAAATTGAATGATTTTGCTTACTTGTTTGATGTTTCCGATGATTTCACTATGCATGATCATGATCATCCATCCATTTTTGATATTGATTCAACTGATGCTACTCCATTTAATCTTGGAACCATAGAGAATCCAAAATAAATTCTGATAGCATCAAATATAACTCCTGAAGAGCGAGAAAAATTTGAGAGAATCTTAAAAAAATATGAAAAAGTCTTTTCCTGGACCTACGAAGATATGCCAAGAATTGATCGGGAAGTCGCAGAGCACGCTATTCCTACATATCCAGACCATAAACCCGTTAAACAGAAACTGAGAAGGCTTAGGACAGAATGGGAGGATAAAGTGAAGGAGGAGATTCACCAGCAAATCAAAGCCAAATTTTTAGTTGAAGTGCAATATCCAACTTGGCTGGCCAATGTTATCCCCGTAGCCAAAAAGAATGGCAAGGTAAGGGTGTGCGTAGATTATCGGGACTTGAATAAGGCCTGTCTAAAAGATGATTTTCCATTGCCCCATATAGATGTGCTGATAGACAGCGCCGCTGCTTGCGAGATGTATAGCTTTGGAGATGGTTATGCGGGCTACAATCAAATTCTCAATAAAATAATTGATCGAATTAAGACGGCGTTCATCACGGAATGGGGGACCTATGCTTATCGAGTAATGCCTTTTGGCCTGAAAAATGCAGGACCCACTTATCAGAGGATGGCGACAAAAATCTTGAATGACTTGATCCATAAAGAAGTGGAGGTATACGTGGACGACATGATGATCAAGTCAGCCACTAGAGAAGGTCATTTTGAAGCCTTGGAAAAGTTCTTCTTAAGGATAGATAAGTATAATCTGCGGTTAAATCCTAAGAAATGTATCTTTGGTGTTACCTTAGGGAAGCTTCTACGACACGTGGTTAGCCAGAGGGGTATTAAGATTGACCCGGATAAGGTTAAAGCCATCAGAGAAATGCCAATACCGCAGAAGGAAAAGGATGTGAGAAGTTTTTTGGGTAGGTTGTAATATATCAGTAGGTTTATTGCCAAGCTTACTTTAATCTGTGAACCGATCTTCAAACTACTCAGAAAAGACCAACCAGTAGTATGGAACGAAAACTGTCAGAAGGCTTTTGATACTGTCAGAGAGTATTTGCCGAATCCACCGGTGTTGAGACCGCCGCAGCCAGTCAGGCCATTGATTTTATACTTAGCTATCGAAGACAGTTCTGTAGGCGCCATGATGGCCCAGGAGGACGAATTTGGAGTGGAATTTGCTGTTTACTACCTTAGCAAGAAGTTCCTGGCCTATGAGGTTAAGTATACGGAAGTAGAAAAGATTTGCCTTGCGGTAATCTGGGCTTCTAAGAAATTAAGGCATTACTTTCATGCCTACAGAGTACAGGCAGTAGCGAAGCAGAATCCTTTGAGGTACTTACAGGAAGCTCCGTCTTTACTTGGAAAAATTGGAAGGTGGTTATTATTGCTACAAGAATTCGATGTGGAGTATATTACTCGAAAAACTATCAAAGGGCGTGCAGTGGCTGAATTCCTGGCAGAACACCCAATTCAAGGAGACTTGTACGAGTTTAACTTTCCAGATGAGGATGTGGCAGCCATCGGAGTTCAAGGTTGGCAATTGCACTTTGACGGAGCCGTGAACAATAAGGGGGCAGGAGTAGGGATCATTTTAACAACCCCGGATGATGAGAAGTTCCCTTTGGCCAAGAAATTAAGGTTCAAGGCTACCAATAATGAAGCTGAGTATGAGGCGTGTGCCTTTGGGTTAGAGGTGTTGATAGCCTTAGGAGCAAAAAACGTGGAAGTGTTTGGTGATTCCTCCTTGGTGATCAATCAAATCCGAGGAGAATGGGCCATTAAAGAAGAGAGGCTAATGCCATACATCAAGCACTTGAGAGACCCGAGCAGTCAATTTGAAGTGTGTACATTCCGTTTTGTTCCAAGGGATGAAAACTAGTTAGCCGACGCACTTGCTACTTTAGTCTCAATGTGGGACAATCCCGAAGGGGTGGTTATGAGGCCAGTTTTGATTTCTAGCTCTAAGAGACCTAGCTTCGAATCTAAATCAATCATGGAGATAGAAGTAGCGGATGGGAAGCCGTGGTATTATGATATCAAGAACTATCTGGAGAATGTGACATTTCCGGAGGAAGCTACTGAAAAAGATCAGAGAATGATTCACAAGTTATCTACTCAGTTCATCTGCATAAATGGAGCATTGTACAAACGACAGGCGGATGGTATCCAATTGAGGTGTTTGGAAGAGAAAGAGGCTAAGAGGGTGATGGAAGAAACACACGCCGGAGTATGTGGGGCCCATATGAACGGGCTTACATTGGCAAAGAAGATTATGAGGCAAGGATTCTTCTGGCTCACCATGGATAACGATTGCTCGAAGTATGTAAAGCAGTGCCAGTTATGCCAATAGTATGCAGATTTAAGGCATCTGCCCGTTTCAGAATTACATAACTTGACGTCACCTTGGCCATTCGCAGCTTGGGGGATTGATATTATTGGAGAGATACGCCCCACGGCCTCCAATGGGCATAGATACATCATCGTCGCCGTCGACTACTTCACCAAGTGGGTAGAAGCTGAGTCCTTCAAAAAAGTGGATGCTCGGGATATGGAAAAATTCATAGAGAAGAACTTGATATGTAGGTATGGCCTTCCACATCATGTGATATCTGACAACGGGGTCCAGTTCATGGCCGAGACGAAGAAGTTACTCCAGAAGTATGGAATCGAGCACCACAAGTCTTCTCCGTATCGTCCTCAAGCAAACGGGGCAGTTGAAGCCGCCAACAAGAATGTCAAGAGGATCCTGGCCAAGATGGTCCAGAATTATAAAGATTGGGCAAAAAAGTTGCCTTTTGCACTATGGGGTTACAGAACAACCATCAGAACTTCAACGGGAACCACTCCTTATTCCTTGGTATATGGGACGGAGGCAGTATTGCCAGTCAAGGTCGAACTTAAGTCACTAAGGGTGATAATGGAAGCAGAGATTCCGGAGGCCGAATGGGCACAGCAGCGGTTGCAACGCTTGAACATGTTGGACGAGAACAGGTTAAAAGCCTACTATCACAACCACATCTACCAAAAGAGGCTCGCTAGGTCTTTTGGAAAGAAAGTCAAGAAACATCCGTTGAAGGAGGGGGATTTGGTATTCAAATAGATGAGGCCAGGAGCACCGGATATCAGAGTTAAGTTCAGACCAACGTGGGAAGGACCGTTTATCCTCAAGAAGTTGCTGTCAAAAGGAGCTGCGATTCTGTCGGATAGCGATGGCAATGAATTCAAAGAACCGATCAATATTGATAGACTCAAAAGGTTCCATGGCTAAAGGCTACAAAATCAAAAGAAGAGAATGAAAGCCCCGCGGGTTGAAAACCGAAAAAAGGCGGCCTTGCTAAAATTGGGCGCCTCGTCAGAGTGAAAACCAAAAAAAGGGATCCTGGGTAAAATTTAGAGGCTTGAGAGAAAATATCCAATCATGAAAATCCGAGAGGGCTGATTGGGGATAGGAGTTTAATGCTGTCAGGATTTGGTTTCATGAATGAATGTAGTCTTGCATAATTGAATTAGTGTCAAAGACGATCATGTATTATGAAATCGTACTGAAATGTACACAATTTTGTGAAATAAAATAAGACTTGACTTATTCATTTATGTCATTGTCCAATTCTGCTTTAAAAAGAAACATATTGCTCAAAATGCATGTAAAGCTAAACTATGCCCTACACCAAATTCAAGGAGACTCGTACGAGTTTAACTTTCCAGATGAGGATGTGGCAGCCATCGGAGTTCAAGGTTGGCAATTGCACTTTGACGGAGCCGTGAACAACAAGGGGGCAGGAGTAGGGATCATTTTAACAACCCCAGATGATGAGAAGTTCCCTTTGGCCAAGAAATTAAGGTTCAAGGCTACCAATAATGAAGCTGAGTATGAGGCGTGTGCCTTTGGGTTAGAGGCGTTGATAGCCTTAGGAGCAAAAAACGTTGAAGTGTTTGGTGATTCCTCCCTCGTGATCAATCAAATCCGAGGAGAATGGGCCGTTAAAGAAGAGAGGCTAATGCCATACATCAAGCACTTGAGAGACCCGAGCAGTCAATTTGAAGTGTGTATATTCCGTTTTGTTCCGAGGGATGAAAACCAGTTAGCCGACGTAATTGCTACTTTAGTCACAATGTGGGACAATCCCGAAGGGGTGGTTATGAGGCCAGTTTTGATTTCTAGCTCTGAGAGACCTAGCTTCAAATCTAAATCAGTCATGGAGATAGAAGTAGCGGATGGGAAGCCGTGGTATTATGATATCAAGAACTATCTGGAGAATGTGACGTTTCCGGAGGAAGCTACTGAGAAAGATCAGAGAATGATTCGCAAGCTATCTACCCAGTTCATCTGCATAAATGGAGCGTTGTACAAACGACAGGCGGATGGTATCCAGTTGAGGTGTTTGGAAGAGAAAGAGGCTAAGAGGGTGATGGAAGAAACACACGCCGGAGTATGTGGGGCCCATATGAACAGGCTGACATTGGCAAAGAAAATTATGAGGCAAGGATTCTTCTGGCCCACCATGGATAACGATTGCTCGAAGTATGTAAAGCAGTGCTAGTTATGCCAACAGTATGCAGATTTAAGGCATCTGCCCGTTTCAGAATTACATAACTTGACGTCACCTTGGCCATTCCCAGCTTGGGGGATTGATATTATTGGAGAGATACGCCCCACGGCCTCCAATGGGCATAGATACATCATCGTCGCCGTCGACTACTTCACCAAGTGGGTAGAAGCTGAGTCCTTCAAGAAAGTGGATGCTCGGGATATGGCAAAATTCATAGAGAAGAACTTGATATGTAGGTATGGCCTTCCACATCATGTGGTATCTGACAATGGGGTCCAGTTCATGGCCGAGACGAAGAAGTTACTCCAGAAGTATGGTATCGAGCACCACAAGTCTTCTCCGTATCGTCCTCAAGCAAACGGGGCAGTTGAAGCCGCCAACAAGAATGTCAAGAGGATCCTGGCTAAGATGGTCCAGAATTATAAAGATTGGGCAGAAAAGTTGCCTTTTGCACTATGGGGTTACAGAACAACCATCAGAACTTCAACGGGAGCCACTCCTTATTCCTTGGTATATGGGACGGAGGCAGTATTGCCAGTAGAGGTCGAACTTAAGTCACTAAGGGTGATAATGGAAGCAGAGATTCCGAAGGCCGTATGGGCGCAGCAGCGGTTGCAACGCTTGAACATGTTGGACGAAAATAGGTTAAAAGCCTACTATCACAACCAGATCTACCAAAAGAGGCTCGCTAGGTCTTTTGGAAAGAAAGTCAAGAAACATCCGTTGAAGGAGGAGGATTTGGTGTTCAAATAGATGAGGCCAGGAGCACCAGATATCAGAGGAAAGTTCAGACCAACGTGGGAAGGACCGTTTATCCTCAAGAAGTTGCTGTCAAAAGGAGCTGCGATTCTGTTGGATAGCGATGGCAATGAATTCAAAGAACCGATCAATATTGATAGACTCAAAAGGTTCCATGGCTAAAGGCTACAAAATCAAAAGAAGAGAATGAAAGCCCCGCAGGTCGAAAACCGAAAAAAGGCGGCCTTGCTAAAATTGGGCGCCTCGTCAGGGTGAAAACCGAAAAAAGGCATCCTGGGCAAAATTTAGAGGCTTGAGAGAAAATATCCAATCATGAAAATCCGAGAGGGCTGATTGGGGACAGGAGTTTGATGCTGTCAGGATTTGGTTCCATGAATAAATGTAGTCTTGCATAATTGAATTAGTGTCAAAGACGATCATGTATTCTGAAATCGTACTGAAATGTACACAATTTTGTGAAATAAAATAAGACTTGACTTATTCATTTATATCATTGTCCAATTCTGCTTTAAAAAGAAACATATTGCTCAAAATGCATGTAAAGCTAAACTATGCCCTACTACTACTACTCGCTAGCCAAATGCTTCAGTCGCCGTGTTCGATTATCAGATGACGGGCTAAGTATCCACCTCTTGTACGCGCTGGTAGAGGTGACAGAGTGGTTCCCGAAGGGAGGTATGATAGTCTTCAGTGGAATCATAATAGTGGGAGGCAAAAGCCGCTGAAAGGACTCCACCTCGAAAGGATAGAGGGGGTCTTACCACATCCTGAGTCATTCCAAGTTGACGAGAGCAGTGGGCCGTGACGTAAAAGGTTGCCTCACGAAGCCCGCACAAGGGAATGCATCGTGAAGATCCATCAATAACTGCACTCGATAAGGGAAGCCAAGCGTGCATGAAGCTAATATCCTCATCTGATATCTCACTGAGTCTGGTAATGCCTTCGTCGAGGGTCCCGAGTAGGTACAGACGCTGGCGAGGAAGAAAATGCTTCGCTGAGTACTGACTAATGACCCTAGGAGGTGGCTCTGACAACAGCTTCAATTTCTCTTGCAACCAAATCTAAAAGAAGAAGCAAGGAAAAATAAAAGCCAAAGAAAATAAGATAAAAGGCAAAGAAAAGCCACTGGAGTAAGTTGGATTTACTTTAGGCAAAAATTAGGCATAGGGTTGTGCGAAAATCCAAAAGGACGCACTTCCCGCTAAGAAAAGCTAGTGCGAAAATCCACAAGGGACACGCTACCTTTAAAACAATGACGTACCTGGAGTAATAAGGGGCTCCCAGAGAATGAAATGGTAGGCCCGGCATAGACAGCGTCCAAACCCAAGATAGTCTCGGCCAGAATAAGTGGAAAAGGGGTCAGCCCGTGGTGAAAATCGTCCAGAATTCCAAACAGACGAGGATCTCCAAGCAGCTCCTCTGAAGTCACGACCAAGTACTTCATTAGATAGAAAAGAAAGATGACACTTACTCGGTATGAAGGGAGGTTAGAGAATTTATCCAGTGCTTCAATCAGAGGTTCTAAGGCAAATACAGGGCCCTGAGGAACTAGACAAGTAGCGTCAGAAGGAGATATACTTAAGGACAGGGCAATATCCCGAGTTTGAACCAAACCACAGCGAGGAACGCAGGGTAAAGCACTAGGAGGATACCAGCTCCCGACAATGGCACCAAGTTCCTCAAGCAGGGGGCATATTTTCTGGTAGGTGAACCTAAAAACGTGAAAGCGAGGGTCCCAGAAGTGGGTCGCAGCCAAAAGGAGGTTGTAGTCTATTCTGATTCTGCATAAAAATTTCAGTCTAGAAAGGGGGGCAAGAGTGCTGTTTTCCCAAGTTTGAGCATCGTCTAAGATACGGTGCATTTTAGGAAGAAGAGGAGAATTCATTCCTCAGGGGCTAAAATCGAAGTCGCTAAAGGAAATAAAGAAGGAAAAAAGGAAAAAACTGAAGAAAGGAACCTGCTATGAAGCTAAAAGGACAGAAAAGGCACGGAATCCAAGAAAATGCTAAATTTTATAGGATTGATCTACCGACGGCTAGCCCGTCCCTAACTCAGACGGTGATCCCGTCTGTAATTGTCCACCTGGCAGTCTTTGCATCGTGCATATCACACGCATTAATTAGGTAATTAATGAGGGTTAAATGCAGAATCCGGAGAGACAGACGGCATTCCCGTCGGTATCTGTACAGACGTAAAGCCCGTCGGTACTTAAATTCTATATAAGGAGGCAGGTACCGATGGACAATCGCTTTCTTCTCTTCACACCGACGCTTTTCCCTTCTTCTTCAGTTACATTTTATTGTTTTTTGCTTTTTCGGTTGATTTTCTTCACACCAAGCGTCTTGTCCTTTGTGTCTCAACTTGCAGGTTAGTAAAATTCTTCTAGTTCTTATTTATTATTTATTTTATTTTGTTTTTTATTTTTGGATTAGTATAATTAGGCTAATTGCTGCAGTACAATTTAAAATGCCATAGTTTTTTTAATGCTTTAAGCACTTGAATTAACACATAGAGTAAATAATATGCTTGAATATGCTATCTTGAGAACAATTACTGATAGATATATATTTATTTTTAGTTATTGAGTTTTTTTTAGATATTCAGACATGACCTCATGTACTTTGGAACTAATACTAAGAGTTAGAAAGTAAAGCAAATGTGAGTATGTTGCACCGTTGCCTGGGGCCTGAGGCCTATCCCTTCTTTTTTTATTTTCTCATGCAGGAGGTTGGGCACACCCTTGCCTGGGTGCTGCCCACATTTTTTTTAGCAAGTGTGAATATATTGCATTGTATATGTTGCACTGTTGCTTGGGGCCTGAGGCCTGTTTTTTGGTTTCTCATGCAGGAGGTTGGGCACACCCTTGCCGGGGTGCTGCCCAATTTTTTTTAATTTCTTCGATTAGTCATGACCCCGTCGAAATGCTGCCTAAATTTTTGAGTAAAGTCTGTTTATGACTATGATACCAAACTAATTGTTTACTTTATTTTCAGGATGCCACCGGGACGATATGCTCCGCGCGATCAGCCTGAGCCTCAGGCCCCTGATTGGATGAGTGCCGAGGCCAGACAGAGGTATGCAGCGCTAGCTCAGGTGCAGTTCCGAGCTAGCCGTTTCATTTCTAGGCCGTTCCTTGAGGCTCTCGGGATGGCCGACGAGGTCGATATTTTGATGGCAGGAGCGGGATGGACTGAGTTTCTGATGCCTGCTTTCCAGACTCACCCAGAGATAGTTCGGCAGTTTCTTTCTACGTTACAGTACGGGGGGTACCAGAAATCCGACACAGAGGAGGGTGTTATCCAGTTTTGGATTGAGAGGCACCATTATAGCATTACCCGTCAGCGATTTACAGAGGCTATGGGGCTTTCATTCGGGCAGGATGTTATAGTGCCCCATAGAGCAGTTATACGCCACCATTGGGCGGTCATTGCATTGCCGGGTGAAAAGGGCCAAATATTTTATAATAATTAATTTGGAATTTTTCCTAAATAAAAATGGGACCAACGTCTCAATTTTCTCTATCCAAAATAAAATCATCACATTCAAAAGTGTTTTATAATAAATATGCATGCGAGGACCAATGTCCTCATAATTAATGAATATCCTGATTTATGCATAATTTGTATTTTATTTACAATGGGGGTTGTATTCCGCCACTAATTTTATTGTAATTTATTTTGAGAATGCTTATTTTAATAATGCTTTACTTATTGCTTTTGACGTGAATGATTGCGCCTTAATTAAATGCATCGTGTGGAAAGTTAATGAAACAATAAATTCAAAACTTAATCATAATATTGATCAAGGTACAAATAAATGAGAAGTCCCGAACTCACTCTGGTTTTTGGGGCTCAATGAGGCGAGAGGTCTAGGACTTCCAAGACACCTCTTGAGTCTCACTAAAAGACTTAAATTTACAATCTTAGGCTCCAGGGGGTAGAGCATGAGGCCTCCAAGATCTCTCTGGCTAGCCCAAGATGGATATGTATGCGCCGTCTTAGGCTCGTTGAGGCTAGACGACCCTTCCCAATATTCTATTGGGTGGCGTCTCCAAGAAACCTCATTGTTGCCCAAAATAGAAGCACTTGTAAATACCTTACAAGTTTTATGAACATCTCCTGATCGCCCTAAAGCGGGCTTTCGGGAGGCTACGGGGTTCGGCGCGTGTCACACACCCCATACCCAAATATGAATTAAATTAATCTGAAAAATATATACGAATGAATTCGGGATAACCCTCTTAACCTAAGCGTCCCATTCCGGAGCAAGCTACTCTAATTGCATGACATCCCATTCCAGAGCAAGCCATACAATTAGCCTAAACACGTGTCTAAAATCCTAAGTTCGGTTTGCTTTCCTATTCCGGAGCCAAACAACCCAAAACTCATTTATCTCACTCCCCACTCTAGACTTAAACCATAGAATGTTGCACATCTAGAGTCCCATTCCGGAGTAGTCCAAAAGATACGGCATACATGATAGAAAAACTGAGTATAAACATTCATAGCATTCAATCCATACAAGCTTAACAACCAACAAAGATACATGATAAAAACCATACATCAAAGATGGAAAATAACTTGACAAAATAAATTCCATAAATTAATCAATAAGCAATAGTGAAATAAACCATCCATTCATATATATAAATTCAGCAGATGTTCAAAATTCACATCATGGATAAGATATTCAAAGATCCCCCAAACAACAATGAGACTACTCACGATCCATTGCAGAATATAGAGGAAAAAAGATAGAATAAACCCAGAAATTCATTAAGGAAGAAATCCCGGTTGAATCCCATGTTCTTCAATCTTCTTCTTCGAATCTTCGATGGAAAAATAACTCAAAACTGTGGAAATCTGAATATAAATGCTATGTATTTAAATTTGATCAATACGTTTTTATTGGAATTCTCTCTATTTGTAATGTAAAAATCAAGGAAATAAATAAACCCTAATGTTAAGAACAAAAGAAAAGCTTAAAAAATTTCAAATCTAAAAACCCTATTTTAAAAACAGACCAAAATTAATCTCCCACAGCCTAATCAAGAATTTGGTATTTATAGACTCAGAGGTGTCACGGTGACAATGAAATGCTTGTCACCGTGAGGCACCATAGGTCACGATGGTAACCAAATGGTTGTCACCGTGAGGTTGGCGAAGGAACGATTCTGCCTAAATGCACAGGAGGGGGTCACGGTGACAACCAACTTTATTGCCACCGTGAGATGCCTGATTTCAGCTACTGCCTTGGATAGTTCTATGTCATGGTGACAATGACATTGGTTGTCACCATGACATAAAGATTTCCAAGGCAGAATTGAGGGGTGACATACTATGTCACAGTGACAACTAGAAAAGTTGCCACTGTGAGGTAACTCCTCTTTGCATTCTGCCGGATAAGAATCTATGTCACGGTCATAACCATTTGGTTGTGACCGTGAGGTCCACATAACCAGCATTCTGACTTTGACAAAATTGCATGTCACGGTCACAACCATTTGGTTGTGACCGTGAGGTACCTGAAATTCCTGCAACCCAAAATCAAACTCTATTAAAATGTTCTAAAAAATGCATAAAAACCTAAATTAACTAGATTTGACAAAATTACCCAAAAGTAACCACAACACAATAATAAACACAAGTAAGAACCCAAAAATCACACGAAAAGACTAACGAAACTACATACTCAATTGAAGTTATCAAAATACCCCACACTTAGACTTTGCTCGACCTCGAGTAAATGAATTATCCACATTCCTAAAATTTCAAACTCTAACTTGGAATAAGAAAACTCAAACAACAATCATAACACCTAGCAGAAGAGTCTTAACCACAAATCTTCAAGTTAGATTATATCAAGTAATTTCATGTGAGTGTGCTAGGCTAAAAAAAATAAATTTCCCTTTTTTAAAACAAAACAACCAGCGCATTCAAGTCATTGAGCAAAAAAAATGAACAGCAAATAATTTGCATACTGGTTTCGCACTTGAAACTCAGGATAACCATAAGCCTCTCCTTCAGCACCGGAACCACACGGGTCATCTCCACTAAACAACTCAAGTTAAGAACAGGATCACTAGGACTTATTCCAAGGTTAAAATGCTAGGTTGGGAAATTGGCTAACAAGAATAGTTAAGGAAATCGAATAAAGAATCAGCCACTCTACCTACATACACCATTATCCAATCTGAACAAAAATTTGCATTGACCCACTCTCAATGTACCCACAGTTGCCAAAACTTGACTAAACTTTCCCAAAATGAAAAACACTAAACCACAAGAAAGGAGGAGACGAAAGTCCCTAATGAATTTCTTCTCTAAAACCCGACCATCTTTGATCGTGTAAACATTTCCCTCTATTTGAGGGTACCCCACACTTGAATATTTCTATATATAACTAGCTCAAAATTCTACTTAATGATCTTATTTCATTCATTTTTTCCATTTTTTTTAAACCATGAGCTAGCCTAATTTTTTCAGACGATCATAGTGAAATACCCACAACTTTCAATTTATAACAAAATTAGACTTCATTAAGGGAACATTAATAATATACTAGGCAACACCCCACAGTATCACAATTTTTCTCACACCCGAACTAATTTAATAGTAATACCCTTAGTCAACTTTCAATGTTCTCCCAACCCATTCTTAGAGTGGCCAATTCTTAGAAAAGATAAGCAAAAGCATTTAGGTTAAATGGTAGAATATGAGTGTAACAAAAAAAAAAATACATAGTACGCTTTTAGCATACCAAATCGGCTCGACGGGGCTAGCAATGTCAATTATGCATACAGGTAGGTAAACAGTCATTTAGAGTGGTTACTAAAGAAAAATTTGCCTAGATCATGTCCTAAACCTGCTTGAGTTGTTATATTATTTTGAAGGGTGATGAGAAAGGTTCTAAATATCCTAAGATTCCTTCACTCAAACGCTTTCACACACTGGATTTTTTTAAGTTGTTTGCAAACAAGCATATAGTGCGCAAAAGATAGGAAATTACAAGATATAAGATTAACTGAGATTAATTTGCCGCTAAAACATACAACTACTCTCTTGCTAAGATCAATTTTTAAGATAATCCATTCATAACTTAAAGTTCAAACCATTCACATCAGGAATAACTAGAAGCAAACTAAGCTAAGATAGGAAAATTTAGGCAACCACAAATCAGTACACAATTAACTAAAAATAAATAAATAAATAAAACATGCTAATAAAAACTAAAATGCAAGGAATAAAATAAAAGTAAAGTTTAGCAATTTACTCATTCTTCTTCAACAAAAACAAAAAAAAATAAACAATAAGATTGTTAGTTTTACTCCCCCTACCCCACACTAAAAATCTTGTTGTCATCAGCAAGTCAAACATTAACAAAACAAAAATAAATCAAAAAGAAAACATAGGATAGGGGGGCTCCCTGCTCAACTCTCCGGTGGTAGTGGTGGTGGGAAGTGCGCATCAAAGTGTGCTATCAATGCAGTGAGTCCCATTAGTACTTGATCCATCTGGGACTGAAGGTTTGCTTGCGATGCGGTGATAGAATCCATATGCTCCATCAGGGAAGTGTACTGCTGAGAGGTAAATTAATCGTGCTTTGGAGCTGGAGGAGCTAGTGCATCAGGCTTTTCCTCTTGCTCGTGCGGTAAACCACCCAATCCGCGCTCCACTCTCTGTAGATATTCCTCTCTGGTGGTCAACCGATATCCATGTGCCTCCATCGCATCATCCATCACCACTTTCATATTCTTCAACATTTTCTTATCAATCACTGCAATGGAAGGTAGTGGTCGGGTTCTTATAAATGGGTGATGTACACCCCTAGCAATCACTATCACCCAACCACCTAGCGATATCTTCTTAACTTTCTCTCCAATTTATGCCATAAATGTGGGGCACCATTAATTCGAACTCCCCTCATTATACATGCCAAGAAAACTGCCTCAGGCAAGTTAACCTGCCCCGCCGAATCCACATGACTCAAGAATGACATAGAGAAAAATCTATGAAGGATTCGCAGGGCATGGCCGTTGAGGTGGTGGGCCTTTGTCTTCCCCGATACATAAGTAGTGGCTGTCACTGTGTCTCTGATAGTGGCCCAAGCACTATCCTTATCATAGCCCTTGAAGCAGTCACTACAAGAAAACTGGAAAATAGAGACGGAAATTTTTCCGTCTCTAAATAGAGACGGAAATCAGTTTTTCGTCTCTAAATAGAGACGAAAAATATTTTCCGTCTCTAAATAGAGACGGAAATAATTTTTCGTCTCTATTTAGAGACGGAAAAATTTTCGTCTCTATTTTTCGTCTCTATTTATGGCGGGATCGATTCCCTCAAAAATTTGAGACCGAAAATAGAGACGAAAATTTTTTCCGTCTCTAAATAGAGACGAAAAATATATTTCCGTCTCTAAATAGAGACCGAAATAATTTCGTCTCTATTTAGGGACGGAAAAATATTTCGGTCTCTAAATTTAGAGACGGAAAGCAATTTCCGTCTCTAAATTTAGAGACGGAATTAGTTTTTGTCTCTAAATTTAGAGACGGAAAATAAATTCCGTCTCTAAATAGAGACGAAAAGTTTTCGGTCTCTATTTAGAGACGGAGTAATATTTGCGGTCTCTAAATAGAGACCGTAAAAATTATTCCGTCTCTAAAAATAGAGACGGTAATTGATTTTCGTCTCTATTTAGAGACGGTATAATCGTGCGGTCTCTAAATAGAGACGGAAAATCAATTTCCGTCTCTATTTTAGGGATATTAAGTTAGAATTAGTAGGATTAAGTTAGAGGATTTATGAGAAGGAAAAGAAAAAAAAAGTAAGAGGGACAAAATCGGTGAGGGAGCGGGGGAAAGAAACCGAAGAGAGGGAGAGGGGGCGGAGCACGGCGGAAGGGGGGCAGAGCAGCTGGCGGTGGTGAACGGCGAGCAGCGGCTCCTCGCAACACCGATCTCGGCGTCCTTTTCCCCTCCATCACGACGTCGGCGTTCCAGGAGAGGGAGGAAAAATCGCGAGCTTCTCCGGCGAACTCCGACAGCGAGAGGCGACACGAACGGCACGACTGGACTCACAGCGGCAAGACGAAGCTTCCGGTGGCCGTGGATCCTCCTAAATTGCCGGTGATGAGCAGATCGGAGAGGGAGAAGACCGAAGCTTTCGGCGTCGATTCCGGCGAGCTTTCGGCGTCGATTCCGGCGAAATGAACGATCTTCACGGCGCGTGACCACCGGAAAACCAACCCCGGCGCTCCAAGCTTCCTCCCGGTGATTTCGGTGTCTTCGGTGGAGCTCCGGCTAGCTTCCGACGAGTCTCCGGCGATGGTAAAATGAGCCAAAAATATCAGAAAAATCGGTTAGTGGCCACCAAACTTACCTTTTCCAAAAGATTTATTTATAAATTAAATTGTTAAGGTACGATTTATATTTACAGTATATGCGTGGTTAAGGTTTACTGAATTGATTGATAAATTTTCTGTGTTAATTGAGCAATTGGTTGGAGTAAATCAAATCTACCTTTCCATATGATTTTATATAAGATAACCATGCTATGGAATTTTTGTGTTATGTGTACTGAAGTTTAATGTCTAATTGGCAAATTATGTATATTAGGGAATGCTATTAAATAACTCCTTTAGCTTATTGACAATTAGATATTGAAAATTGATAAGTTATTACGGTGTTGCTATTTCTGCCATTGAAACGAAATTGTAAAGTTATTTTGTTAGCTTCTTTGTAAACTTGTTCAGTTATATATTTCCAGGTAGATTTTCCTGGATTATGGTTTGTTTTCTGGGATATTCATGACTGAATCATTTGATTCTTTTGTATTGTTTGATGCAGTTTTATTAGTGTAAATATAGCCAAAAGTTTGTTGTGATAGTGCTCTTTGTGTTACTTGAGGTAATTACTCGAGATGCGATAGTCTCAAGATGTCAAAGATCGAGGAACAATTTGGAACAAAGCTTAGGCCAGATTCAAACTATGGTTCCAAGAATGTTGGCTGCTGAGGTTTGTCAAGTACTAGGGCTATTGAGTTTTCTTTTCTTTTCTTTTCTTTTCTTTTGCCTGTGTCTGCTGGATAGAACATGGATGATGGATATCTTTCAATCAGAAGATTGTGCAACTTGCAATCGTATGTATGTATGTGGTAATTCCCTGTCTACCTTGTTTCTATTTTTATTGCTTGATGCAACAGCACACGTTTCAAATTCAATAGGCCTGCTGTGTGCACTTCATATGAAACTGTATAGCAATGCAGTATTAATTATGACCATTATTACCGGCTCTCTTTTTGTGATTTGATCATCTGAAATGGAGGTTGCAACTAATATGGGAAAGTTATATTTACAGTACCATAGAAATTACAAATGTAAATTTTCCAAGAATAACAAATGTAAATTTCTTATTACAATGAGTTTGTTGTGGAGTTGCAATTGGTTGATATTTTACCGAAATGTTAAAATTGCTCATGTTTGACAGGGGGATAGGGACCCGTATGGGGGGAACTCTGTCCATTTTTTTACAAAATATTTGTGATTTTAATTTAGGGAAATGAATCATTATGTAAAACTAATTAGGGATTAAATACTAACTTCGACTTTATGATTTTTTCTAAGCAGTTTAATATTAATGAGTAATATGGACAGAAGTTGGAGACGGTCGGCGTACTAATGAGGTCATTGAGCTACGCGGTATGGTTGGCGTACTAATGGACCGTATCAATATGCTGGAGGACTTCATTAGCCGTATATTACCTGCTGACCCGCAAACACCGTCTGCTGATTGTCTGCATTCTCCTCCATCTTAGTTATTATTTTTAGAATTTTTATCTTTTTTTATTTGTAATCTCACTACACTTTTCATATATTAATACATTCAATAATACAATATTTTCATAATTATTTATTGTTTATTTAATTTTTTTCATTATATAAAATTAAGAATAATTTAAATTTAATATTATTTATTTTTAATATATAAAAAAAATTCAATAAATTAGAGATGAAAATTCATTATATAAAATTAAGGAATATTTAAATTTAATATTATTTATTTTAATATATTAAAAAAAATTCCAAAAAAAAATAGAGATAGAATTGATTTTCCGTCTCTAAAAATAGAGACGGAAAAACTTTTTCCGTCTCTATTTTTAGAGACGGAATTGAGTTTCCGTCTCTAAAAATAGAGACGGAATCGTTCTTTCCGTCTCTATTTTTAGAGACCGAAATGCTCCTTCCGTCTCTAAAAATAGAGACGGAATAAGTTATTCCGTCTCTATTTTTAGAGACGGAAACGTCCATTCCGTCTCTAAAAATAGAGACGGAACATTTTGGTCTCTAATTTTTAGAGACCGACGAAATAGAGACGGAAAATTTCCGTCTCTATTTCCGTCTCTATTTTCAATTAGAGACGGAATTCCGTCTCTATTTTCCGTCTCTATTTCTCAGATTTCTTGTAGTGCTGGTGCAAAGGGAGGAGAGCTCTGAAAATCTCACAAAAAAGGTCTCGTACTCTGTGCCCTCTAAAAAGAATGAGACAGTGCCAGGATTCGTGGCAGGGTCTCGGCCAATACTATAGCTAACGGTAGCCACAAAATCTCTTGTTAAATTTGGATAGACCTTCTCATTATGCGCAAACAGTCTCTCCTAGCCAATGTTGGCAATGAGTTGTTGGACTTCGTTCCGGATCCCCAACTTCCCCAGCAAATCCATATCTAAGTAGCTAGTTGGAATATATGTGCATTTTGTGAATAGCGCATAATTTGCCTTCTCGTTGTTTGGCACCCAACTCGGAACCTTAGATATATCCACAGAGGATTGGCTGGATGAACTAGCAGCAATAGCGGAACTCTTACTCTTAGGAGCCACTGCATGAAAACAAATAACCATGTTCAATAGCATTATAAGTGCATCAAATAGCAATGGCCCTAAATATTAACATCAATTATCAAGCTCATTCGAACTCTCACATGCAAACTTGAATATATAAGAGATATATCAATTCAAAAGAAATTAAGAATGTTCAATTACAACATATAGCACAATTAAACACAAAGGCAAATTAAACTTTGTATTCCACCTTGACAGGAAATACAAAAATCTGGAAAAATATTCATTGAAGCATTTTGTCGAACACCTGATATGCATCAAATATACTTGCTGTAATTATAAACCATAGGCACTAACAACAATCCAAATTTTAAATTGAAAGCAATAATATGCATAACATAGTAGATAGAGCCTAATAATTTTCAATTTCAGCCAAGATTTTGAGTAAAATCAACATCTAAATCACACACACAATACGTGCCCTAACTTCCCACTCCACATCCATTCATGTTTGCAATGACAAAGAAGAAATTGAAGAAGGATGTAAGAATTGATAGCACTCACAACACGAATTCAGAGCATAAAGGGAAGAAAATTCTAAATGGTCTTTAAATTCATGCATCAAAAGAACAACAAGGGTAGAAAAACACGAACAGAGAAGTACCCCAAAAAGAAATTAAATGAAAACATAGAAGAAGAAAATGAAGAATTACTTACTTGTTGAAGACTTGCAGAAATTTTAGCCCAAAGGAAGAAATGAAGCACGATAGTTGAAGAGAAAATGAAAATTGCGCAAACTAGAGAGTGAAAAGTGTGGTGGAGTGAAACATAAAGCACGGAAAATGAGTTTTTAAAACAAATTTCATGGGGGTCACGGTCACAACCAAACGGTTGCCACCCTGACATACCCAAATTTTTCAATCCAGAATTGAACCGCCACATGGTCACGGTGACAACGAAATCGGTTGCCACCATGAAATACCACGATTTGCAAAACAGAATGTAACCTTCCACATGTCATGGTGACAACAAAATCCCTTGCCACCGTGACATATTCCAACTTTAAAATATAATGCATCCTACCATTTGGTCATGGTGACAACTAAATTGGTTGCCACCCTGACATGTGCACACTTCAAAACATAATGCATCTTGCCATTTGGTCACGGTGACAACCAAATCCATTGCCACCGTGACATACTTGGATTTCCAATCCAGAATGCCATTCTCAACTGGTCACGGTGGCAATGGATCTTGTTGCTACCGTGACATGTCCCAAACTACAATCCAGAATGCAAATATACTTTGGTCATGGTGACAACAATTTTCATTGCCACCGTGACCTCCTACAGATTTACAAAATTTTTTTCAACAATCTCACCATGCTTCAAACTACAAAAACTTGAAAACTCTCCAACCAAAACATTGCTACACTAAGACCATAAATCACAAAAATTAACAAAAACAAACACTACTAACAACCTAAGAAGGACCAATAAACACAAAACAACAAAGTTTGAGATATAGTTCTGCATTTAACAAGTCCGCAGCTGGACTTTTAAATACCGTCAAGGGTCTGTGAGGGTGACAATCTCTGAAGTACTATCAAATGTCGATTCAAAATAGGGCTTCACGCGATGTCCATTTACCTTGAACTCGTTCTCACCCTTCGGGTGCCTCAGTGTCACTACTCTAAATTTGTCAGCTCCCACAACTTCATAGGGTCCCTTCCACCGCGATTTCAGCTTTTCGAAAAACAACCGCAGCCTGCTATCATAAAGACGCACTTTCATCCCAGGCACAAATTCCTTCTTTATCAACTTTTGATCATGCCACTTCTTGGTGTTGTCTTTGTATTTCGTGGCATGATCGTATGCCCAAAATCTGAGCTCCTTTAGCTCATTTATCTGCAAAGACCTGCACTTTCCTGCATTTTCAAGGTCAAAATTTAAGAATTTAGTGGCCCAATAAGCTTTATGCTCTAATTCCACTGGAAGGTGATAGGACTTCCCAAATACCAACATAAAGGGAGACATCCCTATCGGTGTCTTAAATGCTTTCCTATAAGCCCATAGAGCTTCATCTAGCTTAAGGTACCAATCTTTCCTAGATGCATAGACCATTTTTTCTAATTTGGCTTTCAATTCCCGGTTGGACACTTCAAGCTGACCATTAGCTTGGGCATGATAAGGGGTAGTGACCTTATGCCTAACTCCAAATTTTTCAGCAAGGCTTTAAATTGGTGGTTAACAAAGTGTTTACCACCATCGCTAACAATGGCTCTAGCCATACCGGGTGAAAATATTCTTTCTCAGAAATTCTAATGCAACCCTGGCATCACAGGTCCTAGTGGCTACGGCTTCTACCCATTTGCTCACATAGTCTACTGCTACTAGAATATATTCAAACCCATAGGATATTGGGAAAGGCCCCATAAAGTCTATCCCTAACAAATCAAACAACTCTACCTCAAGCATATTGGTTAAGGGCATCTCATCCCTCCTAGAAATATTGCCTACCCTTTGGCATCTATCACAAGTTTGCACAAATAATTTAACATCGTTGAACATTGTAGGCCAATAAAAACCAGAAGAGAGAATTTTTGATACCATCCTATTTGGTCCATGATGTCCACCGGCTTCCCCGCTGTGACAAGCATTGATGATCTCTCCTTTCTCTTCATCTGGAATGCACCTTCTTAGCACTTGATCAGCACATAGGCGAAATAGATAAGGGTTCCAAATGTAGTGCTTTGCATCTGCCTTCAGCTTCTTCCTCTGCTGCCACGTGAATTCCTTTGGCATATATCCTCCTACAAGAAAATTGGCTATATTAGCGAACCAAGGTACAGAAAATTCACACATAAATAAAGCACAAATACGCTCATCAGGAAATAAATCTAAAATTTCTCCTTTCTCAATGTGCTTATTCTCCAATCTCGACAAATGATCCGCCACAAAGTTTTTCGCCCCCTTCTTATCCTTAATTTCCAAGTCAAACTCTTGCAAGAGGAGCACCCATCTAATCAGTCTTGGCTTTGAGTCCTTCTTAGCAAATAAATGTCTCAAGGTTGCATGGTCGGACCACAACATAATTTTTGCGCCCAGCAAATATGGCCTGAACTTCTCGAAAGCATAGACAATTGCAAGAAGTTTCTTCTCAGTTGTGGTGTAGTTAACCTGGGCTCCTGTCAAGGTATGACTTGCATAATAAACTGAATGAAACACCTTTTCCCGCCTTTGTCCGAGCACTGCCCCTACTGAAAAATCACTAGCATCACACATTAGTTCAAAAGGCAAATTCCAATCCGGAGATATAATCACCGGGGCTGAAATAAGCCTCTATTTCAACGTTTCAAATGTCAACATACAATCACTATTAAAATCAAAAGGAGTATCTTTCATTAGCAAATTTGACAAGGGTTTTGCAATTTTCAAGAAATCTTTTATGAATCTATGGTAAAACCACGCATGCCCTAAAAAGCTCCTGATTCCCTTGACACTTGTTGGGGGTGGGAGTTTCTCTATGAATTCCACCTTGGCTTTATCTAACCTCTATTCCTTTCTCTGAAATTTTGTGCCCTAGTACAATGCCTTCTCTCACCATAAAGTGACATTTCTCCCAGTTCAATACTAAGTTATTTTTTTCACATCTCCCTAGCACCAAATCAAGATGCTCTAAATAGCTCTCAAAGTCTCTCCCATAAATGGTGAAATCATCCATAAACACCTCCATAAATTTCTCTTTGAAGTCATGAAATTTTGCCATCATGCACCGCTGAAACGTAGCCAGTGCATTACACAATACAAAGGGAATTCTCCTATATGCAAATAAAGGACAGGTAGGTTATTTTCTCCTGATCTTCAGGGGCTATGGGGATTTGTAAATATCCCGAATACCCATCTAAAAAGTAATAAAACCTATTCCCCGCTTGCCTCTCTAGCATCTGATCAATAAATGGCAATGGAAAATGATCTTTCCCAGTGGCATTGTTCAATCTCCTATAATCAATACAAACTCTCCAATCCGTAACTGTACGAGTTGGAATAAGTTCATCTAACTCATTTTTCACCATTGTCATCCCCCCTTTTTAGGAATATATTGCACCGGACTAACCCATCTACTATCTGAGATTAGATAGATTATACCTGAATCAAGGAGTTTGAGTACCTCCTTTTCTACCACTTCTTGCATAGCTGGGTTGAGTCTCCTTTGGGGCTGAGCTACTAGTTTGCATTCTTCTTCCTTCGAGATCCGGTGAGTGAAGTAGCTTGGATCGATCCCCTTTAAGTCCGACATCTCCCATCCAATTGCATCCTTGTGCTTTTTCAGCACTTCAAGCAACATCTTCTCCTCCAACCCTGTCAACAGAGAAGAAATAATCACTGGTTTTGTTTCATTCTCTAAAAACACATATTTTAAATGAGGAGAAAGGGGTTTAAGTTCAGAATTTTAATCCCCCTCTTGCAGGATAAACTTTTCTTGCTGTAATATCTCCTCTCCACATTCTTTCTCTACGGCTGCTATCACTTCTCCTCTTCCCTCATCCAATTCTTCATCCTCCAAGGAATGTATTAACTTCACATTCAATGGATCATTTAGCAACATATTTTCTTGGGTTTCCTCTACACATTCGTCTACCTTATCCACAAAATAAATAGACTCCTCCATATCACTTGACAGATACTTCTGAGCTTTGTTCATGTCTACCCCCTAATTCTTCATTATTGAACCATAGGGTAACCGTTTGACCATGTACATCGACCAAAGCTTTCACTGTATTCAAAAATGGCCTCCCCACAATGAGTGGTACCTTTCGATCTTCTTCCATCTCTATAACCACAAAATCTACAGGGAAAATGAATTTTTCCACCTTCATGAGCAAGTCCTCTATTACCCCCTTGGGTTTCCTTACCGACCTATCCGCAAGTTGAAGTCTCATTCCCGTCTCCTTGAGCTCTCCGAGATTAAGTTTCCTGCATATAGAATATGGCATCAAGTTAATGTTAGCACCTAGGTCACACAAAGCACTTCCAATAAAATTTTCACCAAGTGAAACTACCTGGATCCTCCAAATTTTCAGGAATCTTGTTCATGATTATTGTGCTACAATTTTATGTAAGCTGTACAGTCCCATGCCCTTCTAATTTCTTTTTGTTTGAACATAATTCTTTCATGATTTTGGCATAATTAGGCATGTGAGCTAAGGCTTAAGCAAAAGGTAAATTGATGTGCAGTTTCTTAAACATTTCTAGAAACCTATTCAATTGTTCATTTTTCTTTTCTTTCCTAGCTACAGTAGGAAATGGCAACCTATTTATATCAAGATCCTCTATATTGGGGTTCATTAGGCTCTTATCCATATCAGTTATAGGAGCATTCTCATTTAACTCTACCCTAGAGTTAGAGTCACTTACCTTCCGTGTTGGCTCCTCCTTACTTGATGATGGTGAAGAAATTTTACCTTTCTCTTCTCTTTGTGCTACCTCCTTACCACTTCTCAATGTAATAGCTTTTGCCTCTTCCTTGGGATTTCGATCCACATTCGAAGGGAAAGTCCCTAGTTGTCTATGAGACATAGAAGTTGCAAGCTGGCCCAATTGCGTTTCCAAGTTCCTCATGGAAGCGTCTTGATTTCGGTTCCATTGTTCTTGGGACTTCCACCTCGCTTCTTGGTTAGCCATGAATTATTGCTGGTTATTCACAAACTACTGTTGACTATTCATGAAGCTAGCTAGTATATCTTCAAGATTAGGTTTCTTTTCTTGCACAGGCGGTCTCGATTGATATCCCGGTGGGTGGTATGTTTAAGGTTGAGACTGGTTTGAACCTTGCCCTTGGTGGTGATGTGGTGGATATGGGATTTGGTAATGAGTGGATGCTTGAGGTTGGTATGAATGGCTATAGTTATGATGAATGCTTTAGTTGAAGGGAGCTCTTGCTTGTGGTTGGGAAGATGAAGCATTCTGATTTCCATCCTTCTAAAAGAAGTTCGGGTGACTCCTCCAACCCGGATTGTATGTATTACTGTAGGGGTCATTTCTTCGATAATCTCCTACAGTATTCACACCTCCCATTACTCCACCCTCTTAAATATATTGCCCGCCTTCATATAGCCCACTCTCTTGAGAAATAGAGGCTACATCACGTACCTTCAACCCACTCAACTCTTTCTGCACCAACTCTAACTGTGCCTTCAGCATTGCCACTTCATCCACATTATGTATCCCTTGTCTCTTCAGAATTGATCTAGGAGTAGCCCATTGAGAGTCATTTGCTGCCATCTCATCCAACAAACGGAAAGCTTCTTCTGGCAGCCTATTCAAGAAAGAGCCTCCCAATGATGCATCCCATAGTGACCTTGTCTGTGGTGTAACTCCAGCATAGAATATTGTCATCAATTGGTACACAGCTATCTCATGGTGTGGACAGCTTCTCAATAGCCTCCTAAATCTCTCCCAAGCCTCATGAAAAGGCTCCTCATTCATATGGTGAAAACCCAAAATACTGTTGCGAATATTTGCAGTCTTAGTAGGGGGGAAAAATCTCATCAAAAACTTCTCTTGCAACTGATCCCATGACCTAATTGATTGGCTTGGCAACATCTGAAGCCATTCCCTTGCTTTTCCAATTAATATGAAAGGAAACAATTTCAGCCTTACTGTATCAGTAGTCACACCCGAAATCTGAACCGTGTTGCTAACCTCCAAGAATATATCAATATGCTGAGCAGCATCTTCCAAATTTGATCCGGAGAACTGATTCCTTTGTACCATGGTGATGGTTGCTGGTTTAATCTCAAATTGTACTCCCCTAGGCAGCACAATCATCCTATGATCTTTATTCCATCTTGGTATAACGTAGTCCCTAATCGTCCTTTGCCTAGGCACCTGTTCTCTATATTCACCCGAAATTTCTTCCTGTTCCCTCGGCCTTTGTTCATTCTCGGGAGGAAATTCATCAATAAGAGGATTTGGGTCCATGTTGTTCTCTCTAGTGGCTCTCCTTCGTTGATGTAAAGTTCTCTCGATTTCAGGATCGTAAGGTGCTATTTGATCTCTTCTCAATCTGTTCATGCACCAAGATTACCTGAAAAGAATAAGCAAAAATAAAATAAGAAAAAGAAAACACATACAAATAACAATCAAAACTCACAAACAACGCCAATCCTCGGTAACAGTGCCAAAAACTTATTACGATTTCAGCAAGTGTACTGAATCGGCAAGTAATAAAGTGGGGTATAATTAGGACCCTGAGTTATTGTACCCAAGGGATTGTGCGTGCAAGCTAAGATAATTAAATGAATGCTAAAGAATTTGCAAATTGTTGTGTGTATGAGTTATCTATTAATTAAATTAGGAATTAAACAACTTAAAATATGCAAGTAAAACTTAATAAATTAAAATGATAGAAGTTTTACGGAAAGAATTAATCTAAGGAAAATTAACAAGTAAAGAAATCAATATAAAAGAAACGTTGCTCAGGTTCACTCATCCACCCCATACCCAAATATGAATTAAACTAATTTGAAAAATATGTACGAATGAATTCGGCATAACCCTCTTAACCTAAGCGTTCCATTCCGGAGAAAGCTACTCTAATTGCATTACATCCCATTCCGGAGCAAGCCATATAATTAGCCTAAGCACTGGTCTAAAATCCTAAGTTCGGTTTGCTTTCCCATTCCGGAGCCAAACAACCCAAAACTCATTTATCTCATTCCCCACTCTAGACTTAAACCATAGAATGCTGCACATCTAGAGTCCCATTCCAGAGTAGTCCAAAAGATACGGCATACATGATAGAAAAACTGAGTATAAACATTCATAGCATTCAATCCATACAAGCTTAACAACCAATAAAAATACATGATAAAAACCATACATCAAAGCTGGAAAATAACTTGAGAAAATAAATTTCATAAATTAATTAATAAGCAACAGTGAGATAAACAATCCATTCATATATATAAATTCAGTAGATGTTCAAAATTCACATCATGGGTAGGGGATTCAAAGATCCCCCAAACAACAATGAGACTACTCACGATCCATTACAAAATATAGAGGAAAATGGATAGAATAAACCCAGAAATTCATTGAGGAAGAAATCTCGGTTGAATCCCATGTTCTTCAATCTTCTTCTTCGAATCTTTGATGGAAAAATAACTCAAAACTATGGAAATCTGAATATAAATGCTATGTATTTAAATTTGATCAATGCGTTTTTATTGGATTTCTCTCTATTTGTAATGTAAAAATCAAGGAAATAAATAAACCCTAATGTAAAGAACAAAAGAAAAGTTTAGAAAAATTCCAGATCTAAAAATCCTATTTTAAAAACAGACCAAAATTAATCTCCCACAGCCTAATCAAGAATCTGGTATTTATAGACTCAGAGGTGTCACGGTGACAATGAACTGCTTGTTACCGTGAGGCACCATAGGTCACGGTGGCAACCAAATGGTTGTCACCGTGAGGTTGGCGAAGGAACGATTCTGCCTAAATGTACAGCAGGGGTGTGACGCGCGCCGGAACCTAACAAAGGCCCTCTCATTGAACCCGTTTTTAGGATTCAAGGGATTGGTTCGCGTCTTTTTGATCTTGGGTGCCATGAGACATCTTGGATGCCTCCTTCTCAATTGAACATTGGAAATAATCATCTAACCTTATGGTACCTTTAGGAACCTTTGAGGTATTTTGGAGTCACTACCCAATTTATGAGAAATTGGGAAAGGTCATCTAACCTCTACGGTCTAAACTAGAGATTGGTGTTCGGAACTTCACTCTTATTTATGCTTTGGTTAATTATAAATGAGTTCTTAACTTCCTAAAATTCTATCTCTCCTCTCACATGATTTATGCATTTAATTAAAGGCACATTACAAGCACTCAAAAGCTATAAAGGAAAGCAATAAAGAAAGCTATAAATAAAACAATAAAGGAAAGTGATAAACACACCAAACACACAATTACAAGACAAATTGGGGCGGAATACAACCCCCTTAAAAGAAGATTAAAAGTGTAAATTGGGACGGAATATAATTTCAAATGGAAATTAAATAATGTTATCCCAAAATTAATTATAAGGGCCCAAAAGAAAATGAACATAAATTTAAACAATCAAATAAAATTAAACATAAGAAAAACATACATAAATCGGGGTATTTGTTTGGTTTAGGAACATTGGTTCCTTCGCACTTATTTTGAAAATAGATCGAAAAGTTATTTGATTGCTAGTTTGAAAAACCGGGATAAGTGATCCCGTTTTTGGAGAACTTAACTCTTCTTTTTATTTGTGATGTTTTTCATTTTTTGGCTAAAACGAGGGACATTGGTCCCAATTTTATTAGTAAAAATTCCAATTTAATTGCAGAAATATTTCGTGACTTTTTATCTCACGCGAGCATAAATAAAATATTTATTTGCAAATAAGCACAACGAAAAGGAGGAAAATAAGGAAGGTCTCACCAAACCGACGTGTTCCTTCACGCGTCGTGACTCATCCGGGAAGTCACGGGGATACTCATATAATGCGACTCGAATTACATCTCAGACAGAAAAGTAACATAAAAAATATAAGCAATAATTCTAAAAATTAAACAACCAAAGGCAAAATAAATATGTAACGTGTTAATTTAATATAGCAAGTAATTCACATGCAAGATAGATTAAAAATAAGTCATGTTGACATAATAATAACAACAAAGATAATAGTAACAATCATAATGATAATAATAATAACAATAATAATAAATGATAATAACAGTAATGACAAATAGTGATAATAATAATAATAATAATAATAATAATAATAATAATAATGATGATGATGATGATGATGATGATGATGATGATGATGATATAAAACAAATAGACATGAAGTAATAGTAAATAAATAATACAATGATAACAACAATGGTAATACTAATAATATATGAAAAAAGGGGGAGAAGAAAGTTGACGACATCAGGAAATATAAAGCTAAAAACCTTAAAAAATAACTAAAAGGCACAAGGGAAACATATAAAAAGGAACTAAACATGAAAAGCCAACAGGAGCAAATAATATCAAAATGGTTAGAAAATAAACATGGTAAACGTAGCAAAAACAACGAAATTAATAACCATAAATAATAAATGAAAAATAGGACAGGTCTAAATTATTTACCCTCAGAATTTATAGATCGGAAAATAGGATGCCTTGATCCATCCTCGTCGATTTTTGTTGTGATAAATAGGAGAATATTTGAGAAAAAAATCAAGTTTTAAACAAATAAAACTCAAGAAACTATTTTTGTTGTTTTTTTGGAGGGATAATACAAAACAAAGGAAATTGATTTTCCTTGCTTGAAATAAATCCCCGAATGAAAAATGTTTTTGAAGAAAAAAGAAGAAAAGCTAGACTAAAAAATCTAAATATTTTTTGTTGCTTTTGAAATCTTGCGGCTGCCCTTGTTCTTGAGAGAAAGCTCTATCTTTTTTCTTGTGAAAAATGCACCTCTTCCCTTAAATGAAAACAAGGTTTTTCTTTTAATTTGTTGTCTTGCCCAAAAATGGGAAGAGACCAAAAGTATTTTCATTTTAGTTAATTGAAAATTACACAAAAACGTGAAAGACGCCAGTAAAAACGGACTGAAAAATGACCAAAAAACGCAGGAAAATGATCGCGCAGAGAAAAGGCCAAGAAGGCCGCGTGTGGAGGGCCGTGACGCGCGCCCAAGGGGGGCGCGCGCTGGCTCGAGGCGCGCCCCTGCGATCTCGCGCAAGACCCGCCCCCAGGGGGTGCGTGCTGCCTCTACGTGCGGGCGGGGCCCGCACGCATGGCATGCGAAAGGAAATTTTAAAAAAATAAAATAAAAAGAAAAGGAAAGAAATAAAAAAATTAAATTAAAAAAAATAATAAAAAATGAAAGCAAAAATGCCAATTTTCGCACTGCAAATTTTGGACGAGCAAATGGATTTTTCAACAAGGAGAACATCATTTTCGACACCTTTACTTGTGGCAAGTATCATTTTCCTCATCGGGCAATTATGATCTTGGACCGCCTCGAGACTCGGTGTCTATAGGGTGTCACGGTGACAACCAATATTGTTGCCACCGTAAGATGCCTGATTTCAGCTACTGCCTTGGATAGTTCTATGTCATGGTGACAATGACATTGGTTGTCACCGTGACATAAAGATTTCTAAGGCAGAATGGAGGGGTGACATACTATGTCACGGTGACAACCAGAAAAGTTGCCATTGTGAGGTAACTCCTCTTTGCATTTTGCCGGATAAGAATCTATGTCACGGTCACAACCAGCATTCTGCCTTTGACAAAATTGCATGTCACGGTCACAACCATTTGGTTGTGACCGTGAGGTACCTGAAATTCCTGCAATCCAAAATTAAACTCTATTAAAATGTTCTCCAAAATGCATAAAAACCTAAATTAACTAAATTTGACAAAATTACCCAAAAGTAACCACAACACAACAATAAACACAACTAAGAACCAAAAAATCACACGAAAAGACTAACGAAACTACATACTAAATTGAAGTTATCAAAATACCCCACACTTAGACTTTGCTTGCCCTCGAGTAAATGAATTATCCACATTCCTGAAATTTCAAACTCTAACTCGGAATAAGAAAACTCAAACAACAATTATAACACTTAGCAGAAGAGTCTTAACCACAATTCTTCAAGTTAGATTATATCAAGTAATTTTATGTGTGTGTGCTAGGCTTAAAAAAATACTTTTCCCTTTTTCAAAACAAAACAACCAGCGCATTCAAGTCATTGAGCAAAGAAAATGAACAACAAATAATTTGCATACTGGTTTCGCACTTGAAACTCAGGATAACCACAAGCCTCTCCTTTAGCACCGAAACCACACGGGTCATCTCCACTAAACAACTCAAGTTAAGAACAGGATCACTAGGACTTATTCCAAGGTTAAAATGCTAGGTTGGGAAATTGGCTAATAAGAATAGTTAAGGAAATCGAACAAAGAATCAGCCACTTTACCTACATACACCACTATCCGATCTGAACAAAAATTTGCATTGACCCACTCTCAATGTACCCACAGTTGCCAAAACTCGACTAAAATTTCCCAAAATGAAAAACACTAAACCACAAGAAAGGAGGAGACGAAAGTCCCTAATGAATTTCTTCTCTAAAACCCGACCATCTTTGATTGTGTAAACATTTTCCTCTATTTGAGGGTACCCCACACTTGAATATTTCTATATATAACTAGCTCAAAATTCCACTCAATGATCTTATTTCATTCATTTTTTCCATTTTTTTAAACCATGAGCTAGCCTAATTTTTTCAGATGAACATAGTGAAATACCCACAACTTTCAATTTCTAACAAAATTGGACTTCATTAAGGAAACATTAACAATATAATAGGCAACACCCCACAATATCACAATTTTTCTCACACCCGAACTAATTTAATATTAATACCCTTAGTCAACTTTCAATGTTATCCCAACCCAATCCTAGAGTGGCCAATTCTTAGAAAGGATAGGCAAAAGCATTTAGGTTAAATGGTAGAATATGAGTGTAACAAAAAAAAAATACATAGTACGCTTTTAGCATACCAAATCGGCTCAACGGGGCTAGCAATGACAATTATGCATACAGGTAGGTAAACAGTCATTTAGAGTGGTTACAAAAGAAAAATTTGCCTAAGTCATGTCCTAAACTTACTTGAGTTCTTATATTGTTTTGAAGGTTGATGAGGAAGGTTCTAACTATCCTAAGATTCGTTCACTCAAACTCTTTCACACACTGGATTTTTTCAAGTTTTTTGCAAATAAGCCTATAGTGCACAAAAGATAGGAAATTACAAGATATAAGACTAACTAAGATTAATTTGCCGCTAAAACATACAACTACTCTCTTGCTAAGATTAATTTTTAAGATAATCCATTTACAACTTAAAGTTCAAACCATTCACATCAGGAATAACTAGAGGCAAACTAAGTTAAGAGAGGAAAATTTAGGCAACCACAAATTAGTACACAATTAACTAAAAATAAATAAATAAATAAAACATGCTAATAAAAACTAAAATGCAAGGAATAAAATAAAAGCAAAGTTTAGCAATTTACTCATTCTTCTTCAACAAAAACAAAAAAAATAAACAATAAGATTGTGAGTTTTACTCCCCCTACCCCACACTTAAAATCTTGCTGTCCTCAACAAGTCAAACATTAACAAAACAAAAATAAATCAAAAAGAAAACATAGGATGGGGGGGCTCCCTGCTCAACTCTCCGGTGCTGGTGATGGTGGGAAGTGCGCATCGAAGCGTGCTGTCAATGGAATGAGTCCCATCAGTACTTGATCCATTTGGAACTGAAGGTCTGCCTGCGATGCGGTGATAGAATCTATACGCTCCATCAGGGAAGTGTACTGCTGAGAGGTAAACTGATCGTGCTCTGGAGCTGGAGGAGCTGGTGCGTCAGGATCTTCCTCTTGCTCGCGCGGTAACCCACCCAATCCGCGCTCCACTCTCTGTAGATATTCCTTTCTGGTGGTCAACCGATATCCATGTGCCTCCATCGCATCATCCACCACCACTTTCATATTCTTCAACATTTTCTTGTCAATCACTGCAATTGAAGGTAGTGGTCGGGTTCTTCTAAATGGGTGATGTACACCCCTAGCAATCACTGTCACCCAACCACGCAGTGACATCTTCTTAACTTTCTTTGGATTCCATTGCAGCTCCTCCAATTTATGCCATAAATATGGGGCACCATTAATTCGAACTCCCCTCATCATACATGCCAAGAAAACTGCCTCAGGCAAGTTCACCTGCCCCGCCGAATCCACGTAACTCAAGAATGACATAGAGAAAAATCTATGAAGGATTCGCAGGGCATGGCCGTTGAGGTGGTGGGCCTTCATCTTCCCCGATACATAAGTAGTGGCTATCACTGTGTCTCTGATAGTGGCCCAAGCACTATCCTTATCATAGCCTTCGAAGCAGTCTAGTGCAAAGGGAGGAAAGCCTAGCAACTATGAAAATCTCAAAAAAGAGATCTCGTACTCTATGCCCTCTAAAAAGAATGAGACAGTGCCAGGATCTGTGGTAGGGTCTCGGCCAATCCTACAGCTGATGGAAGCCACAAAATCTCTTGTCAAATCTGGATAGACCTTCTCATTATACGCAAACAGTCTCTCCCAGCTAATGTTGGCAATGAGTTATTGGACTTCATTCCGGATCCCTAACTTCCCCAGCAAATCCATATCCAAGTAGCTAGTTGGAATATATATGCATTTTGTGAATAGCGCATAATTTGCCTTCTTATTGTTCGGCACCCAACTCGAAACCTTAGATATATCCACAGAGGATTGGCTAGATGGTTGGTTGGATGAACTAGCCGCAATAGCGGAACTCTTACGCTTAGGAGCCACTGCATGAAAACAAATGACCATGTTCAATAGCATTATAAGTGCATCAAATAGCAATGGCCCTAAATATCAGCATCAATTATCAAGCTCATTCGAACCAAACATAATCATTCTCATATGCAAACTTGAATATATAAGAGATATATCAATTCAAAAGAAATCAAGAATGTTCAATTACAACATATAGCACAATTAAATACAAAGGCAAATTAAACTCTGTATTCCACCTTGACAGGAAATACAAAAATCTGGAAAAATATTCATTAAAGCATTTTGTCGAACACCCGATATGCATCAAATATACTTGCTGTAATTATAAACCATAGGCACTAACAACAACCCAAATTTTAAATTGAAAGCAATAATATGCATAACATAGTAGTTAGAGCCTAACAATTTCCAATTTCTGCCAAGATTTTGAGTAAAATCAACATCCAAATCACACACACAATACGTGCCCTAACTTCCCACTCCACATCCATTCATGTTTGCAATGACAAAGAAGAAATTGAATGTCATACCCCAAATTAGGCCTGGTCGGAATTGGCGCGTTAACTCGGGAATTTAAGGGTATTTCAGTAATTTATGCTTGAGAAAAAAATTGGATAATAAGGATTTTATGGCAAAGTAATTAATTAAGGTTGTAAAGGGAAATGTTAGAGTGTGCTTGTAGCGTATGGAAGTAGGATATAAGTGGATTAAGGGGTTTTATAGTGTAGGTTGTATGTATGGTGCCATGGATGTAAGTGGGTTTTAAGGAATGATTTGGTGTGAGAGAGGTTTAGTGCCTTAAGATATTTAAGTGAGAGATCTTTAGTGTGTGGATGTGTGTATGGTGCTTAGTGTGGAAAGTCAAGTGAGTGGATGTTTGGTCCTATAGGAAGTTGACAAGTGGCTTGGTAGGTGGGCAATTAATGGGAAAAGAATTAAAGGAAAAGAAGAATGAGAGGGAGGGCAGATTTTCACGTGGGTTTCTCTCCTCTCTCTCCTGTTCTTTCTCTTCTTCTCTCCTTTCCCATTTCTTGCGTTTCCTCTCTTGGTTGTGTGAGTTGGAGCTGATTTGGTAGTGTTTGAAGAGCAAGATTAAGAAGGTAAGTGGTTAGATTTTGGATTATTGTGTTTGGATCTTCTTCTTCTTCTAGTTGCTTTTGATTTTGGGAATTTAAAGTTTGGATGGGTAATTTGTGAGTTTTGGTATGTGCAAGTTTTGAGTGACAAGAAGAAGAACAAAGGCAAGGAGAAGGTTCAAGAGTGAAGATCAGCTGGGTTTTTGGTCTACAAGAGGTTTGGGAGCTTTGATTTCTTCATTATGTTTGAGTATGTATTTATGTTTGTTTCCAATAAATTGAAGTGCTTTGATATGAGTTTATCCATGATTTAATTTGAGTAAATGTGTTAGTAATCCATGTTATTGAATGAGATGAATTTATATGTGAGTTGGCATTGAAATGCATGAGTTTGAGAAATCTTTTGAATTTGATGTTTGATGGGGATTTTGGGCAATTCTGTTCCGTTTTTGTTTGACCTCTGTTCATTGTTTTTGTCATATCTGTAGTTATAGAGCTCTAAATCGTGTGATTCTTGATCCATTAGAACCATGATTCCCATTCCTTTAAATGTCTCAGAAATAGCCTTGGACTAATTCTCGCTCTAAGACATCGAAAAATTGATTTCAAATGTAGTGTCCCTGTTGGGTCGGGTTAATTGAACAGTCTGGGTTGTGGAGATCATATCTGGAGTTATAGGTGTCCTTTTGACCTGACATTTATTGCATGTGAACGGTAACATCCTAGGGAACATTTGTTAAGAAGGAAGGTTTGGCTAAAAATGAGTTTTAGAGGTTGGTTTAGGCAATGCAAATCTAGGGCGTTAAACAGTCTTCTGCGGGTTCTGAATCGAGCGTCTGTCGCGATCGCGACAAGGGTCGCGACCTCGCGACAGAAAAACCTATTCTAGCCTTTATTTCTTCATTTTTGAGCCTTCGATTGATTCGGATCAATTCCGTACCTTCCCCTCAGCTTTTTATGCATGTTTAGGGTAATTAAATGGCTGTATAAGTAGTTGTCTTTGGGAGAAACTTAGGAGTATGATTAAGATTGGTGTTTTAGCTAGTAAATAATGATAGATATAACCTTGTGAAGGATGAGGATTAATATGTGTTAATCTTATGAGTAACCTAAGCATGATGTATCACATGTTTGAATGCATTTAACTTGGGTGCGATTGAGACGAATGACGAATAATGTTGTTGCTATAAATTGTGTATATGGATATTGTTAGTGGTATGTTTTATCGAAATTCTTGATACGGATGTTGTGTTTATGTTGTCAATGATGTGTGGCTTGCTGGAGTTGAGGTAAGAGACCTTTGGTTATGTTTTGTGTGTGTGTAGGTGAGTATGAGGAAGGAAAGATTCTGCAGAATTCTGTAGATTTCCGGAATCATGACTCTGTCGCGATCGCGACACTGTCGCGAGCGCGACAGAGACCGGTGATTCTGATGCTGTGCCATCGCGAGCACGCGACGTTGTCGCGAGCCCGCGATAGCAATAGCTTGTGTGTTCTCTGTCGCGAGCGCGACAACCGTCGCGATCGCGACAGAGCACATTGTTGGCCTGTGCTATCGCGAGCATGCGACTTGTCGCGACCTCGCGATAGCAATGCTTGCCCTCTGTCGCGATCGCGATAACGTCGCGAGCGCGACAGAGCCGGGCCCTTCTCTCCTTCCCGCGATCGCGAAGTCCGTCGCGCGCGCGCAGCGAAGAGACTATGGTCTCTGTCGCGAGCGCGACAGGCATCGCGAGCGCGACAGATGTGTTCTGCCGAATGAGTTTTCTGTGGTGATTCCAATGTTTGAATTCCGAACTTGTGGTACCTTTTGGTTTATAATTGGACTATTTTATGAAGTATGTTAATATAATTGGATGTATTATGCATATCTATACTTATGATCTTTCTCTAAGATTGTTATGTTATGCTTAAAGTGTAAACTGTATGATGCATGTTTGACCTTATGAACTTATTCATATGTCTCACCTATTGCTGATTATGCATAATGATATAAATTATGTGATTTGAAATATGATTTGTATTATGTAAGACCTGCGAAAGTCAGTCTAGTGGATAGTTAGGCATGCCTAAAAGAGTCTTCCGCTGCAGCTTCCGTTATCGTTTGGACCCCGATCAGGTCCCCGTTTGGTTCCTCGCGAACCCCTTTAATGTATTTGGATCTTGTTTAAGATCCTTCCGAAAGAAAAATGTTTGTGAATGGAAATTTAAATGGTTTTCGATTTGTACCCGTAAGGTACTTTCCGTAATCGGCTTGTACCCGTAAAGTACTTTCTGTATACTCGTTATCCACTATTTTGAGTCAGCAGGTATTTTGTTTGTTTTGCCTAATATGAACAAGAGAATGTGATATTCGATTAAGCATGATTCTGGACACGTGAATCAGTTATGTATCCGCATGTGATTATGAATCTCTGAATGGGTTAAGTGTGACCTAAACATGTGAATTGGACATAATGATCTACACATATGGGTATATGCATAACATATTGTGAATGTATGGTATGCTAACGATTGTGAATATAGATACGGGAATTCAGATGTGTGTAACTGTGACCATGATCTTTTGAATGACATGAGTTCGATTAGTTATGTCTATTTTGAATGCTATGATTAGTAAGTATGTGCACAAACGTGATTTTGTACTTTTGACGGTTATAGTGATTTATATGAATCAAGATCCGTAGCTAATATGCTCTTGACCTTGGAATATATATATATATATATATATTGTGTTATGTTACGTGCCTCCTCTCTCTAGTTTTCCTATTGTAGTGATTTCAGCATGTGGGCATGTATTTACATTTCAAGGCATGATAGAAGTATGTTTAGTTAACTAGCGTTCTCGGCATGATAATTGGGTGTGTATTGCCTGATAACTGTATTGCATGTGAATGGGTTTTCCGTTAAATGCATGAGCCCTTGGCACGATAGTCGTATGTGTATATGAACTTCCGAATGCATGGCTTTCCTATGCAGGCTTATTTATCCATCTGTTGTGATTAATTGTATATGCTATTTGTGTATGTAATTTGTTCTGGCGACCATTGTGAATGGCCGTCCATCTTGCTTGTGTGTTCTCCCCACTAAGCGTTTATCGCTTAGCACGGGCTCTTTTCCCGTGCAGGTGGCAGGTTGGGTTCGGTTCGAGTCGTGCATCTGCAAGGTCGGCCACATAGGAGCTGTAGCGTTTTATTATTTTGTTCAGTTTCTGTATTTCGGATTCTGTAATTTTGTAGCCTTTTTCTTATGTATTTGGTTATGTAAAGGATATTATTGTAATTAAGTTTTCAGTTATTCCTCAGTTTTATCGTTTGCCTTATGCTTCCGCTGAGTGATTATATGTATGTATGTGAGTTAATGTATGTTCAGCTTTTGTTTCTTTAAAGTTTTAATTTACCCTGTATTTTGGTATGTATGTTTATGTATGAATGTATGTATATTCTGTATCTGCGTGGTGGCACCTTTACTCTTACGGCATCTCACTCCTTATCGGATGGGATCGCCTAAGTACGGGTAAGGGGTGTTACATTGAAGAAGGAAGTAAGAATTGATAGCACTCACAACACGAATTCAGAGCATAAAGAGAAGAAAATTCTAAATGGTCTTTGAATTCATGCATTAAAAGAACAGCAAGGGAGAAAAACAAGAACAGAGAAGTACCCCAAAAAGAAATTAAATGAAAATGTAGAAAAAGAAAATGAATAATTACTTACTTATTGAAGACTTGCAGAAATTTTAGCCCAAAGGAAGAAATGAAGCACGATAGTTGAAGAGAAAATGAAAATTGTGCAAACTAGAGAGTGAAAAGTGTGGTGGAGTGAAACATAAAGCACGAAAAAAATGAGTTTTTTAAATAAATTTTGTGGGGGTCACGGTCACAACCAAACGGTTGCCTTCGTGATATACCCAAAATTTTTAATCCAGAATCGAACCGCCACATGGTCATGGTGACAACGAAATCAGTTGCCACCGTGACATACCACGATTTGCAAAACAGAATCTAACATTCCATATGTCACTGTGACAACGAAATCTCTTGCCACCGTGACATATTCCAACTTCAAAACAGAATGTATCCTACCATTTGGTCATGGTGAGAACTAAATTGGTTGCCACCATGACATGTGCACACTTCAAAACATAATGCATCTTGCCATTTGGTCACGGTGACAACCAAATCCATTGCCACCGTGACATACTTGGATTTCCAATCCAGAATGCCATTCTCAATTGGTCACGGTGGCAATGGATCTTGTTGCTACCGTGACATGTCCCAAACTACAATCCAGAATGCAAATATGCTCTGGTCACGGTGACAACAATTTTTATTGCCACCATGACCTCCTGCAGATTCCAAAATTTTTTTCAACAATCTCACCATGCTTTAAACTACAAAAACTTGAAATTTCTCCAACAAAAGCATAGCTACACTAAGACCATAAATCACAAAAATTGACAAAAATAAACACTACTAACAACCTAAGAAGGACCAATTAACACAAAACAATAAAGTTTGAGATATAGTTCTGCATTTAACAAGTCCACAGCTAGACTTTTAAATACCATCAAAGGTCGACGAGGGTGATAATCGCTGAAACACTATCAAATGTCGATTCAAAATAGGGCTTCACGTGATGTCCATTTACCTTAAAATCGTTCTCACCCTTCGGGTGCCTCAGTGTCACTACTCCAAATTTGTCAGCTCCCACAACTTCATAGGGTCCCTTCCACCGCGATTTCAGCTTTTCGGGAAACAACTCCAGCCTGCTATAATAAAGAAGCACTTTCATCCCAGGCACAAATTCCTTCTTTATCAACTTTCGATCATGCTACTTCTTGGTGTTGTCTTTGTATTTCGTGGCATGATCATATGCCCAAAATCTGAGCTCCTCTAGCTCATTCATCTGCAAAGACCTGCACTTTCCTGCATTTTCAAGGTCAAAATTCAAGAATTTGGTGGCCTAATCAGCCTTGTGCTCTAATTCCACAGGAAGGTGACAGGACTTCCCAAATACCAACCTAAAGGGAGACATCCCTATTGTGCCCTAGTAGCTTTGAGTGTTTTTGAGGTTTAAGAGTGGGCCTAATTGTATGTTTCTATGAGTTTTGAGGGTTTAATTGTATGATAACTTTCAATTATGTGGTTTGAGTAAGCTTTGATAAGAAAAGGAGGATTAGATGAGAGAATTGCCAATCCATTTTAGATGATTGACAAGTGGCTGGTGGGGATGAAGTGAGAGAAGAGAGGATGAGGATGATTTTAACACAGGAGAGAGAAAACTGTCCTCCTCCTCCTCTCCCATTTCCTGCATTCTCTTCCCCTCTCTTGCCCAAGTTCATCCTCCAAGCTACTTGGATTTTTGGTTGGTTTGGCAAATTCTAGAGTGGATTAGGTAAGTGTTTGGTCCTCTTCATCCTCTTCTCCTTCTTCTCCCTGATTTGGTTAATGTTTGTGTGTTTGGGGTTTTGAGTTTTGATATGGTTTGGTTTGGTTGATTAGCATTTCCAGCTAAGGAGGCGAAAAGAAAAGAAAAGATTGGTGGAAGTGTTGCAAAATTGAACTTGTGGAGCATAGGAGCTAAGGTTTGGGACATTTGTACCTTGCTTAAGTTTGTGATTTTGAATGATTATGTATAAATTGAGGAATTGATATGTTTGAGATGTTTATTTTGTGAGATTAAACCGAATTGAATTGGTTTTGAGTGCATGAGTTGTGTGTGGTAATTGTGGTTTAAATTGGGGGTAGAAATTGGGAAGTGAACAGTTGGGTTCTAGTGTAAAATCGGGGTTTTTATTGATCCACACAGCGGTCAGGAATTCCATACTGCCGTGTGATCGCAATTTGTGTATGTGTTTTTGCTTTTCCGTCGGGTCCCACAGCGGTCAGGACTATCTTACCCACCGTGTGACATTTACACGGCGGTTTGGAGTTTTCCTACCTCTATGTAAATGCATTCTGTTTGCATTTATGGAATTTGCGCATCTTTACACGGCGGTCAGGATTTTCATACCGCTGTGATAGCTGCTTACTTGGTCTATTATTTAATGCATGTTTTCTCTAAGTTTAGGAAGTTAAGTATGTAAATATATTTATCTTTCAATGGTTTTTGTCTAGTTTATGTGTTTATATGCTTTGTAGGTGATTTGGATGAAAACAAGGAAGAAGAGATGCCAGACTCGTGCAAAGGAGCACGAGTCGTGAAGACATGCATGACTCGTGAAAATGTGTAGTATCGAAAACTTAAATGCATGACTCGTGAAGAAGAGCACGAGTAGTGAAGAGGTGCACGAGTAGAGCAGAGTGAAGAAGAGAAGAAGAGCACGAGTCATGAAGCAAACAACGACTCGGATGAAGAATCAAGCAGAGCACGACTTGGACAAAGCTTCAAGAGTCGGTCATCACCTAGAAAAGCCAGAAAAGAAGAGAGAAAGAGAAGAACACTAGCGCACGACTTGGATAGAACAGCACTGTAGACACCGGGTCCCGAGACGGTCCAAGATCAGGATTACCCGATGATGAAGATGATACTTGCCACAAGTAAAGGTGTCAAAAATGATGTTTTCCTTATCGAAAATCTCCTTTGTTCCTCTAAAAATTTTGATACAAAAATTTGCATTTTTACTCTTACTTTTATTCCTTTTTATTTTTATTTTTATTTTTTTACTTTATTTTATTTTTGTTTGCGCGCCGGGTGTGCGGGTCGTGGTTGCGGGCGTGCGAGCCGTGCCCGCGCCGGAACGGTGCTCGCCCGCAGGCGACGTGCACCCATTGGGGCGCACGTCGCAGAGGGCGAAGCGTGCCCGCTTGGGCGCAAGTCGCCGTGCGCTACGCACGCTCGCTCGGGCGCACGTCACCTGGCGTGACATGCGCCCATAGGGGCGCGCATCGCCTTGCTCCACCCATGGGCATTCCTGCCCTTTCTCTCCCGTGCGCGGTCATTTTCACCTGCAATTTCTGGTCAATTTCCAGTCTGTTTTTCCATTTGTTTCAAGTTTTTGTGCATTTTTTGGTTAACGAAAAATTAAATAATATTTTGTCTCTTCCCATTTTGGGACAAACCAGGGAAACAAAATGAAGATTGGTGTTCATTTACAAGAGGCTGGTTTTTTTCAAAACAAAAACAAAAAGGTTTTCTCTCAACCAAAAAGAAGGTTGCCGAAGTTTTTTGAAGAAAATTTTTAAGGTTTTCAATATTCAATTTCCTTTTCTTCTTTCTCTCTAAAATTTTTCACATTTTTCACTCTTGATTTGGTTTGAGTAAGGAAAATTAATTTCCTTTGCTTGATCTAACCATCAAAATTATTTTCTCAAGTTTTTTATTTGTTTAAAACTTAGATTTTTCTTAAGTTATTTTTTTATGTTTATCACCACAAAATCGAGAAGGATAACGGATTGAGACGTCCTATTTTCCGATCCATAAACTTTGAGGGTAAATATTTTTGGACCCGTTATCATTTTATTTTGTTTACCATTTATTGCTGTTAATATTGCTATTATTACCATGTTATCATTCATTTCTAGCCATTCTAATGTGATTATTAATGTTAATATATTATTTGTGCTTTAACTTGATTTTATTGTGGTTCTCGTTGCCATCACTCTTCTTCTTCTTCTTCTTCTTCTTCTTCTTCTTCTTCTTCTTCTTCTTCTTATTATCATCATTATTATTATCCATCATGATTCTGCCATCACCATTACACTTATTATTATTATTATTATTATTATTATTATGTTCACTGTTTGTCTATTATTATTATTATTATTATTATTATTATTATTATTATTATTATTATTATTATTATGTTCACTGTTTGTCTATTATTATTATTATTATTATTATTATTATTATTATTATTATTATTATTATTGTTGTTGTTGTTGTTGTTATTATTATTATTATTATTGTTGCTATTCTGTGGCCATAATAATTATTATTATCGTTATAGTAATTTTATTGTTGTTATTGTCATTGTTTTTGTCATTATCCTTATTTTTGGCATTACTTATTTTTTAATTCCCTTTACATGTAAATTGTTCTATATTAAATTAACATGTCCTATATGTATTTTGTCTTTATTTGATTAATTTTTGAAATTATCACTAATATCTTTTAATGTTATTTTTTTGTTTGGGGATTCAAATGTGGTTTGCCTTGCATGAGTGTCCCCATGACCACATGAATAGGTCACGACGTGTAGGAAACCCGCATCGCTTGGGTGAGATCCTTCCTATCCCTTTATGTGTTTATGTTTGCTTGTAAAATAAAACGGTTTTATCTTGTGCACATGTGTGGTAAAAATCATGAAAATATATCATAACTAAATCGGGATTTTTGTTAATAAAATTGGGACCAATGTCCCTCATTTTAGCCAATTAATATAAAATGTCACGAATAAAACGAAGAGTTAAGTTTTTCCAAAATGTGATCACTCATCCCGGTTTTTCAAGCCAACAATTGAATAATTGTTCGATCCCTCTTTAAGTGAGCGTGAAGGAACCAATGTTCCTAAATCAAACGAATACCCCGATTTATGTATGTCTTTTTTATGTTTGATTTTGTTTGCTTATTTTAAATTTATGTTAATATATTTTTGGGCCCTTATAATTAATTATTTTTAGGGCAATATTATTTATCTTTTATTTGGGGTTGTATTTCGCCCCAATTTCTCTTGTAATTGTGTACTTGGCGTGTTTACCGCTTTCTTTTATCGTTTTATTTTGCTGCTTTCTTTACAGTCTTTTATTTATCACTTTTTTGATATTTGCAATGCGCCTTTTAATTTAAATGCATTAATCGTGTGAGAGTAGAGATAGAATTTTATGAATTTAAAGACTCATTTATAATTAACCAAAACATAAATAAGAGTGAAGTTCCGGACACCATCTCTGATTTTAGACCAATAGAGGTTAGAGACCTTTCCCAATTTCTTATAAATTGGGTGGGGACTATAAAATACCTCAAAAGTGCCTAAAGGCGTCATGAGGCTAGATGATCCTTTCCAATGTTCTATTGGGAAGGAGGCATCCAAAATGTCTCATGGCACCCAAGATCAAAAAGACGCGAACCAATCCCTCGAACCCTAAAAGCGAGTTCAACGAGGGCCTTTGCTAGGTTCGACGTGCACCACAATGGCGACTCCACTGGGGACCCTTCGTGACTTTGCTCTGAAAATATTTTGGTTAAAATGTATAATTGAGTTTTTAAAACTTAAAATTCTATCACTTTTCAAAAATTGCATTGCATCATTTTAGAGCTTAGAATTATGTTAGTTGGTCCCCCATTTTACCCCGGTGCATTCTGGAAACACGACTGTGACGCGCGCCGAAACCAGCAAGGCCCTCTTTGAACCCGCTTTTCTTAGGATTCGAGGGATAGGTTCGCGTCTTTTCCGATCTTAGGTGTTATGAGATATTTCCGGCACCTCCTTTCACAATAAAACATTGAAAAGGACCATCCATCGCCATAATATCTTTAGGCACTTTTGAATTATTTTGGAGTCGCCACCCAATTTACAAGAAATTGGGAAAGTTTAACCTCTTATCGGTCTAAACCAGAGATGGTGTCCGGAACTTCACACTTATTGGTGCCTTGGTTAATTATAAATGAGTTTCTTAAATTATAAAATTTCATTTTTCATCTCACACAATTAATGCAGTTTATTAAAGCGCATATCAATCACATACGAAACGATAAATAAAAATAAAAATAAAGAAGATTAAATTACAACAAAACTAGGGGCGGAATACAACCCCCATTGTAAATAAAATATAAATCATACATAAAATTGGGTATTTATTAATGTTGAGGACGTTGGTCCTCTCATGCATAATTAAAGAAAATTATTTTAAAGTGACAATTTATTTTGGATGAAAAACTACGACATTGGTCCTATTTTATTAGAAAATCCAATTTTATTTGTAGAAATATTTTTGTGTGATTTTTGATTATGCGTGCATAAAATAAATGGTTTAATTAATTATTACATGCCAAATAACTCAATGAAATAAATAAAGGAAAAATAGCAAATACAATAAAAATGGTAACTCTTCGGATCTCCTTCTTCATTCGCACGGGTGCTCAAACAAGGGAACACAAGAATTTGACACCAGAAAACAAACATAAAAAAACTTAATGTTAGTAATCGAAATAAGAAAATCAATTAAAGCAAATAATAATAAATAAATTAAATAAAGCATGCATATTAGGTGATAAATAAGTTTAAATGACATATTTAAATAAATTAACACATTAATATATCAACATATAATAATAATAATAATAATAATAATAATAATAATAATAATAATAATAATAATAATAATAGTAACAAACAACAACAACAATAAGAGTAATAGATAATAATAATAATAATAATAATAATAATAATAATAATAATAATAATAATGATAATAATAACAATAATAACAATAAAGATGAACAATTAAATGAAAATGGGAACAAATAACAACATTAAAAGTTAGATCTACATCTAAGAACAATATTAAGAGTTAGATCTACATCTAAAATGACATAAAATAAATAAATCAACAACAAATATATAGATCTACATGTTTACTAATTTAAATGTTAGAAAAAATGATGAAAACAAAAATTAAATCAAGAGATCGAGTCTAGAATGTTTACCCTCAGATTTCGGATTCGATGGAAAAAATATGATGGATTTTCCTTGTTTTGATTTGCAAAATATGGTTTTGAAATGATAAAGTTTGAGATTTTGATTTAAAAGAAAAATTTCTTGAAAAATAATTGAAGAAAAATTAAATTGATTCCCAAGAACAAAGAATTGATTTTTTTTTGTTTCAAGAACAATTGTTAATTAAAATTAAAGAGAAGAAATTGATGAAAACAAAATTAATTTCCAAGAACAAAAAATTATTTTCTTTGTCTCAAGAAATTGTAATTGATAGAAAAACCAATCTCAAGAACAAAGAATTGATTTCTTTGCTTCAAGACTAATTTTAGCTTGAAAATTGATTTTTTTTGGTTTTTAGATCTTATTTTTGGTGAAGAGCTCTTGAAAAATCTGTAGAAATGGATTTCTTAGAGAAGAAGAGGAAGAGAGGATGAAGCAAATGAATTCTCAGAGAGAAAAAATGCCAACCCCCTAATTTCCCTCATCTCTTTCTTTTTATTACCAAAAAAACTAAAAAAAAAAACAATTAATTAATTAAGAAATAAAATTATTTTTATTAAATTTTCCTTAATTTAAGTGTGAAAAAGGAGAAAAAAATCAACCAAATCCCGGAAAAATCTTCAAAAAAGTCAAAGAAATTGAAAAAAAATGAATTTTGGGTGAAAAAATGTCAATTTGGACGGTTTTGGGTCAAATTCGGCGAAACAGCTGTGCTTTTGCGCGCACTGCGGGCAATGCACACTGCATAAAAGCACAGCCGTGCTTTCAAAACACATCTTCTTTTCTTCTTTTTCTCTTTCTTTTTCCTTCCTTTTTTTTTGAAATTTTTAAATATGACTAAAAAATACTAAATTTATTCCCAAAACTAATTTTTAAAATATTTTTTTTAAAAAATATTTTTATTTTTTATTATTATTTTTTTTAAAAAAATATTGTTTATTTTTTTTATTTTTTATTAATTTTTAATTTTCAAATATGGCTAAAAAAATACCAAAATTAACCAAAATATTTTTAAAAACTAATTTTTAAAATATTTTTATTATATTTTTTATTTTTTATTTTAAAATGCAAATTTGATAAGAAAATCATCACTTCCAATCATTTTTTCCCGCGAGGGCGGTTTATCATCATTGGGTAACTCCGATCTAGGCTGACTCAGGATCCGGTGTCTGCAGTTGCCCCCAGTTTAGGGGAAGCTAGTACACTAGTGTCTAGGTGAGCCTAAACTCAAGGACAAGAAGGAAAGAGACACGTACCTGAGGCAGCCTTCTTTCCGAAACGGGTGATGCTGTTGTGGTCGTTATCGCCATGTTGTCGGCATTTTGTTTTTAGTTGAACCGGTAGTGCCGTGATCGTGCTAACCCTCCGTAGAGCGGTAGTGCCGTCATCGTGCTAACCCCTCTGTGGTTTGAAGTGGTAGTGCCGTGGTAGTGCTAACTCTCCTTAGAGTAGTAGTGCCGCCATCGTGCTAACCCTTTTGAGTTTTGAAGTGGTAGTGCCGTGGTCGTGCTAACCTTCTGGAGAATGGTAGTGCCGCCATCGTGCTAACCAATTTGAAGTGGTAGTGCCGTGGTCGTGCTAACCTTCCGTGGAATGGTAGTGCCGCCATCGTGCTAACCCTTCTGAGATTCGAAGTGGCAGTGCCGTGGTCGTGCTAACCCTCCTTAGAGTGGTAGTGCCGCCATCGTGCTAACCCTTCTGTGATTCGAAGTGGTAGTGTCGTAGTCGTGCTAACCCTCCTTAGAGTGGTAGTGCCGCCATCGTGCTAACCCCTCTGTGATTCGAAGTGGTAGTGCCGTGGTCGTGCTAACCTTCCGTAGAATGGTAGTGCCGCCATTGTGCTAACCCCTCTGTGATTTGAAGTGGTAGTGCCGTGGTCGTGCTAACCCTCCTTAGAGTGGTAGTGCCGCCATCGTGCTAATCCCTCTGTGATTCGAAGTGGTAGTGCCGTGGTCGTGCTAACCTTCCGTAGAATAGTAGTGCCGCCATCGTGCTAACCCCTCTGTGATTTGAAGTGGTAGTGCCGTGGTCGTGCTAACCCTCCGTAGAATGGCAGTGCCGCTATCATGCTAACCCCTCTGTGATTTGAAGTGGTAGTGCCGTGGTCGTGCTAACCTTTCATAGAATGGTAGTGCCGCCATCGTGCTAACCCTTCTGTGATTCGAAGTGGTCGCCAAGTTATGGGCGTGTTGTCCTTTCTGAGGTGGTGCCCCCTGAGAGGTCTTTGGCTGGCCGATTGCCCCCTGAGAGGTCTTCTGTTGGTTGGTTACCCCCTGAGAGGTATTCGATTGATCGCCCCCCTGAGAGGTCTTTGGTTGGTGCTCCCTGAGAAGTCTTCGGTTTCTGCTCCCTGAGAAGTCTTCGGTTGGATGGCTGCTCCCTGAGAAATCTTCGGTTTCTACTCCCTGAGAAGTCTTTGGCTGATGCTCCCTGAGAAGTCTTTGGCACCTGAGAAGTCTTTGGCTGTTGCTCCCTGAGAAGTCTTTGGCTGCTGCTCCTTGAGAAGTCTTTGGCTGATGCTCCCTGAGAAGTCTTTGGCTGATGCTCCCTGAGAAGTCTTTGGCTGCTGCTCCCTGAGAAGTCTTAGTCTTTGGCTGCTGCTCCCTGAGAAGTCTTTGGCTGATGCTCCCTAAGAAGTCTTTGGCTGATGCTCCCTGAGAAGTCTTTGGCTGCTGCTCCCTGAGAAGTCTTTGGCTGATGCTTCCTGAGAAGTCTTTGGCTGATGCTCCCTGAGAAGTCTTTGGTTACTGCTCCCTGAGAAGTATTTGGCTACTGCTCCCTGAGAAGTCTTTGGTTGATCGCCCCCTGAGAGGTCTTCAGTTGATTGACTTGGATTGAATTGATGTTTTGATCGATATTACCGCTTGCCCTTTCGTTGGCGTTGACATTGATCCTTTCTTTCTGCAAGACTTAGAAAGCAAAATATGCAGGAAAAGTGGTGAGCATGCACGTGAGATGCATATGTATGTAGGAGCAGGACAAGAATTCGTCTAAGTGGATTTTTGTAGACGACAGCTTGTTTGGTCGTAATTTGCAGTAGGATCGGTGCCCTCTGGAATTGCTTTTGAGTTTCATGCCTCTGGGGGATTATGAGGTTCTCTTCTGATACCTGTAGTCATTTTTTGAAGGTAATGCGTCCCTCATGAATTTTCACACTAGCTTTTCTTAGCGAGAGATGCGTCCTTGTCGAATTTTCACATAACCATGTGCCTTATTTTTTTGCCTGAAATGGACCCAACCCAATCCAGCGGCTTTTATTTATTTCATTTTTTGTAGGGCAGACTGCCTGTCCCCAGGTTTTCACCCTGCCCTTTGGCCTAACTTTTGCTTAGAGCGCCAGTCACGGTTTTCATCTCTAACGGCTTTTTTTTTGCGAGAGAAGTTGGAGTTGTTGCGAAAGGTCTTTCGGGTATGATTGGCATGTGCTTATGTCTCAGATATTGGTTGTATGAGCTTGGTTCTTTATCGGGAAGGTGCTATAGGATTGGCTTCACAGTAGGCAGCAAGATGAGTTGGCTGAAGCGCCTGATTAGCGAGAATGGTAGAGGGTAGATGATAACAATGTGCTAGTTTTATATCGGACTCAGACAACTTTGAGTGTGCAAGATGAACTGCCCTAGTTATACCAATACATCTTTGCATAAATGCAGATATTTCAATCTGATTTTATAACACATGATCACTATTTAGCATTAACTCGAAAAATATGAGATCTCATCTAATCTCGGGATAGATCTTGAGAGCATCAAACTCCTGTTATCAATCAGCCCTTGCGGGTTTTCTTGATTGAATATTTTCTCTCTTTTTTTTATTTAGCCTCTGCCATGGACCCTCCTTCAGTTTGTCAGTATTGGTTAAATTCGCTTTCATCTTCGTCAGCCTGGGGGACTGCTGCTTCTGAGAGTGGCTCCTCTTGGTATCAAAGTCTTGGTTTTAGCCCTTGTGCAGACTGGTTGAGGTGATGGGTTCCTTATTTGGGGCTTAAATATGAAGTTTCACGTTTGGCCTGTATTGGCTTTGGCGGTTCAAACCCTAGAATGGCCTTTCAATGGTTGGGATAGGGTGACAGGTTGGGCTTGGATGATCTGGGATACTTTTATCGGTTTTGGTGGTTTAAACCCTGGAATGGCCTTTCAACGGCTGGGATTGGATGGATGGTTTGTGGATTAGTCTTTTAGGTCCTTTTCAGTGGCAGAAAAAGAGCGACAAAATACGAGTGTGTGTAGGTCAGCGGAATTTGAACAAAACTTACCCCCAAACAACATTCCCTTGCCCCCTGATCAATTCTCTCTTTTCTTCTCTCTTTTTTTTTTATTTTTTCTTTTTAATTTTAATTTTTTTCTCTAATTATTTTTCTTTTTTTTCCCCAATTTTCTTGCTCTTAACAAGTTTTGCTTAAATCCGGAAGTTTACATATACGAGCACTTTTCTTCTTAACCATTGGGACCATGTTGCTCAATCTAGTCGGGGCATTGAGCTTTAGTAAGAATTTTGGCTATAAGGGTTCTGGATGGTTTAGAGTCGATCATAATTGGTTTTGGGGTACACATTTCGAATGGTTGGGAGGAAAAGATTCACGTTGCTCGGTTCTGATGAGTTATATTTTCCTCATGAAAGTCTTGAGTTTTATTCGTCTAACTCCTGATGTAGCTCTTGAAGTTTAATTTTATTTGGCAGCACCATATGCATCCTGGATGTTGGGGGATGCAAAAGAATGTTTTCTAAAATTTGGTTTGTCGTCATGTTGGCACGAGGAAATGGCATGGTCTCAAGAATATCCTTATCAATCTTCAGCATGTTATACCAGATCCGGGCAAAGGCTTTTTTTTATTGCTCTCAAAATTATCCTCTCTTCAGGAGTTATATCAGATGCCATCAAGATTTTATTCGGATTTCCCAAAGTTCCGAGATTAGATGGAGCCGTATTAATTGGGTTAATGTCAAAATGAATGGATGCATCGTGATCATGAGAAATGAAATTATTAGAAACATCATACAAATAAGCAAAAAATTGTCCATCATATTGAAATAACCAAATTGTCATAAAGAGTTCCGGAAATAAAAAGAAATAAAACATAAAAAACATAGTCTTCTTCTTGTAGCTCTGGCGAAACATGCCACTTGGGTGAGTTAGGCCCGATCAAACTCATGGCAGGGGAACTGCATTGTAGTTCATCTTCTCCTTCTTCTTCCTCTTTTCAGGATCGCTGATTTCTTTGGAGTTAATGAGGTCCTGGATCTTGCCCCTCAAGATTCGGCAATTGTCAGTTAGATGCCCAGTGTGTTGGTGGCAGGCGCAGTATTGATCACTTTTGTGCCCCGGCTGTCCCTGGCTCAAAGCTGGTCTGGGCGGCAATAGCTGTAACTTGCCCTCTTTCATTAGCCTTTCCAACACCCAGGACAGAGGTCGACCTAAGTTAGAGAAATACCGCTGACCCTATTCTGCTCCAGTGGCTGAGACCTCGACTGTCTTACCATTTCTGCTACTGCTGCCCCGGCTCCTCCTGACTTGTAGCCTGACTGGTTTCCAAAATTCCTCCCAGCGAAGTTATTTTGGCTGGCTTTCTTCGCTAGGTAGGCCGCCTCAGCTTCTACAGCAATGTCTTTGAGTGACTCCCAGTCTTTGAGCCCCTTAAAACTAAGCAAATCTTTTAGGTAAGGGCAGGAGTTCCTGATAAATAGCCTAATCTGGTCAGCAGTGTCAGGCTTTCGCTTCATCTCCATAACCCTATTCCTCCATCTGGTGAGGTATTCGTGAAATGACTCATCACTCCTCTATTGTAAAAGCTCAAGGTCCTTTAGGGTGACCTCCATTCTAGTGCTGCAGTCATACTGCTTTATGAATTAATCAGTCAGAAGGTCCCAGTCCTCTTTGGATCTCCTATCCAGCCCGTGGTACCAGTCTACTGCCGGACCTACTAGACTAAGGCAAAAATATTCCACCTTTTGCTTTTTGTTCAACCCGGTGCCTTTCATTACCAAGGTGTACTGCTTGATGTGTGCAGATGGGTCAGAAGTACCATCGAATTTCGGTAGCTCAGGCATCTTGAACCTTTGGGGTAACAGCTCTTCATCCCCTAGATCTCTGTCCTCAGGATTAATCCCTTTTCTAGCTAATAGCATGCGGGTGATAGCTTCAATCTGCTGTCTCATCCCCCTCAGAGTCTCACCCTCTAACCTGGGTGCTCTACCCCTCACAGCTTGTTGGACCATTGGCTCTTCATCTTCCTCCTTTATTACAAAGTCATCATTGGGATGGGGAATCCTTTCTCCTCTTGGCTCAACGGGTGCAGCAGCTCTGTACTCATTGGCAGGTTGATGGGCAGCAGCACCAACGAGAGGAGCCTCCCCACCAACAAGTGGTTCGGCTTGCTCTCGAGGAGGGGCTACCGGCGCTTGTGGAGCAACAGGCGGCTGCGGAGCAATGGGTGCTTGTGGAACAGGAGGGTGAGCAATTCTTTCGGCCATAGCGCCCATCATTTCTAACATTCTTCGCTCAAAATCTTCTAACCTCCTAGCAAGGTCTTGAGTGGTCAAAGTTCCAGTCTCTTCTGCTATCGAGGATGATTCACTTGTTGTTGAGAGTGACTCAGAATCCCAATTAAGCACTAATTCTAGCGATCCAAAGGGCGAGTCCGTACTCACTAGTCGACCGGCAGGACCTCTAATCCACTTGGATGAATCTATGATGGCTGAAAATTTGGATTGTTAGAATGATGCGTGGATGATATGTACAATGCATGATCGTGAGTTATGCAGCATTTACAACCACATGCAAGTAAGTAGATCCTTCCAACCTTTTAACTCCCGCACACGGGGTCAAATAGTCTCTTCCTAGGTGGGCTTGACCCATGGGTCAACGGGGAACCCAATGGGCGTGTATGGTGCGCGGTGGAAAACCGGCAGCATAACACTCTTAATTTAAAGCACATGCACATAGATTTTGTCCATTATATATTTGGACCTTTCAAACAGACTAAAATGAGCCCACCGGGGCATGAAAGCCTTTGATGAGTGCCCGATTAATATGTTTGAATTGGTTTGATATACAAGGGCCCACATAACAAGCATTGTATTAAGATACATGTAACCTAGGGGAAGTATCTATTGCCATTACATGAGCTTTGGTCAAAGGTGGTGTTACTTTACGGTTACCCAAGCATAGTCCCTGCCAACGGGTCTAGGTCATCACGAGCATAACGACCGATCGGGTCTCCATTTTATATACCATGATGGTACGAGCCTTGAGCTGGTGATTATCCTTAACACTTTCCCACATTGAGTGAACGTAAGGTCGTGCTTCAGGAATGCACCAAGGTTAAAAGAGGGACCAAACTAGCATAATTCTAAGGCTCTAGCATGGATGCAATGCAATTTAGATGAGAGATGAAATTTTAGTTTTAAAAACCCAATTATACATTTTAACCAAGACATTTTCAGAGCAAAGTCACAAACATTCCCCAGCGGAGTCGCTATTGTGACGCGCGCCGGAACCAGCAAGGCCCTCTTTGAACCCGCTTTTCTTAGGATTCGAGGGATAGGTTCGCGTCTTTTCCGGTCTTAGGTGTTATGAGATATTTTCGGCACCTCCTTTCACAATAGAACATTGAAAAGGACCATCCATCGCCATAATACCTTTAGGCACTTTTGAGGTATTTTGGAGTCGCCACCCAATTTAGAAGAAATTGGGAAAGTTTAACCTCTTATCGGTCTAAACCAGAGATGGTGTCCGGAACTTCACACTTATTGGTGCTTTGGTTAATTATAAATGAGTTTTTTAAATTATAAAATTTCATTTTTCATCTCACACAATTAATGCAGTTTATTAAAACGCATATCAATCACATATGAAACAATAAATAAAAATAAAAATAAAGACAAGATTAAATTACAACAAAATTAGGGGAGGAATACAACCCCCATTGTAAATAAAATATAAATCATACATAAAATGGGGTATTTATTAATGTTGAGGACGTTGGTCCTCTCATGCATAATTAAAGAAAATCATTTTAAAGTGACAATTTATTTTGGATGGAAAACTAGGACATTGGTCCTATTTTATTAGAAAATCCAATTTTATTTGTAGAAATATTTTTGTGTGATTTTTGATTATGCGTGCATAAAATAAATGGTTTAATTAATTATTACATGCCAAATAACTCAATGAAACAAATAAAGGAAAAATAGCAAATACAATAAAAATAGTAACTCCTCGGATCTCCTTCTTCATTCGCACGGGTGCTCAAACAAGGGAACACAAGAATTTGACACCAGAAAACAAACACAAAAAAACTTAATGTTAGTAATCGAAACAAGAAAATCAATTAAAGCAAATAATAATAAATAAATTAAATAAAGCAAGCATATTAGGTGATAAATAAGTTTAAATGACATATTTAAATAAATTAACACATTAATAGATCAACATATAAAATATAAAGTAGAAATAATAATAATAATAATAATAATAATAATAATAATAATAATAATAATAATAATAATAATAATAATAATAATAATAAACAACAATAAGAGTAATAATAATAATAATAATAATAATAATAATAATAATAATAATAATAATAATAATAATAATAATAATAATAATAAAAATAAAAATAATAATAATAATAATAATACTAATAATGATAATAATAACAATAATAACAATAAAGATGAACAATTAAATGAAAACGGGAACAAATAACAGCATTAAAAGTTAGATCTACATCTAATAACAATATTAAGAGTTAGATCTATATCTAAAATGACATAAAACAAATAAATCAACAACAAATATATAGATCTACATGTTTACTAATTTAAATGTTAGCAAAAGTGATGAAAACAAAAATTAAATCAAGAGATCGAGTCTAGAATGTTTACCCTCAGATTTCAGATTCGATGGAAAAAATATGATAGATTTCGGATTCGATGGAAAAAATATGATGGATTTTCCTTGTTTTGATTTGCAAAATATGGTTTTGAAATGATAAAGTTTGAGATTTTGATTTAAAAGAAAAATTTCTTGAAAAATAATTGAAGAAAAATTAAATTGATTCCCAAGAACAAAGAATTGATTTTCTTTGTCTCAAGAACAATTGTTAATTAAAATTAAAGAGAAGAAATTGATGAAAACAAAATTAATTTCCAAGAACAAATAATTATTTTCTTTGTCTCAAGAAATTGTAATTGATAGAAAAACCAATCTCAAGAACAAAGAATTGATTTCTTTGCTTCAAGACTAATTTTAGCTTGAAAATTGATTTTTTTTGGCTTTTAGTTCTTATTTTTGGTGAAGAGCCCTTGAAAAATCTGTAGAAATGGATTTCTTAGAGAAGAAGAGGAAGAGAGGATGAAACAAATGAATTCTCAGAGAGAAAAAATTCCAACCCCCTAATTTCCCTCATCTCTTTCTTTTTATTACCAAAAAAACTAAAAAAAAAACAATTAATTAATTAAGAAATAAAATTATTTTTATTAAATTTTCCTTAATTTAAGTGTGAAAAAGGAGAAAAAATCAACCAAATCCCGGAAAAATCTTCAAAAAAGTCAAAGAAATTGAAAAAAAATGATTTTTGGGTGAAAAAATGTCAATTTGGACGGTTTTGGGTCAAATTCGACGAAAGCACAGCTGTGATTTTGGAAAAGGTGCTTTTGCGCGCACTGCGGGCAATGCACACTGCACAAAAGCACAACCGTGCTTTCAAAACACATCTTCTTTTCTTCTTTTTCTCTTTTTTCTTCCTTCCTTTTTTTTTAAAATTTTTAAATATGACTAAAAAATACTAAATTTATTCCCAAAACTAATTTTAAAAATATTTTTTTTTAAAAATATTTTTATTTTTTATTTTTATTATTATTTTTTTTAAAAAAAAATATTATTTATTTTTTTTTATTTTTTATTAATTTTTAATTTTCAAATATGGCTAAAAAAATACCAAAATTAACCAAAATATTTTTAAAAACTAATTTTTAAAATATTTTTATTATATTTTTTATTTTTTATTTTAAAATGCAAATTTGATAAGAAAATCATCACTTCCAATCATTTTTTCCCGCGAAGGCGGTTTATCATCATTGGGTAACTCCGATCTAGGCTGACTCAGGACCCGGTGTCTACAACGACCTACTTTCACTCATTGTAGGGAAGTATCAAGAATAATCACCAGACCAAGCCTCGTACTATTAAAGGTATATCAAATGGAGATCCAATCGGTCGCTATGCTCAAGATGAGCTAGACCCATTGGCAGGGACCATGCTTAGGTAGACCTAAAGTATTATCACCTTGACCAAAGCTCATGTAATGGCAAATAGAAACTTCTATTAGGTGAAATGCTCCTTAATACGGTGCTTGTGATGTGGGCTATTGCGTATTAAATGAAATCAAGCAAATTAAGTGGTCTTTTATCAAAAGTTTTCATGCCCCGATAGGTTCACCTTAATTTAATTGAAGTGTCCAAATACGTAATAGCCAAAACCCATACGTATGTGCTTAAAATTAAGAGTGTATGCTGCCGGTCTTTCACCGTGCACCATGCGCGTTCATAGGGTCCCCTGTTAACCCATGGACTAAGCCTACCTAGGAAGAGACTATTTGACCTCGTGTGTGGAAGTAATAAGGTTGGAAGGGTCTACTTACTCGTATATGATTGCGACATGCTGCACAACTCACGATGATGCATTATACATGTCATCCGTGTATCATTCTAACAATTTGGATCTTTCAGCCATCATAGATTCATCCAAGTGAACTAGAGGTTCTGACGATCGACTAGTGAGGACAAACTCACCCTTTGGATTGCTAGAATTAATGCCTATTTGGGATTCTGAGTCACTCTCAGCAACTAGTGAATCATCTTCGATGGCAGAACTACCACGGGAGACTGGTGCTTTGACGGTACGAGACCTAGATAAGAGGCTTGGGGATTTTGAAAGGAGGATATTGGCCATGATGGAAAATATCACTGCTCAAATGGCACCAAATGCCAAGCAACTGCCTGTGGCCCTTGCTGGTGAACAAGTTGAATTGCCTATTATGGAAGAGACTCCTATGGCAGTCGCTACCGTACGATAACCAGACGTTGAGCCCAGAGCAGCGGCACCTGTTGAGTAGAAAAGAATTCTTGACCCGAAAGATGATCTCATGGTAGAGGAAGAGGATGAGCTGATAATTCCTCGGACTGTGATGAATAAAGTCCCCAGGGGAGAGGATAATGCGGTAAAGGAGATAAAAGGGAGGGTTAAAAAGTTTGAAGCTCGGACAACGACTACTATGGAGAATTTAGTCGCCGCCATGGTGCCACCTGCCGGACAACAGCCTACTGCTCCTACCATATTACGAAAAGAGCACGATCTGACTAAGGAAGTACACCTATCACCTGGGCAAAAGGGCAAAGGGCATGTTTCAGAGAATGGGCTTCTGGCTGTAACACGGGGCCTGAAGAGAAGGATGGATATCCTCGAAGAAGAGATTTCAAAGTCTAAACTTGCCATTACCCTGGCTGCTCACGAGAAAGTCTCTGAGAACTTAGGGAAAGTAGGTCGACCGTATAGGTGTGATAGCTGTGCAGGCACTCGAGGGACAAGAGAAGCATTAATGGTTAGAATAGCCCAGAAGTGTTATTTCGACATAGACGGATCTTTGCCTCAAGCATGGGAGGGGGACCTACGTTCATGGTTAGCTAACCCAGCCAAAAATCGAGGGCATATGAAGTGTCGTCGGCACGCTAGATATCTGAGGGATGATTACCAAACCCTGAAAGGTCAAGTGCAGGATCCTATTAATGGCAAACAACCAACGTCATTAGGGGAGATAATCAGGAAAGCTCGAGTCTCGGTGATGATAGTGTGAGAGATGTTAGGGCCACCAAGGTTCCAAACATTGGAACTACTCAAGATTGCTATACCATCTGGGATAAGCCTTTATCTAAGCACCTCTTTCATTTCATTGGTGAGGGAAAGCTACAGCCAAAACTTGCAAAATCCGCCAGGAGCCAAGGGCATCCCAGTTACCGAGCAGATTTGTATTGTGCCTACCATCAGCATACTGGGCATGAGACTGATGTGTGCCGAACTCTGAAAAAGCTTATTCAAGGCCTCATTAATGAGGAACCGAGGAGGCAAGGGAATGGCTCCTGAATATGATAATAGACCATCGACTATAGCATCTGTGTTGGCAAGAAAGGAGGATGTTAGCTATTTAGATGCTTTTTTTTGAACTACTTAATGACGATGTTTTAATTCTAATTTTTATGAAGTGAAATGAATGTTCTTGTTTATTTGTGTGGTGTTTCTTGTGATTTCACTATGCATAATCATGACACATTTATATTTGATATTGACTCAACTAATGCCATTCCATGTAATCTCAAAACTTTAGAGAACCCAAAGAAAATCTTGATAGCATATGTTATGACTCTTGAAGACAGATTAAAATTTGAGAGAATAAAAAAAATGAAATAAAAAAGTCTTTGCCTGGACCTATGAAGACATACCAGGAGATAATTATGAAGTCGACAAACACGCTATACCAGTGTATCCTGATCATGAACCAATCAAGCAGAAGCTCAGAAGATTCGAGCCAGGAGGGACAAGAAAGGTTAAAAGGGGGAATCCACAAGCAGAACCAGGGCTAAATTTTTTACTGAAGCGCAATGCCTAACTAGGTGGATCAACGACATCCCTAATGGTTAAGAAGAGAAGTGCGCATATGTGTAAACTATCAGGATTTGGATGAAGCTTGTTGGGGAGCAAAAAAAAAATGTACGAAAAAAAAGAAAAACAAACAAAACAAAAAGCAAAAAAAAAAAAAAAAAAAACATAAATTTTTTTTTTAATCATCGACATAGGGCAAGGGACAGTTATTTGGGGGCAAGCTTTGTTCAGATCCCGTTAATCTACATATACCTGTATTTTGCCGTTCTTCTTGGCTACTGAAAAGGATCTAAAGACTGATTCACAAGCTATCCGCCTAGTTCATCAGTATGGAGGATGTGCAGTACAAGAGGTAAGCTGATGATATACGATTGAGGTGCTTAGATGAGAAGAAGGACAAGAAGGTTATGGGGGAGACCCATGCTGGGGTCTGCAGTCGGAACCCTTATAAGAGTCACGCTTTACTCCTTGATGCATGAGGCAAAAGCACTGCTGCCTGTTGAAGCACATCAAATCTTTAGGAGTAGTTATGGAAGCAACGGCTACAGCAGCTAAACACGTTAAACGAAAATAAGTTATGGGATTACTATCGCAATCAGATCTATCAGAAAACACCTTGTTCAATCATTTGGAAAGAGGGTTAGGAAACACTCACTAAAAGAGGGAGATTCAGTCTTCAGGCAAATAAGACCTGATTTTCTAGACACGCGAAGTAAATTCAGTCCGACATGGGAAGACCTGTTTGCTCCTAAGAAAATTTTGTCTAAAGGGGCAGCAGTTCTAATGGACAGCAATGAAGATGAGCTCGGATAACAGATCAGCATCAACAGACCCAAGAAGGTCCATGGCTAAAGACTAAAAATCAAAAGAAGATAATAAATGCCCTGCAAGTTGAAAATCAAAAAAAGGCGGCCTTGCTAAAATTGGGCGCCTCGTTAGGGTGAAAACCGAAAAAAGGCTATTTGGGCAAAAATTAGAGACTTGAGAGAAAATGTCCAATCAAGAAAACCCGAGAGGGCTGATTGGAAATAGGAGTCTGATGCTTACAAGATCCACTCCGAGATTAGATGTAATTTTGCATTCTGAATCTATGTTAAATGGTGAACATGTATGGAGAAATTATACTGAAATATACACAATTTTGCGAAAAAATATAAGACAAAAGCAGTTTAATCATCATTTCCTAGTTCTTTTATAAAAAGAGGGATACCGTTCATTGTTGAATGTGTGAAATATAAATGGCTATACTCTGCTTCTGCTCTCACCGACCAGATGCCTAAGCCAATGGGTCCTATTATCTACTACGGGGCCAAGTGCCCTTCTCTTGCATGCACTTATGGAAGCGAGGGTGTAGTCTCTGACCTACAGTATGACGATTTTTGGTAAGCAGCTGTGCCCAGGGGCTATGGTACTCAGGGGTAAAGGCCGAGGATAAGATGCTGCCCTGGACAGATAGAGGATGCCTTATGACATCTTGAATCCCCCCGAATTGTCAAATGCAACAGGCGATGATATCAAAAGTGGTCTCAGGAAATCCACACAAGAGAACAGAAAGGAGAGCCAGGGGCACAGGGAGTTGACCCTTGTTCACCACCTCACCCACTCAAGCAACACCTTCGTCAGAGGGGGCAAGGGGATATAATCTTTGTTTAGGGGAAGATGTCTCAGCGAATAATTGCCAATTGCCATAGAAGGAGGCTCTGATAGTAGCTTTAGTTTTTCTTGTACCCACGCCGAAAAAAAAGGGCCGTTAGAGATGAAAACCGTAATTGGCACTCTAAGCAAAAATTAGGCCAAAGGGCAGGGTGAAAACCTAAAAATAGGCAGCCTGTCCTACAAAAAATGAAATGAATAAAAGCCGCTGGTTTGAGTTGGGTCCATTCCAGGTAAAAATTAAGGCACATGGTTATGTGAAAATTCGAAAAAACGCATTTTTCGCTAAGAAAAACTAGTGTGAAAATCCACAAGGGACGCACTACCTTAAAAGAATGACTACAGGTATTAGAGGAGAACCTCATAATCCCCAAAGGCATGAAATTTGAAAGCAATTACAAAGGGCACCGATCCTACTGTAAATTGCGACCAAACCAGCTGTCGCCTCCAAATCCACTCAGATGAATTTTTATCCTGCATTCCTGCATGACACATACATTTCACATGCATACTCATCAATTTTCCTGCACATTTAGCTTTCCAATTTTGCAGCAAGAGAGATTCGATGCAGACATCGACAAAAGGCGAGTGACGACATCAGTCAAAATACCAATACAACAACCAACCAAAGACCTCTCAAGAGGCACCATCTCAAAAGGGTTAGCACGATGACGGCACTACCATTCTATAGAGAGTTAGCATGATCACAGCACTACCACTTCAAAGTTCAGAATGGCGGCACCACTATTCTACGGAAGGTTAGCATGACCATGGCATTACCACTTCAGAAGGGTTAGCACGATGATAGCACTACCATTCTACAGAGGGTTAGCACGATCACGGCACTACCGCTTAAAGTTTCAGAAGGGTTAGCATGATGGCGGCACTACTATTCTACCGAAGGTTAGCACGACCACGACATTACCACTTCAGAAGGGTTAGCACGATGGCGGCACTATTATTCTACGGAAGGTTAGCATGACCACGACATTACCACTTCAGAAGGATTGGCACGATGGCGACACTACTATTCTGCGGAACGGCACTACCACCTCAGAAGGGTTAGCATGATGACGGCACTACCATTCTACAGAGGGTTAGCACGATCATGGCACTACCACTTCAAAGTTCAGAAGGGTTAGCACGATGGCGGCACTACTATTCTACGGAAGGTTAGCACGACCACGGCATTACCACTTCAAAAGTGTTAGCACGATGACGGCACTACCATTCTATGGAGAGTTAGCACGATCACGACACTACTACTTCAAGTTTCAGAAGGGTTAGCACGATGGCGGCACTACCATTCTACGGAAGGTTAGCACGACTATGGCATTACCACTTCAGAACGGTTAGCACGATGATGGCACTACCACCCTATGGAGGGTTAGCACGATCATGACACTACCACTGCAACAAAAGATAATACGCCGACAAGATGGCGACAACCACTCCGATATTATCATCCAGTCTGGAAAAGTGACTGCCTCAGGTACGTGTCTCTTTCCTTCTTTTCTGAAATTTGGCTCACCCAGAGACCCAAGTTCTAGGTTCCCCAAAATTGGGGGTAACTGTAAACACTGGTCCCGAGGCGGTCCAAGATCAGGATTACCCGATGATGAAGATGATACTTGCCACAAGTAAAGGTGTAAAAAATGATGTTTTCCTTGTCGAAAATCTCCTTTGTTCCTCTAAAAATTTTGATTCAAAAATTTGCATTTTTACTCTTACTTTTATTCCTTTTTATTTTTATTTTTTTTTGCACACCGTGCATGCGGGTCGTGATCGCACGCGTACGGGCCGTGCCCGAGCGGGAACTGGGCGCGCTCGCAGGCGCAACGTGCGCACGGCCGAGCGCGACATGCGCCCGCTCGGGCGTACGTCGCCGCACGCGACACACGCCCTCAACGACGCACGTCGCTAGGGGCGACGCACGCCCCCTTGGGCGCACGTCGTTAGGCGCGATGCGTGCCCCCTTGGGCGCACGTCGCCTGGCGTGACATGTGCCCATAGGGGCGCACGTCACCTTGCCCCACCCATGGGCATTCCTGCCCGTTCTCTCCCGTGCGTGGTCGTTTTCACCTGCAATTTCTGGTCAATTTCCAGTTTGTTTTTCCGTTTGTTTTACGTTTTTGTGCAATTTTTGGTTAACAAAAAATTAAGGAACATTTTGTCTCTTCCCATTTTGGGACAAATCAGGGAAACAAAATGAAGATTGGTCTTTATTTACGAGAGGCTGGTTTTTTTCAAAACAAAAACAAAAAGGTTTTTTCTCAACCAAAAAGAAGGTTGCCGAAGTTTTTTGAAGAAAATTTTTAAGGTTTTCAAAATTCAATTTCCTTTTCTTTTTTCTCTCTAAATTTTTTCACATTTTTCACTCTTGATTTGGTTTGAGCAAGGAAAATTAATTTCCTTTGCTTGATCTAACCATCAAAATTATTTTCTCAAGTTTTTTATCTGTTTAAAACTTAGATTTTTTTTAAGTTATTTTTTGTATTTATCATCGCAAAATCGACAAGGATAACGGATTGAGATGTCCTATTTTCCGATCTATAAACTCTGAGGGTAAATATTTTTGGACCCGTTCTCATTTTATTTTGTTTACCATTTATTACTGTTAATATTGCTATTATTACCATGTTATCATTCATTTCTAGCCATCACCATTACACTTATTATTATTATTATTATGTTCACTGTTTATCTATTATTATTATTGGTGTTGCTATTCTGTGGCCATATTAATTATTATTATCGTTATAGTAATTTTATTGTTGTTATTGTCATTGTTTTGTCATTATCCTTATTTTTGCCATTACTTATTTTTTAATTCCCTTTGCATGTAAATTGTTCTATATTAAATTAACATGTTCTATATGTATTTTTGTCTTTATTTGATTGGTTTTTGAAATTATCACTAATATCTTTTAATGTTATTTTTTTGTTTGGGGATTCAAATGTGGTTTGCCTTGCATGAGTGTCCCCGTGACCACATGAATGGGTCACGACGTGTAGGAAACCCGCATCGCTTGGGTGAGATCCTTCCTATCCCTTTATGTGTTTATGTTTGCTTGTAAAATAAAATGGTTTTATCTTGTGCACATGTGCGGTAAAAAATAATGAAAATATATCATAATTAAATCGGGATTTTTGTTAATAAAATTAGGACCAATGTCCCTCATTTTAGCCAATTAATATAAAATGTCACCAATAAAACGAAGAGTTAAGTTTTTCCAAAATGTGGTCACTCATCCCGGTTTTTCAAGCCAACAATTGAATAACTCTTCGATCCCTCTTTAAGTGAGCGTGAAAGAACCAATGTTCCTATACCAAACGAATACCCCGATTTATGTATGTTTTTTTTTATGTTTGATTTGGTTTGCTTGTTTTAAATTTATGTTAATATATTTTTGGGCCCTTGTAATTAATTATTTTTTGGGCAATATTATTTATCTTTTATTTGGGGTTGTATTTCGCCCCAATTTCTCTTGTAATTGTGTGCTTGGCGTGTTTACCGCTTTCCTTTATCGTTTTATTTTTCTGCTTTCTTTACAGTCTTTTATTTATCGTTTTCTCGATGTTTGCAATGCGCCTTTTAATTTAAATGCATTAATCGTGTGAGAGGAGAGATATAATTTTACGAATTTAAACACTCATTTATAATTAACCAAAACATATATAAGAGTGAAGTTCAGGACACCATCTCTGGTTTTAGACCAATAGAAGTTAGAGACCTTTCCTAATTTCTTGTAAATTGGGTGGCGACTCCAAAATACCTCAAAGGTGCCTAAAAGCGTCATGAGGCTAGATGATCCTTTCCAATGTTCTATTGGAAAGGAGGCATCTAAAATGTCTCATGGCACCCAAGATCGAAAAGATGCGAACCAATCCCTCGAGCCCTAAAAGCAGTTTTAACGAGGGCCTTTGTTAGGTTCGGCACGCGTCACAAGCACGAGTCGGTCAAAGCCAGAAAGAAGCTAGAGAGAAAAGAAGAAAAGGAGAGCAAGCAAGGGGAAGCCACATTCTGTTGCGAGCGCGACAGAAAGAGCCGTTGGATAGTTAATTTCAAAAGGTCACTTAAAGGGGCATACTTTTCCGCTAACCTTTGTAATCTTTTGAAGAAAGGGACACAACCTTTAGAACATTATAAATATGTAATTCAACTGTAATTTTAATGATGAATTTTTAACTAATTTAGTTTCTGTAAATCTAAAAGAATAGTCTGTAGTTAAAGTTTAAAGTTAGATTTTATGTTTTGAAGAAGAAGACTAAGGAGAAGAAAATTTCTTACAAGGGTTTGAGGAAAAGGGTTGAGAGATTTCTTTCTACTTACTCTTGTCTATTACTTTGTTCTCTGTAATTAAATGAATGTTATTTAATGAAACTTGAATCATATTAATGTTACTTCTATTTCCATCAATGTTAGTAGTCTTTGAATGCAGAATATTCTATTAGTATTATTGCATGATCTTTATAAGTTAAGGTAGAATTGAGAGGTTCATTTTAACTTACATCTAATAGGAATTCATTATTAAAACATAACTAGAGAGATCAGTATGTTGAGATAATAGCAATAGGTTGGTGATTATTCTTAAAATATGTAATTGGAATTAACTAGTTCATTAATGAGAGTTAAGGATTAGCATTTCAATTGCATATTTTAGGCATTCTAGTTCATGGTCGAGAGAGTGGATTAGAACAACATTCCAACTTGGCTTGCTTATAAGACTAAAATTATAATTAAATAATGGAATCAAGTTTCATAATCATTAGTTCTTCATTATATACTTTGTCTTTTTTGATTATCATTAACTAAGTTTAATTAATTTACATTATAAGAGTAGTAGAAAATTAACTTACAAATTAATGAATATTATAAACAAGATTAAAATTGAGTAGTAATAGTGTGTAATATTAATCTACATTCCTCATGGGATCGACATTTTTTGTACTATAATCGGTACACCGTATACTTGCAGTATTAGTGTGTAGAAATACGCCTAACAAGTTTTTGCCGCCGTTGCCGGGGGAATGTTATGATTAAATTTATTGCCATTATGAATCTTGATTTATGATTTTAGATTACAAGACTTAATTAGTTTTTTTTGTTGTATTTTGTTTTTACAGGATTAGATAGTTCAAGTATATGCCTAATACGAGGAGTTCTCAAGAAGAACTTAAACCATTGAATCCAAAAATAGAAAGATTTATTTCAAGTAACCGTAAATCCAATAAGAAGAAGAATAAGACTCGGAGACTAATCATGGCTGAAGAAGAGAATCCACCCAGATTGATGGATTTTGCTACACCAGTGTTGAGCGGGGCTCAACAAGGGGTGATAAGACCAATGGTGAATGCTAATCAATTCGAAATTAAGCCATCTCTTTTACAAATGATTCAAAATAGTATTCAATTTTATGGTTTGGCAAATGAGGATCCAAATGCTCATTTGGCAAATTTCTTAGAAATATGTGATACTTTTAAAATTAATAGAGTTTCAGCGGATGCAATTAAGCTAAGGCTTTTTCCTTTTTCTTTGAAGGATAAGGCAAATGCTTGGTTGAATTCACTTACTAGAGGATCTATAACAACTTGGGACCAATTGGCCCAAGTATTTCTATCTAAATCTTTTCCTCTATCCAAAACTGCAAAAATTATAAAGGATATCACTACTTTTGTCCAACATGATAATAAATCTTTGTATGAAGCTTGGGAAATGTTTAAAGAATTGCAGAGAAGTTGTCCCCATCACAACCTTCCAAGGGAGTTGTTAATGCAAACATTTTACAATGGAGTGAATCCCATTACTAGAGGTACAATAGATGTTGCAGTCGGTGCTTCTCTTATGAGAAAAACAATGGAAGCTACGTTTGAGTTGTTAGAAGAGATGTCCATGAATAATTGCTTGTGGCCAACTGAAAGAGTAAGGGAATCAAATTCTTCTAATGCAATGGGAGTACATTCAATTGATTCTGTAGTTGCATTGCAAGCCTAAGTTGAAGCTTTAACTCATAAGGTTAATAGCCTAGGTATGAGAAGAAATTCACAAAATGCATGTAATATTTGTGGTCAACAAGGTTATAAAAGTGAAGGTTGCAATTTGGAAATGGCTAGTAAGGAGGAACAAGTGAGTTTCATTCAAAGCCAAGGACGTTGTAACCCTTATTCCAATACCTATAATCCTGGTTAGAGGAACCATCCAAATTTTTCATGTAAAAATAGCAACAATAACCAAAATAGAGGAGTAGGAGTATATCAACAACCACAAGATAGGTTTGGAGTTTTAGAAGTAAAAATTGATAAATTTATTGAGGATATCAACTTTAAGATTAGCTCTCAAGATGAGAACCAAAAGAGGCTTGAAGCAAAAGTTGACCAAATTACCAAAAATCATGCTTCATCCATCCACAATCTTGAGGTTCAATTGGGACAACTTGCTAATTCGTTACCATCTCGAAGTTTGGTGTGTCTTCAAAGCAATATAAAAGATAATCTAAGAGAGCACGTAAAATCATAGTATTTTATAATCTCTTATTTCGATTGATGAATTAAATTTTCTTTTTATATGCACTTTATGTTATTTTAAGTTATTTTATGTAAATTTGTTAATTAATTTTTATATTGTGGATTTTAATATTACTAACATAGTTTGTTTTTGTTCTACAGGTAAAAATAGTAAAATTATGTGTTGCTTTATGTGTTTTCTAAAAATAGGAGAAATTGGAGAAAATAATAGGACAAGGAGCAAAATTTGGCATAAGGAGATGATTATGTCGCGAGCACGACAGAATAAGCGAAGCTGAAGCTAGTACGACTCGTGTTGTACTTCCCGAGTGGCACACATAGGTCACGAGTCGTGCGCTTCTGTCCGACTAGTGTCCCTTTGCGGAAGTAGCTATTTTTCATCCGACTCATGTTAGTCTTCACGAGTCTTGCAGAATGGGACTTCATCGCGAGTCGTGCAGAATGGGACTTCATCACAAGTCGTGCTGATCTTCATGACTTGGGCTTGAATGCTGCAGGATAGATCGAGTCGTGCAACTTGTCCGAGTCGAATCCACTGTATGTAATTTTTTCTAATTTGTTTTATTTTCTTTTTGTGTTTCTACTAATTTGATTAATTTTCTTTCTCCTCAGTTTAGTGGGTGTCTCAATTTAATCTAATTTAAATTAAGAAGAAAAAAAAAACAAAGGAAAAACAAAAAGCGGAAAATAAAATGAGGAGTATTTTTCTAAGCCCTAATTTTTTTCTAAACGTCGTGACCCAAGGCCTCATCTGTCATTTCGACTTCTCCCACTTATTTTCATTCTCTTCTTTTACAATGTTTAGACATTCACGAGTCGAGCACGACCCTTAGCTTCCCATTTCGCTTCGATGTTTCCCTTTTAAACTTTCGTCTTCTTGTTTCAGTTACCCATTCACGAGTCGTGCTCTTCCCTTGGATTTCTCTTTGTTTCATTTTTTCTTTTTTTACTTTCATTCTTCTTCTTCTTTCTCTTCTGTGTTACATCTTGTGTCCTTTTAAATTCTGCTTTAACACAATGGTGAGAACGAAAACCCCTCATCTTCACGAGTCGATCAAACGAGATAGGAGGAAGAGCAATGTGACCTTTCAGACACGTTTGGTGCTAGCTTCCAATTTCTTCTGTGGACAAAGGTAACCGTTTTCTTGCTCTTAAGGAGAGAGCAATCCTACAATGTAAGTTTTTTTCTGTTTCCCTTCTTGAGCAAGTTGGCATGCTGGATACTGTTAATGAAATGTTGTCACAGTGTGGATTACTGAGATTTGTGAACATGCATGAACATTTTTATCCTGATTTAGTGTTAGAATTTTATACTAATTTGAAAACTAATGAGGAAAACAATAGGCTATTAGACTTTAGATTAGAGGTAGGGATCACACTCTCACTTATTTCATGATGCACAGATTCTTTGATTTTAAGTAATCTGGATTATGTGACCCTCCTAAATATTTTCATCCTAATGAATTTTGGTCTTTTCTCACTGGTTTGACAACATCTTTTAGATCTCGAGAAGCTAAGTCAATGTTTATTAAGGATTTGAAGTATTAAATTTTGCATAAAATTCTTGCTTCCTTAGTTTTTAACAAATCTGAATTTAACAGAGTCTCTTCTCATGAGTTGTTTTTGATGTAGTGTGTGCATAAGGAAAAATCAGTGTGTTGGTCATATTGGGTTTTTAGTCAGTTATTACAATTTGCTGGTCGACATGATGCACCTCTCACACATGGACATATTATATATGTGATTGCAAGGAATTCGGATATTGCTCTTCATACTTATACTAGAGTCCGTTCTTGTATATATTTTACTAAACATCTGTTTGTGCGTGGAAAGGTTGTGAGTAATACATTTCAGGCCATTCCATATCATGCAAGATCTTGTTGGAGGGATATTACAGGATCCTTTGCTCAATAAGAGGAAGCTGGTGATGATGAGAGCAGTAGGGATGAAGATATACAAGAGGACCAGGAAGCTGGTGATGAGAATATGGCTGAAGTTCCTGCTATGCCTACTGTTGGATCTTCCTCCCATAGCATGCCAACCATGTTAGAGCAAATTTTCAGGAATCAGTCCACCATGCGAGATCAGCTATCTTCTTTGGCTCGACGTTAACACAGGCTTGAACATAAGGTGGATACTTTTATTGCCCAAGCTGGTTATATAGTCTCCTCTCCTCCACCAACACCATGATGATTAGGGAAGTTTTTCTTATTTTTGTTTTATCTTTTTCTTTCTTTTTTTTTTCATTTTATTCCTTCACATCGAGGACAATATTGGTTCTAAGTGTGGGAGAGTATGGTTATGTTTACATGTTTGTTTGTGTTTTATAAGTTTTTGTGTGTATGTTTTATATATTATTTGCATGTGTGTTTGTGTGTATTAGTTCTTCAATTAGGCTTTTTAGTGAGTTTTATTATAAAGCATTGTTCTTTTGTATATAATATAGGTTGTAAGTGAGTCATTTACCTTTTATGCTCATTTTATTAGTCTTTCAAAGCTTTTAGTATGTGTTTTATGTTTTTCAAGTTATCTCCTTTTACTTCTTTCAACATTTTAGATTATTTAGTCTCTTTACTAACTATACTTTAAAGTTAGGATTTACTTATTTAATTTAAGATTTTAGGGTTCTAGTTGTCTCATGGAAACTATAGCTATAATACTTACCCTTAGATCCTTTCAATAATGGATGAAGACTTAAAAAAAAAAATAAAGTGGGATGGAGCATAAAATGCACCCACAATATTCATAAAACCAAAAGCAAGAAAACAAAGAAAGATGTATATCCAAAATTGAAATAAAGTATGGGATGGAGCGTAAAACGCACCCAATACTACATTCTCTTGCTATTTTAAATTACCCATGTTCAGAAAAAAAAAAAAGAAACAAAGAAAAGAAAAGTCTAAAAATGCCATGAGATTAGATTAAGGGTATGTGTGCTTACAAATTGTCCTAAAAAGGCAACTAGAAACCTTAGACTCTTAAAGTTTATGATCAATATTCTCTCTTCCAAGCATGTTTAGTTTTGAGACTCCATGTTTTTGATGTTGGAATGAGTAAACTTAGGTGACTTGTTAAATTTAGAATACATGCTCTAAGAATTGATTCACTGGTATTTTGAGTTTTTAAGGTTTTTGATTTCTTTTCAACCTATCATATACAATGCTGTATAATAAAATTTACTTAGTGTATTTTGGTATTAAATTTTCTCATTGTTTTCTCTTGCTTGAGGGCAAGCAAGGTTTAAGTGTGGGGGAATTTGATAGTTACTTAATTGGTTTATTATTTAGTGCATGTTTTCTCTAAGTTTAGGAAGTTAAGTATGTAAATATATTTATCTTTCAATGGTTTTTGTCTAGTTTATGTGTTTATATGCTTTGTAGGTGATTTGGGTGAAAACAAGGAAGAAGAGAAGCCAGACTCGTGCAAAGGAGTACGAGTCATGAAGACATGCACGACTCGTGAAGATGTGCAGTATCGTAGACTTAAATGCATGACTCGTGAAGAAGAGCACGAGTAGTGAAGAGGTGAACGAGTAAAGCAGAGTGAAGAAGAGAAGAAGAGAACGAGTCATGAAGCAAAGAATGACTCGGATGAAGAATCAAGCAGAGCATGACTCGGACAAAGCTTCACGAGTCGGTGATCACCTAGAGAAGCCAGAAAAGAAGAGAGAAAGAGAAGAACACTAGCGCATGACTCGGACAAAACAACACGAGTCGGTTAAAGCTAGAAAGAAGCCAAAGAGAAAAGAAGAAAAGAAGAGCAAGCAAGGGGAAGCCGCATTATGTCGCGAGTGCGACAGAAAGAGCCGTTGGACAGTTACTTTCAAAAAGTCACTTGAAGGGGCATACTTTCCACTAACCTTTGCAACTTTTTGAAGAAAGGGACATAACCTTTAGAACATTATAAATATGTAATTCAACTGTAATTTTAATGATGAATTTTTAACTAATTTAGTTTTTGTAAATCTAAAAGAATAGTCTGTAGTTAAAGTTTAAAGTTGGATTTTATATTTTGAAGAAGAAGACTAAGGAGAAGAAAATTTCTTACAAGGGTTTAAGGAAAAGGGTTGAGAGATTTCTTTCTACTTACTCTTATCTATTACTTTCTTCTCTGTAATTAAATGAATGTTATTTAATAAAACTTGAATCATATTAATGTTACTTCTATTTCCATCAATGTTAGTAGTCTTTGAATGCAGAATCTTCTATTAGTATTATTGCATGATCATTATAAGTTAAGGTAGAATTGAGAGGTTCATTTTAACTTACATCTAATAGGAATTCATTATTAAAACATAACTAGAGAGATCAGTATGTTGAGATAATTGCTATAGGTTGGTGATTATTCTTAAAATATGTAATTGGAATTAACTAGTTCATTAATGAGAGTTAAGGATTAGCATTTTAATTGCATATTTTAGGCATTCTAGTTCATGGTCGAGAGAGTGGATTAGAACAACATTTCAACTTGGCTTGCTTATAAGACTAAATTTATATTTAAATGATGGAATCAAGTTTCATAATCATTAGTTCTTCATTATATACTTTGTCTTCTTTAATTATCATTAACTAAGTTTAATTAATTTACATTATAAGAGTAGTAGAAAATTAACTTACAAATTAATGAATATTATAAACAAGATTAAAATTGAGTAGTAATAGTGTGTAATATTAATCTACATTCCTCGTGTGATCGATATCTTTTGTACTATAATCAGTACACCGTATACTTGCGGAATTAGCGTGTAGAAATACGCCTAACATGCCATGTGAATGCATTATGTTTTCTAAAAATTTCTTGCTCGGCATGCTACACGACAGTCAGGTTTTCTTGACCACCGTGTGGGATGCCTTACTCGGTGGTCGGGATTTTCCATACCGCTATGTAAATGCTTTCTGTTTTGAACACTCAGTTTTTGCAGTTTTACCTAGCGGGCAGGATTTTTTTTGTGCCGGATGCTCTAATGATCGAAGAGTTTAAATGTCTACAATTTGAAGAGGGTTTGAATGAAGTAATTAAGGGATTGATAGCGGCAATGACTTCTTTGCAATCAATAAGCTATTATCAACTAGTGTTAGCTGCATTGAAGGTGGAAAAGTTAGAGATAGTTCAAAGAAAGAATCAAAAGAGGAAATCGCAGGATAGTGGATTTGGACTCGTTTCGGGTAAAAGAGGTTGTGAGACTAAAGAGAATCAAGGTATGTTTAGTGCTCTACCAATTTATGCCGATAAAAAGACGAAATCTGTGCTGGATCTGATCATTCTCTGTGTCCCTTCCTTTATAGGTACAGTTGGTGTAGGCTGCCTTTCAACTTTCAGTACTACCCTCCTACTTTGTGTCACAGCTTCAACTATCCCATTTTTCTCTTCCACTTTCTCTTGATTCTTCCCATAGGTCCCTTCATTGTTCTTCATCATTGTCCTCACCCCTGACTGACTTTGTTTTGCTTTGTGTCCCAAATGTCTACCAAGCATACCGGTGCTTATATCTTCTTCTCAGTGTCTAGTGTGTTTGTGCCCGCATCAGAACCAGCCCCATGTCCTCGGACCTCTTCAACTAGACTCTCGATGTCTTTCTAGGGTATAAGGGTGATGGCTAGATAATTATTACTGTACAAATCTCGAAGGACATACCACTTGAGCAAGCCAAAACCGACCATAAAAACTGGTAGAACAACATTGTAAGCCCCTATTTCTTCCCCCTCTGTTCTGGATTGCTCACCTATTTGGTGTTAATTAAATCCTTGATGGGGTCCTGTAGCGTCCAGCAGTCTGTTTCATGCTTAGAGTGCTTATGGAAGGCACGATACAAGTCTACTCTATGTACAAGCTTCCCTTGGTTTTTGGCTAGTTTTGTAGGTGTATACACCGGGTCCGGAGTCAGCTTTGGTCAGAGTTACCTAATGAGAATAATGTTGGCTCAAAAATAGACAGAGGATGAAAGCAGTTTGACTCTTTTTGGACTGGGGGTTTTGGTAGGGTCTTTTAAAAATATATATATATATTTTAAAAAAATAATAATATATATATATATATATATGTGTGTGTGTGTGTGTGTGTGTGTATATTTATTTATTTATTTATAAAAAAGAAGAAAAAGAGGGGGGCTTTTGGTTGGACCACGGTCAAAACTGTGGTTTGACCTACAATTATATGGATTTTTTTTAAGGTATTTAGGGCCAAGTTTTTTTTACATATAAATAGAAAAAGCTAAGACCTAGGAAGGGGAAGCAGAGAAAAGAAAGAAAAAAGAAAAAAAAGAAAAGAAGAGAGAAAGGAGAGAGCACGAAAGGGAGAGGGGAAATACAAAAGAAAATACACAAGATAAAACACACAAACGCAGTAGAGAAAAGCCAATTTCCCCCATATTTCCCAACAAGAAACCAAAGGAGAGAGGTCAAGGAGAGTAGTTCAAGAGAAGCCGAAGAATGCTAAATCCTCCGATCTTAAGCACACAAATCTGAAGGTAACATAAAAGCTTAGATTTCCAGCCAATGAACAGAGTGTTTAATATGTAAATGTCCATTTTTCATCTTTTTTATTTAACTTTAATTTCATTTATTTAGATCTTTGATTGATAATATTATATAGTAATGATTTGTTCTTGTTAATATTGAGTTTGCTTAGTGCTTGCAATTATTTCCATGAATTAAAAAGCTAAAAAACAATGAAAACCAACAAAATACTATTCATCATCTTCAACCTTTGTTCTTTCTCTCTAAAATTTAGATTTTTTTTTTTATTTTCCTCTTTTGTTGCCTAAACTTCATTTACTTTGAAAATAAATGAGTTTTTGGTGGTTTATGACATAAATCTTGCATTTAGTTTTTATTTAGTTAAAAAAAAGATAAAAAAGACAACCCCGAGTCATGTCCTGACCATGACTCGCATCTGAGTCACGGTCTCAACCGTGACTCACCCCCCCTTCTTTTCCCCCCTATTATCCCTGTGTAGCATTGCAGGGTTGTCTTCTCGGTTTTACACATTTTTGGCATGGATTTTGAAACAAGTTGGCCACTGTCATTTTTGCATGCATGTGTTATTCTCATTTTATTTATTTGTTTCCTTCTTTTCACATAGGGCCCACCTTTTGTTTTTATCTCATGGCCATTAGCACACACATATTTGCATATTTATTTCTTCTATTTGTTTAATTATTTAATTCATGTGTTTTTGTATGGTTTTGGCAATCTGTGATCTTATGGCTTATCTTTACATGTTTTCCTTTCTATTTTAAATGAGTTTATGTTTTTGTCTTTTTGCTATCACATGCATGCATTTAATATTTAATTTATTTGATTATTTACTTAGTTATTAATTTATATCATCCATTTATTTATTTATTTAGATATTATTATTATTATTATTATTATTATTATTATTATTATTATTATTATTATTATTATTATTATTATTATTATTATTATTTCCCTATTTTGCATGGCTCATGTCTACCTCTCTCCATTTTTCTATATTTGCATTGGTTTTGCATGCCTTGGCCACCATTGCATGCTTATTCACTTTCATCACTCATCTTTTTTATTTATTTAATTTTCTTTGTTGTTTATTATTATTATTATTATTATTATTATTATTATTATTATTATTATTATTATTATCATATTTTTGCATGGTGTTATTGCATGGCTTAGTTATTATTATTATTATTATTATTATTATTATTATTATTATTATTATCACTATAATTTGTTACATTTCATTTCTACATGTTCCTCTCACTGTTCACTTTGGGTAGTGTTCTTTTATTTTGCATGACTTTTTATACGTTGGCCACGGTTGCATATGTGTATTTTATGTTATTTGTCTTCATTTCATTTGCATTTCACGTGAACTTCCTATTTCCATATCAATCTGCATGCTTTCATTTATTTCATTTTATTTTGCCATGACACTTGCATGCTTTTCTTCTTGACATGACACCTTTCGCTTTTTTCTATTTTTGACATGATTTGCACTACGTTGGCCACTGTTATTTCTTTCATTTGTTTTTTTTTGTGCCCATTATGTTATAATTAATCCATTTTATTATTTACACGTTCTTAATGTCATTTATTGTTATTATTTTATCATAGTACTTCATCATATTATTTTATTTTTGCATGACTAGATTTGGCATGATTTTCAATTATCTTTGCATGCGTATTGTTCATGTATTAAATTAATGTGTTTAATTTAACTCGTTTTATTTTTCTTACTTGTGTATTAATTTTAATCTACATTTCCCTTGTTTTCATTTTTATTTAGTTGACTTTAGAATTATGACTAATATTCTTGTTGTTATTTTTTTATTTGAGGTTTAAAATGTCTTGTCACTTGTTTGAGCATTTTTTTGACCAAACGAAAGGGCCACGATGTGTAGGAGACTATGTCAGTTTAGTGAGATCTTACATATCTCTATTTGGGTGATTGTGTTTGCTTATAAATAAAGTAGTTTTATTTTATGTGCGTGTCAGATAAAAAATCATAAAAATATTTTTATGACTAAATCAGGATTTTTATTAATAAATTAGGACTAATGTCCTTGATTTTAGCTAAGGAATGCAAAAATGTCACAAGTTAAAATGAAGAGTTAATTTTCTCAAAATGGGAGCAATTCATCTCGGTTTTCAAGCCAATAGCCGATACGACTCTTCGATCCCCTTTTAAGTAAGCATGAAGGAACCAATGTTCCTGAGCTGAATAAATATCTCGATTTATGCATGTTATCCCTTTGACTGATTTTGCTTGACTGTTTTAGCTTTATATTTACATATATTGTGGGCCCTTGTAATTAATTATTTTTGGGGCAATTTAGTTCTTTTATTTAGGGATTGTATTCTGTCCCAATCTTATTTAGCTTTTCTTTTCATTTGGGGATTGTATTTGTCCCAATTTCTATTTTGTAATGATGTGACTTTGTGTGCTTACCACATTATTTACTGCTTTATTTATAACTTTCATTTATCGCTTTCCTTACAGCTTTCATTTATCGCTTCCTCGATGCTTGAATTATGCCTTTAATAAATTGCATTAATCGTGTGAGATGAGAGATGAAATTTCTAATCTAAAAACTCATTTATAATTAATCAAGACATTAATAAGAGTGGAGTTTTGAACTACTCTCTGGTTTAGACCATAGAGGTTAGATGACCTTTTCTAATTTCTCGTAAATTGGGTGACGACTCCAAAATACCTCAAAGGTGCCTAAAGGTTTTATGGGACTAGATTAACTTTTAAAATTTTCTATTGTGTAGGGATTCCAAAATGTCTTGTGTTACCCAAGATCAAATGACGTGAACCAATCACTCGAGTCCTAAAAATGGGTCTTCAAAAGGGGAAGCCTTCCGTTTCGGTGCGCATCACAGTGGCGACTCCGCTGGAGACTTTGTGACTTTGCTCTGAAAGTGTCTTTGTTAAAATGTATAATTCAGTTTTTAAAACTAAATTTCCATCTCTCTTATAAAATTGCATTGCATCATGCTAGAGCCTTGAATTATGCTAGTTTGGACCCTTATCTTACCCCGGTGCATTCCCGAAGCACGACCCTATGTTCACTTAGTGTGGGGAAGTGTTAAGGATAATCAACAGCCCAAGCCTAGTACCTTTTGGTATATCAAATGGAGACCCGATTGGTCGTTATGCTCGTGATGAGCTAGACCCATTGGCGGGGACCATGCTTGGGTAGCCCTAAAGTAACATCACCTTGACCAAAGCTCATGTAATGGCAATAGTTACTTCCCCTAGGTAAAATGAACCATAATACAATGCTTTTCATGTGTGCCATCATGTATTGAACAAAATCAAACGAATTAACTGGTCTTCTATTAAAGGCTTTCATGCCCCGGTAGGTCCACCTTAATTTGGTTGAAGTGTTCAAATACATAATGGCCGAAACCCATACGTATGTGCATTTTGAGAGACATTGTACTACTAGTTTTTTGCCATGCACTATACGCACTCCTCAGGTCCCCTGTTGACCTATGGATTAAGCCCACCTAGGAAGAGACCAATTGACCTCGTGTGCATGAGTTAAAAGGTTGGAAGGATCTACTTGCTTGTATGTGGTTGTAAAATGCTGCATAGCTCATGATCATGCATCGTATACGTCATTCAAGCATTATTATGACAAAGTAAGCTATGCAGCCATCATAGATTTGTCCGAGTGGTCTAGGGATCCTAGTGGATAGTTGATCAGAAATCCTATTTTTGAGTTGCTAGAAAGGGTATCAGTTTGGGGTTTAGATTCACTTTCAGAGAGCAGTGAGACTTTATCTTCAAACTTTTCAGCAGAATTTAGTATGGCTAATCCTTCGAGAGAGAGGGAGGTGACCCAGCACTGATTGCTGAGGAAGTGGGTAGGAGATCGGAGGAGTTTGAAAATAGGATGATGATAATGATGGGGAATTTGACTACTGCAATGATATAGCCTGCTGGGCAGCCACCAGTTGCTCCTGCAGTAGGGCAAGAGAGGCAAAATCCGATTAGAGAGGATCCTCCGGTGATTTTACGCCCACCAGTGGCTGAGCCCAGAGGTGCATCCGAACCTAAGAGGGTCACAGATCTTGATGATGACTTTTTTGAAGAGGATCTAGTTTCAGTGAAGGGCAATACACCTAAAGTTGAGCAGGTGATGTGGAAGAAGATGGAAGAGAAGTTTGAGGCTATGACCCGTATGTTGACAATAGGTAGGGGGATGAACCTTGAGGATAGAGAATTAAATGGGGATGACTTGGGGCCCCAAAACTTCAAGATGTCTGATATTCCCAAGTTTGATGGGACTTCTGAACTGACTGCGCACATTAAGCAGTACTCTTTGGTCATGAAGGGTACCACCTTGTCTAGAAAGCATAAGATAGAGTATTTCAGCTTGAGCCTTATTGGAGTCGCAATAGATTGGTATCATGGATTGGACAGAAGGTCCAAAGAGGATTGGGATTTGCTGACTGAGGAGTTCCTCAAACAGTATGATTGTAGTACCCGAATGGAGGTCACCTTGAAGGACCTAGAGCTGTTATAGCAGAAATTAGGAGAGTCCTTCCATGAGTATCTCACTAGGTGGCAGAATAGGGTTATGGAGATGAAGCGTAAGCTCGATACCTCAAAGCAGATTTAGTTGTTTATCCGAAATGCAAGTCCGTACTTGAAGGAGGGCCTAAAGATGAAAGGTTTTAAGGATTGGGAATCCTTGAAGGATATCGCTATAGAGGCCAAGAGTGAATTCATGGCCAAGAGGGCAAGAAATAAAGCCTATGCTAGGAAGGTGTATTGCAACCAGGGGGCAGGCAGGTCAGCTAGCTCTAGCAGTACTAGTAGGACAGGAAAGACGGCTGAGGTTTCAGCTACGGGGGCAAGCTGAAGGTACTTTTTAAACCTAGGTTGACCTCTGTTATGGGTTCTGAAGAAACTTGAAAAGAGGGAAAGCTACGACCCTTGGCACCTAGACCAGTTAGAACCCTAAGGGCAGCTTAGACATAAGGAGAATGAGTACTGTGCATACCACCAGCATACTGGGGATCTGACAGATAATTGTGTGAGGCTAAGGCATGATATTCAGGATCTGATCGATAGTAAGCAGATCATAGATCTAGAACACCGAGAGGGTAAGAAGAAGCCAGGGTACAATGCAGTCCCACCTCCTATTTTTATGTTTGGGTCTAGCTTGCCTGAATTGTATGTTTTGCAAGATTTGTATGGAAACGAGTACATTGCTGTCACTCATCTTGAGGCAAGTGAAAAAGGGGCTCCCCGTAGCTATGATTGATTGTTGGTCCACTAGTGAGAGTGGAGAAGAGTATGAGCAGGTGGGGGAAGAGATTGTGACTACTAATCTATGGGATTCAGAGGAAGAGAACATAGAAGCTGTGACCCGAAGTGGAAGGGTGGTCCCAAAAACGGAGAGGCAACTAGAGCTAGTGCCTAAACCAGTTGAGTTGGGAGAGGATAAGATACAGAAGCAGCTGAAGAAGACCATCGCTCAGATATCTATTTGGGATTTATTGAGGCAGCCACCGTCGCATAGGCAGAGGTTAGTCGAGGCTTTGTGCGAGTCTACTGTTACTACCACCATCTCGCCATCTGAGTTGTTAGAATTAGTTAAGGGGAATTCTGGTGAGAATTTGGAGTACTTTAACGCTGACTTACCGGTTGAGGGTTGTAATCACAACCGTCCCCTATACATTAAGGTATAGATTAATAGCAAGCACACTGCTTTCGTGATGGTGGATGATGGCTCATCTATAAATACGTGCCCTTTGGTAGCTCTTCAAGCCTGTGGGTTGGATAAGAGCATGCTAAGTAGATCTGATCTCCCCATCACTGCTTATGATAATTTCAAAAAGCAAGTCTCGGGTACCTTTAAAGCGGTAGTAAAGACTAGGCCTGTTGAGATAGAGGCAGAGTTTGTCGTGTTGCCTATCCCTGCTAACTTTTTGGCTTTGTTAGGAAGGCCTTGGTTTCACAAATTGGGATGAGTACCCTCTACTCTCCATTAGATGATCAAGATACCACACGGAGGGGAGGTGGTGACTATTAAAGCTGCAAGGGAAAACTAAGTCTCTACCTTAGGGATCGTTAATCAGCCGTTTAATGGTTTCTATGTGTCTGTGATAGGGGAAGAGGGAAACTCAGTGGATAGCCCCTAAGTACTGAATATGATCAAGAGGATGAATTTTCTTCTAGGGGCTGGTTTAGGCAGAAACTCTCAGGGCCAGCAGTCTGTTATCACCACGAGGGGTCAGAAGGACCAAAAGGGTTTGGGTTATGGAAGTGGAAATGGCAAGGGCAAGAAGAAGTTAGATGGTATTTCTCATATCCTGGAGAGCTTCGTGCCTGCATCCTCCATTTGTGCTTACGCTGGAGAGGCCGAGACTCAGTGGGTTGATGGTAATTTCATGCCAGGATTCGAGATGTTCAATGATGTTTTCGATTGGGAAGTCAGAGCTATCAGGTCTACAGAAAGTTTTTGGAATGAAAAAGTCATGACTCGTTGCAACATTTGGGACAAGTTTGAGCCAGAAGAGGTCATCACTGAGAAGCTTCTGGCCATCAAGTTGAAGGGGAAGGAGAAAGTTGAGATTAAAGCTTCAGAGTCAAATTTGAAGATCCAGGACTTGGAGATATCTTAGGTAGCAGTTGAACCTCTTCCAGGCAGAGACAACAGTGCACTGTTAGCTGCAGCGTCTGCGTCGGTGGGAAATGAGGATGATAATTATTTATATGCTCTTTTTATTCAAGAACTTTTTAATAGTGATAATGTTTGTAATTCCAGTTTTATCAATAATATGAATAACTTTGCTTATTTGTGTGATGTCTCTAATAATTTCATTTTACATGATCATGCATATAATGCATTTATTTTTGACATTAATTCAACTGATACGACTATGTTTAATCTTGGGACCATGGAAAACCCAAGGGACCTTGGAAAACCCTAGGGAAATCTTTATAGCATCCCACATAACTCCTGAAGAGAGAGTGCAATTTGAGAGAATACTGAAAAAATACGAAAAAGTCTTTGCTTGGACCTATGAAGACATGCCGGGGATTGACAGAGAGGTTACTGAGCATGCTATCCCGACTTACCCAGAGTGTAAACCAGTTAAGCAGAAGCTTAGGAGGCTTAGGTCGGAATGGGCACAAAAGGTGAAAGAAGAGGTTCATAAGCAGATCGAGGCCAAATTTCTAGTGGAGGTTCAGTACCCAACATGGTTGGCCAACGTAGTCCCTGTAGCTTAGAAGGATGGAAAAGTGCTGATGTGTGTGGATTACCGGGATCTAAATAAGGCTTGTCCGAAAGATGACTTCCCCTTACCTCATATCGATGTACTAGTGGATAGTGTGGCTGTTTGCATGTTGTACAACTTCATGGATGGATATGTCGAGTGCAATCAAATCCTCAATAAGATAGTAGATTGGATTAAGACTGCCTTCATTACTGAGTGGGGCACGTTTGCATACAGGGTTATATCCTTTGGGTTAAAGAACACGGGAGCGACTTATCAATGGATGGTTACGAAGATTTTAAGTGACTTGATCCACAAGGAGGTTGAAGTGTATGTTGACGACATGATGATCAAGTCCACTAGTAGGGAGGGTCACTTTGAGGCTTTAGAAAAGTTCTTCCGAAGGATTAATAAGTACGACCTCCACCACAACCCTAAGAAATGTGTCTTTGGAGTTACCTCGTGGAAGTTGCTAGGGCATATAGTGAGTCAGAGAGGAATCGAATTGGATCCTAATAAGGTCAAAACAATCCGAGAAATGCTTGTGCCTCAAAAGGAGAAAGAAGTCAGAAGTTTCTTAGGAAAGCTTCAGTACATCAGTCGCTTTATTGCTAAGCTAGCTTTGGTATGTGAGCCGATATTCAAGCTTCTCAGGAAAAATCAGCCGGTTAAGTGGAATAGTGATTGCCAGGCAGCTTTTGATACTATCAAGGACTACCTATTGAACCCACCAGTTTTGAGACCACCACAGCTTGCTAAGCCTCTAATCTTATATCTAGCCATAGAGGACAGTTTAATGGGTGCCATGATGGCTCAGGAAGACAAGTTCGGAGTAGAATTTGCTGTGTATTACCTCAGTAAGAAGTTTCTACCTCATGAGACTAAATATGTTAAGGTCGAGAAGATCTGCTTGGCTTTAATTTGGGCCTCTAAGAAGTTGTGGCATTTCTTCCATGCATTCAGTGTACAGGCGGTTGCCAAACATGACCCACTCAGATACCTTCAAGAAGCACCTTCTTTGTTAGGTAAGATGGGAAGATGGTTGTTATTGCTGCAAGAATTTGATATAGAGTATGTGACCAAGAAAACCATTAAGAGAAGGGCTATGGCAGAGTTCTTAGATGATCATCCCATTAAAGGAGACTAGTTTGAATACAGTTTCCCAGATGAAGATGTCGGGGGCATAGCGGTACAAGGTTGGCAGTTGTTCTTCGATGCCACAGTTAACGGTACAGGGGCAGGTATTGGGATCATCCTCACAACCTCGGATGGTGAAAAGCTACCTTTAGCTAAGAAATTGAGGTACAAGGCCACTAACAATAAAGTTGAGTATGAGGCTTGCGCCTTCGGGTTGGAAGCGCTTTTAGCCTTGGGGGCAAGGACTGTGGAGGTCTTCGGGGATTTATTATTAGTGATTCACCAAATCAGGGGAGAATGGTCAGTCAAACAGGAGAGGTTATTGCCTTATGTGGAATATCTGAGGATGTTACGTAGCCAGCTCGAGGCTTAAACCTTCCATTTCATCCCTAGAGATAAGAATCAATTAGCAGATGCTTTTGCAACTCTAGTGTCTCTATGGGATAACCCGGAAGGGGTCTTCATCAGGCCAGTCCTAATTTCCAGTTCGAAAAATCCCTATTTTGAGATCGATCAGGTGATGGATGTTGAGGTTGCCGATGGAAAACCATGGTATTATGACATTCAGAATTATTTGAAGAAATTTGTGTTCCCAAAAGAGGCTACCGAAAAGGACCAAAGGATGATCCAAAAGTTATCTACCCAATTCATCAGTGTAGATGGCACTTTGTATAAGAAGCAAGCTGATGGTATCCAATTGAGATGTTTGACAGAGAAAGAGGCCGAAAGGGTTATGGAAGAGGTTCACGCAGGAGCCTATGGAGCTCATATGAATGGCTTAGCTTTAACAAAAAAGATCATGCACCAAGGATTCTATTGGCTCACAATGGATACGGATTGTTCAAAATATGTGAACCAATGCCAGTTATGTCAGTAATACATGAATTTGAGACATGTGCAAGTTTCGGAGCTACACAACTTAACATCCCTATAGCCGTTTGCAGCTTAGGGAATAGACATCATAGGCGAGATCCACCCCACGGCTTCCAATGGACAAAGGTTCATCATAGTCGCCATTGATTACTTCGCCAAATGGGTCGAAGCTGAATCTTTTAAGAAGATTGATACCAGGGACATGGCCAGGTTCATCGAACGGAATTTGATATGCAGATATGGCCTCAAGCACCACATTATGTTTGATAATGGGGTACAATTCTTGGCGAAAACTAAATAGGTGCTTCAGAAATACAGAATCCAGCATCACAAGTCTTCTCCTTACCGACCTCAGGCCAATGGTGCGGTTGAAGCAGCAAATAAGAACGTCAAAAGAATACTGGCCAAGATGGTACAGAGCTACAAAGATTAGGCAGAGAAGTTGCCTTTCGCACTCTGGGTTACAGAACCACCGTCAGAACCTCGATAGGAGCAACACCATTTTCCCTGGTATATGGAACTGGAGCAATTTTTTCGGTTGAAGTCAAACTGAGATCGTTAAGGGTAGTCATGAAAGTTGAGATTCCAGAGACAAAATGGGCACAACAACGATTACTGCAGTTGAATCTATTAGATGAAGATAGATTGCGAGCTTATTATCACAACCAGGTTTATCAGAAGAGGCTAGCTCGGTCTTTTGGCAAGAGAGTACGAAAGCACCCATTGAAAGAAGGGGATCTGGTATTCAAGATGATGAGGCCACGTGTGCCAGACATCCGTGGAAAATTTTGGCCCACATGGGAAGGTTCATTTGTGCTGAAGAAGTTAATGTCGAAAGGAGCAGCCATCTTGACAGACAGTGACGAAAATAAATTTAAGGAACCAGTCAATGTCGACAGATTGAAAAGGTTCCATGGCTATGGACTCCAAATCAAAAGAAGAGAATGAGTGCCCCGCGGGTCGAAAACCTAAAAATGGCTGGCTTACTAAAATTGAGCGCCCTGTCAGGGCGAAAATCGAAAAAGCACCCTGGGCAAAAATTAAGGGTTGAGAGAAAATGATCAATCGTGAAAACTCGAGGGGGTTGATTGGTGACAAGAGTTGGACGCTTATAAGATTTATCCAGAGATTAGGCGTAGTCTTGTATTTGCTTGAATTTAGTCAAATGATGATCATGAGTGATGAAATCATATGAAGGGGTACACGAATCCGCAATAAAGAATTCATGTTGCATTATTTTTAAGTTCTTTTATAAAAAGAAAATATAATGTTCTCTATTAAGTCCATCTGATCCATTGGTTATCCTCTGAGCACTTTCTGTCCGGCCAGATACCTAGGTCAATCGAGCCTATTGTTAATAGCCTAAAAAGAAAAAAAAATAGAAAATAGAAAATAAAAAATAAAAGCAGCTGAGTTGAATTCCTCAGGCAAAAATAAGGCATGGGGTTATGTGATAATCCCCAAAGGGACGCATTTTCCATAAAGAAAAGCTAGCGTGAAAACCCACAAGGGGCACTCTACCTTTTGAAATAATGATGAATAACACCGAGAGTGGTCAGGGGCTGCCGGTCGCAAGTTGCGGGGTCAACATAGAGAGAATCTGAGCCGAGAATCATCCCAGTTAAGGTCCTTAAGAATGGGATTGAACGCGTGAGGCCGTCCGGATGAATTTATCACTCATATTTTGCATAGCATGTGCACATTCACACGCATAATTTACCCCTGGATATGGGTTTTAATTTTGCAGGAAATATTAGGCAGTGAAGGTTGTTCGAAAAAGCACCCCCAGGCATTCTGGGAGTATTCGAAAAAAAAAATTAATTGTTTGATTTTTTTACAGGATGCCTCCGTAACGCGTTCCACCTAGGGAACTAGCAGATATTCCACCTCCAGCATGGATGGCTGCTGAACAGAGATGGAGGTTTGAGGCATTATGTCATTCACGATTTTTGTCCAGCAAATTTCTGTCCTAGACATTCTTAGAGCAGATGGGCTTGTGGGAGGAGGTCAGCATACTGTTAGCAGCTATAGGCTAGATTGATTTCCTTACATTAGCCTTTCTTACATACCCAGAGGTTACTAGAGAGTTCCTGGCTACGCTTGAGTATGGGGGGTCCTCGAGGTCAGATACAGATCCTAGGGCCATATCATTTCGGGTCCGAGACGTAGGGCATACGATGAGTCGCTAGAGTTTTGCACAGATTATGGGTCTTTCGACTGGAGACCATGTAGAGGTACTGAATAGGACTGTTTTGGCACACCAATGGGAGATGATCACAGCACCAGGGGCTCGTTATAACCGTAACACAGCTAAGAGTACTCTATTAGCTTAACAGGTGTATAGATATATACAGAGGGTTTTGGCTAGCAACTATTTGGGCAGAACTGGTAGTCTTAGTGCTATTAATACCATGGAGATTTGGAGTCTATGGGCCATGACAACAAGGATACCGCTCAACATTAGTAACGAGATTATAGCCGGTATGGTTAGATAGAGTTGGAGGACTACGGTGCATCTATGTATAGGTGGGGTAGTCACCAGATTGCCACTGCACTTAGGTCATGATCCTAGCACGTTTGGCCCACCCGTGGACAGGGATGTTTATGTTGATCGCGTTCTTGCCAAATATATGGGCATGGTTGAGCAGTTGCCTAGGTAGGCAGGAGAGTATAAACTACTTACTATGGCTGAGACTCGATAGATGTATCATTTGCCTTTGCTTGCGGCTGCGGCACCATCCGAGTGTCAGCCTTAGGCCGAGGGGGAGCCTCTACAGCCTCAGCCAGATGAGGAGTATTATCATCCGCAACCAAAGGGAGGAGAGCCTCACTCGCCACTAGATGGTATGGATGTAGATATAGATAAGGAGGATCTTCTTTGCACTCCATCATCACAGCTATTTCCTCCGAAGGATCTGATGCGCTCTCCTCCTCATATGCATGCTTGGGGGTTAGATTCTCAGACATCTAGGAGGTATCATCCCTATGGCTGCCCAAATTCTCTGGGGGCATCTACTTCGGCAGTTTTGCCACCGCCACCTGGGCCTGGGATAGAGCAGAGCCAGGCGGGTATGGAGGTCTTCATCCAGGCCATATAGAGGGAGATTTTGGCAGCATTGGATGTTAGATCCCAGTGTACGGATGAGAGGCTGATGGTAAGAGGATGATGGCTATAGTGCAGCATTCTGAGGAGAGGCTAATGGCTATGGAGTAGTGTTCTGATGAGAGGCTGATGGCCATGGAGCAACGTATAGAGGGGAGACTACATGCCATGGATAGGAGATTGCAGTGCATGGAACGGCTCATGGAGGAGACGCAACAGCGCCAGGACAGACTTAAGGAGTCCATGAGAGCCTTCCATACAGCAGTAGCACGCCAGGTGAATGAGTCCCTCTAGATGGCAGATGAGTCTATTGATATGATGAGGCTCCGGTTGGAGATGGTTGAGGGGTCGGTGCAGGGTGTGTCCTAGTTAGTGAGGCGTTTACAGGAGGATGTGGATTCCAGACTTACAGACATGACCGGTTGTATTAGAGACCACACTATGACTGTCTCAGTATTGGGGACAAGCATTCACGATCTGGCTAGGACTATAGGGGAGTCTTTCTTGTCCATTCTTAGATGGGCAGATAGAGGTGCAGTTGCGAGAGCCTCAGCCGTCAATCCCTAGATCTTCACTAGTAGAGGTAGCTGATCAGCCAGTCGCCTTTGTAGGATCAGATGTGCGGATGGTGCATACATTAGACGAGGAGGATCCAAAGGAGCCCACTGACTATGATCCATTTGGCTGATTTTCAGGGAGATTTATTGTTGTTTTGATCTGATTTATGTACAAGTGATATTTATGTATGGATGACCTTTATTGCACTTTGCATTTTTTTTCTTATGCACTTTAACATGAGATAGATAAAAGGAATAAGAAGATATGAAATGACAAACCACAAATAATAAAATGACAAATGATGATAAAAAATAAAAGTAATATATATGAAACGTCAAACCACAAATGATAAAATGAGAAAATGAGATAACGAGATAACAAAATTTTGAACCTTCGTGAAAGGTAGATGATCAAAATGATTATCATAATAAATTGCTTTAACGAAATTTATTTTATTCAGGGAACAACTGAGGCTATGCCATGAGACAACTCTCGCACTTTGTAAGTCTGGAGTAGACTCGGTGTATTTCAAGAGAATATTTCTCGCATTTTGTAAGTCTGGAGCAGACTCAGTGCATTGCCATTTGATGATGGCATCCGTACTTTGTAAGTCTGGAGCAGACTCGGTGCAGTTCAGAAGAATAATTTTTGCATTATGTAAGTCCGGAGTGGACTCGGCACATCGCCATTTGAGGATGGCACCCACACTTTATAAGTCTGGAGCAGGCTCGGTGCAGTTCAGAAGAATATGTCCCGCGTTTTGTAAGTATGGAGTAAATTCGACGCATCGCCATTTGAGGATGGCGCCCTATAACACCCCGATACCCCCATTGGAAGGATACCGGAGCACTACCCGACACTCACTCACACACATGCATACATCTCAGCGGAAGCATACAATAATAATAATAAATCTTATAATCTTAACATATAATCAAAATATATTATATACATCATCAAATACATATATCACTGTACCCAAAAAGAATTACATAATTATATAACCAAAATGATATACTAAAAGATTACAGGAGGAGTACAAAATAAAACCAAACTCTCCTCCTATGTGGCCGACCTGCAGATGCGCGACTCGAGTGGAACCAAAATCCTGCCACCTATACGGGAAAATAACCCGTGCTAAGCGATAACGCTTAGTGAGGAGGAACAAAGACAAAAGAGCACTATACAGAAATATTAATAATAAAACATCAACATACTGAATTCTCTAAGTAGCAGAAAACAGAGATACATAAGTCATATTCACTATAAGAAAGCAGAGCTTAATAACAGTATGCATAAAACAATTACACTAACTGAAATCACTCACTAATCATAACATTTCACTAAGCAAAATGCCAAACACTTCGAACAATAGCCTGAATTTTAGTGGTGGTGGATACAGGAACACTACACTGGAGGGGACACTGCGAACAGTATCAAAAAGTGGAGACTGAAGCCTCAACACTACCACCAATCACTAGACCCTAAGCGGGGTCATCGCAAGGCCCAAACGAGGCAACATAGGCAGCTGCACTCACTATCCCTTTATAAGCATGCTTATCTATCCACTACTATGACACTTCAGGCTCAACTCACTCACTCTTAACATTTATCACTAAACGATGGCAAAACAAGTATTCAAACACTAGCATAACATTAATTATTTACACAAATCTAGAACATCAATACACACTTGTATAAAATACAAAACATAACTTAATACTGGGAAGCCATGCAAAGAGAGAGAAGAAAATGTTTCAGGCAAAACAAATCAGGCAGGAGGAGGCTCACTATTGCGATCGCGCTCGCGACAGTAGCCGCAGCGCTACTGGCAAGAAGCGGGACTGTCACGACTCGTGTCGCGATGCACGACAGTAGAAAAGTGGGCTGGCACGAGTCGTGCTATGGTGCGCGACTCGTGCTGGCCACCACTGCTTGGGCACGAGTCGTGTTGAGATGCATGACTCGTGCACAAGCCCAGCTGCTGAGCTGTGCACGCCACGCCAAATGGAACTGACCTGCCGAGCAGGCGATCATGACTCGTGAAGGGCTTCACCTGTCATGAAGAGTCTCATTTTGCAATCTTCACGACTCATGAAGAATCTCACGTGTCATGAAGAATCTCATTCCGATCGGCCCGCGAGAAGCTGGAATCAAGCGGCTTTGTCGCGCTCGCAACAAGCGTCGCGATCGCGACAGAGTCGCGTTACCCAGTTCCTCAGCACAAAAAATAATACGTTCAAACTTTCAAACACAAAATTAGACATACCCAACCACTCAATCAAGCATAACCACTTACCTCATCACTGCAAAGCCTTCAAAACATGCTCATAATCATGTATAAACATAATTTATTGACATAATTTACACAACAATAACATGCAAAAACTTAATATTAACACAATCAAACATAATCCCATAAATTCATTCAACCCATACTCATTCACTTCAAAACCCACATTCAAACTATCACAACACTAGCATTTACATCCATATTCACTACCTTACTAGCACATGCATTTGTACATAAAAAACACTCTAATTTCCAGAATTTAAACAACACAAATCACACACTCAATCCAAGATGACAATTAGGGTAATCAACTCACAACTACACATAATCAGAAAATAACTCCCAAACAAACACATCCAAAATAGAGCTCCCAAACCTAACAAAAGAAGCTTCAATCTGTCCACTTCAAGATCCCACTTTCTCTTTTCCTTTGCTCTTCCTTCTTTCCTCCAATTCTTGCACAAAACCTAGCCAAAATACACACTTAAATCCAACCATACATTAACCCTTCCAAACCAAAAAAAAGTGTAGAAGAAGAAGAAGATGAACTCAACCACTTACCTCTTGAAAACCCAGCTAAAACTCAGAGAAATCCAACTTAAAGATTGAAGCACCAACTCATGCAAAGATGAAGAGCAGCAAAAATGAAAAAGAAAGAGAAGAGAGGAACGAGCATTGAGCAAGGAAGAGGAAAAATACAGCTTCCACAGGAAGCTAATCCTTTTCCTGCCCTCCTTTCCCTCTCTCTTCATTTTGCATTAATTGCCTAACCACCAAGTCCACATGGCAAGCTCCTATTGGACCAAAGATTCAACTCTTTGACTTTGCACTTTACTCCCTAAACTTATTTCTTCACTTAGAACATTAATTAATTCTTCAATTAGGTCCTTAAATAATCAAATTCCCACATGCACAAATACCAAAATACCCTTAATTATCCAACTTAGCATGCTAATTCCGACTAAACCCTTTTTAGGTTGTTACACGCCCGCACTTTGTAAGTCTGGAGCAGACTCGGTGCAGTTCAGGAGAACAATCCCGGCACTTTGTAAGTTTGGAGCAAACTCGGTGCCTTTCCATCTGAGGATGACACCTGCGCTTCAAAAGTCTTGAGAAGACTCGGTGCAACACAGAAGGATGACAATCGCTCTACAGTCTAGATAGTGACACGAAAGGATGATTTCCTTCCCATAGAGGTAGGAAGGTAGCCGCCCCAGGTACATGTCTCTTTCCTTTTTTCTGAACATTGGCTAACCTAGACACTAGTGTATTAGCTTCTCCAAACTTGGGGGTAACTGTAGATACCGGGTCTTGAGTCAGCTTTGGTCAGCGTTACCTAATGAGGATAATTTTGGCTCAAAACTAGATAGAGGATGAAAGCACTTTGACTCTCTTTGGACTAGGGGTTTTGGTAGAGTCTTTTAAAAATATATATTTTTAAAAAAATAATAATAAAAAACATATTTAAAATATATATATATATATATATATATATATATATATATATATATATATATATATATATATATATATATATATATATATATATATATATATATATATATATATATACACACACATATATATATACACATGTGTGTGTGTGTATGTAAATATATATGTATATACACAAACACACACACACACATATATATTTATAAAATAAAAAGAAAAAGAGGGAGGCTTTTGGTTGGACCACGGTCAAAACCGTGGTTTGACCTACAATTATATGGATTTTTTTAAAGGTTTTTAGGGCCAAGTTTTCTTTCATATATATAGAAAAAGATAAGACCTAGGAAGGGGGCGGAAGAGAAAAGAAAGAAAAAAGAAAAAAAGAAAAGAAGAGAGAAAGGAGAGAGCACGAAAGGGAGAGGGGAAATACAAAAGAAAATACATAAGATAAAACACACACACACACAGTAGAGAAAAGCCAATTTCCCCTGTATTTTCCAACAAGAATCCAAAGGAGAGAGGTCAAGGAGAGCAGTTCAAGAGAAGCCGAAGATTGCTAAATCCTCTTATCTTGAACACACAAATCTGAAGATAATATAAAAGCTTAGATTTCCAGCCAATGAACAAAGTGTTTAGTATGTAAATGTCCATTATTCATCTTTTTTGTATAACTTTAATTTCATTTGTTTAGATCTTTGATTGAAAATATTATATAGTAATGATTTGTTCTTGTTAATATTGAGTTTGCTTAGTGCTTGCAATTATTTCAATGAATTAAAAAGCTAAAAAACAATGAAAACCAACAAAATACTATTCATCATCTTCAACTTTTGTTCTTTCTAAAATTTATATTTTTATTGATTTTCCTCTTTTGTTGCCTAAACTTCATTTTCTTTGAAAATAAATGAGTTCTTGGTGGTTTATGACATGAATCTTGCATTTAGTTTTTATTTGGTTCAAAAAAAAGACAAAAAATGTTTTTTTTTTTAAATTTTTGGCGGAAGCTGGACATCGTGCTCAACTTCCTGGGTGTTTTGACGGCCGAGTCATGGCCTGATCATGACTCGCCATCTGAGTCACGGTCTCAACCGTGACTCACCCCCTTCTTTTTCCCCCTTTTATCCCTACGTAGCATTGCAGGGTTGTCTTCTCGATTTTACATGTTTTTGGCATGGATTTTGAAACAAGTTGGCCACTGTCATTTTTGCATGCATGTGTTTTTCTCATTTCATTTATTTGTTTCCTTCTTTTCACTTAGGGCCCACCTTTTGTTTTTGTCTCATGGCCATTAGCACACACATATTTGCATATTTATTTCTTTTATTTGTTTAATTATTTAATTCATGTGTTTTTGCATGGTTTTGGCAATCTGTGATCTTATGGCTTATCTTTACATGTTTTCCTTTCTATTTTAAATGAGTTTATGTTTTTGTCCTTTTCACATGTATGCATTTAATATTTAATTTATTTGATTATTTACTTGGTTATTAATTTATGTCATCCATTTATTTATTTATTTAGATATATTATTATTATTATTATTATTATTATTATTATTATTATTATTATTATTATTATTATTATTTCCCTATTTTGCATGGCTCACGTCTACCTCTTTCCATTTTTCTATGTTTGCATTGGTTTTGCATACCTTGGCCACTGTTGCATGCTTATTCACTTTCATCACTCATCTTTTTTATTTATTTAACTTTCTTAGTTTATTATCGTCATCATCATCATCATCATCATCATCATCATCATCATTATTATTATTATTATTATTATTATTATTAATATCATATTTTTGCATGGTGTTTTTGCTTGGCTTAATAATTGTTGTTGTTGTTGTTGTTGTTGTTATTTTTATTATTGTTATTATTATTATTACTATTATTATTATTATTATTGTCTCTGTAATTTGTTACATTTCATTTCTACATGTTTCTCATTTACATCCCACTGTTCACTTAGGGTAGTGTTATTTTATTTTGCACGACCTTTCATACGTGGGCCATGGTTACATGTGTGTGTTTTATGGTGTTTGTCTTCATTTCATTTGCATTTCACGTGAACTTCCTATTTCCATATCAACCTGCATGCTTTCATTTATTTCATTTTATTTTTCCATGACACCAGCATGCTTTTCTTCTTGCCATGACACCTTTCGCTTTTTTCTATTTTTGACATGATTTGCAATATGTTGGCTACTGTTATTTCTTTCATTTGTTTCTTTTGTGCCCATTATGTTATAATTAATCCATTTTATTATTTAGACGTTATTAATGTCATTTATTGTCATTATTTTATCATATTACTTCATCATATTATTTTATTTTTGCATGATTAGGTTTGGCATGATTTTCAATTATCTTTGCATGTGCACTGTTCATATATTAAATTAATGTGTTTAATTTAACTCGTTTTATTTTTTTTTACTTGTGTATTAATTTTATTCTACATTTCCCTTATTTTCATTTTTATTTAGTTGATTTTTGAATTATGACTAATATTCTTGTTGCTATTTTTTATTTGGGGTCGTGTTGCTTGTTTGAGCATTTTTATGACCAAACGAAGGGGCCACGGTGTGTAGGAGACTACGTCAATTCGGTGAGACCTTATCTATCTCTATTTGGATGATTGTGTTTGCTTATAAATAAAATAGTTTTATTTTATGTGCGTGTCAGATAAAAAATTACAAATATATTTTTATGACTAAATCGGGGTTTTAATTAATAAATTAGGACTGATGTCCTTGATTTTAGCCAAGGAATGCAAAAATATCATGAGTTAAAACGAAGAGATAATTTTCTCAAAATGGAAGCAATTCATCTCGATTTTTAAGCTAATAGCCGATAAGACTCTTCGATCCCCTTTTAAGTAAGCATGAAAGAACCAATATTTCTAAACCGAATAAATATCCCAATTTATGCATGTTATCCCTTTGATTGATTTTGCTTGATTGTTTTAGCTATATATTTACATATCTTGTGGGCCCTTGTAATTAAATATTTTTGGGGCAATTTAATTTTTTTATTTGGGAATTGTATTATGTCCCAATCTTATTTAGCTTTCCTTTTCATTTGGGGGATTGTATTTGTCCCAATTTCTATTTTGTAATGATGTGGTTTTGTGTGCTTACCACTTTATTTATCGCTTTATTTACTGCTTTATTTATAGCTTTCATTTGTCGCTTTATTTATTGCTTTCTTTATAGCTTCCATTTATCGCTTCCTCGATGCTTGAATTGTGCCTTTAATAAATTGTATTAATCGTGTGAGATGAGAGATGAAATTTCTAATCTAAAATCTCATTTATAATTAATCAAGACATTAATAAGAGTGGAGTTCTGAACTACTCTCTGGTTTAGACCATAGAGGTTAGATGACCTTTTATAATTTCTCGTAAATTGGGTGGCGACTCCAAAAATACCTCAAAGGTGCCTAAAGATTTCATGAGACTAGATGAACTTCCCCAATGTTCTATTGGGTAGGGATTCTAAAATGTCTTGTGTTACCCAAGATCAAATGACGTGAACCAATCGGTCGAGCCCTAAAAGCGGGTCTTCAAAAGAGGGAGCCTTGTTATTGTCTTGTGTTACCCTTAGCGATTGTTATTGTAACCTCAACTTCTTGATCTAATGGAGCTCACCTTTTTTGTTAGGTATTCCCCTTCTGCTTCAGTGGCTATGTAATTTAGGGACTCCCAATCTTTTAGCCCTTTCATTTTGAGCCCCTCCTTTAGGTATGGGCTAGCATTGCAGATGAACAATCGGATCTAATCCTGGGTTTTTGGTTTCCTTTTCATCTCCATCACCCTGTTCCTCCTATAAGTGAGGTACTCATGGAAGAACTCATATGGCTTTTGCTGTAATAGCTTAAGATCCTTTAACGTCACCTTCATCTAAGTACTACATTAATATTGCCTCAAAAATTCCTTGGTCAACCTTCCCCAGTCTTTTTTTGTCCTTTTGTCTAATCCCGAGATACCAGTCAATTGGTGGCCCAATAAGATTAAGGCTGAAATAGTTAACCTTTTATCTCTTAGTAAAGGTGGTTCCCTTCATTACCAAAGGATACTATTTAATGCATGTAGATGGGTCATATGTGCCGTCAAACTTTGGCATATTCGGCATTTTAAACCGGTAAGGCAGGATTTCTTCACTATAGATTCATGTCCTCGGGGTTGATCCCCTTCCTAGCTGAGAGTACTTTGGCCATAGCCTCTAATTTCTCTTCCATTCTCTTGATGGCATGATCTTCCATTTTAGGGACCTAGTTTCACACTATTTGGGAGCCTTGGAGCTCATCATCATCTCTGACTATGAAGTCATATTTAGTGTCACATTGTACACATTCCTTGTCTCTTCAGTGCTCAGCCAATGGGACCTTTGGTGCCATATTGTTTACGTTGGCGACCGGTGGAGGTACAACAGGAACCACAACAGGAGTCCTTCTAATAGCCATTGATTGAACTCATATTGCAGTCAGTGTTATTGGAAGAGTGATATAACTAGAAGCCAAGCTAGCTGAAAGACTAGTGAGCATAGACATGATCTTCCTCATAATGTCTTCCATCCTCTTATCTAAGTGATGGGAGTTAGAGGTACCGACAGGTGGTGTGTGATCAGATATATTCACTCCCTCTGACTATTTTGGAAACTACCCTAAAGACCTTTCTGATGTACTGCCTGATCCCAAATTAGAACTTGGTTCTAATTTTTGATTTGATGCACTTGAGACTAACCATTTTGGGAAGAGCTTCTTGACAAGGCGGCCATTTAGACCCTAAAACCACTTGGGAGATGAGTGATTTTTAATGGCTGCAAAATAGGGCATTAGCTTGATGCATGTTCACATATGCATAAACATGACATGCAGTATCGACAACCACATACAAATCCTTCCAACTTTGTTGCTTCTATACACGCAGTTAGTTAGTCTCTCTCTTAAGTGGTATTAATCCAAGGGTTAATGAGGAACTCAATGGACATGTATAATGCACGACAGAAGTTCGGTAGCATAACACCTTTTTATTTAAAGTGCATGCAAAAAATTTTGGCTTTTGTGCATTTGAGCAATCTAAATAAACCAAAAAGGGCTTATTCGGCAATGAAAGCCTTTAATAAATAGACATTTAGACTTATTCGGATTTGCTTAATACATAAAGGCCTATATTACAAGCAATACAAAATTATTACCAAGCTTATTCGCTAATCTAGTGGAAGTATCTATGCCATTACATGGGCTTTGGTCCAAGTGTATAACTTAAGAGCTATCCAAGCATGGTCCCAGCCGACGGGTCTAGCTCATCATAAGGTCACCATTTGATATACCGAAAGGTATAAGGCTTGGACTGGTAATTATTCTTAGCATTTCCCTATATCGAGTGAATAGAAAGTCGTGTTTCGAGAATACATTGGGGTAAAAAGAGGGACACCTAACATAATCTAAGGCTTTAGCAGATTCTAATGCAAAATTAAAAGAGATAAAATTTCTTAATCTAAAGCTTATTCATATCATATTAAATAAGAGTACTTTCAATAAAAAGTCTTAAGGGATCCCCAGTAGATTCGCCACTATGAAGCTCGCCTACCTGGCAGACCAATATATCGGGACCCCGATCTTGCTTTTGGGGATGGTTAGGTGAAGGTCTCCTAACCGTAATGGTCAATCACTCTGCAATGGTTAAGGGGTTTGACCCAATTCACTGAGTTTTGAACCTTAAGAAGGATGAGATAGCATTTCAGGGTACCCCTATTCCATTATTGGCAATCAACCTCGAAATACGTCTTTTGGACACCACATGATAGGTATAAAGAAATTGTAACCCAATAGAACATGGGAAATGGTATTCTGACCTTTTGAGACCAAAACCAAGAGAGGGTTTGGAACCTCACTCTTATTTATGCCCTTGGTTAATATGACATAATTAGGCTTTTTAGATTAACCGTTTTATCCCTTTTCTCATATGTATCATCATGACAAAGAAAATAATGGCATAGTCAATCAAGCCAAAAAGATATAAATCATAGCATAAAATATCCATAATATATTAAATAAACATCCATAAAATGGGTTATCCATTTAGTTCCTTTTAGTGGAGACGTGGGTCCCCGCACAAAATTATAAATATGTGTTTATTGTGAATTTATTGGCCTAAAATAGGGACATTGGCCCCAATTTGTTAAAATAAATTCCCTGGATTATTTAATTATGTACAAAATCTTTTACATTATTAAATTTTTTTATTTACATGTGATTTTGGGCACAAAATGGGACATTGGTCACATTTTATAAACAAAAATTCTAGTTATTTAATATAAATAATTTTACACGATATTTTCCATTAAGCAGAAGAAAATCTTTTATTACACTAGACAAGCTAAAAATGATAATTAAGTACAAGGAAGTAAAGCTGCTTCACTACATTGGCCACATTGTATGCATGGGTAAAAATTATGTACAAAGGAAAATAAAATAAATGAAATAAAGTAAAGAAAAATTAAAAGAGGGTTTTAAAATGAAATATGGCCTGTGACTAGCGAGTCACACTCCATAATTTGACTCACCATCGTGACATGAAGTTGTGGGCATGACTTTGACTCACACTTGTGATTAATGAGTCGCGAGTACAAGACAGGATGGCTCATAATTTTTGGAGGGTGAAAAATGAGTTCAGGCTATAACTCATTGAGTCACAATCGCGAGTCACTTAAAAACAATGACATTTCTACTTCCTTCTCTATATCGTTCATTGCCTCAAAAATGGGTTCAAAATTTAGGAAATACAGATGAAGAAAAGGAGGCTAAAACTGTTATGACCCGGAATGTACCCTAATCGGATTCATATGTGTTTGGAGTATAAAAGTGATTGAAATGTGTAATTGATTAATTGAAATGGTTAAATGTAGTTGAGGATGTATTTGGTATTAATCGAAAGATTGATGGCAAGTTAGTAATTAGATATTTATAGACCTTAAGGCAAGAAATGATGTTTTGAACCTCCAAAAATAATCTGAAAATAAGGATGTGCTCATATCAATGAGAAGAATCATATCGTAAAGAAAAAAAAAATTTATGGTGACAGAAAAATTTGAATTATTAGACCGGTATAAGTGAATCGGACCCAAAAAAGTCTCTGATTGACTTAAAAATATTCATGTAATCTAATTAATATATTCTAAGAATTTTAGAATCATTTTTATGAGTAATTGAGCATGAGAAGTGAGAGAAATAAATGCTAAGTGTAATTAGGTAAATTGACATGTAAGGATCTAAAGTGAATAAATTAAGTAGATATGTGGGCCAATGTATGAGAAGCGACTAATTAATAGAAGAATGTATGAAAAAACAAAAGAAGAAGGATTAAATAAGATATTTGGCATAAAAATTTCAAATGGACTAATAGGAATTTGAAACCTTGCATGAAGGATAAGCATGAAAGAAAAATGGAGGATAAGCTTGGTTGACCATATTTAAGCCATTTTGTTTGGCTTATGTGAGGAGTTTTGGCCGGCCATTAGGAGAGGAAGGAGGGCAGCAAATTTCCTTCAATTGTCCACCAAAAATTCATCTCGTTTATGCATGGAAAATCAATGATAAGAGGATGACTACAAGTCTAGTGTAAATTATGCAAGGTAAGGAAGATAATTGAGTTTAAATTCTCTCCATCTTAAATGTTTTAAAGTTAAGATTATGGTTCTATATATGTATTAAGATGAGTTTGTGGTATGGATTTTATGAGGAAAAACCAATGGAGGCATAAGTAAGAGAAGAAGAAAGAAAGAAAGAAAGTGGAGCAAAGATGAGCAAAAGTAAAGATGAAGGAGCCATTAAATGAGGTTTGGGAATTTTATGTGTTTTTGTGCAATTGATGCTAAATTATATAATTGTATATGTGTATGGATGATATATGTGAAATGGGAGTTGAGTTGTGTTGATTGTTATTATGGAAATGTTTAAAGTGGCTAGATGAAATGTTAAAAGAAAATTCTGTCCAGATCCCCGTCAGACCTTTGGGGACTGTTTTGGATATAAGTTGAGTTTTAGAACTGCAAATGGAATGAAACAAATTGGATTAGAACCGAGACATATGTGTCTATAAATATTCTAGAAATGACCATGAGATAATTCTGGCTTTAAGTGCCTTAAAAGTGGCCAAAACAGAAGGGTTTCTACCTTCGAGCAGATTCTGCCACTTGACCCCAGTTCGGTTTCTAGGATATAATTCAATATATGAATCTCCAAATTGGGTGATTTCACTGGAATATGAACACTAAGACACATACCTATATATATCTTGAAGAGGTCAAGATATAATTTTGGCTCTAAGTGTTTTGGAATTGATCAAAATAGAAGGGTTTCTGTTCTGGCCAGGTCAAGGGAATAGTTCGATTTGTTCAACTCATAACATAAGTTCTAGAAGTCCAAATGTCATAGAATTTGTATCATTAGAAGGTTAACACCTTGGGGAATATTTTCTAAGAAGAAAACTTTGCTTAAAAATGAAGTTTATACATTGGTTTTGGCTGTACAAGTTAGAAGTGGAAACCTGTGCAGTTCTCCTGAGTAGCTCGGTTCACCTGGCTACTGTTCTTCTGAGTAGCTCGGTTCACCTGGCTATAGTTCCCCTGTGTAGCTCGAAATACCTGGCTATAGTTCTCCTAAATAGCTCGATTCACCTGGCTACAGTTCTCTTGAGTAGCTCAGAATACCTGGCTACAATTCTCCTCAGTAGCTCAGTTCACCTGGCCACAGTTCTCCTGAGTAGCTCAATTCACCTGGCCACAGTTCTCCTGAGTAGCTCAGTTCACCTGAGTAGCTCCGAATACCTGGATATAGTTCTCTTGAGTAGCTCAGTTCACCTGGCTGCAGTTCTCCGAGTAGCTCGGTTCACCTGGCTACATTTCACCTGTTTAACCAATATTATATTAAGTTTTTTTTGTGTTAATTTGAATTGAGTAATGATATGGTTACTCAATAATATGATAAACAATTAAGGAATGGCATTTAAATAGCAAGTATGCATATAATTTGTATAAGATTGAATGTGGATTACTTTCAAATGGAATTATGCGTATATGGGAATTATTAAAAATGTAATGTGACTGTAAATGAAATAAATGGTATACATAGAAACTAATATTATAACTATAATTGGGAGACACACAAATATTCAAGTAATTGATTAAATGAGAAGACTGGAATTGAGTTAATGGAAGAATTTAATTGATATGAAATTTTTTGCCCTTAGTAGTGTCTAGTAGTTAATCTAGTCCAGGATATGACGGCTAGCCATAGGGAAACTGTACTGTGATTGGGGTCATGACGACTCCATTGGGTAGGCCAATGACGGACTACCATAGTGAAAAGTGATAAACTGTTCAGTGATAGTGCTGAGTGGTCCTTCGTGGTCACTCTATAGTGTTATGGACCACGGGGATCCACCCCCCGTGTATCCGATTCATAGATTTCTACCTGGATTGTACTAGGATCATAATGTTAAAAATGACTTGAAAATCAATCAGTAAAGTGAATATTTATGAATGCAACGAATGTGAAATTGATATAAATATTATAAGCCTTTATTCTGTGTCTTGATGGCCTTTGGGATCAGGACTAGATCCTGAATTTGGATCCTTATGTGTTTCTGGATCTTGATAGATCCCTTATGTATTGATATGCTTGTACCTTTGGGTACCTACGAGTTTCTGAATCTTTCTAGATCCCCTCTGTTATTGGAATGAATGTACTTTCGGGTACTATGTGTTTCGATGCATGTTATTTATTGCTTTGATAAATGCAAAAACTGATATTTTGGGGAAATAAATAAAGAAATGGCTAGCCGCTGGCTTGTGTTTAATAAATTAGTCATATAAGTTAAGGAAAATGAAAGATAAATTAAGATAAATGCCTAAAGATTATTTGTGTAAGTATATTCATGAAGTGATATGCTACATCTTGGCTAGATTAAAGTACTTTGGCTACGATTAATTATGCGCGATTATTGTGTAATAATTTGCATGTGTATTTAATACTTGAATATATATATATAAATATATATATATATATATATATGTGTGTGTGTGTGTGTGTGTGTGTGTTGTAACACCCCTTACCCGTACGTAGTAAACCATACCGTGATCTGGTGGTTCATGACGACGGTCAGGGCATTACCGACACAAACATGTAAATCTTATAAACTTTTAAGCTGAAATCTGAGTTATGAAATTTCTTTCATTTTCAAAAACACATTATAGTTAACTATAAACTCATTACACAATCATATTATAAAGTGTACTTCTTCAGAATTCACTATAGATAGATTATTTACATAACCAATATCGCTTTTATAAATTTATAATTTAAATATACAAATCTTGCGTACATTCTTAAGACTATACAAATCCTACCCTAAAATTTCCTCACAATCTTGCATTGGCCTAGACTTCTGTGGGAAGACTCTCAAACGACTCGATTAATAGTACCTACACGGATTAAAAGAAAATCCATGCTAAGCATAAAGCTTAGTGGGAAACACATAAATATGGACGACCGCTAAGAATGGCCGTCAGATAAGTTCAAAGAAAAGCATAATATAGAAAATATAATCTTACCAATAGTAGCAAATCAGATACTTTCAAGGAGGTCATCGAAATAACCACTTACTTCGCATATTAACGTTAATAGATCACTTATACATTAACACACTTTTTTATATCTTATACATGTCACTTTGTTCGCTTAATCACATTCTTTTCAGTTTCCAAAATACGTTTTACATATCTTGCTTAGCAGATGCCTTATCATGTAATTTATCCAATCAACAAGGTATTTAGATTGCAATAACAAAATACATACTTTCATACAAGTCTTCACATATATTCATCAATTCATAACTTATTATTTGATTTACATACTCTTGTTCATTTAATGCCTGCTAAGTCAAGGGGGTGGATAACGAGTAACACATAGATACCCGAAGGTACCAACAATACTTTCTTAACGCATGGATACCCGAAGGTATCAAAATCATTCTTTTCTTTTTGTTTCAAAAACATTTTCGCATGGGATCTTAAACAAGATCCAAGACAGAAGGATCGCGAGGATCCGATTGGGGACCTAATCAGGGTCTAAATCGCATACGCATAGCTACAGCAAACTAAACTCTATAGGCATGCCTATCTATCCACGACTCGACTAACGCAGGCTAAACACATACTTATTTCCTTTAATGATGTACATGTTATATTTTAATACTTTTTCGAAAGCACATACTTTTATTGTAGTCAAATAATAATCATATGCATAATTCATTTATAACTAATGGCTCCTATAAAATATAACAGACCATAACCTTTAATTACAATCATATCTTAATTTTAAACATGCTTAAAAATTCATTTCAACCATAGCTGACATAGTATAGCATATCCTGATTTATACAATATGTCATATGTAAATCACAAGTCAAAACCCATGTCTAATAGTTCAAACAACATATATTTATAGCATAGGAAAGAGTCACGCTCGAGACCTTAGTCATGACCGCGACAGAAAACTAGATGGTCTCTGTCGCGCCCGCGATAGAGCCATGCATCTCACTTTGACAACGCCATTCAAGTTCCAATGGTAGCTATACTTGATCACACTCATGTCCATTCTCAATTAAATACGACTTCACGTAAAAACGTATTTATTCTTATAATGCCCATAAATAATTTCATAAACATTACTTCCCCAAATTCATACCTTAAATTCAAGAACTCCAACACATACATCTCAGACTATTCAATCTATTGGGAATCATTCATTATCTAGACAATCATATAAAACCATTCGAGACACAAAATATTTATTTTATTTTCAATTTATGACACACCTAAAACAATCATTTACTTCAAACTTGACATCATATAAAAATTATAGAATTTCACTTCAAACTCCTAACGGAATTCGCATCAGGTCAATATTGAACGAATTCGAAAGTGTTCGACTTATTAAACTTTTAAGTACCTTAGTCAATATTCTTATTTATAACCTTAGTCTCTTACATTCCTAAGTGATATCTATTTATTTACTCGTTTACAAACTCTAAACATGTGATGAATATGTCTCATAAAATTCCGATGAAGTTCGGGTGTATTTTGGAAGGGAAAACATCACAAAATATACAAACTGGAAGAGGGTAAAGGTAGGCAAGGGTTCCTACAAACCAAAAGGTTCAAAAGAAGAAGAAAAACACTTGTCAAGCAGGTTCTTTTGTGCTCGCGACCATGGTCGTGCTCGCGACAGAAGCCCCTTGCAGGTTTCTCTTGGAGACAGGTCACAAGACTGCTTTCCACTTCAAACTTCAACCGCCTAAACCGACCTTTAAACGCCATTTTTAGGACAACTTTCCTGCTTAAAAAATAATCCTTAGGATGCTAGATTTCATATAAAATAATTTTCAGGTCATGTGGACACCTAAATAATCAGATATGATTAAAACAACTTATACTGCTCCCCGAAACCCGGCCAGAGAAGATACCTCTTCTTCATAACCACTTTTGGGACACTTAGACCTAAACTTAGCTCAAGTCTATTTCTAGGACATTTGTAATAATATGTCTTAGATTTCAAATGGAGCTGGTCTTATACCATTTGGAGTTCTAAAAATCCAGATACAGCCTAATAACCGAAAAGTGGTCAGGTGTGTTTTAACACAATTTTTCACCCAAAATCCTATTCACATGCACAATTTAACAATTTAAACCAACACTCACTACCATCATCATATATCATCATCAAAACATTCAAGTAACTTATATAACACATAAATATAGTCAAACTCATATATAAATAAAGAGTTTCCAAACCTCTTTTCCTTTGCTCCCTAATTGCTCCAATGACTATACAACCCCTTTGCTTTCATACTCCTTCTTAAGCTTCTCATTTTTCCTCCAAATAAACCAAACCAAATTCAGAAATCCACTTAAAGTTACACATACCTCTATTTATGTTTAAGAAGAAGAGGAAAGTAAGAGGGAAAAGAACCAACCACTTACCTTTCCCATCCAAATCTTGCATCCTATTACTTAAAGCTTGAGCAAATCCACCTTGGGCTTTAATTTCTGAAAATGGCGGGAGGTAGGAGGAGAAGAGGTTTTTTCTCTCTTTTTCCCGTCCAAGAATGGCCAAACATGTAGTCAAAAGGGCTGAATTAAGGCCATTAAGTCATCCTTATCCCTACATGCCACATGTCACACTTTGATTGGTCCAATAAAGATTTTTATGCCAAACTTATCTTTTAATCCCTTAAATTACCTCTTTTTCTTCAATTGACATACCACTTCTCTATTTCATACATTGACGCATATAATCAACTAATCCATTCAATTTAGTCCATAATCATAAAATGACCAAAATACCCTTACCCTTAACAAATAAAACCGGTCACACCCTTTACTACAGTTAATCACTTCCTTCATCCAATTACACATTTTTAATCACCAAAATAATTCTTTTCATGTCATTTAAGGCATGACGATATGATTGTCCAATTTACCGAAACTCACCGAAACTTTCGAATTAACGACGGCTGTGTCCTTTTTAACACTTCCGTCCCTATTTCAACCACATTCAGTTTTCGTTACACCCTAAACTTATCCTAATCTGACAAGGGTGTATTCGGGGTGTTACATATGTAATCTTATTGAATGCTTCTACTGTATGAAAATTGTCGACGACTGCTGTGAGTAGTTGTCCATATTATGTTTTCTTCCCCACTAAGCTTTTGTGCTTAGCATGGGTATTTTATCCGTACAGGTATCGAGGATAGAAAGTTTGTTTCATTTCGCACTTATCAAGGCCAACGAGTTTGTAGGAGTTTCTTAGTAGATTTTATAATATTGTAATTGCAATGTAAATGAAATGCTTTCTGTAATAAATAGTATCTATATGTAATAGAATAAATGGGTAATGAACCATCTTTCAAATGTAAAAAATTAAATTACGGGAATTGTAATTGCAAGTGAAAATGTGAACTTTGCCTAATGTGTTATGCGATAGTGATTTTGCTAATGAAAGAAATTATATATTACTGCTTTTTGTTAATTGTTATGGTATCGAGGGTGCTAGTTTGGGTGACATCCTTCACTTGTCGTCGTAAACCGGCTATGTGATCATATGGTTTGCTATGTAGGGGTAAGAGGTGTTACGTTTAATGGTATCAGAGTATAAGTTTAGTCGGTTTTGGCTGACTAGTAGTTTAAAAATGCGTCTGTATAGTTTTGTGTGGGACAAAGCGGATGTCCTTGTTATTTGTATAAGTGATAGGAGCATAAGTCTTTAGAAAGGATAAAGTGAATAGTTAAAGTGTTAACCCGGTAGATCATGATCTACCTACTCCGAGATTTTTTATTTATATAAGATCTGGAGTATGTATATGAGATGAGTTACGAGATTCTGCTAGGAATTCTCTTTAGTATAGTATGGACTTTTAGAAGAAGTCTTAGTGTGAATTTCTAAGTTTTATTGATAGATGGTTGTCCCTTGGAAAGAGACTCCTATCGACATTTTTCTATCTAGATTCTCATATATTGTGGAAGGAATAGTGTGCTAAATAAGGCATAGATGCATACGGAATTGAGGATAGTGTGGAATATAAAGGAATGTGGTGACACTTTGTATGCCTGTCAGCTATCCAATTGGAATCATTTGAACATGAGCATGTTATAACATGGGGATGGGAAAGGTGCATTGTTAGTACATAAATTGCATTTGCATTATTATGCATACATGAATCATCATACATTCATTCCATCCGCATCCTTTATGCATATGTGATAAGCATTTATGCATGTGTTTCCTTTGGAAAGAAAGCTGACAGGATGTACATCAAGTGTTTGGTGTTAAAAAAGGGGGCATATTGAGAAAGAGTAAAGTATTTGTTAATGAAAGTATAAGGTATGAAGAATCAAAGTTAAGAAGAAAAGACTATTTTGGGAATTTATATAGGAAAGTGTGAATAAGATTTCGAGTGAAGAATGAGTAATATGTAACGCCCATTCTTGACCACCCGCTTAGCTTCGCTAAGTCAGTCGAGAGCAATCGTCACGCATCACATTACACAGACACATCACATAGCATAATCACATGCAAATTCTTGAACTAATAAATTTATTTCAAACACGCAGTGGAATCATTTATCATATGCATACCTATACATGCTTTCAACTTATTTTACATATTAAGTTCAGTTGTTACATTATCACTCCTTACATGCCAAAAACCATTAATTACATTACATAATACAAAACAACAAAAAACTACACTAAGCAAAGAGTCCTAGTGTGTTGATTAACAAAATGAGGGACTGTCCTTCAAGCTCATTTCGCTTCGGAACCTACACGGATTAAAAACTCGTGCTAAGCGATAATGCTTAGTGGGGAAACAATATACAATATACAATATCCGCATATATAACATGCTTCGAGCCATAAGAAATACATACTTAATGATCATGCCTCATCATATTCATACTTATAAACATAGCATTAAGTAGATCTCGATATACATATTACATCATTAGCAAATCATGTTCAGTTATAATAGCATTGCAAAACAATCTTATAACGCATCACATTCACATTCTCTTATCGCATACAATTCACATTAACCATTATTATTTAATCATTCAATATTTGTCTTGCCTGCAACTTATAGACGCGGATAATGGGTATCGCATCAGTACTCAAGAGTACAACAATCACAATTGTATCTGCAGATACGCACTTTTGCAACACTACTCATAGGTACCAAGATAATAGATAATATAAATACTTAAGTGAATCCATAAAGGACTCTATACACATTGGGGATTCCAATTGGGAATCAAACGCTTCCGCTGTAGCACTTAGACCCTATAGGCATGACTATCTATCCACTACTCGACTTGTAGGCTAAATTATTAATCCAATTATTGTTGTTCATTATTCGTAGAATATAACATTCATACATTCTCAAGAGACCATATATTATCATTCATATATAGATGGTTCATTAAACAGCTCATGCTTCATTGTTCATACATATTTATATAGATCTATGCATTTATACTTTCCACATGCATACTCATACATAGGCCAATATCATAATTCACCCAAAATAGAACACTTAATAAGTATTTCAAACTTGAGCCTCTGTCGCGCTCGTGACACATGTTGCACTTGCGACAAACCTCGACTCAACCCTTTGGCGCGCTTGCGGCACAAGTTGCGGTTGCAACAAAACCAAACTATGGCTTCTATCACGATCGCGGCAATGCCCGTGTCCTCGACATAACACCAGCTAGCAATTTTTGACCGTCAACACCCCGATACCCCCATTGGAAGGATATCGGGGCACTACGCACTCAAAACACAAGCATACAAGCGAAAGCGAAAGCATTAAAGCGGGAATAAATAAATCATAATTATAAACATACAATAAGAAGAGATAATTTATTATAACATAAAAAAAATATATGCATTACTTACAAAATTACAAAAGGATCCATATAAGCTTATACATATGCCATAATACAAAATCTACATAAACAAAATGATACAGGAGCTGAAATACAAAAGAATAGCTCTAACTCCAAGTGGCTGACCTGCAGATGCGCGACACGAACTGAATTGAACCTGCCACCTACACGGGAAAACACCCGTGCTGCTCTCTAAACTACAGCCCCGGGGGAACAGACCTCCTGAATAAGGGGCTTGATGAGCTTGGCTAAGTCAGATTTGATAGTCCGACTGCGTTCCAAATCAAGCTGAAAAGGATCCTCGGGTTATCTAATATCACTATAGCCAGGATAGGATTTCAAGGATCTTGCTCAGAAAGCTCTTCTGATTCAGATAGATAATGCTTAGCGGGGAGGAACACAAATAAAAGACTTCCATTTAAGTCACAAGAAAATCAAGCACGAAAAAGGTAAACACTATGATCATTGAAATAAACAATATACATATAACAATACTATAAAACAGGTATAAGTAAATCATGAGCATCACTAACCAAATTCACTCTAAAAGCCAGAATCTTCTCATGCATAACATATATTGATACATTATCGCAATACATAATCAACTCAGAAGCGTTAGCCAAATCAGAAACACTAGCCTAAATTTACACTGGTGGTGGATACGGGTACAATAGATACTGCGAACAGTATCGAACACTAGAGACCGTAGTCTCAAAATTTTTTTTGAAAAATAGGGGATACCCAAGGGTATCAAACACTAGACCCAAACGGGGTCAAACACTAGCAGCTGCGATCACTAACCCTTTATAAGCATGCTTATCTATCCACTACTATGACCATTAAGGCTTACTCACTCACACTAAGCAACAATCACTTGTACTTTACAGAACCATAAGTTATCACTAATCAAGATTAGATAACATTTAGAGCCTAACAAAGTACATATATTAATTCAAGATAATAGTAATCACAAGTAAAGCATGAGTGAGAAACCATGCAGAGCAAAAACAAAATAAAACATTTGATGTACAGGGGAGGGCCGTGCTCACGACACCTGTCGCGCTCGTGACAGAGGTATGGCTCACCCCTCTTCACGTATATGACACGCTGAATGCTCACGAAAGACAGGCAGAATGAGCCTCTATTGCACTCGCAACATGCGTCGCACTGGCGACAGAGGGTGGGGTTCCCCGTCGCGTGGTCGCGACGAAGCACAGTCCGGCAGATACTCTATTAACCGAGCTCTATCGCGCTCACGATAGAGACCAGACACTCCCCCTTCGCATTCGTGATAGAGACCAGACACTCCCCCTTCGCATTTGTGATAGAGACCAGACACTCCCCCTTCGTCTTCGCGCTCGAATGCATGCTCGCGATGGGTGCTCGGCCTAACCGAAGCTCGGCCTACCGAGCTCTCGCGACATGGGTTGCGCTCACAACAGAGGGCTCCTCAGCACGCCCTTGGCCATCCCAATCTCTGTCACCCTCGTGATAGAGCCGAGAATTTGCCCAGAAACTCTGCTTCTCTACTCTTCACTTCAACCCAACAATTCAAAACCACTCATTCATGCAATGCCATGATAGTTTATCGCTCAAGTGCATTCAAACATGCTAAGGATCAAGTTATACACTACATACTCCAATTATTAATAAGAAATAAACTTAAACCACAAATTACATCACAAGAACATCTAACCCAGAGTCCACACAAAACTCATGCCAAAATCACTTCAAAACTCACATATAACCCATCAAAGCACTAACATTTCATACCATCTTCACTACTCAAACAAATACATCCATCACCCTTAAAATCTCAGAAATTAACAATCAAACTATGATCCAAGAAGAAGTAAGCAAGACAACTCTCAAACCTCAAAATGAAGTTTCAAACCACTTTTCTTCAAGACACCACTTTTTCCTTGCCTTTGTTCTTCCTTTTCTCTTCAGATTCTTGCATAAAGCCAGCCAAAACAAACACTTAATCAACCATGCAAACCAAAACAATCCATAAAACCCAAACCGCAAGAAAAAGGAAAAAGAAACAAACCCCCAAATCAAACTTACCTCTCTTCAAAACCCAGCTCATAACTCAGGAAACCCAAACTTAAATCTTGAAGAAATACACAAGAGAAGAGGTAGAGAGCAGAAAAATGAAGAAGGAAAGAGTGAGAGAACGGGAAAGAGTAAGAAAGAAGAGAAGGAGACAGCTTCCACGGAAAGCTAACAAATTCTGCTCCCTTCTCTCTCTCTTCCCTCTTGCATTAATTGCTCACCACTTACTTGCCATGTGTCAATCTCTTCTTGGTCCAAAAATTCAAACTCTTGACTTTTCCTCATTGGCCCTTGGCTTATCTCTACTTAGTCCTTGCTAAATTTCTCTTACCTCACTAAACAAATTATTTCCTTTATTAACTTTAATTCCCTTTCAATTTAGTCCTCAAATAAATAAATCTTACTCTTGTCCAATTACGATAATACCCTTAATCATGCAATTAATTCCATAAATCCTACTAGGGTCCTTTTGGGATGTTACACGAGACCCTTGTCGTACTCACGACAGAGCCTGAACTTCATGCTCAAAGCTCCTCTCTTCAAGCCTCTTCCTTATGCAATTCATAATACCCACATATATGACTTCCAAAACCTATCCTAACAACATTTTCTGCTATTATGGCCTTCTAACCAATTGATAATTTATATGTTAAGTTTACAATGGCATAATTCTCACAATTTTTGGTCTAGAGATTGAGAAGTTGCGACCAATGGAACATCACTTGCTCCAAAAGCCCCCCTACAAGTTTTAGTTACACTAAAGCACACTTTTGAAGACTATAAGGTCCTCAAATCAACCTGACCATTTCTAACATATTTATAGGCATTTCTCTTAGGAACCTAATATCTTTAGTCCCATTCATTTTGGAGCTATACAATGTAGGTTATAACGTAGACACATCCAATAGGTCATTTACCCTCCAAATCCAGTTTTATACTATCAAGCTACTCAAATTGAATTCAACTCAATTGGGATATTCATTACTTTCAACTCATACAAAACACCCTGGCATACACATACTCCATCGCCCCATTAGTTCCACATAAGATATTCATACACATACAATTTACATGGAATTATCTCAAGTCCCTTAAAAATAGAACAACATGCTTTATTCAACAATTATGGCAATTAACTAACTCATCAGTTCATCATTTCAACTCAATTCATAACATCACATAATTACACATTTTTTATTCATTTAAAACACACAATTCAATAATACATCTCAAAGTTCATACCATATCAAAATAACACACAAAATAATTTTCCCAAACCTCACTATCCTTTGCTCCTTTGAGCTCACTTCGCACTTGGTTCTCCCACTTTCTACTTTCCTTTATCTTTTCTTGCATCAACCACTAAAATTACAGTCCAATTCTAGAATTGGAACTAAAGATCATTATCCCATCCAAATTAAAAGAAAAGGAGAACAAGAAGAAGACCAATCTAAATACTGCACTTACCTTGACTAAATGAATACACCACACATACAAACACCAATTGACCCCAAATTAGCAGAAATTTAAAGGATTATAACTAAAAAAAAGAGGAAACGGAAGAAAAAGAGAAGAATCAAGAGAAAGGCCGGTCATCACATGTAGAAAATGGGAGTTTTTCTCTCCTCCAAGCTATATATTGCATGAACAATGCTGAGGTGGCAAGACCAATTGGTGACACCCAGTATTCCACTACACCAACTCCCACTCATTTTGTTTTACTTAATTAAATCTTACTTAGTGTTAATTAAACCAACTTCTAATCTTAATCATGCTCAACTACCAATTAACCACTTAACTTATTTATTTTATTTAATTGAGTCCTCCATTTCAATTACACTTAAGTCCAAAATTGACAAACCTAAAATTAAACTTACTCAATTACCCTAATTATACCAAATTACTACTAGAGTATAATTCGGGCCATTACATAATATGAGTGAAGAAAGTACCATGTATATCCTATAAATTCGAGGTGTCAAGGAGTTGTGCAGTAAGATGATATCTATAGAATCGTTTAAATGCAAATGGTATATGTTTAAGTTCTGAACAGTGATTATGATAGTAATTGTTATGATTATTTTGACTGATCTGGCAATAAGTTAAAGAAGAGAGAGAGTTAAGAGGGATATAATGAAATAGCTATGTAAAGTGAAAATAATTTAGAAAAGAAAGGAGTTGTACTGATTTGGTAAAATTATTTTGTTAGAAGTCAAATTTGATTATAAACAAGAATCGTACTATGAATTCTATAGTTATTATGATTAAGAAAATTTGTTTAAAATAATAAGCAAGTTAAAGTATTCCGATGTTAAGAGTTTTGAAGTAGACAGAGGCAAAAAAAATGGAAAGTTTAAGTAAATATTAAAATGGTATATAATTATGCTATGAGACAGGAAGTGGTAAGGTAAGTTATGTGAAAAGTAAAGTAAATGAAGACAGAAAAGTATATGAAAGGTAGGTGTACTGAAACGAGTGAAGTGTATATGTTATAAGTGTAAAATGTATGTGTTACATGACTATAAAGAAGTAACACGTATGTATGGCAATGATATAGAATATAACATATGGATTATCTGATGTAAGTGAATTTTGAAGACGAAATTCTTTAAGGAGGAGAGAGTTGTAATGACCCGGAATGTACCCTAGTCGGATTCGTATGTATTTGGAGTATAAAAGTGATTGAAATGTGTAATTGATTAATTGAAATGGTTAAATGTAGTTGAGGATGTATTTGGTATTAATCGAAAGATTGAGGGCAAGTTAGTAATTTGATATTTATAAACCTTAAGTCAAGAAATGATGTTTCGAACCTCCAAAAAATAATCTGAAAATAAAAATGCGCTCATATTAATGAGGAGAATCATATGGTAAAGAAAAATTAATTTTACGGTGACACGAAAATTTGGATTATCGGACGTGTATAAGTGAACCGAACTAGGAAATAGTCTCTGATTGACTTGAAAATATTTGTGTAAGCTAATTAATATATTTTAAGAATTTTAGAATCATTTTTATGAGGAATTGAGCTTGAGAAATGAGAGAAATAAAAGTCAAGGGTAATTTAGTAAATTAACATGTAACGATCTAAAGTGAATAAATTAAGTAGATATGTGGGCCAATGTATGAGGAGTGATTAATTAATAGGAGAATGTATGAAAAAAATAAAAGAAAAAGGATTAAATTAGATATTTGGCATAAAAATCTCAATTGGACCAATAGCAATTTGAAACCTTGCATGAAGGATAAGTATGAAAGAAAAATGGAGGATAAGCTTGGCTGGCCATATTTAAGCCATTTTGTTTGGCTTATGTGAGGAGTTTTGGCCAGCCATTAGGAGAGGAAGGAGGGCAGCAAATTTCCTTCAATTGTCCACCAAAAATTCATCTCGTTTATGCATGGAAAATCAATAATAAAAGGATGAGTACAAGTTTAGTGTAAATTATGCAAGGTAAGGAAGGTAATTGAGTTCAAATTCTCTCCATCTTAAATGTTTTAAAGTTAAGATTATTGTTCTATATATATATTAAGATGAGTTTGTGGTATGAATGTTATGAGGAAAAACCAATGGAGGCATAAGTAAGAGGAGAAGAAATAAAGAAAGAAAAATGGAGCAAAAGTAAAGATGAAGGAGTCATCAAATGAGGTTTGGGAATTTTATGTGTTTTTATGCAATTGATACTAAATTATAAAATTGTATATGTATATTGATGATATATGTGAAATGGGAGTTTAGTTGTGTTGATTGTTATTGTGGAAATGTTTAAAGCGGGTAAATGAAATGTTAAAAGAAAATTCTGTCCAGATCCCCGTCAGACCTTTGGGGACTGTTTTGGGTATAAGTTGAGCTTTAGATGTCCGAATTAGATGAATTGAATTGGGTTAGAACCGGGACATATGTGTCTATAAATATTCTAGGAATAACCATGAGCTAATTCTGGACTTAAGTGCCTTAAAAGTGGCAAAAATAGAAGGTTTTCTAACTTTGGGTAGATTTTACTACCTAACCCCAGTTCCATTTTTAGGCTATAATTCAATATAGGAATCTCCAAATTTGGTGATTCTGGTAGCATATGAACCCTATGACACATACCTATATATTTCTAGAACAGATCAAGATCTAATTTTGGCTCTAAGTATTTTCAAATTGATCAAAATAGAAGGGTATCTGTTTTAGCCCAGTCAAGGGAATAATTCGGTTTGTTCGACTCATAATTGAAGTTCTAGAAGTCCAAATGTCATATAATTTGTGTCATTAGAAGGTTAACACCTCGAGGAACATTTTATAAGAAGACAACTTCGCTTAAAAATGAAGTTTATCAGTTAGTTTTGGCTGTACAAGTCAGAAGTGGAAACCTGTGTAGTTCTCCTGAGTAGCTCGGTTCACCTGGCTACAATTCTCCTGAGTAGCTCGGTTCACCTGGCTACAGTTCTCCTGAGTAGCTCAAAATACCTGGCTACAGTTCTCCTGAGTAGCTTGGTTCACCTAGCTACAGTTCTCTTGTGTAGCTCGGAACACCTGGCTACAGTTCTCCTGAGTAGCTCGGTTCACTTGGCTACAGTTCTCCTGAATAGCTCGATTCACCTAGCTACAGTTCTCTTGAGTAGCTTGGAATACTTGGCTACAGTTCTCCTAAGTAGCTCGGTTTACCTAACTACAGTTCTCCTAAGTAGCTCCGAATACCTGGCTGTAGTTCTCAGAGTACCTCAGTTCACCTGGCTACAGTTCACCTATTTAACCAACATTATGTTAAGTTTATTTTTGTGTTAATTTGAATTGAGTAATGATATGGATACTCAATAATATGATAAATAATTAAGGAATGGCATTTAAATAGGAAGTCTGCATATAATTTGTATAAGATTGAATGTGGATTACTTTCGAATAGAATTATGCATATATGGGAATTATTAAAAATATAATGTGACTGTAAATGAAATAAACGGTATACATAGAAACTAATATTATGACTGTAAATGGGAGACACACAAATATTCAAGTAATTGATTAAATGAGAAGATTGGAATTGAGTTAACAGAAGAATTTAATTGATATGATTTTTTTTGCCCTTAGTAGTGTCTGGTTGTTAATCTAGTTCAGGATATGATGGCTAGCCATAGGGAAATTGTACTGTGATTGGGGACATGATGACTCCATTGGGTAGGCCAATGACGGACTATCATAGTGAAAAGTGATAAACTGTTCAGTGATAGTGCTGAGTGGTCCTTCGGGATCACTCTATAGTGCTATGAACCATGAGATCCACGCCCCGTGTATCTGGTTCATAGATTTCTACCGAGATTATACTAGGGGCATAATGGTAAAAATGACTTGAAAATGCAAAAAGTAAATTGAATATTTATGAATGTAATGAATTTGTTCTGTGTCTTAATGGCCTTTGGGATCAGGACTAGATCTTGAATTTGTATCCTTATGTGTTTCTGGATCTTGATAGATCCCTTATGTATTGATATGCTTGTACCTTCGAGTACCTACGAGTTTACGAATCTGGCTAGATCCTCTCTGTTATTGGAATGAATGTACCCTCGGGTGCTATGTGTTTCGATGCATGTTATTTATTGCTTTGATAAATGCAAAAATTGATATTTTGGGAAAATAAATAAAGAAATGGCTAGCCACTGGGCTGTGTTTAATAAATTAGTCATATAAGTTAAGGAACAACCCGATTTGCACCCTAGTAGAATTGGTAGTGCAAATTTCTGTATTTGTATGAGTTTATGTATAATTAAGGACTCAAGTGAATGGAATTATAAGTTGGTTGACAGGAGAATTGGATTAGAGGGACTTAGAGGGATAATTGCCATGGACTTTAAGTGTAACTTTGCATGAAGTAGGACAAGTGGCTGCGTGTGACATGTGGCATTGTAGGGAAGTGCCACATGGAGTGTGCATGCAATATAAGTGTTGGTTAGTGGGATTTTCTGTCCCCAATTGGATTGCATGCAACTTTCTCTTCTTTCCCTCTTGGTTTTTCCCTTCTTTCCATTCTCCTTTCTTTGAGTTGTTTGGCTTGTGGTTGGTTTCTGCTCATTGAATTGGATTTATTGAAGAGTTTTGATTAAAGATTAAGTATTGAAGGTAAGAGTGTATTGGATTTGAGTTTCTTCTTCTTCTCTTTCTTTGTAGTTGGATTTAGTTGAGTTTTGGATTAAGAGTTTGTGACGCGCGCTGAACCCCGGGGCGCCCCGAACGCCCTCCTTTACGGCTTTCGGGAGAGGTTCATAAAACTCGTCAGAAATTACAAGGGCGTCTATTTTGGGCAACAAGGAGGTTTCATGGAGTCGCCACCCAATAAAACATTGGGAAAGTTCGTCTAGCCTCAGTGAGCCTAAGACAGCACAACTATGTCCATCATAGGCAAGCCGGAGATGTCTTGGAGGCCCTAACCTAACATTAGGATGGCCCTCTCGGCCTCGTGCTTGGGAAAACCAGAGGTGTCTTGGAGGCCCCACCCTAATAGAATATTAGAATGGCCCTCTCGCCTCGTGGCGTCTAGAATTGTGCAAATTGAGCCTTTTTACGGAACACAAGAGGTATCTTGGAGGCCCCACCCCAATAGAACATTGAGATGGCCCTCCCGCCTCATTGAGCCCAAAGACCAGAGAAGGTTCGAGACTTCCCATTTATTCATACCTTGATTAAATTTATAATTGAGTTTTGAATTTAGCGTTTCATCCCATTTCTCATTCAATTTTAATGCAATTTAATTTAACGCGCATGTCAATCACATAATGAAAGCGGTAAATAAAGTAAATGAAATCAAAATAAATTACAACGAAACTAAGGGCGGAATACAACTCCCATTGTTAATAAAAAAATAAATCATACATAAAACGGGCTATTTGTTAAAGATGAGGACATTAGTCCTCACATGCATATTTAAAAAAAATAATTTTAAGATGACAATTTATTTTGGATGGAAGAAACTAGGACATTGGTCCCATTTTTATTAAGAAAATCCAAGTTTAGTTAATAAAAATATTTTTGTGATTTTTTTTTATTAACGTGCATGAGAAAATAAATTTATTAAAACATTACATAATAAAAATACAATAAACCAAAAAATAAAAAACTAAAGAATGGCAAATCCACCCGGAAAGCATCTCCAAATCTCCATGGGCTCCCACTTGGTATGGAAAAATACTCACACATAAAAATAAGTATTGAAAATAAAATAAAAACAAATAAAAGTGAAGTTAGTAATAAAAAAAATTAATTTAAACATGTAATAAAGATAATTAAAATAAGAACAAATAAACATGCATCATGTATGGCAAATCAATTAAAGGTCATAATAATATATGTAAATTAACATATTAACAATTCAACATGCATAAAAAACAAAAGTGATAAAAATAATATCAAATTGTAACAATAAAAGAGAATAATAAAAGTAATAATAATAACAATAATAATAATAATAATTGCAATAATAGATAATAATAATAATAATAATAGTAATAATAATAATAATAATAGGAGTAAGAGTATTAATAATAATGATAGCAAACAATGACAATAATAATAATGATAATAACAAATAATATTAACAAAATAATAATAATAATAATAATAATAATAATAATAATAATAATAATAATAATAATAATAATAATAATAATAATAATAATAAAGTAACAACAAACATAATAATAATAATAATACAAATAATGATAATAATAATACTTAGGATGATAAATCACAATAATAATAATAATAATAATAATAATAATAATAATAATAATAATAATAATAATAATAATAATAATAATAATAATAATAATAATAATAATAATAATAATAATAATAATAATAATAATAAAACACAATAACAAATTGAATAATAAAAAATAAAAGCAGAGTATGCGTTGTTATCTGTTAAAAATCAAACATTATTATCAGTTAAATTAAGAAATATGAACAATCAAATAAACATGCAAAAATAACAAGAAATAAAATAAATATAACATATTAAAACATGATAAATAATAATACCAATAAAAATAACAATAATAATATACGAACAACAATGATGATAATGATAATCATAAAAATGGAAACAAAAGATGAATAATCAAATAAAGAGCAAAAGGATAATAATAATAATAATGATAATAATAATAATAATAATAATAATAATAATATGAACAATTAAATAAGAACACAAGAAATGAGAAATAAAAAATAATAGATCTAAAAGAATTTACATGATAACTATTTAATTGTAAATAAAAATTGAATTAAAAATTAACCCAAGAATGCTTAACCTCAAAATTTAGCTTGATGAAATGAAGGTAAATGATCCAATTCCTTGTCTTTTTTTGTGGGAATAATATTAGAAAAATAAAATATTGAAAAGAAATTTTAACTTAAGAACAAACAATTAATTTATTCGTCTCAAGGTAAAATTTGTTAAATAAAAAGGAAGAAAATTCTCAAGAACAAAAATTGCTCTTTTTTGCTTTGAGAATTATCCTAGAAAATCCTTTAGAAAATTGAAAGAATTTGCTTTTTAAAGAAAGAAGAAGAAGAAGAAAAAAATTTTCTAAAGAAAATCCCCCCTAATTCTCTCTCTAAAAATAATTTTATAGCTCCCTAAAAAATTAGATTTTTAATGAAAAATTAAATCAATTTAATTTTCATAACCACCAAAAACTGGTAAATTTGAAACGTTGGAAAATAAAAGGTTTTAAAATTAAATTTCATGAAAAAATGAAGAAAAAAGCAGTAAAAATGAAGAAAAAGGCCAAAATAAGCCAAAAAAACTGTCGGGACGAATCCGCGTGCACAGGGGCGAGCGACGGCCGTCGGGCATCGCCGTACGTCGCGGGCGAGTGCGCCAAGCGTGCCGCCGCACTCTCGACACTCGTAAACCTTTTTTTTTTAATTTTCTAAAAAACTATAATTCCAAAACATACCATTTTTGTCTGAAAATAATTTTTTAAAACATTTTTAAAATACATTTTTATTTATTTCTAATAAATCAATCCGACAAGGAAATAGTCACTTCCAACTTTCATTTTTGCCTATAAACAGGCACACTTAATTTTATCATTGGATAATCCTGATCTAACCTGTCTCGGGACCCGATGTCTACAGTTGCCCCCAATTTTGGGGAGGCTAGTGCATGGGTGCCTAGGTGAGCCAAAATTAAGGAAAGGGAAAGAAGCGCGTACCTGAGGCTGCCTCCTTCCTGCTGCCATGAGAATGAAATCATCTCTTTAAGTCACCATCTAGACTGTGGAGTGATTTTCATCCTTCTGGGTTGCACCGAGCCTGCTACAGACTTACGAAGTGCTTGGGTGCCATCCTCCAATGGCGATGCACCGAGCCTGCTCCAAACTTACAAAACGCGAGAAATGTCCTACTCAGAGGACTGCACCGAGTCTGCTCCAGACTTACAAAGTGCAAAGGTTACTCTCCTGAGCCGCACCGAGTTTGCTCCAAACTTACAAAGTGCTTGGGTGTCATCCTCCAATGGCAATGCGCCGAGTCTGCTCCAGACTTACAAAGTGCGAGGGGTGCCATCCTCAAATGGCGATGTACCGAGTCTGCTCCAGACTTACAAAACGCGAGAAGTGCTTTCTTGAGCTGCACCGAGTCTGCTTCAGACTTACAAAGTGCGACTGCCATCCTCAAATGGCGATGCGCCAAGTCTGCTCCAGACTTACAAAACGCGAGAAGTGCTCTCTTGAGCTACACCGAGTCTGCTCCAGACTTACAAAGTGTTTGGGTGCCATCCTTGAATGGCGATGGTTTTCACTTAGACATTTTCTACAAAATTATGTGCACAGAAATATATACAAGAAATTGTGTGTGTATGTGTAAAAAGAAAAATGTTGATGCTTGCAAAAGAATTGTATGATATGAGGTGTAGATGCTCGCAAAAATGGATAGACCATGTCCTGGGTGGTCAAGGGTCCATTGCAGATACGGCTTGGTTCACGGATCTAGCAGAGTGACATCTTGGCTTAGGGGCTCTGACCCATAAACTCTTCAGAGAGAACTGTCAGGTGTGCATCTTTGCCCCCCGGTCAATGAGCATACGCCCAGGATTCTGACTCATGTCCTGAATTATACCTTAACTGACTGAAGTAAGATCCTCTGAAGTAATTCCGCCTTATCACTCCAGGCATAGGATGTCATTGTTTTGAAGGTAGTGCGTCCCTTGTGGATTTTCACACTAGCTTTTCTTTGTGAGAAATGCGTCCCCTTAGGGATTTTCACATAACCCTTTGCCTAATTTTTGCCTGGAACGGACCCAACCCAATCCAGTGGCTTTTATTTATTTCATTTTTTGTAGGGTAGACTGCCTGTTTCCAAGTTTTCACCCTGCCCTTTGGCCTAACTTTTGCTTAGAGAGCCAGTTACGGTTTTCAACTCTAACGGCCTTTCTTTTTATGGGACTACTAGAGAAGGCTATTATCAGAACCTCCCCTAAGGGTGATCAGCACACATCCACTTAGACACCTTCCGACAAAATCAATCAGATAATAGTCATTAGATAAATAGATGATATATTTTTAAGGCGAAACTAAAAGCCAATGAAAATGCAAACTGTATTCTTTTATTCATTACAAAATTGTGTACATCTCTATATGATTTAATCATACCTGATCCTCATTTGACAAGAATTCAAAAACACAAGACTACACCTAATCTCGAGATAGATCTTGTAAGCATCAAACTCCTGTTATCAATCAGCCCTCTCGAGTTTTCTCGATTGAACATTTTCTCTTGGCCCTTAACTTTTGCCCAGGATGCCTTTTTTTGATTTTCACCTTGACAGGGCGTCCAATTTTAGCAAGGCCGCCTTTTTTCGATTTTTGACCCGCGGAGCATTTGTTCTCTTCTTTTGATTTTTGGTCTTTAGCCATGGAATCTTTTTAGTCTATCAACATTGACCGGGTCTTTAAATTCATTCTCATCACTGTCTGCTAAAATTGTTGCTCCTTTTGTTAGTAACTTTTTCAGCACAAATGGACCTTCCCAGGTTGGCTTAAATTTTCCCCGTATGTCTGGCATTCCTGGCCTCATCATCTTAAAGACCAAATCCCCTTCTTTCAATGGGTGCTTTCGTACCTTCTTGCCAAAGGACCGAGCTAGTCTCTTCTGATAAACCTGATTATGACAATAGGCTCGCAACCTATCTTCATCCAATAGATTCAACTGCAACAATCGCTGTTGTGCCCGTTCTACTTCTAGAATCCCGGCTTCCATGACTACCCTTAAGGATTTCAGCTCAATTTCAACTGGCAGAACTGCTTTAGTTCCATATACCAGAGAGAATGGTGTCACTCCCGTAGAGATTCTGACTGTGGTTCTATAACCCCATAGTGCAAAAGGTAACTTTTTTGCCCAGTCTTTATAGCTCTAAACTATCTTGGCCAATATTCTTTTAACATTCTTGTTCGCTGCTTCAATCGCGCCATTAGCCTGAGGTCAGTAAGGAGAAGACTTATGATGCTGGATTCCATATTTCTGAAGCATCTGTTTAGTTTCTGCTAAGAATTGTACCCCATTATCAGGCACAATGTGGTGCGGGAGGCCATATCTGCATATCAAATTCCACTCGATAAACTTAGCCATGTCTCTAGCATCAACCTTCTTAAAAGATTCAGCTTTGACCCATTTAGTAAAGTAATCAATGGCAACTATGATGAACCTGTGCCCATTAGAAGCTGTGGGACGTATCTCGCCTATGATATCTATCCCCCAAGCTGCAAATGGCCATGGTGATGTCAAATTATGTAACTCTGAAACTGGCACATGCCTCAAATTTGCGTATTGCTGGCATAATTGGCATTGCTTCACATATTTTGAGCAATCCGTATCCATTGTGAGCCAATAGAATCCTTGGCGTATGATCTTCTTTGCTAAGGCTAAGCCATTTATGTGAGCTCCACAGACTCCGGCATGAACTTCTTCCATAACTCTTTCCGCTTCCTTCTCCGCCAAACATCTCAATTGGATACCATCAGCTTGCCTCTTATACAAAGTGCCATTTACACTGATGAATTGTGTGGATAGCTTTCTAATCATTCTTTGGTCTTTCTCAGTGGCTTCCTCTGGAAACACTGACCGTTCCAAGTAATTTTGAATATCATAGTACCAAGGGTTTCCATCAGCGACCTCAACATCCATCACCTGCTCAATTTCAAAACAAGGCTTTTTCGCACTAAAGATCAGCACGGGTCTCATAGCAACCCCCATTGGATTATCCCACATGGACACTAAAGTCGCGAGAGCATCACCCAATTGATTTTCATCCCTAGGGATGAAGTGAAAAGTGCAAGTCTCAAACTGGCTACTCAACATTATCAAGTGCTTCACGTAAGGCAACAGCCTCTCTTCCTTAACTGATCACTCCCCTTTGATCTGATGAATTACTAAGGACGAGTCTCTGAAGACTTCTACGATCTTTGCCTGTAGAGCAAGCAGTGCTTCCAATCTGAAGATGCAAGCCTCATATTCCGCTTCATTATCGATCGCCTTGTACCTCAACTTCTTGGCTAATGGCAGCTTTTCACCATCTGGGGTCGTAAGAATAATCCCTGCTCCTGCCCCTTTACTGTTAACTGCCCCATCGAAAAACATCTGCCACCCTCGTACTGCTATGGCCATGACATCTTCATCTGGGAAATTATATTCGAACTGGTCTCCCTCAATAGGATGTTCAGCCAAGAACTCAGCTACAGCTCTTCCCTTAATGGTTTTCCTGGTGATGTATTTAATATCGAACTCCTACAATAGTAATAACCATCTTCCCATTTTTCCTAGTAGAGTGGGTGCTTCTTGAAGGTACCTGAGCAGGTTATGCTTGGCAACCGCTTGCACACTGAAAGAATGAAAGTAGTGTCGTAACTTTTTAGAGGCCCAGATTACTGCCAAGCAAATCTTTTTTACTTCCATATATTTAACTTCGTATGATAGGAATTTCTTGCTAAGGTAATAAACAGCAAACTCCACTCCAAATTCATCCTCCTGAGCCATCATGGCACCCACTGAACTGTCTTCTATTGCCAAATATAGGATTAGCGGTTTGGCCCAACATGGTGGTCTCAAAACTGGCGAGTTCAGGAGATAATCCTTAATAATATCAAAAGCCAATTGACAATCATTGTTCCACACCACCGGTTGATTCTTCCTAAGAAGCTTGAAGATGGGCTCACATACTGAAGCTAGCTTGGCGATAAACCGACTGATGTACTGAAGTTTTCCCAGGAAACTTCTAACTTCCTCTTCTTTCTGAGGTACCAGCATCTCTCTAATGGCTCTGACCTTATCAGGATCTACTTTAATTCCTCTCTGGCTTACCACATGGCCCAATAGCTTACCCAAGGTAACCCCAAAGATGCACTTCTTGGGATTAAGGTGCAAATTAAACTTATTGATCCTTTGAAAGAACTTTTCTAAAGCCTCAAAGTGACCCTCTCTTGTAGCTGACTTAATCATCATGTCGTCAACATACACCTCCACTTCTTTGTGGATCAAGTCATTGAGAACTTTGGTACGTGTCCATTCTTTGATAGGCTGCTCCTGCATTCTTTAATTCGAAAGGTATAACCCAGTAAGCAAATGTACCCCATTCAGTGATGAAAGCTGTCTTGATTCGATCAACGATCCTGTTGAGGATTTGATTATACCCTGTGTACCCATCTACGAAGCTGTACATCATACAAACAGAGGCACTATCTACCAGCACATCAATATGAGGCAGAGGGAAATCATCTTTCGGACAGGTTTTATTCAGGTCCCGATAGTCCACACATACTCGAACCTTTCCATCCTTTTTAGCCACAGGAGCTACATTAGCTAACCAAGTCAGATATTGAACCTCTATTAGGAACTTAGCCTCAATCTGCTTATGGATCTCTTCTTTCACCTTTTGCGTCCATTCTGGTCTAAGTCTTCTGAGCTTTTGCTTGACTAGTTTAGACTCTAGGTAAATTGGGATGGCATGTTCAGCGATATCTAGATCAATTCCCGGCATGTCCTTGTAGGTCCAGGCAAAGACTTTTTCATTTTTTTTCAAAACTCTCTCAAATTTTAACCTCTCCTCAGGAGTTATGTCTGATGCTATCAAAATTTCCTTTGGGTTCTCCAAAGTTTTGAGATTAAATGTAGTCGTGCTAGTTGAGTTAATGTAAAAAATGAATGCATCATGTTTATGATCATGAGAAATGAAATCATCAGAAACATCACACAATTAAGCAAAGTTATTCATCTCATTAATATAATTAGAAACATTAACATTGTCATTAAAAAGTTATGGCATAAAAAGACTATATAAGTAACTATTGTCTTCATCTTCTATCGATACCGATGTTGCAGCCGACTGTGCCTTGGCTTTTTGGCTTGGTGGAGGTTTTTCAACTACCTCCGGTGAAATCTTTAGATCTTCAATCTTTAAATCTGGCTCTACCATCTTCTCCTTTCCTTTCAACCTGGTGGCTAATAGCTTGTCAGTGACAATCTCCTCAGGCCTATCCCTATCCCAGACACTACACTGAGTCATAATCTCTTTATTCCAGAAGTTCTCTGCAGATTTGATAACTCCAACATCCCAGTCGAAGACATCATTAAATATTTCAAACCCTGGAATGATCTTCCCATCTACCCACTGAGGCTCTTCCTCTCCAGTGTAAGCACAGACCGAGGATGCGGGAACAAAACTCTCTGAAATATGGGGGATCTTCTTTAACATCTTCTTCTTGCCATGCTCTCCTTTGTACCCGAAACCCTTCCAATCTTTCTGGCCTTGTGTAGTGACAGCAGACTGCAGCCCTTGTGAGTTTTTACCCAAACCTGCTCCTAGGAGAAAGTGCATCTTCTTCATCATATTCATGACCTGAGGGCTAGCTACTGAACCCTACTCTTCTCCTATCACCGATATATGAAAGCCACTAAATGGCTAGTTAGAAATCCCCAAGGCAGACACTTGATTTTCTCTCGCTGCTTTAATGCTTACCACCTCTTTTTCATGTGGTATCTTGATCATCTGGTGTAGGGTAGACGACTCTCCCCCCAATTTATGGAACCATGGCCTTCCAAGTAGAGCTGAGAAATTCGTTGGAATAGGCAAGACCACAAATTCTATCTCCGTCTCAATAGGCCCAATCCTGACCAGAGCTCTAAATGTTCCCGATGCTTGTCTTCGAGAATTATCATAGGTTGTGATGGTTAAATCAGACTTACTCAGCATGTTTTAATTTAGCCCAAAAGCCTGCAGTGCCACCAAAGGGTAGAAATTTATGGATGATCCATCATCAACCATAACACAAGCAATGTGCTTGTCATTAATTTGCGCCTTGATGTACAGCGACCGGTTGTGATTGCGGCCCTCAACTGGTAGGTCAGCATTAGAAAAACCAATCTCTCTCCTGATCCCCCTTTAACAAGCTCGGATGGAGATATCGTGGTGGCCACGGTAGACTCACTTAAAGCCTCAACCAACTTCTGTCTGTGGGAAGGGGAATGTCTTAAAAGGCCCCAAATAGATATCTGAGCCGTGGTCTTTTTCAACTGCTTTACTATGGAATTTTCTTCTGGCTCCTTCTCTGCGGGTGCTTGCACTGAGTCCTGCGACTTCTCAACTTCTGGGACCACTCTCCCACTTCTTGTTACTGCTCTAACCCTCTCCTCTTTATCTGAATCCCACGGATCCATGAACTTTCCATCTTTCTCCTCTTCATCTTCTTCTCCACTCTCACTAGTGGACAGCGGTCTATTGCCGCACGGGCATCACTTCTTCACTTGCCACAGGCCGAGGGATTGCGACGTAATCATTTCCATATAAATCTTGTAATATGTACCATTTAGGAAGGCTCGACCCAATCATAAAGATAGGTGGTGGCACAGCATTGTAATTGGATTTTTTCTTGCTCTTATCTGCTTACTATCGATTAGATCCTGAATCTGGTGCCTCAGCGTTATACAATTGTCTGTCAAATGTCCCGTATGTTGGTGAAAGGCATAATATTCATTCTCTTTTTGCCTTGGCTGTCCTTGGGTTCTGGCCGGTCTAGGTGGCAGGGGTTGTAACTTTTCCTCCTTTACCAGTCTTTTTAACACCCATGATAAAAGCCTACCTAAATTTGAGAAGTACCTCTGATTCACACCTGTTGTCGACACCTCAGCTGTCTTCCCACTTCTATTGCCATTGCTGGAACTAGCTGACTTGGTTGCACCTTGATTGTTGTAGCTCTTCTTGGTATAAGCCTCACTACTTGCCCTCCTGGCCATGTATTCACCCTCTACCTCTATGGCGATGTCCTTTAAAGACTCCCAATCTTTCAGCCCCTTCATTTTCAATCCATCTCTCAGGTATGGGCTGGCATTCCGAATGAACAATCGGATCTGATCAGAAGTGTCAGGTTTGTGCTTCATCTCCATTACTCGGTTCCTCCACCAAGTGAGGTGCTCATGAAAAGGCTCCCTAGCCTTCTGCTGTAGCAGGTCCAAATCCTTTAACGTGACCTCCATCCGGGTACTGCAATCATATTGCTTTAGGAACTCTTATGTTAATAAGTCCCAATCTTCTTTGGACCTTCTGTCTAACTTGTGGTACAGCCCTTGTGAGACTCAGGCAGAAGTATTCTATCTTCTGCTTCCTAGTCAGAGGTGTCCCCTTCATGACCAGTGAATACTGTTTGATGTGCGTGGCAGGATCAAAAGTGCCATCAAAGTTAGGAATATCAGGCATCTTAAAGTTCTGAGGGATCAAATCATCCCCATCCAGCTCCCGATCCTCAGGGTTCATTCCCCTTCCTATCGTCAATATCCTCGTTATGGCCTTAAACTTCTCCTCCATCTTCCTCCACATCGCATTTTCTAGCTTGGGCGACTTCCCCTTTGCTACCATCTATTCCTCTTGCTCATCTTCCCATAAGTCAACCTCAGATTTAGGGCCTTCTTTGCGCTCAACAGGTGCTGGAGCTCTTGGCTCAATAGCAGGTGGGTCAGCTGCAGCAGGGGGATCCTCCCTGACAGCTTCTTATTCATCTTGCCCCCTAATCGGAGCAGTAGCTTGTTGCCCCGCAAGTGGGGCTAAGGTAGTAGCCAGGTTGCCCATCATCGCCATCATTATGGCCTCAAACTCTTCCATTTTCCTCCCTACCTCTTCAGCAATCATTGCCTGGGTTGCATCAGACCCACTTGATTGGTTAGTCATACTTTTATCAACTGATGACTCGGAAGATAATATCTCACTACCTTCTGAAAGAGAATCTGAACTCTGATTTGACACTAGCTCTGGTAATCCAAAGAGTGAAATCCTTCTTAGCTGACCGTCAGGACCTATAAACCACCTGGAAGAATCTATGATGGCTGCAGAATACACCTTGTTAGGATGATGCATGATTAAAATGTAATGAATGGTCGTGCTGATGCAGCATAGACAAACACATGCAAGCAGATAGATCCTTCCAACCTTATCTCTCTCACACACGAGGTAGTGTAGTCTCTTTCCTAGGTGGGCTTTATCCAAGGGTTACCAGGGAACCCACTGGACACGTATGGTACACGGTGGAAAGTCGGCAGCATAACATCTCTTGCCTAATGTACATACATATGGGTTTTTGGCCATTGTGTATTTAAACACCTCAATTAAATTAAGATGGGCCCACCGGGACATGAAAGCCTTTGATGAAAGACCATTTAATTTAACTGATTTTGTTCAATATATGATGGCCCACGTAACAAGCAAGGGATTACGATACATTTCACCTAGTGAAAGTATCTATTGCCATTATATGAGCTTTGGTCAAAGTTGATTATATTTTAGGGCTAACCAAGTATGGTCCCTACCAATGGGTCTAGCTCATCATAAGCATAACGACCGATTGGGTCTCCATTTGATATACCATAAGGTACGAGGCTTGGGCTGGTGATTATCCCTAACACTTCCACACATTGAGTGAACGTAGGGTCGTACTTTGGGAATGCACCGGGGTTAAAATAGGGACCAAACTAGCATAATCTAAGGCTCTAATGATATGCAATACAATTTCAAAAAGGGATGAAATTTTTAAATTGAAACTCAATTGTAAATTTTAGCCAAGGTACTTTCGAAAGGAAGTCTCTCATTCTTAGTGGAGTCGCCACTGTGATGTGCGCCGAACCCCGGGGCGCTCCGAACGCCCGCCTTTATGGCTTTCGGGAGAGGTTCATAAAACTTGTAAGAAATTACAAGGGCTTCAATTTTGGGCAACAAGGAGGTTACATGGAGTCGCCACCCAATAGAACATTGAGAAAGTTCGTCTAGCCTCAGTGAGCCTAAGACAGTGCAGCTATATCCATCATAGGCAAGCCAGAGGTATCTTGGAGGCCCCAACCTAACATTAGGATGGCCCTCTCGTTCTCGCGCTTGGGCAAACCAGAGGTGTCTTGGAGGCCCCACCCTAATAGAACATTAGGATGGCCCTCTCACCTCATGGCGCCTAGGACTGTGCAAATTGAGCCTTTTTATGGAACACAAGAGGTGTCTTGGAGGCCCTACCCCAATAAAACATTGAGATGGCCCTCTCGCCTCATTAAACCCAAAGACTAGAGAAGGTTCGGGACTTCCCATTTATTCATACCTAGATTAAGTTTATAATTGAGTTTTGAATTTAGCGTTTCATCCCATTTCTTATTCAATTTTAATACAATTTAATTTAACGCGCATGTCAATCGCATAATGAAAGCGGTAAATAAAGTAAATGAAGGCAAAATAAATTATAACAAAACTACGGGCAGAATACAACCCCCATTGTAAATAAAAAAATCAATCATACATAAAATGGGTTATTTGTTAAAGATGAGGACATTGGTCCTCACATGCATGTTTAAAGAAAATCATTTTAAGCTGACAATTTATTTGGGATGGAAGAAACTAGGACATTGATCCCATTTTTATTAAAAAAATTCAAGTTTAGTTAATAGAAATATTTTTGTGATTTTTTTTATTAACGTGCATGAGAAAATAAATTTATTAAAAAATTACATAATAAAAATACAATAAACCCAAAAATAAAAAATTAAAGAATGGCGAATCCACCCAAAAAACATCTCCAAATCTTCATGGGCTCGCACTTGGTATGGAAAAATACTCACACATAAAAATAAGTATTGAAAATAAAAGAAAAACAAATAAAAGTGAAGTTAGTAATAAAAAAAATTAATTTAAACATGTAATAAAAATAATTAAAATAAAAACAAATAAACATGCATCATGTATGGCAAATCAATTAAAGGTCATAATAAAATATGTAACTTAATATATTAACAATTCAACATGCATAAAAAACAAAAGAGATAAAAATAATATCAAATTGTAATAATAATAATAATAATAATAATAATAATAATAATAATAATAATAATAATAATAATAATAATAATAGGAGTAAGAGTATTAATAATAATGATAGCAAACAATGACAATAATAATAATGATAATAACAAATAATATTAACAAAATAATAATAATAATAATAATAATAATAATAATAATAATAATAATAATAATAACGATAGTAGTAATAATATAATAATGATAATAATAATAATAAAGTAACAACAAACATAATAATAATCATAATACAAATAATGATAATAATAATACTTTGGATGATAAATCACAATAATAATAATAATAATAATAATAATAATAATAATAATAATAATAATAATAATAATAATAATAATAAAAACACAATAACAATCAAGGAATATGAACAATCAAATAAACATGCAAAAATAACAAGAAATAAAATAAATATAACATATTAAAACATGATAAATAATAATATCAATAAAAATAACAATAATAATATACGAACAACAATAATGATAATTATAATCATAAAAATGGAAAGAAAAGATGAATAATCAAATAAAGAGCAAAAGGATAATAATAATAATAATAATAATAATAATAATAATAATAATAATAATAATATGAACAATTAAATAAGAGCACAAGAAATGAGAAGTAAAAAATAATAGATCTAAAAGAATTTACATGATAACTATTTAATTGTAAATAAAAATTGAATTAAAAATTAAGCCAAAAATGTTTACCCTCAAAATTTAGCTTAATGAAATGAAGGTAAATGATCCAATTCCTTATTTTGCTTTGTGGGAATAATATTAGAAAAATAAAATATTGAAAAGAAATTTTAACATAAGAACAAACAATTAATTTATTTGTCTTAAGGTAAAATTTGTTAAATAAAAATGAAAAAAATTCCCAAGAACAAAAATTGCTCTTTTTTGCTTTGAGAATTATCCCAGAAAATCCTTTAGAAAATTGAGAGAATTTTCTTTTTGAGCAAAGATGAAGAAGAAGAAAAAATTTTCTAAAGAATATCCCCCCTAATTTTCTCTCTAAAAATAATTTTATACCTCCCAAAAAAATAAGCTTTTTAATGAAAAACTCAATTTAATTTTCATAACCACCAAAAACTGATAAATTTGAAAGGTTGGAAAATAAAAGGTTTTAGAATGAAATTCCATGAAAAAAATGAAGAAAAATGCCAAAATAAGCCAAAAAAACTGTCGGGGGCGAATCCGCGAGCACAGGGGCGAGCGACGCCACACGACGCACCCGACAGGCAACGCCACACGACGCGCCCGACGGGCATCGCCACACGACGCGCAGGCCGTCGCTCGCGCTGGGCGCTGCATGTCGCCCAGAGCGCGGGCAAGTGGGCCCTGCGCGCTGCGCGTCGCCCAGCGTGCAGGCGAGCGCGCCTTGCACGCTGGGGTACTGCCGCGCGCGCCCAGCGCTCTACCGCACCCTGACACTCGCAAACCTTTTTTTTTAATTTTCTAAAAAACTATAATTCCAAAACATACCCTTTTTGTCTCAAAATAATTTTTTAAATATTTTTAAAATACATTTTTATTTATTTCTAATAAATAAATCCGACAAAAAAATCGTCACTTCCAACTTTCATTTTTTCCTATAAACAGTCACACTTAATGTCATCATTGGATAATCCTGATTTAAGTTGTCTCGGGACCCGGTGTCTATAGACTTGTTCTGATTTGGATATTGCAAGAAGCTAAGAAGAAGGGAGAAAGGCAAGGACAAGGTCTGAGTTTGGTGGAGATTCAACTGCTTCTAGAGGTTGGGATCGTGTGCCCTATAGTTTGTGCATGTGTATTTGATTTGAGTATAATTGATGCATGTTGTGTTATGAGTTAGAATTGTTTATATGCATGTGTTATTAGTTTGAACATTGATAATCTTAGACCCTGTTTTAAAGCATGGTTGTTAGTTGCATGCTTAGTTGTGTATTTGAGAGGCATGTGTTCATGATTGGTTGTTCATGTCTCTTGCTTGGATTTGGTATATGATTATGTGTTAATTACTGATTTAGAGCCTGAAGTGTTATTGGCATATTGTATGATAAGTCTTAGGAAGTATGCTTGTGAGTGTTATTGTTAGATGAGTATGTTGGTTAGAAATGACTTTTGAGATTGAGGTGTGGTGCAGTTAGCACAGCTGTGTTTTGGTAAGACACAGCTGTGTTTTGGCATTTTTGCATAGGCCACAGTGATAACCAAAGTGGTTATGAGCGTGAAGTATGTAAGAAATGCTTTTGCCTGGAAAGTGTGTGGTATGTCACGGTGACAACCAAAGTGGTTGTGACCGTGAGATACCCTTGATTGCTTTCTGCCCAGTTAGTATGAGGTATGTCACGGTGACAACCAAAGTGGTTGTGACTGTGAGGTACCCTAGTTTGCATTCTATTTTGTACCTTTGGTATGTCACGGTGACAACCAAAGTGGTTGTGATTGTGAGGTATCCTATTTTGCACTTTGAGTTTTTCTTCATCTATAAATGTTATGCACGGGTTCAAGTATCATGTTAACCTAGTTTAACATCATTCAATGAGGGTTGTTATATGCTAAATGCTATGTTTATTATGGAGAGTAAATGTGATTAATTGCTCTAAATTATTTGTAACATTGCATTGATTATGAATGTACATGCATTTTAGCTAATGTATTTATATTTTTATATATGCATAAGCTATGTGATGATTTATTTGACTCGTACATGAGTGGTTTGGTTTGTATCCTTGGTGAGATACTTGGATAGATGTTGAGTGTGTGATATTGTGATTTGAATGTTGTTGAGCCTGATCGGTCAAGGTAGTGGATAGATAAGCATGCTTATTAAGGGCTAGAGTTTTTGCAGCTGCTCGTGTTGATCCGTATGGGTTCAGTTTTAGACTTCGGTCTTCTGAAAACTTAGACTTCGATCTTCTGTATTAAAACTTTTAGACTTTGGTCTTCTGGAAACCTAGACTTCGATCTTCTGATATTGCTTACCAGTATTCTGTTACCCGTATCCACCATTGTCATGACCTCAGGCTATATTTGTATTGTATATTTACGAACGATAAGTGAATTAGTATCGGTTATATGTCTGTTACTTCTGAATGTTAGCATTTGTTATTGCTTCTGTATCTGTATAGACTTTGAGCAAGTTACCGTCATGCTTATGCCTTGTTTGTGCTAAGCTTTCGAATTATTAATGCAAGTACCTGTAAGTTATATGCATGCTTTGTATTGTTGTGACTTCTTGGAAGTCATTTGCTTCTGTTCATCCCCACTAAGCATTATCGCTTAGCACTGATGTTTGTTTCCGTATAGGTATGCAAGTTTGGTTCTAAAGTGAGGGTCCCCATCTGCTGGCCACTAGGAGTTTTAATTTTGAAGAGTTTCTTTTTGTAGTGATTATAATATTATTTTTGTATAGGACTCTTGTATAGTGTTCTATATATGTAGTGAAAGGCATGTAATATTGTTTATGGTATTGTAAGTAAAATGTTTAATTTATAAGTTCAGTAATGTAAGTATGTGTCACACCCCATTTGCCCCCTAAAAGTTCGAGCCATGTTTGTGCATGTACATTAAGGGTGTTTTGGCATGTTGTAAGCACCGTGTCCCGAGGCGGTCTGGATTAGAGATTACCCGATGAGGAATCAACGTCCGAGTCCGTACAAATGGTTGAGATTCGGAGGTTTTGGTTCCCTGCTTCATGAGAAATGTGTTCTTTCAGTCTTCGTAGGAAAGAGGGAGGAAACGGGGATCTTTTTTGGGTCAAAAGGTGTATTTTTCTCCACTGGCGGTCTGCCCGTCTGTCAAAGGCAAGACCGTCGCTCGCTGTGGGTCACCGACGGCCTATGTGACTTTTTGACGCCCGTCGGAGGGACCTAATTTTCCGGAGCACGCAACCTGATTTTCCGGAGCACGCAACCTCTCCGACGCCCGTCGGTAAGAGTTGCAGGCCCGTCGGTTGAATCCTTGTGTCAGTAGGATTGAACCGACGCCCGTCGGTCACCCCTAGCCTATAAAAGCTTTCATTTCCCACCTAGAAAGGGGTTACAGAAATTTCTAAAGGGGGAAACTCTGTCAAAATTAACACTTGTTTTTCTCTCTCTTCCAACAAACACATCTTAAGAAATCTCTTTTAGTTTAAGAATCAAACCATTAAAAAGGAGCTAAATCTAATTAGTTTTCCTAAGGCTTTGGTTCCAAAATTCAGTCTTTTGAAGGATCAAGAAGGAAATAATCTATTTTCCTCATTCTTGACCTTTCATTTTGTCTTCTTGTGGAGGGTGCGAGACTTTAATCGACACCAAAAATCCAACCGAAATATTATCTGAGGGTAAATATTCCGGACTTCTTCTCCGTATTATTCCATCTTTATTCTTATTCTTGCTTTTTTCGCCTTTTTTGCTTTTATCTTTCTTTATTTTGATCCTTTTCATCTCATTTTTGTGGTAAAAATCTGTGTTTGCCTTGAAAAAATAGTTTCGCTGTCGTTTTCGGAGACAGCGGTGACCGACGGGTCATCTGTTTCACCGACGCCCGTCGGTCACCCCTCCCACAGATGCCCTCTCTCGAGTGAGCGATGGGGCACGTTGGTCACCTTGACTGACGCCCGTCGGTCACTCGGCAGTGGCCGTCCCTAGGTTCTGTCTCCATATTTTCAAACCCCCTTTTCTTTTCCTTTTTCTATCTCTCTCAAGTCTTAGAGCTTTATTTATATTGCACTTTTTGTATATTAACACCCATTAACCTTTTGTGAGCATATATGATTTTCTTGGACTGCTCTGAGCTCGAGGGCCGATCTACCATGCTTGGAGGATTCCGTCCGGTTTAGTTTTCTAACCTTCTTAGTTATTTCACTCATTTGTTCATTCATTAAATATTTTATGTACATGAATATACCTTTATGTATCTCGCTAAATATAAAAATTGATGAATGTTTTATATTTAATAAAGGGAGATTTTCATAAAATTAAGGACCCAATGTCCTATTTTTCATCCTATGAAAAATTTCCACAATAAAAACATGATTTTTATAATAAATGCATGCGAGGACCAAAGTCCTCAAAATAAATAATCTCCCGTCTTATGTATGTATTGCACATTTATAAATGGGAGTTGTATTCCGCTCCTAGTGTTATTGTAATTATTTTGATTTAATATTCCTTTATTTATCTATCGCTTTAACACGTGAATAAAATGCACTTTTAATTCAATTGCATTATATGGAAAGGGAGTGAATTAATGAGTTCAAAATTTAATCATAAAATGATCGAGGTAGAAACAGATGAGAAGTCCCGAACCCAGCTCTGGTCTTTGGGCTCAACGAGGCGAGAGGTCTTTCCGATCACTCATTGGAACCTCCAAGACACCTCTTGTGTCCTTTTCAAAGACTTAATCAATGAATCCTAGGCTCTAAGGGAGAGAGGTTCACCCTCCAAGACCCCTTTTGGTTGGCCCAAAATGGATACATGCGTTGTCTTAGGCTCTCTGAGGCTAGAGAAACTTTCCCAATGTTTTATTAGGTGGCGACTCCATGAAACCTCCTTGTTGCCCAAAATAGACGCACTTGTCAATATCTTTACAAGTTGCCAACGGATCCTCATTTGCCCGATCGCCCTCAAGCGGGCGGTCAGAGGGACGGCCGCGGGGTCCGGTGCGCGTTACACATGTGATAAGGGTATTTTAGGTAAAATACATGTTATGGGATTTTGCTAGTGTGTGTATGCATATTTGATATTAGAGTGTGAATTAGTTGGGTTGTATTTGGGTGTGTTGCTCACACATTTGTAGGATGTTTTTAGTTGGGAGAGTCTTGTGTGTGTTTGATGTGTGCTTGTTGGGTGTGAGTGATCAAGATCCACCACTAGGAAGAGGACACATGTCTAGGGTTGAGAAAAGAAAAAGAAAAAGAAAATGAAAAAGGGGAAAGGGGCAGATTTCCTTTCATTTTTCCAGTTTCCCTCTTCCCCTCACTCTTCTTCTTCCTTTTCTCTTCTCAAAAGAGCCCTAGCCTTGGATCCAAGTTGGTTTGGTGGGAATAGATCATCTCCTAGTCTTCTCTTGGGTAAGTTTTCTGCATTTCCATCATCTCCTTCATCTTGTTCATCTTCTTCTTCTCATTTTCTGGGTTTAAGGTTTTGATCTAGAGTTTTGTGGTTTGTTTTTTTTGGTGGGTTGTTGTTAGTGGAGCCTCCTCGTGATCCTAAAGGCAAGGAGAAGGCTGGTATTAGTGGCACCAAGTGATTTGGAGCTTAGGAGATTTAGGTTTGGGAGTGTTTATGATTTTTGCATTTTTTGTGATTTTTGCTCTTTGGATGAATTTCTGGAAATTTGAGGTCTCTTTGTGTTTATAGTAGTTGATATGTTATGGGTTTTGATTTAGATGTGTTAAGGAACCATGAATGTGAGTTATTGAACCCAATTGTGCATTTGATTGAGATGGTGAATGAATAGTGCTGAGTTTTGATTTGTGTAAATTGATATTGTTTTTAGCATGATTTAATTGAAATTCTAGGCATAAATGTTGGATTATATGTTAGAAATGATGGTTTGGTTGCTGGAATTGAGGTAAGTGGAAGTTTGAATTGAGTATGTGTGATTGGGTGTCGTAAAAATGGGATTTTCTGCAGATTTATCGTGTAAGGGCTGGAAATCCCGACCCTGTCGCGGGCGTGACATTGTCGCGACCTCGCGATAGAGCCCAGTGATAGCAGCCCTCACACGCATCCGAGCCCTCTACCGAGCAGCGTGCCTGACCGCCGAGCCGTGCAGCGGAGCCTCTGTCGCGAGCGCGACAGAGCGCTTGGCTGCCGAGTTATTTTGGGTGATTCTTTGTCGTGAGCGTGCTCTTGAGCACGAGCACGACAGATCGGGCTAGCAGCTCACTATCGCGAGCACGATAGCGAGTTGTATTTGATCCCCCGCGAGATCGCAACGAATGCTATGGTCACGACCTGGGCAAGTCGTCTCTGTCGCGAGCGCGACAATGACCTCTCCTTGCCCTGTTTTTCGGCTTTGTTTTCTCTTCTAAAATGAATTTCAAATGGTTTCTTCATGAACTCTTACATCTGTATGCTTTGTAATATGCTTGTTTACATGTGCCATTTTACGAATCTTTTATGATAAATGATATGCTATGATTTGGAACCTGAATTGGATTACGCATGACCTGCGAAAGTCAGTCTAGTGGATAGTTAGGCATGCCTAATAGAGTCTTTTAGCTGCAGCCTCAGTTTCGTTTGGACCCCGATCAGGTCCTCGTTTGGTTCCTCGCGAACCTTTCCCTCCGAAAATTATTTTGAATGTGATAAAATAAATGGTTTTACGATTCGTACCCGTAAGGTACTGTCTGTATTCAATTCGTACCCGTAAGATACTGTCTGTATACTTGTTATCCACTATTGTGAGTTAGCAGGTGTTTTGGTTGCCTTGGTTTGCTTCGATATGATTATAAAAATGTGATATCTCTATTTTGAAATGATTACAAGATTTTAATATCCGAATGAGTAGGATGATATGTATGAGCTATCAGTTCATATGCATATGAATGTGGATTTGAGCAACTGAATGAATGTGTTTGAATTGCCAGCATGGTTATATATCTGGCATGGTTATCCGCATATGTCATATCGTATGTGTTATGCTTTGACAACCATTATGAATGGCCGTCCACTCTTTTGTTGTGTGTTCCCCACTAAGCGTTATCGCTTAGCACGGTGTTTCATCCGTGTAGGTGCGGAAGGCATTTGTGCTTTGGGAGAATCGCCACCAGTCAAGCCAACACAGAGGGTTTAGTGTTAGGGCTTTATTTTTGTAGCCTGTTAATGATTCTTTTTGTAATAGAACTCTCATTGTATCTGTAATTTTGTGAGCTTCCGCTCTGTATATTTTGGATATGTGATCATCTTTGTAATATCAGTTTGATCAGAACATTATTGTAATGAATGTTGTTATAGTAATGCATGATCATTATGATGTTTCTCTAAAGTTTTAATTTTCGCTGTATTTTCGTATGCTTTTAATGTATGAATGTATGCTTTGTATCGATCTTTCTGGTGAGACACCCCTGCTCCTACAGCATCTCACTCCTATCTGGATGGGTTCGCCTATGTATGGGTAGGGGGTGTTACAGTATGTTTTGTTCTTAAAGCTTCCACTTGTGTATGTTTCGTTATGCTTCCGCTTTAGTTTATGTGTGTATGTTCGTATGCGTTGGTGTGTGTGTGTGTAGCAACCCGATGTTCCTCCCCAGGGGCATTGTGTACATATATATATATATATATCTCTGTGTATGTGTGTGTGTGTGTGGAAATTATCGACGACTACTATGAGTAGTTGTCCATATTATGTTTTCTTCCCTGCTAAGCTTTTGTGCTTAGCACGGGTATTTCATCCGTGCAGGTATCGAGGATAGAAAGTTTGTCAAGCACATTCTGCACCTGTCAAGGCTAACGAGTCTGTAGGAGTTTCTTAGTAGATTTTGTAATATTGTAATTGCAATGTAAATGAAATGCTTTCTGCAATAAATAGAATCTATATGTAATAGAATAAATGTGTAATGAACCAGCTTTTGAATGTATAAAATTAAATTACGGGAATTGTAATTGCAAGTGAAATTGTGAACTCTGCCTAATGTGTTATGCGATAGTGATTTTGCTAATGAAAGAAATTTTATATTACTGCTTTTTGTTAATTTTTATGGTATCGAGCGTGCTAGTTTGGGTGACATCCTTCACTTGTCGTCATAAACTGGCTATGTGATCATACGGTTTGCTGTGCAGGGGTAAGGGGTGTTACAAAAACCCTCAAAATCATTGAAATAACAACTTTTAAACAAGTTTTGAAACCACTTAAAACTGATGAGAGTAAAGCTTATAACACGAAAAACCTACAATTCTTATATCACACAGTAAATACCTTATAAGGGTTTCACAACTTAAATCTAGCCAAAATGATATAAAATGCTTTAAGAGAAACTAAAGGTTGAGTTTACAGCGTTGAAGAATGAATGTATAAACTCAAACCACGAGCAACTAGGCCAAGAGGAAGAAAAGCTTTATAACATTACCTTCAGTGTACTTTTCTCAAACAAAAAATCGGACTTCTAGCTCTAAGATATCTCCTTCACTAGAAACTTCAAATAAAACTTTAAGATCAATGCTTGGAGCCCAATAACTTGAAAGGTAAGAGGAAAGGAAGCTAAAGGGTCACTCAAAAATGAAGAGCCAAGAACCCCATTTTCCATTCATCTAAATGCCTTTTATAACCCTTTTGTAAGGACCTGAAACACACCCTAAACGGATTGGCATGTGTTTAGGGCACAACAATGGCCAAAAAATGTGTAATTGAAAGGTTAAAGTGGAAAAGTGAAGTGGAGGACGTAATCGGTATTAAGTGAAAAGACCAAAGGTAATTTGGCAATTTGATAATTAAGGACCTAAATGCACAACTTAAGAAATATAATATTCCAATGTTTAATTTAGAATTAATTACAAGTAAAATGTATGATTAAATAAGGAAAAGAATGATGAAAAAGCAAAGAAAAAGGGTGAGCAAATAGGAATTGAACACCAAGCAAAATAGCTTGTATTGTTTTTCTCCTTCTTCTATATTTCAGTAAAGTTAGAACGTATGGGTTGGTATGGATATTAACATGAAGATTATGTTGTTATTGGGTGAGAAAATCCGGCCAAAAGAAAGAAAGAAAGGAGACGGAGCAAGTGAGAGGCAAGGAGAACTCGAGAAAGGAAACTAGTGCACAACCATGGTTTGGGGTGTTAAACATCAATAAAGGGTGTGACTTCAAGTCACAACCGTGACTCATAAATTCAGGGATGTGACTTCAAGTCACAACCGTGACTCATAAATTCAGGGATGTGACTTCAAGTCACAACCGTGACTCATAAAGTCACGGATATGAATTGACTTCAGTTACCCAGAACTGGTGTCTACCCCACCAAGCGATCCAAGGGGCTCAAAAATCCTAAAATCATTTTGAAAAGGCATGAAAATGCGGAGAGACTCTAAACTTCTTGATCCCTTGTCTTTATAAAAGTAGTGTTTTCCTCATTAGGTAATTCTAACAAAATCCACCTTCGGACCTAGTGTCTACATAATTCCTTATTAAAATCAAGAGACATATCATTACTTTAACAAAAACAATGACCTTGGCCATATCATCCAAATTTTCCTCAAATTTCTTCATTGAAGTGTTATCCTTTGGTGTAATATCCTTCTTTTTACCCTTATCAGGTTTGTAGGACTCACTTTCCTCCTCATCCTCAAAATCAAATTCTAGATTGTCATGGACATTAACCTTAATTCAATCCAAATCACTCCCAATAACAGCGCTTTAACTTTTAGTGGCTTGGGTAACTAGAGAAATAACAAAAACTATTCTGGTTTATAAATTCGAGAGTGTAGCCATTATTCTACTTTTAAAATCTTTTAACCTTTTTATCTAAAAGCTCTCTAGTCAACAGTGCAGCTAGCTCATCTCCTAGCGTGATGTCTAAATTTTGATTAACTGGACTATCATTTCTTACTATTCTACCATTTAGCCCATGAATCCAACCTGATTTAGATTGATCTATAGTGGGTGTCAAAACAAATGGGTCAGTATGATGCATGACTTAAAATAGGATGCATGTATGCATGGTGTGCAACACAAATTGTTAGTTATATGCCCTAGAGCATATGCATAATAGGGATTCTTTCCATGCATAAAGATTATTTGGTATTTTTGTGTAATAACATTTGCATGAATATGTCTTAGACTATCAAATAAAGTCCTTGGTATAGGAACACAGTACAAAGGAAATAATGAAAGGTTCATGATATGAGATGTCTATTGTATGCAAATGTGTTAATGTCTAAATTATCCTTAGTCATAGTGTTAATAAGATAGGACATTGTTAATGTGGATAGACTTGCACATATTATACTTCTTGAATGTTTCAAGTAGTAGTTTCGTTAGCTGTGATTATTGAGATGATCAAAGTTAATATGTGGATGTTTGTTAGAAGAATAAGTATATTGGAGACTTATCACGAGAAACTTCACATGGATAGTTATACTATATCAATAAAATATATCTTCATATCAAGTGGTACAAGCATCCTTGGACTTTAGATCACCAAGTTATCTCCGATAGCAAGTATTATGCTTTGACTCCTATCCTTTTACTCTTTGATGGGGTATCATAACTCAAAGATTGTGTATAACATGAATTACTTGGAGGTAGTTGAGTGACCAATAAAGATTTTGCTACTACAGTTACAGTGGGGAGTTTTATCTTAAGTATTCTTATACTTTTCGGTTCAAAAAACCTTGGCCAAGGTGGAATGCAAGGTGAATGTGTTAGTGGTTATGCCCTAAGCTAAATATTTGGACATTTATCTTATATCAGATTTTCATTTATAAAAGTGTTCTCTCAACATTAGTATATTATTTACATGTTGTATTATAATAATGTTTATGAATAATTATTTAATGTTATTCTAAATATCCACAGTCATTTTTCACTAAAGAAATAATGATAAATTAAGACTAGTATGGGTTTGGTTGATAATTATGAGATAATTATATGTATGGTGATATAAATCAATCTTGTAGGCACTTGTTAGAGAACAAGGTACTGGATAAACTCGCTATGAGATCACTACATGGGTTAGTGTCATAAGTGATCACGTAATAGTTACGTTATTGAATCTTTATACCTAAGATTATTATAGTTTCTTACATGAGGAACATCATATTTTGACATAATCAAACATTATCTTTAATCGGATAATCATAAAGGTTATAATTGAGCATGATGAGAATTATGCAGAGGAAAATGAGTAATCAAGATGGAATTTATTCCTCTCTTATGAGAGAGATATCTAATAGGCCTCTCGATAAGTAGGACTGAGAAAAACATGGTCGTGCTTAAATGAATTGATAGAGTGATCAATGTCATTTGATTTTATCAGTCCACTTAGTAATAAAAAAATTATATGTTTGAATAATATAAGGGTGATATTGACCATGACTTAAGTTCAAACTAAATATCATATGACAAAAGGATTATGACATGTTCTATAGGCTAGGTTAATATCGGACTATCGATATTCATATTATTTGGATAGTCATAATGTCTTGTTAAAAACAGCTTATGACTTGTGGGCTTATAATGGGATTGAACCCACTGCCAAATATAATATGAGCCTATTGGGTCGCACATGTAGAACGTAATGAATGGGCTAAGGTTTATTTAGGCATTTCAGATTTGGACAATGTCAAATATAAAATTCGAAATAATATCTTAGAGATAAGGTAAAATTCCTTAACTGTTATATATATTATTTCCTTTTGGTTAAAATTTGAAATATATTTGATTGAGGAATTATTATTTCTAAAATCTATTTAGATATCTGATATACACGTTAACTACTCATTAGATTGAGTTAGGGTTAATGTATGAATATACATATATATATATATATAGTTAGAAGCCCGGATAACTGTCTCTGCCATTTTTTTAAAAACAGGAAGAATAGAGAGAAAAACGATAAAGAAAACTTAGTTGCACATAAGGAGCTAGCACCCTGCAGTCTTGTTCATGACCATTCGTATGTGGATACCAGTAGAGGGTGGTGGTTCTTGGAGCATCACCTATGGTTCGATCCGACTTTTCGAACAAGTCATTCACTTTTGCGCAGAGAAGTTTAGTAATCATAAACTCCTTTTGAATTAATTGAAACGCATGGATCCATTGTGGGTTTTGTTTATTTTTCAGTTACATTTTTTATTTTATTTTTTTTAAGAAGCCAAAACTCAACAGAATGAGATTCACAAAGGCATTTTATGAATAAAGATAAAAGTATGAGAATACAATAAGTTTATGAATGAATTGATACAAGTCCATATTCAATTCATGAATGAGAATAGAAGAATGGTGAAAAGAGTAATTACATAATAACTTGATATGGAGGGTACAAGTGAAAATCATTGAATTTTTGTCATTTGGATATTCATGATCCTCGACTAGAAGCCTTTCATGATTTATCATTAGTTTATTGTAAATATCAATTAAGAATTGATAATATGGTTTAAAAGAGTTTAAATCATGTGAGTCCTAATTCAAATATGACTCTTACTAATTCAAATATGACTCTTACTTACATATTGTACTATCAGTATGTACAGGAAACCCAAAGGGTCACACACATGACATAAATGATGCTCGACATGAAATGCAATGTATAAGTATGACATGTGATCTTAGGACCTTATTAAATAAGAGTATATAAGAGAGAAAAAGATTTGGAGCCATTTGTGGGTTTGAAAACACAAAACCTTTGCATAGAAAGTCCAAACTAGGGTTTTTGCACATGGAGGATTAAAGAGCTTGGAGATTTTTTCTCTAGGGCCCAGATGGAATTTAATTAAATTCAATAAATGTTATAAGCATCTAATTAAATATTAAAAGTTAATGTGGGCTTAGTGAAGACCTATGCGTAAAAATGGTGTATTAGACCTTTGAGAATCACTTAAGTCTAGTTCAATGCACCAATCCCATCCTAAACTTACAGCCATCTAAACCTAACCCTAAGATGACCTTAACAGAGTATAAATACCTTTCACTATAAGAAAATACAAAATTTGCGACGAAATTTAGGCGACGAAAAAATAATTCCGTCGCTATTTATCGACGAAAAAATAATTCCCTTACTATTTACCAATAGAAAAACTATTTCGTGGCTATTTTTTCGACGGATACATATTCTCATCGCCAAAAATGACAGGACAAATTCCCTCAAAATTTAGCGATGAAAATTAGCGACAAAAAATTATGCGTCGCTAAATGTGGCGCCAAATGACGGAATATAATTTTCGTTGCTATATTTACTGACAGAAATAGATTTCATCGCAAAAAAAATGTGAAAAAATTCTTAATTTAATTTAGCGACGAAAATATTATTACATCGCTATATATAGCGACGAAAATAAAATTCCATCGCTATATATGGCGACGAAAATTAAAATCTGTCGCCAAAAAAATATAAAAATATTCTTAATTATATTCCATTGCTAAATATAGCGACGGATAAATTAATCCGTCGCTAAATATAGCGACGGAATAATTTATTCTTCGCTAAAAAATTTTGAAAAAAATATTATTTTATTTTAGCGACGGAAAATTATTCCATAAAATTAAATATGGGACTACTAAAATTACATTTCCATAATTTCTTTAAGAAAAATATGCTTGTTAGGAAATTTTGTTAGTGTTTAGGTGTGTGGTTGATTCAGTTCAGGTAGCAAAGCTTGAATTTGTATTAGTTT